>OX637887.1:11629034-12912159 GCA_951802675.2 Boloria euphrosyne
GAAAATATTTTGATTCTAATTAATTGTTATCTCTATCATTTTGAGTCATTTTAGGTCCATTTGTACATTTAATTTCATCCAAATCAGTTCAGCCGTTAGCGTGAGAGAAACAAACAAACACATTTTTTTTCTTTTAGATTTGACGTACTATTTCTTACTATTACAAATTATCTTAACTTTTTCCCAAAACATGGATTTTCAAACAAATTCAGAACTTGACGTATTAATTAAACATAGCTATTAACAGCGAGCAATAACCCGTTCAGTGGAAATGTGAAAGAGATTAATATGAGCTGATGCTCGAATTCCTTTACCACGCGCTTTAGGCCGGCACACAGAGCTAACCGCGCTATAAAGCTATATTAAATAATATGCTCAATAGTTTAAATAGTAACAATTTTAGAATATTAATTAAGAGTACACATTAATGTTTATGTCAGGTTTTTAATTCAATATTTATTTGGTATAATATAAGTATAAGTTAAGTAAATATGGACAATGGTCTAATACTACTTCCTAAAGGCCTATGCAATGCAGGATGTTATAAAAGGCTAAACAAACTTTTTACGTAATAAGGAAGAGTTAATTCATAAAAGATATAAGATCACGATATAACTAATCACATAGTGGCTAAAGATTGTTCGCTTTTCCTTTATAACAATTGCGTCTTTACTTGCGGTTCTCAACAATCATAATTGAATTGAAGAAAATAATTTAAAAGAGAGTCATTGATCTTCGAGTATCTTCAAAGGTCAAAAATATGCTAAAATATCTTGAAACTTTATATTCAGTGGAACACTAGCCTTATGTACACGATGCGTGTGACAGTTGAAAGTTTGCCAAAACTGTAGTAAGAACAACTCGATGCCGCATTTGCGCGTTGGATTCCACATGAGCGATTATTACAAGTTAGCTTGCCTATTCATTTAAACAGAATTAATGAAATATAAATATTTATACACCGGGAACGGTTCTTGTTGCGGTCTATCTTAAATTTTGCCTACGAATCTTTTAGATACTTCAATATGTTGATATTATAACGTATAACAACGAAAAAAAAATGTGTGAAAATTTATACCTTAATTATGCTATGTTTGTAAAATTTTTAGCGGATTTATTTTGTAACTCAGTTAGGCATTAAAAATTAAACTATCTTTTCGGATTTTGTCGCGGATTTATTTTGAGTTTTAGTTCCCGACGTTTCGAATGCTTTACAGCGCACATGGTCATGGGTGAGACTAAGGTATTTGATGTCTCAGAGGTTTATACTGTTACAGACCGTGCCGATTTTAATTGTAAACATATTAATTTAAAATTTAATATTTATAAAAAATATTTTATTCGGCCATAATACGAGTTTTCACGTAAACCTAAGAAAGTATTAACTCAGTTAGTCTTTCTCGTATTCATGGTTGCTGTAAAGCATCGAATGGTTGGGAACCAAAAATAAAAACTATACTTTCTTACTATATAACTTACTATAACTATACTATAGTTTTAGTTAACATGACTGTAAATATGAATGAAAGTATAATTCATATCCACAATTAAAATAAGGTATGTCAATCTGTTATTCTGTTGTTGCAGGCAGTAATAAAGGGCAAACCAATTAAGCTAAGATCCGACGTAAGATCGCCCTTCATCTATCTGGCTTATCAGATGAGCTCAATGGTATTAAGTTATTGTATTGTCGTACGGTATTCATATAGGAGTTGAAATTGATTCTATTAGAAATAGATTCAAATCATATGATTACAAAATTAGATACAAGATAAGTTAATAATAGCAAATATTAGTGTACAATATATAATAGTACTGGCACTAGCACTATGTCATTTTGGGTTTAAGTCTTTGGTAGGGTAACATAAATAAATAAATAAATAAATAAATAAATAAATAAATATGTTGGGACACCATTACAACAGCGCCACCTAGTTCCGCAGTGACCTACTTAACGTGCTTGTGTTGCGGATACCAGATAGTTGATATACTACACGTATTAATTTTAAATACATACATATTATAAATATAAACACCCATGACTGGAGTACAAACATTCGTGATTAGCAAATGAATTCCCCCAGCGGGACTCGAACCCGCGACCGCTGGCGCAGAATGTAGGGTCACTACCAACTGAGCCAAACGAGTCGTCACATACAACATAGATAGGTATTGTTGGGTTTATCTATCAAATAATTTTCTAAAACAGTCCAAATTTGTAAGTTTACGGTAAAAAACAGCAAATAAAGACCTTGCATATAACATGTACTTGTCTATACTTATAATAAAATTCTAATTTAGTTAAATCTGTATATTGATTATTTTTTGGAAATTCTTATTGAAATATTCATTATTAACGATACAGAGGCCGAATATACTGTTCTTAGAATTTTTGTCTGTCTGTCGGTCTGTGACCGCATCTGGATTTTGATGAAATTTAGTGTAGTGATAGTTGGTTCTCTGGGTCAATATTAGGGTACTTTTTACTGTAGAAAAACATCTCATTTCTTATATATCGATACTAACCTTCAAAATGTATCTAGGGACGAGCCCGAGCGGAGCGGGGGTGAGTCTGTAGTGTACTATAATATCTGCTGTACGCTAGTCGCAGTGAAATTAGCCGCCGTCTCTGTGAGTCTGTATCGGTTATGAGGGTATTTTATGATATTAAAATTCGGAGTTGAATCTGCATATTAAATATTTTTTGGAAAACCTTATTCAAATAGTCATTACTTTTGTGTGTGTCTCGCAATTCTGATATTTTCATGTGCCAATCATTATCTAACATGATCACCTTTTTCTAACATGAAAACCTGCATGTCTGAGAGAATTTTGCAAGTTTTTGAAAGCATGTGAAGTCCGCCAACCCGCACTAGGCCAGCGTGTTGGACTATGGCCTGATCCCTCCCGTATTGAATGGAAGCCCATGCCCAGCAGTGGGGTATTAAAAAGAGTTGATTACAAAACCTACGAGTACCTTGTTATATTTTATATAAAATCAAACAAGAAAACTTTATTCAATAATAATTTACAGTGTAGTGATATATCCTTATAAATAGCCAGTAATATCATAGCAAACAGTGGTCATGCTGTATAAGCACAATGCGTGTGACACTTGAAAGTTTGCCAAAACGGCAAGAGCAGCTCGCCGCATTAGCGCGTTGGATTCCACGCGAGCAATTATACCGAGTTCCTTTAGTTTTATGGACGGGTTTACAAATGTTTTACTAAATTTTGTCTAACCAATGTTTTATATGTTCAAATTTTAACTGCTTATTTAGTTGTGTTTTAAAATAAATAAATATAGTGGGACATTATCACAACAGCGCCAACTAGTTGCAGATAGTTGATATACTACACATATTATATTAATTTTAAATATATAAATATTATAAATATTACATACACGACTGGACTGGTGGACAAACATTTTTGTGCTCAACAAATAAATGTCCCCAGCGGGACTCGAACCCGCGACCGCTGGCGCAGAAAGTAGTGTACCAACTAAGTCAAACATTTCCTCGTAGCTTTTTAGTAAAATATATTAAAAAAGCTGTATTTTCGGATTTATTTCTGAATTTATTTTGATGTTTGGTTCTCAATATTTCGAATGCGAAGTTCAACAGACATGATTGCTGTAAAATCCCAATAGATAGTTTAATTTAAAATGGTAAATATTTTGTTATATCTAAGAAAGTATTAGAATAGATTAGTCTTTTATCAATATTTAAGTGTTAATTTAGTGGAAATCACTCGTTAACTTGCTGTTAAAGTATCGAAATGCAGTTTATTTATTAATTTACATAAAAATCTTGAATAATTTAAACTCGCGTACTAATTTTATTATAACTATTGGGATAATATTTATATATGGATAAATCTCTATCTCTCAAAATCTATTCAGTGATATTCTCGTGATACGTCCCCAGACAGACAAACATACAAAAATTGTACAAACTATAGATTCGGCCTTAATAATAATTACTATTAAATAAGATTTTACAAAAAATATTATATGTTCCTACATAATATGCGACTCAGACAGACTTTTATAATATATAGATAAGAATTTGTTTAATTTATAATTTATATTTTAAAGATTAATCTTATTTATTTATTTTTCTTTTCTATTACGCCAATACAATGCAGGCATTAGACATCAATCTTAAAACAATATTTTAGGTACGATATAATAGAAGTTATAGTTAGTAGAAGAGCTTATTTAATAAAGTTGTTCGTAAAGCAAAAGCACAATCACCGTTTTATCTATGTATATTAGTGTAAATTGATCGATGGCGCGCAGGAAGTACCGCAGACGTACTACGAAACAAAAAACGCCTGTTGATGAAACGTCCACGTTCAAAAGGGTCCTGTACATAAGATAGCTATGAAGTTATGTTTTACACTGCATGTATTAAATATCCTAATATAAAGATTTTGAGAATATTTGACGACACGATGGGTTTAATTTGAAGTGACTCTACTTGCTGCGCCAACGGTCGCGGATTCGAGTCCCGATGTGAACAATTATTTGTTGAGCACGAATGTTTATACTTCAGTCATGGGTGTTTATATTTATAATATGTATGTATTTAAAATTATATGTGTAGTGTATCAACTATATTCTGGTATCTGTAATACAAGCCTCGTAGATTACCACGGAACTAGATGGCGCTGAGTGTAATAATGTTCCAAGACATTTATTTATTTTCATAAATAGTTATGTTAGTTGGTTCATATACTGTTAGGTACTAAGTTCGATTGCTTAGTTGTGTTTATTTAAATCTTCGTTATTTATACAAAAAAGGTGGAGTTACGATCTGTTGGCAAAGAAAAAGAAGAAAATAGTAGAATTATACGAGTATCTCTAACAAATCAAAGTATTATGTGTAGGTAGTTACTTCACCCATACTTGTTTTTATGTGTATATACTTTATGGTATGCCAATACCTTATGGACAAGTTTGGTTTAGTATATAGTGAGCCTACTTGCGGTGCCAGCGATCGCGGGTTCGAGTCCCGCTGTGGGCGTACTTGTGAGAAATGTTTGAATTTCAGTCATAAGTGTTTATATTTATGTATATGTATTATATATTTTATGTATTTTAAGTTATATATATGTGTAGTGTATCAACTATCTGGCGTCTATAAGACCTTATCACAAGGCTCGTTATAATGGCATTAGGTAGCGCTGTGTGTTAAAGTCCCAACAATTATTTTATTTTATTTATTTCTAAAGTACACTTACAACATACATATAATAATTATATAACATAATAACAATATACCTTATATGCATGTCAATAACAAGTGTCCTTAGCATTTCCAGATTCATAATTCAAAAGTACAAAGTCATGATAACAATAATAATTCTAAATAAATGTCATTTTATAAAAGAAGTCAATACTAAAAAATAAATTAAAATCGTCATAATATAATGTCATAAAAGTATATAATAATAGTGGTTAAAATTAAAAATAAGACTGATCATGCATTTTATAAATTATAATAATTGAAAGTTTATTTTTAAATATTAAGGAAGAGTTATAAAAAATGTCAATGCCAGGAATTGATTTAAGGATATCATTGTATTTATTACATAACCGTATTAAGGGGGCTTGTTTGCCAATATTAGATTTAACACAAGGAGTATGAAATATCTTGTGGACATGAGTACTTCTATGTGTCCTAGAAGGAACTGATATCATTATTCTTTCGGTCAATTCTGAATTAGTCACATTATTGTTGATAATACTGTGTAGAAAGCTTTGTTCAAAAAACCTAATTAATTATATAAAAAAAAAAAAATAATTATTTATTTTATATAACTATGAGCAGGCTACATATAACATCACCTACATATAATTAAAATATTAACAAAATAATATTGCAAACTAATTCAATCATAGTCAATAAAACATAAGGAACCCTAAAAAGTGATTCCAACTTATTACTGCGAGCGCGTAAATTGTTGCAAGTGAATCGGCCTCGAGACACACGGGCAAACAGATATTTTATTGGATAAGGGTGCTGACCCTGACTGAGTGCATGAGGTGGCGGGTTATTAATATCGATTATACTACCTAGTACCTACCTGTTTTTTATATCTCTCGCAAATATAAACCAAATTAATAACTGTCATTATAAAGGTTTGACGACACGTTTGGCTCAGTTGGTAGTGACCCTAATTTCTGCGCCGGCGGTCGCGGGTTCAAGTCCCGCTGCGGGCAATCATTTGTTGAGCACGAATGTTTGTACTCCAGTCATGGGTGTTTATATTTATAATATGTATGTATTTAAAATTATAAATGTGTAGTATATCAACTATCTAGTATCCGTAACACAAGCTTTGCTTACCACGGAACCAGATGGCGCTGTGTGTAATAATGTCGCAACATATTTATTTATTTATAATAAAGGTAATATAGCGGGTTCGATTTCCACAAGACCTTAGCCTAAGTAATTGCTTTATAGGCTTTGAAGTTTAGAATGGTATCTCTTGAGCAATTTCCGGTATTGCACATACGTGCACCAAACAACACAGCGTGAACCAAAAACGAATTTTATAAATGAACATTATAAATGAAACTACCTTTTCGGATTTTGTCGCGGATTTATTTTGATTTTTAGTTCCCGACGTTTCGAATGCTTTACAGCAATCATGGTCACAGGAGAGACTAAGGTATTTGACGTCTCATAGGTTTATATACTTGTTACAGACAGTAAGAAAGTATTATGAAAAACGAATTTTATCAAAATTTGATGATTGCATCGACCCTTCTACGCTTGCTTGCAGAGCAACCTTAGAGAAACATTGAAAAATGGTAAAATTTATTAGCTGGCGTTTAAATTATTAGAAAAAAAGTAGGTTGTGATAATTTACAATAATATTATCAATCTGTAAAATAAATATATGGAACTGGTAATGAAATTACTCTCATTGCAATCCCAATAAGGAAAGTACTCATCGTGGACATCAATATTACACATTTCAAATCCTTATTTGGCATCTTCATAATAATGTGACAAACAGACTGATTGCATCTCATTTACGCAGTTGGATGCTGCAACGAAAATCTTGAGATTAATAAAAATCCTATGACAAATCATGTTTGTTCGTGAAATAAAATTATTCATTTAATAACACTTATTAATACGTAAAAGCCACAAGATATGACTTAATCTTCTAATATATAAAAATTTCGTGTCACATTGTTTGTTATCGAACTCCTCCGAAACTGCTTGACCGATTTTTATAAAATTTGCTGTGTATATTTGGTAGGTCTGAGAACAGATCGTAGGCTATTTTTCATTCCTCTGAGAGATATGGGTTTATTTTTTACGATTTGGCGTCAAGAAATCCCTATTCGTTAATAGTGATTAGAACGCGGGCGGAGCCGCGGGAATTACTAGTATATTATAATTTATTATTATTTTATTACGCAATACGTACTTGCCAAATAAAGTGGATGTTTCAAGGAGAGCTTATTTACTTATATCCTGTAGAGAATTACTTATACTATAAAAATAAGTGTTATGTTGTCTTAACCAGTTGACTCATTTAGCCATGAAAACGGTCAATACTATTAATCGGTCAAATCATTTTGTTTAAACAGATTAGTCTACAAAAAGCGTGTAAAGTTGATTTTTTGCATGTTACTTGCTACGTAACAACATCTTAAAGTATCTATCTTATTTTGAATAACTTAAACTAATTTAATAAATATGTATAAAAGTTGGGTATGATCAAGCTAATCTGGTGATGGAAGTTGGTATATCATCATCATCAGCCCTTTTAACGTCCCACTGCTGGGCACGGGCCTCCCTCAGTACGAGGGGGATCAGGCCATAGTCCACCGCGCTGGCCCAGTGCGTGTTGGCGGACTTCACATATCTTACGAAAACTTGCTAGGTTTTCTCGGACGTGCAGGTTACCTCACGATGTTTTCCTTCACCGTAAGACAAGTGGTAATCAGTATAGAAATGATTCGCATGAATGACATGAAAATATCAGAGGTGCGAGACCCGGATTTGAACCCGCATCTCTCGGTTATACAAGCAACGCGTTACCGCTGGGCTACCACTGCCTCTAGTTGGTAAATAGTAAAACTTAATTGAATAGTTTTTAAAAACCCCATCAATTATGGTCTTTTTTAACCTTGGGAAATGCATTAACACTTATGGTAGAAAACAGCTGGTCATGTGGGGCTCACCGGCAAGGTAGTACCCATTAATATTTAAAGGAGTGTCGCAGGATCGTTTGCGTATTCAACCACGCCCCGGCAGCTCTGCCGAAGCAGACCAGTGACAACGCCACGGGTTGACTCTACAGTCCACTCTGCATCAGAAAAGTACCAGGAGCAAACCGCATGAAACACTGCCCGCCGAAGTTGGCCTTTCATGCGCGTTTCTTGGGTTCGCGCCCGGCCAGATTGCCGGACTACTGGCTTTAGTGGGCTATGGCCTGATTCCTTCGTTTTGAAGGGAGGAAGTGAGGGAAAAATGTAATACAACTTATTAACCGAAAACACACTTTCAATGGAGCTAAATTAAGTCCCCAATGCTTAACTAATTTCATACTTTAACAAGAACCTATAATTAAGAAAATAAATAATAATAATAATGAAGTTTAAAAACAACGACAGAAAATCTAAAAATGACATCAGTTAAGAACTAAGCGCGTCCATTTAAAGCCAATTTTTATTAGTTTACAAACTTTTGCTTTGGAAAATATAGAGCATGGCTGTAAAGTTCTGTCTATTCAGTCATTTACTACACTAATAAACGTTAGAATACAATGCAACCAATCGCCTCCATTAAATGTACAAGGATCCTACAAAGAAATGCTCTCAGGCATGCCTATAAAATTAGCATTTTACACACTGTCTTCCGGATTTTTTATTATTTATTCAAACCCGCATGACTTTGAGTGCCAATGTCAGCAAATATGCTTGTACAGTGTACACTATCGCGCATCCAATTGTGCGTGAATAAGAAAACTCAAGTATTGCTAGTAAATAACGAATCCGTTGTGTTTTTTTAATAACGGGATGTTGACTTCAAAATCGTTATTTCTTATTTATTTATTTATTTAAGGTTGGAAATTCATTTTAGTTGAAAATAAAAAAAAAATTAAAATTGAATGATATATTTTGTAACATATGTATGTATGTATGGGAATGACAATTTTACATAACGCCTAAATACCTACTCAAATTGTTTTTTTTTTAAATTTTATTCTAGTGCTTAATGAGAAGTTTGACAGTAGCATATGCCTGAAAGTTTAATTAGAATGTGTTCAGTGGTTTAATTGTTACAACATAACAGACAGTCCTTTCAAAATAATATTTATATTAGTACGGATTAGTGTGTACGATTGTGAGATCTCATCTTGCCCAAGCTCGTCGATAAGAAATATGGATTATGTATTTGAAAAATATAAATATGTATATACTTCTTTAAAAGTATTATAGACCTAGAAGAATATATTATGATAATAGTAATAGAATGAAATATGAAACAGTACTAAAGTTCAGAGTCTAGACCGATTATTTTACCTAAAATGTCAATGTAAGCAGATTTATAAGATTTATTACTCCACTATCTTCTGCCTTCGGGTTGATCTGCATAATTCTTATAAAGAACGCTAGGAATATATAAACCTATATCACCCCTTAACTAAATTTATACTAATACTTTCTTAGATTTACGCGAATATTCGACATTATAAATGAAACTACCTTTTACGACTCCGTCTCTCCCGTGACCATGATTGCTGTAAAGCATTTGAAACGTCAGGATCTAAAAATCAAAATAAATCCGCGACAAAATCCGAAAAAGAGGTTTCATTTCTAAATTTATACTTTTGAACTAGTGATTTACCCTTGTTTCACTCGAGTGCAAGATGAGAGTATTTCAGATGATAAACACAATATGTTTTAGAGGGCTTTTCTGTAGGCGTTTTTAAGATCAAACAATTTTCTAATACATTATTTCGATGTATCTCTTAAGGTTTATTTTTGTTAAATATTTCTAACGTGATTGAGTAATTTTATCCAAACGTCTAAACTTAAAAATTTATAATAATATTAGTAATAATTTTTTTTACATATAATTTTGTTAATCGTTATATAGTAAGCTAGTTTTTGTTGGAGCTCCGTCCAACTCGTCCGTTCCTTATTTTTGTAGACTTATTACGTTGAACGGAATTTAGGACTGGAAAAATACTGCACCCATTTTTATGTTGTTTTCACCAATGGGTAGAATGGCTCTCGAGGAAGGTTTTAGTATATAATTTGTCAAGTTTTTGTATACATTTACAAGCGGAACCCGCGGCTTTGTTTGCGCTAAATCGCGAGTCGTTAGTAAATAAATAATATAAAGTAAAAAGAAACATTTTCCCACAAACTCAAAGTGAGGCACTCAAAGCGCGCATTACTGTAGTATAGGTACAGATAATTGTACGCCAAGAAAATTATGCACATAATTACGCGCTTGCAAATTATAACTGCGACGTCATTTAAAGCCCCCTTTCAATGCCATATATTTAATGCGTCATTTTTTCTTGGAAAATTTTGGTTTAACAATTAGATAAATAAATACCTATTTTCAATGAATAAATCGTCAGGAACTGTGTTTAATTGAACATGTAATTTTGCTTATATAGTGAAAGCGAATAAGCTTGGTTTTTTCATCTCCTGAAGGACAAAATGGGGAATTAAAGTAAGTGACACATGCGTACTAACATAATATTATATTTGAGCTTTACCACAACCGAGCATCAAACCTCCAATCCCATTCATACAAACCACATCGGATATAATGACAGCAATAACAATATCTTTGATTAACACGAACTCTGACATTTTTTTAATTTTTTATTTTTTTTATTTTTCTAATTTACCTTTTTTTTTAGATTTCATTAGATTTTTTGAGATCAACTCAAAATAAATTCGTCAAAAAAATCTAGAAAGTTACTTTGCCTTAATACACCAATAATTGTCAGAAATTCGTCAATAAGTCCTAACGAACAAACAAATATACATTACGACTAAATATTTACACTTAAACATCGACACCAAACTCGCTCTTTCCTACAAATACCTATATTTGGTCACGTCGGTTGCCATTTTAGGTGACACTGTAAACAATACGTACTGTTATGAAAACAATAATGTTTTATCTGGTATATATTTGCTAATGTGTTTGTCTGTCACAAATAAGGCAGTAATTAATTGATATTACAGATATCCGTACTAATATTAGAAATTTACTCCCTATCTGTCCGTTTGTTACGTTATTTAATTTAAAAAGCTAGACAGATTTTAATGAAACTTCTTTAGGATATAGATTACGTCATATTTAGGTACATTTTACGTTTATCCTTCCTCACTTACCATGTAAGAGTACTTTCTAGATCATACCTAATAACTACCCTATTCACTATAGAACCGTTAAAGTCGAATTAAAATCGGTAAAGTTTCACGTAACATCACCACTAAATCGGTAAATAAACGTATAAAAATTATATATTATACTTAATATGTATGTTGGTATTGGAAATTTAATATTTTGACAGTACCTTAAAAATCATTCGTTTTTATTATTTTTATCATCAATCTAGACTACCCTTGTGTGAGTTGTATAAGGATATGTCAAGGCTGAGACGTCTTAAAGCTAAATAAACTGTATTGTGCAAATGTCATCAATTACATACTTGTTTGGACTTGGGTATTTTACGAAATAATATTAAAAATATTACAAATAAAAGTTATGTTCTTAAGTTTGATGGCCATTTTAAAAAATGCCTAACTTTGGTATTAATGTAAAATACTTAATAATTATTAACTCTTTATTATAACTTAGATATTAAAATTAATATATAAAATTAATTTTAAAATTGGTAGCACTGTTCAGAAATCCTTTATTTTGTAATTGCAATAATGATTATGACATATTTAGAACCAAAAAACAGCATTTTGCAGGCTGTTTTTAGTTTTACAACTAATTTTGAAAAAAATGGTTGTCCTGAAACTCACTAATAGAGCAATGACCTATTAGATAAGAGATGCGATAAGAGGTCTTATAAACCTTAGCCTCTCCAATAACTATATTTTCTGCAATGCATTCAAAACGTCAGGAACCAAAAATCTAGAAAAAAGCTGAGAAAGAGTCCAAAACGACTTTTTCTTTAAAACTAGCGATTTACATTACCTTACTCGAATTCGTCCTATACATAAGGTTAAGTTTTCAGCAGTTTTTTTAATTTCCCTCAATAAAAAAATGAATATTGTTATAGTAATAAGTACCAACCGTGTTTAAATTTTAGCTAAACTGACCAATAGCAATTGATTTTTATGTATAGTGGTCGAATATAGACATAAATGTAACAAAGTATTATAATATATCTCAATTAACTATCAAAGTAAAAAGCGATTGTCGAAACAAAACACAGCAACCCAATTACCGTATCTCATCAAAGTATTTAACGTCAAGTACAGGTAATTATGCTATCGATCAATTACTATCGATGCAATCGTCCTAGGCAATTTATAAATAAATAAGTCGCATAGTCCTAGTCAGCCTTATTAAGCTATAGGAGAGTTAAGTGATGAGAATATATCGATTTTCCGTTTTTTTTAATAATAATTGACTAGTGATTCATCCTAGCTTTGCTCGGTCCATAGTTAGGTTTTAGTTTTTTGGAGCGGAACCCTATTTTTTTAATTAAAGTACCCAAGTTAAAGTATTAACTCCTTAAAATTAGCTGTATGAGTGAAAGTCTCGTTAAAATCCTTCCAGGTGTTTTAGAGATCAGCTGGAACAAACAGACATAAAGACAAAATTAATTATAGATAAAAGATTTTAAATCTCACTGACTTAGAACTTGTTATTATTTTATCTTTTATCGTCAATAAATATGTATTGTATATATTTCTTAACTCCCGACCGCGGCTTCGCTCGTATAATAATTGTGGTGGGGGTCAAAGGTAAACCAAAAGTACGAGATGTTTATCCCTATGATAGATTTTGTCCTTGTCAAATTTTATCGAAACTTGTTTAGCGATTTTAGTTTGGAAATAAAACAGACAGTTATTTTTTATATTTATAATATTAGGATGTTTTTTCTAGCTCTCACATTTAGAGAATTACCTTGCAAATTCATGTGGTTTCAAGTTTTCGGGTAGTCCCAAGCGGTTCCTACAATTTTACTTTTGCGAGTAATTTCGGAATGCTTAAGTAACTTCAATTGAAAATTCAGCCTTCTAGATATTCTCTTTGGTTTATTTTTACAAAAAAGATAGTCAGATATATATAACAAAATAGAGGTAGATACATATAAAAAAATAAAAACTTTGCTCTATATTTTATTTTTCACTCGTTATGAATCTTTTGAAAATAGTTTTTTTATATTTTTCAGTCTTTTTTTTTCGATCAACATTAATAAAAGAAATAGTTACCTAGAGAACCCACAAAGTTTTCAAAGCGGCCAGGCCATAGTCCTATAGTAGAGCGCGTTACCTGGGCTACCACTGCCTACTGCCCACTAAAAGGTTTCTATTAAACTACTACATTTTTTTTAGGTAATAAACTTAACCTTCTTATTGGGTATCACAAGATCGATTACGTATTTAATCGCGACGACCTGAGTTGACGAAGAAGAACACAAACAAGGGCTTTCACTCTTTCTTGCTATCAAAGAAGTACTAGGAGAAACCCGCATGGTACATCACCTATCGTTGTACGCCACCTCCTGCTTATTGCTAAAGTTCTCCTAAACATGCAAGTTTGGTAGACATAGAATATTGACACACGCAAGTATCAAAACTATTAGACCCGGGATTCGAACCCGTTTCATTCAATTTCCAAAGCAATTAATGTTTCCTGAAAGCTACCACTGCCCTCCAAAATATATTGCTCAGACAAATTTGATATACAAATGCAAATTCCATATATAATTACTTACTGTTCAAGTATGGTACGGTAAAACTGAATTTTTAATTTCAAAGTGGACAGCAAAATACGCCTTCGTAGTTACCTATTAGTCAATTTGTAGCGACATTTCCAATGCATCATAGTTATATTGACTGTTTGCATTTAAGACGCTGTGTGACAAAACCAAACACTTGTTTTTAAATAGAAAAAAAATATATTGTTTTTTTTTCGTATATGGCATAATAATTTTAATACTTAGTGGTATATAATATATTGTATGAATTTAGTCCTCTTAACGTCCCACTGTTGGGCGCGAGCCTCGCTTCAATCGAAAGGAATCAAACCATATTTCATTCCGCTGGCCAAGTGTAGCGACTGAGTATTTCTATAAAAACCAGGTTCTCTTACACCTTTCCTCATGATGACTTCGTCCGTAAATGTGTATTACTTACAAATTTCTTACTTTTTATCAAAACCTATTATATACTTATATATTAATTACAAAATCTTTATATATTTTCAAAAATGTACAAAATCGTGAAAAGTAGAGCTACTTAAAAATTAAGACGTAAATTCGTGCCTGCTATCCAATATCTACCCCATAAATACATATCTGGTGCACTTGCCTAAGGCTCGGGAAAATGCACACTTGTTTCCTACCGTTGCAATTATCCGTGAAAATAGGTAGAGCTTAGAAAACACTGATTAGCCTAAAACCGACTCTATTTCTGTAAACTAGAGTCAATTTCGTTCGCAAACATTTATTTGCTTGGTATTTCTAATATGTTTTCGCTGTGGTACAGGATTCTGGGTTTTAAGTAACGGTGTTAAGGGCGAAAGTGGCAGCATAAGTTATGAAAGTGTTGTAGAGGAAAATATATGTTCCTTTAACTTCAGTTACCATGCGAAAAACGTTAAATATGTATGATTGATTAATCCTATTATTGCTATACTAGCTCTTGACCGGTTCTACTTGCATTATAAAGTATTACGTGAAGATAAAAGTTTTAAGTGTATCGAGCTTTCGGAGAAGTATGAGCTTTTTGGTTAGTGAAGCTTATTTAGAAAAGAAAAGCTAAAATTGATTTAATTTTTCTTTACTTAGCTTGTCACTACGTTAATTGCATAGATTATAAGTATAATTACTACACCTTTTTGCTATAGGTTGATAGATAACCTGTACTTAAATTATTTTATTCATAATATTATTATACAGTTGAAGAAATGGTTTATTTCTTGCAAGTCCTTAACACTAGAATTTTATATTTGAAGAAATCTATAATAAGAACCTTAATGTTGTACAGACTTGATGAATTATAGTCGATCTTCGACTAAAGAAAGACCACCTCTTTTTTTATCACTAGTGATTGACCCTCGCTTCGCTCAGGTTCGTCCCTAGGAATTTAAGGGTTATTCCCATACAAAATAAACAGTTCTGAGATGTTCGCTTTTCCAGGTATTTTTTTTTTCTCGCATTTGTCAATTTCTCTTTAAATAATATCTACATAATTTGATACGACCCAATAAAACAAAGAAGACTTAATTAAATCGGTCCAGCCGTTTCATAGTTTTAGAGAGACTAGCGAACTATAATTGATTTTTATTTATATTGAAGACAACAACTACCCTTGACTTTTTCGAGCAACTTGGTTATTATATAGACTTTCTAATATTAATATCATACTAATTACAATTAATATTTAATTCTACCACAATCTATTATGTAGCTTAGAAATAAGTGGTGTAAAGCAAATACTTAAATTTTACAATCGTATGATTTCTGTTAAAATTTCATCGATTCAGATCGCAATTTTAATAATCATTGCTTTAGACAAAAAAATATAATTAAAAATATATTTGGCCAAATGGTCGAGTGTAATCTAAAACATAATATCATATAAAAGTAAACATAAACTTAATAATTTAAGTTAAATAGCACTCAAAGTGCCTTTTCATTACGATGAGCTTAAAATAATTTGTAAGACTTTCAACTTTCATTAACTTATGTAACATAAAAAGCTCTGCGAAAAAACATATATATTACAGGTACTTTGAAGATAACGTCGTAAATACTCGTTAGTTCGCAAAAAGCGAGAAATAGCTTATTTAGGGGCCTGAATGTATCATTATAAGTAATTGAGATTAAAAACGGAGATGTAAATCTTTTTAAGCACAGCTTAAAAGATATATTTTATCTCACTAATTATATCATAAATGAGGGCGTATGTTTGTACTTCTTTACGTTATAACTGCTTTACTAATTTTAATGAAATTCTAAGTGCAGATAAGTATATTTAACACTTAGGTTTTTTAATGATGTATTGAAATCAATTTAATTGTTGGGTATAATATAATTACTGGTCATCTCGTTTCATTTTTAACTTCATATCTTAATCTATCTAGATACTAAAATTCATCAAAGTACTGTGCGGACGGACGGACGACCCGTTTTAAATGTTTTGCTATAAGTGTGAAAATGATTCACATTGCAGAAGATATCGGAGATTCTAAGTGGTATCGAACCCACTAGTTCTGATTTTCAATGCGTGAACGCAACCACTGAGCTATACATATTTGCTAGTGCATTCAATAACAAGTTATATCCCCTCAGACTTATATTTACACATTGATACAAATTATATTCAATATTATTACTATATATTTATTTTTACATACATTATTTATATTAAATACATAAAAAACAAACAGAAGCCCAGTAAGTACGTTCTATTTTACAGCAACATTGACCGCTATACGATATAATTATTCCTACATTCAACATACTATTCTCATTTTCCGACCTTGGCATTAAAACAGCGAAAAACGTGTTTAATTAAACGCATATTTGAATTGTTTACTAACTTCGTGCTGTGACTTTTCACGTCGAACATTTACTTTACTAGGTGTTCGTGTAAGTTTGAATTTTGGAAGCTATAATGGTAATTGGTGGCCCGCAGGCAGGCAGTGGTAGCCCAGTAGTAACGCGCTCGCGTGTATAACCGAATGATGCGGGTTCAAATCCGGGTCTCACACATCTGATATTTTCATGTGCGAATCATTTTCTGTCATGATTGCCACTTGTCTTACGGTGAAGGAAAACATCGTGAGGAAACCTGCATGTCTAAGAAAAACCTTGCAAGTTTAAAGAAAGACATGTGAAGTCCGCCAACACGCACTAGGCCAGTGCCGTGGATTATGGCCTGATCCCCCTCGTACTGAGGGAGGCCCGTGCCTTGCAGTGGGACGTTAAAAAGGGCTGAGGAATGGTAGTTGGTGTCGTAAAAATAAAATCATGACTCAGTTCTTCAAAATTATGTATGAGTTATATCGATATTCAGCCTTTTTTAATATCGCACTAAGTATCATAATCATGTAATCATGTTAAAAATTATTCATATAAGACTCGGGATACGAATCTGCTTCGTTTAATTTCCCAAGCGTTACCACTGAACACCCCTGTCTACCACTGCCTTATCTAGGTCTAAAGTCTTAGTTAACTAGACTGGTCTAGATTGTGTCATTTAGCAATCAGTCTCAATACTATGCTGTCTCATAAAATTTGTATTCGCAGCGTATCTTAATAGAAAATTTTACTAGCAAATAACATATCTTTTTAAAAATTACATCCATTATGTATCAAAAATTACCATATGTTTAAATTAGGCAATAAAACTAGCCATTAAAATATATTGCATTATTCAATACTGTAAAACGACGAGAAATGGGCGAAAAAGTATTTATTTGCCAAAGAAACAATATTATTTTCGTCCGGCATCGTCAGTCCGTGCAATTTGTAGTCGATATGGGTCCGTTGGTCATAGATTGAATAAGATAGAGGTGCTTCAATTTTCTTCTATATAAATGATAAAATTCTGAATTAGTTGAATCTGTACGTGAATATTATTTGAAATAGTCATTCTTATCGAGGCTGAATCTATAGTTTGTAGAATTTTATCTGCCGGTCTGTTTTTAACCTGATCACAAGAAACCAACACCTGACAGATTTTTTATATATGTTGGGACACCATTACAATAGCGCCATCTAGTTCCGCAGTAAGCTACTTAACGTGCTATGTTGCGGATACCAGATAGTTGATATACTACACATATAAATTTTAAGTACATACATATTATAAATATAAACACCCATGACTGGAGTACAAACATTCGTGATTAGCAAAATGAATGCCCCCAGCGGGACTCAACCCGGTACCGCTGGCGCAGAAAGTAGGGTCACTACCAACTGAGCCAAACGAGTCGTCAAATGATGAAGTGATATATTATGTATGTTGGAGCGGATAAACAGCTATTTACATACAAAATTTTAAAGTGGTTTTCTCGTGACTGAATCACCAGTCAGACAGACAGAAACTTCTAAAAAACTATAGAGACAAATTCTGTATCCATTAGAATTATTATTTTATAAGATTTTCCTAAAAAATGTACATATTTACAGAATTGTAGATAAAGTTATATCATATCTTTGTACATAATAATCTTTGTTGATCTGTCAGTCAGTCAGGTCACGTAGGCCCACCGACCGACCACCGTAAGCTTGGTTAGAGTGATGCATAAAAAGTTAGTATTGCTGTGAGCTTTGAAATTCAAATGTGAATGTCGATACAAGCCAATATGTTTGCGCCTGTGCCGGGAATATATTGACAGAGATATGAAAATATTATATAATATACCTATGTATATGCTACTAATATACTGTGATATTAAGGTGCCTATTACCCCATATGCTACTCCAATTTTTAATCTGTATTTGGGCTAAATTTCATCAAAATCCATCCTATCGTTTCTTCATAAAAGACTACCAACTCACCTTCGCTTCGCTCGAGTTCGTCTCTAGGTACCCCCTTTAGCATAAATTTTTTACAAATTTTAAATGTCTTACTTATTAATATATAATCAAAAGCCTAAAAAATAAGTTCAAAGCTTCTAGCTTTAAAAATGACGTAATTTTCATACAAACTTTCATCCCCTATTTCTACCCTTTACAGCCCCTTTTTCGCCTTAAAAAAATAGCCAATTCTTTCTCAGACTCTAGACTACATGTGTACTAAATTTCATTAAAATCAGTCCAGTAGTTTTTGAGTTTATTGGTTACATACAAAAATACAAATCTTACGTCTTTATAATATTAGTATAGATAATATAGATTAGTTAGACAATACATATATAGAAACCACATATTTTCATAATTAAATGGAATTTATATAAGGAAAAAGAAGCAAATACAAACAAGTATAAACTTTATAAAAACACTTGTAGTTTCATGAAGCGCATTTGAATATTTTAAAATTTGAAGTGAAATGAAAAAGTTCCAGACGTCATATAAAGTTCGCAACTGTAGGAAAACAAAATCAAGACTCTCTTTTATATGTTAGAGATGCCAAGAAAAAGCTGTAAAGTACATCTGTTTATATTAGAACAGTCGGGGGTGATATTTACATTGAAAATTTCAGCACAAGTATCGCTTCGTGTTTGAATTCATATAATCTAGAGCCCTTAACTTTCTTTCCGTACTAACGTTTCTAGAACATTTTCCCGATACATTTTTTATGAAGAACTCAGAAAAGGTGTTCGCGAGTATGCCTTTATACTTCTGTTTAGGGTTCTGTAGACTAAACATGGCAACCTGACAGTCTGTCAGTCCGTTCGTTGGTCAGTTATTTTGTTTTAAGTTGTTTGCTGCTAATTTACTCAGACTTAAAATTAAGTCAATAAAATATATATTATAGAAGGCTTAATAATTTTTTAAGCATTTGTTTATCACATATTAGTTTATTATAAAGAAAAAAAACTATAAAAAATTTAAAAATGGCAATGATTTGAGCCGACATATTTTTTAAGTGACTTTATAACGGTGTACTTTTGGTTCTTTACGCTTTACGATTTTTTCCTGTGTGATTATGAGCAATTCTCTATAAGATTCCAAGAAATGGATTCTAGCTGTTGCGTTACATTAAACCAATTTAAACCACTTAAGGGGTATTTACGTGTAAGATTTAAATCCGCACGAATATCTTCTAAATACGGCTCCTTTGGATCCATTGAGTCAAAACAGATAGGTTTTTAGCAATAAAATACACATGATTTACAAAGGTATAAAAATAAATCTTTAGATCGATCGAATCTACTTCGGACGCAGTTGTTCAATCTATATCTATAATTTCCTTAATAAAAATATAATGCTTTTTGTAAGTAAATCACTTAAAACATTTGACCGATTTGGCTCTTTTGTAATGTGAATGAGAGTTGTTGAAAAAATAATTAAAAAAAATTATCGGTAAATTCAGGTTAAATAAGTAGTGGATTTTTCTTTCTGACTAAGTTTTGTATGACCTCAAAAATCACAAAATATTGGTCGATTCAGCTAGTTAATGTACCGTCTATATATTCAAACTAGCATTTCTCGCGACTTCGCTCGCGTTCTGAAGTTTATTATACTGAACATTTACTATAATCTTCACCAAAACGAATTCCTATGAAATAAGCATGTCTATCGATTCCTATGAAATAAGCATGTCTATCGGTTTTGCAGTTGTTGCAGTTAAAGCAGAAAAAAATTACGTCTCGCCATTTACTAGTACCGAGACGAGATATAGATAAGTCCACAAAATTTTTTGTTCCCACAACCTGCGCATTTTGTGGTACACTTTACTAAAAAACTGTCATGCCTATAGATTTGTGCTTTAACATAGTATTTTAACTTCATATCTAAATGTGTTATCTATAAAAAAAATGCCATAAAAATGAATATTAACAATTTTGTGTTCATTGGATAGAATTTTATTGTACTTATAACGCCATCTGTTAGAAAACCAAAGAGTTAACATCGCTCTAACATTATTACCCGTTAGGAAAACTACGCGAGCCTTATTTAAGCTTTTTGCCAATTTTTTTTTGTTTTATCTAAATAGAAAAACTCAGAAAGCAGAGCTAGTTTAAAAGAACAATCAAGTGGACTAATAAGCATATTCCATTGATTCCTATGCAGGACATATTAGTATACAATAGTTGAGCCTTTAATATCTCGCCACATGTTTTATTTACTACGACACCACGTGTATGTGATTTGATAACCATTCAATGTAGAGTTTTGTTATACGATATTTTACCTACCTATTAAAGCAACTGTATTTATAAATAAATATTAATTTATTGCTGGAACATTATTACAACAGCGCCATCTAGTTTTGTGGTAAGCTATGAGGCTTGTGTTACGGATACCAGATAGTTGATATACTACACATATAAATTTTAAATACATACATATTATAAATATTAACACCCATGAATGTACAAACATTCGTGCTCAACAAATTAATGCCCCCAGCGGGACTCAAACCTGCGGCTGGCGCAGAAAATAGGGTCACTATCAACTATACGCACGTGTTGTCGAATTTTAATCGATTTGAATCGTTTTTGACGGAATTAAAGAAGTTTTGTATTCGATGCCTATATTCTTTACTAATTCACTAACTTCCCAAACGTATTTTTTATTATTTCTTAGAGGCGTGAAGTATTTCAAAGTAAACAGTATCCTAAATATTGATTCAGAAAACCAACGATCATCATATCAGACAGGCACATATATAAAATTACTGTTTATTGTATGCACCGTCTGTCTGTCATTATAATGTATGATATTACAAACAGTCACTTAGAATTAGAATACGGATTTAAAATCTAAATCACGTTTTAAGCTCCAATACAAAATCTAGGTCTTTAATAAGACGTTAGAATTTAATCTTAAAGATAAATTGCTAACACAACACGGACATTGATCCCGCTACCTGTAATTATTAACACTACACTACGTATAAGTATTACATATTGTATTTCATGATATATCATCAATTTACATTCATACACTTTAATTTAATAATAATTTTTGATTTAGGCGAATCTAAAATAACCTTTACAAATATCAAAAGCTTAATTTTAATCAATTTAAAACTTTAAGCTCAACAAATTCTTGAATCAATCAACGTAGATGACGGTCATTATGGGTAATTTGAAAGCCTCTATATAATATACTGTAATGTTATAGTTCATAACTGTATATGTTTGTAAAAAATGAATAAATTAAACCGTAGTGAAAACAAAATTATATATGGAAATTTTTAAGAGAACGAATTTAGAAAAAATTTGGAACTAGATAGAAGCCAATTAGTGGTCAAATATCAGATAAAAATGTTCTTTTAACTTCAATACGAAGGGGATCAGGTCATAGTCCACCGCGCTGGCCAAGTGCGGGTTGGCGGACTTCACATGTCTTTCGAAAACTTGCTAGGTTCTCTCAGACGTGCAGGTTTCCTCACGATGTTTTCCTTCACCGTAAAACAAGTGGTAATCATGTATTTAAAAAGATTCGCACATAAAAATATCAATGGTGTGAGACCCGGATTAGAACCCGTTTCACTTTGTTACGCCAAGTTTCCCTCTAATATAATAAGGTCTAATTGGTAACATATATACTGTATGTAGTCCGCCAATTAACCAAATATAAAGTTAATTATATGGAAATATAAAAAATAGAAATATCTACTGGAGTTTTGATAGAACAGTATTTTTGTCGTCATGTTATAAGATAAGGTATTCATTTCGATCACAAAACCTACAATTTTTCTTTTAATACACAACTAGCAAATTACTCTTACTACTTAGCTTCGTTCAGGTACGTCTCTAGATGCAATTTTGCCATACATTTTATTTTTTTATTAATATATGAAAACCTTTAGACAGCGCACGCCGATAAAAGAACTTATTTTTTTCTGATTTCAATTATTGACAATTGTTTGTTTTTTTGTTTGTTTTTGACAACAAACAGATATCTAATTTCAAATTTCTATTGATACAAGAATTAACACACATTCCAACATACAAACTTGACTTCCATAAAAATAATGAAAACAAATAATGAACAAAACTCAATACCTGCTATTTATTAAAATCGGTCAATAATTGTCATACGGTTTGAAAGTCGTCATTTCGTCTCCAAAATACCGAAAGCCTTCATAAATGTTAGGAAATGTGAATATAATAGAAAAATTACAAACAAGTGTATTAAAAAAGTGTTTCATCAGCTACCGTTTCTTATGCCATTATAATACTAATTCTCAAATCATTCAACGTGGATGATGACGGTCATTATGCTTAATTCAAATATGTTCTATGTACGTACTGTTGTGTGGAATATTTTATCTAGGTTTTATATTTATCCAGTTTTAAGACAATTCAAAACGTATAATTCCATGTATTTGAAAAAAAATCGTAAAAATGAAGTGAAAAAATATTTTTTTTTTCACTGATTTTCATACAAACTTGCAAGAGCCATTAATCCTCCTTAATCCAGCTCTGTCACAAAATCCGTTCTTAGCGGACGTCTTCTAATTATAAACTTTCTCCCTGCCAAATTTCATCTTTATACGTCAATTGCTTTTCGACATTTTGTAATGAGTGAGTGACATTTCGCCTTTATATATTTAGATTTTTTTCTAAAGCACATGTGCTTTCATAAAAAAAAATAAAAGAAATTACTACGCAAAGAATATATAATTATAAAAAAAATAAAACGTTACAGTATTAAAATAAATCGCGAATTAAAAGCTGCATTTACGTTCCCGACTGTACGTAGCTTGCGCAAGAACAATCAAGTAATAAACCCAACGTTTTAATACTGTGTACTAATATGACTCAATTCACGAATATAATTATTTTTATTATATTCCTACTAAATGACTCGCTAATGTTTATAGTTGAATGTTCCACACATTCTAAAGTTAAAGTTAAAGGGAAATAAAGTTCTGCATAGTGTACTTCTTTTTTTGTCATGTCCTTAACAAAAATGTCATAAAACTTGTGATATTTTACATATGGGCTTTCCTTTTCTCGATATAAAGAGAAGGCTCTGTCACTTTCAAGTAGATAATATTAATTATTTAAATAAAAAAGTCGATTAGTGCTATATAATGTCGTATCGAATAATTTGGATTTCCGTTACAATACGAAAGAGAATAAATTTTCGAGAAAAATAAATAGCACTGTGGTATAGAAAAGCGTAGGTAATTGTAAAATTGTAGGCTTTAAATTGGCTACCACTGAATAAAGTTTTAGTAAAAGAAATATTTTAGGCAGATATCGTAGAAGATGTATATTGTACAACATAAAGTGCATCCGAAAGAGAATATTTTTTTTAATTTGCGATTTTTTTATTTCCTAAATATTTTTATTGTAAAACTAGTGTCTAGCAAGTAAAAAGTATCTTATATAATTGCCCGGAAAATAAGCTGTCACCATATCAAATTTTATCTTAATCTGTTCAATGTCATCAGTATTTTCTTCGTGATGCCACAGACAGAAAAAATCTAACAATTAATATAGATTCGGCTTCTGTATCAATAATAATGACTATTCGGAAATGCTATTGAAAACCCCAAAATCCCTAGAATCTTATTATATGTAGATTTAATTCAAAGTAAGATACTACAGGAACCACATCATCATTTAGTCACTCAACCACGACACCCCGATTGTAGATCTGCTTCTAACTGCTGATGCAGCTAACTGCTAAATAGACCTAAATAGACACAACCAAGGGATTGCTCCCACGATCCACTCTGCTGTATGAGAAGTACCAGGAGTAACTCGCATTTCACACCTCCTACCGAGTTGACACACCTCCTTGTGTGATTCTTGGCTTTGCGCCGGCTGGATTGCCGGACGCCAATAAGCTATCACCATGACATGTTCAACAACCCACCAACAACTAAACTATATAAATATTTAATATCATTACACTATAATGAATTATACGTTTCTATGTATGTAGATGTACGTGTTGCGTAGGCGCCGATAGTTCGGTCACTAACCTCGACCTGGATTTGTAAAATATGATATAAACAGTAATCCATTTCAATTATATGTTTGCATTTTTGCATAAAACGACGCAACTGATGATTTTAACATGTATATTAGACTGACGTTGTGCCCAAGTTTCGCTTAGGTACATGCATCCCTGGGAGTATTTTTACCCACTAATATATATTTTTTATTTCAAGTGGTTTAGCCAGCACAAGATATACTTATTAAAAAGCCAGCCTTTTTCAGACTGTAATTAAAGGCTTAGGACCAAAAACACATTTTTGATTACATGTTTGGCCCAGTTTGTGTGAGTGTGGTGGTGAGTGGTACTTGCTATACCAGCGGTCGCGGGTTTGAGTCCCGCTGGAGACATTAATTTTTGTAAAGAGCACACGTATACTTGTACTCCAGTCATGGGTGTTATTTATCTAGTATCTATTACATAAGCCTCGTAGCTTACGATTGAACAAGATGGTCCTGTGTGTTAGCGTCCAATCATATTCATTTATTTATATGAGGCAACCTGCATTTTTGAGAAAACTTAGTAAGTTCGACATGCTCAGTCCGATATCCTGTACTTGTTCATCGTGGTGGACATGGCTTGATCCTTCTCATGTTCAAAGGAGTCTCATGCTCAGCAGTGGCATTTTAAAAAACGCGGTTAGGGGGCCTCAGTGGCGTTCGGCTAGCAGGCCGGGCGCCTAAAAAGAGCAGGAGGGACCCACTTCGGCGGGCGTTGTGTCATGTGGAGCAACCCTCTTGGCTGTGTGGTCTGCTGTAGCAGACCTGCTGGGCCATCGGGGCATCGTGGTTGAATGCGCAAGCGATCCTGCGACGCCATTTAAGACGGGTGAGGTCTGGTTTAAGTGAGACCCAATGGTTATTGAGCCTGATTTCTACAGGTGGTATGCGTTAATTGTTTCCCAACAACAAAAAAAACATATTTGATCTTTTATCCCTATTAAACATACATACAGTGTGGTATCTGTTCAACAGATATAGAGCATCGCAAGCGCAATTTCGTAACACTGGGCCGACGGCCTCATCTCTCGGTCAAGGATGTACAATAGTCGTTAATCTAATAATAACCAATAAAAATGTACACTAAGCTATTAAATTCTCGCCATTGCATTTAAGATAAATGAGAAACAACTTTTTTTAATTACATATTAACTAGTGAGTAGTGATTAAACCTCGCTTCGCTCGAATTTGTATCTATATTATTTTTGTATTTTTAATATTGCATGCAGAAACGACACCTCTTGCCAAATTTTATTACAAGTAATAGGAATAATCCAGGCTCCAGGTATACACAAAATACAAAATTGTACCGAAATGTGTTAATTTAAGGAAGGCATTAATAAATAACAAAAATATACGTACAAACTTACTCATTTATGTACATTTATATTGTAGTTTTGTAGAAGCTATATCACAGTTTCTGGCTAAAACTAACATCAAAATCAACTAAACAGTAAAGTGTTTTAGACGTTACTACAATTGTAAACAAAAGTGCATATTACACGTACAGATATTCTTGATCATATTAAAACAATACCTCCATGATATAATTTAAACACGAGCAAGTACGATGCAAGTACTTACTACATCGAACACGTTGCAGAAGTTTACTCAGGCGTGTAGTACAAACATACCTAATTCAGCGCAAAGTGCTCCCAAAATACAATCTTTGATGCGTATCCAATTTTACAAACATTGATTAAATTAAATTTTGATTTGAATACTTCGATTCTTACTAATTTGATAATATTAATATTCTATTCGCCTTAACTATTACTAGAAATCCGATTTTGCATGGCTTGAGATGTCAAAACCAATAAGGTGGATGGGTGTACGCGATATTTAATATTAGAATTATTTTTCCCTGATGATGATGTTATAATTAGTAGACTCTTACACAAAATCTATACATTTTTTTATATGTTGGGACATTATTACAACAGCGCTATCTAGTTCCGTGGTAAGCTACGAAGCTTGGATTACGGATACCAAATAGTTAATATACTACACATATAAATTTTAATTACATACATACTATAAATATAAACACCCATGTCTGGAGTACAAGCATTCGTGCTGAACAAATGAATGCCCCCAGCGGGACTCGAACCCGCGACCGCTGGCACAGAAAGTAGGGTCACACCAACTGAGCCAAACGTGTCGCCAAATATATAATAATATTTTACCTGAGTCGAATCTGTACATTTGTACGAGTATATTGAAAAATATTTTTGAAGTCATCAAAATTTTATAACCGGTACTGAAATGGAATGTACAGTTTTTAGAATTTACGTCTTTCTGTTCGTCTGTCACAGATTACAGGTAAAGCCGCGGGCAAACTTCAGTCAAAATAATTTTCAAATCACTTCAAAGTGACGATTTGGCTCCAATAAACATTGGCGTCTGGCAACATCGACGATGCGCGATATAAATTCAAGCGGTTCCAGATTATACAACTTCCTTAACTAAATTCCTCGCACGTTTATTATTTTGTATCACCGCACTATCCCTGAACTTGGCTATTTACCAACGAGTAAAGCATCTGTCTAATGACGGACTTCCGTTTTGTGCCGATTTATTTTTGATTCGATCGTATCATGTTTTTTTAAGAGGGCTCATAAAATGAACTATGGACTCTTGCGTTGTATACACCGTTTCATATAATTTTTATATGAAACTAGCAAATTTTCGCTTCGAAATGTCGCATTCCTAGGTTATTTTCCTTTTTTTTTATCTGTGCCTTAATTTTGACCCAAATCCATCCATTGCTTCAGCATAATCCATGCATGTATGTATGTTTATACTTTCATTTTCATAATAACAAGTTTAATGCATCTTAAAGCGAACTTTTATCTAATTTATAAATAGTTAAACCTAAAACAAGTAAAATCTTTTTCTCTTAAATATTTTGTTAAACAGTTATTTTCGTAATAAAATTATATTCATATAATTTCTCTCAAAAATAATAACTCGTTATCGATTTTTATGACTGTATAAATTAAATTTAAATGCGGTAATCTCAGAAGGTACTAATCTGGTTTGAAAAAATCTTTTCACACTAGATAGCTATTCCATTGTGATGGTTAAAATGTATCCAGACCTTAACTCGAGCGAAGCCAATGTCAGTCGCTATTTGATTTAAATATATTAAAAGAGTACGTATTGTGTAAAATATATGATTGTGTTTCTTTAATGATTTTTCCAACAATTTGTCTTTATAATACTCTCTATAAGTATGGTTATGGTTACGATGGGCTGATTTCCGCAACTCGACGTCTAGCGCCTACTTTGCGTATGTGGGAATAACTGTCTAGTTATTCTTGCCACCCTAGTTCCTCCAGAAATCCTAGCAGGCTCTTCGTCTTGCTGAAGACCTCCGGGAGGGTACGCGGGGTGCCAAGATGTTGTGCCCGGTATGCCGCTACACCTGTGCATCGAAGGATGACATGTGCAGCCGTTTCTTCTGTCTCCAAGCAAGCTCTGCAAAGGGGACTGTCAGTAATACCTATGTTAAATAGATGTTTATTAAAAGGTCCGTTGCCGGTTAGGGCTGCGGTTATTTTCTTAAGCTTTGGTCTTTCAAGGTTTAACAGGCGATTTGCCAATTTGGCATCTATACTGGGTAGCGATTCCTTCGCCTGTTTACAGTCCTTGAGTTCAGACCATAAGTTTTGATGTTGCTTTTTGGAGCGTTCTCGGATTTGGCCTCTGAGCCAGCAAGAAGGTAGCGGTATAATGGGTTCCGGCCCCGTTGGTATCAAGTTTGAGCCTTTTCTTGCTAGCTCATCGGCTTCATCGTTACCGTGTATGTTGCTATGACCTCTGATCCATTGCAGGGTGACCTGGTTTGTGTCACTTACCAGCGTCAGGATGTTATGGCATTCGTATATCATACTTGATGTGGTGTAGTTATTATTGAGTGCCTGTAGCACTAACATGCTGTCTGTTAGA
Organism: Boloria euphrosyne; assembly: GCA_951802675.2. Taxonomy (NCBI): domain Eukaryota; kingdom Metazoa; phylum Arthropoda; class Insecta; order Lepidoptera; family Nymphalidae; genus Boloria; species Boloria euphrosyne. The sequence continues at coordinate 11,657,816 of OX637887.1, forward strand.
ATGCGGAATCGTGCTTGTGTCATGTTCGTTTCCGCAATTGCTCTAGCTGCTGCAATGATGCCTAGGCACTCTGCTTGAAAGACTGTATTGTAGGTGCCAAGGGGTATTGAGGTTCTGATGTGTAAGTCTTCAGAGAAGATTCCACATCCTGTTCCTGATTTTGTTTTGGACTCTCTATAAGTAATTATGTTGGGACATTATTACAACAACGCCATCTAATTCCGTGGTAAGCTACTTTACGTGCTTGTGTTACGGATACCAGATAGTTGATATACTTACTACACATATAAATTTTAAATACATACATATTATAAATATAAACACCATGACTGGAGTACAAGCATTCGTGATTAGCAAATAAATGCCCCCAGCGGGACTCGAACCCGCGACCGCTGGCGCAGAAAGTAGGGTCACTACCAACTCAGCCAAATGTGTCGTCAAAGTCGTCAAGTATTGAATTAATACTACTACTGCTACTACTACTACTATGATTGTATATTATAACATTTATACGTATATATTACAAATGTGACAAAATCTGTCTGTAACGCTTTAAATGCTAAACAGATTTCGATAAAATCTGGCAGGGACCTTAATTGCCTATTGCAGACGGATCCTCGCCTCAACGATGTGGCGGGCAAATTCTAATAATTAATTAATTAATTAATTAAATCAATTTGTTTGTTTATTAAATAGTTTAATCAGTCAAAGTTTATTGGCATTATTGTATAGTATATTCCATGTTTCCTGCAACACTATCTGGCTACAAGCGTAAGTTCCACGAAAAATAATTCCCAGAAAAAAGCGTCAACACATTTATCTCTACCGATGAAACGCTTGTCACGTCTTTCTGTGATTCATGGTTAGATTCAAATGAATCCGATACGATTTAACATCACATATTATGTATAGTAGCTCTTCACTACTCTTATTTCCTTCCTCATTTTGAATCAAAACAAAGCAGTTTATATTAAATTTAGTTTAATATATTTTAGCCTTGAATCTAACTAAGGTCGAGATAGACCTTAGTTCTATTCAGCTTTAGCTTTCAGCTATTTTAACGTTTACATGTTATTTTATTTCATTTTAACCAATTTCATAAAAATAGAAAGTACGTACTATCCGTAATATTTGACCAGTAACAAAATTCTGGCATTTTTTTTGTCGACATACACACAACATAAATTTAACGAAGAAATAATATTATAAATAATAACATTCTAAAACCTCTATTAATGCCAGAAAATTCACAATTGTATACTTGCTACTTAAAGCTTAAATGGCTGGGCAGATTTGGATTTAATTCAAAAAAAAATAGACCAACTAACGAATAGTAAGATAAAAAAAATATCATACAACCAATTTGGACACCCCATGAGAATAACCTGCGCAAAGAATTGAAGCGTGCATGTTGTGACGCAGTATCGCTGCACCTTAAAGGCATATTGCGTATTTATACATATTATGGTATGGTAATAACGCCCAGTGGTAACGCGCTTGCTTGGATAACCGAGTAATGCGGGTTCAAATCCGGGTCTTGCAAGGTGAAGGGAAACATCGTGAGAAAGCTTGCATGTCTAGAACCTACCAATTTTTCAAAAGACGTGTGAAGTCCCACACGTCACCAGCGTGGTGGCTATGGCCTGATCCCCCTCGTATTGAAGCCTCATGAAGGCTGACATAAAGGCTTACATACATGGTTTATGATATATATTATGTACATAAGATATATACGTATGTATATACGCACATAAGATATATATGGATATTATAACTATTATAATATGTGAAGGAAAATTACTATGCGTAACACTCTTCTCTGAATCATCATTTTTTGTAATTGTTGGCAGAAGTTACGCGGACGTCTAATATGAACTTCAAGAGAGAATTAATTATGTTTAGTAACTAGGAAACTTCTTACACAAATTTGTTTAAATTAGAATGACAAGTGAAAAAGCTCGCGATCTTGAAATATGAGATGAGAAGTATTTTTAAATGCTTTTTTCTTTCCATGTCTTGTAGTCACCTTGGCAATCCACTTTTGAAATATCCATTGGATAGTGGATCGCCAAGGTTGTATTGCCAATTGGGGTGTATGTTTTTTGTTATGTTACGAAATAACTTCTTTACTTCAATATAATCAGTCCTTGAAAAGTAATTTTGAAGTCAATACTTATTTTAGTAGTAGCAAGTACTAGTAGTAGCAGTAGTAGTAACAAGTACCACTATTAATTCTCTATAGAGGAAATAATATTATTTTAATAATACAAATAATTTGTAAATTAAATATATTTTTTAAAATCTTAATGAAGGAGTCGTTATTGTCTATACATAGGTCGAATCCACTGACAAGAGAGCCAAAACCAAATATAGTTTTTAGAATTTTTGACAGTATGTCTGTATGGAAACGTATCATGAGTAAACCAATGGATAGATTTTCATGAAAGTTAGTGTGATGATAGACATATATTATAATATCTTTTGTCACGTAGTATGACGACAACATGAGTTTTTTCATTGAAATATTATATCTCATAGTAATATTGGCCACTTTATTACTTTTTATTCCATGAAAAAGCTACTAATAAACGCCAATGAGTTAAGCGAGGATGAGTGACTGCATAAAATAGGGTCGCCAGATCGATTCCCACACGATTTATCTTGATATATCATTCGACACAAATCATATTCACATTATTTCATCCTGTTTTGGATTGCATAATCATTAAGCATCAGTAAATTCGTAAAAAACACTCGTATATAAAATAAAAACTATAAATGCATATCTGTCTGTTAATAAGTCCAATATAAATTCAAATGTGAGATTCTAGTACGTTTCTTCTCCCAAAAAATGTCTAAATAAAAAAAACAAGCTAAATAAAAACACTGATCAAGCCGTATAGATAAAAATGATGTATACAATTATAAAATCTTCCTTTTTTGAAGTCAGTTAATTAGAGATATTCAAATATATAAAAGTAAATTATATATGTAATATTTATTTTTATCGGTATCTAGATACTATTGAAACCCGATTCTGCAGTCCATTTTACCACACGCTCGGCCAGCTATCATCCAACCGATTGATTCTACCACAAATTAATCGGACGGAAACCTAGCTTCGATTACAGTTATCTTTGACTACATTTGGCAGGTAATTGTATACATGAGTACCTATCGAATGTTAAAACGGTAAAAGAGTTAACTGATTTAGTAAAATTTTTAAAACCCAAAAAAAACGGAAAAATATTAAAAAAAGTAAAAAAGGGGTATTGAATTCTAGTTGAACGACCTTGATATTTCGTATATGATAGTTGGACCTCTTATTGATTTAACCTAATTCGACCGTTTGGAATAAGATGGTTCCATCTGGATTTTAACATTCATGAGGCAGATGGAACTTTTTGAATCATTAATTTCACAAATAGAACTTTTTTATGCAGCTAATTCATTAAGGGTCAATAGATGACGTTCAAAGGTTTAGAGAACAAAGTTATGGTCACATGAAACATTTTTAAGTTAAAAAATCAAAATATAGAAAAATTTTGGATGGAACCCTTTTATTCTAAACGGTCGAATTGTCTGTAAACGAATTAAAAATAAAAGGAAAATATTATTTCCTAAAAACTTTGTAGAAATCCCATGCAACAGGTAAGCTCCCATGAAAGTAGACCAACAAATACTTTCAAAGTAAACTTTTAAACGTCAGGTACAGTAAAGTTTACTTTCTGTTGAAATATATTTGAAAATTAAGTTCGTATTTTAGTGTAGTATTATAAAGAATCATAGTCTTCAAAATTCAGACATCTCATCTAATCCCTTACTGGTTGGCGCGAACCGTCCGACGCAAATATTTACGGGGAGCCACATCTGAGGTCAATTTTCCTACACTCCACACCCAAAATATCCTAAAAACCAAAAACTATCACACAAAAATGATCTCTAAAACGATTATATAAAGCTTATATCACAAAATGCGTTTCTTAGTTATAAAATTGTGAAGGATAACGCATCAACGTCGAAAAATGTGATTTATCCGAAGGAATTAAGGTGCAATCCAGAGTATGATCGCTGTGAATACGCTCACGACCAAAAAAAAGTAACTAACAAACACATTGTAAAGTACATTGAACCTTAAAATTGTAGCGGTAGAGTTCAAATTACTTTGCTTTTTATAGCTTTAAGTGCAGTGCACTTTACCCGTTCAGTGATGCACCTCGCATGGAGACCGATTTATAGATATAATAAATATATGGGTGTTTAACATCCTAGATTATCTATATGTATTAGGGAACTGTTTTACGTCGGATTTAGACTGTGAAGTATGTATCATTTTTATTTATAACAGAACATTTCAAGTTTTGCTTACGTTTTCGTATACATTGCATTTTCATATACATATTTATAATATGTATTTATTTAACATTTATATGTGTAGTGTATCAGCTATTTGCTATCCGTAACATAAGCCTCGTAGCTAACCACGGAACTAGATGGCGCTGTGTGCAATAATGTCCCAACATATTTATTTATTTATTGCCTTTAATTTATAATGGCTTACTATGCTCTATAGTATAATTGCTTAAAAACAATCAGTAGTGTTTTGAATTTTTATCTGTGAATTTTATATGACGAAGAGATTTAGAATACTTGTTATATCGAACTAGCGACTGAACCTTGCTTTGCTCGGGTTTTATAAGGTACCTTTTAACAGTTAGTATATATTTCTCAGAGGTTAACATTTTCTTGCCGTAAAATGTATCCTAGATATATAAGCTGGATAACGAAAAATCATATTGCTTAATTCCATCCCAATCTGTCAAGTGGTTTTATTGTGATGCGTTCGCAGATAGACAAACAGACAAAAATTCTAAAAAGTATAGATTCGGCTTCTGTATCGACAATAATGACTGTTACACTAAGATTTTTTTTAAAAAAATAATGTACTAAGCCAAATTAGAATCTGATTATATTATAGATGATGGACGAAAATTACTTAGGTATACTGTTAAGGCTCTTGTGTTTGAAATATTTTTTTAATTAATAGTCATAAAGTAACCTTACAACCAATAATTATTGTATTGTATATTATATTGTATTGTAACCAAGGTGGTTATTAGTGAGTAATGGTGCACTCTATCCCTTAACTCATGCTTAGTCCTATGGGACTTTAGAGGTTTGAAGGTCAACTCAGGGTTAAGATCTGTAGGAACATTAATGAGTATAGAGGTCTTTAGATAGTTTAAACACAATTAAACAAAGTTAATATTTGCTTTTGAGAACCTGTTGACTTAAAAACCTAAATATTTTATATATTTTTTTAAGTATTCAATTACTTATTTTTTTTATTTTTATCACTTAAAAGAGTTTTTATTGACCAAGTTGTAGATTTTTACTGAAGTAGTGATGAAATTTAAATTTAGTGATTTTTATGATCAATTTTATGTTTATAAAGCCTTAAACTTTTACTGCATGATAAAGTGTAGGCTTTAATTAACATTGATGAGCTTTAATTAACAAAAAAGTTAAAAAAATGCTACTTTTCAACCGACTTGCAAAAGGAGAAGGTTATCAATTCGTCTGTATTTTTTTTATGTTTGTTAGCACATAACTTTGAACTGGGTGAACCGATTTTGATGATTCTTTTTTTTATTTGAAAGGTAGTGCTTCCCGTGTGGTTTTAATATTTTCCAGTTCTGACAATGGCATCCATGAGAAAACCATAAAAGTCTTAAATTTGCATTTAGTATTTGCGCGACAAATGGACGAATAACTCAATATCACGAAAATTAACAAAGTCCTTAAAAGTATTATTTTCTACTTTTTAGTTTAGATTTATTTAGTTTGGAAATCGGTTTTTGTTTTTTTTATTTTTTATTTCAAGTTTCGTACTATTTTACGAAGTAGTACCTACTAATAAAAACTTATTAATGTTATCAATATAAATACAAAATCTACACATATAATATACATAATATATAAATATAAATAAATATGTTGCGATATTATTACACACAATGCCATCTCGTTCCAAAGTAAGCTACGGGGCTTGTGTTACGGATACCAGACTTTTGATACACTACACAGATATAACCTTAAATACATACATATTATTATAAATATAAGCACCCATAACTGGAGCACATGTATTCGTGCTCAACAAATGAATGCCCCCAGCGGGACTCGAACCCGCGACCGCTGGTGCAGAAAGCAGGATCACTACTAACTGAGCCAAACATGTCGTAAAGGTATCGTAGTATAGTTACTATGAATATAATTCCTATATTCTTACAAAATATTTTTTTAGGTTCAAATACTTACGTTAGTCAAAACTACTACCTATGAAAAAGTCTGTGAGCCTTCAATTAAATTCGGTTTATCTTTTCAAATATATTAACCGTTCTATGAAAGAACATGTGCAAGGAGTACTCGATGCAAGGTGATTTCAAAATCGCATGCTGGCATAATGCAAATAGCTGAATGTATACAAAATTTGTTTACGATCGCAGCTCGGATATATCTGGACTCAGTCTACCAAAACTCGTACGATTTAAATTAAATTCTGGAAACGTAGATTGTGTGTTTAGTTGTTTGTGATGGTCTCTTGAGTTCATTTGTATCTTTTAAGTAAGTAAGTTAGTTAGTTCAACTAAAAGAAAAGATTTTAGTTTAACTAACTTTTATGTAAAAATAGAGGTTATTTAACGGGCATTTTTGTGATTTCCGACTTTGTATTAAAATAGAAGTGAAATTCTTGTTAAAATTTAAAATATTGATGTCAAACATTGTTGTTTATGTGGAAGTAGTAGTGTCTATGACATGAATCACAGATTCGATTTCTATTAGTTAATGTTTCAAGTCATCTGATTTCTTTATAACTATCACGCCACATATTATTTAGGTATCTGACGCATTCTTGATGGAAATATTACATTTTTTCATACAACGCAATGTTATAAAAAATAACTAGGTACATTATTACACTATTACCGAGGTTCCTAGAAACATTTCTAGGTAACCTTCACTTTGTTTGAGTTAAACCCTAGAAATTTTTTAACGGTTATGTGTAAATATTCATGTGGAAATTAAACTTTCTATATTATATTAGATCAGACAACTTTAACAGCCAAAGGAATAACAAACAATCGAAAAATGAACTTTTTGAATTAGATTTTCTTTCTACCAACCAATATAAATATAATAAGTATTCGTTTCTGTTCCTAACACTTAACACTATGGAATAGTTATCTTCAATATCAAAGTATTTAAAATTTGTATCAAAATAAAAAAGATATTTAATAAATCGGTTCAGTTGTTTTTAGTTAAAAAAAAAACTTGTCTTTTCCTTAAAATATTAGTATAGATAGGTCATTTAGCTTTATTTCTAAATGCTTCACTTCTAAGCAGATACTTTAGTTTATTCACTCGTGAATACCGTTGCTAGTGCAATGAACTTCGACCTTCGTGGTCGATAGTGGCAAAATATATTAATAAGTCGGTATGATTTTGAGCCTACATCGGTCCCAGGTACAATGTTAAGTAGAATTTGAGATCATTTTTGCAACTGGGCTTAAAAAAAGAATAATCATTCTTATTTTTCCACATCCACTAACCACCAAGTCCTAAAAGGAATCATCAATGCTTTATGTTGAAACGGTTACGGTTCTATTGACATTGACATTGACTATAACATCATCATCATCATCATCATCAGCCCTTTTTTTCTAAAGTCCCACTGCTGGGCACGGGCCTCCCTCAGTACAAGGGGGATCAGGCCATAGTCCACCGCGCTGGCCTAGTGCGTGTTGGCGGACTTCACATGTCTTTCGAAAACTTGCTAGGTTTTCTCAGACATGCAGGTTTCCTCACGATGTTTTCCTTCACCGTAAGACAAGTGGTAATCAGGATAGAAATGATTTGCACATGAAAATATCAGAGGTGCGAGACCCGGATTTGAACCCGCATCGCTCGGTTATACAAGCGATGCGTTACCGCTGGGCTATCACTGACTATATATTTACCAACTAATAAACTGTGTAGAAAAGTGCATAATAACACTGTGTTTAAAAATTAATTTGAAGTTTTTGCTTACGATTTCGATTGTAGAAGTAAAAATCTGTTATATATAATGAAATTCAAACTGAGTTGAATCTGTACGTATAATATTTTTAAAGAATCTAATAAATTAATAAAAAAAATTGTCCGTCTGTGATCGAAATAGAAAAAAATGTTGATTAGTCTATAAATTGTATACTTATTTCATAAATTAAATTTTAAAATGTATTTGATAGAATAGAACCTCTGACCTATGTCAGTAGTTACTTGCAATACACAAAACCGGTAGCTTTGACAGGCACCACGTGACTCGGAAAGAATTTGGTTTCCAGCCTTTAGAACGCGAGCGAAGCCGCGGGAAAGGCTAGTGAAACTTATATAATGAAAACATTTTGATTAAGCCCACGCCCTCTAGCTTTAAGCCGTGTATATTTCTGGTCTACGTGACATTGTACAATTTAGGCAATTAAGGTTTATACTTGAGTTTAGTACTGAGAGTATCATTTATAAGCACGTTCTATAACAAGCTATTGACATCCCATTAGACGAAAAGGTTCTCAATATCACTAGCCATGCTTTTTTTTTATTTACACAGGTATTCTTACAACAATTGTATGTAATTGTAACTATAAGGCAATGGAAGTCAGTGGTAACGCGCTCGCTTTGTAAACAGAGTAAATCAGGTTCTATTCCAGACTAGTGAAATTTAAAATACGTCGGATATTTTCACTATTAATATAACGAAGGAAAAATAGAGAGTAAAGCTTTAAACGGGCCTAGCAAATTTTCAAAAGACATGTGCAGTTCGCTAACACGCACTAATTAACCAGCGTGGTGAACTATGGCCTGATCCACATCCATATTACACGTATACATATAAAAACTTTTCGTCTTTAAAAATACATATTCAAAGACACTCGCGGTACTAGAGGTCTTCTAAAAAAAGCATTTGGTTCATGTAGTTAGGCAGACAAATCCGCGAACTACAACTAGTTTGCTTCAATATTTATTATTAATACATTTATGTTACTAGTGCAGTCATTCAATTATTCCCCTATATGAATTTAATATTGTAATGGCTTCAAAATAGCTTATTATTATTTTATTTGGGCGGAACAAGTTATAAATTTTAAGCGGGAAAGTGTTTAAAATTTATGAAATCTACTTTACTTTCTAAATTTTTGAATCTTTTGTTACTCTATTCATATATAGATCATAAGCAATTATTACAAGCAATTTTGGTGTAATGTCATATAATATTTCAAAAATATAGAATTTTGTAAGTCGCTGCAGTATTATTTCTTAAAATTATTGAATGAAGTACATATTGTTTTATATGTTGAGACGTTAACACCATCTAGTTACATGGCAAGCTACAAAGATTGTGTTATGGATACCAGTTATTTGATACACTACACGTATACATAAGGTAAAGGATAAACATAATAAAAATGGCAACACTACCCATATTTGGGAGAAATTATTTATCATGTGTATATGAAGTTTTTGTTTTTTTTTTTTAATTTTATAAATATTTCTGGCATACCATTACCAAGTTTGCTTTAATTTTATAATAAAATAAACAAATGAGTAAATCAATTAAATAAATGATGATCTAATAAGATAAATATGAATGTTTTATGAAATGATCTATGAGCTTAGTGATGCCATGATTTTGCATGACAAATGCATCACGATGATACTATTACTCGTACTATTATTATATTATGTATCTAATTAATAATTTGTAAACATAATACATGACCTATAAAATTCTAATTGAATCGTATCTGTGTTTGGTATAATGATAGCTGATAAAGTATTATCCAAGACTATTTTTGAAATTAAAAAAAAATTAAAGGCTTAGGTACGAAAAGCGTATCACTTGAGAACGTCTGAGGCGATTTGGTTAATTTCTTTTTAAAACATTGGTTGGATAATATGAAATCGAAAAAGGGGAAAATATTGGAAAATTACCACCGAAGATGGGTAAATTCGAGACCTTGAATGTCGATAACGAACACGCTTATTCGATAGGTTTTTTATATGACACTAGCAAAGCCTATGAAACATTTAGTCGGCCAACGGACGTGACAGCCAGCCCAAGCTGCCATACACTCGCTTGGGACATTACCGTCACGTCCGTTGGCCGACTATATGTTACACTAGTGCCTCACCCTCACTCTACTCTATTCTACAGTGCTAAGTTGACCCAGGTAACCAGTAATCATCATACCAAACTTCATCAAAATTCGCCCAGTGGATGTCACGTGACGTGGTCTTAGACAGACAGACAAAAGTTATATATTCATATGTATCAATAATAATGACTAATTCAATCAGATTTTTCAATTGCGATTAAAAAATATTTGATGTACAGATTCGACTCTGTTGTAATTTTGAAGTATTATAGTACTAGCAATTATTATTATCAAGGGATGAAAATTTAGGGTTATACCAAATTTTTGATGCCACATCATAAAAAAAAGGAAAAAAATGGTCTGAAAATAAAAAAAAATCGGGTGAGGTCCACCCTTATCACCTAAGGGAAAAAAATAGCTTACGACCTATTTTCAGACTTACCAAATATACACAAAAATTTCATAAAAATCGGTCTAGCGAGCACTGTGACACGAGATTTTTATATATTAGATGTATAACGAAGTTTCAATGACTGATAACTTTTATTACCAATTAATAGATCAAATTCGCTAATAAGCTAAAATTTGGACCAAAACTCATCGCTCAATAGGATTATTTAGTGCTCGATCGATGTAACTAGGTTTGCGACTCAGCCCATTACTGACACTATATATTATGTATACGAATATTGTCAATTGATTTATGAGAGCAATAGCGGTGTAAAGTGGCACATCTCTGTATTGCTTACCAGATATCGTGGATTCGATTCTACGTATAAAAATTTATATAAAATATATTTTTAGTGCTTTTCAATAAGGTAACTCGTAAAAAAATCTCTAATAATAAGTATTATAGATTTTTTAGAAAATGTATTCATTAAATATTTGATGATTTAATTGGATTGTATATCCTAGACCTCTATCAATTTTACATTTATTTAAGTAATAAATATAAACATTAATATATTATTTAGCTCTAAACACCGACTTTATTGATTATTACCATAGTGTTTTCTGTATTTTAAAATAAATCCTTTTATATCTGTTTGAAGTTAATTTTTTTTTGGATTTTTTATAAGAAAAATATACAGAGGATAAAAATCTAATTATCTAAATGCTACACCAATATTTTACCACTTAATTGTAATTGGAGCTTAAATCAATCATTGTTATACCGATCTGAGAGAAGCTCTTCAAAAGATCACCGGCAGGTGAAATAAGGAAAAGCTTTTCCACGAAAGAGCTACCAAAGCTTTAAGAAAACACATGATTTTCATTCTTATAATACTTAAAATAAAGGTGTAAATCGATTGGTTTATTTATAGTTTAAGGGCCGCCTGTAGACTGTACGGTAGAGGATTCTAAAGAAAACAGCGTAACATCAAAGTAGTGTGTTACAAAGGCGGTCGGTTGTAATTTGTCATTTTACGAAGCGGTTTCACTCAAAAATGCAGTCGTGTTGAAATACTGATAATTTTTCCGAGAATATAATTTATATTACGTACTACGCCTAAGGCCATTAGGGAGGCGATTTTGTGGCAAATTGAAAGAAATATAGGTAAGAATATTAATTTTTCTATGCGATTCAGACTATATACAATATAGATTCAGTACTGTAGTATTAATATAGGATTGCCATAGATGTTCAAGAATTAATATAAAAGTAAAATAAAATATAAAAAAAATCAAACCTATAACCTCCGACATAATATCTATAAAAAGAAAACTTGTACAAAGTTTATATCAGTGTGTTCTTGTATGCGTTTCTTCACAAACAGCTGAACGGATGGATTGGATGAAATTTTTGGATGAAATTTTAATAGACAGATACACTATGACCTGAAGCAACACATAAGTTACTGTTAAGCACCTAAGAAAGTACGAGCTAAGTTAGGATAAGTTTCAAGTAACTGATGATAACATAATTTTAATTAAGACTTTGCTTATCTAAGCAATTTAAATTAGTTTCAGTTTAAAGTTCATTCCTATACTCCAATCCAGTGGCTCCAACGTCACTGACCTCTCCTACCAAGTACCAAGGTGAAGGTGACATGCCTATGAAGGTCGTGTCAAAGTGCCAACACACCCATTAGAATAGCTGACGTAATAATATCTAATGCGAAAAAATTCAAAGGCCTTTTGCCAACTCTATCGAGAATTTGACTAAATAATCATTTTAAAATAAGTTCAGTTTCAAAGAATTTCTCTATTACGAAGATGTTTAAATTTTTTTTTTACGAGTTTTCTCGTCTCATTTTTTTAGTAAGTTTTTTGAAATCTACACAATTTTTCTCGTGTCTTTCTATTTATTTATATCTGACGTATATTCTAAATGCACTAGTTCTAAGCAAAGAAACAGCGAATTAGTATAAAATTGTACACATATTATACATATAATATTCAAAGATTTTAAACCTCTGTAATCGAATAAATACCTCTTATAATATATAAAAATCTCGTGTTTGTTATCGAACTCCTCTGAAAGGGCTTGACCAATTTTTATGATTTTTTTATGTATATTTGTTAGGTCTGAAAATAGGTCGTAGGCTATTTTTTATTCCTCTAGGTGGTATGGGTGGCCTTCTCCGGATTTTTTAATATATTTTTTAGACAAATTTATATTTTCATATGATTATTTAATAGAACGTAGATCATAGTATAATAAAATGCTAATCCTCTTTCTAAATTTTATTTTTGTAGTATCATGTCTTCAGCCCTTTTAACATCCCACTGCTGGGGGTGGGCCTACCTCAGTACGATGGGGATCAGGCCATAGTCCACCGCGCTGGCAAAAAAATTGCTAGGTTTTCTCAAACTGGCAGATTTTCTCACGATGTTTTTCTTCAGCGTAAGACAAGTGGTAATCATATAACAAATGATTCGCACATGAAAATATCAGAGGTGCGAGACCCGGGTTTGAACCCGCATCACTCGGTTATCCAAGCGAGCGCGTTACGGCTGCGCTAGCACTGCCTAGTTATAATAACATTAGTATCATACCATAGTCTAAATGGGTTAAATTCCCTTAGTAGTGAAGTTAAGACTTAGTAAACTAGTCTTGAGTCTTGACCTTACAAGTGCTCGCCAAGTTGTCGATCATAGTTCGTTGAAAATTTTATAAGAACATAATATATATGTATACCTAATATGAATATTAGTTTTATATTTACATTATATCAAAAGGAAATTCACTATTCCCAATATCTATTTTCTTTATTGATTACACAAAAATTGTCAATAGCTATTAAATAAATAAAAAAATTAATGAACAATAATATTTTTTTTACTTTAATATACCCTGTGTTAACTAAATATATATTTTTTTTAAATTTTAATGTACCCTGTGTCATTTTCACAATTAAGAAGATCTAACGATCTCTTAAACTTAAATTCACAAAATTGGTTAGGCTATAGAGCATGCCAAATAAATAAACATACAAACATACATTTGAAAAACATAACTCTCCTTATGACGCAGTCGGGTAAAAAAAGAAAAGTAATTGGCTAGAAAACGGGAAGGTGCTGAAATGTTTCTTAATATATATGTACGAATATTCGTATTCGTTATATATAATTTTTATTAATATAGTAATTAAGTATAAGTAAATCAAGCTTCTCTTATTCTTTAAAATTATTTAATTAAATTAATTTTCTATTAACTTACCATATTTTCGATTGACTTTTACGATTTTTACTATATTTTTCGAATTAAAAATACTGGCAACACTTTTTTCGTTGTCAACTAACTTCTCAAAAACAGCAATTAATCAGTGTACATTACGGATCGATAATTTTTTATAAAAGGTCTCTGAGGCCATTACTTTTTGCTTTACTTCTGTAGCGGATGAAATCAATTATCGCTTGAATGCTCTTAGCAACCGAAAATATTAGGCTTCGGTCCTATGAAGGACGGATTATATACAGCTTTAGATAAAGCCTAGTTATTAATTGAAATGTAATAATTATGAATTTGTTTGTTCGTCCGTCTATCATATTATAATTTAGAAATAGAAATTTACCGACTTAAATAAAAGGTATTCAAATCGTATGTTATTGTAAAGGTATATTGCGACATATTTTCATAATCTAAGTATCAATTTCCATATTTTTCAATATTCTTTAATGTCTTTTAAATTGATAGGAAAGTGTGTACTTTAAATTATTAAAAAGTTGAAGTGATTTAAACTTCGGAGCTTGACATCTTGTTTGTGTTCCACTTGTAACTTGTCGAATATTAGTGTAAATAAGTACATAATTATAAATAAAATTGAAGTGTCTGTTTATAATTTCAATTTGACAGCTTTTTACTAAATGCTGTTCGTTCCGGCTAATATCTAAAATGGCTGTACCAATTTTGACGGGAATTTCACTCGCAGATAGCTAATATTATAAGGAATAACTTAGGTTGCTTTTGCAACCAGAAGAGATACAGAAGCTCTCCGCTCAGAAAATCTGGAAGTTCCTGGAATCAACAGGACTAAGCGGAGAACTCTAAATATACTTTATGAAGGGAGCTACAATGGATCAGAACTGGTCGACGTAGCTAGGGCCGTCCTCGGCACCACACCCAATAACCACAATAATAATAATAGGCTGCTTTTATTTTTTTTAAGAAATTTATGTATTTTAACTTACGCCCACGACGATAGGCGTGCACTCTGTGCAGGCCTTCTTCGATGAGCTCAACCTTACCCAACCTAATGGCTAATCATCAGCAAAGTGGTTATTACTTCATGATCTAATCATTAGATCATTAGATTCTAATGTTTATGCCAAGGGCAGACAGCCAAAGGAACTTTGTTCCCACCAGGTAACACACGACACGATTAATTTTTTTAGATACCTATATTTACTTGAATGAAGATTTAGTTTCAATCTAATTTACTTGTTAATAAAATCATAATTTGATAATAGAATATTTTATTATTAATTAGTAATACTGTACAAAATCACTTCTCATCTCAATTTTAAAATAAAATAGAAATATTGTAAGTACTATAGAAGGTGCTTCATGAAGATTTAAAGATCGGTGATGAGGTCAGTCCCTAGCAACCGGGTTCAATTGGCGTAGGCTCTCATTCAATATCGAAATAGAAAAAAGCTTCAATAACTGCTTAGTTACGAATATAAAAATATTTTGTAAAAAAATGATTTTTTTAGATAATACGCCATTATAGGTAAAGTTAAAAGTAAAAACCTTATATTATAAATACAAAATTTATCCATATCTTAAGATATTCATCCATCCCAGTGTCTCAAAGTATCTTCAATTACATTTAAATCCATTCGGTAGGTTTTAAGTACTTCCATTACAAACATACAAAAATACAATTTTTGTCTATACAATAGTAATATAGATATACCTACTCGTACAAGTAAGTAACAAGTATTGCTTATTTTACATCATACTAGCAACTCAACAAAAAGGGCCCATCCCTAGATTTAGCGAAAGCGAAGCCGCGGGTTCCTCTAGTAAATGTATACCAAAACATGACAAATAATATACTAAAATTTTCCTTAAAAACTATTCTATATATTGTTGAAAATGACATGAAAATCGGTGCAGTGGTTTATGAGCTTTTCACGGACAAACAGACGCGACGGAGGATTTTGTTTTATATTATATAGTGATATGTTATTATAGTGAAGAAGGTTTTAAAAATTATTTGTCAAGCAATCAATAATAAGCTAAGTGTATGTATGTATGTGTATCACTTTAAAACTTTACGTTGCACGGAACACGTCTGGTAAATTTAAATATTTACTCTGTATGCAAATTGTATTCACGACCCTGGCTTTTAATGCCTTTGGGTAACTGATTCATACAGTAATCGTATAAGCAATATTAAAATAAATCAAATCACGTATAATCATTGAAATGAGAATAATTTTCGAGATCTGTCGGAAACGGTGGTGACCTTGGAGTTCAACTCACAGGTGAAGGTGAGACGCGGACATCGAACCCGCTGCCTGAAACGTATACATTTTGTTTGATGCGATTTTAATTATGTACATACTAGCCATTTGCGTCGGTTTCAGTTGTTTTCTTTAACATGGAATTTGAATATTTTTAGATCCGAAAAATGGAGTTTGTTCGTATTTCAAATATTTGTAGGTACTTATGTATCGATGATTCTGTTTTATCTACAGATAGAATATCTCCCTCTAATCTTTATTTTACTTCTATTAAATCTATACACTTGTACTAAATTCAATCAAAATCGGTTCAGCTATTTGGTTTCAAATATTTAGTTATTTGTATTTTAGAAGTATTTAAAATGGATATTACTTTAAGTAATAATTAGAATGAATTGTATAATGGTTAAGATCTTTCGAAAGATGTCCCAAGTTCAAACTACGTGCGTGCCAAATTTTATCAAGATCGGTTCAGCCGTAAAAAATTTATAAATTAACAAAGTCATTTCCGTACTTATAGTAGTGTGATCCGTTCTTACTTAGCTTCGCTGAGCTGTCAGTTCGATTAAAAAACAGTGATCTTTTTTACTGTCCATTAGAACTCTCCTTTGCTTGGGTTCGTCAGTAGGGTACACAGATTTTGTTCAATATCAAGGTTTTTAACTTTTTGCGCGAATCCATAATTCTCTTTACAACATAAAAATAACCAAAATTACAACTAACTCATGTTACATTACTTGTACAAGTACTCTAACGTTTACGTTACGTTACGGTAGATTCATCCGCAGAGCGCAGGAGGCCTCAGCGAAGACCATCCTAGAGCACAACCTCAAAATATCCATCTTAAAACGCGACACGAAGGTCGCGGAGGAAGTGCTCGCCCAATTGCGGGATGGGGCAGGGCTCAAAACTTAGCGGGTTAGACTAATAAAAAAAAATATAATAATAATAATAAAAAAAAATATATAGTAAAAATAAAAAAAAAGTAATAATAGTAATTTACTAATAATAATAAAAAAAAAACAGTGTCGGGCCTCGCCCTCTGTAGTTTTTAAGAAGTAGTATGTAGTACTCGTCTTGAGTTATCATAAATAAAAATTGTAAACGCCTTCCACAAATAAATAAAATAACAAAAGGCACGGGCGCTTAACGCCTGTGGATGAGTACAATAAAAAAAAAAAAAAAAAAAAACGTTTACGTTACAAGTAACATCAGTTATCTGCCAGTTAAAGTCCCATCAAAATCAGTGTAGCCATTTTGGAGATTAGCTGGAACAGACAGACAGATGTAAAAATTTTCTAAATAAAAGAAAAAATATTAAAATCTGTTACGTAGTTTGGAAAAAAAGTGTACAAACAAAAAAAAACGTCTTACTCGTTGTACATGTAAAGATTTTACGACTGCGTTTTATACATACAATTTGAGGAATGATTACCATTTAAACTGTATATGGTTTAAAAAGATTTTATTAAGATTATTACATGGTACGAATATTACTTATATCTTTTGGATAGATCGTAGGCTTAAGGTTTGCAGACAGTCTCACTGTCGCGTAGCTTAGATGTATCTCTTAAAACCTTGAATGCTACCTTTAAAAAAATGAAATCATCCCCCATTTTTTTCTTACCAAAATATGTTTTTCTTACACAAAAATTTCGTTGCATCCCTTTCAAGGTTCATTTTTGCGATGATAATAAAACTCGTCTATACAAAACTTCATCACAATTAGTCAAAGCGCCAAAACATTACAGACTAACAGAGTTACTTTCACATTTATAACAGTAACAGATGAATATACGTACATGTATAACTAGAAATTCCCGCGGCTCCGCCCGCGTTCTAATCACTATTAAAAAATAGGGATTTCATGGTAGAAATCACAAAAAAAATAAATAATCGTGAGGGCCACCCTTATCTCCTAGGGCGTCCTAGGTGAATAAAAAATAGCCTACGACCTATTCTCTGACCTACCCAATATACACAAAAAAATCATAAAAATCGATCAAGGCGTTTCGGAAGAGTTCGATAACAAACTCTGTGATACGAGATTTTTATATATTAGATCTATATGTACATAATACGTCCATTGTTCATATATAAAAAAATTTCTATTAATAGTTTCAAATGTTATATTGATTCTAAACCTCAAATCAAAATTACAGTTGAGATTATATCAAAACAACTGTTTGTAATAAAAGGTAATGATACGTATATTATCTGCATATTACTGTTTATTGTTCGCAATTACTAGACAATTATGCCTATTGTGTTCTAAGATTATAGTTTAAACCTGCTATATGGGCACGCCTTGTAAAAATAAATATTGGTATTTGGTTGGTTGGTTTTAGTTTTTTATCTGCTATAAATGAGGCATCGTGGGTACAGGTCCATAACTCACTATAATGATTAATGTTTTACTAGTTATTCCCGCGGCTGCGCCTGCGTTCTAATTACTATTAAACAATAGGGATTGGTGGAAGAGAGGTTAAAATTTAGGACTATAAGCACGTGTATTAGGTCTGACAAAATGATTTAAAGAGCGAGATCTTAACTTACCGTCATGTCGGTAACCTCTTTACTTACTCCGAATCTATATCAACAATTAACACATTAATTTTAGCTTACAGCACTGTTTGTACGATAAATATTTAGATGTTCATTGATTTTTTTAGTAAGAACTAGCGACTCACCCTCGCTTCGCTCGAGTTCGTCCCTGGATTTAGCGCGAAAACCATAATAAAAATGGTGAAAACAGCATAAAAATCTGTGCAGTTATAACGTAAATGTAATAAATAACAGTTTACAAACTAAAAATAATAACTTTTTAACGAATTAAAAATAATGACATTTATTTCTCAAAATATTGTTCTTTATTTATATAAATTATATGACAAAGTTATTAGTTTGGTCGTAAAAATTTAATAATCGATTTGTTATCGTGCGTTTTTTAATATTTATCGATAAATTTACTCGAGAAACGAAATTAAAGCCACTTCAAGTTGATTACTTAATATAGCAGTTAATATCGATTGAGACGAGTTTGTATTAAAGCTCAAGTTATCATACTTTTTCTTTGTTTGCACTATTTTAATCTTTTGGAATTACATTTTGTATTGATTTCACATTTTATGGCCTTATATAGCATATTTATAAATCCTGCGAAAAAAAAACTATTGTCTACTGCTCTTGTAGTAATTAGTTGTTATGTTTCGTTGTTTAGACAACTCTCCTCGATGTTTTACTTTCTTTATGGAGTAATATTTTTATAAAGTGGCTTACCCCTGCTTAATTTGGGCTCGTCTGTAAGTACACTTTAACGGTAAGTATTAATATTCATCCAAAACCATACATTTTTACAAGATAAAAAATGTATATTTGCCGACAAATTTTAGCCGTTTTGGTGAGATTGAGTAACAAAAATTCATCTATCCGAAGTATCACATTGAGAATATTTATATGATTATTATTGGTGAACTTTCAACTTGCGAGAAAAAACTTAAAAAATTATAAATTATAAAAATAATACTATACTTTGTATTCTTAAAGTTCTTTTCCTCTGGAAAACGAGCAAGCATAAGAGTATATTATTTACTGCGTATTACATTATATTTTATTTATTTCTATTAATATTAGTTTATAATTTAAAATATTATAATTGATTGGCTTCATGTTTAGTTCAATGGCATTCTGTCCATAATATTCCCTTTATTACTATGACATCTGATTTAGATATATTTAGAAAGTTAAGACATGAGACTCAAACTGAGGACCTACTAATTTGATGCTAACCACTAAACCACTGAGGCAGTTACATACTTTTAATATAGCATTATTTTGTCGTATTATCAATAACTAATCTTGGTTTGAAAGGGCTTAACCGAAGCTATGTTATTAGCTGACATAATACTGATCACATCTGGCTTGCCCTTGGCATATAATTGTAGAACGTAAAAGGAAGAATTATGTGATACACATTATATTATACTTAAAGATATTATAAGAATGTATGTGTGTTACAACTAAGACGTAGTGGGTAGGCTACTTTTATCTCAAAAGATGGTAGAAAATTTATTTTTAGAAGCACACGTCTTGCCAATTAAAAGTGTGCATAGCATTTCCACATTCAAATATTAAAAGTACAAAAAATCATAGCTAAAATAATAACAGAAATAAAAAAATGCCATTTTACAAAGGAAATAGATAATAATAAAAACAGTTAAAATAATCAACATTTTCAAAAAAATTATTAATTAAATTAAAAAGTAAATCCATGTATTAGCATACTTCGAAAACTAAAAAATTATATCGTATTCGTTTGAAATGGCTTAGATAACTGAAAAAGTACTATTAGTTAATTAATAGGAGAGGGCCTAAAAGGGGGGATAAAAAGGCATAGGTAGTGGAAATGCGCTTACTTCAGAAACTAAGTGAAACGTGTTCAGATCCCAGATCTCGCACCTCCGATATTTTCTTGTGTAAATCATTTTCAGCATGATTATATACACAACATTTTCATCTTGCGAAGTCCGCCAACCCGCACTTGGCCAGCGAGGTGGACTATACCTCCTGGGCCTGATACCTCTTGTACTAAATGTAACAGTGTAAAAGAGGCTTCCATTACACTTTGTACTACGATAACATTAATGGAAAATATTCTGTATAATATCTTTTTTTTCTCAATCCTTCACGCTCAAAAACTGAACTGATTTGGATGAAATTAGTATATAGATAAACAGTGACGGTACTCCACTACATAAGGCATTAGCGTGAAAACTCCTTTCCTTCAATATCTCAAAACCTTTACATGTATAGCATGAGTGAGAAAAATGATTGCAAACAATAATATATTAATTAAATATTATGCAATAATAAAAGGTCGCAGTCGCCTGTTTGTTTGTTATCAGCATCATTGTGCTTCGTTTCCGCAAATGCTATCTTATCAACAAGGCCACCCGCATCACCCATATGCATGCATTTCTTTCCTATTAAATCCTATAATCGACTGAAATATCCTGTAAATACTAAATACTAACATGTAGTTAGTTAGTTAAATGACTATAACTCTGCTTTGCTAACATTGTTCAAAAATATCCCAAGTGTTTGAGAATATATGTTTTTTTTACGTTATTAATGAAATTAATGAAGATGTGTAATGAAAGTAAATTACATTTAATTAAGATTATCCAATTTTAGCTTAATTTTTCTTTTGTTTATTGCTCGTAATAACAATATCTAAACTGGCAAATAATGTAAACGGAATAAATCATACCAAAATTAGTTTTAAAACAATTCATAACATTGTTAATGCTACGGCTATATAATTCCTACCTCCTTTTTAGAAAACTTCCTCTAAAAATATTTACTACGCTAATTATCAGCTTTTGTATTTGATATGTCGTTCGAAAATTATTGATAAGCTTTTCTTTATAAAAGCTTTCTCCATTTCGAACTTTGCGTTGAAAATAAATCACATTCGTAACATCTATACAAATAATAAGATTCATTTATTTGGGACATTATTACAACAGCGCCATCTAGTTCCGTGGTAAGCTAAGCTTGTGTTACGGATACCAGATAGTTGATATACTACACATATACATTTTAAATACATACATATTATAAATATAGACACAATCGTGCTCAACAAATGAATGCCCCCAACGGGACTCGAATCCGCGACCGCTGGCGCAGAAAGTAGGGTCAGTACGAACTGAGCCAAACGAGACGTCTAAAATTCTTACTTAGTCGATACTACTTAGTACATTCAGTTTTTTTGTTAACGATAAAGATGCCGAATGAATAGTTTTTAGAATTTTGTCTGTCTGTAGATCTAACTGTGCCCACATCACGAGAAAACTACTGGTTAGCTTTTGATGAAAATTGGTATGATGATCTGGTCATCAACATATATGAACTTTTTATTGCGAGAAAATATCTCATTCCTTAGAAATCTACATTAACATTTTAAACGAATCTAGGGACGAATCCGAGCGGAGCGAGAGTGAATCACTAGTTAGATTATAAAAAAATCGCATTTTTCTCTCCCCGTCACAACAAAAACTCCTAACCCTAAATGGAAGACAACCAAAACACGTCCAGGCCAATTATACCCACCAAATAAATTTCGTATCAAATCTTTAATCTCAGGTCACGACGTATGGTCTTGTCCTTACCATAATTTAAGTAACAGTTATCAACTAAAACAAATTCTAAATCGTCAATTTTCGCAGAACTAACCCGAGTCTTAACGGTATGCCTCAAGAAGCCCATTCTCAGCTTTATTGTCAGGATCCAAGCCTTTAGTCATCGATCGATTAATTTGATCGTTTTTTTGGGCTTTAATTAATTCTTACTCATTGGTAACGGGCATCGGTGACTCAATTTGGTCAACGACACAGGATTTGCGGTATTGTATGTAATTCTTGGTTTACAGTCTGTGGTTTGGCAAAAAATGGTTATCCTTAAATTTTTGGTAGTCTCTAGATGCGATGTTAAATGTTGATACAATAGTAGGTATTTTAACAGCGATTAAGTTTGCAAAAATTTAGTTTCTTTTTGGTTAATTTGCAATATTTCAAGGCTAAATAATATTGTTGCATTTTTTGTCATTACGAGTAAGCACATTTAGTTCCATTGTAAGCTATAGCGTGGAAATAGATGAGTCTATGTGGTTTTGTTCTTGATTGATACTTGACATTACATACTTTAAATACATACATATTACAATTAAGTATAAAGACATAGCTATGAATGAAGTACAAACATTCGAGCCCATCACACAAATTAATACCCTCAGCGGGACTCGAACCTATAACCGCTAGCACGACAAGTAGCATCTCTACCAACTGCACCAAACGAGTCGTTGTCAAATTCACCATTTGGGTACAACGAATAATCTTATAGAGACTAACAATCACAGTACAGAAGATATTGTACTAATCGTAAATACGCATATACTTCTACTCCATATTACTATGATGAAATAAAATTATATTTTAAGTAATTCTACAATCGATAAAACTTTTTTTTAAATAAATTATCTATAATCATGTATAACGTTAGTCCTTTAACATGTCTCGACAAGTACCAGACACCTCTCATTACGTCATTTTCCTATAACCGTGTTTTTATACATTACTGTATCCACTGTAGTTGGACTAAGAACTGATTATTAATTTTCAATATAAAACGAGTAATGTACAATTACGAGTTAAATATTGTTTTAAAGTGCATTTCAGTAGTAGGTGTGTAAGAAAAAAGAATAGTATGATTATAGTAACGCGTGGCTTGTTGTCTGAGTAATGGCTGTGTAATTTTCTACATTAATAAATAATAATAAACAATATACATTAGCACAGTACCTTCTCCCTCCCTCCCTTTCCTGAAAGGCCGGCAACGCATCTGCAAGCCCTGTGGTGTTGTAGATGTCCATGGGCGGAGGTGATAACTTACCATCAGGTGAGCCTCCTGCCCGTTTGCCCCCTTTGTCCCATTAAAAAATGGTAAGCTACGAGGCTAGTGTTACGAATACTGGATAGTTGATATACTATACATATTATATACCTTTAAATATATGCATATTATAAATGTAAGCTTCGATGACTGGAGTACAAACATTCGTGTTCATCACACAAATGAATGCCCTCAACAGGACTCTAACCCGCAAATATGGCACAGCAAGTAGAGTCACTACAAACAGCCAAAGGTTTCGTTAACGTACGAGTATTTCGTAATATTATTATATTTGTAGCTTATGTTGTGGGAATCTGTCTTATAAAATTATTATAATGTAGGTTTATAATATTGTTTTTCGTATTTGCTTAGTTTGTTATAAACCTTGTCTATTTTTCCTACTGAAACTCTTTGCACTGTTATTTATAGGGAACAAATAGTTTTAAATTCCTAAGGTTAATTTGAAGTTGGTCAATATGTTGAATGTCAAATAATATACTGCAATATTATTGTCAAAGCCTATTAAAATATAGTCCGCCATAAACTAATGTTCCAAGCGAGTGTATGGCAGCTTGGGCTGGCTATCACGTCCGTTCGCTGACTATATGTTTCAAAGGCTTTGTTATTGTATTGTAACTACTCCGTATTTTAAAGGGTCGGGTCTAAAAGCTTACAATTTATGAATATTGTATATACCCGTTGTACTGTATGAACATACATATTTACATACATTATATGTATATAGGTATGGGCTAAGTGATTATTATCATAATGAAATGTTTCTTTTGAGAGGGTAAAATAATTACTTCTATTTATTTATTTTGTACCAACAGTGGTAGCTGAGTGGTAGCGCGCTCGCTTGGATAACTGACTGAAGCGTGTTCAATTCTGGCTCTCGCACCTCTGATATTTAATGTGCGAATCATTTCTAACACGATTACCACTTGTATTGCGGTAAATAAAGCCTGTCTAAGAGAACCTAGCAAGGTAGTCCGCCAACACTCACTAGGCCAGCGTGGTGGACCATGGCCTGATCCCCCTCGTATTGAAGGGAGGCCCGTGCCCAGCAGTCAGACGTTAAAAATGACTGAATACAGTATATTTTGTATTCAGTGTGCCTTTTTGTTTGTTAAAAAATATTTCCTTATAAAGTACTGCAGTAGTACTAAAGTTGCTTGATGCATTTGTGCATAAGCTACAAAATCAAAAGCCAATATCCACTAGAACCCAAAGGAACCATCCCTTAATCATATGGTCGACTCTGCTATCAGGGCAGTACTATGAGTAAATATCTGGTATCCATAACACAAGCTTCGTAGCTTACCATGGAACTAGATGGTGCTGTGAATGTAACAACATATTTATTTATTTTATCATTTTATTAACTTCAAATACGTAATATACTTCACTTTCGAAACCTATTCATCATATTGTACATTTACAAAGCATTGTAAAATAAATTGCATTGAAATTTCGTAAGCAGTAATAAGGCTATCAATATCTTGTCATAATTGCAAAAATCTGATAATATCTTGATATCGTATTTGAAATATTTACTTCGGTGTCAGTATGTCTATCTCGTTAAGGTATCTATACATAAATAAAATTGAAGTGTCTGTTTTTAATTTCAAATTAAAAGGTTTTCACTAAATGCATGTGAAAGTATATACGGTACTGGCATCAAAAAAAACTATTTTTAAAATTTTTGTTTCTCTGCCTGTCTGTTTGTTCCGGCTAATCTTTGAAACGGCTGGACCGATTTTGACGGGAAATTTACTTGCAGATACCTTATGTTATAAGGTGTAACTTAGGCTACTTTTTAACTGACTTCATAAAAGGAGGAGGTTATTTTTTAGAAAATATATTTATTTTAACTTGCGGAACCCGAGACTTCGCTGACGCTAAGTCGCTAGTTTAAAGTAATTAACAAACCAGTCAATTGAAATGATTTTACAAAATTACAATTATCTGGATCTATAATAGTTATACTTTTTTTAATTACTTAGATATAATGTATTACTAGGTGTATTGTTTTTTAATTACATTATCATTTCAGATTTTTTCTGTGGATTTATATTGATTTTTGATGTTTAAAAAAATACATTATATATATAACAATAGTACTGCAAGATTAATCAAGATTTTTTTCTTATTTCTTTTTTTTAATAGTAATAACACCAAATAAGATTACTTATTAATAATTTTTTTCGAATGTAAAATATTCGCCTAAATTTAAAAAAGTTATCATATTAAATACTGTATTTCGCAAATATTAAAACTATTTATACAGAAACACTTGTTATTTTAAAATTAAGATATTGTATTTTATTTGGAATTTTATGTTAGGAACTGATTGACTGAGATTTAGACACTGTAGTTTAGCTTTTGATAGTAGTAATAGTAATATTTCTCATATTAATCCCAATCTAAAATCGAACCCGCGACCATAATTATATAACTACTTCACTTAGAATATAAAGAGATAATAATTACTAAGTGTTTGTTTAAAAATAGGTCGTTTGCCACAAACCTTGGATCTGCTAAAATGAGTCAGTCGCTCAAGATTGTATACAAAATTATTAAGATAATAAACGGATACACGTACATTTTGGTCACGATCCAATTGACAATGATCGGTGCCGCGTTATCATAGTGTTGGGATAGAACAAACATTTGAAAGGTATGTCGATATTGTAATTTTTTGTTGCTTTTTATTTGTATATTTTTAAAATAATTATTATTTATAGACACGTTGATCAAGTGCATGGTGGAATTTAGGTTATAAGCTAGGTACCTCCATTGCAACTTTAATAGTTTTAGTAACAATCATTAAATAAAAAGATATGATATCATAGAAATATTATATACATACATGAGTTCTAGTGCGAGACATACTATGAGTTATTTTGCAACATTTAGTGAATAACTTTACCCTGTTTTTATATTGTGAAATGTTTTTTAAACCATTATTACAATACAAATAATAAAATACACTTTTTTTTATAAAAAACTAAGCGAAATCTTTATGTAGAGATTTTAGGAACTTTTTGAATTGATAAAGAAGACAGCCAGGCACTAATAATTAAAAAGAATCACTAGTTAATAAACTAGAAATAAAAAATAGTTTTAAAAAATACCTGTTATGATAAATGTCCTCATTAAATTTAATTTAAACATCGACAATAAAATTTTCCTTCACTGCACCAACTAATCTTTACTGGGTTGTATTTTGCTTTTGCAAGTTTAATCATGCTTCGTGGCCGTTCGTGACGCAATGTTTCGCAAGCGATTATTTTATCTTACAAATTGTATTCATGTTGAGGCTGTTCAGCCCGTCGATTATCGATACTTTAATGTCGATAATCGATCGCTCATATCGATATGTTTATTTACATGCGTCAACACTATTGTAATTGAGGTAGCCAGAGATGACTTTCGAAAGGTTTTTTGTTTGCGCATTATTTTACAGTTTGACATTTCTTAGTCATCGTTTAATGGTCTTATTGACGTGTTAATGCGGACCTGCTTTTACGGCACTTCATTTAGGACTGATTTAAATACTAAAATCTATACATATGACAAAATTCTAACAGAGTCGAATCTGTACGTTATTTTTTTTTATCTAATTGGAATAGTCGTTTTTATCGATACAGGGCCGAATGTATAGTTTAGAACTTTTGTCTGTCTATCTGTCTGTCTGACCGCATCACGAGAAAACCACTAGGCAGATTATGATGAAATTTCGTATGATGATAGTTGGTTATTGGGTAACATATTACAGGACAGGCATTTATATCATCTCCGAGTAGAGCGAGGTAGAGTCTTTAGTAAATATCGTTCATATTATTTTATATTTCTTACGCAACTTCCGTATTGTAGTTTTCTTATGGCTTTACTAGCCGAAAACTTCGAACCGAGCATGATTCTCAAATAAACAACTTTCTTCATTATTTCAATTCACCTATTTCTAAGACTTAGTCACGTTTATATTAACTTTGAAACTTCAACTGAAGGTTGGTTTTACGAAATATGTTTGTTAATTAATATACCTAAATAACTTAAGCTTTGTAAGCTTCATTTTAAATTATTGCTAAAGCTTTATGGTTTCGTTTTATTCGACTTACATTTCATATTAACTTCTAATCACTCGATCAATGCTTGTTTCAAACAATGAATTAATTATAGTTCTACAAATTATTTCAATTGGCAATCTACTTGTGGTTTTTGTACACGTAAGTGGTAATAGACATACGGCAGAATAAATTTAACCTTAATGCATATAGATAAAAAACTGACGGTTTTAAGGAAGATATCGAAATGTGAACGTTATTTATTAACAGCACTTCGTATATGTTACGAATCCTGTATTTAGCAATTCTTTAATCCTCTTTAAACTTGCTTCATTGTATGTCGACATTTTTTCTTTTTTCTCGTAATTACTTATCTTATGTGTCATATGTAAACTGATATTAATATAAGGCTTTATAATGTCGTTTTTATATTTGCTTATATGTACTTGCATTGTAAATAATCACCTTTGGCGCAAAGCTATACATACTTATAATATTACACGGTGTTCACTATTTCGATTTCCGTGTAGGCATTTTTAAGATTTTGTTTAGGCTGACGATTCAATCCTATAGAGTCCCGATCTAGGAGAGATCCTATGTGACTATGTGGCTGGACGATTTTTTTATTTTATTTTTTTATATTTTAATATATTGGGACATAATTACAACAGCGCCATCTAGTTCCGTGGTAAGCTACGTTACGTGCTTGTATTACGGATACTAGATAGTTGATATATACTACACATATAAATTTTAAATACATACATATTATAAATGTAAACACCCATGACTGGAGTACAAACATTCGTGCTCAACGAATGAATGCTCCCAGCGGAACTCGAACCCGCGACCGCTGGCGCAGAAAGAAGGTTCACTACCAACTGAGCCAAACGTGTCGTCATATCAATATATTGAATAAAGTTTAATACACTGACGTGAATAAGTAAATAGATGAGTAGTGAATCGGTTTAGCTGATAGACTTTAGGGACACATTTAAGTGAAGCGAGTAGAGCAAGTCTCTAGCATGTTTGTATATTACTAGGTCCCGCGGCTTTGCCAGCGTTCTAAGGACCGGAAACCAAATTCTTATATTTTTTGTGATCAATAACGTATTATTTATCGTATATTATATTATTTGAATAGGAATTAAAACCATGTTTATAGAACACCTTCGCAAATAATGCACTGCTTTAGAACTAATTTGAATACGTTAAAAAAGGTTATATTATAGTGAGTCAACCTTAAAAGATAGACATATGCTGTCAAGAACTCCATTTGGAATAATTGTTAAGGGCAAGACTTAATAACTAGACTTTGCCCGACCCGGGACTCGAACCCAGGAACTCTCGATGAGTGGTTGTACTTGCTAGCCACTACAACGAGGCATTTAATATTTATACTCCATATTTCGGACACGATTCCTAGTTGATTTAAAATGTGTCAATTAAAAATATATATTTGTTTCAAATAGAGGAATTCACTATATCAGAAGGCGCAGGAAATATCTAATGCTGAAATTTATAACAGCCTACTTCTGCGTATTTCATGTTCACACTTGCACGTATATTGATACCATAAATTTTCACGAAGTGGTTATATGATACGGATACTTGTTTGTTCTTAGTTTTACTAGCTGACGTTTAATATAAATTGTATTTATTCGGATAGTTGTCAAAATTCAACTGTTATCATTATTGAAAATTTGAGAAGTTTTATGAAAAAAATAATGATTTATTTATAAGTAAGTAAGTTTTTAGTGGCTTGTATTAAAAATAACTAAAAAATTGGCACATTTTATTGAATCCAGCAAGTTTCAAAGAGACACGTTAATTTCCCTAATACTTGCCTAGTCTAGTATCCTAAAATAAGAACAAATTATTTTCAGAATGAATTCAGACCTTTTTAATATCCCACTGCTGGGCACGGGCCTCCCATCAATACGAGGCGGATCAGGCCATAGACCACGATGGCCTAGTGCGGGTTGTATTTCCAGTAGTGAGGCAGTTCCAGTGCAAATCGACTTTATAGTGTGGAAAGGACTAAAGATTAACATTTATCGTACACAGGAATCAAATCCAGGACCTTCTTTACGAATTAAAATATAAATAGATGATTTAGCTCTACATTAAGCATAGTAAGTAGGTAAATGAAATATTTCGTTTACGCAACAAGTAGCTGCTGTCGTATGACGAAATATGTATGAATCACATGGCGTGATCTTTTACTAGGCCATTTATTGGTTGGGTTTTCAAATAGAAAACGTTTAGATATTTTGTTTGTTAGTTGCCTTCCGGTTTTTTACTTGACATTGGGTTTTCCAATGGTAAAATCAAAATTATAGTAATGAAAGTTATGTATTACTGGAATCTCAAGGGTCTATGGAAGAAGCAATCTGAAAGTTTATGTTATATGTTACTAACATTAACTTTGATATGTTATATATAACACTTAAAATTAATGAAAATAACAAAAATTCATATTACATATTTTGTATAACATTCATTATACATTTAAGTTTTAGGGAGAAAAAATAGTAATCACTCTTTAAATTGATATTTATAAACCCACAACACAATAACCTATACATTGCAGCCATTTTAATATTTCAGTATTTTAGTATCTTGTAGTTTGAAGGTGATGCTGCAGCTTCAGACCAATGTCACCATGTGTATGTGTGTGCGTGCGTGGTTGTGTGCGTGCGTGCGTGCATGCATGCATGCGAGCGTGCATGTGTGCGTGCGTGTGTGCGTATGTGTGTGTGACAATATGTAATTTGTTATAATTATTAATATCTTTTAATACCTAGACTTTTAGAGACTTTTAGCTATGGATATTTAAAGTCATATCGTCAGTTCAATGATGCCCAATTATTGTATTGTAAATACCTTCACGGTAACAATCAATATTTAATTTTGTGTCCACACACTGGCTGTAAAACGATATCATACTTGGAAAATAATATGTTTCAAGTAAAGCATTCGAATTTTGAAAACTAAAATAAGAAAAATGAAAAAAATTGAAATATTTGCATTAATTCAAGAAAATATAAAGCTACTTCAATAAAATATGCATTTACAAAGCGAGCAACGCAGTGAGCTTTTACTAGTTAAGCGCACAGCTTTTCCATAATAAGAAAGAGTATCTTACAACCTTTTGAAGGATAACAATCACATATATCCAATAAAACTTGTTTACGGAACTACCATTTACGCCAAGTATTATATCTATATAAAGAAATATACATATATGTGTTTAATTTATGATTTATTTACAAATGGCTTTTATTTCAATACACTTTACTTATTTGACATACACGTGTATGTTAGACGTAAGTGACAACATGTGGTTTGACTGGCCGTTTGTATATTGCGGATTCAATCTGCAAGGCTTTGTATGAACCATACATTATGGCATAATGTTTTTTTTAAGATTTCTTCGTTTAAGGTCCGATTTCACCAAAGTAGAATAAATTTTATTCCTAGGATAAAGCTGTTATTTACTCTCAGATAACCATACTTTCATTTCACCAACTACTTACCCTAAGCATAACAAAGTTATACGAGAGTAACTCTTATACCACCAATTTTGAAGGAATAACCGGCTTCTTCCTCAGATAAAATCAAAATGGTGGCAAAATTATGTCACCTGAGCGCTTAGAGTACATTATTACTGAGCGACCATTACATAAATATATAAATATAAATAAGCATATAAGTTAGCACTTCGTTTCCTTTAAGATATTTTTTTTAAAACAGTAAACACAACACAAAGCAAACTAAATGAAATTTAAACACCAGGCAGCGTGACTTTACAGATAGTTTGTTTGAAAAATAGCACTGACACATTGAGACGAGTTCAAAGTGACGACTAAATTAGAAATGTCCTGTTATGCTATACTGTACTGAGACCATGACAAGCCTATTTAATTTGTCTGCATTCACTTATCTAAGAATAGTAATACTAGGAGTAACTTTTTGTCCTTACAAAGTGGTGAAACGTACTATAAGTTATTCTGAGAATAAATGCAGCGAATAATTTTATACCTGGCATAGCTATTCTTCGATAACGACACCATTGGTGAAATCGGACCTTAGGAAGTTAACTAAGTATTGAAGATAGCGCTATATTTTGAAGTTTATTTTACCTATAAATATTGTATTGTAATTTGTCCATATAATTCAAATTGAAGTAAATATCATTTTATAGTACATACGAGATTAACTTACCCTCAATCTTAACTCTATCTTAACTGCAAAGTCTAAAGAGATGATTCTACACAACATATTTTGGCCTCTTCTTTGCTATAATGAACTCCTAATAAAAAACTTTATAACTAAAATGCTCAACCCAAGACTCAAACCTTAGAACTCCCTACTATTTGATGCAATAAATACTAGCAACTGAACCAACGAGCTGTCATATCAACATTATTTGCTTAAAGCCTAACAAATTTTAATTAACATTATTTCTACATCTCTCTTTGCATTTTTAAATACTATGAGTCAGTAAGTGAATCCGGTTTCATTATTTACAACTTTATAAGGTTTAACGTATAGCAAGTCTGAATTAATGGCTGATGTTATCATTACAATAAAAAATGTTCTGATATTAATATAAAGTATATAAGTTAATATAACAGGTTTATTATTCTTCACTACGTAAAATGTGTCTTCGATGTCGAACGACCCCTGGGATTTGTAAAACTAAGTCCAAGAATAATGTTTAGGCCTATCGTATATAATAAATGTAACTTTGATTTAAAAGAGCAACTGTTGTGTTTCTCGCCG
Source organism: Boloria euphrosyne (assembly GCA_951802675.2). Lineage (NCBI taxonomy): Eukaryota > Metazoa > Arthropoda > Insecta > Lepidoptera > Nymphalidae > Boloria > Boloria euphrosyne. The sequence continues at coordinate 11,690,238 of OX637887.1, forward strand.
GCTCTTTTTAGCAGAACTGCTTTTCGAGGCGGTGGTAGCTTCTTCACGAACTGACTACACTTACGGTTTTTAAAGTAAATTGATGATTCAAAAGTTCATTTATAACATTAAAAAGCACTTATACATATGTCTGTCTGAATAAATTTTAATTTTATTTAATTTCATTGCTTCGCAATACAAAGCAATTAACGCAATGGTAGCCCAGCGGTAACGCGTTGCTTGTATAACCGAGTGATGCGGGTTCAAATCCAGGTCTCGCACCTCTGATATTTTCATGTGCGAATTATTTCTATCTTGATTACCACTTGCCTTACGGTGAAGGAAAACATCGTGAGGAAACCTACATGTCTGAGAAAACCTAGCAAGTTTTCGTAAGACATGTGAAGCCAACACGCTATGGGCCAGCGCGGTGGACTATGGCCTGATCCCCCTCGTACTGAGGGAGGCCCGTGCCCAGCAGTGGGACATTAAAAAGGGTTGATGATGATGATGATGATCATTGCTTCATCCAGAAACATTATCGATAATTTATATTAAAAGTTTCAAAATCTTGATATATTTTTATATATTTTTAATCACATACAATCCACTTTAAAACTCGTATGCTTATTTTATTTTTGAAATAACAGTTATTTTTTGTGTGAAATCGTTTCATAATACACATAGGTTGTTCGGATTGGTTTCGGGTTTTTAAAAAAAATGACATTTTATTTTTTGAATGAAAACATTTAGTGCGTATACTGTCTGTAACAACCATATATACTCCATTAAGACATCTAAAACCTTAGTCTCTCCCGTGACCATGATTGCTGTAAAGCATTCGAAACGTCGGGAACCAAAAATTAGAAAAAATCCAAGAAAAAATCGAAGTCAATAGAAATCTGCAATTAATTTACATATTATGGTAAACAAATTAATTTTATCAAAAATTTAACTAGCGAAACGCGAGCAAAGCCTGTCAAAATAGCTAGTGTTATATTATTTAAATTCACTCTTATATGATTAATGGCTTTAGCAACGTGATCATGACGATAAAAGTTCACAGTCTGTGTCATTGACCTGCCCTAGACATTACATACTTTTGCATTATCCTTATTTTTATTTATATGACTCAGAAGGTTTGCTAATTTCCCTTTACTGTTTACTTATTTTGTAATATTAATTATAATATTATAATTGTTATTTTGACACGTTTTTGTCATTGTGGTCGCAGTGATACTTGCAGAGGTCACAAATTCGAGTTCCGCTGGGGGCGTTCAATTATGTGTTGAGTTATTCGTACTCATGTTTGCTCTTCAGTCATCGGTGTTTATTACATTTATAAGATATATAGGTACGAGTGTAATGTATAGTGTGTCAACTATCTGGTATCTATGAAACTGGGTGGTGCTGTGGGTTAAATACCCCAACATATTTATGTATATAATATATATATTTATTTGTATTTAGTTTCTTTATATATAAGTCCAGCGGTAACGCGCTCGCTTGTATAACCGAGTGATGCAGGCTCAAATCCGGGTCTCGCACCTCTGATATTTTCATATGGGAATCATTTCTATCATGATTACCACTTATCTTACGGTAAAGGAAAACATCGTGAGGAAACCTGCATGTCTGAGAAAACCTAGCAAGTTTTCGTAAGATATGTGAAGTTCGCCAACACGCACTAGGCCAGCGCGGTGGACTATGGCCTGATCTCCCTCGTACTGAGGGACGCCCACGCCCAGCAGTGGGACGTTAAAAAGGGCTGATGACATATACAAGATTTGGGATTCGATTCCCGGTTGAAGTTAAATATTTGATGTATTGAATAATTGTTCTATCACGCAGAAACTAATGGTTGGATTTGGATGAAGACTACACTTGCACATAATATAATACATAAACTAAGTACAAAATCTACCTGCTTTTGCCCTTTACACATAAGTTACTTTCAGGAAATACCTCAGCAATTTATTATTTTGGCTTGTTTAGGATGAAAAATATATAAGACAGAATAACCAGATATATTACACTAATATTGTACGACGCACGCCAATACATCTTCACGTCACGTCGGCTGATTTTTTCCTTATTTATGAATAATGAAAATTTAGCAGAATCATCCACCTATTAGTGAAAACCGCTTGACAATCTGTTCAGTACTTCTTGAGCTTATCGCGTACAGACAGACAGACTGTGACGTTGTATTATGATATTTAGTGATAAGAAAAATATAAATGATAACAAAGAATAAGAAAAAATTGCATGTGCTAATATTTCACCACGATTACACCATTGTAACATGTAGAAACATGTCGCGAGGAGTCATGACTTGACTTCAATGTTATTTTAAACTGGCTTTTTTTATTCACAAAAATCACATTTAGGTGTGTTATCTTAATAGCTTCTAATTTGCATTAGACTATTTTTTATTAGCGATTTCGATCACATAATAAGTAGTAAGCATGATAAATACTTTTTTCCTTGTTTTTTTTTAACATTCTTGGTTTTCTAGAATTTTTGAGAGGCTTTAATCTATTTGATTGATGACATCATTTCATTATCGCTACCACGACTCTACCTTGGCCATTTTTGTACCTATGCCTTTCTGGATTTCTGTTTGAATTATTTTCTTCTTTCGTCCCTTTTTAGACCCCTTTTTTCATAGTCGAGTTATAATTTTTTGAACTGAATTTTTCAAGATTGGGATTGGGGATATGAATAGATAGTTTTTTTTTAATTATATATTCCTTATTTATAATATGAAGGGAAAGTGTTCAACCTTCTCGCATTACTTAGGACCATAGACAATCATAAAAGCTTTATAAAACGTATTCACTATTTCCTTTAAGTGTATAAAATACAAATTTCCATAACAATTGAAACATAATAAGTTAAAACGATAAATATAAAATAATATATGATTCGCAGTTACCAACTAGTAAATAAATAAGCCACAAGACTAATGTAGCGAAATATCGATAATCCTCGGAGCATCGTTAGTAGGGTATTAGTTGTGGTTTGAGGCTTTTCTGTGATATTGTAATCAATTGATCGATCTCATTGCGGTTGATATTCGTATTTTATATGATATAAGCAATACACGTGGATTCACCTGCGCTCAAAGTTCCAATCGGTACAAAATTTCACAACATCACCTGTTAAGTTAATCTAAAGATTGCCTAACTCTAAAAAATTCATTAAAATCGTTTCAGCCGTTTTATAGCCCATAAGAAATAATAAGGAACATACACACAAAAATACAAGACAATTGTAATTTTTTAGAAAATAAAGAAAAATTTACCATATACTTAGTGAAATAAATTCAAAATATGATCAAATTCTAGATCACATTAAATTTTTATACGATAAATACATCCAATATTACTTATACATTCTACAATATGTCTGCAAAAACCTAAAAAAAATTAACCGCAGAAACATAATTTGCAAATCCCTTTAGAATTATGAGCAAATCACCAATAACCTTCGCGTCAAAAGGCTTTGACTGGAACAAAAATGGTAAAAATAGAGTCGCGACAAGCAGACTGCGAGAGCAGGTCACGACGTGTGTCAATGAACTGCAGGACTCGTTTAATGAGTCCTTGGAGGGATAGCTGAGCCTTTATAAGTTTTAAAGTTAACTTAAGTATTACTAAATGAGGTATTTTAAATCTTTGAATGTTGTTTCCTGTTCAATTCCTGGCGATGGCAAATATTTGTATAGTTTTTTTTGTTGAGATATACAATAAATATAAATAAATATGTTGGGACACCATTACAACAGCGCCATCTAGTACCGCAGTAAGCTACTTAACGTGCTTGTGTTGCGGATACCAGACAGTTGATAATATACTACACATATAAATTTTAAATACATACATATTATAAATCACGTCGTCTTCAAGACGCTCAATTGGAACGGACGGGGCATTAACATCAACGGGCAATTTCTAACACACCTACGGTTTGCCGATGACATAGTCGTCATGGCAGAGACTCTGCAGGATCTGGAAGAAATGCTAAACAGCCTGGATGATTCTTCAAGACGGGTGGGTCTCGGGATGAATTTTGGCAAAACCAAAATCATGCTAAACAGCCATGTATGCCCGAGACCAGTTGTCGTAAATGGCGGTACTCTTGAAGTTGTGCAGGAATACGTATATCTTGGCCAAACCATACAACTTGGCCGGCACAACTTTGAGAAGGAGGCCAACCGAAGAATACGTTTGGGCTGGGCGGCTTTCGGGAAGCTACGAAATATCCTTGAGTCATCGATCCCACAATCTCTTAAGACCAGAGTATTTAACCAGTGCGTCCTACCCGTAATGACGTACGGAGCCGAAACGTGGACACTTACCGTAGGGCTGGTTCACAAGTTTAAGGTTGCTCAGCGAGCAATGGAACGCGCGATGCTTGGAGTTTCTCTGGCACACAGAATTCGCAATGAAATCATTCGCCAGAGAACTAAAGTAACCGACATCGCGCGTAGAATTAGCTCGCTGAAGTGGAAGTGGGCCGGTCATGTCTCCAGACGTACGGATGGTCGATGGAGCCGACACGTGCTAGAGTGGAGACCGCGTTTAGGCAAGCGTAATGTAGGACGCCCTGCAGCACGATGGACCGATGATCTAAGGAAGGTGGCGGGCAGCGGATGGATGCGGACTGCCCAGGACCGGGATAGTTGGCGATCATTGGGGGAGGCCTTCGTTCAGCAGTGGACGGCAATAGGCTGATTGAACTTGAACATATTATAAATATAAACACCCATGACTGGAGTACAAACATTCGTGATTAGCAAATGAATGCCCCCAGCGGGACTCGAACCTACCGACTGAGCCAAACGAGTCGTCGAATACATAATACATATTTATAGTTTAGGGACCATCGAATTACATGACAAGTTTTAATTTCGGTATGTTAAGAAACTTTCTTTTACTAAAAATATTAAAATGAAAATATCTACATATTATTGTAATATCAGTACAAATTGAAAAAATATAAATAAAATTGAAGGGAAAGTATATGCGTTACTTACATTCTGAATCGAAAGAGGATGATCTCTGAAACGGCTGAACAAATTTTGACGGGACTTTTGCTCGCCGATAGCTTATTTTATAAGGAGTAACTTAGGCTACTTTTACTTTATTAGAAAATTATAAAAATTGTTTTAATTTTTTAACTTGCGCCCATCGAAGCGGCCGGGCTTGCTAACTTAAAATAAAATTTGTTTGTGATCTGTATTAAAAAAAACAAGTTTTTTTGTATGCTTAGCCTTTTACCTTTTAAATACTTAAAGCTTGTAATTTTATAGAGGCGTCCAGGAATGCCCTTATTTTCGTACCACAGTTCTGAGTGAGACGGTTACTTTGTTTTTGATTCTTACACTAAGACTCTATTGTTATGAAGAACAATTGTATATACAGGATATCTAAAAATGATATTTTTTTATTAAAAAAAAATACAGTTAAAAATAAATAAACGTGTTAAAAATAAATAAAAGGGAGGAAACCTAGCAAGTTTTCGAAAGACATGTGAAGTCCGCCAACACGCACTAGGCAAGCGTGGTGGACTATGGCCTGATTCCCCTCGTACTTAGGGAGGCCCGTGCCCAGCAGTGGGACGTTAAAAGGTGACTGATGATATGACAAAACCATGACCATAGCCCATAAACGGTTAAAATCCTTCATGTCTTGTTTCGCTAATGGTTAGCAAGAACGAAATTTCTGAAACGGCTGGACCGATTTTAACGGGATTTTCACCCGCAGCTAATGTAGTAATAAGGAGTAACTTAGGCTAGTTTCATTTTATTAGAAAACTATAGATAACTTTAACGTTGAATATTATCTTAAAGAAGTATCTAAAGCAAATTAATTATCAAAACAAATATACAAACATTCAAAAAATTTTGTTATAAATATTTTCGAACGAAAATGGTTGTGATATCTTTATACATCGACTGAACAGTTTTACGAGGGTTACTCTTAATTTCGACTCATTTAGATTAAATTCGTGGGGTGATAACTACTTGTTGATAATTTTGATTAGAGTTAATTTTGATAAGACCTTTATATTAAGCAATTAATTTTTATTTAAATTACTTAAAAAACTGGAAGTACTAAAAATCAGTGCCTTCTAAACTTTTATATTCGTGTTAAAATAATTTTTTTCGTAAATTCCTTAAAAGCTGTAACTTAAAAAATTTTGTTTTTTATATATAATTCATTTATATAGTAAGATACTTATTGTATGCTCTGTAAGTGAAATTGAGGTGTCTGTCTGTATATAACAGTTTTATACCAATTTATATTATGTAATCCCAAGGCCAAGGCTCAAGAAATTAAAAAGTACCTAGGGATGAATATGTATCGAACATAAAAAATAAGTCGTTAAATTCAATTTACTTTTATTCACTTTACCTCTCGCGAGAACTGAACCTACGAATTAATCCGGGTTATGTATTTACATTAACTATTTTACAGTTAAAATGATAATCCCTACAAAAACATTATCGAAAAACCAATTAGTTAGTACACAGAAATCGCATTATTGAGAGTGAAAACAGCCTGTATAAGGGAAAAAATTATTCAGAATTACACTTTCGGGTGTTTTTTATTAAAAAATGAGTTTAAGCTCTTACCAAATGAATTTTTATTACATAAATATAATACCAGCCTTTGAATGCTTTAGTTTCTTAAATAAAATGTGAGAGCTTTTGTAAAAGCTTATAAAAATTCAGCCTTTATGTGCTTTTGGTCTAAAAAGTTCAATTTGAAGTGAAGTTTGTCTTTGTTTATTTTTTTTTTATAAAAATGGTACAGTAGAAATCTATTGGATGGAGTGGGAGTTCGATGACCGATTGTAGCAAAAAATATAAGAAGTTTATTATTGTTTAGCTATACTATGTAAAAGCAAACAAGAAAGGTATATGATTAGTTGTAAGGTTTTTTTGTAAACTTCTGTAACTCGTATATAGCGTGCTTCTGACTTAGGAACTTAATCAAATTTCACTATTAACAATAATTACAGATGTAATTATACTTTGAACGATTTGTATTTAAAGAAAATATACAAAAAGATGGAACGAAATAAAATGTAATGAAATTTCACTTTTAGTTTAGTTAAAGTCTCGGTTAAGCCTCTTAATAAAACCTAGCAACTAGTTAAATATAAACTTAACATAGTTATTTACGAGTAAGATGTAATCCTTGAGAGGCTTACTACATGTTTCTCATATGGCCCTAAAATGTAGTTCAGGGAACACTACACTTAAAAGAGCTTAAATGTTCAAAGCTTTTTCAGTCTCCTAAAATTCAATTAGCTTATACTGAAATTTGATTGCAAAGTTTGAAAGAACTTTTAAGGGGCTTAAGTCGACTAAAGTTTCTAATAAAGAACCTTTTAAATATCAATTATAATGGGATAGATGAAAAATAGAGTGCACTTATTGACTTATTGTTGTGTGATTTTGCGTAGTTGTTAGCTGTTCGAGTCCACGTTGAGGTAATCTTAGTTGAAACAGTGGTTTAATTTTTTTGAGTTAAGTACAGTCCTGAATAACTATACTATGAAAATTTGTGAAACGTCAAAAAAAACGTCAAAACGTCGAAAATAAATCCGCGAAAACTTCGATAAACATGCTTTCATTAAAAGCGTAACAATAATTCTTTTCAAATTAATCATTCATGGAATTTTAACTAAGCTTAAGGCGCTTTGTATTTCTTCATAATATAAACAAAAAAAACATTTTTACATAACACATTATCTAAAGTAATTACACAAATTTAAATTAGTATCAGAAGTACTCTTTTTTTTTTTTTTTTTTTATAGTTGGGAAACCCTATTACGGGTACCCCCGACTTCCCCTGGGGGGTTATGTGGTGACTCTCCGGACGCATCCGGCATACCCACTAAAACCCAACTCCCAAACCCCTGCCGCCATGTATGGGACGCCACGGGATCGCTTTCGCATACAACCGCGACGCCCCGACGGTTGGCCGAAGCCACCACCATGAGGCCGCCCTAAAAAGGGCAGCCCCATTATGGGAAGAATTACAACAACCATGGACTGCTCCGAAGTCCACCCCGACCATCCACAGGCCAGAGAAGTGCCCCAGAGCAGCCTGAGACCACGACAGCCCAAAAAGGGGCACCACCAAAATAACGGTACCCTAGGAACCCTACTCCATGTAGACCCCCTAGGGCACCTACCTCCCAAACGTGAGGCTGCTCCCAAGTCCACTCTGAAAACAGAGAAGTACCCGGAGCAGCCCCACGCGCCCGAAACACCGCCCACCGAAATGGGCACCCTGCAATAAGAAAGGGGTGTATGCGTATATAAAACTATACGTATACACCCAAAACCGCCCACCCAAATTGGGTTCGCCCGAAGGCCCACCAAAAATGCCCGAAGGCCCACCAGGTTGCCCGAAGGCCCATCACAAACGGCAGCAGGAGAAGAGGATGCGACAACGCCGACACTCCCCTTCCCCTGCCGCCCCGCCACGTCCGTCATCGAGCGGTGACGGCCCCGCTGGGGCCGCGGAGGGCGGTCAGAACTGTGAATTCTTCCCGTCCCCGCGGCCCCACCCCTACTCCCCATCGAAGTGGATACCCCCCAAAAACCTAACACCCCCCATGGCACCGAAGGGAGGAGGAGCGCACCCCCCCCCCCCCCAACGTGCCAAACCCCTCACCAGACGCAGGACCACCGAAGTGGTCCCGCTCCAGCCGCCGCACCATCGAGCTAGCCCCGACAGCACGGCCCGCGCAGTGCCTCCAACCACGGGTCTAACGGCCAGAGACACCGCGCTCCCTCACTAACCCCTCCCCCCCTGGCTGTTGGTCCGCGCCGGATTGCTCCGGTACCACTCGCGCATTTTCCCCTGCAAGAGTAGGCCTACGCCAGGCATCTCAGGGGTCTTCCCCCCCTGCAAGAGTAGGCCTACGCCAGGCATCTCAGAGGGTTTCCCCCCTGCAAGAGTAGGCGCAGGCCAGGCATCTCAGAGGGTTATTCCCCCTGCAAGAGTAGGCGCAGGCCAGACATCTCAGGGGAAGCAGTTTGAGTGGCACTCCCCTATCCGCCACCCGGGGACGCGTCCGGTAGGAGTCAGCCTCTCCCCCGGAATCAGAAGTACTCACTTTAAGTATTAATTAATTAATATTTTATTAGTATAGTTTTATTTACTTGATATTATCTATTAGACTGATTCCATGGAAAATATGCAGACGAATGAGAGTGCCAAATTATTACGTCAATTACACAGCAATTATTACGTCGGTAATCAAACTTGAGACCTCTTTGTTTAGTAACTAAATGTGTTTCAACTACAATATCTTTAATGTACATACTAACGGCTTGATTACGTAACATCGAACTTTTCTTACGTAATTTAGAAGTTGAAACCACTTGGATATACTGTTTTATACTTAAAGGAGTAAATAAATTTATATTTCTTTATAAATTAATAACTTTATATTTATTTGCATTATTATTTGCTCAATTATGACAAAACGTTAACGATTATTCGAGTTATTTCCAACAGTACACAGTTATATCAGAATATACACTTTTTCTAAAATAAGTTGAACTATTAATTAATCGTTATAATAATAGACCGATTCCAGCCATGGCAGCCAATCTCAGTGAGACTAGCCAACTGCGCAGGAGATTATAGTGCACAAGTGTACGCGCAGACACAAGTGTTCTCTCTATTCCCGTCACTCTCATACTCCGGTGGGACGATTACTCGACACGACCAGTGAGAGTTAAGGTGCAGGATCGAAGGCTTTATGTTTCTCTCTGAAGCACGGGGGTAAAACACCGCCAACTTCCCAACTCCGGGCTGTTACTGAGACTTGCTAAACAAAAAGAGCCAATATCTAAACTTGGCCCGACCCGGGACTCGAACCCAGGACCTCTCGATATGTAGCTGTACATGCTAGCTACTACACCACCAACGCAGATTAATAATACCTTGATACACGCAATTATTTGATAAATTATCAACACTAATAAAAATGAAAATGAACCCGAGAATAAATTCGAAAAGGTAGTTTTATTAAAAGTACTTAGTTTACGTTTGTACGTAATTTTATTACACAAAGTCAGGGCAATTAATTAGCTTTTAAGAAAAAATATTTCTTTTATAGTTCACGTATTTCTGTCAATATGTAATATAATAAAGTACCAAGATAAGATTCTTAGTATTTCTTAGAAACACTAACGCCTACTAATTTATTGAATCTCTCTAAGTTCAGAGTGTTTTTGTAATTTCAACTCTAGTAGCTTACAAATAAAGTGCAATTTTAACATCGAAATAGAGACTGATGTAATTATATAGAGTTGGTATCATTCTGAGAAAATTAAAAATTCTTACGAGAGTTCCAACAAAATATAAAAATAAGTCAAACGACAAATAAAATGTTTGTCATCTAATAGAGAATATTAACTTTTTCTTTAGATCTATTTAGCGAGTTTTGAGGCAGTGGTAGCCCAGCGGTAACGCGCACGCTTGGACAACCGAGTGATGCGGGTTCAAATCCGGGTCTCGCACCTCTGATATTTTTATATGCGAATCGTTTCTAACATGATCACCACTTGTCTTACGACGAAGGAAAACATCGTGAGGAAACCTGCATGTCTGAGAAAAATTAGCAAGTTTTCGAAAGACATGTGAAGTCCGCCAACACGCACTAGGCCAGCGCGGTGGACTATGGCCTGATCCCCCTCGTACTGAGGGAGGCCTGTGGCCTGTCCCCAGCAGTGGGACAATAAAAGAATATTCTATATATTCAGTATAGAATATTATAAATAAACTTTCATATTAAAAGCATATCAAGGGTCCACTTCACATTTAAAAATACTATACAAAGGTATTATTCGACGACACGTTTGGCTTGGTTTGTAGTACCTACTAGGTACTTGTTTAGCCAGCGATCGCGGGTTCGAGTCCCTGGGCATTCATTTGTTGGGCAGATGTTTTCCGGTCATGGGTTTTATATTTATAATATGTATGTATTAAAATGTATATATGTGTAATATGTCAACTAACTGGTATTCGTAACACGAGCCTCGTAGCTGACCATGAAACTAGATAGCGTTGTGTTAATGTCCAACATAACATCGTAATTTTTTTAACTGAAACTCTTATTATTTTTCTAAAATAAAAGTAGCCTAACTACTTACTCCTATAAAATCAAACTATCTGCCATTAAAAGTCCATCAAAATCAGACTAGCCATTTTGAAGAATAATTTTAAACAAGTATATATTAAGATAGAATATAATAAAGATATAAAAAAACTATGTAAATCATAAGTTTATTATAAATTTAAAGCAGTACATTCAACTAAAAGTATTAGAAATTCATTCCAAATCAATTTCTTTCTACGAATACAATAAAAATGTCCAAATAAAACAGCTGATGGGACTGTCTGGGAGTGGTCATTACCCAGCCAGACTTATAAAGGTTTCTAATTACTGAAAAAGTATAAAAACATGTATTGCTTAAGTATTTATGGTGGTCTGGACATTTAGCGTTTATTTGTAAAATGGCTAATTTAGGATTGAAAAATGTTTCTATATCAAGAATAGAATAGAAAATAAGTAAAAAAAAAACGTGCAACTAAGAAAACTTAATTACATATTTAATACAATAGATTAGTATAAACTTTAACAGTACGAATAAAGTAACTAAAATAATAAAAAAATAAATATGTTGGAACGTTATTACAACAGCGCCATCTAGTTCCGTGCTAAGCTACGAAGCTTGTGTTACGGATACCAGATAGTTGATATACTACACAAATAATTTTTAAATACATACATATTATAAATATAAACACCCATGGCTGGAGTACAAACATTTGTGTTCAACAAATGCATGCCCCCAGTGGGACTCGAACCCGCGACCGCTGGCGCAAAAAGTAGGGTCACTACCAACTGAGCCAAACGTGTCGTCAAATTGTTAATGAGTAATTGTTTGTTTGTCTGTTTTTAATACATTTTCGCAAATTATTGCTACTGACAATTTCTTGTCGAAAAGAAATTTAAATGCTTTTGATCGACTTTATCAAAAAAATGGTTCAGGAATCCTATAGCCCATTATATAATAAATTAAATATTAAATTAAACAGTACAGTGGCTGAATCTATAGTTTTTAGAATTCTTGTCTGTCTGTCTGTCTTTGATGACATAACGAGAAAACCACTGAACAGATATTGAAATTTGGTGGAAATATCTGGCTATCCGTGTCAACTTATATTATATATATGGAAATATTTTCATCTATACAAATATATACTAACCCTTTAAATGCACGTTGACATGAAACTACCCAGTATGCGCAATTTAAGCTATATTCTAAACCGAAATAGTCTAAGAATTTCAATGGTCAAATATGTTCAATCATAAAAACTTTCACCTATACTTATCACCGATCACATTAGGGCCGTCGACACCACAAGGTATGTTACCCTATCGCCGGGCAATCCATGATTACCAAACCGTTATTATCGCGCGATTAATGGCAAACCCTTTATCCAATGTCGATAACTTATTAATAGCTAAAGGACTTTACTAAAACACTATAATTCCAAAAAGCGACTCTCCACTGCGATTATAGAGTCTAAATTCGATAAAACTCTTATTTGTTGTATCGAATTTGTGTAATAAATGATCTTTAACTCTATATCCTTACAATAAGGTATATTTTTAATTGGATATATGTAATAGGCTATACACGCGCAGTTGTAATTCCCTAAGAGACAATAGGTAGTTGGCGTTGTATCTCCAGAACGAGACAATTTAAGGAATAACCGGAATATTAAATACATCACTATGGGACTTTATAAACACTTGGAAATGTTGTGCTATTACCGTATACGTATATTATTAGCAGTAGCATGGTTAGTTAGGTTGTTATCTAATGAAGGGTAAATGGTACGTAATATTATGAATATAAGATACTTAAGTAGAGATATTCGTCTGTTTTTTGAGACATCTATACTCGTATATGATAAAATTCTGAGTCTAAATATTATATTACTTCTTTTTTTTTTTGGATAATCTGTAACGACATCACTTGACGGATTTTGATGAAATTTGATAATTTGATCTGATTTTTAACTGCTAGAAAATTTGACATATTTCTATGCAGATCGCTAAAATGTACATAAGGAAAGAAGCCGAGCAAAGTGAGGGCGAGACTCTAGTGTTAATACAAGTATGAATTAGTTAAAATATTGTGTATGTCACTGTATTTTCATAATTATCCGTCTAGACGATACGCAAAGGCGTATTTCGTGCGGTCAATGCACCGTACATCCTATATAAATGTCAATAAAAACCCTTGTAATTAAATTACAAGCTCGTTTTTGGTTCTGCACATTTTTTATGTACATAAAAAGTATTATAAAACGATTGAATGTATTGACTCACTAACTTTTGATTGATTTCGCTACTGTAGCCAATATTTCATAGTACTTGTATTGGTAGGATAATTTTTGCGTATGAAACAAAAATAACTAGACGGTGCTATTAGTTAAATTCTCAACTAATTTATTATATTATATTTATTTAATTATATATTATACGAACCACCAACTAAACTAAAAATTTAGTTTTATAAATATTTTTTGATGCCAAATTATAAAAAACAAAATTAAAAAATTTGAAAAAACCCACGACGGTTAAAAAGTTATTAAAAAAGGGTAAATAATAAAAAAAAACCCCGACTTAAAAATAAATGTGATGCGAGATAATAAACGAAAAAAGATTTATTAAGTAGAGGTGATCTCTCGCGGAGTCGGTCATATGATATGTAAACAATAAAGTATCAGTTTTCAAAGCATTTCCCTACGTACCTACCTATTTAATTCTCGATGATTGTAGATGTGGCAATAACATAGTATTCAACTACCGATAAACTTAATAAAAAAACCAAGAAAATCCGTCGGGGGCTAAGAGGAATAAGAGATATTAGAGGAATCGATTGACATGTGAATCATAGAAATCGGCCCAGGCGTTTGGTCTATATAGTGCTTTAAAGGAACATACAAACTTACATAACATTACCACTCCTTTGCGTCGCGCAGTCGGTTAAATAGAAGTAAGCCCTATATTAAAAAATCAGCAAAACAACTCAGCCTTTAAATAAATAATTTAAATTGAAAATCAAGTAAAAAGCACCCAATGAATAACCTATTTCAATCCAGTCCATTTCATGAATAGTCATTAATGAATCTCTGCAAACAAATTAATAGGCGTATGAGCAATTAACGAGGCCTCGAATGCGATAGCATCGGACAATTGCTATCCCGTAGTCAGATCAAGATGCGCAAATAGATTTTATATCTTTATCTTTGACGTAAGTTATAAGGGAATATAGAATTGTAGGAAAAGGTTGAGTCGAATATTCTAATTCAAGCTATAAAGCACTGCTATGCGTGTGTATGTAATTGAACTCCTCCTAAAAGGCTGAACCGATTTTGATGTAATATTTTGTGGTGTAGTACGATTGGATTCGAGAATGGTTTTGATTCACAATTCGGTCCACTACAAAATGTTTTTTTTTTTAATTAATTAGTTATTTCTACGTTTAGACAATAAATTGCATATTCAATTATAAATAAGTCGTTGCTTGGTAACGTTGTTTTGCGCATGCTTACTAAAACATTTCAAATGGAGCAAAAGCTTATAATTTTCAATGTATACAGCGTCTGTCGGGTTCACTAGTATGTGAAATTAATCTATTCATGAATTAAAATCAGTCTGAAATAATGAAAAATTAGTTTTCTATCAATAATATCTTTTATCTTTTAAAAATATGATAAGATGTATATTGTTATTTTTTAAAGGTAAAGATAGTTAAATGAAACATAGTAAAGACTTCTATACATATATATTATATAATGTTTTTCTATGTTTTTTTAACAAAAACGTAATAACTATTACTATATATACATAAATTCCTTTAAGTTAAAAAGGTTTTTGCAATTCAAATATCTTGCATAAAAAAATCTCGACGTTGACATGACAACATTAATTTTCTCTTTAAATATATTTTCGAACCCAGCCCGCTTCCCTGGACGTAAGTCAAAATATATATATTTTATTTTCTAATACAAAAACTAGCCTAAGTTACTCCTTCTAACATTGCGAGTGGAAGTTCCGTCAAAATCGTCCTGCCGTTTAGCTGAGCAAACAGATAAAAAATGGATTTTTTTGATGTAAGTACCGCCTATATTTTCAGTAAATTTAGTGAGAAGCTGTTAATTTCAAATTAAAAATAGAAACTTCAATTTTATTAATATGTACTGACTAAGGGCTCACCCTCGCTTTGCTCGGGTTCGTCCCTAGGTACGTGTTGTATATATTTACTTCGCACCAACCTTTTTTTTAATTTCCTAATTTTCCGCACAACTTTCTTAATTTTTTCTTTCATATAAACCTTCTCCTGACAATAACAAACACAACAAAAAAAGAATTAGCGAAATCGGTCCAGCCGTTCACGCGTGATGCTGTGACCAAGGAAAATAGGGATTCATTTTTATATATATAGATGAGTGTTGAGCAATGGTTCTTCAAGCACTACCGCTTATCGCTTGCACCAACGCACTAACTTGTAATAAATATTTATTCCTCGACTTCGATGGAGGGATTAAGGGCTCCCGACTCTTGATTTTATCTATAGAGGCTCTATTTTCGTAAGACTAATAGGATTTTTAAAAGCCTACCAATCCTAACATCTTTATAGAAATTCTATATAGAATTTTAATAACATTGCCATTTTTCGCTTTGAAATAATGTTGTAAAAAGAGCTGAGATACTCAGTATTTTTAAATAAATTTGTTGTAAGATTCATGATATTTTGTATTTAGCTTGTATAAATACAAAGTTTGGGTGTGTTAATGTTTGTTTGTTTTAGAACTGCTGGACGTTTTTGTATTAAATTTAGTAAATTGATTGACTATAGTCTGGAGTAAAATATAGGCTACCAAAGAACCCGAGCGAAGTTAGGGTAAGTCACTATTATATAATGAAATATAGTCTTAAACACTCTAAGACGTTCGCAAGTTACACGTTAGCAAACAGACAAACAGATAACTTGTGTCATCACAACTATTCCACACATTCTCATAATAAAATTAATCAATAAGTAAACTTCAGTCGCCTTCCTGTTTTTATATTGAGAACTTAAATACTTACTTACTTTGGTACATAATATAGAAAAATATGTGTTCTTTTTTTTAAATAAGGCTAATTTTTCGGTATCTATTCCCGGATTTGCTTTGAAATGTCAAAAATCCATTCTGAACGTGAACTACGAGTATAACATGAACTTAACCTTATTCAAAACGTTACTTGCCGAAATAAATAAGTTATAATTGAAGATTCATATATGTATAGTGTATCAAGTATCTGGTGGAACATAATTCGTAACATAAGCTTTGTAGCTTACCACGGACTAGATGACGTTGTATGAAATAATGTAAAAAAGAAGAAGGCCCGCTCTATTATTTTTGTTGTTCGCTTATCTTACGAGATTGTAAGCTGTTAAAAAAGAACTTTAAAGTGAAAGCTTTGAATATAATATTATTTCTTATTAATAAAAAGACCAAATTAAAACAAAATATTGGAATTTTGTGTGCAACATTTATTTATATCTATAGTATTCTGTCCTTTTATTCTAGAAGGAGGATCTGATGATGATCTATGATCCACCACGAAGGCTAGCTAACTTCATACTTTGTTCTCAGTAAGTTCTCTCAGACATGCAGTTTTTTTTACGATGTTTACATAATGACAATTAACTGTAATTCATGTTAGAAATGTTTCGCATATGAAAAAACCAGAACGGCAAGATTCATCTCGAACCCGTTTCACTCCGTTCCCTATGCGACCCACAACCACTGAGCCACCACCGCCTTTTCATCAACAAAACGTTCACTAAAACTTCCAAGCGAGCAAAATATTATAAAATACGAAAAGCAAGTAATTGATCTAATAAGTTAGTGAAACATTTCCAACTGGTCGCGGCCGGTTAAGAACCGGTTAGTTGCCACTACTTGTTATTTGTAGTAAACTCTTGTAATTATATTCAACGCGCAATGTAATCACACTATTATGAACTACTTGACCTTGCATGTGTTTTAGAGTTGCGCTTGCGCATGCGGAAACATAGTATAGCGATAAAGCTACTAGAAAGAAGTCATGCCTATTAAATGGGTATTTTAGTATATTTTTTTACATTTATATGACATTTTCTTATATTTACGCGACTATTTGACATCTAAAGATATACATATAAAGATATACATTTTAATAAAGTTATTTATTTATTACCAGGATCTAAGTAATTTTGTCTGTTTGTCGATAAGATTTTAATTGGTGTTCACTAAAAGATTCAAGAGTTTTAGGACAATATATGCGGTATATTTTATTCAGAAAAGGCTTAGGGTTCCAATGCAAAAATCGAAAACCTTTCAAAATTACGCCAAGCTGGTCGAAAGTGAAGGTTGCTAGTTTTAAAATAACCTATCTCTTCCGATTTTTTGCGAATTCATATCATGGTCATGATTAAGGTTGAAGACGACCCAAACGTTATTTCAAAAAATAGTTTTCTTTAAAATGAATTTAAAACGTAAATTCATTTATTTTATATTCGACAACACGTTTGGCTCAGTGCGTTCCTTATCCGTTCTACTTTCTGTGCCATCCGGTCGCGGGTTCGAGTCCCGCTGGGGAATTCATTTGTTGAGCACGAATGCTTGTACTCCAGTCATGGGTGCTTATATTTATAATATTTATGTATTTAAAATTATATGTGTGGTATATCAACTATCTGGTATCCGTAACACAAGCCTCGTAGCTTACCACGGAACTAGATGGCGCTGTTGTAATAATATCCCAACATATTCTATGGTAAAAAATATGTTGATCCGGATAACGGCTATAGTGAAACTTAATTTCATCAAAACCGTCCAATAGTTTACTCGTGATACAGACATACATAAAAATTCTAGAAACTCTAAAAGTTCGACCTTCAGTTTCGTTAATATTGACTATTTATACTCGTACTGAGGGAGGCTCGTCCCAGCAGTGGGACGTTAAAAAGGGCTGATGATGATGATGATATTAAATTTCCCGAAAAAAATATCAATGTGCATGTCAACTAAGTTTCAATTTTATTATATGTAGATGTAGAATTAATTAACGGTTTTTTAATTATATTTTGTATTTTTAACCAAAGGTTACTTATGACCGATAAAAGCCAGTACATAGATTGTTATCGCTTGAAATCCATGATAATAAAATATTATACTTATGTATCCGATAATGCTACATTAATTTATGCTTTCAATTAATTGTATGTAAAGAGCTTCACCTTAAGCAAAAAAAAAAAATAATATCTCACAGTTAAAAGGCACGAGTTTAGAGTTATAATCTATAATTTAATATTATATACTAACAAACCCGTTTTGAGTTAAAATAAATTAAACTATTTTTTTATTTTTTTAATAAAATAAAAGAAGCCTAAGTTGCTCCATAAAACATGGGCTATCTCCCAATGAAAGTCCCGTCAAAATCGGTCTAGCCATATCAGAGATTAGCCGGGACAAACAGACAGACAAAAATTTTTAAAATGGATTTTTATTGTAAGTGCCGTATATACTTAGAATTTAATTTGATATTAAAAACAGACACTTCAATTTTATTTATATGTACTGATTAAAATAATTTAGTAAAAATAATAATTATAATATCTACAAAGTATTTTTATCTACAACATTGTAAATAAATGGCGATCTTTAGATTTAAAAAACATAATTATCTTTGTATTGTTTTCTTTTATAATATACTGTAGTGCTTGCTTTGTCACGGTCGTGGGTTCGAGTCCCGCTGAGAGGCATTTGTTGAGTACAAAATATTCTTTTTTTTAATAAACCGACCCGAGTAACTGGGAGTCAAATCCGCGACCGCTGGCGTACAAGTAGGGTTTCTACAAAGTAAGCCAAACGTGTCTTGGTACAGTATGCATACAAACTATGGATTTATTATCGATTATTTTTGGATTATCAATATTATTTATAGTGCAGAACCTCTAATCTTATTTCAAATTGCGATATACTGTTTCAGATGTAATAATAAAAACAAACAGTGTTATCGTTCGTTCGTCGTCTCAGAGTCTGCGAGCTCACACCTTGACAGTTGATCGCGATAACTCTTGCCTTATCTCAGGGTATGGTGTAAGTGTTAACGGTTTAAAGTTAGTTTGACAGTTAAAATTTAAGTTAAATTTAACTTTTAATGTGTTGGTCTTTTGTTAGTTTTTTTTTGTCTGAGAAATGAACTTTTCCCGCTGCTTTGTATATATGAATTATATGTATAATTTAATTATAAATTATAGTCTAAAAGTTACTCTTATGTTCAAGTTATGTTATTGTAAAGTTTTATGAAAATCGTTAAAGTTTAGCAGTTTTTGCGTGAAAGAGAAACAGTCCAGCCATTTATCTAGACTATCACGCTTATGACATTTGTAAGATCTATTCAAATACACGTGACAGATAATATAATAAAATAAGTAGATATTAGGACAATGAACTTTATATAGAATTTACTTCTACAAGGCCGAATCGTATACTAAACATTTATATACATACTAGCATTTATATACATACTAGCATTGAAAAAAGGATTGGTGGTAGAAGGATGAAAATGTATGGTTATAAGAATTTTTTGATGCCAAATGATAAAAAAGTAAAAAATAAATAAATAAATAAAAAATTGTCTTGTCTAAAAATAAAAAATCTGGAGAAGGCCATCCTTATCATCTAGGGGAATTAAAAATTAGCCTACTATCTATTTCAGGCCTACTAAATATACACCAAAAAATTCATAAAAATCGGTCTAGCCGTTTCGGAGGAGTGCGATAACGAACACTGTGACACGAGATTTTTATATACTAGATGTATGGATGTTTGTTTGTTTCACCTTGACGCTGATACAGCAATATGCAGACGGATTTTGATAACATTTAGTTCGAAAAACAGATTGATATATACTTGGCTGATGTACTCGTAGGCTAAAATGATAAATAAAGTTTGTTTAAAGATAACGTTATATGAGAAATAGAGAAAATAGAGAAACAAAAATACACGAAACAAAACCAGGAAACGTCACTAGTTTAATATATAAATTATAAATTTTGTATCCGTAATAGAATTAAAGTCAAAACCAATAGTAATAGTTTGTATAGAAACTATCGAGGTAAATGAAGCAAATTCTTTTTATCTCTTACAGCAATATCGTTTCGTTATAAGCTTATCACTTACACGTACGTGACAGCTTCACGGATATCGTGCAATGAACTTCTTTATAAAGGACAGAAGAAAGTTTATTTTTGACTTAATGTTGTTGTGTTTATTTTAATACTACATAATCACTCTACTTTGCCAACGTACTTGTACAGCTGTTGATTTTAGACTGTGATAAGAGCTGTTTGTGAATAACTGATAATCTTTTAGCCTAATCATGCTTTAATTTTGTCAAGTATCTCAGTGGTTATGTCCTTGCTTGAGAAACCGAAGTGGGTTCTATTCCGGATCTTGCACCCCTGATATCTATACGTGCAAATCATTTCTAACATGATTACCACTTGTTTTACGAGAACGTAGCAAGTTTTCAATAGACACGTAATGATTTTCTAAAAATATTCTTTGTGAAGATTCCACTTAGACTTACGATTAGAATAATATTTTTTATCTATGTATGAATAAGAAAACCCTACAGTATAAATTTAAAGTTTCAAATAAATAAAAATAGTTTTTTGAGACCAACTCCTGTGATCATGATTGCTTTAAAGCATATCGGGTATATCGGCATATCGCAAAAATCAAAATAAATTATTTTTAGCAAAAAAAAAAAAAAACAAAAACCGGCTTCCAAACTAAATAAATCTAAACTAAAAAGTAGAAAATAATACTTTTAAGAACTTAGTTAATTTTGGAGTCGGTGCCAGGCAGGTATTTTGATTATGTTTACAAATTGATAGATTAATCGAATATGTATCTATTTAGGATTATTTAGCTTTGGCTGGTACGAATACACTCAAACCTTCAAAATACATATTTTTATATACATAGAGCAAAACAAAACTTATTTACTTCTATTTACAACAAATTCCACATAGCACAGTTGTACAGATGGACAAGTAATATGCGATGAACAAATAAAGCCTACAAGGCCCTATGGGAATGACATGGTAAAATACTCTCTTTCCATATATAAAAAGAAAGAATCATATCATATTCGAAGACACGATTTTCTCAGTTGGTAGTGACTCTACTTTCTGCGCCAGCGGTCGCGGGTTCCAATCCCGCTGGGGGCATTCATTTGTTGAGCACGAATGTTTGTACTCCAGTCATGGGTGTTTATATTTATAATATGCATGTATTTTAAAATTATATATGTGTAGTGTATCAACTATCTGGTATCCGTAACACAAGCTTCGTAGCTTACCACGGAACTGGATGGCTGTTGTAATAATGTCCCAACATATTTAAATATTTATTTATTTAAATACCCTCTGCTCTCTGTCACTGATAGTTAGATATTAGAAGTAATAAAATATGAAATATTTTATTATATATTTCCTTTCACTGTATACATGATAATAGCTGTCATAAACTTGTTTGTGCGGCGTTGTTTTGGCGTTGTAAAGCAAATAATTGCGATTACCCTATCAACTCAATTTGTACTCCATAAATAAACTATTTCGATAACATTTGTTTTATTTATTATACCAGCGAATAAACCTCGCTCTGTGCAAGTTCGTCTCTAAAAATTATAAAGGTTAGTGTAGATTTTTAAGAGATGTTTTCTAAAGTAAAAAGTATCCTACATATTGACCCGGATAAAAAACTCATCATATAAAATTTTATCAAAATCTGACCATTAGTTTTTTCATGATGCGCTTCCAAAAAGATGGACAGACAAAAATTTTACAAAGTATAGATTCGGCCTTTCATCATCATCAGCCCTTTTTTTCAGTACGAGGGGGATCAGGCCATAGTCCACCGCGCTGGCCCAGTGCGTGTTGGCGGACTTCACATGTCTTAACGAAAACTTGCTAGGTTTTCTCAGACATGCAGGTTTCCTCACGATGTTTTCTTCACCGTCAGATAAGTGGTAATCATGATAGAAATGATGCGCACATGAAAACAGGTTTGATTTTACATTTCAAAAATTTATTCTTTCGTATTGCAATTTAGTTTTCACTGTGATATATCTACAGTACTTATAATATTTTGAAAAGCAAATTAAAAAACTTTGTAAAAACCTCTTAGATTTACCAATTTGGGTTTCTGCTTTTTTATTTATTATTATACACGTTCCTACTGAATCAGAGGATGCGTTATTCTGCGTAATAACGTAATAAAATTCCAAGGACATTCAAAAGTCCCTCAAGACCGACTTTCAATAGGTTGGTGTAATTTTGCTTTACGACACCGTTCAGCGTTCCCTCAGAGACTCTAATATTTGCGGAAATTTGTCTAATATGGCTGATCTTAATGTGCAAGAGAAAATCTAGTAAAAGTAACGGAATGTCGTATTTGTGCAGACTATTGAAGTGTAGAGGGTAGCAGGTTCATTTTATTTTTCAGGTAAATGTATCGAATTAGTACTTTAAATGCTAAACGTACTTTAAAACGGCTCGTCAGATTGTGATGGAGTAGGTATAAGTAGTTTAAGTATAGGTAGTTTTTATCTAAGTATTTAAATATATAAATATATACATTTTTGTCTGTCTACTTGTAAGAGTAAATTTCTGAAACAACTAAACAGATTCTAATGGAACTTTCACTTACAGGTAGAAGATATTATAGAAAGTATTATAGGTCTTATTCATATTAGAAAAGTATTTATTTCCGCTTAATTTTAGAGCATTATTAAGAAAGTGAATAGCTGTTACTTAAACTTTTTATAACAAATTATTAAAGATTTAATTAACTAAATGAGCCATATTTAAAGGCGCTATCAACATTTTATGTAAAAGCGACACGAAATCTCCGATCCAGCTACAGCTTTATTACTTCAGATGCTAAAACTTGCTATTAGTTGGCGTTAAACTAGAGCTTTCCTGAACTTTTCGGTTTCGTGTAATATAAACTTTTGTTTGGGAAACGAATAAAACTAAATGAAAAAAGTATGTTACTATTTTTATTATGATTCTGAAATATTATAAACTAACCTTTACCTGCGGTTTCGCTCGCATTATTTAGGGATTTATGTACTTCCAGGCATATCCTAGGGAGTTTTCCTTCACACAGGGTGATATGTTTGATAAAGTACAATCTTCTCTATTATATCTTTTTTCTCACGTAAATGTTGAACCAATTTTGATGAATTTTGGTATATTGATGGTACCTTGAAGAAAGATAAGGTATTTTTTGCTATAAGACTTAAAGGGAGTGAAAATATAAAAGGATGAAAGTCCTATTTTGCTGCTAGATAAAAAAAATAGTTATACATTCTGGTATTCATATATATAAAAACAAACATTATATTTTTAAATGAAGGTTAAAAAAACTTAGAATAATAGAAAAGTAGGCGGACTCGAGCTAAGCGAAGAAAGATACTAGAGGATTGTAAAATTCTAGTAGCAAAACAATATTGTTTCCAAAACTTACTGGTAGTTCCAGAGTCAAGTGCGTTCAAACAAAAAACTAATTTACTATAATGATATAGATTGCACTTATAACGATCAGTACCTCTACAAAAGTGCTTTATTCAGCTAATTTTATTTAATTGGTGCACGCTCTCGAATACCAATGACGCGTTCATACTTATATTGCACTCATCTGAGATTTTCACGTGCAAATCTCAGGAGGATTGTAAGGTAATTTGAATGTCCTAATAAAATGAATGTTTTAAACACGCATGAATTTGTCGCATTGCAAAGAAATGTGAAACCATTTTATTATCTAATATATTTGAATAAATATATAGTTTTCTTATTTCAAGGCTATTAAAAAAAGAAAACGAAATGTAAAAACAAAGAAGTAAAAGGATTAAGTCCAACCAAATAAAAAAATGGTGACAACACCTAAAACTTAAAGCTTTACATAACAAACTTAATAATAGCAAGCTCCCAACAGAATAAGTATAAAATGTGGGAATCTACAATGGTGTAGCATTTAATAGCCCCTCTCCAATAATGCCTTATTTCGCCACGTCATAACTTTAGCCGGGGTATAAAGAGGCAGTCTGCATTTCTCGAAACAATAATAAAAATAATAAATCCCGTTCAGAGCCGCCTGACAGCCGCGAAACTATTCACCGACGATCCTGTAGGGACAATGAGCTTCCAAAACGTGGGATAGTCCTGGATGTTACACATAAACGTTAATGAATAAACTTGATACGTCGTAAAAGTCGAGGTGTCACGTCGTATGGTCAAGAGTTCAATTCTCGAGCAGTGTCATATTACTTGTTTGTAGTTTTTTTATATGTAACGAACCAATGCAAGGCTAAAGAAAGATATGGAGATAAATCATTAACTTTCTTAAGACTTCAAATTTTCTATTAATAATTCCCTTTGTAATATTAACGATTTGTATATTTTGATAACAAAAATCAAGACGCGACTGTACATTTTTGATATACTATTGTGTTAAAATAATATAAGTATGTACTACATTCAATAAAGCAATTATGGACACCTGGCAAAACCCCGTCACAGCCAGAGCTGAGTGTGAATTCAAACGAAAACGCGAGAAAATTTTGTTTTACATGAGAAAATGGAAAATTTTCTTTACGCGAATCTTATACAAGCGGAGTTGGGAACAATTGAAAGCGTTACGGTCTATAGGCGTTTGACAGGTTGCCAGAAGTGGGTTCGAATCTCGAGTTGTCACAACAGCTTAGCTCTGTATTGTAGATTCTTGTATTGAAATATGAAATGAATTCAATAGAAACGTACTTATATATAACAAGTAACGACTGTTTCGTGACTTTGTTTGGTTGCCTTAGTCATTTTTTTGTTTATTTTCTGTACGTATTTATAAAATTTTATTTTATATATAGTTAGAATAGATATTGTATAGACTTTTTAAACTTTCTACAGAGAGCCTCAGATCCTGCCTTGCATTTTTATAGTCCGGCGAAATGAAAATTCTACACGGTCGATAGATTTTAAGACGGCGGGACATTGACGCCCTCTCGAGGCATGAAGATGTTACACCTACAGCTTCTTTAAATCGAGTTCAATTATCTACATATTGGCCAAAAACCTAGCAAGGAAAAAAATCGACTCATATAATATAATAATAGTAGGTATTATATTATAGGATTATAGTTTACTTTTTATTGATATGTTAGGTTATAGTTAGATAGCCAGATAGTTGATACACTACACATATTTAACTTTAATTACATACAACGAGACTCGAACCCGCGACGGCTGACACAACTAAATAAGGTCACTACAAGTACAAACAGAGCCAAAAGCGTTGTCGTTATAGTAAATATATACATACATATGTTATATATTTATGCTGTTGGTATTAAAAAGGTTGTTATGTGCATTTGCTTACCCAATAAACCGAACTTGTGACCACCAAGCAACTTCTCGATTCAACACCCGTTCCACAAAGCTGAACGCTAACCGCATAAGCTAAGAGTAAAACAACGCCACATAGTTGTACCCAGACGGGGTAAAAAACGCCGCCTGTACATAATTGAAAATGCCAAAAATAACGGCGATGAACGGAATTCCCCGTAACTTTTCCACTACAAATTCTGAATATTTCTTTACATTTTTATCGGATATACGAGTATATGTGAATGTGAACAATTTTTGCACTTGATAAGTACTAGGTACATATCAGTGTTTATCGAACTATTTGGAATAATGCTTAGATGTGGTATTGAGTTTGAATCTTGGCTCGGTTAAAATTATTTCACAGCAACTTATACATATTTTGAGTGGAAAAGTATGTGAAACGGCTTCAAATTCCAAGTCTCATGCCAGGTATTTTCATATGCGAATCATTTTTCAGCAAAATTGCAATTGACTTACGACGAAGTGAAACGTCGAAGAAACCTGAATATTTGCAAAAAGCTAACAAGTTTTCTATAGACATAACTTGAAATACATCAACCTACACTTCGATTTACTTTTACATATTTATACAACTATGTATGTATTCAAAGTTATATATGTGTAGTGTATCAACTATCTGGTATCCGTAACACAAGCCTTGGAGCTAGATGGTGTTGTGTGTTATGTCCCAACTATTAAAAAAACTGGTAATTAGCAAAGTTAGTATGTTTGCATATTTTAAGTGCTTGTAAAGCTGCTGGGTTTGAACTTACTTGTAGTAACTTTTTTCTTAATACACGTTCCGCTACACTTTGAGTGTAAGGAAATAGTGAATGCATCTATTTCTGCACACATCCCACGTAGATGGCTAATCTGAGTGAATATAGTGTTATAAAATGTTAATTTACATGCACTTTTTTATTTTACAGTACTCGTAATCTTACTTACACAAGTTTTATTTTAGCCAATAAAGTCATTGTTTTGTTAGTGCTTCATGATAAAATCAGCTTAGATCAGAAACGCGAAAAATGTTAAAATATTGGAGATTTAAGACGGTCTAAGCGAAACGAGGTCGAATAGGTGAAAATATAAATACATTATTATTGTGTATAAATACGTTCTACATTATATGCCTCGGTAAACAAAATTTGTTTAAAATAAAACCAAAAGGATATTTTACCCAACCGAGATTCAAACCTGCGTTAAGCAACACGACCAACATGCCATCATCTCCTCGTTAACTCAACCGTTTAACATACGAATTTTAAACGAAACCCTATTGAAAATTTTAACTGGAAAATTTAACCGAATTTAAAGCTCAACGAGAATTGCCATGAAAGGTTAAACTGAACCATACTTAACGGAATACTTAACGTTGTTTACACAGATAACCTAGGATAGTCTGTTGGGCATCCAATCTCTAGTGCTTTATAAAACCTCAGCAGATCGGCCATCTAATATATATATAGGAAATGCCGTAAGTACTTTGGGTGGATAGAGATTTATGCTTATCGATAGTTTGCTGTTCAAATATGTGTCGTATAAAATGAATTGTAAATTATAAATTTGTAGATTAAGTAAAGTAAGAGCATTAATAACGCGTTTAATTAATCTATACGTACTATAATAATATAACAGAAGCTTAGCGAAATTAATGTGCATGTTTTACGCAAAAATACTAAGCCGATTTTAATCAAATTTTGTGTAGTGATAACCTATTACTCGAGTCAAAATTGAGGGTGCTTTTTACAAAAGGAAAATCTTTTATTCCCCAGGGAAAATACAATAATTGGTTCGTTCTACGAAGCATACCTAGCGCTAGTTAAACCTTAAGACGCTATCAAAACAATGTACTAGAAAATTTTAGATCTGAATCAGGTGTACAGTCAAATCTGCATTACACACTAGTTTTTCTCCTAAAAAACTAGGAGAAATACTGTAATATCATACTATTACTATCTTTTTAATAAATATTTTGATATAATAATAAAAAAAATACGATTAAGCTCGCAATCTGTCGTTATGTGTTATAGATTTTTCAAGTGGTAGTGCCATGCTTGTTACCTTCGGGTAGCAGCCGAATGGGCCGGCACGCCCCGTATAGTACCACTCTCTCACAGAAGACCGGCGTGAAGTGGCAGCTATGCTGTCGCGTTTCGTCCGGTAAGTGAGAGTCCGGGAGGCCCACTCCCCATCCCTACTCCCGTCCTTCTCCCTCCTCCCTCCCTCCCTTTCCTGAAAGGCCGGCAACGCATCTGCAAGCCCTGTGGTGTTGCAGATGTCCATGGGCGGAGGTGATCACTTACCATCAGGTGAGCCTCCTGCCCGTTTGCCCCCTTTGTCCCATAAAAAAAAAAAGATTTTTAATCGATATCATTACATAAAACAAAGTCCTCTGCCGCGTCTCTCTGTCTGTTCGCGATAAACTCAAAAACGAATGCACCGATTTTCATGCTGTTTTCACCAATGGATAGAGTGTTTCTCGAGAAAGGTTTTAGTATATAATTTTTCAAATTTGTACTCGTATATACATTAACTAGCGGAACCCGCGGCATCGCTCGCGCTGAATCGTGGTTAGTTGTGAATATAGAGACGCCAATATCTAGTTTATATTAAATTTTTAAGGTATCTATGGGCGGGACGACGCAAAATTGAACTCTTGTTTTCGAAATATATTAGAACATTTATTCGCCCCCACTTTCGATTCTCCACGATAATATTTTAACTTTATCTCGGATGCTGTATCTAGTACCCTTGCTCAGAAGACATAGAGTAGGAAAATCAGTGCAACAGTTTTTTACATTAAAATTGTGACAGTTAAATTTTGGCGAAATACTTGTTAAAGCTATATATATATATATATATATATATATATATATATATATATATATATATATATATATATATATATATATATATATATATATATATATATATATATATATATATAATAGGCTTCAATCTACAAAAAGGCAAAGAAAAAATAGTTTTGTTTTATTTCTCCTTTTATTGTCAACCAACTTTCTTTTTTTAAGTGGTAAGCTTTAACGTCAAGTACAAAAAATACGAATATTTTTTATAGCTTTTTTATATAGATAATTAAACTAAATTCCTCAAATTTTTAATAATCTTTATGCTTAGTTCAATTTTAACTATTACATGAACATTAGCTTCTTTTATTTAATATACTTTTTGTAATGTATTTAAAAGAATAACATAGAAATTCAACTTCTCTCATATTATAAATAAAAAATACTTTTATAATATAAATAATTATAATAATAATTAATTTACGTTTATAATATAAATAAATAATACAACATGAAGTTAAATGAAACCATAACTTTTGGTCCGCTGTTTCGCTCACGTATAAAAAAACCTGTATACTATTCAAGTATATATTCTACGTACCTATATCTTTTCAGAATTAAAAAAACAACTAAACTATTAAAAAAAACTGAATTTCAAAAAAAATCATAGAATTTAAATTATTAATATAATATAATAATTATTAATGAATTAATTAAAATTGTATTAATTTTAATTAATTAATTGTTAATAATAATATTTTAAATTTTTGCTCTCTCAAATACTTAACCTGTACACTTCTCTAGACGCGAAGCTCGACATGTTTATACTGGGTGGAAATGCACAAAAAGTGCAGTGTCCCTCTTTAACATAATAATGGATTTCTTGGATCAGCTTTGAATGTTTTAACGCAGCATCTTGTTCTACTGAATACATAACTTAGACTTCATTTAAATATGATGTATTTTTGATTTCCCACTGCTAGGCATAGGCTTCCCTTAATAAGAGATCAGGCTATAACCCGCTACGCTGGCCAAATATGGGTTGGCGGTTTTACGTAATATGATTAATGATAGCTTATTGATAGATATATGTACTTTTATATATATGCATTTAAAAAAACCTTTTTTAATTATTTAATTTAAATTATTTTTCTGTATGTCATTCAACTTCTGTAAAAGAGCTACACTGATTTTGATGTTTTCTTTAAGGTGTATTTATAAGAATTCCCGGATGACTTAGACTCACAACTGGAATAAAGACTAAATAAAGTAAATAATAATATTTTACTAGCGACGCGCCCTCGCTCCGCTTGGACTCCTCCCTAAGTGCTGTTTGAGGGTTATATAGATTTCTCAGAAATTAGATATTTTTCTGCGGTAAAAAATCCATCCAGTGGTTTTCTCGTGATACGGTCACAGACAAACAGACAAAAATTCTAGAAACTATAAATTCGGCCTCTGTATCGTTAATAATGACTATTTCAATTAGAATTTGCAAAAAATATTCAATGTTATTCGAAATTCGATTAAGTTGTTTGAATATATTAATATATAATTCTTTGGTACGTGTGAATATCACCAAACTTCTGTTGGATAGAGTAATTTTTTAAATCAATTTATCCATCCACGATAAACGAAGTATGCTTTATACATGTACGTACCTACATCAGTAAAATTTAAAGAAAAATCGATATTTTAGTAAAAAAAAACGTAAAAATATCAGGGTTGCATCAAAGCGAGGCGTGGATACGACACTTGTAGATATAAACTCATCTGTTCCAGCTTAAGTACGGTGCGTACGTCATTTCGACTTTTTACGAGGCGCCCGAAAAGTCGGAGGTAATCAACTAAGGCGGAAGCTCGAAACGTTTTTAATTAAGTTTCATTACACCTTTCTTTTCACTGATAAATCTTTTATTATCACGTTGTAGGTTTAACGACATCTTATTTGGCAATCTCTTAAAATTACTGATCGAAATCGACATTATATATATATAGAATTTATGGCTTTTATGTAAAACCTCATGTTTTAGCACTTTACATTATATGAGTAGCTGAATTAATGTCAGTTTTAAAGTACACGTACAATCAAAATGAAAATCGTTTATTAATTTATAGTCATATGACATTACGTGTGGTTTAGTTTGTAAAAGGTCACTTACTTGTTGTGGCAGTAGTCGCGAGTTTGAGTTCCGTTAGGAGCACTTTTTTGTAATGAGTGAGAATATTTATGCTCCAGTCCGGGGTGCTTATATAATTTTTAAAATATACGTCTTGGGTACGAATTATCTAGTATGCATGATAGTAACTTACCATGGATCTTGACGATGCTGTGTTAATCCCAACATGCTTAATATTTCAAGTAATATATAATATATAAGTTTTATATAAGTTTTATATGTAATATTATACTATATAAAACTTACAGCTGGACATCATTGGAGAAGGGTTGCTCGTGACCGAACTCAATGGAAGATGTTAGAGGAGGCCTATGCCAAGAGGCACACCGAATTGAGAGATATTCTGTTATAAATAGAAAATACAATTGTAAAGTGTTAAGTAAATTTGTAAATCTGCATTTCGGAATAAAGGGCTTATGAATGTATGAATATTATACTTATACACATGCGCCCTCGTGTATTTGAGTGATTGTGCGCGTGTGCGTTAGTATGTTTAATATTTAACAGTTAAAATAACTTGAAAGTAGTAGATATACATAAAAAGATTATAGAATATAGAAGAGTACCATATAGGCTACTTAAGGGATTCGTAAAGCATATCACTACTACAACTAATATATAAATTTTCATTGACATAGCCATTAATAGCTGTGTATATAATTATTAGCTACATACGGATATCGAACCTGATATTCCTGATATTAGCTAGCTTAGACAGTTCCACTGAGCCATGATAAAAAATATGAGTTAACGAAAGTAAACTTTATAACAACACTTGCTTACGCCAGCGTCGGCTTGATTGACACCACTTACTTATTCATCCTCATGCCCTTTGGAAGGGTTATAGGGTTTCAACCCCTACCATGAACAAAAGTATACAACACTTCAGTATACATTTCTTAATAAGTATTTTTTGATAATTATTAGAATTCTTATACTGACTATATTTTAACCGCTGTTTCTAAGATAAAAATTGGTTTCATTAGAAAGAAGTGTATGGTTGAATAAATGTATGAAATTTTAACATTTTGAAGTCAGAAATATGGCCCTATATTGATATTTAAACTTTTATTGCCTTTGAGAAATCTCATCTCATACTCGTACATTTTAACTTTTAACACATTCAATAATTATGAACTTATAAATTTCCTATTTACAATAATCAGCCTAGGCAGTGGTAGCCCAGCCGTAACGCGCTCGCTTGGATAACCGAGTGATGCGGGTTCAAATCCCGGTCTCGCACCTCTGATATTTTCATGTATGAAACATTTCTGTCATGATTACCAATTGTCTTATCGTGAGGAAACCTGCATGCCCGAGAAAACCTAGCAAGTTTTCGAAAGACATGTAAAGTCCACAAACACACACTAGACCAGCGCGGTGGACTATGGCTTGATCCCCCTTGTATTGAAGGGAGACCCGTGCCTAGGAGTGGGGCGTTAAAAAGGGCTGAATAACATTCATCATCAAATAACATACTATAAATATGTTGGAACATTAACACACAGCACTGCGCCGTCTAGTTCCATTGCAAGCTACGAGGCTTGTGATAACATTATACATATATGCATAACTATACCAGATAGTTGATTAACTACACATTTATTACTTTAAATACAAACACATCATAAATAGTTAATACCGACTAGCTGGAGTACAAACGTTCTAGCAAACAAATGAATGTCCCCAGCGGGACTCGAACCCACGACTATAGGCACAGCAATTACCTTTACTGAAAAGCGAGTGAATCATATATAATATAAACTTTACTTAAACTAATGCCCACTTTGTTGCAGGTTGGACATTCTTAACTAAAAAAAATCTAGGTGTTTTCTACCGTCACGTTGTCGGAGAATTGGAGAATAGAGAGAAGGTTTCTTCCATTCCATTCCTCTATATTCTCTCTGCCTAACTAGAAAGGAGAAGAAGAAAAAAGAAGTTCTTAAAACAGCATTTGAAGGTGAATAAAATACGACACGTTAAATGGTTATATCAGAATAAATAGGTAATTCAACCACAAATATGAATTATTATCGATACAAAACAAACGAGGTAATAGGATATTTAGTTTATTTATTTATTTTAATTATCAGTCGGCTCGGTATTGCGTGTTAAATCGATTGCTACGTTTAACGACCATTATGGATGTACTAGTAGCTTTACCTGGCTTCGTTCAATTGCCTTATACAATAACTTATCGTCAAAACTTTTAACTTGAAATATTTAATATAAATAAATATAATATAAATATGTTGGGACATTATTACAACAGCGCAATCTAGTTCCGTCGTAAGTTTGAGGCTTGAGTTACGGATAACAGTTAGTTGATATACTAACATATAAATTTTAAGGCAGGCAGGCAAATTTTACGGCAGGTACCTATGCCAGTGAAGATCCCGTCAAAATAGGTCCAGCCGTTACTGAAATTAGACTGAGGAAACAGACATACAATTTGTTTTTCTTACAAATAGGTACAATAATGATACTTTCTTAAATTTAAGCGAATATTTTACATTTTAAATGAAACTATTTTTTTTTGGATTTTGTCGCGGATACTTTGAAGGGATGAGCATTCGAAACGTCAGGAAGCAAAAATCAAAATGAATCCGCGACCAATTCATAAAAGATAATTTCAATAAAGTACAGTATTTCATATACATTTAGTGAAAAACTGTTACTTTAACAAAAAATACACTAATTTTATTTATGAGTAATTACATAAAAAAACTATACTGTACATTATTATATTCGAGTTACATTAGTACGTTTTCTCTATTTGCAGGTCTAGTCCTTAAACGCGAGTTATCAGCAGTCCCTTTTCATGGTCGTTACATGAGGCTCTATAGGGCACGTGTCTACCCCATGAATAACTTACCTTCTATATAATAAACATTATTTGATAGCGACCATGCTTCTTATAAATATCAACCGATACGTGTTTGGAGACGGTAAGTTCATATAAATATTAATGATATGCCTCTGGTCTAGTAACTAATGAACGGCTGTAGATCGTGAGGACTTTGGTTTGAGCCCCGGTTGATGTAAAAGTTATTGGTGTCTAATTTAAATTTGCATCTTGAGTTATTATAAATAAAAATTGTAAACGCCTTCCACAAATAAATAAAATAACAAAAGGCACGGGCGCTTAACGCCTGTGGATGAGTACAATAATAAAAAAAAAATTAAATTTGCAATATAAGAGAAATTGCGTATATGTTACCATTCTATACGGGACTTGAAGATACGACTCTTATAAAACCCCATAGGCCATATTATAATTAGAGAAGATTTGTGGTGGAATATTTTGCCACAATTTGCAAGTTCCATTGAAATCTAAGTTTTAAAATAATTTATTATATTTATAACACTAGCAATACCTGCGGCTTCGCTTGGGTTCATGGTTTCAAGCCTGCTAGAAAAAAAAGTAAATTAAAGTATTAATGTTACTTCTAATACCTACAAGAATATGCGTACAAAGTTTCATGATGATCGGTTAAGTAGTTTTTGCGTGAAGGCGTAACAAGCAAACTTACATTCACATTTATAACATGTATAAGATACATAATTCTATTACATAATCAAGAAGAAGGTCAATTAACCTTTAGAAATTTAATACTTGTGTTAATTCGAACTCGCAACTAACTGAGTCAAATCTATACATTGAATATTTTTTGAAAACGCTTATATAGACATTATTATCGATATAGAGGCCAAATCTATTATTTTTAGAATTTTTGTCTGTCTGTCTGTCTGTGACCCCATCACTAGGAAACCACTGGACGGATTTGGATGAAAGGTATAATGTTAGCTGGTTACCCGGTCAATATATAGCATACTTTTTACTGCGGGAAAATAACACATCTCTGAGAAAAATACAAAAAGAAGGTTAGAAATATAACCACGCTTGCATTTACGTCTTTAGAACGCGGGCGGAGCCGCGGGTATTGCTAGTATTAAATATAAGCTACTATGTACATTGAACATGTGTTTGTACATATGATTACAAATTAACATAACCTTTTTTTTACCTAACTAGGAACTTATTACATTTACTCTTATTTGAAGTCGAGCAACATTATTTTTTATTATCTTGACCTCATCCGATTATATATTTGATTAAGCACAACCATACTTACACGCAAACTTGTACACGCACTAGCCAAATTGTAAAATCTAGATCTAGATTAATATTTTTTTTTTCATTTCCGTATTACGTGAACACCCGATTCGACAATCGGTAGACGATAAACACATCTCTTTATGGACGATAACGCCAAATCCTAGGTACAATGTCCTCTTATCAGTGACCTTTTGTTGACCGATAACGAGTGACCCGCACGTGTGATTACAATTAACGAGATATCTATTTTAATATATTTTTAGTGAAACTAACTCTGTCTTGTGGGGTTACTCGCTTTTACAATATTTACGGGATGTGAATGTGTGTCTATATTATATAAGTGTACTGCTCAACAACTTGACGGGTTTAATATTAGATTTAAATTAGGTACTGTGTCCTGGAATAAAAGGATAATATATGTTTTCTAATTTATTTTATATATTTATTCTTATATTAACAATTTTATTCTAATTATAATTCTAATTATTTTTATAACATTATTTCATTGTATATACTTAATATTTATGTAAATAAACAAAAATATCGCTTTGATAGACTGAAAAAAGTTATAATAATTATGTCACAGCAAAACGCAATGTTATGTCGCACTCCAAGCCCGTATTAGTTACTGCTTTTAAAGTACGAATATTTTACAGGGTGTATTCAGATATAATAGAATGAGATGCTCACAAACTCCTCATTTCTAAGGGTCTAGGCTATGGAATAAACTAGTAATAAGAATTTTAAAATTCCATTTTGGCTTAATAATTTAAACATTATAAATGAACCTACCTTTTCGGATTTTGTCGCGGATTTATTTTGATTTTTAGTTCCCGACGTTTCGAATGCTTTACAGCAATCATGGTCACGGGAGAGACTAAGGTATTTGACGTCTCAGAGGTTTATATACTTGTTGCAGACAGCCTACCCACAATTTACAAAAAAAATCAAAATGGCATCAAAGTACCTTATAATTTTTTTTTCTAAACATTTTAATTTAAATTAAAAAAGAATATTTTATAAATATGGCAA
This sequence comes from Boloria euphrosyne, assembly GCA_951802675.2. Taxonomy (NCBI): domain Eukaryota; kingdom Metazoa; phylum Arthropoda; class Insecta; order Lepidoptera; family Nymphalidae; genus Boloria; species Boloria euphrosyne. Next base: position 11,725,968 of record OX637887.1, read on the forward strand.
TATTATTAACTTATTTTTAGCTAAGTAGTATTATTATAATTATTACAATTTTTTTTAATAATTAATTTATTTATTAATTTTGCCAAATCCGTGTCATTCTTGTAATACACGTAACGATCAGTATGTAATTATTATGTACTTATAATCGATATTCGAACGCTAAGATCGAATATAGATCAAAAAATATTTAATTTACAGATTCGACTCAGAATCTTATAATATGTAAAAACGCGTAAAATTAAGAAGTAATATAGTTATATTGTTATATAATAGGTATAATAAATTATTGTGCGAAGAAAGTACAAAATTTTTAGCGGCCTTCAAAATGTAACAACAATCCCAAGTTATTACAGATAGTAGGAAAGAAAAAGCAATGTTGTTTTAACATTGTATTGTTTTGCATTTTAATTAAGTTACAAATTGCTTTTGTTATAAATAATTTTAGATATCAAGAACCAGTAGATATTACTTATACGCTTTTATAAATGTAATTGATTACTAAATAACAGTAATCTCCATACAAATGAAACTAGAATTTACGATTTTCAACATAATAATTATTAACTAGACTCACTTAATGAAACTGTCTTTTCGGATTTAGTTTGATTTTTAACGAAACGAAACGTCGGAATCAAAAATCAAAATGTCAAAGTATCATTTATAATGTCGAATATTCGCGTAAATCTAAGAAAGTATTAGACGCACTAAAAAAAATACTGCTTAAACAAAACTACCTAAAAACTTACGTAACTTTGTACCTAGAATCTAGAATCGGTCAAAGTAAAGGTAATGAACTGTTTTGTTTTATCTATGAAATATATTTGATAATAATATATCGGTGATATTGAGGTCACTGATAAGCGGTCGATGTCCTTTGCAAATAAAAACAACTATATACTATATTTACTTCATACTTTGGTTTCTACAATAGAAACCATTGTATTTACTTGAACTATTTAAATTGCACGTTTCCTATTTCTTAGGTTTTATGCCGATCTATTTATGATAACACTTGAATAACTAATTCAATATTATTCAATTCAATCTCATTCTTGTTGAAGGCATGCCAGTTACGTATAGATTACTTAGCCAAGGTCATGTAGACCGGAGAAGACACGAAGGTATTCGATGTAGAAGATCGTTTTAAGGGAATCTGCATATCTGGTCCATCAAACCACATATGGCTAGTGAAATGACATGATTACTTTCCATTGAAAAGAACCCTGGATCCATACTCCATAACCAAACGCATTTAGGAAAACCATACAAAAGAATGCACTAAAATGTGACGAAAAGAATAGCTACTTCACACTAAATATAATCAAAAACTCTATTTGAAACTATTAGTGTTCTTCTAAAATTGATTGGAGAGAACAGAAGAGAAGATAGAATAATTACAACTTCTTTACGTTTTCCATAAATAAAATAAAGCATATTAGCTAGACTAGTATTAACCGTGGCTTAACTTACATTTGCTCGCTCGATATAGAAGCTAGCTGTAGGTATAAAAGGTATAGTCCTACTGCATGTTTCGAAAATACGTTGATTATTAGATAAGTGCTATTGACATCGTGACTTTGGAAATCTGATTAAATGAAATGTTTTTTTTTTCATAATATTACGCAACTCATTCTGATTAATCTTTAGAAAATTTCGAGTCACGTTGTTTGTCCTCCATGAACTCTACTCTGAAAGTACTTATCGTTAACGATATTATTTTGTGTTTTGTCTATCTTTTATGTAAAAAAAATATATGTGGTATATCAACTATCTGGTATTCGTAACACAAGCACGTTACGTAGCCTACCACGGAACTAGATGGCGCTGTTGTAATAATGTCCCAACATATTTATTATTCTTTTGAACTTAAATTTGTAAAAAGTTGCGAATTTTTTGGTGTGTGTGCTTTTACTTCACTGCAATTATTTTTTGTTGAAATTCGAAGTTTTAAATCTTTTTTAGATATTACACTATGAGGAAAAAACCGAGGGTGAAAGCGAAAATATAATACATAATCAGTAACCTCTTTAATGTCCCACAGCTGGGCTTAAATTTCTCAATACAAAGGGTAAAATATAACATAACATAAGTGCAGGTTAACATCCTCGTACTTTACACGTCTTTTGATAGCTATATAGATCTCCTCAGATATACATGTTATCACAAACTTCATCAAATGGTATCATAGTGTTAATCATTTTTGACTACACATTCGGCTCAGTTTGTAATGACCCTACTTGCTGTACCAGCGGTGGTGAAAATTTTTTTATTATTCTTTTTTTGCTCTTACCTTCTCAAACGTTTATACTTTAAGAATAAAAAATCCTCACGAAAGATGGGCGCTGTAGCTCAACTCTAGGATGTCGCTTTTTTAATTTTAATTTCTCATTTAATTAACATAGGAATAAAAGTTTTTTTATTAAAATTTAAATTCATCATCATCATCAACCCTTTTTAACGTCCCACTGCTGGGCGGGCCTCCCTCAGTAGAAGGGCGATCAGGCTATAGTCCGCCGCGCTGGTCCACAGCGTATTGGCGGACTTCACATGTCTTACGAAAACTTGCTAGGTTTTCTCAGACATGCAGGTTTCCTCTCGATGTTTTCCTTCACCGTAGAAAATTTAAATTACTTGTACTTAACTTAATTTTGCAAAAAACGATTATCATATTTTCTTAAAGCTGACTGTTCAAGCTTTCCAAAACTCTATAATAACAATGTCGGCTAAATTCAGTGTCATAAAATTACTTATTATATATCTATAACTTCTCAGAAATCAAAGATTCTGTAATTTTCAGATAGCTGTAACTAATAGTACTTACATGTGAGGTTTTTTTTATACTTAAAGTATAAACATTTGAGAAGGTAAGAGCAAAAAAAAGAATAAACATTTTTTTTTAAGCACCCTAAATTATGTATACATGTATTTAAAGTTATATTGTTAGTGTATTAAATATGGTATCCATAACACAAGCTTCGGTACTATGGAACTAGATGATGTTGTGTTGCTTAATATTTATTTATATATATTATAAAAAGCCAATTGATCCCAGATTTGAACCTACTTTCCTTGGATTTATAACTGAACGATCCACCAATGGGATGCTGTTGCCTAGTTTAGTTATATACATATAATAAAGAACTACAATCTGTCCATCTATAAAGTCATATAAACTAGTTTATACATATGTAAAACAATACGTCCGAAAACAAACGCTGGCCGTGAATCACACAACAATTAGCCCAGATACGCCGATCGCCATGAAATTATAAATTATGTAGGAAGTTGTGATTCAACAATCGCGTGTGCATTCAATGCTACCACTAAGACTTGGAACTTGAACTAAATTTAAGTAAATATATGTTTATTTGGGATTCTTATATATATATTTTTGGTATAAAATAATAGAAAATTCTTCTTGTGTTGTAAAACGGTCAGCTGACTTGGTCACTTTATCGTCTAAAAAATCCTACAGAAGCTTGCACATTATCTTTTACTTCTCTATATTCTTCTCTCTTTCAGGGTTTCAAAAATCTTATCCCATTGATTGAAAGTTGAAACCATATAAAAGTTGGTACTAACATTACGAAGAAAAAACGAAAACTCAGATCGGCGGAAACCTTCGTTTATAAAAACACTTGCGACTGACCCTCGTTTTGTTTCGAGTTCTTTCCTAGTGGAAAACTAAAATTTAATCTTTCTTACGGAAACGGAAAAAATAAAGAAATATGTGCTATTCCAATCTGTACCTATGAACCACATCAAAATCAGTCCAGTCCATCCGCACAAACTTTCACATTTATTGTATTAGTATGTATTTATTGCTGATGTTGTAATTCACTACGTTATTTATTTTCAAGAAAATATTATTAACCTAGCAATAGTTGAATATTTATAATATATAAATTTATTTGGTGTATCTTGAAACGGCTCTAACGATTTGGATGTAATTTTAAGAATAAAATACATGAGCTATAAAATAAAATATAGCGATCTAATATATCTCACTAAATAATAGATTTAAATGTTTATTTGTCTGTTTGTTTACGTCATTTGCATTTTGCACCGTTGTAGTAAGTGAAAGCTATACTGACAGACGCCCTTTCGTATTACAATATAGATAATTAAAAATGATTATGCACCATTCATCACAAATGTTTTTAAGGTGAAAGTTAATGAGTCAATGTGTGTCAGTTACTGTGAGCAAACTTTGATTGAGAAATAAGCTTATAACTCAAATGAATATTTATAATGCAAGCGGAGCCGCAGGAAAAGACTCTATAACGACTCCTATATTAATATTTCTATCATAAAGGTCTGTATGATTGCGTATGTTTGTTTTATATATAATGTAACGGATGGACGGATTTGGATGAAATTTGGTATACGCATAGACTTTTTTAGGCACCTTGAATTTGGCTCAGTCGGTAGAGAGCCTACTTTCTGCGCCAGCGGTCGCGGGTTCGAGTCTCGCTGGGGGCATGCATTTGTTGAGCACGAATGTCTGTACTCCAGTCATGGGTGTTTATGTTTATAATATGTATGTATTTAAAATGTATATATTGTGTAGTATATCAACTATCTGGTATCCGTAACACAAGCCTCGTAGCTGACCACGGAACTAGATGGCGCTGTTGTAATAATGTTCCAACATATAGAAAAAAAATCTATACACACCTAAGCAATGTAGACGTACATCATTAGTAAAAATCACTTGTACATAATTAAAGTAAACAAAACTTTAAAATTTAACATTCAAGCGCACAAACTGATTAAGCAACGTTCATTCTATACATAATCCTTCATAACCTTGTACTTTATCTACACATGACTCAGTACTGATTTCTGGTCGCTCCACGCCCTTCTAAGCTAGTTTAATATTTAATTACAACCAAATACAGCGAAACTAGGTCATTGATGCACGTGAAGTGCTGGATTCTTCTCATTTTATATACACGCGATATAAAACTTCCTAATAATTATATGTTTACTATGATAATATTATAATTTACGTATCTAGGTTATTATGTTAGTATGATTATATCACAGAAATGAGATATTTTCCTGCAGTAAAAGTATCCGAAACTTCATCAAAATCAGCACACAGATTTTTCGTGATGCGGACAGACAGAGAGACTGATATAAATTCTAAAAACGATAGATTCGACCTCTGTATCATTAGTAATGGCTGTTTCTATTAGATTTAAAAAATATAATATATTCAATGTACAGATTCGAGTAACTAAGAAAATTATATGTATAGATATAAGCTAGTGACTTACCCTCGCTTCATTCAGGTCCGTCCTTGGCGTTTTAAATACGTAAGTACGAATTCCATGTATTCTTAAGTGTTTTCGATTTCGGCGATGGAACCCTAAATATTCATCATCATCAGCCCTTTTTAACGTCCCACTGCTGGGCACGGGCCTCCCTCAGTACGCGCTGGTCTAATGCGTATTGGCGAACTTTACATGTCTTACGAAAACTTCTAGGTTTTCTCAGACATGCAGGTTTCCTCATGATGTTTTCTTGATATTTTCACGATGTTTGTGATTGATCTTTGAGGAGTAAATATTACCGGTACAAAATATACCCTATTTATCTAATCCTCTAATATATAAAAATCTCGTGTCACAGTGTTTGTTATCGAACTCCTCCGAAACGGCTTGCCCGATTTTTATGAAATCATGAAATTTTGTTCTGTATATTTGGTGGATCTGAGAATAGTTCGTAGGCTAATTTTTATCCTCCCAGGTAAAAAGGTTGGCCCTCTCCAGATTTATTTTTTATGATTTGGCATCAAATAATACTTAATTATATCCCTAAATTTTTCCACCATAAATGTGAAATAAAATGAGTGAAAAAAGTATAGGAAGTGAAATACGAAGTGAAATTGTGTGTGACGAGATGGATAGAAACACTTTAGATGACCAACAAACTAATGAAGAGATAATTTGGGCAAATGAACAGACGCCGATGAATTCTCCTATTTTATCCGTAAGACCAGATAAGAGAACAAGAAAAGAAGTTTCAGATAAAGAAGACGAAAATGGCTTTATTACGGTGGGAAAACAACCAAAAAGATTAGCGCGAAGTTATTCACACAGTGCAAATAAGCCTGAAAATATATATGAAATTTCCATGACATCCAAAGAATTGCTGCCGAAACAAATCGCTTTAGCTAAGTTTATGCGTTCTTTAGATATACCCAATATAATTAAAATAAAGTACAAAAATCCTTATAAAGTCCTTATACAATTAAGTACAAAATTTGAAGCTGAAAAACTTTTATACTGTGAAAAACTGAAGGAAATGGGTTACAGATGTCAATCGACACAAGAAAATAACTTGTCATATGGGTTAGTTAGACAGATCGAGCTAGAAGTTAGTGAGCAGGAACTTCAAGAAAACCTTAAGTGTGATGCCGAGTTAATTTCTGTGAAACGCCTGAAAAGACAAACAGACAAGGGTGATTGGACAGACAGCGAAACGGTCCGATTATGTTTCAATAGTGAGACCTTGCCACATTATGTTTATGGTTATGGATGTAGATTCAAAGTAGAACCGTACACTTTTCCAGTCACGCAGTGTTCGATGTGTTGGAAATTTGGCCACTACATAAGAAATTGCCCAACAAATAAAACAGTATGCCCTAAATGTGGTGGCGGTCATCCAAACTGCGAAACTAAGATATACAAGTGTATTAATTGTAAGGGCCCCCATATGTCTCTAGATAAATCATGTCCTGTTTTCGTTAAAGAAAAAAAAATTAGATACATTATGAGTCGTAAGAATTACACGTACCGAAAAGCCTTAGAACATTATCTAGAAATAGAACGAAACAAACAAACAACTCAAATATATTTACAAAGCGAAGAAGAAACCCAAAATATAAGATTTCAACGAAGTGAAACATATAGAGATGTAGTAATGCAAGGTAAGGAACAGAAGACTGGAAATCCTGACAGTTCTGAATCATATTCCGAAAGTGAAGCAAGTGTAAAAGGAAACTCAACAAACTCTAAAAAAACACGAAAAAGAAAGAAGAAAAAGAATATCACGAAAGAAACTATGGATTCTAGTATTCGGGACGTCGACGAGGTGGGAAATATATCTACGGAAGCGGAAGAACCTGGCGAAAATAGAGATAGAACAGAGTTAGGATTTTCTTATAAAAGGCTGTTGCTAAAATTGAAAAGTGCTATTATAGAAGACAACGTGACTTGGGAAGAAAAGATCTGTGTTTGTGTAAAGATAATATTTAAAGAATTAATTAAATTTGTAATTAGATTTTTTGAAGGTGGAAAACTTTTGAAAGAATGTCTTAAACATTTCAGTTATGGATAGGGACTTTAAGTTAAATATAGGTCAATGGAACGCGCAGAGTTTATATCCAAAAAGATTACAATTTGAAGATTTACTTAATAGAGAAAGTATCCACATAGCTTTGGTAAGTGAAACTTGGCTTGACTCTGATTTTGAAATTAAATTTAATGGCTATTATGTATATAGAAAAGATAGACATGATTCTTACGGTGGTGTTGCTATTCTGGTACATAGGTCAATCAAAGCACAAAAAATCCATACAGCTTTTAGTAATAATGGTATCGAAATTATTCATGTTAAACTTTATAATTGTAAATATTTACAAAATATTGTGTGCGTGTATTGTCCATCCTCTGTACAGACGTCACAAAATGATTGGAATTGTATTTTTTCTGAATTTTCAAAATCATCTTTAATTGCTGGAGATTTTAATGGGCATCATACCAATTGGTCCTATAAAAATGATACCCGAGGGCATCAACTTTTAAACTCTTCAATTGAAAACGGCTTTATCTCTCTTAATAAGGGCAGCTCTACTAGAGTGAAATTAGTAAATAGTGTTCTAACAGAAACCTCTCCTGATATAACATTTGTATCAACAAATATAGCAATTAACTTTGATTGGACAGTACTTAATGAAAATTTAGGAAGCGACCATCTAGTAGTTAAAATAAGTCTGGCATATAAAACTAGTTATAATTTTACAAATAAAAGAAACTACAAATTAGCAAATTGGGTAGGTTATAAAACATACTTAGAAAGTTTATTTAAAAATGTTAAACAAAGTTATGACGTACAGGATATGTATAATGAATTTGTGAGTCTGATAAACAAAGCTGCTAATAAATACATTCCAATGTATAAAAAATGTTTGAACCCTACAAAAAAGTTTATACCTAAACCATATTGGACCCCAGATTTGTCGAAGCTCGTAGCCCAGAGGCGATTAGCATTAAAGGAACTACGCCGAAATCCTACACCGCAAAATCTAAAATTACTCGAGGATAAAATAAAAGCAGTGCAACTTAAAATTTACGAGGCTAAATCAAATGACTGGCAAAATTTTTGTAACTCAATAGATGACACTAAATCGGACACTGAAATGTGGCATAAAATGCGGTGGTTAAAAGGAAGAAGGAACTCTCCATCTCTCATATCTGATGAACAGGGCGAAGAACTTCTTTGTAATTTAGCTCCTGACTCCGTAGTATTAAATACACCAGAATTTTATTCCAATAATATATGTTTGGAAGCTGACTTAGGGTTACATGAACTAAACTCCTGCATAAAAAAGAAAGACACTGCCCCAGGAGAAGATGAAATTACATACTCAATGATTTTTAATCTTCCAACTAATGGTAAGCTAACTCTCCTTAGAATTTACAACCTAATTTTTTCAACAAGTAAAGTCCCCGAACAGTGGCATAGAATTCTAATAGTGGCAATCCCTAAGGCAGGTAATACAGATAAACTAAGACCCATATCACTTTTATCATGTTTGTGTAAAATTTTTCACGTAATGCTTAGTAAGAGAATGGAATGGTTTGTAGAGAAAAATAATATTTTGGCACCTAATGTTACTGGATTTAGAAGAGCTCGATCGACTCTCGATTGTTTAATCAGATTAATTACACATATACAAATTGGATTTTCGAAAAATTTGGCAACCTTGACGTGCTTTCTTGACATTGAAAATGCGTATAATAATATTGCTATATATAAAGTTTTAGAAATAATAGATAATTTAGGTATGGGGAGTAAAATTTGTACATATTTATGGAATTTCTTAAGCGAAAGACGACTAAGTATCAAAAATATTAATAATAATAAAGATAAAACTAGAAGGGCACACAAAGGTCTGGCCCAAGGTGACCCTCTATCTCCACTGCTTTTTAATATTGCTACCCATAAAATTCATCAGCTAATTAAAAATGTCTTCATATGTCAATACGCGGACGATTTTGTTTTATTTTCACATCATGGCCAACTGAACGAATGTAAAATTAGTATCCAGGAATCATTACAATTATTTGTTACATTTCTAGAATATATAGGATTAGAGTTATCAATTAGTAAGTCTAAGCTGTGCAACTTTAGTAGGAAACGACAAAACGAACATATTACAGTGACCGTGAATAATAATACAATTGCTTGCACAAACCATATTAAATATTTAGGAATATGGTTAGATCGATCCCTTTTATGGAATAAACATATTAGTGAGTTAGGCAAAAGAGCAACAAAAAGCTTGAACATGTTTAAAATGTTAACTGGACCGTCTTGGGGAGTACATCCAAAATATCTAAGAAAATTATATATATCTTTGATAAGAAGTAAAATTGATTATGGTTGTTTTTTCTATGACAATAGTGCTAAGACACATCTAAGGAAATTAGATATTATTCAAAATCAAGCTTTGCGTTTAATAGGAGGGTTTATTAAATCTACACCCATTCATGTAATGGAATCTGAGCTTTGCATTCCACCATTATACTTAAGAAGATATTACTTAGCAGTGAAATTTTGTTTTAAATTACGAACTTGGTCAAACAACATTACAAATACCTTACTTGATGAACTAAGTAGTTACTTTAGATCAAAACCTTTTTGGCGTGCTAAAAAGAAACCTTTGCTACCTTGTATATTTAGTGAGAATAAACACGAAAAACTATTTTCATCTAGCAATTTAAAAATGTTCAGCATGAATACTTGGTTAACAAACATAGATATATATAGAATCGTTTATACTAATTTAGACTGTATTGATAAGGCAAAGAACTCATATGAAATCAATCATCTTAAGGCTAATATTTTACAGGAAATAAATTATAAATATAGTAATTGGATAAAAATATATACAGATGGATCAAAATCAGAGTCAAGGATAGGAGCTGCTTTTTATGATCATAGTTGTAAAATTAGTAGCATTTATAATATAATTTCAAAAAACATTTGTATTATGTCAGTGGAATTATTTGCTATTTTAGAGGCTATATCTTACGCAGTTACAAAAAATTATGCTAGAATTGTCATTTTTACAGACAGCAAAAGTGCATTGCAGCATTTGGCTCGGTGCGCCTCTGGACTGAGAGGTGTTCCGGTAGCCTATGCTATTCTAGATAAGATAAATAAAGCGATACAATCAAATATACATCTGAAGTTGCAATGGGTTCCCGCACATATAGGTTTAGAGGGAAATGAGGAGGCTGACAAATTAGCCCGCTCTGGACATGCAAAAGGATGTAAAGTATATATTATTCCAAATTATTCTGAAGTTTTAATATCACAAAGAAGTAAAATTTATAACATGTGGAAAGAATACTTTAACGAACGCTCTAGAGAAAAAGGAATCTGGTACAGAACTTTGCAATGTCAACCTTCTCGTGCTCCCTGGTTTAATTTTAGCACAAGCAATAGAAATATAATTAAAATAGCACACAGATTACGTTCCGGACACATGCCATTAAATTATTTTCTATTTCTTATGAAAAAATCACTGTCACCAAATTGTGAGGTTTGTGGAGTACTTGAAGACACTTATCATTTATTAATGGAATGTGTCCGGTTTGACCAACAAAGAGAGAATCTTATTAAAACATTAAATATAAATATGTTAGATATGGGATTTTTTAACACCATTTTGTCCATCCCTACTTCTGAAGAGGCTAAAATGGTGTATAATTTTGTTAGAATAAGATTTAAGTAAATATTTAGGTTAAGATATGATAGGGCTGGCATATTTTTAAAATAAAAGCCCTGAAAATAAATAGAAAAAAAAAAAAAAAAAAAAAAATTTTTCCACCAAAGCGGGCGGAGCCGCGGGAATTGCTATTAACTCCTCTATCTTTCAATGAAAGTCCCATTACAGTCAGTTAAGCCGTTCCTAAGATAACCACAGACGATAATCCGATAATAGCAGAAGAATTGCTTCAATTCTTTTGTTAATGGCTTTAAAATGTGCCACAGCAGAAGATAATTTACGATGAAAAGTTACACTTAGGCAAAGTACGTTTAAATTAAGGTCAAAATAAACATCTAGGGCTTGAATCATATTTCATTTTTAAATCAATTTAAAGAGGTTTTGTACTAGTTTTCTAGTATTCAGGGATTCTGAAATTTTGGGCTTAGTCAGTAAATGATATCTAAACAATATTCATTAAAAAAAACTAAATGTACCAATATTAGTCACTGGATTTTATTAAACCTAATCTTTTCCTAAAAATAGTTGCATGTAATTTTACATAGAATTTAAATTTCGCAATATCAGGGAAATAACCGATTTTATACTCATCAAATTAGGTATTTACTATATTTCAACGGTTAATGTAGTAATAAATACGAAAGCGAGTTTGTTTTAAATGATAACAGCATTCATCATTAATGTATCTGTATATGTAGGTAGTGACAGCTCAGTGGTAATTGGTTCGTTTGGAAAATCAACTGTAGTGACTTCAAATCTGATGTTTTTTGCTCTCTTATTTGTGGATCAATAAAATTGGTTTTTACTACTTGTTTTACGGTAAAGGAAAACATTGTGAGGAAACCTTCGTATATGTAGATCGCTAACCTGCGCTTGGCTAATAATTATGGCATATTTAGCAAACTTTAAAGTGATGCCCAACAGTGGGACGGTAAGAAGTGCTTAGAACAAAATAGATACTACTAATCTAATTACCAATCATCAAAATGTAAACAACACTACTAGTAGAAGGTACTGTGTTTTTTTTACAATTCTATAGGTATAGGTACTTGCGTTAATATATAAACAGAATCATGATACATGATCATGATTCTGTTTATATATTAACGCAAGTGAACGTTAAGCTCAAAATAAAATTGTGGAAAAGCAATTAATAAAATCTATACATATAATAAAACCTACCTTTGTTAAATCTGTACATTGATTATGAAATTCTAATTAAAATAGTCATTATTAACGATACAGAGGCCGAATGTATCGTTTTTAGAATATTTGTCTGTCTGTCTGTCTGTCTGTGACCGCATCACGAGATAACTACTGCACGGATTTTGATGAATTTTGGTGTGGTGATAGTTGGTTCACCGGGTCAATATATAGAATACTTTTATCTGCAAAAAAGTATGTCATTTCTGAGATATCTATACTAACCCTCAAAATGTATATAGGGACGAGTCAATAAATATAATCGGACTAAACCAGTAATCGATCCCCAAACTTGAATTCAAGACCGTTGGATCTGGAGCCGTGCATGATAGTCACTATACCATCGAGACAGATAAACAAAAATAAAAACGTATAAAAATATTCAAAGTACAAACTAACATTAGAAATAAAATAACGGATTTGTAATAGTTCAATTCACAAATATATAAAACTGATGCACCCCATGGTCAATTTTGACCATAGGATTATCTATTATAAACCATAGCATTACACCAGTATGGTTCTGATCCTTTGGGGCACTGGTTCATCAAACTGCTAGGCTGCTGTCTTACGTACTTTTGTAATTTGAATGATAAAATAAACTAAAGTAAAGTCATAAAAATTAAATTGAATACCACTTGCGTCACGGAGGAATGAGCCAACAACATATTTTCGCGTTCACGAAGTATATCTAGAAAAAATCTGTATATTGCACTGATATCATTGACCTATAATTGAAGTTGCATGAGGTCAGTCACATCAGGTCTTTTACCTGTTCAGTTTCAATGCACTCTCGTCTCAAAAATCTTTGAGATCTATGAATAAATGTAAGTAATAAACACCTAAACGTAATTTTTTTCGTAAACAGACACTCATCGCCCTTCCGGTGGCAACGGCCTGACGATCCAAGGTTGTTCTGACGTCAAGATAGCTCGTTTATCGAAATTTTGTAATCGGGGAAATTTTGATAAAGTTCGAGAAAGCGATAACTTTCTCCTTTTATCCGCGATTTTTTACTAGAGATATTTATATTGTTGTATTTCTTATTATTGCTTTACTAGAAATGTTTTGCAAAACTGATGTTCCACGGCCTATTATAGTATCCGTATTAAATTACGTCTGTTAGTTTATAAAATATTATTGAATAACACATTATTTTTCCATGAATAATAAAACACGTATATAAATTATAAAGATTATTACAATATTTGTTACACCTTTGGACTAAGTCGTTTCGATAATATTGTATCAATAATTATACCTAAAAGTTTCTTAAACAGTTCGATTGAGCCGAAAAAAAACCTTTTGGAGCTTATAAAAGAATAAAGCTCTATTATCACATTTTAAACTTACTAAACGAAATAGCTACCATGGGCTGTTTTTTTTGGTCTGGCATTCGATTCTGATTCAAGGCAAATATTTGTATATCTCGTTAAAGTTTAACTATTAACTACAATTATTAGTACGGGTTATATTTATATTATGTAGTGTTATCACCGTCTGAAGTTAACTAAAATGTTATTTATATAATATACAAAATGGAAAGCCTATCTCTAATTGCGCACTTCATTACGAGTAGGATATCCGTTGTGTGAAGTACAAAAATGACTAATGATAATTTACCTTGACGAAATCTCATTTAAATTTCAAGTCATCGTAATTTTTTTATATATCCAAATATTGCTAAATTTCAACCACTTAGGCTCGATCTACACTATAACGTTGACCACAGTCAGTTCTCAGTTGGATATCGATCTAGTAACAAGTGTATACCAGAAACGTTGCTGAAATGTGATTCCAACTTAATTCTTACTGATATATAGCTGTTCCCATTTTTTATACAATACTGATATTGGATCGAGAGAATTCGTGATAGCACTATAGTGAGAATCGTCCCATAATAAAATAAAGGATTGAAAGTAGTTAATTAAAGTACATAAACACATTCCTCGATTCCATTCTTGCGCGATAGAAAGATTTTTCCATGGTAAACGTTGTTCTGTCATAAAAATGGGGGATGGGGGTAGGAGGGTGAAAATAATGACCTATACTCATATCTACCAAATACAGAAAAAAGCATTAAAATCGGTCCAGCCGATTTGGAGGAGACCACAAACAACGTGAGACTAGTTTTTATATATTAGACATAGATGAATAGTATGCATACCAATATAATCCATAAAAATATTTGAAATGTCACAACGATATTTCATAATATTGAAAATAATATTGCGTCGTATTTCCACGTGTTTCCTTTAAACTCGTGACATTGATTCTTAACATATTTAAAGTGTTTTGGTTACAGTCTTATCTATTACAAATTACTTGTAACTGTATTTTCATGATTAATGTCGCAGAAACTATTTCTCGCAAGTCAATCTCCAGTTAACGTTGCACTTATAGACATTCTATACGATATCGCAGCAACATTCTCATATAGGGGCTATCAAAAGAATACTCTTGGGCCTGATTTAGCTATTGGATCTAACTCGGGATAAAAGTTGTTAATATTTTTAAGTTCATTCTTTTGAACTAAATTGTTTTATTTATAATATGTATGTTTTTAAGTTATATATGTGTAATGTATCAAATATCGGGTATCCGTAACACAAGCCTCGTAGCTTACCACGGAACTGGATGACGCTATTTGTAATAATGTTCCAACATATTTATTTAAACATTTTCCATGTAATGGTTATAAAACCCCCAACTTGAGTGATCTCTAGAGACTAGACTAGATCTCTATCTCTCTCTAGTTTTCAGAGTAATGAAGAATACCTTGTTTCGTCTGGAAATTACGTCAAGATATCATGTTTAGCAAACAATAGCATTATCAGGAATAACTTTTATTATATTGCCTTCGAAACTTATCCAGTATTGTATAAGCGTAAAAGAAAAATTTTAAGCAAACCTAATTATTAAAATATTAAATTTTCAATTTTAAAATTAAATTTTCAAAATTCGTCTGTATTTTTTTTTTGTTTTTTTTTTTTTTATGTTTGATAGCTCTTAACTTTGAACTGGGTGAACCGATTTTGATGATTCTTTTTTTATTTGAAAGGTAGTGCTTCCCTAGTGCTTCCCATGTGGTCCCATTTTAATATTTTCCAGTTCTGACAATGGCATCCATGAGAAAACCATAAAAGTCTTAAATTTGCATTAAGTATTTGCACGACGAATGGACGAATAACTCAATATCACGCCAACCGATTTCGATGATTCTTTTTTTAATGGAAAGGATATACTTCAAGGGTAGTTTGATGAGAGTTTGGTAAGGTTCTGATGATGGGATCCATGACAAAGTATCGGAACTCTTCAATTCTTAGGAGCAAATTAACTATGCCTGGCCGAATCTTTTATAGGCTATATGGATATTTGGGTCACGTACCGTAACTGATGATGGAAGGTACAACTCCTCAACGGTTAGCAGTTTAAAGAAAATTCTTTCAATATAATACGCAATTATGAACGGATAGTTGTATACTTTCAGGCTATTAGGTTTACCTCATCAATAGAAGATAATTTTTTATAGTCATTAACACAATACGTATCTACTTTCCGCAAAAAATTTAAAAATAAATTATTTTTAACACAAAAACAAAAACCGACTTCCAAACTTAATAAATCTAAACTAAAAAGTAGAAAATAATACTTTTAAGGACTTTGTTTATTTTGAAGTCGGTGCCAGCCAAAGCAAAATTACCCTAAATAGATACATATTTGATTAATCTTTCAATTATAAAAACATAATCTGGCTGGCACCGACTCCAAAATTAACAAAGTCCTTAAAAGTATTATTTTCTACTTTTTAGTTTAGATTTATTAAGTTTGGAAGTCGGTTTTTGTTTTTTTGTTAAAAATAATTTTTTTAATGTACATAATATAGGACATTTCTATTCTTAAACAAAACCTATATCACTAAGTTAATTTAACCGTTTAAATTAACTAACTAAACTTTTGAGTAAGAATTAGATTAAAGCTAAGTACAGCTGACATAAATGATCTTTTATTTGAACTACATGCACGAGCGACCGCGTAGGTATCAACTCTTCACGTTAATCGTGTATGACAGACAATCTGACGCTAGATAAGATATCAGCTTAGTCAGTAAAATTGATAAGTGCATGTTATCAAATAAACACAATATTGTATTGAAATTAATATGTATTGGCGTTGTGTGGGTCGTAAAATTTATTTTGCTTACCGCCGCACTCAGAGTCACTTAATAAACCATTAAGTCGAGAATCTTCATGCTAAAGAACGACTTAATGGTTCATTAAGTGACTCTGAGTGCGGCGGTTAGACATTAATTTGTAACTAGCTTTTGCTCGCGATTTAAGTCAAAAAGTAGTCAGATTTTGTAATAGTTAACCATATCTAACTAATTTTTAACTGATTGCTAAAATCAAGAGAAACGCTTAAGAACGTTTGTGTCTTAAATATTAAATTAATACCTACAATTAATGATTTAGTTCAAAATGACATTTTGACTTTGAATTGATTGTATCAATTTTTGCTGTTGTAGGCTTTGGGAATAAAGTGATCACCTCCAGGCCACGGTTAATATAAAGGCCAATTTAAATTATAATTTAAGTTACAAATATACAAGATATAATATTATTAT
Source organism: Boloria euphrosyne (assembly GCA_951802675.2). Classification (NCBI taxonomy): domain Eukaryota; kingdom Metazoa; phylum Arthropoda; class Insecta; order Lepidoptera; family Nymphalidae; genus Boloria; species Boloria euphrosyne. The sequence continues at coordinate 11,742,821 of OX637887.1, forward strand.
AAGTCCTAGTTCGCTTGTTCTTCTCAGGTTTGAGTTTCTTTCCGAACTGGTACTAGACTCATGACGTCCAGTAAGAATTTTAATATTTCAATATTGAATGATGTCGATATACTTGTATGTATTTCATACATTATTTTTGTTAATTCGTCCATTTTTAGTGCAGAAAATTATTTTAGTAAATGAAATTAAAAATATAAATATTCAAGCAGACTTTTACATCACTTTTGAATCGACATTTTCACATTATAATATAAAATTTAAATTAAACGTGAGTCTGTAAGTCTGTGAGTAAGCTACCGGAGCCGGTGAGAAACAGTTGCTCTTTTGAAAAAAATATTTGATTACAATATTTATCTATTTTATCCTACGTGAGACACAAGACATTTATCCCATACATTTTCATCCTCTAAATATTCCGTGATAGTGTAATATGCCTTATACAATAATGTATTTTTAATTTTACATTTGAATTATTTCAAAGGCAAGCTCAATATGGACTGTGGAATTTTTTTATACTTGCGTACACCTTACTCAAGCTTATATATTAAGCTAAGCCTAATCTATTCTTAATAACTTTTTTTCCTATTTCGATTGTAATAAAACGACTTGTCGAAAACGGCTGGCTTTCAGCTATATTGCATCGATATTTCCATAACATAAACAAGCCCGATTCGTCACAAATATTAAGTTCGTACGCTTATCCAACAAACAACATCTTCATAGAATAGTAAATCCTGAATTAGTATGCAACTCTCGAAGCGACGGTATAGGTCGTGATAAAAGAAAACGGGACTATAATCGTGATACCATACGGTTTGCTGATTAAAATGAATTTGCCCCTGTTTTTCTACGATTTGGATGCTAAAAGTAAATTTGGTTGTTCATAAATTGAAAAATCATTCAAAACCGTCCAGCCGTTTTAGCGTGAAGGAGTAACTAGCATACATATACAAAATTAGCATTTATAATAGATTAGAATAAAATAAAAATATTTTATTCTGAATAAGGAATTATTGGTAAATAATTAATGTTAATATTTCATTTTGAAGAATATAGAGTTCGCAAATGCATAATTAAACAACTTCTCAATTTGCTCTTAGATTACTACTTGCATTTAGAGATTATTCTTGTACCATTCGTAACTCGTTCTGTAGCTTGGCCGGAACAAACGTGCACTTGCCACACCTCCGATACCGATTTAATAAATATACCGTCACTTTGGATTGGAATGGAAATCGAACTTGCAACCTTGTATTTGATATGATATTGGCTTTATAACCTTTTGTGTATTAAAAGTATTAGAAACTAGCAAATCATCTTAGCTTCGCTTCGAGTTTATCCAATGCATTAATAATCCTATTTTTTATTATAACCCACTCAAGCTATGAGACTCTGGAAAAAATCATGTTGAAAACAAATAGTTATTAAGATTCAGCCTTTTAAGCCCAAAAGATTTTAGGACTTAAACCACCACGCTGGCTAAAATATGGATTGGCGGGCTTCTCTGACATGCAAACTTCTTCACGTAGTTTTCCTTTGTTGGATTAGCTACAAGTAATCATGTTGGAAATATAATATATAATATATGTTGGGACATTATTACAACAGCGCCATCTAGTTCCGTAGTAAGCTACGAGGCTTGTGTTACGGATACCAGATAGTTGATATACTAGACATATAAATTTTAAATACCTACACACCCATGACTGGAGTACAAACATTCGTGCTTAACAAATGAATGGCCCCAGCGGGACTCGAACCCGCGACCGCTGGCGCAGAAAGTAGGGTCACTAACTGAGCCAAACGGAAATGATTTGCACATGAAAATATCAGAAGTGCGAGACCCGGATTAAAACCGCTGCACTTTTTTCATCAGAGCGCAAGCCGGCCTATGGGCTATTGCTATATATATTGCTTTATAATTTAAAATATTAGAACATATAAAATATTAATGTTATTTAGCTTATCACTTTTGTAAAGAGGTACATCGTTTTTGACCAATTCCAAAAAGGAAGAGGTGTGTTTTTACTTTTGTTTTCATATTCAATAATTGTCTATTGTCTTTTACTATACAGGACCTACTAAATTTCAAAATTATTATACTTTAAGAGTAAAAAAACTTTGAAAATATCTTTATGGTGCCACTATTCTTTGCAGTCAATATTTTTAAAAGTAATTTGTAACTGAAATTGTACTGTTTTAAATTATAAATATAAAAAAACAAAAGTGAATACTTTGTATATATAACAGATATCAAAAAAAAAAACTCAACTTCACAAGAATCCATCTGTCGATCCTATCTACACCTAACTTCACGCGCATTCTGTTTCTATTAACCAAACTATTGCTTCTTTATATACAATGTAAATTTTTGATACGATCAAAGCTTTGAAGTGACAAGTAAGATTGATTGAAACAAAAACTATACATAATAACAGTTATTCTGTCAGTCAGTAAATAATTCATTTTTTATAAACCGCATAAGTATAGGTTTAGTGATCATTTAAAAATTTAGCACTTTACTAATTCTAGCATGCGACTTTACTTGAATATATTTTATTTAAATTATAATTCCCATACTTTTAGGTATAGTATTTCTAAGGATTAATTTGACTTTTGTCTAGTTCTACTTTCTTTTCTCTTCTTCTCTCTTTTTTTACTTTTTTACTTTATTTTGAACAAGCTTTTTTTTAAATCTTTATTTAAAGGACTTGTTCACATTTCAAACAAGTTGATCTCTTGTCGAAATTGCTGTTTAGGGTACTATTTATTTATAAAATTACTTTAAAATCGGCTCAGCTGTTTTGACACCCATTTTTATTAAAGTAATTATAATCTGATGATACTATACTGACAGTGGTTATGTAACCACTAGTATGTACTAGAAAAAAAATTACTTTATCTTTGCTGAAACTGTTTACATGACTATAAATTTATAATTGGGGTGAACTAACTTTTTAAAGGTTATCTTGGTGATCTTCAATCGCTAACGATTTTACGTGTATGCATAAATGCTTATAACTTCTTTACACTCAAATGGCTGGAGGCTTTTGAATAATGTTTTGTTTATAGATAAAAAGAAAAAAAGATTATTGAATGGAAAAACACATTATTGATGGTATGAAAATTTACCGAACCATATTTAAATACAAACTTTGAGCCGTTTCTATAACCAGCTATCATCATTTCAAATTTCATTAAAATCAGTTCAGTGGTTTCCTCATTATGTATTCCCAGAATCAAACAATTAAAAAAAAATAAATTTTGTCTGTTTCGATAATAATGCCTTTTTCATTTACTATCCATAAGATAGGCACATTTTAAAAATAAAAATAAATATAAATAAATAAGTTGGGACATTGTTACAACAGCGCCATCTAGTTCCGTGGTGAGCTACTAGGCTTGTGTTACGGATACTAGAAACTATCGAACTAACTACACATATAAACTTCTATGACTGGAGTACAATCATTCATGCTCAACAAATGAATGTCCCCAGCGGGACTCGGACTCGCGACCGATGGCGCAGAAAGTACGGTCACTACCAACTTAGCCGAAAGTGTCGAAAAAACTAGGCTTGCGTTTATTGAAATTGATTAGGTCTATATGATTTTCTAGAAATTTATTCTAATATTTACATTGTTAGAAAGCATCGAGTAAACATTCAGTCAAGGATCTCTTACGTCTTTAGTTAACTTTTACAAAGTTCGAAAACAAACAAACAACTTGCTTAATATACATTGAGTTTTCTAACATTACCATAGTTATTAACAAAACTTTTCTATTTATTTTGTTTAATTTGGCTTTTTCCATAACTATTTTTGAATTTTGGAGAATAGTTTGCTTGTCTCAGTTAAACAGACATAAAAACAATATTTTTACTATAAATGTACGTAATTAATGGTATTGGCTCAGTCCATAGTGCTTCTACATGTGCTAGATGTCGCGGGTTCTGGTCCCGGGGGTATTAATTTGTGTGATGCTCGAATCAAACGTTTGTACTCAAGTCATAATTATTTATATTTATAATTCGCATGTATTTGAAGTTTTATACGTGTAACAAGGCTCGTACCTTATTATGGAATTAGATGGTTCATAGGGATTTTTACCATATACAGCCACAATTCGAAATTGATACAGTTTTTCTCTTAACATAATTGAACGTATACTCGGCGTAATGCCATTAGACCAGTCCACAGCTGCGTACACATCTGTTACCATTAATTAAATTATCATTCAAATAGCTTCTTACTCTCATTAGCCTTTAGAATTCCGAAATCTGACCTCTTAACTATTTTCTATTTAGTGCCAGTAAATTCTAAAACCAAAGCGTTACCTTCTCTGACCTAAAGAGGTTTTAATTAAGCAAACTCGCAAAGATTCACCCTCGAGCTCCCAACTTGACTATTATTGTAATTTATTGCTTTAATTTTATATGCCTCAAATATATAACAATGTTCATCGCAAGCTCGTAAAAATTATCTCTTTTGTGTAAACAACTAATACTAAAGATTAGAATAAACCTGAAAATATTGTGTATGTTTTATATTAAATTATCGTATTTATGATATAAATCATATGTAAAAAAGGATTTACAAACTTAAAAAACAATAATATTATCATAGTTATTGTTTATGTTATTGTTGTTAAAATCTATAATCTATAAATGAATCGCAAAATGTGTTGGTAAGCGCATAACTCAACAACGCCTGGACCAATTTGGCCAACTCTTTTTTTGTTATGTTTGTTATTGTTAGGAGAAGGTTCTTATGAAAGAAAAAATAAGAAAGTTGTGCGGAAGATTAGAAAATTAAAAAAAAAACTTAATAAAATTAACGGCGTTTGACGTATCAGTTATGACCGTTGCCATGGTGCGTGTAATGGTAATTCATATTATAATCAAGTCAAATATATACCGGGCGGTACGAAATAAATATATACAACAAGTACCGAACGAACCCGAGCGAAGCGAGGGTGAGTCGCTAGTCATTTAATATTTTTACTTTCATATCTTTAAGCACATCACTATTATTGACAGTACCTACAGATAATAAATAAGGAGTTATCTCGTCACTAGTATATAACTAGAATAATCGGAATAGCTGACTTATCGATTAATTTCATTATAATAATTGAATATGTTTTTTTCTTGATTTTTAATTCAAAAAGTTATTATTTCTTAAGTTATTTTTTTAAAATTATTAATTACATTTATACATTTTAAAAGGAAAGGGAATACAATAAAAATCTGGTTATTTTTTTAAAAACTGGATGATTTATTTTACCATATAATAATATATATTCATTATTGAAACAAAGTACAATACAAAATGTACACATTGCCTTAACTAGCGCAAGGATCCCATACTTAACAATTTAAAAATCTACGTACAATATTTGCAGTTACAGTATTCGCCTTATAGGATACGATTTAATAATTTATACAACGCTCGAGACCTGTTCAGGACCTCGCAATAACTTACATTTAAAGTAATCCTACATCTATTGCTGAATAACTTTCGTTTAAATATGACCCGACAGTGGATCATTTTATTGTTTAGCAAACCGTGCAATGTACCGCTTAGATCATCGATTAATACATATTTACATACATTTTAGACCAATTACACAGTGGGTAACACAAGTTACCAGTATTTGGTAAGCCAAGAAATTGTAACTGTTTAGTTCTAGAGAGATCCATCGGTAACAGAGTCCTAATAAGTTGAATATTTTTGGTATCAATTGAAAAAATAAAAAAATCAGGTATCAATTACAAAAGGCCACCATTTTATCGAAACAACGCACAGCTGACACTCAGGTTGACGACTCTGAGTGAGAAAGGTGTAAACCTGCCCAACATCTTTTAAGACTAGAATGGTTCGGAACACACGGCTACTGTGTAGTAATATACATATATCTATAGAGAAAATCTAAAACATATGTGGCCTTATGTAACTTATTAACAATGTATTTACAATGTCCAATGGTAAAAGAACAAAACGATAGAAATGACATTGATCAGTCCCATTTTTCCATTTAAAGCCATGCTTATTAGCATCAAAGTTAGAATGTTTTGGCATGTAAGGTACTCATGTCAGTAATACATTGTAAGCACACATTTTAAGTATACAATTGCTGCGTCTAATATTACCTTAACATTACTTGATAGATTTTAATGGACCATTTTTTTAATTATTTTCTTTTATAAATTTGAATGCAAACCTACAACAGCTAATAAATATAAAAATCAAAATAAAACACGAAATTGGTCGGATGAATTTACAAAAACATCAAAAGCTTTGATGTTTAACTTACAATGAAGTGTTGAGAGAACAAAATATTGTGGAACGTAAAAATATCTATCACACTTAAAATGTAACTTCTGTTACAATATTAATAAGATTAATATCTACATTAGGTCTATATTAGTTCCTTGACTCAATTGTGCGAAGTTTTCGTTTGTTTATTAATTATCATTATCATTATCATTATACCAATTACTAAAAATGACACAGCTACGTTAATGATCAGATAATAATTTATAATATCGTTATATGCACACTACTGTTTGAAGTCGACATATAATATAATGATTAATGATTACTGTTTAAATTTATTATTATAGACACTTATTATATCAGTAATATTATTAATTATTTATTTTTAGATTATGTGCTATTATTGACGGGGAAGAATTTTCGTTGTGTCACAATGTTTGAAAACAAAGTTGAAAGTATAAAGATAAAAGACGCTTACTAAATAAATCAACAAGTACATACATATGTTACAGATATAATTACGATCAATTTTCTTTCAAACAACATAACGAGAATATTTTTAACGATTTCAGTTCTGTGAATGAATCACTAACATTTTCAATCGAAACGTTTTATACGATTACGTTATGTATAATGTCAAACATACATAACTTTTAACCTACGTATAATGATTTAGTATGAACATCAATCTACTTGTGTGACAAGCGATTTGTAAGCATAGACTCAGGCGAAGTTTGGTCCACCTTTAATTCTGTACTGTGGGGTACCTTATTGATTTATTTTTGGTTTGAAATGAGATCACATCTCTGAAAAGTTATTCTAAAACTAACAATTACTTCGAAATGGATATTTAAAATGACGGACAATTACCTCAATTTATCCACTTGGTACAGAATTAAAGATGTAACAGAAGGGTTCTGTGCCTATTCGATTTTTCCCCTTTTTCATATAAAAAAAAAAAAAATCGAACAGACACAGTTACATAGAAAATTTCGATACAATGAAGTACACAACAATTTTAATATAATTACATACATAACCTACAACAACTATCTACGTCTTCAGATGATATTTATTTTCTTTGAGACGCGTATTATATATACCCTCTAATTTTTTGTCACAGTATCGCTTTATTTTGACTTTTACATTATTATAAACAGTTTCTTATTTATTTACATTTTTAAAATACCTCGACAGATATAAATAGGCTACTAAGAGAGAAGCCTTTCGATTTAAGCAAACTATCGGAAAACATTTTTGGAACGACTACAAGGGAGTAAAGGGTAATTTACAAAAGATCCTTTTTACATTCTTAATTTGAAACAAAATATCGAAACCCTGATAATTCCAATTATTGAAAAACCACAACAAGAAGCGCATAATACAACAATAAATTCGATGTCCTTCTGCAGTTCTCTCGGGATAATGCTATTTAAATACTCCTTACTACGAGGCTATTTCAACATTGAAATCGAAAGTGAAGTACAACTTCATGAAGTAGACATTGACCAAAATGTAAAAATCTGCATCATTTCTATTTATTTAAGTCTAATTTGAGCGTTGACATATTGCTTTAATTTTTATTATCAAAAAGCGCAAACAAAGTAAGAACATGAAGCTGTTGAAGCACGAACGAAAAATCTTACACAATGTGAATCATTATTAGGTTATGAGATAATTATAAAATTATTGCTATATTCAAAACTCTTGAAGGATCGGTAAGAGCGACATTTAAAACTGAAGTTATTACCAAATCCCTCAAGTGTAATGCTAGTGAACTTATAATATCATCTGTGGTAGTTGTGATTACTTCAGTACTAACCATTGAATATCTAGATTTGACTTGAAAAACTATCGTAAGATAAATGTTCACTTCCAAATCTAGAAAAAATACAGCCAACATAGGTTTTTGATTGGCGTTACAAATAGAATACTTTATTTTGGAATAGTACCATGACAAACAGGTACTATGTGGTATATGAACCTAGATTAGGTTTTATTTTTGGTACTGAGACTTTGAAAACTGTTCAAGTTAATTCGTCGAGTCAAGATTAAGACTACTTTGATGGGGAACAGATGATATTATTGAATACGCAAGAGTGGTATCTTTTACTTTGCAATGAAAGCAAAGTTTATGTAGAAGGAAAATCAACACAAAATGCATGACTGGCATCTGAAAATAGAGTTTTACGTTTGAAAGGATCTAACCACTACGCGCTTATAAAGATATATTGAGCAACACTAAAATATACATATTTTGAAATTTTCAAGTAAATCTTTAGGCACAAATTTATTTTTTCTTTCATTTATTATCAATTATCAATATAATATATAGTACATATCGCCCTACAACACACAAGATTGTTACTTACAGATTCACATTACGATTATGTATAGATAACATATATTTATGCATTTCTTTAAAAATAATTGGATTTCGTAGACACACACCTAAGTTATTACACGAAGTTAATTTTTACATAATATATTTATAAGAATATAATATAAGTAAAGCATTTTCTTTTTTATCAGCATAATAGATCCCTTATTACGAAATATATCTTAGTGACACAGAATATCTACAAATATTATTTTCGTTATCTGAAACATTATATTTTAGAAGATTTATAGCTATACCTTAAAATGAATGAGGTAATATTCATTTCGGAAACATTACCCCGCTAATTAACTGACACCATTTTCAATGAATTGACAGTTTTTGCGAAATTTTTATACAAATTGTGTTTATTCGCGCTTTACTGTGGACATCGGACGGTATTCGGCTTTGCAACTATAAATTCGTAAAAAATGTTACCTAACTTTACAAGCGATCGTTGAAGATGAAGGAGAGACCACTACCCGATCTCCACAGAGAAGCAAATTATCAAAAATATGTACGTATTGTTTTCCTTCACTAAAATTATGCCCAGTTCTAAAAATTAAAAAAGTTAGAGAAGCTAGCGCTGCTAAAACTAATCTATGCGATATCAGTCTCCACTAGATTCTTATAATTTAGAAAATACATAAAGTAAATCACAGAGTTTAAAATAGCAAAACATTTGTTGGAAACCGAACTAGTGTTTTGTTCATACAAATTTATTTATCACCGTCCCGCGAACTAATACATTCTCTTTATTGATATGTATCTTTTTATAGACGTTTTATATGTTGAAGCGTGAAGATGTAAAATGAAGGAAAGAAGAAGGTTAGTGTCCGTTTGCATCGATCCTGAGATGCCGTCATTTCTATATAAAATACTTCTTACGTTACCATTGAACTGAAATAATCTTATCTACAACAACCTAACATATACTATAGCAAGACTTATCCAATCTGAAATATCTATTCAAATCCCTTGCCATGGCTTTATTAAATTTGTTTAGAAAAAGTCCCGCATTCAATCAATTAAAATTCTAAAATATGATTGCTACGAGGCTTGCTCCTATAAAGCATGACAAGGGCACGACGCCGAAAATTCCTTATACAAAAATCCCGTATTCCGACATTCTCAAATGACCTACCGATTAGCTTCCAACAGTAAAATAATCGTAGTTACTAGAATTATGTGTGCATGAAAATATAAAATGGACTTACGGACAGTAAAGTATGATATTGGCTTTAACCTAGAGTTATTTATTTTGCTATTAATAGAACGATATTCACCTAACATTTTAAAAGTAAATAAATGATCGCTCTTATAGTAAACTTGTAAAAGTAACATTAATAGTGACGTAGGGTTCGAGAACTTACTATAGAAGCCATGTCGATTAATATACACAGAAAAGAACGCGACAACGCGGTGCGAGCATGCGGCGACTGGACCGTGGCTTGCTAATCAGGCGACGGAGAGTAAAGACGGATTATTTACTGAGATGCGTCTGAGACGTGCCGTTTGGAAATCACCTCGATTAGAAAAAAAACTTTAAAAAAGCAATACCATGAAACGAGAACCAACTCACAGCCTATGTTTTAAGCCCGACGACGCCGGGGAGCCGTTTCCAAATAGTTCGCATTGATAAAATTGAAAAAAATCAAAGTGAATGCGACCGTAAGGCCAATTAACTTGGAAAATAAATTCCACACCTGATTCTTATTAAATAACTTTGTACATTGAATCCAAATGTCGACACGTCAATTGGATGTAGGCACTCTCTAGGCGGGGCGGCGAGTGGTCGCCGCGTCGTCGGCCCCCATGTGGCGGCTCGAAAATGAGATCAGTGGTACCGGCCAGCGGCCGTGGCGACCCGAGCACCGCTTTAAGACGACGTGAGGTACGACGAAAACGTGTGATCGTCCCAATCACCCGCCACGCCGATTTCACTTAGCATGTCGGACACGTCCGGTGTGCATGAGAATTCAAAATGCGATCCGGAAGAGGAGGACGCCGTCTCGAAGGACTCCATGTCGGTCAATGCGTCTAGATCGACCTCGCAGTCCGCGGGTAAGGGCAGCAGATCTGTTATGGAGTAGAGATCTGTTAGATCAGTCTGCTCACGTCGCGTGCTATCATCGAAGAAGCAGGCAGACTCGGGAGAGTCAGGCGCCCCCGCTGGGGATGCTGGCAGTGGGGGAGGAGCAGGTGTCTCGATGGGGACGCTCGGGACTGTCGGAGCTGGCCGCGTTCGCCGTCTAGACACACCTCTGTTGTTATTGCTGTCTGCACGTTGCTTGCGTTTCTGTTTCGTAACTGCACCGCTTCTCTGCGCTGGTTTAGCTGTCTTCTTGCGGGGCCGGTACTTGTAGTCGGGATACTCGCGCATATGTAGCTGCCTGAGCCTTTCCGCTTCATCGATGAACGGTTGCCGCTCTTCATCGTTCAAAGTTTTCCATACGCGGCCTAAATTTTTGGATATTTCTGCATTGTGCATATCAGGTGTTTGCTCGCAAATTTTCCTACGCTCAATCTGCGACCAAACCATGAATGCATTCATCGGCCTCTTGATGTGGTTTGGGTTGTTCTTTTTCGTCTGTCAACAAATAAAAACTTTAATCAATAAAATGTATTGATAAAATACTATTAAATATACGTGTATATAAATTATATAAACAGGAAATCAGTGTTATCAGTTAAATGCAAGAGAGGGCGATTATTATTTTAAACATGTCCGATATGCTGAGCTCTGGCAAAGAGCTTGGTACGCTGAATTAGTATGCATGACGTTGCACCATTAAGTCCGCGTCCTTACTATTAATGATATTGTTATCATAGGAATTATTACTATTATTACAAACAAGTATAAATGTAATCAATTCTATTGGTTGGTGGAGGAAAACTTTACAATGCCATCGTACATGTAAATGAGTGATAACTGGATGGCTGTTTGTTTTGAGACTGAAAATTTTAATCTACTATTAATTATGCAGTGCGTTTTGGCTATCGTTTTTTAAATACATACATCAAGTACTTCCGTATAAATGGAATGCTGTGAAACATTGACTTACAAGGATGTTAGAGGACGCCGGAAATCATTATCAAATCGTGAAGGAAATACCAAAGTTGATTCAATATGTTACAATATCGCACTTTTCGTCAGTATATAGACAGATTGTACGCATCTATATTAGAAAACATATCAAAACATAAGGAAGCTCAGATAAACAATCTTTTACGATATAAAAATATAATAACAACCAACTATAACCGACTATGTGTTTTATTATTCAAATGTTACTTTCGCTAAACTCGGCTTTAGTCCCATTGGTAACAGTGAGGGAAAAAATCTCTCGACTTTATATTTTTTGCTCGTCTTATTTATATTCAGGACAAAAAAGGGTTTGTCAGATGGCGACTAAATCAAGTTTGGTACGCCCACTCCGGCTCTCAAGGTGAACTGAGCAGAGGTAGGTTTTTTGCAGTACCGTATTCAGGTTACCGGTGCTAGTATTATTACTGCCTAATATCGACCAATCTAATATTGAAATAGGCTTATTTGGTTATTTTGTTATTTATTTATTTAAATTTTGTACTGTCACAATATTCCTGTTTGGAAATTTGAACTCAGTAAGATGTACGAGTATGTACTTAGGCATAACCTAAGAATAACTAAATAACTAAGAAATGTTTACTTTTTTTTTTAGTTAAACTCAATCAGATCAGTAGTTTTTATTACTTTTTAAATGACCTTAAATAAGTAATTGAAAAAAAAATAAATCGTTCTATATAACAATCAACTAATGCAAATTAAGAGAGCTTTCAAGTGAGTAATAAATTGCAAAAGTTTAACCTTCTACAAGTACAGAAGAAGCAGCTATTTTTAAAGCTCATATTTCAAGCTTCAGAGTTTTTTCGTTTTGTTAAATCTCATTGCAAGGTTTACTTTGTTAAATATCTTATTATGTATTCAGAGAGTGACTGACATAAAATTTTCTGATATAATTTAATTTTACCAGCCTCAAAGTTTCTATCTGTTAAATTTTTATAATCACGTTGAATTACAAGATTGTAATATTTCATAAAAAAGATATTGCAGAAGTTTTGCTAGAAAATAAATCCGATATTTAATTATATATTACTAAAAGGAAAAATGTCGGAATCTATGTAAGTAGCTGTAACGTGCTCATAGCCGCTATATATGGCCAAGCAACTTGCTACTTGAAGCGACGTCAATACACACTCGTCGTTTGATGCAAGGGCATCCACTTCTCTTCCTGGCCACAACAAATATCTTTTGACTGGATCTATTCATACAGTTTCACCTTCTAATCTGTACGCATTTGAAATCAGATATCGCTTGACGATATTATGTAAATCTTTAATCACGAGCATGAATATTTTATACCAATAGTAATTGCCAATTAAGATGGAGGTCATGGGTTCGATAGTAGTAACAGCCTATCCCTAGAGATATGAATATTAAATAAAAAAAAAAAAAACAAAATAAATAACTCAGTTTCAATTTCAATATAGAGGAGTAAAGCCATCAATACCGGCAATACGATTGAGCAGATAACAGCTGTGAAAACCACTTCAGTTTTACGGCCATTGTGTTAAAGCATGCTATGGCTTGCATTTGTTTTCAATACAATAAAATCAGTGAAATAATTCTCATGTTTTATTAATAATTGCGAGACTAATTGTTTGCTTACCCGTCGAAATGCCACACCCGGCATTAAAAAAATGGAGTTGCGATACTCGAGTAGGGAAACATATAGCGTTTCCGTGTTTTAAGCACGTATTCAATTCCGGGGGTTTCGCAAGCAGAACGGAGGTCACGACGATAAGGTTTTTAAAGATGATTTATAACAACTTCCTTCGAGGAAACGAATTCTCTAATCTATTTGACAACCGGCGCCCAATGAATTAGATATTTGTTACAGGACTAATGTTATTAATGGCAAGTAATTAATAACGTATCAATGAATATGAGATTAATTTATTCACGAAACGGCTGACGGCTTTATGAGTTTTCGTATAATGCTAAAGAAATATTGGTAGCAATATCGAGGTAGTAAATTATACGAAAACACTTACAAATAATAAGTTTCCAGACTTTTTAGACAGAGTTAAAAATTCTAGACTTCAGCTAATATTGCTTTAAGACTTTTGTAATTTTTTAACAGCAACTTTTATATATAAGTAAAGGAATAATCAAGAATCGAAATAAACGTTTTTATACATCTTATTGCCCAGAGCGAAAAAAGCAAATTAATTACAGCGGTGTCATGTTTTCTGCGTAAACATTTGTTGGCTTCGAAAACACTGATTTAGAACCAGTGTATATTGAATGTATTACCCCGGAGGTAATAAATTTTGGGTTCCTTTTACAGTACCTTGTTAAGTTCATGTAAGAGCAGAGAAATTAAGAAATTTAAACAACACTAGATATACAAATATAGGAGTATAATTTAAACTAAATGTTATTTCAAATGAATGCTTTAGTACTGTAGGCTTTAAAGACTTAGCAGTAGGAGAAAATATTAATGAAGATGTTGACAATCCCAAGTACTTTAGTCCTGAACAAAGGCTTTTGAGGATGGCGATTAGGTTGGCATTGTAATGGGGCCTTACCAGATGATACCTTTTGTGTTTGCTGATAATGAGTTACAATAGTCAGAATGAAACTTTTTGGGGACCCCTTGAATTCTAAAGCCGGAACCGTAACGTCAAATGAGTAAAGGGCCTGATAATTGATGGACAATTTTTTAATTATTCATAAAAATGACAGATTATTACGCTTTATTCCTTTAAAGAAGCATTAAATTTTTAATCTTTGATCTATATATCATTAAAAAATTAACTAACTAAAGTAGGAAAGAAAAGTAATAGCTAACCGTATTTAACGCAGTTTTTAATCAAATTGTACATGCGATTGAAACGTAATTGTTATTAAGCTTATAAATACTTAAAATAATATCGATGCTCAAAATAAATAAAACCTCCAAAATATTATATCAAATTTACGCTTCACCGATCATTTTATTAAGGCAGACCCTTATTACTGAAGCAATTTGATCGGGTTCGTTTGAGAATAAAGAAGGGAATTTTTCAGACGACATTTTGCGCTTTATTGAGAAGAATTTCGTTCCATAGAAATTATTACAGAATTAAATATACATTTCTCAAATATACGTTTCTAAATTGAAAAAGTGAATCTAACATTCAGAATGAATCGTTTCAATAAATATTTACTCCAACTGTATATGTAACATTCAAGAAATAAAATGCAAGAGGTTAAACGAGTCAAATTGAAAGATGTAAAAGTAATGTCTCAACAATAGCTCTTTAAATGGGAATAAAATACCAGAAGTCGTTGAATTGTTTTAAATTTAAATATCTAAGTCTCTTAGGGGCACTGTCGGCGATATATGTTAAATAAGGGTTAGAGAGAAGGCTGAGATCGTTGTACTAGGAAGCGAATATAAATTGCGTATAAGTCATGAATAAGCTCTCGAGTATTTTTGCCACTTTATGGCTCGGTACACAACTTTTAACTTAACCGAGGTTGTATAGAGAAAATTTGCAAATAAACCAGTTTTGGTGTTACTGAAATGGTTTTCTGAAATTTATTAAGATTTACTACAATATCTTTTATGAATTTTATACTATAAAATATAAATTACGTATATACAATAAAAAAATTGCATCTTTGTATTTATTACAGGAACCCATTGTCATCATTAAGCAAAGACTTTTATATATTATACATATTATATAATTAATGATGTTATCTTTTAATCGAATCTATATAAGATTTTTTTTAATTTCATTAAAATTCTGCCAGTTAAGCGCGAACAAGGCCAAGCAATAATCTTATCATACATTTAGATTGAATTGTAGTTTAATTGCTTATGTAATTTTGGAATGTTATAAATATAAAACTAAATTATACATTAATGCTCAAAGTCAATGCTACATTCTAGACGTAAAATCATCTACTTGAAAAAAGTTTCGGTAAATTCGGACTGTCAAGTTCTAGAGATGTCTTGTTGGGAGGCGAAACACGTGTCGAGTGAAGTCTAGTGACTGCGTCAGCGGTAAAAGATTTTTTTCCTTTATTACTCCGATCCATCAACAGTTTTTTGACTTTGCCGATTCTACAGAAAATTTTGGTGAATTACATTGAAGATCTTTATTTTCCGTAATATCTGCAAGAATTCCTCAAACCAATCATACGTAGCTTCTTTTACAATCGATATTTCAGTTGCATCTTCTACTAGATAAAGTCATGAATTTAAGACGCCTTTAGTGCTGTATTATATGAAATTATATATCAAATTTTAAGTGTTCACCTTTGAAATCACAGAGCGAGACATATAGGCCAAGGTTCGTAGTATTGTATGTAACATCACGTACCTACTCTCGTTCTGAGCCACTTTTTACTGGTTTTAGCAATAAATCTTGAGCCGTTTGGGCGTACATTGAAATTCTAGCGAGGTTCATTTTCAATAACGGATGCTGATTGAATTTGTACCTATTATCCAAACGTACTGTTTGTACTTCGTTGGTACGATCTCTTATAATATTAATGCGATTTCGATCAAGACGCTTTAACGTCTTGTGAATATATTTCTTAGAGTAGACAAAGTACTTTCGTACTTTTTCATTTTTTTTAAATAGTTAGTATAATAAAGATTTTCGTTATATTCTTTCTAATCTCCATTCCTACTCAGTATTTTGCAATAAAAAATGAAGGCCAATGTGTCTGAAATTTAATTTAAATCCAAACGTTAACTTTTTGCACCTATTTAGCTCGAAACCAAGAGTGAACGAGCAGAATACGGAACATTTTAAATATAATTAATTCTAAAACACCTCATTCTACGAATTTGGCAAGAATATCGCAATGTATTGAATAGTAAGTAATTTTTTGTTACCATTTTTTCAATATTCATCAGCATATTAATTTGAATCTAAAAGGATACGATAAAGGCCCAACCGCAGACGCCGAACACTTGTAATAAATTATAGTTCATACATTATCGAGTTAGTAACACAAACGAATAACCGCTTATAACTCCGAGAGAAAAATAAACATGCTATTTTCTACTGTAGTTTATTGTAATAAAGTATTAAATTGCGTACTTAAAAATGATGTACGCCTCGAATTTGTTCTACGTACAAAGAAACAATAATAATCCAATTCTATATATGGAAACACCAAATTAGTAAAGTCGTAAATGGTTCGACATACATTTACATTTGACTAGTAGTTTTCTATGGCTTTGTTTTGTTTTAAGTTTTATTTACTATCCTTTTATGTCAACTTAACCTTAATACTTTGCTTTCACTGTCTTTGGCATTGTTTGAAATGATGCTTAGTGCTTAATCCGATAATCGCTTTCAAAATATTAATCTTAGTGTAATTTATTACTTTAATATGAAACTTCAATTTATTGTCTATGATCTCGTTATATAGGTTAAACCCCTTTTTTAGGCAAAATAATTTTTTTAACCGTAATACAGATTTACAAAGTCAAATGGTCTTTGGGACCCTATAGATCAAGTTCTATAGGGTCCCATAGACATTATTATAAAAACCATGAGTTATAAAAGATTTAATCATAAAATAAATTTTGTTGTGTTAAAAATAACTGTCATCCATAGTAACACTGTTATGAAAACGTGGAAAGATAATCTACATACATATAGTTGCTAGTTGAGACTCAAAGCATGCGCGCATGAATACACGATTATGGTGAAAAGGGGTCGAATTGACGTATCTTTAGAAAACGCCCGAGTTCATCGTGACTGTTGACACGTGTCGGGAAGCTAGGTTGCGATTTGCGAAGGCATTACTGCTAAGGCCAGTTATGAAGTGAATAGTATGGTTACACTTTATAAAGGTTATATGTTAATTTTGTATTGTGTGTAGACGGCTTTCGATGTTGCTATAGAGCTTAGTAGAAAAATCAAGTCTTTTAATTTTTTGCAAATTGCATTCATAGTAAGTATTATAGAATTATACATTTATTTCGTGATTCATCGTTAAATAAGATTGCTTCAATTTAATTCATTTGAAATTATTGTTTGAGATTAAAAATTCAAAATCCACTAGAAAATAAATGTACCGTAGCTTTGAATTATATTTATTTAATAACTTATTATTCTTATAGTAAGACGTTACATTAACACATATCACCATCCTGTTCCGTGGTAAACTACGAGGCTTGTGTTACGGATACCAGATAGTTGATACACTACACATATATGGCTTTAAATACAAACGCCCATGACTGGAGTACAAACATTCGTGCTCAGCACATAAATTAATGCCCCCAGTCTATATAATATCATTATATATGAAAAACCATACATGAATTACTATCTGGAAGTTGAACTAACTTGATAATTTGCAGGTGAATGTGTCATAGAATTAGGTACCCGCTAAGAAAGGATTATGGAAATTCAATCCCTAAAGGGGTAAAAATGGGATAGGAATTTTTATGGAGATCCATTACCATCGTAAGCCGGCAGAGTCGCGGGCAAATGTTATTTGAATAAAGTTATTGCTAAGAATATTTAAAATGGCGAAAACGTATTGGCTTTGCATAGTAAACTATATAATTCAAATTCAAAATATTTTATTTGGTGTTAAAACTTAAATGATTACAATGCTTCCTGAACTTCATGAGTCTACGATCAGTCCGGAAAAAAGAAGCTTCAGACATGAGAAGAACTGTCGAAAGAAACTGAGCGGGACTAATCTATACTGAGCTATGTACAATATTATGTATGAATATGAATACACACACGTCGATACGTCAACAAGACGTCAAACACTGGGTATTGAATTTGAAACCATTCGTGCTTATCGCCTCCAGGCTTACCAACTGAATTGTAATAAACCTGTCAGTTCATTAACTTGGATAAAGCTATATAATGGCATTAAGCATCACGTTTGTTTCAAAGACAATGTTATGACTTAACCAATTTTCATGGGGATAATTGAGGGGATTCACAAAATCCATCATTTTGGCTTACTGTAGTTTGGTTGGCATGACTTCCGAAAACTAGGCAAATTCTCATGATCAGATCAGAGATTAGAGGAACGCGGTAAGTAAGCCCGCTTTGCTAGGTTTTTCAACACGTTACCATTGCGCTACCACTGCCTTACTTTTCGCATTATATAAGTACTTCGATTAGAGCCCTTCTAATAACATTTCTCAATTCAACGTAAAAGTAATTTACATCTAAGCTTACTCCGGACTCTTATTACAAAAACGATTGAGTTAATAACCATAAGAGCACCAGTTTCGTTACAATCGTTATATTGCAAGGTCAAGCAAACGCCGCGGGCGCACTTTAAAAGCGGAATACAGATTTATCATACTCAAAATTTGACTACTTTATATTCTAAGGTCAACAAATAAGTGTCTATTAAATAAAATTAATGTTTTTGTTGTTTTATATGTAATTTTTCATATTAAACCAATGTTAAATGTGTTGCCATTTGCATGGAGTGGAGCGCACATGAAGCACTAAAGGACTGGTCGATGAAACGCAACCATTGATTGGTTATGCACCCAATATTGCCGGAACTAGTAACATAATGAAGAGAAAATTTATGATTAAACCTATTCATTTGAGTATTACAGATGCTCATGTTATAATGATACTTGTTCTACTTTCAGGTTTATATTACAGGAATTGTTGACAGTAATTAAGTATAAGATACGAGTACTTATAGCAATAGGACCAATATTTTACTTACAAATTTTTATATGTATGCTTGTTTGTTACTCGGTCACGATGAAGTGACAGATTTGGGTGAAATTTTGTTATTAGATAGACTATTATCTGGAGTAAATAGCCATATAAGGATAATACTGTACGAATCGTGGGCAAGTCACTAGTGTTATATAATTTATAACTAGCGACTCACCCTCGCTTCGCTCGGGTTTGTTCCTAGGTTTAACGTCAGCGAAGCCACGGGTTCCGCTAGTTTGAATAAACAAAATTACTAAAATATAACCTCCTCCTTTTTTGAAGTCGGTTAAAAGTAGCCTAAATTACTCCTTACATTATTAGCTATCTACCAGTAAAGGTCCCGTCAAAATCGGTCCAGCCGTTTCAGAGATTACCCGGAACAAACAGACAGACAGACAAAAAAAATTGAAATTTGTTTTTTTGTTGTTAGTATATACTTTCATATGCATTTAGTGAAAAGCTGTTAATTTGAAATTAAAAACAGACACTTCAATTTTATTTATATGTATGTATATAGATTCGTTTATACAATACTACTGTTGAATTAATTGTAGCAAGTATTTTTTTATTTTCTGTTCCCTAGTGATATTAACTGAAACATTTATCCTCGCCACCAAAACATCTGTTATTTTTTTGCTATCCGTACCGGTATAATCACGTCGTAAGTAATCACTCTTGATTTTTTGCTCTCAAAGCCACAATAATGGCTTGTTTGTAATGTAACATCGTGAAGGTAAAATGAAGGTCTCAAAATTCATTTTTTTTCTAAGACAATTACCCTATATCGATTATTATATATAATTTCTGGGTCACACGTAAATGAAATTACGTTTACACATTTTTCCTTGATCTTTTCTAGTTTTTTGTACTATAACATTGAATTAGAATAGATTATTATTGAGTTGTATGAAATATAGGTACTTATATTTAAATCGCCATCCCACTCTCTTAGTAATTGTATACGCAATGATGTTGCTGACATATATTCTGCACCACAACACTACGTCATGTAAACTAGATTGTAAATTCAAATTAAGCACTTGTATAACTAAATTCCTTATCTTGATTTTCGCACTTCTTAAACGAAGTAGGAAGTGTTGTCTTAAGGCTATTTGAACATGTTAATAATATAATGATTGATTAAATATTCTGAAAAACATTTTTTTTAAGTTTAAATTAAGTAAGCACCTGCTTTGAGTCTATCTTATTTAAGAACGTCGTACATGAAAAGATAGCCACGCTTAGCAATGTTCCTATTTACCGTTGGATTTATAATATTATTTACGCCACCTACTAACAAAGTATATATAATAACAATAATAACTCTTTATTGAACAGAAGAAAATAAGCAGAAACAAAGAAGAAATAGGAAAAAGTACAAGAGGCGGCCTTATCGCTAAATGAGCGATTTCTTCCAGGCAACCTTTAGGTGTAGGAAAATGTTATAAGAAAGAGGGGGCGCGAAAAAATAAATAAAGAGAAAGATAGAGTATAAATTTATAAGTACTTATAATACAAATATAAATAAATAGAAAATAAATATAATTAACCAATAACTAGATAAAATACTACTTAAACAAGTAATATACTTATAATGTATAAATGTAAATAAATATATGAAAAATATATATACATAAATATATATACAGACATATATAAATAAATAAATATAAATAAAATAAAATAAAAGAAGGCAAAATATAAAATATAGTAAGTTTTATCAAAATCTGTCAAGCAGTTACGACATGAATGATAGACAAACAAACTTTCACATTATAATAGTATTGTGATGTCATGTAAATCCAGATAAAAGTAGATTCTCAAGCCCTCATTAGGTCAAGAAACTAGTCAGGAGTCGAACGGCATCACAATTATCGATTATTAACCACTTAGTTCGAGGTGAAACTGTAATGCTAACTAGATCTTTGCCTTTCCCTTGCATGTTATAAACTTAGATGCTAAATATAGACGTTTTACTTAATCATTTAAACCAAGCTGAATGATACAAGAATATTTATAGTAATATTTTTGATATTATCAAGCGATTTCGATTATATATAGCAAAAATTAAGACGAAAACATTTTAAACACAGATTTTTGAAAAAAAAGTACTGAACAATTTTATACTGACTTCTAAAATTAAAGCAGAAATAGACTAGTAGTTATTATAGTCTAACTTATATTTTTACGAGCGATATAATTAAAAAAAAATCATGCCAACATACTTGTACCAAAAAACCACAATTTTCTCATACAAAACTTTATAAGTTAATTTTAAGTTCAGGAACCTGAACAGTAAACGTTAGCCATCTTAAAAATTTAAACAACGTTAAGGATTTAATTAAAACAAGTTCGATAGGAAATTTAAAACAAACCAAACTCCAAGATCAATATGTGCCTTCGAATCTTGTTAACTGAGTAAATTTAATGCCAATAGAGTTTACTCAGCATTGATTCTTTTACCCTCTAAAGTAATAGTAACTCTTGATTCAGAACGCGAGCTTCGTTCTAATTTATGAGAGCTTTCCTTAAAAAGTCTTAGATCACTGTTTTAAACATGAAATTATCTAATTTTTCATACTTTTTGTATAGAGATTGTAAGCTGGCTATATTTATTCATGTCACGCAAAAAATAAGGAGCGGACTTTTAATGATATTGTGGATTTGAATTCTTTTTTCGCAGTAAATTATTTTTTTCGTTTCAACATAGATCAAGTAAAGATACTTAAAACCAGCATAACACATTATAAATATTAAAAAAATACTATATAATATAAAAATAAGAATGATGTCTGTTTGTTAGCAATTCTAAATACAGTAATAAGCTTACAAAATAGTAGACAGAACTATGTAAATAAAACGAAATAGAATCTCCTATATTATACTGTAAATTAATTTAACCAAAAACAACTTTATTAAGAAATAAACAAGCATTTATCATTGGAGATGACCAAATTGTATGCAACAGCGGATGCAAAATATCGTTACATATAAATTTATGATTTTAGAAGATAAATTGTTTAGTAGTGGTTCGTGATTTCCTGCATTGTAATGTATTCGAGTCGACCGGTCAAGCCTTGAAGGTTGTCATAGTGTATACATTATAGAAGTGGCATAATTTTCTTTTTATTACGGTTTATCCTAAATTAGACGGTACAAAAAATTAGATATTTTTTTAATGATAAAACAAATTTCTAGACGAAAGAAAATATCACGAGGAATCTTCCATGTCTGAGAATCTAAGTGGTTTTCTATGGATGTGTAATATCTAATCCATATTGGCAAATGTCTATTATTCCCTACTTCTTGACTTGAAAGTAGTTTCATATCCAGCAGTGGGACGTTAACCAGCTTAGCTTACTATTCATCATTATCATTATATAGCAAAATTATAAAAAGTATGGTTGAAATTCAACCAGAATCATTTTTTATTAAATGTTATCCATTAACGACCAATATTTGTATGTAAATGTCAATAAATTTAAAGTACCATCCTTTCTAACTAGGAATTAACCATATAAGTCATTAATAATAATCATTTATTTTGTTATAAATATTTAATACACTAGTATAATATAATATATGTCCATGATAACTACAAGGCTTGTTTTATGAATACCAGATAGTTGATACACTTATATAACTTTGAATACATAAATATTATAGATATAGATACTTATGTTACCTACATATATACCTCGAACCCGCGACCGTTAGTAAGCAAGGGTCACTACAAACTAAGCCATATGTATCGTATTATAATATTATAATATGTTGGGACATTATTAAAACAGCGCCATCTAGTTCCGTGGTAAGCTACGTTACGTGCTTGTGTTACGGATACCAGATTGTTGATATACTACACATATAAATTTTAAATACATACATATTATAAATATAAACACCCATGACTGGAGTACAAACATTCGTGCTCAACAAATGAATGACCCCAGCGGGACTCGAACCCGCGACCGCTGGCGCAGAAAGTAGCGTCACTACCAACTGAGCCAAACGTGTCATCATCGTCAATTATTATAATTAATTACTATGAATAAATTACACGTTGATTAACCATCAGTAATATAAATTAAAGTAACTGTCTACAAATTAACCTTTTCCTTATAAAATATACACAATAGCTCCTTACAATTAAAACGCCCTTAATAAGATACAAATGCGTCGAACTACAAAGCGTAATAAATAACGTAATTAACTAAGCCATGATGGTTTTCCGAAGTATCGCAATCTAAATATGGAAAAATTTATGATAAAACTGTTATCAAGGAAACCTACAACGTATATATTTTATTAGCAAAGCATATAAGGATATTTTTATTTATAGGTGTTTTTGTTTAGAATTGATTTTAAACGAGTTCGATTTTGATTATTTAAATATTTATATACACCCAAGTAATATCTGGTAGGGAAACTTAAAGTGTATAGATATATAGATATAACCAAATCAACAAAATCTTAATATACGAGTACATTTTCTATTGTTTTTTTATATAAGGTAGAAAATCTCAAGCAGTTCAAAGTGAAATAAATAACTTTAATCGATTAAGCAAATTACAAACTCCACGCCATTTAACTCTGAGAGACAGATCAAGCGTAGGCATCGAACGTGCGTGCTATTCATATTCAACACGCGTCACGTACTCAGGCTGTGTGAGGACTACAGATAGGCAGCTTTTTATGCCCCACCACACAGTATTTATTGAATCCTGTATCGCGATTAAACCCTTGCCTGCATATGACCTATAACTTAAGAGAAATATCATCTGAATTATGAAAATTAATGAATTTAGTTAATTTCTTATATTTAAATCACTAGGTAAGTTTGTATTGTAGAATGGTATTCTAAGAGAATATATTGAGCCTGCTTACCAGCTATTATCATACAAAATTTTAATATACTCGTATGTATAAATAAGTACACTTACAATAAATGTACACTATATACAACATTATTCACATATAATTTTACATACCTTATTACGTATAACTGTAAAAAATGAATCTAGACCTGACTGAAAAATATATATCTAAACTTAAAACAAAATGATTGCTAGGTAATTGCGTTAGAGTAGGATAAACAAACAAACACTTTTTATTTTAATCAAATAAAGTACTTATTAAACATATTTCAAGCTCTTAATATAAACTTGTGACTTGGTTTCTAGCATTACAAGAGTCTACAATATAATGACAATGCAAATTGCGATGCACCTTACCGTCTCCTTTGTGTCGAACTAAAGGAAAGTTGAGAACTAAGTGCGAAACTACTGTGTGGATTTTTATATATGTAAAATTTTATGACTGTTATAAATAAGCTTTAAGCTTTAGCTGTTCTAAAGTATGTTCTAGTATTTTAGTTATAGATTCTGAATTTATAACAAGTTTTCAGGTCATGTAGAATTGATCTGGAAAAAGTTGCTTAACGACATAATATATACGATAAAAAGTTATAAAGGGTAGTTAATTGTCTTTTACTAATTAATACATAAAAAATATGTTACATATATAAATTACAAAAAGCAGACAAATCTAGTGTTAAGACTAGTCTAGAAAAGAGCTTTAAAACTTATTAGTCATGACAGTAAATATGAATATAAGTAACACAGCAATAAACAATAATTTACGATTTCTAATAAAATGTGTACGACAGAAGGTGGACGGTCCCATAAAGTGCAGACGGTCTGTATCTTTCACTTGGACTTAAAATTGAATGAATCGATTTCTATACAGCCAACCGTTTTAGTGTAACCTTAACCAACCTCTAAAAAAAGACGCTTAAACTATACATGACGACTCGTTTGGCTCAGTTGGTAATGACCCTACTTTCTGCGCCTGCGGTCGCGGGTTCGAGTCCCGCTGGGGGCATTCATTTGCTAATCACGAATGCTTGTACTTCAGTCATGGGTGTTTATATTTATAATATGTATGTATTTAAAATGTATATGTGTAGTATATCAACTATCTGGTATCCGTAACACAAGCACGTAACGTAGCTTACTACGGAACTAGATGGCGCATTTGTAATAATGTCCCAACATATTTATATATTAACGTATAATAAAGTTCTAAATTAGTCGAATCTCTACATTGAATATTTACTAAAAAGTCTAATTGAAATTATACTTTTCTACGATGCAGATCCCGAATCTATAGTTTTTAAAAATTGTGTTTGTCTGTCTGTCACTGTACCACGAGAAGACCACTGCACAGATAATAATGAAATTTGGTATAGTTATAGCCGGTTATAGGATCAACATATAGTATAGTTTTTACGATAGGAAAATATCTCTATGTCTATAATCTATATCATTTTTAAGAAATCTATAGTAAAAGTTGAAATGTATCTACGGACAAACCTGTATAGACTTATAAACTGAAAAATGAACCGATTACACATTTTCAGTTCGTTATTTAAACAAATTATGTAGCTGTGTACAAGTTTTATTTGCTTCACTATTAAAATATATGAGCAGAATATCATGACCTCACATTTACCTTCGAAGTTTCAACGAGATTGTAAGTACTTGAAGGAGAATGGTGGCTTTATAGCGTATCTCTTATTTTAATATAGCTTTAATGTATTATGCTGACGAAAATTACCATTTTAAAACGTATATTTTAAATTTATTATGAAGTAAACATTATAACAATAAACGCATTGATTTAACAATTAAGTTAAAATGTAAATATATAGTGAAAAAAATATTTATCTACCCTCGTATAAAATGCCTGAAACTAAATAAAACATTATTGTACGTTCACTTTAAAAAGTTTACAGAATAATTAATTTTATTTCCTAATTTCTCATAATAGGTGAAAAAATATGTAATTATATTTATAATGTATATATTTTTTTTATATATGTAGTATATCAACTATCTGGTATCCGTAACACAAGCCTCGTAGCTTACCACGGAACTAGATGGCGCTGTTGTAATAATGTTTATTTGTATATTATTTATATTTATATAAATAAATAAAGCTAGTTAAGCTAATAGTAGTTTTTGAGTATTTTTGTCTAACAAATTGTTATAAAAACGAAAAATTTGTTTTATTAATAAAAACAAGCGTGGTGGGTGCAACACTAAAGACAGTCTCTATAACAAAGTTCTCAAACGAAGCATTAACTATCTCCACTTGGAAAATATTTCTTAGAAATTCATATTAACTCGAATGCTCCAACTTTGCAGTCAATTCAAAACAGTTATCAAACTTGTGCTTACATAGCAACACTTTTGTGCTTTACATGCGTAATAAATGGCTTTATTATCATAGAGAAGTATAAAGTTAAAATTTTCTGCCTCATAAACCCTAAGAATGTTGATCTTAGACGGAGTTATGAAAAGTATAGCATTTTAAAATATTTGTTCACATTAAAATGCAATGAGCTACGTAAAATATTAGTAGTTGGTTGTTTACTTTGAACTATTACTCGACGAAGAAGAACCCTGGATATGGTATTGTGGGTCACATTATTAGGAGAATATTAAGTGTAAATCTATATTAGAGTATTTACATTTTTTTTATGTCAATATATGTTTATAGGTTAAGCAAAGTAGATTAGTAAGGACTGAAAAGTGACCTATATCACTCTCCATTCCACCTTGTAAACTACACTACATACAGTAATAGCACTCTTACAAAAATTATATATATGCAACACAAGCGATATTCCCACACTTTGTTCAGGTAACACTGGATACTTAACACTACGTACCTATGTAATATAGGTCATATATAGCCCCTAAGTTCCATCAATATATTCTGTCTAACCGACACTCTACAATATATGTTTTTTAATCTACCTTTAAATTTCGATATGTTCTAGAAAATTAGTTAATATTCTCAATACCAATATCCGTACAAAACATTTTCGTTGAAACCGAGCTCATCTCTTCTGGGGATGGAAAGTCGTAAATTTACCTTCTCTCGATGCCACGATCGAAAAGTTTTTGCTCACTGAAATTCTGCGGCAAACGACTACTTCACGTCAGGTAAAGCCTTAATACAAAACTTTAGAATGACTGTTATTTATAAAATGACAAAAGCAATTTTAAATAAGATTTACTAAGATTTTGCTTGTCAAAAGCTGATTTGGTCTAGGCTTAGTAATTGTTTGTACCTATGTTTAGTGTTTAATGCGAATTTAATGATTAGTTAATAATATGTGATTAGAATGTCCCAGGTTCACGATTTTATATCGGATGATATATAAGTTTAGGAGATACTACTAGTTTTCAAATTTAAACCATAATTAAAGACACGAATAAACTAACAACAACATTGCAAACGATATTATAAATAATTACTAGATTTCACACTCTTAATTTAAAAATCGTGTTCAAACTGCGATAATAGCGACGAAAAAACTCAAGTAATTTACATAAGGGAGCACGATTCTTGCATATATCTTTTTTATTTGTACTAAAGACCTTACACACTGGCAACCACCAAAAATAGCAAAAATGCTTAATTATTATTATTATACTCGTATATACAAAACAAAAATATATTACATCATTTTGGTGAAATACAAAAGTGATTAATAAATTAATAATTTGAGATATAACCTATGTTGTACACAGCTCAGTTTGTAGTGACTCTACTTGCTATGCCGGCGATCGCGGGTTCGAGTTCCGCTGGGGGCATTCATATTTATATTACGTATGTATAGGGGTGTTTATATTTTCAGCTATCTGGTATCCATAACACGAGCCTCGTAGCTTACCTACTAGTTGGTGCTGTGTTAATGTCCCAACAAAATTTATTACAATATTGATATAAAACAAATGTTTTAAAATAAATATACCGTTAAAAACAAAATATTTTGAAGTGCTAAAGTTGAGTGTGTTTTGTTCCTTACAGCGAAATAAGCATGATAGCATCTGCACGCAACGTATCCATGCTCGTGAACCGTACTAATTATGCAAAAATTTCAAATCCTTGAACTTATTGCATAGAAACATTACAAGCCTTACATTTTAACACTTGTTGAAGAAGACCTGGTATTCTTAGCAATTTTCTAAAATATACTACCAGAAAAATAGTACCTCATCATTTTGTTTTTCTTTGTGAAAAATTACGTTAATTTTTGTTTTTCTTAAGTATTATAACCATATAACATTTTATTAAGTAATTAATAGATAAATGTCAAGTTAAAATAGATAAAAGCTATCTCCGAATTTCACTCAAGTCGTTATCACTGACATATTAACTCATACGTTAATAATAATATTAGTGTGATGATATTTCTTGTTTGTAAATGTGGAACGGTTTTGATACAGTCTGAATGTCGAATAAGATTATCTGCGTAAGCCAAACTTTTCTAACGAACGGAATCACGCACCAACTCGAGTCAACGATAAATTGGAAGCTTAAGCAGCAACAACTCGAGGAAACATCTTAAGAAGTCATAATCATACTTAAGTCAAGACTAATTCAAGTCATAATTAAGTTAAAATTGACTCTCTCGAATGTCCCCTTTCTGAGCTTGGTTGCAAAGTTATCGGGGGTTTCAATGAAAATTTATTGTTCCAACAACTATTTCTCAAAATTGTCCCAAGGGTTCGTGGAATTTGGCAAATATCGTTGAACTGCCAATTTGCTTTAAGGACCTAACTGTTTGAACTCTTGAAATATGCTCCAGTTTTCTGGGCGTGAAAGTTTTCAGTATGAAGCATGTTACCCTATAGGTTAAATATTGAGCGAGTTTGTTTGGAATTCTGACATATTTAATGGTGGACGGATGTTTGGTCGAAATTGTTGCACTCGACTAAATATTTAATTTTCAAACCTTTTTGATTTATAATTTTCCATTACTCCTCTCACTTCATGTCCAAAGAAAACCATGGCATAACATTACTTAGCTAGTAAAAAGTCTCACAGACTGAAGTTTTAAAAGACATTTCAGAAATTTGTTTTTCAAATCAAAAACTATTGAAAATTTTCTTCAAACTTCGTTCACTCAATATAATTATTTTCGGATGCAAGAGCACACTTGATACAACAAACTGTTGCCTGCATTTTATTTTTCAAATCGGCGTCCCATGCCAACCGTTTCAAGTCGGGCTGTTTCGCGGTCTACCAACTCGCTCGTATCGACAGGGACTTTAAAAACTCCAATACGTTTAATACTGTGCCCGCTGCAGGCACAACTTAATAATGTATATAGGAAACTTGTTTCATTCTACTTGAGGAACGCTTCGAGCCAACTTCGTTGTTTACTTACTATTCTATTCCTTCCTTTTTAAAAGCGACGCTTTGCATTTCGGTTACGATCTCGCTCTGTTTAAAGAACAAACCGTTGGGGAGTATCTCAAATAGAAGCTTATTGCCGAACGTTCTTTTAACTTTGTCGAGAGATTTGGGCATTGTAGTTGAGAATATTATAGTCGTAAATTCTCTAAAAAGGCGCAAACAAAACTCTAAAGTTCGTTCCATTCAAAATATTCAAAACGGGGGGAGGTTTAATGATATTCATGAATGTTAAAGCCGCTTGGCTGTTGTGAAATGTCGCTTAGACTTGTAACAAAACAATGACACTAACTTAAGCTTGGGATGTAAGGCCGCTATCTCCATTTGATTGCGAACATAAACATAGCCTTTATTACCGCCACAATTTCGTACTATATTCCAGAGTTTTAAACTTGGATACTGCCACGGTAACGAATCACCTTAAAAAGTTTGATTTTCTTAAGTAGAGTCCGTAAGTCACTTAAATTCGCTAACGAGACAACTCTGAACGCTTATCTCCGCCAACCCGGAGTCCGAAACTTTAAACAAATAACTAACTGTTAAAGAAAGGCAAACAAATTTACAGATCAACTTATATAAGCTGCTGGAAATAAGCAAGTCTAAATGGTTTAAGGGAGATCTTTGCAGTCCCAATGAAGAAATAAAAGCATAAACGTGTTGTTTTAATGCAAAATGAAATGACGTCCAGTCCACAGGAAAAAGAATAAATTAAAAGTAAGGATTCGGTCCATTGTTGTTTTTGCTCAGCCTTTTTGCGTGTTTTCCATAAAGAATGCTTAAATGTATTTCGGTGAAGATAAAAATGGACGTTACGCTCGAGGATGGCAGAATGATAATAAGTTTCACGTCCGTCTGCATCTTATTTTGCTTTAATGGCTTTAGGTCCGACACCAACGAGGAGCTTCTACTTTACAGTTCGTTTAACGTAAGGCATATTAGCTAAAGCATTGTTGACATTCACTTAATAAATAAAACATTTTTTCCGTAGTTGTTAAGAATTTGTAATTATCCTATGTAAAACTAGTTTAAACCGGATGAAACATCAATAGATGGTATTACACTAATCTGGCCAAGTTCCAGGTTCTAGGCCATCTGATGAACACCCACAAAATTCATACATATTTCCTCTATATACTTGATTATTCAGTATCTTACTTGGAATAGCAAGATTATATGACGAGTTGCTTTCAAACAAAATAGACGATCGAAAGACGAAATTAATTCTCAACGGGGACATATTTCTGTGTTATTTCAAACCACAGCGCTGATTGAATCAAAGTAATCCTTAATACGTTTCACAAGTTGAGTAATGTAAGTAATTACTTTGAAGAAACTATTACGTCAAGGCAACGTCTACCACAAGAGCAGGCTCAATTCAACACAATTTCAAATTAAATTCTAGTAATGTATCATTCTTATCATTCGTTAGTTTGAAATAAATTGCTGTAGAAGCATCCACAGCCGCATTTGACTAAATCTCCATAGTCAAATTATTCACTCTTGCAATCCTGCCAAAGCCCCCGCCGCTTCGTTCGTGTAATATTGAATTATAGTGGGGCAAGTAAACCATTGCGAAATGGAACATTGTTGATAAGTTTGTCAGGCTGTTTATAAATTTGTCTTTTCTTAATGAGATCTATTATACTGTTTTATTAAACTTTAATTCATATTTTATGCTATCTTAGACTTACACGAACATTTAACATTTGAAATATTTATAATAAAACTTATGTTTGCCGTTTTTGCTTTATTTGGTTCATTATAAAGGATTCAATGATCGAGATAATTTAGTAAAAACGTATCCTTGAGACAAAAGATTGTTGATCTTTTCAACATACCTGTTTATGGGTTCGATGTCCGCTCACGGAACATATTACTATAGGGCAATAATCTTGTTTCCAGTACTAAATAACAACTTCTTACTAAACATGTATATATTTTTACCATAAATCTAAGCCTCTCCGACTTCTGCCATCCATCTTATATGTTTCAACGAAAAATGTTCAATACTTATATTTTAAATTCACTCAGCATACAAGCCATTAGTGCGAGAGTAATACCGGCATATTTCAAACCATTTTCAATCTTCCTATTTCCAAATACGCTATTTTCCCGACAACAGAGCATCTATTTCAATGTTTAAAAGCAGTAATATTTTAGAGACTGCCTAAAATGATTTCGCGAAGGCTTTTTGACGACGTCGTTGGAACGAATTCATTTTTCAAAGTAACTTTGTAAGATGCGGCTTCAAATACAGCTTACACTACGCTTTATTAAATTTTAACGTGATTGGTTTTTATGAGTTAATTATAATGTAGGGCTTTCGTAAGCTTTTACCGTCATGGGTAATTTTAAGAGTATTATTTAAAGCGAGATGTTGGTGTATTTAAATACTTATCACAATGTGTAATTTATAGACAGTAGAAAATTTTCAATGCAGGTAAATTTTGGATCTTTCCAAAAATTTTAAAATGTAATGAATTTTCTTTTAATTTTAAAAAAACAGTGCATTACTTCTGTATTTGCGATACAAATCAAATTAACAATATTAGATACGATTTTATTTATTAAAGTGGTCTGGCACAAATTTTAGATGATATCGCCAAAAACTTAATACGGAGCCACATACAAGATTTTTTGCCACATTAAATATATACTGCTAGGTTGATAACACAAGGTTGGGCCAACGAACTTTTGTTTGAATTACGAATAAATAATAAACAGTGTCGAGAGTTCAGAGAACTTCAACGTCTAAAGATTATTATCGGAAGTGGAATTTTAATAATAAAAAACTCTTTAATTCGTACTTTTCACATTAAACGTATGAAAATTTACATATTAAGATTAATGTTTATATGCAAAAATATGTTATAGCTTCATTTAAGGTCATACAATGTTAAAAACTAAAATTAGTCTATTATTTTTCCACGTGATTCTTTAAATTTGTTTTTTTTTTCGGAAAAATAATAATTCAGTAATTTTATACAGTATTTTATGAGTAACAAACATGTATTTAGTCCTTTTTTAATATCCCACTGCTTGGTTTCCCTTCAATACGAGAGGGGTCAGGCCAAAGTCTACCTCGCCACGCCAAGTGCGTGTCTTTTCGAAGACTTGCTAGGTTCTCTCAGACATGCAGGTTTCCTCACGATGTTTTCTTCACCGTAAGACAAGTGGTAGTCATATTAAATTCACACAAGAAAATATGCGCGGCCCGGATTTGAACTCGCTTCAGTCGAGTTACTACCGGGCTACCACCGTCTTATAAAAGTAAGCAATCATGTATACCATAATTATTAAGTATTTACTAACAAACGATCACGAAAATGAAATTTAATTCATGCTGTTAATAAATAAGTCCAGCCATTCCTGTCGTAGTCATAACAGCGCAATAAAAACGGGAGAGCCTTGCACCAGGTGCAGCATCCAATTTCCAAAAATAATACAAAGCACACATAAAAACTTTACGTATCGTACGTAAATGGGGTTTTCGGAGATCGGTGTCGGCAAAATATTGCTATTTGCTCACCTAGCTATGCGAACGGGAATTTTAAAACGTATTGAACGATAGGATTTTTGAAACGATTTACGCGAATGCCTTGATTTTACATCGCAAGAAATGAAAGATGAAGTATATATAAAAAATAAGTTGTTCTAGTTCCATGGTAAGCTACGAGACTTGTGTTATAGATACCAGATAGTTCACATATAAAATTTTAAATACTTTCATAGAATAAATATAAAAACCCATCACATGACAGACATTGGCACTCATCACACAAATGAATTACCCCAGCGGGATTCGAACCCGAACACTGGGCGTAATGTAACAATTTTTTTATTTCTATCATCCCATACCGGAACTAAGCCTATAAAATTAACCGTAAGAATTTCCATATTCATAATATACTTTATAAAAATAATCAGTATAAGATGAAGCTTTAGAATGTTTCTTTGAGAGATCTTCACAAAACCATTTCTCTATTACAGATAGCGTCTAGATTAGCGAATACAAAGGAAACGAAATCAATTTGCTACAGTCTGGTAGAAATTTAATTTTTTATACCGAGTTGGCCAAGTGTTAGTAAATTTTAAGCTCGCTTTGTAAGTTTTTAAACAATATTAATCAATCTCTTGTAGCATTTTTTGCCCTTAGAATAAAAAATGTGTATCATTTTCATACTGTTTAAATTGCGAACACTAAATAAGACAGGATATAAGTACCAGTCGATAAAAATATGACGAATGGGCCTTAAAAAGCTCTGTTCAAACTCGCTTATAAAAACTTACATCTCTCAAACAACTCAACTACTTAAAAGAAGATAAAAAGCTTCCATATAATATTCATTTCATATAAATCAAGAGGTTAAGAAAATAGAGTGATCCAAAGAATATCTTAATGTCATAATAAATAACCGTCGGTAGAGCTTTTAGGAGGAAATATTTTTATTTGCTCATGATTGCTATAATAACAAATGATTTTTATGATAGAAATTGCGTAAATGATATTGTAAAGGCATTTCATTTCTTTTTATAACCCTAAAAACGTTATATTATATACAAATAATAACGTAACGTTAGGGACGAAAATGGCTAATCTCTACATAAAATTCTAACTGACTTAAATCTGTAAATAAATAAATATTTTTGGAAAATCGCATTGAAATTATCATTACTGTCGATATAGAGGCTAAATGTATAGTTTTTTCTATCACTAGGAAAGTACTGGTCAGATTTTGATGAAATTTGACATGTTAATGGTTGATTATTATCCGAGTCAATATATAGAATACGTTTTACATGGTCAATCCGATCTCTCAGAAATCTATACAAACCTTTTAAAAGTATGTAGAGACGAACCAGAGCAAAGCGAGAGTGGCTGAAACTGCGATATAAATACAACCTGTCATTACAAATTTCAAGTAATCCTAAGCTACGTGTGGAATATTAAAAAATGTATGGAAATGTAAAAATTTCACATTGAACAAGGATTAAAGCGGGCACTATTGACCGCGCCTGGCGCGCGAAGATAAACACCGATCCATCGACGTATCTACTATAATATGTTTAATCCCTTGATTGGGGTATTTTATAATTGAACTATCTATTACTTTCGGCTTTTGCTCTAATTTCTACGTTTCTTAGAATAGTGTGCTTCTTTCTGTTCGCGATAAAAAAACGACTGCACCGATTTTCATGCTGTTCTGATTGGAAAAAGTGGTTCTAGAAGAAGGAAGGTTTAGTATATAAACTAGCGGAAATCGCGGCTTCGCTCAAGCTAAATCTAGGGACGAATCTGAGCGAAGCGAGGGAGACTCGAGCGTTGTTATATAAAACGGTTTCTGTGAGAAATTTCTTTTTAAGTTTAATTAAGCATACGTAGTTACATGATACGTATTAATTTGTATTGCTCAGTAACATTATTATTAATTCACACTAATACATATACGTTAAAAAGTGTATATTATGTTAAAATGTGTAACTTTGCGACTCTACATATTTTGATTTAAGATATTTTATAAAGTTGATTAGAACAATATTTTTTAATGTAGGCACTATAAGCAGATCCGTGGCAAAATATAGTATTACTACATAACGACCCACTTCGTTTTGAATTAATAGATAACCTAAGACCTATTCTATCTTGACACTTGTACATCGCTTTTCACGCGTTTATTTAAATTGATTGCTTTTTGATAAATAATTGTAGAGACTAGGGACGTACCATAGCTCATGCATCCTATTATACTGTTAACAACATACTAGTGTTAACCCGCGGCTTCTGTTACGTATTTTCTTTTGTAGACTCTACTAAGAAAATTGTACACTATCTCAATCATTAGTATAGTAAATATATTTAAACATCTAATCTAACGTTTACGTGACATTTCCTTCAATACGAGGGGAATCAAGTCATAGTCCACCGCACTGGGAAAGAACGGGTAGCCGAACAGAGACAAAACTTGCTAGTTTCTCCCAAATATATAAATTTTCTTAGGATATTTCCTTCGCACATGAAAATATTAAAGGTACGAGACTCGCGATTCGAACCCGCTTCATTCTAATTCCAAGCGACTGTGTTACTACTAGGCTACCATTGCCATAATACATATAATAATACAATAGTCTCTATATTTCTCTTTTCCATAATTTTTCATGCAAGTGACGTAAAATACGACCGTCATTTAATACGTAAAAACGACACGTGTATCGCAATAATTAAAATTTTAATGCTTTTTTTAGAATACAATAGGCTTACACCTAATCTGACTAAAAGTAAGAGCATTGACCTAAGCTTCATTTTCATCATACGACAAATTAGTTAAGTACCAGTACATTATTATGGCTCGTAAAATAAAGTAAATCTAATCAACTATTAAACATGTTTACACATATAGTATATTTTGTAATAAATTATCTTTTTAATTATGTACATGTTAACTACCTGTTTCTGTGACTCTTTATAATTAACAGTATTAAACACAAGATTTTGCCCCGATTTCGCTCGTAGTAAGTGCTTTGAAATTAAGCTATTCCATTCGAAAGTTTTACTATAAACAGTTAAGGTATTATTGTGTATAGACGTTTCAAACACACTGACAATATGTTTTGCATTAGTGATATATATAATTTATAAGACTCAAAATGCTAAGATTAAGATCATATCTCAATATAGATATGAATATGTCCTTTTTACTATCTGTGAACCAAATTTTGCTTAAATCGGTTCAGTAGTTTTGGCGTGACAACGTGACAGACTGACAGACAGTTTTTTTCGCATTTATAATATTAGTAACGATAAGAATTTGTAAAATAGAAATCAAATTAGAAAATGCGAAAAAATAGTTCGACGAACTCATTCTAAGTTAAAGTTTATCAATTCTAGCTGAGTGGAACTCGCTTACTCAGTTCATTGACATAGGCTCTGAAAGAATAAAATTTTAACAGTGAAACTAAACTGTACAGATTTTTGCAAATGGATTTTAAAATAGAGTTCAAAAATATTTCGATTTTTTCCAATTATCTCATATTACTATTGATAAGTTAAAAAATTTTTTAGGCTTCTTTTGAAAAAAAAATTTACTTTTTTACCTATTACGTTAATAATAATATGGTATTAATTTTAATAATTAAAAATACTATACAGACGTGTAATTAAATTTAAATTAAACATTATATACAAGATTATAATTTAAATGAATACTTTTAAGTCATAGTTGTAATTTTTATTACGAAGCCAAATCGGTAACAATAAGTTGGAACCGAATTAATGCTCGCGAGTCAAGTTTAAACGAGTGTCAATGAACGTCCTTCAGTTTGTTAACCTATAACCTCTAGTTAGAATATGACAGTTAAATCTTACGATTTAAGAAATAACCGAAACTTGTTTAATATTTAACTGTGCTCTTTGATTGAACTTTTTATACCTACAATGTAGTCCTTTTTAATGTCGCACGCCTAGGCACGGGCCACCTTTCAATACGAGGAAGATCAGGCCATAGTCCACTACCCCAGCCAAGTGTAGATTGGCGGTCTTTCGAAAATTTGCTAGGTTCTCTCATGCAGGTTTCCTCACGATGTTTTCCTTCACCGTAAGACAAATGTTAATCATGTTAGAAATGATTCGCAATGAGGAGTAAGACCCGGATTTGAACCCGCATCACTCTGTTAACCAAGCGAGTGCGCTACCACTGGGATACCACTGTATATAACATAACTATTGTAATATTCAAAATGTGACAAAAACTAAAATTAAAGCACATGAAAGCTGTAGAAATCGCAAATTTGTTAAAATTTTATTCGAATACACAATGAAGTGACGATAGTTTGTCGAAATCGCAAAAATTGTCCTATATATTATTCACGATCGTTCAGTAATGAGGTTTTTGAACCCGCTCTTTACAATTGTATAGTGTGTATAATGAAACGTTTGTTTAATGTGAATTTTGAGACTTTGTTTTCATACTAGCTGTAAATTTGACTTGGCTTGTGGTTTTATTTCATATAGGTAGGTAGATTTAGTTGGTGTAGATTCGATTATCGTTTGAGGTAATTACGTTTGAATATAATATTATATTGCTATATTACTTTGTATATGTCATATATACGATATATTATATATAATGGTAAAAAAATATATCAATTTTATTCTAATATACATATTATTATTCTAAAAAAACTTGGTTAATAATCTTGTAATTCTTTTTATATTTTATGCAATATTTTTGCGTGTTGTAAATAGATTTAAATTTTTAAATGAACCAATTATATCTCTAAAGACTACGAACTGAAACTTCCAAAGTAGTAATATCTATTTATATAAGGACATACTTCCACATTTTTAGTTATATACATGTATATTACTTTAACACAAAAAAAAATATTAAAAATACGAAATTTCAGGAATCCCGTTACCATACGTTAACGTAACGTGACGTAACATTTACATACCAATCGGGGTGAACGTCCGACGGATATCGAATAAACCTAGATTTTAAAAAATGCCCATATATTATTCAAAGTGTATTTTAAGAGCATTTTTCGTGTGAAAACATTTCCGGTATTAACATCTAATGTATAATCGATCAGATTCAATCAGCTGTTCGTTTACATGAATGTATACTACATACATGAATCTATACAGACATTTTTATACCAATATGTAATTCTCGCAGCACCGCTCGCGCCCGAAGGATGAACATTTAGGGTCATAATCTTTTTTTGATGCTTGATAAAAATTTTGTCTAAAAATAAGAAATAAAAAATCTAAACAACACCCTTATCACCTAATGGAATAAAAAATAGCCTGTGACTTATTCTCAGACCTACCAAATATACACAAATATCATACAAAACGGGCAAGAGGGATCAGGCCATAGTCCATCGCGCTGGCCTAGTGCGTGTTGGAGGACTTCACATGTCTTTGAAAAACTTGCTAGGTTTTCTCAGACTTGCAGGTTTCCTCACGATGTTTTCCTTCACCGTAAGACAAGTGGTAAACATGATAGAAATGATTTGTACATGAAAATATCAGAGATGCGAGATCCGGATTTGAACCCGCATCACTCGGCTATACAAGCGAGTGCGTTACCACTGGGCTACCACTGCCATATATACCTACACAAAATTAATATCCTTTCGTCTTAGTTAATATACGAGTTAAATATGAGGTTATATAAATTTTACGAGTAATTTTATTACTTTTAATACAAAAAATTATTTCAAGTACAGTAACAACATTAATAATACTTATTTAATCAAACTCTTGACTCTACCAATAATATTTTGCTTCATCTCATGTTCATCGAAATTTTAATGATTTTCCAATCTAACTTTCCTAATAAGGCGCGATAAAAAATTAACGTGTCAAAGTTTAAAGCAACACAGTGTGGGCGGAATGTAGGCGGTCGTTGCTTGAAGTGGCCATAAATGTTCATAGAATCAATGGAAAAAATGTCGACACAAAATTAAATATTTATATATATTTTGTTTGTCGTAAACTAATATAATATGATAAAACAGTGTTTTTGGTCCTAAAATATCGTAAACTTATAGTTATAAGTAACGTAAGGTTCAATCCGTCCGTCTTTTTATCCGTTCGTATAGTAAATGGTGTTATTCAGTCATAGTTGAAAAGATATAGCTATTAAACAATACAAAAGTACTGTCAAAAAATTTGCACCAACTGAGATTCGAAGTTGTGACCCAAAAGTATTTTGAAACAAACTAATACCACCACTATGCATGTATAGATAATTTGGAACTACAAGTATTACCATAGCAACGCTATTTAGTTTCTGAGGTAGCGACAACACGTGGGTTTCAATAACTACCGTCGAAGTGAACGTCAAAACGAAGGGTGCAATTTAATATTGACCTTAATGGTAAAATTTAATGTATTTTAAAAGACGTAATGTACTGTTAACCAACTTTTAATATAGGAGGTGTGATATTCCTTAATTAAAAATAAGACTAAATAAACCTTTACATACAGACAAAGATTAAGTTTATTAAGTACTTCTTCCTTTTAAAGTCGGTCAACAATAAAACCTTCTACTCAATACTAAATAACTATAGTAAATACTCGTACCATTATTTTCATACTAGAGCCGATCTTGTCAAGAAATTAGTTTCTTTCATTATTGGAAATTGTGTTATTATTGAGTTCGGACGTTTAAACGGTTAGCATAGATCAGCTATCACAATTTGAAATTTTATCAAAATCGATCCTGTGGTCTCCACGTGATGCTGTTCCAGAAAGACAAAAATTGTAAAAATCTATAGATTCGGCCTCTATCTATATCGATAATAATGAATACTTCCATAAGATTTTCCACAATATATGTAATGTATAGATTATATTATGTGTATAAATCGTTAACAATACAATCGTTAACGTTTCGTTAAAATAACATTAATATAAATAATTCGTTAAAATATAATCGTTAACAAGTCTTGATAGGTGCTAAAAATAGACAGACTGACATAATTCCAAGACGAGAAAAAACTACTGATTTGTCTTTAATTATTATTATACATATACTTGTTTTACGTGAGAAATCATCATCCGAATCAGTTTATCTTAAAAATCTCATCATTTCCAGAAGTTAATTCAAAGCAAGTTATTTAAAAGTGAGGATTATATTTTGTTAACGTTATAATTGCGCAGGCGCATTAAGACTTTAAAACGGTCATGTCAGAGCCAATAAAAATTTAGGGCATACTATATTATAATACAGATATCTCCAAGTAAAGTGTAGGTGTCAACAAGCTTTTATTTTTGCTAAAACGAATAAAAATGATCATAAATAAGTCGAACTTTCAAGTCGTTTGTAATTTTGTAGTTAATGCGAGTGACATTATTTTTATTAATATAGCTTTTCAAATTCATATGAAGAGCTTTAGTTTAAATGTTGAGGGAATTTGAAAAATAATATGTATTTTTATATTATATAATAGTTATGGAAATTTTGTTATTTATTTGCAAAACGATGTAGTTATGTACATTCAATACTTACACTTATTATTTTTTAGTTATTTTTTTGTGCAGAAAGTTCTCTATTACATTTGTAATCAAAAACACCCGTTGGCTTAGTTTGTATCACACATTTGCTTGAAAAAGAGAAGAATGATTAGTAGAATAAGATATTATAAATGAAACTATCTTTTCGGATTTCGTCTCGGATTTATTTTTATTTTTGGTTCCCGTTTCCCGAAAAGATGGTTTCAATAATGACAGAATTCGCGTAAACCTAAGAAAATATTATATAGAGATACTTAAACCATACCCTAATATTAACATGTGGAAGAAGTTACGCACAGTTAACTAAAACATTGATGATACGAATGAGATAATTAACAATAATTATAAAGCAACAAAGGAACCCTAAACACAAAACGCGGTTTGTTCAACACCTCACATCTTAATCTTAACTAAAGAGCTGACAGCGTAATTACCTATTGTTTTAAATTATAACACAGCTATATTAAGGAGTATTATTTTCTATGAAATCAAAGAGGAGGCCCTACGTCTCAATTTAATAGTATTTCCCCCAAATTACGGAAGCACGCTAACTTAGATACTTATCAGGTCGATGGATATGGAAACTAATTTGTACGTCAGAAATAACTTGAAGGTTTTAAATTAGTAGATTTTTATGATATACTACTGTATGTCTTCGGCGATGCTTGAATTTATCTATATATAATAAAATCCAACTTATTCGAATCTGTACATTGAATATTTTTTGGAACATCTAATTTACATTGTCATTATTAATAATAAAGAAGCCGTTTTAAGATTTTTTGTCTGTGAACGCATCACGAAAAAATTACTGTATAGATTTTGATGATATTCAGTAAGATGATAGCTGGTTATCGAATCAATAACTTTATAATATAATTTTTTGACGACTCGTTTGGCTCAGTTGGTAGTGACCCTACTTTCTGCGCCAGCGATCGCGGGTTTGAGCCCCGCTGGGGGCATTCATTTGCTAATCACGAATGTTTGTACTCCAGTCATGGGTGTTTATATTTATAATATGTATGTAGGTATTTAAAATTTATATATGTAATATATTAGCTATCTGGTATCCGCAACACAAGCACGTAACGTAGCTTCCTGTGGAACTAGATGGCGCTGTTGTCTAATAATGTCCCAACATAATATTTATTTATTTATTTATAATGTAATAGATTTGTAAAACCAAGTAAACCCACACAACAGAACAAGCGTTTGACCATCAACACACCTTATTACTATAATAACTCTTCTAGTTCCCGCAATTTGTGATTATCTCAAAGCTTGAATAGAAATTGAGTATTAGAAAGGAACTGATATTTAAATTTCAAGGTTTAGTGTTGTAATTTAAGCCATGGATATGGGAGTGTGCTAACGTCTTGCTTCGAACTAAATCTTTAACTAAAGTTAAAAATTACATACTATTGCAAATA
The DNA here is from genome assembly GCA_951802675.2 of Boloria euphrosyne. Taxonomy (NCBI): domain Eukaryota; kingdom Metazoa; phylum Arthropoda; class Insecta; order Lepidoptera; family Nymphalidae; genus Boloria; species Boloria euphrosyne. Next base: position 11,784,971 of record OX637887.1, read on the forward strand.
TCTAGTTTATTAAATAACAAGCAGTCATTAAAGGCGGATAACCTCAGTCGAGAATCGAATCTTATAATACGGTACAATACAACTACGATGCTCTGGCATTATTAAAAAATATATATTTGTTTGTTTTATATAAAGGAAAATATTCTAAATAATAAGATTATGGTATGGATTTTGATAATTTTTTTACAGTTTGTTAGTTTGTTCGAAAGCGCTAATCTCAGGAACTCCTAATCCAATTAGAAAAATTCTTTTTGAGGTAGTTAGCCTATTTATTAAGAAAGGTATATTAATAGGCTATATATCATCATACTACTACGCAAGGGAGCGGAGCAATCTTTACAAATGTCAACCAAATGTACATATTTATATTATATACTAACCGAAAAAACGTATCCTAGATCCGAGAGGATACTCGTGTCCGAAACGAATCCGAGCAAATCCAGGGAGCGGCGCTAGTAAAGAATATACTCCAAGGAAAAAACAATTATAATCAACTATTAGGTAATTTACAGTTTAACTTCATATATTTTATTCAAATTGAGATAACATTTAAATTCAAAACGTTTTAAATCAATCATCCATCAAACAGCTACCGATTGACCTTTACAGATTGAAATAAAATTATAATCATTGTTCATATTATTGTAATAAATTAGATATTTTAATATAAATAGGCAAAAGGAAAATCATTTCAGTACCTCTTTTTCCTGGTTTTCGTTAAGTTTATTGACCAGTTTTAATGTTGTTTTTATTAATAATAAAAAAATATTATTAGTAGACCGGTAGGTCTACTCGGTTGGTCAAGAAGAGTAACTAGTAAAGTATGGATGAACTGTGTAAGGGGATAAAATGACGGCTGATAAAAGAACATGGAAACCTATACTTTTAACTCTTACTTAACGTGGGATAAGAAATAAAAAGAGATGTTCATTATATCCATGAACAAACTTTTAACCACGTCTATAAGACGTTCTACTAGAACTTTACCTTTTTATGGTTTTTACCTATTATTGCTATACGAGAATCGAACCCGCTAATTGGTAGACTATTTAAACTCTAATATAGATAATTCGCTTGCATTAACGATTAGCCATCGGCCTTAACATACAATTGTTATTCAACGTTTTTGTAGCCTCGATTATTACGAAATATTCGCATGAGCGTGTTACGTGCTTCAGAATTATAGTCGGAAAATGTAAAGACTTGACCTTAGTTTTTTCATTTGATAACATTGTTTGATTTTCATTGAGTTCAATTAGAATTAGGCCTAGAAATGATATGCGAGTTAAAAATTTTGAACTATCTCAATGATAAGTAAACAGATAAGCGAAAAATTTTTTTTTTCTAACAGTAAAGTGAAATTAGGTAGCGATTCTAACATCAATAACCGTTTGAAGTCAAAAAACTTGTTCTTAATAGGCCAGGTGGCGCTTAGTACGAACTATCGAAATCTTACGACTCATTTGCACATATAAATATTAATATTAGGGCATGTATAATGAAGCGAGGAAACCTTGAATAGAATATATTGTATAATTAATCAACTTTATAGTTAAAATTTACGACGTTGTGAAATATGTTTAGTTTAGTTACAAATTTTGACAATTCTGTATTTTGTTGCCTATTTTTAAATATTTGTATGAAAAAGGGCTTAATAATTTTAGTTTTATAAGTCATTACTTCAAGTAATTAGGTTTAATGCTAGTTTTTAACTAATATCTAGGTATAGAAATGTTCGAAGGTAACATTACCTTTACCAACTGTCAAATCGATTTTTTAGTTTCTATAATATTATGTGAAATCTAAATGATAATATTATCGTACAATATACAATACTATCTAGTTTATTTAGTGATTAACGCAGCAAGTATAGTGGAACTTTTTCTAAGGCCTTCGATACGTTTTGACATATGCCAAAAACTGAAATCATTTTAAATATTTTCATAAAAACAACTTAGTATGTTAGAAATATAGGCATCAATAACTAAAGAACAACCTTTCAAGCTCATGCCACAAATGAATGCCTCAAACGCGACTCGAACCCGCGACCGCTCGCACAAAAAGTAGAGTTACAAACAGCCAAACGTGTTCAAATTGATGTTGATACTGTTTATTTAATGCATAAAGTACATATAAATTAACTTATCAGGAATGATAGCCTCAAGGTTTACTTGTGCACTGTCACTTCTAGTTAGTTCATTTTCTATTATGATTAGGTATTGCAATTAACTTCTGCCTTCTTAGCTTTAGCCTTTATATATACAAATTATATTAGTGTCGAAATTCGATCATAATTTTATTAATAAGCACTAAAGCTCGGAAAAAGCTGTTATAACAAAAAACTGAAAATCTGTTGAACGAGGGGAGAAGTCTGTTTTGAAATTGGGTATTTAATTATATTTAGATACTAGCAATACTGGCGTTCGTATACGAATAAGTCTATAAGACGTGTTAAGTCCGCCAACCCACACTTTGCCAGCATGGTGGACTATGGCCTCATCCACCTCGTATTGGAGTGTGTGCCACCGCCAGCAATGGGACGTTAAGGTCTGAATACTTATTGAGCAGAGCTATAAGCTGTATAACATCAAGCTGTGAATTTTAAAGGAACAATAATATAAGTAAAATAAGCGAGCGAAGCCGTTGACACTCGCTAGTTAAGTATAAAATTGCAAATGAGGTCAAATTTATACATTAAGTTATTGACTAATGTGCTTTTAATGGACGGTTCTAAATAAAATATCTACAGTTTCAAACACACGTCTTTATTTTAGTAGAAGTAGAATGTTTTTAATAAGCTTATTGTATAGTATACTGGACGCCTTTGGCTTACTTTGAAGGCAGTCACGGGTTCAAGTCCCGCTGGGGGCATTCATTTGTTGAGCGCGAATGTTTGTAGTCCAGTCATGGGTGTTTATATTTATAATATTATGTATGTATTTTAAAATTATATATGTGTAGTGTATCAACTATCTGGTATCCGTAACACGAGCCTCGTAGCTTACAATGCAACTAGATGTTTCTGTGTTTTAATATCCCAACATTGTTTATTTATATTAATTAACCCTCAAGGTTCTTATTTTTTTTACGAAATAATAAGTTTTGCACCAGTTCCAGTCGACTTTTATTATTATTTTAATGATAATGCTTGCAATAATTAATTGTAATACGCCAATATTAAGCTGTCAAACTCAGTGGTAAGTGGGCTATTAATTTGAAGGCCACACTTTCGATTCCCGCTTGAAGCAGATTTAAGTTGAACTTAGATCTAATAACAGACGATACATAAAAGTTGCCTTAGAGGTAAAATTCTAAGGTCATTCGATAAAGTAGTATTACTTGTAATTTCTGATTATGTCTATAGAAATTTAGTTATAATGTAGGTAACGTTATGTTTGGTGAAAGGTTAGAACCTACAGCCCTTCCGAAATGTCACTTCTATGACCTTTATCAATAGTGCACTCGGCGACAATACGAGAACATATATTTAAGCAATAGTTTCAGCCCGCGGATTTGCTCGTGATTAGCGGGACAGTTAGCTTATGTTTGATCCCCTGGGTTCTATGTCCTACAAACTGTCCAAGTCCTTGTCAAACCTTATCATAATCTGTTCAGTAATTTAGGCATGAAAAAGTAATAGAAGGATGTTTTTACATTTTTTTGACTATCAAGTATGGATACTTATTACTTAAAACAAAAGTAATTATCAATTGTCCTAAAAGTACTTAAGTATTCTAAGTACATTAGTATATCAGGTATTCGATTCTGGCTTAGGGCAAATAAGAAGTTTATAAGACAAGCCTCCATCAGTCCCAGGCTATCTTATTTAACTAAATATGTTATGTAACAAATAGATACAAGTATGTATTACAATATTTATCAAAGTTACTAAGTTGACTCTTGATCCATACATTAGAGTGCGTGGGCGTTATTGTGTTTCGAAAGCATTTATTAAGGACATTTCAGACAGGCTTAACAAGCGTATTGTAATTGATTATTATTAGTATTATATTGTTCTTAAAGCTGCAATAGCTTTACTGTAGCTTTTGCAGTTTCATAAAAGCTGGACCGGTTTGGATAAGATTTACTGAGATAGACTAGATCCAGAGAAATGCAGGTTAGTGAAGCGCGTACGGATAGTAGAGTGAGTAGTACGTGAGTAAAATTTAACAGTTAATATAAAATTTCAACTTATTACAAAATCTAAATATTTAAGAAATTAAACCGAAACACGTTTTAATCAAATATTTTTCATCAATTATTTTTAATCAAATATAATCCATTGCCGATAATCGAACCAGCAAGTTATCCTGATTTAAACGGTTTGACTACTTATTTTTGGAAGTCTATTTAAGCAGACCAATATAAATTAAAAAGTCTTAAGAAGCTCGTAAAAATTTATAAATTCAGTAACATTCAGCGTTTAATTTAAAATACCATTCATCTCCTGGAGCTAGTCGAGACGAGACTAACACAGTAAAAGGGCGTGATTCCACATAAATATTTAATTCGTCTCCATTTACTTAAGCATTGTTAATTTTCGGCCTTTCTGGTCTAGGTTGATGTTTAATTTTTAAGATTGCCGTCAAATTCTTTGTTAGTGTTGATTCTTGCTGGTTTAAATAGAGTTCTTTAGCTATAAATATAATATACTCGATTATTATTGAGAGGTAATAATTATGAAAATGATCGCGCGACTCGGGGCTTGAACTCGCTTTATTTGACACAGCGATCATCTTTCTTTACATCTTATACGTTTATAGTTTATACCACGAATACCAATTCACTATTTCTAAAGGTCAATATAACAAAGTTATTATGAATAAAATTTCATTTAAAATTCATAAAAACTAGACGCATATCCCTCATAATAAAGCAAATCAATCAAAATATTAAAACAATTTAGAAAGTTACTCTCCCTATTACCAAATTATCGCGAGAAAATATTTGCACCATCACGATGTAAAAAGGAGATACAGTGAAGTGGGGGCATATCGGTCTAAGTCCCCTCCTGTCAATTTATTGTGATTAATGAACCCTCTGAATATCGAAACGTTGATGCGACCAACGCAAACGTATTATGTACGTAAGAATAGCGCACACTGAAGTGTTCAACTAGATTGCTAATTTTCTAGCTAAAAGGGCACCGATTTCAAAGGATAATTTAATTTTTTCTAGTACTTAATGTCTTTAAACCTTATTTAAGAAATACAGAATATTCATAAAATGAACCAACAGCAAATAAAACTAATACAACACTATTTTATGAAGTCAATCAAAAATACATTATATGTATGAAGACATGATGTATAATGACATTAAAAATTAGTCTTAGGTAAGTACGAGTAAAAAAGATTCAGATAAGTATTTGCTTATTTATCTTTCTAATGCAAAGTATGTTTATTACTTTACAAGATTTTAAAAGAATTTGAAAAAGTAACAAAAACTTAAAGGCATTATATAAAATTTAATAATTTGTTGATGAACAAACTCATCTTCAGTTAAAAGTAATGTGTGCAAAGCCTTAGTTGCTCAAGTAACCGTTGCCTCGGTATCAACTTTTAATAAAGTCGGACCAAAAATTACTGCGGTGTTGGCAGCGCAATGGTTTCGCGGTCTTGAAACATTATTAAAAATTAATATTTCAAACTTTAGGAATTTTCCAAGAGTTGGAATTTTAAAAAGATTGTGTTTGATCAAGAAAAAATCTTTTTTACTTAAAGAAAGGGCCGCTATATATACATATTATACAGACGAGTTTTGATCCTTTCGATACTTTAACTGTAGGTACCTACCTTCCCACAACCTATATAACATTACCAGACAGTTCAATCAATCTCTGAAATTCAATTGAGCAAACTACATTATCAAAATAATTGAGGTTGTCTTAAAAAAGAACGAATAAATAAAACAAAATTGTATTCCACAATAATAATAAACAACCCACTTCTTGGTTCTTCTAATTAAACATTTTCAAAGCCAATTCTAAATTAAGTTATGAATTCAAAATTGATTTCATCTGCCGTGAGCAAGACGGGTATATCAAATAAATTATCTGACAATAGCAGATGACTTGTTCACGAATGGCTGTCGGCTAAAAGTCTATTATTGTATGTCGCTCACGATTCTGGTTTTCTAGAAAATATATTTTCAATAATACATAAATATACCGTGCAGTATCAATTTAAAAGTTTAGACAACGACTGTTCCAACATAATATTTCTTGTTAAAATATTGTATTAAATCGAAGCTAAATGTATAAAATGTCAAATTGTTATAGTTGTTTACAGGGCTTTTTTGTTGGGGCACGTGGGGACACACAGTGCCCTCAAAAGAAATATCGAAAATATCAAAAATAGCTATAAAAAGTGAAAAATTGAATGAATTAGAGTAAAACTCAAAGCACAGTGGCAAGGGGTGTGGGAGGGTGTACAAAAAATATGGACTTACTACTTTCGAGAATTCGCGAGCCTCAAAAAAAAGTGACAAAAAAAGACCTTCTTTATATTATGTTTAATTAATAGTCTATTTCATATTAATCCTTGGAACTGTAAACTCTTTCACTTCAAACAATTAACCTGATAAAAGAAAGCTTGTACTTGGGAACAAAGCACCTCAGCCACTAGAGGCAATTGTCTCATAATATCGGTTAGCTGCCAGGAAAATAGTCACTTTACAGTAACTGTTTTTTTCAAGTTGGCAACATCTAGACGTTTTATAGCGACACTTTACCGCAATCAAGAGGATCATTAGCTTGTAGATGTCTGCCAAATATCCTATACCCTGCTTTCAATGTTTTCTCACCCTTCTGTGAGAAAGACGTTGTAACACACACCTTTTTTGGAAGATATCCTAACGGACATTGCCAAGTTTTGCACTTTTTGCTGAACATTAGCGAATTTCTTTACAGGATCATTTATATAAGTATGAATCTACATTAACTTTTAGCATCGATTTTCAAGAAGAACATTAATCTTGGAGTAAAACAAATTAATCAATTACGTAAACACTTAAGGGAGTATCTAACCGTGAGTCGAAAAAATTAAATGGTAAACTAAGGAAATCGTAGGCGGATGGCAACAAAAAAACAAAACATCAATTTTAATGAGTCGAAAACCGAGAATTTTCTCTTCCATTTAGAGAGCAATATTTTTTCTACAACATTTAATCAGAGTAAGAAGTGAAATGGTAATTTGTATGGACCGCTCGATGTAAATTTTATGCAAGAATTCGTTCACTCCCTCTCCCTAAAAGGGGAAGATTTTTGCAGCGGACAGAAAATTTTGCTTAGCCAAGTGAAATTTTAACTGCCTCGACAGAGACAGCTCTGGAAATGCGAATACTTAATGCTAACTTACTCCCCGCTGGTTCATTATACTACATAATTTTGAAGAGAAAAAATTGATCTGTTCGGTATCTATCTTGCCAATCCGAAATAACTTTTAAAATAATTCTAATGAAATATTTACAAATACAAATTAAGAAACTGATATTAACGATATTAGAACATAAAAGGAAAGTAAATAAAAAGCAAAAAAATTAGTATCGTCCCGACTTATTACAGGAAAGTTTAACGAGTTCAACTTCGTAATAATAAAGAAATATCCAAATCCCGAGCTAAAATGTTCGAGTGATTTAATTCAAGTTCTTACAGTAAATTAATGGATCCTTGCCCCCATTTGAAGGCAGTTATCAACTTTGAAACTCGACTTCAACTTTCCAGTTTGTTTCAATTTGTCAAGTCCGATAGAAATTCAATAGGTATGATAGATACTTTGTATAGCAAACAAAAGCTGTCCCATTTTATTCCCCTAACTCGTGTCATTATTGCCTTTGTACTTTGATGGACGTCAATCGGCAGAGCTGATGTTTTAGCAATTTCATTTTCCTTATATTAATCAAGCTAGTTTATTTGTGAAAGAGAAATGGTTTTCTAATTAAAATTTCTATAATATATTGTATTCATTATTTCTTACATTATATAAATAAATATATATTTGGACTTTTATTTAACACACAGAACCATCTAGTTCCATGGTAAGCTACGAGGCTTGTTGTACCAGATAACTTAAACGCTGGTACAGCAAGTAGGTTCAAAATATAATTTGGGGTGATAAACATATTACTGCAAGAGTTTACAAGTTCACTAGATATTCAAGAAAATGACGTGAAGATCGGTCGGTCGGTCGGATCGGTTGGTATCAAAATGATTACTAAAAAAGAAATTAACATTACATATGAATCTTCATCGCTGGAGACTTTTAAATGAGGATTCCATACGTACTTTAGAGTGTGTAAGTTAAATAAAATATAAACTGACAAAGTTCGTAAAGCAAATTGGCTCCAGCCTGTTCGTGACAGTCTATTTCTTTACTCCTTACATCGTTACAATGTTTCAAGAATATTTTCGGAAATTAACTATCAAGTTTAAGTTAGTAATAAAAAAAGTTCCGTAGTGCGTATTTAAAATTTATATTTCGGCCTTTGTACCTATAACAATGACTTCTATTAACATTTGCCAAAAGATATTGAATTTGTACACGTTTGACCCAGAACTTTATTATATGAATAGACTATCAACATAATATAGTAATTTAATGGATCACATTATTATTGCCCAAAATGTGACAACGTGTGAATTTTGTCACATTGACGACAAAATTAGCATCTCATCTATAAATTTCAATATACACTAAAAATTGCGATAAAATATTTACTCGATCGGCCGTATTCTCGTATTATGCAATTAAAGCCTAACGTGTGTAATTACGAATATATTAAAACAAAATCAACACGCACTTAATAGAGTTTTAAATAACATCTATGTTAGATATGATGTACAGCGTGTACAAAAATATACATATATATACAGTCTCCAAAAATGAAAGGTTTAAAAAGCTAAGTGGACGAAGTATAAATATAACTAGTTAATGAGGATGTAGCTGCTTAAGTGGTATGAATTAACATGTCACTTAAAAATTGAGTAGGAAGCAAATGATGTTTTAACGCTAAACCTAGATTAGCACTAGTTATTAGACAGCATGATATAACCAGTCATACAATGGACCTATTAATAAGATCGTAACAAGGTTACATTTCCTAATTAACCGTCTTAAGATTACAATCTACTAAAATTAGAGCATTTAATTTTGTCTCTGCGTAGGTTTTATTAATTTGAGTAGAACCGTACTACGCCTTATAACATCAGCTGTCTAATGATTCTCATCAAAATAGGTTCAGCCGCATGAGAGTAGCCGGAACAAATAGACAAATTGAAGAAAAAAATGATATTATAATCTCATATTCTTTTACTGCCAGTTTCAATAACTCTATCTACCGATGACTGGTAGTTACTTTTATGCTATTTTGACACATTAAAAGTTACAAACTGTCAAAATCGTATGAAAGTAACTACCAGTCATCGGTAGATAGAGTTATTGAAACTGGCAGTTAGTAAACAGCTGTTATTTTGACATTAAAAACAGATATGTATAGATAATTTTAGGTAATACTATCAAATATGATAATTTGTATTTTCGTTCTAAAGAAATACATTGTTATTACCTTACTCGAGTTCAAAAGGTCAGACACTGATGCCAATTCTTGTCCAGACAGAAAAAAAACGTGGTCATCCGAATAAAAAAGAATTACTTTTAAAGAAAAGATGAGAATTTGTAATGCAGGAGCACGTTATTCGTAATAGCATGTCATATTTATTTCATTTAATTTAATAGTCTTGATATTGGTATAAAAATAAAGAATACTAGTAAATTTTATAATAATAATAAATTTTATTTATAAATTCATTTCATTGTATTAAAATATCGAACATGTTTAAAATACTTCTTCGGTCGTAATTATTTTTTTCTGACACATTGATTTCGAAGGTCTTACCAAAGAAAAGTTGTAGATGTGAAGCATTTTACCTGTAAACAAAAAATCAAATTAAAACGATTATGTAAATATTAACTTAAGGCAATAATAAACAAAAATGTGTTTTTATTTACTATTTGCTAGTAATGTAAACTGAAGTTGAGAACTTATAAATGCCTACAACCTCAGCTGATTTTAAAATTAAATATACATTGATATTTTTTCAATTAAAAAGCTTAAACCATTTTAATTATTTTAAGTTTAGAAAATAAAAAAATATAGCACATAAAATATAAATTGAATATAAAATGGTTGATTATTGAAAGTGTAAATTATATATTAATGCGAAAACTTTAAGAGCGTGTCTATATAATAATATACAGTCAGTATATTGGAGGTAGTAAATTACAGTATCTTTACGATAGCAGTCCATGGTAATACAGATCACAAGAGATCACGAGCTAAAATCAACTTAGCAGAAATCGTGACCCGAGCGCATGCTGCCCAAAATGAAAATCGAAACGAGAGCGCCATTGCCAGACATTAGCGTAAAGCTACGAATACACTCACCCAGCTTTCTACATATGAACTGTAATTTGCCCTCAATCACACAATACTTTTACGATGACCACAAAAGTTATATTTTTTCAACTTTCCACTATGTCAAGGCAATTATATCTATGAATTAGAATATTTTACCACTATACGTGAAGAAGGAATGTTGTAGGAATTAGCTAATTGACAGGCAATCGAGAATTCAATGCGGAAATAGAGATTGTGGTGAATCAATATTTTTCTTACAGACACTGCGCTTTACATTTCTAGAGCAATTCAACTGAAATCCATTAGCGTTCCCGAAAAACAACAACGGAGACACCAGAAAAAGTATCTACAAACTTAAAACAACTGAACGTTTATATGAAGGAGACAAATAAACGGATGTGTTTAAGCATTTCAGTTAAGTTATGCGACGACACGTTCAATGACGAAGAAGCAAACTGACAAAATAAAATGTTCCCAAAAAATCCTTTGAAAAGGTTTATACAATAAATCTTTTAATCCTCTTATATACAATTTTATCGAGATTGGCCGGATGGAACGGTTTCTTTGTTTTTCGTTGCCACTGCCGGCGTATTTTCCAATGTCCGCTTTTTAATTAGTACTTTTATGTGCATTTACGATGTTAGAATCGATTCGGGTCGTTTTTATTTTCTGGTTCATTAACCATTACAAAATTATAATCTGGTGTTTTAAGGGGCTATATAAATTTATGATTTGTTTTTACTACCTGTCGCCTTGATTTTTTGCGTCATTCGCATAAATAATAACATTAATTTTATTCACTTTTAAGTTATAGATAAAAAGTGTTTAGTCATCTGTCATTATGACTCCACCACGATGTCACAGATTCGTAAAAGTCTTAATGGAGATAGCTTATACCTTTCTCATTCAAAATTTTATTGACATATCTACCTCAAGGGAATCGTAATAATAACAGAAGCAATCACTCGTAACTTCGATAATAAAGACGTAGCTTGAGCACGTATCTACTAATGTTAAATTCCAATCGACTGATTCGAAGACTTCCTCTGTCTAAACGTATGTGAATTGAAAATAAAATCAGAGAATACAATACCTCTTATAATATGTTAAGCTTATTTGAAGAATCTTATAGTTACTTGACAGGGACAAATTTAAATTCTCCCAAAGAGCTTACACCGTGAAGTATTCTAAACTCATCAATCAAATGAGGCAATGTTAGAAAGAATATAAAAAACTATTATTGATGGAGACAGGTAGACTGTATTCGATACGTACATACAGGACATTTTGATGTATTAGATTCATATCATAATACGGTTGTGTGATAATGATCATAATGTGCTGTATAATTTCTAAGGTAATGTTTCGCGAAGAAGCTTACCAAGGGAAATGGTAATAGGCCTTAAAGACTTCTTGAAGACAGCTTCGAAGCTTTATACATTTCTGTCTTATAAAGGAAATTGCTCGGAATTTGTTGAGCACATTCAAATTCTTGCAACAAAATGAAACCACTACTACTAGATTTAATAGAAAAGCAGAAGAAAAGTACAGTAAATCGTATTTTATGGCAATAATTGACTGGGCATTTATATAAATTTATCTATTGTGATTCTAAAGAGGTTATTCATAAAAAAAGTTTACTTTAATATTATACAAAAATCTGCTTCAATTTTATCGATATTTATGGACGTTACAAGTAATGTGACGCTGGAGTTGTATATCGTCCGCCCCCATGCACAATAAAAAGGCCTTATCTCCACTATGTTTTCATTCATTTTTTGTTGTATCTTCTATTTTATTATACACAACTGGGAGCCCTCATGCTTCTCAATCCAGACTTTGAAATTTACGACCAAACAAACAAAGGTTAGTTGAGCTTTGATTTTATCATTTAATCCCTTTCTGGTGAATTCTTTACTAGTGAATGTCTATGTTAGTTTGTTACTACAACTATAAATTAAATCAAAGCAAATATTTTATTATATTTGTAACCTACCTAAAGTAGCTTCAACAAATGATGATGCTACAGTACAATGACGTAAACCAATTTAATTTACTAAAATTACTAAGAACTCGCTATGTTAAAAATATACTGTAATTAAAATCACATTAACGTTGAAGTTAAATCTGATAACATTGGTATCGGAATATTTTGCGAGAGTTTTGTTTATTCAGATGTTTAATATCAACAGTTTGCAGTTTCGTTACTCAAGTGTGCAGCATATGTTTCTGTCAGGTGCTATAACCCACAATTTTGGCAATACAATGACAAATTACAAAAACTGTTCGACTCATCCAATTTCACCAGTTTAAACCAACAATTTTGAAGACAGGTATTATAATGTTGAACATAAATACTTTTGAATTTATAGTAAGCTTTATAGTTTGTGAGTCAATTTTTATTATCATCATTAAACTCTGATTTCTTTTATCATTCCGTTAGTTTTTATCTGAACTGAAAGCGGTTGGCTTTAAAACGTGTTTAATTTGATGTCGACATCAAGTGGGGGCTCGAAAGAAAATATTGTTGGAGTAAACATTTGTGTTGAGACTTACAGCCTTGCGAGCTATGCTTATCTTCATGCAAATACTACTTAGTGGCGAAACTGGTTGGTTTAAGCGTAAGCAAAAGCGGCGAATGATATATGATAAATTCACTAAGTTTATTATGATAACCTAGTAAGGAAATATTTTATTGTCTCGCTCTACGTTATATAAGTTTATCTTTGCAACGGGAAATGTAAGTTTGAACGTGGGATTAAAATAAAGATTTTCAGATTGGACTTTTAAAGCTATGCCGCTAATTTTGTAATAAATTACTATTAATATTTGGTTTTACTTCAAAATATCAACTTACTCCTATGTGTACTCTCACTCCTTTGTAACGTTAACTTCTGTAGAAAAGATCATGTCACATTGTAAATTTATATAATGTGGTTTTTAAACATATCAGTCATTATCACTTTGAGTAAATATTTATAACTACATAGATCATAATGTTAGATGTAAAACGTTTATAAGCAAACATAATATGTCTTATAACACAAACTATACCAGCATAATCAGCTAAGTTGGACCTAATGTTAACATTACCAAAATCTTATTCAGCCGCGATCTCCTATGAATTATGCACAACCACCAGTTAGTTAGTCATCGATCCATGCTCTTGATTTAATCTGCTCCGAGCTAATGTAGAGTGTGTTAACAAAGGCCGATGTTTTTACAAGTAATAGGTAAATAGAGAGTTACTTAACTAACACAGTGAAGTTCTAATTTGACGTTCATAATGTGATTGGCACTTTAAATACATTTTCGTATATTACAAAGAACATTTGCATCATATTTACTTATTTTGTTTGTTGATGAGTTTAAAATACTTTTGCCAAATTTTCTACTTTTATAATTATCATAGAACAAAAAATTTCGCTTAAATGCAAATGTCAATGCAAAATCAAATTTAAGGAATACCTGTATAAGTAAAGATAAAATAAGAATTAAGAATAACCACAAATAATAAAATGTTAGCTAGTGCGTCGTTAAACTCTAAAAAGACGTCACACTTCTTTTCATCGTCATGATAATCAAATACATCAATAAACTTGTTTATTCGATAAAATGAAAGTGTTATTGTACGATGAGACATCGACAGAGTTAAATCGATAAGCGTTTTAGATAAAAAAGTAAACACTATTTTGGCAACATAAATAATATTATTCGTCTACAATGTCTACAATCTATGTGTTGTCTGTTCAAGGCCTACAAAATATAAATTTTCCTACCAAAATTGATTCGGGATCAAAATCATAAGCCAACTGTCACTGGTAATTAGCTTTGAATATCATAAAATCTTTCAATAAAGCAATTAGAACACGTGTAAAGTAGACTGTAACATAAATACGTATATATTTACGTCAAATAACATTCAAAGTTACGCAGAAAATACGACTGAATTGATAAGTCGACTATAGAGTAAAATTTCCACGTGTTTGACATTTTATAATTAGGCACGTGTCATTAGTTGATAAAGAGGACTAAATACTCAACAGCGTCAAAAGAAGTATTGTGTTTTGTATTATTTTCCATGGTAAATATTATTTTTTGTCTGTTTCGATACAATGTTAGGATTTTTTTTGCGAATGTGTGAAACTAAATAATTCGTTCAGGTATTATAAATTTGCTTATATTTTATGTTATAGTTAAATCGTGTATAATTAACCAGAAGTATCTTTTGACCTTCGCTGTTAGGAAGCAATCATTTTGATATGAAAAAAAAAATTTTGAAACTAATTGCGTGCTGTGGTTTTACTCGCTCTTTTCTATCGTAGCTTATTTTTTGAAAATGAAATATATTAAAAAAAACGAACGAACTTCAACTTCATAATTATATTAGTTATACTACTACTAGGTATAATATATAATGTTATGTACATAATATATAACAAAAAATATAAAAATTCCATTCTCGAATAGTAAAAGTGAACTGGAGGTTATTATTTTATTATATGTATATATAATAATTATGTGAGTATATAACACTATCACTAAATCTCTTTTCATACAATTTTAATTAAATGTAAATTAGAGTAACCTCAAAATAGTATTATCCGGCATAATATATATACATATTTGTTTAAATATATTTTGTTGAATCTGCGTATTAAATACGCTTTGAAAAATCTTTTTGTAATAGTCGTTTTATATATATATATATATATCCATACTAATATTATAAATGCGAAAGTAACTCTGTCTGTCTGTCTGTCTGTCTGTCTGTCTGTTACCTTTTCACGCCTAAACCACCCAACCGATTTTGCTGAAATTTGGTATGTAGATAGTTTGCATTCATGAGAAGGAAATAGGCATATTATTTTTTGGAAATTCAACCCCTAAAAGGGTTAAAAGGGGTGGCAAAGTTTGTATGAGAAAAATATTTTTATTGCACATTTTTGCATGAAACTTTTTAGTACAAATGATGAAACACGTATTTCAGGGTTTTTCGAAATTCACCCCCATTGGGGGTTAAAGGGGGTGGCTAAGTTTGTATGGGAAATTTAATTCTATTGAAATATTTTGCGTGAAACTGAAATAATGCTCTGCAATACAAATTATGAGATACATATCTAAGCGTTTTTTGAAAATCAACCCCTATGGGGGTTAACGGGGGTGGCACAATTTGCGTAGGAGAAATATTTAACAGTAATTTTTACCATAAGTCCATAACAATGAACCACGTACATCAGTTTATCATTAACGAAAAACACACAAAAAAATTATGATAGGTACACATAGTAGCAAAATTGGTTAAAAATAGGAAATAAGTTTTAGAAAGCGCAGCAGTGGCGGCACGGCAGGATGCTACACAGTAGTTTTCAGAAAAGAGGGACAGAACTTTAAATGGGGAATCAGTCCTTGGTACATTATAAGTAACAGTATATAAGCAAAAATTTTTATTTTATTCACTCTTAGCGCGAGCGAAGCCGCGGGCACCGCTAGTATATATATATATAACGTATCCCACGTTCTGCTGCCTCGGTGGTGTAGTGGCTAGCATGTACAGTCATACTCCGAGAGGCCCTGGGTTCGGGTCCCCCCGGGTTGGGTCAAGTTTTATTACTGAGTCTTTCTGTTTAGTAAGTCTCAGTAATAGCACGTAAGGCATTTAAAGCCGTCGGTCCTGCGCCTTAGCTCTCTGGTCACTGGTCGTGTCGAGTAGTATGAGAGTGCACTTGTGTCTGTGCGTACACTCGTGCACTATAATATCTCCTACGTAGTTGGCTAGTCTTAATGAGATTGGGCGCAATCGGTCGGAGAACATTAGTATTACGTTCTGCTGAAAATTATTTCGTTTTTGAAAAATTCATACTAATCTTTAAAATGTACTCAGAGACAAACCCGAGCGGCACGAGTATGAGTAATAATTTTACATATATTTATGTAAATAAATGTATGATCTTAACCTATGTATAACAGAACCGTATTGTAAAGTATATTATTAAGGCCAATCGAGTAATTATTTATCTTTTAATTGATTGGACGCTTAAAGCAATATTATCAACAGTCAAGGACAAGTAAGAGTAATGACATCGATATTAATATAGAAAAATAATAAAAAAAAATAAACAAAACTATCAATAGTGCAATAGTAAAATATTTATAGTGACACTACTTACATTACACTGGATCATTTTGAAGTATGAATATTGTATAAGGAAAAAATGGCTGACAGATGTATGATCAAAGGAAACAATGCATCAATTGTTAAATTAACACACTCACACACTTTCGTATTTATACATAATAGTTACCTATAAGCAAGAAAGATAATTTAGTAGTCGAATATTCAGTAGTACCAACAAAATAGACCTAAATCATACCAACAGTATGCACTATACCAATATGATAATATTTAATCTAACAATTAACTTTTGAAAAAATCCAAGCAAAACCATAGTTTGTTACTTGTTTAATATATCATTATAACATATCTGAGGCTCTCGACCTCTTATAGGGATAGGGCTATTACTTAGAGATAAGAACAACATATTGTAAAAGATAAGTGAATCGACCACACAACTCTTGTTGCAAACAAAATTATTTGCTTTATACTAAAGTAATATAAGTACCCATTACATAAACTACTTATTAGCTTATAAATAATATAAAATTAAAAAAAAATCAGTTATATCCACAGAGAGCAAATATGGAGATTCAAACGTTCCCAAAAAAAGAAATTACTCCAGACATACAAATTTTTTTTTAAATGTAACATCGCATATAGCAAGGTTTTTGTGGGACATACAAACATACATAAATAAATGAAAATATATTACATCCATAGAAACTAATAAAACAAACTGCTCCACTCCTTTTCGTTATCTCTATAAAGAATTGGCCGATACGTTACAATAGCACGACATCTAAGACTAGTTGGAGTGTGCCAAAACTTGAATGCATTATTTTAAAATTGGAAATCAAAAAGCTGTAAAAATTCTAATAAAACACTGTATTTTATGATAAAAGAAGTATGTACCAATATAGAGTTCAATCAAGATAAGTAAAGTAAATTAGCATGCAAATGAGGATGTTATATCGTATTTTATTGAACTAACTATGAACTATGAAGTATACGACAAACGATTTGAATAAACACTATATGTATATAAAATATATTTTCTAGTATTTACATCATAGAAATACTAATTGGCTTGTTTAATTTGCTCGTTTTCTAGGTACATTTTAATTTTTTTAACAGTATCCTAATTATTTTCCAATAATAAAAGTATCATTAGTTACTTCTTAAAGCATCAGCTATATGCCAGTGAATTTCTTATCATAATCAGTACAGTCGTTTCATAGAGAAACGGGAACAATCAGAAAGACAGACAAAAATTTAAAGAAAATGTGTTTCTCTCTGGATATAAGTGTAATAAGTTACATCTAAAATGGCTCAGTATACAGGTATAATTCATATTCTAAATATTTAATGTCCATTCGCACTCTACGTGCAACAGTGTAAGTACAAAATCCATCACAATGGTATCTACGTTACATCATTTACACGCGCTCTAGTGTTATTAATAAACAAAGCACGTGTTAAATACTCATTATTGGGTTAGAATTTATAATCGGCGGAGTTTTTTAGTTATAAGGTGATATTAATTATTAAAAAATATTTTACTTGTCAAATCCTAAAAAATATATCTGAAAATGACTGCAAAATAATAGAATAATCGCTTTCGAATTATGTTTAAAACAAATAGACAAGGGTTACTGAAAATAGACCTTAGATATTGAGATATTATCAGGGAAAAACATTTTTTGTTTTATTATTGAAGTATTAAGGACGACACGTTTGGCGCAGTTGGTAGTGGTCCTACTTTCTGCGCCAGCGGTCGCGGGTTCGAGTCCCGCTGGGGATTCATTTGTTGAACACAAATGTTTGTACTTCAGTCATGGGTGTTTATATTTATAATATGTATGTATTTAAAATTTATATGTGTAGTATATCAACTATCAGGTATCCGTAACACAAGCACGTAACGTAGCTTACCACGGAACTAGATGGCGCTGTTGTAATAATGTCCCAACATATTGAAGTAACTGTTGTTTTATCATTTTGAATTTAGTAATTTTGGAAGTAAAATTTTAGATACAGATAAAAAAGCAGGAATTTTTTATGAAAATATTTGTCAATAAAATCGATTTCACAAAATATAATCTCTAATCGATGATTCTCTAATCCCAACCCATTAGATAATGTGGTGCATTATATCACCTTACGTATTAATTATTGCAATTTAGTTTGATTAGAAACTTGCATTCGAGTTTGTTTCTGGTAAGACTTCATATAGTTTTAAAAGAAAAATTGAAATATGAGATTCAATACTTTCATAGGATTTCTAACTGGTTCTAACTTTATATTTGCTTCCTTACCTCTCCTTTCCTTTCTGTTTTTCGTACCGAAAAATAAACTAGGAAAAATGTTTTAATTTACAAGGCAGTGGTGGTGTAGCAGGTTCAAATCTCGGATCTAGCAACTCTAAATTTGTGCCAACATCATAATACGTACGGTTATCTTATGGTAAAAGAAAATATGTGAATTTTAGACATTTTTAGCTAGAATGGTGAACTACGGCTTGATCCCTCTCATATTAAAGGGACGTTATAAACTTTACACTAGTAGTGTAAAGTTTATAAGTGAATTCAAATTAGGTGTTAAAATTAACGAACAAACGAGTAAATGGCAAGAAAGTTAATTAAAAATGTAAACAATGAGTCACTTATGCAGGAATAGCTTGTGCTGTATTCAATTCAAATAAACGGTTTTAGATCAGTGGGTCAAGAAATATTAATATTGCCTTTAACACATATTTAAATTTTACAACGTATGATAATTCATTTTATTTTTATTACTATATCGTATTTTCTAGAAACTAGCTTTGAAATTAATGGGAATCGATCTCGCAATCATAGCACTTACTATGCTATATATTTAAAAAATATTAAACATAACTAGCATAAACCATGACTTTGCCCGTGTTATATCGTATTTTTATGGCATTTTAATTTCAAAAACCCCTTAAAATGTAAATATTTTACTTTTATATGAAGTACCTAGGTTACTAAACTTTATCTTGTCTTTTTAAGGAAACGTTACGTTAAACTTTATATAAAAATATGTTTTTCAGTAACAAAATATCATAACCATAGAAATTCTTGAATAATGAAAAACCTTATCTTAAAACAAAGTTTGATCCAAATTCTGAGAGCCATTTTCGAGGTACTAATAATATATTTATTAAACCCATATCCAATTAATAATTTAATATTGCCATCTAGTTCTGCTAAGCTACGAAGCTTGTGTTACGGATACCAGATAGTTGATATACTACACATATAAATTTTAAATACATACATATTATAAATATAAACACCCATGACTAGAGTACAAACATTCGTGCTTAGCAAATGAATGCCCCCAGCGGGACTCGAACCCGCGACCGCTGACGCAGAAAGAGGGTCACTACCAACTGAGCCAAACGAGTCGTCAATATATTTATCATACCCATATCCAATTTATAATTTAATATTATAAGATATATAAAATATATATAATATACGAGGTCAAAGGCGTTTAGTTTCGAAAGTGCTTCCTTTAAAGCAGGTTTGTTTAGTTTGGTTTTTGTTTGATTGAAGATAATCTCTTTACTGGTGCGCTTACTTGGCGTGAGATCAGAACCCTACTGGGATAGACGGGCCGACGCCAAAACGTGTATCAATGTTTTCGATCTATTTAGCCAAACCAGGTTTTAAATAGTCTAATGTATATAATATATATACTTAATTAGTAAAAGAACTATAAAAATAATTTGCGTTGTACGTACATAGTAATTTTAGTGACTTAAAAATAACAAGTACTTTTTATTGACGACACGTTTGGCTCAGTTGGTAGTGACCCTACTTTCTGCGCCAGCGGTCGCGGGTTCGAGTCCCGCTGGGGGCATTCATTTGTTGAGCGCGAATGTTTGTACTCCAGTCAGAGTGTTTATATTTATAATATGTATTTATTTAAAATTTATATGTGTAGTATATCAACTATCTGGTATCCGTAACACAAGCCTCGTAGCTTACTACGGAACTAGATGGCGCTGTTGTAATAATGTCCCAACATATTTATTTATTTTATATTTATAAGTATTTTCTATATATATGTACGTAATAAATGATATAAGTGTAAGTGGAAATGTGGTATTTATATATAAAATAATAGTGATATACCGCGGATATGCTTGGTTTTTACTACAGATTTTTTTTCTTTATTTCTAATTTCCATAGTCATTTTTTATTTCACTTGTATTTCAGAAATACTGTTATAACCAGTAACAGATTAAAATGTTTAAAATCTGTACTATGTCCTCTCTCGATCACTTCAGTTTTCAACGACACTTGTTGACAATTACATATACCTACGTATGGACTAGGCAAAGACAATACCAGATATTTACATTTTTTCCTTGTTCACTTACTTTCGATGAAATTTATTATAACCAAAAAAAATATTAAGGTAAAATTTCTACCACCTGAGCGATTACAAGCTATTATTGAACGGCATTCAAACGGTTCCCTGATTTATCTAATATTAGGGCTTGGTGGGTGGCAGTGAGATAAAAATAGCCTGAAGATTTATATACATTACATGTAAATATACGTAGGTGTTTAAATATGTATTTATTGGATCACGAATTGAATATTATTGAATATATACTAATTTAGGTTACTGAAAAAAACTTGTCTTCATGATTAATGTAAAAACAATTATAAAAGTATTTAATACACTACAAATACGTATTAATATATCTAAATACAATCATTTTAGAAATATAAACTCCCATGACTTGATATAAACATTAATGTTCATCACTGCCCCCAGCGGGACTAGAACCCGCGATCAATGACACAGCATGTAGGGTCACTAGAAATTGAGCAAAACTTGTTAACTTGTAATTCTACGAAAATTCTTCTATTTTGAAACATTATATATCCATGTTTTACCACTTGTTTTCGGCCTGATGTATGAGTGAATATCCTTAGAAAGTACAAAGCAGAAATAGAATAAACGGTGGCACGTGTACGAATACTACGCAAATTGCTATTGCGTCGGATCGCAGTCGCACTAAATCGTATCACTCACGTTCTAACGTGGTTTATTTAACGTTTTGATCAATATCATTATTTGATTATTTTAATATAAATTACTACCTTTTCTCGCGATTTCTCTTGCGAGTCTTTACGTATACCTGTTATGACCCTTAGTCCTAGGGGTGATTTTAGATGCCCTAGATTTAGACCTATCAAAGAACTATGCTATCAATGCGAAAAGATTTTGAATGACTAGGCTAATAGTAAATAGATTTTTTTATTCTTCATATAATGAAAAGGTTACTTCAAGAGAATCAAAACTGCAAGAAAAATCTCTCATAGTGATAAATCGTTTTATAATTACTTTCAAGTCTATGTATTTTTTAGTTTTGTGTAGGTAATATTGGTGTACCAAGTACTCTACAGTCTATAGATAATTTTGAATTTATTACAAGTAAAATCAAAGGTGAGTACTAGTTAATAATTATAAGATCATTATGTCATTTTATCTACAATATGACGCAAGATGTAATACACGGGTCGAGAAAGCATGCCAAACACGCGTCACGTTCGCTCGGGTTAAAACGTAGAAAAAATATTTTTTGTTACACACGCGATTTACCTATAAAAATACTAATTTACACTGATATTTGTTAATTCATTTCTTGTCAAATCAGTGGGATATTCTCTTAAAATTTGATAGGGTAGTATCGAGATACAGTACTTACTCAAATATATAATAGTTTTGTATAAATATATTAACTAACGACATACTCTTACTTCACTCGTATCTGGAACTTACCTTAGATACAATTTGTAATTTATAGTACGTACGTACACAATAACCAGATAACCAAGATTTCTCGGTTATAGTCGTAAATAATTAGATCATAAATTTAACCTATATAATTAAAATTGAAGTGTCTGTCTGTAATTTCAAAAGAACAACTTAAAATTACAAAATTTTTAGAAAGGCTTGTCTATGGCCTGAAACGGCTGAACCGACTTTGATTAGACTTTAACTGGCAGATAACTAGAGTTATAAGGAGTAACTTACTTTTATTGTAGAAGAAGAGTTAGAGTTCCACTCAAAAACGTACCTGGGGATTGTGAGTCAGTCGTTAATATAAAATAAAATCAAATACATATTTAGCGAAATAATATTTAGCATCACAAGCAAAAATGAGATGAAGCAAAAAATAAAGATAACGTTCAATCTAAAAAAGATAATTATATAAAATGGACTTGTAAAACACACCTCGTATTCTTTCTATGTACTCGTATAATGACATCATATATTGCATGGGAAAAAAACGCCGCAACCACTACTGTAATTTTCCATGCATTCAAGTTAATGTTAGAGCCACGCACTATATTTGTCCTAACGGGGCTATATGTATCACATCTCCGCATGGGAACCGATGTTGAGTACCTATTATGTTCGGTATAGCTAAAACTATAAAAAAAGACTTCCGCGATGAAATAACAAACAACGCGTAAGAACTTCTAGATCTAGATTTTCAAAAAACTTTATAATTTTAGAATGCTTAGAAATTTCATAATGTTAATAATCTGATTGTAGAATTAATAAAGATATCGATAGGTATCGCGCAATATTTACAAACAAAGAACTATCTGGGACTTTTTAAGTCGGTTAAAATTCAAGTAACACTAATTGATCTATAACATTCCCACTGTTGGGATACATAAATTTAGTACATCAGTTAAGACAGATTACCTGAAGACATATAGAACAGTAAGTTCACGGTCAGAAAGCCATTACTGTGATCACAACATCGTAGTCACGACGATATATGGCCATATAATTATAAACACATTAGGGTAACCTTAGCATGTTAAGTACTATTCTTTCTTCGACACTAAACCATGTCAAGTCACAAATTTAGAACTAAATTTAGCGTTAGTAACAAAATTTTCTATAACGGCCTACCGTTCGTTTCGTCGTTAAACCGTTATTGATAAAATTATAATACCCAAAGCCTCAGGTTCTACTTATGCGTACAAATAGATATTTTTTCCTGATTGAGGTAAAGTTGAAGACAGAGAGAGAGAGAGAGAGAAAAAAAGGTGTTGAATGATTTTTCTGTACAGAATCAAAAAAAGATACAAACATATCACATCCTTAAACTAGTAACAATTAAAATGTTACAAAACATATGAACGAATAAAAGTGAAGTGAATAAAGGATAATCAACTCGTAGTTTAAAGTTTCCTACAAATCGTCAATCTATACTGACTCCAATCTATAATAAAGGGTATATCAAATCAAAGTAATAATGATTATAGCACATTATAAATACATTGCTAAATCACTGGGAGGGAAACACTGCACTTGACAAGATCAAAAAGGTGAAAACCAATTAAATTTCAAATGATTAAATTAATTTGTATTTAACTTTCAATTAATACTTAATTTGAACCGTCAGGAAGACGTCTTTGTGAGAACTTTTTGGTCTACGATCAAAGTACGGGCGTTAACTTTAGTACGCTGTTCGAATAGAGACCTTTTCTTTTAAGGCGTCAGAAGTTTCCCTAAAGCTGGTGTTTTCGGGAAATGAGTCGCATTACCGAGTCAATAGATTCCGACATGAACAGAGCTGAAGTTGCTATCTTATTTAGCCTTTTTGTTAGTGAATTGGAAGCCCTTAATTTAAACAATTTGCGCCGATGTCCAACTTGAGTTGATTAGATCTATTCAAATTGTAATAAAACAGGTAGTAATAATGAAATTACTTTATATTAAGTCTTAATGCTCCAGGCGTTATCATACATAATAGATGACGACCATCTAAATAAAAATTGATCTGTCGTACAAATAAATAATGTCCTAACGAATAATATTATATAATGTTCAAATTGAAACTATTAAATAATATCATGATTGGTTATTTTACATGCATAGTAGTCACTGGTAACTTTGAAGACCCTAGAGGCAGTCTCCATTTCGCTAGAATATCGTGACACCACTGTGTAGCGCACCAGATGCACCCAATCAATAAGTTTGTCCAAAACGGACGCAGATGCAATTCAAACGTGAGCCCGCACTACTTTGTTACGAATCGAACTTTTTATAGCTGAACAACAAAGTGGTCGAGTTTTCGACGCGGTAAATGCAAAATTTATGGCTCGCTCGCTTAATAAAAACTACGTGCGGGCTCGTAATATCGAGTCAAGTATAAAACGCGTCTGTAATAATAGAATGACTGCTAGATTATAAGACGTTTTATGGCGTCCGTTTAAGATCTGTTAAAATATTAAAATATGAATTATGGAACAAGATGCTTATTTGTAATTTGTTTTATGATTTACTAAAGTGGCAAAGGCTTCAGTTATTTGCGTCAGCGTAACAATAATGTAAGCGATGATGGAAGGACGATGTAATCCCAGGTTCGATGACTACGCAGGGCAATATAAATAATTGTTTCGATAAAACAAAACGTAAAGTTGAAAACTAAATAACGATGTCTTGAGATGCAAGGAATATTAAGTTACGTCAAAGATGGACGAAAAAGTAAACTGACTGAAACCGTTTTATACAAATTACCATCTATTGATTCTAATCCTTATCCATGTAAGATATATAATGTTGAATTTGTATAATAGTCTAATGCAAGACAAGTGAAGCCTCGGACATGAGCCAGTAATAGCTAAGTGTACAGTATTTGAGTCTGTCAGTTTAAACGTCACGCTTACAAGATCATACACCTAAGCTAATTATGCATTGCAAAAGGTTTCTTTTATAAAAGCGCTGAGGCGTGTACGTTTGCGTTCTAATTGCAATATATTCTAATACTAAATGTTGTTTTACTTACAATATGCCTTTGGAATTTTTATTCATATATCCTAACATAATATTTGGAACTTATTAGTTATTATTTTAAACGCCTACGTGAAGAAAGCGAGTTAAGAATAACAGGTAAGGTTTATCCTTTTCAAATTCTATGGAAATCTGTTGAGTAGTTTTGTAAATCAAACACCTAATGTTTATTTAAGGATATAAAATAATAATAGCAAAATACACTAGAAAGTATCTCATTTGCTAATCAACAATGTCTAATAACGGTTTATCTATTTTAAAACCTAGAAAGCAGCGTTGTAATAGAAGAGTAGAGCGTGCATAATTATTGTGTAAATAAACTGATTATGGTGGACTTAACTTATGGAGAATGGCCATTTTCTGTTGATTTAAGGCCAATGCGTAAAAGTTTACGAAATTCAAAGCATAAAATCAAATATTTTAAGAAACTAAACTTTGAAATTGTAAAAGTTAAAGAAAACTCAAAATAGCAGTACATTAAATTTATTAGTATCAATAAAATATGTTACACAACTACTCATTTATAAACAGATCAATAGACGTAAATCAAATGAACATAATATCAAACTCTATTGTATTCGATTTGGCAAATGAAATAGTGAAAAGTTCGAAGTGCGCAGCGTCAAGCGAAAGAGTTTTATTGATATGATCTCTGACTTCTATTATCCTTTGACGATCGTCTAGCGAAACGGTCAATACGCTCACTCTTTCTATACCGGCTGGATGTTCGACTTCCACTGCTTGCAATTGTCTGCTTCATAGTTAAACTTTTGGTTACTTTCTTATTAAACGGCCTTTAACCCTAATTTTAACTGTTCCAAAATATCAAACTTTTGACAGATGATGAAATTTCGAGAGTTTTAGGTTATTAGTTATTATCATTCATCTGTCATTTTAGGATAGTAAAGTAAATATAGCAAGTCGGTCCATTATTTCTTCAATCTGATCATAAGTCAGTGTGAAAATGGCCGAAGATGGGGTAAAAAGCTAGTACATCTTTTGATGGTCTACGATAAAAATTTGCATTATAATACCCTTTCAACCGGGTGGTATTCTATTTGCAAATTTATCTTCCATTGAAAAGGGGGATCTAAAAAAGATTCAATGAAAACTGTCGCGACGCCATATTTTGCTTGGCTTTCTTCATAAATCGTATAATCTACATATCCTTGTTTGCCGTGTACAGGAATTTGGCATCATCTTTTTTTAACAGCCCCGTTCCGAAGCCATTTCTCAACTCGAAGTGGAATTTTCGAGTTTAAAAATATTACAGATCGTGAACAGACTAAGTGAAATGAGTTCAAAGTCCTAACCTATCAGTAGACGTTTATAATATGAAATATTGAGTGTACAAATGTTTTATCTAATATACATTTGAAATCTATGAATGCTTTAAAATTTATTATATGCGATAAAAGATGAGGACTTTAATAGTTATTGAGCTAATTTAAGACGTTGTTAAAAGTGATATTTATATCCTCTATTAGCTTGAGTAGTGACATCCACTTCCTTTAATTGTTCCAGCATAATGACAATCACTGTGGTTAAGTTTATCCTAACTAAGATATAAAGGGAAAGAAAATATAATTAACTATTGACTATAAAAATATATTATAAATAATATCAAATACCAATAACAAATATAATCATTAATCACCAATAATTTTCCACGAATTCAATATTGTTTAAATAATCAAACAAAATAAAAGTTTGTTAGATCGATTTATGATGGAAATGCTAATAATAACTTTAACTGATGTCTAAACTTGAAATAAGAACATATTGTTTACATGTTTTTGCTATATAATAGAAGATTATTTTTAAAATCATCAAATATCATAAAAATAAGTTATACAACCAAAGAAATCCGTATCACAATAAATCTTTTGCACGAATCAAGTATATTTTATCTCCAACATAATCTAATGTATTCAGAATAAATGACATTTTTAAAAGTCTTATAAATCAATGTAACATATTAAAAAAGAAAAGTGCATCTTATGATTTTATCTGCATACAGCCAGACCGAAACCAGTTTCTTATATTGATTTAATAGCTCTGTCAAATTGATTAAGGTGACACTGAGCAAATTTAATCTTTGCAAAAACTAGACATGTCTATATATTTTGCTTAAATTTTTATAATTCTATCTAAACACCATTTGAGATAAATCTCTCTAAGGCTAAAACTATAATTAAGTTTACAAACATATATGCCTAAGTCAAACATCAACTCTTAAAATATTCACTAAATATGCAGATGGGGCACGAGTTGATTAACATAACAAAATCATTTATATGGCAATAAAACAGAAATAAGTATACCAATTATATTATGATGTCAAATTTTGCGATGGCTAAATCTAGTCTATACTAATAAGATTGGATATTCTAGAGGTCATTAGAAGATGATTAAAATTAATTTTGAATACGAAAATTGAATGCGAAATGATAATTAGATAAATGTATGGAAAAAATCAAAAGATTGAGTGGGTATGTTTAACCTTGTTGTAATTGTCGCATAAAGTTGCAGATTTCCATCTTTGAAACCTACATATTCAATTATAGTTAGACTTATAAGGCATATGTAATAGATGTTATCGTATCAACTAAGTTTTACTAGACATTTCATTAAAAGTAGCTTTTATGGCTATTGTTGTATCAATTTCTTTCATATTATTTCGTTCTTCTATCGATCTCATTGCAGCCTATTCAATCTCAATAATGTAATGATTATCCACACCATTAAACTCGAGTAACGGTGCAGCGATGGGAACTTCCTCTACAGGACCATAAAATGCTCATCAAAATCGGCGGCTCAATTTTAAAGTTATGTCCGGAGGCATAAAAACAAAATTGGGAGTATCCTTTTAACAAGCACTAAATAGCTTTCTTTTAACTGTTATTATTTTTAATTCATTTGTAAAACCGAGTTCTTAAATCTGCCCTATGTTTAAGTCAATAATAAAATGGATACTTAACGTCGTGCATCCTTAAATGCTGGATGAGTTTGGATCTTTCCATTTTTTGCCATACTAATCTAATTTGTTAATTTTACCCAAAATTGCTACTTCTTTAAAAATAAATTTATTAACACCCATGATAAAAACAAACATTCGTTCTCATCAAATAAATATTTGCCCTCAGCAGGATTCAAACCCGCGACCGCTATTATAGCAAGAAGGTGCACTGCAAACTGAGCCAAACGCGTCATCAATTTGTTAATAATACTTCTTATTTATTTTTGTTATACATTATGCAAACGATTCCTTTTGTATTTTTTTAACTAGCGACGCACCCTAGCTTTGCCGTCCCTAGGTTTAGCGTCAGCGAAGCCACGGGTTCTTTAGTTAAAATAAAGAAAATTTCTAAAATATAAGACAGACAAAATTTTTTATAAATTGATTTTTTGAATGCCAGAATCGCATATACTTTCACATGCATTTAGTGAAAAGTTGTTAATTTGAAATTAATTTTCAGTAGTAAAAGTATATATATACATATTTATAAATAAAATCAATTTTATATATATAAATATACATAACTATAGCAAACTCGAGGACGACTCCTTAAAAAGATAAAAACTTAGCTTATCTAGTTAATTCATTAAAAAAATGCTACTTCGTTAAACAGAATTTCGACTGTACCCCGTTGGAAAGGAAATTCGAGGCGGGTGATTAATTTCACTGGCATCCGAGGGATTTACTTCGTTTTAGAGTCACGCTACTCGCGATGTAAATCATCCGAATGCCGTACTGCCGATTTCGGGGTTCCTTAAATTTAATTAAAATTACAATATAAGACTAAATAATCTATTGCTTAAACTTAATCAATTTATTCACTTTGGCTTCCAAAGTTGTACTTTTGTACGGCGTCACGAAAATTTGAATCTTCGTAATAAAGTAGTGAAATATGATCGAACACTGGGCGAGACATATTAGACTTCGACTTCGTATATTTTTTTTTCAAACTCTTATTTAAATAGTTATTACTTAGTATCGATATATGGACCGAATTTACAATTTATAAAATTTTTATCAATCTGTCTGGACTATGCAAGAGAAAACTCTGCACTGGACAGATTTAGATGAAACTTCAAAAAGGCCAAAATTTTTACTTCTAGAAAATATCTCATTGTCGTGAATCGCCAGTTATAACTACTACTACTACCACTATTAATAATAATAATTCTAACGTCAAACCAATGTACTATATACGAAATAATATACAACATAATATACGAAAATTTCATACTGAAATATACGGGTCCTCCAACTAGCGTTCGTGTTTTTGCTGTTTAAATTTTAAGTAAAGCAGGAATGCTTAGATCCCACGCCACTGCAGCTGGGCGAAAAGAATTTTGTATTGACTTTACTTCGTTTAACTTTTAGTACTGAAAACACCTGCATTTTCTTTGGCCTGCAGTCAAAATTAGAATTATTCTTAAACTATTTCTTTTGTTCCACTGGAAAAATTATAGAATATTTTTAGCACATTCGTACAGAAATAGTAAAGTGGTCGAATTTTGTTAGAATTTTCTATAATGGACCTATCTAAATTATTTTTTAACAGTATATAATTGTGACTACCAAATTAAAATTAATTAACTATATTTCAATATTCCAAGCAATTCCATATACTGGTTTCAAATAAACCAAATATATCCAACCCCAATCCACTTAACTGAAAATGAACAGAAGTTTCAGCTAAACCTTTCAGATAAACTTGGTTAAACGCTAGTTTTTTTCCAATTCAATAAGGAACTAATTGTGTAAAAGGAACTGTCCACAAGTTAAATGGCTAATACGATTACCGCGAGTGAATATCAGTAGAAAAAGTTCTCGGATTGGAAAAGTTGGGCTTTACTACGTAACGATCACGACACGATTATAATGCGATTTTTTATATATATTTCAGTCACGTTCAAGCCAGTGTTTTTGCTTTATGTGTTTTATTCTACTTTAGTTTCTTGTTCAAGAAAATCTTACTTATAATGAATAAAAAAAAATTTTAAAGATATAATTAAAATAATTGCATACATTTTTTGCATTCAATTAAATATCTGCGACCATAATTTAGACAGTTTAAAGTTAGCATGTATTTTTACTGTAATTATTCTCTAAACTAGAAATAAAAACGCTATAATCAATGAGTAACATATAAAATTAACTGTCATTTCAAACAATTAATTTCGAATATCGGTTTAAAAATTTTGAACTATTTATAAGCAACGATGTTTAAACGTAATAATAGTTCTCGACTCTAGAGAAACAAATCAGTCCGGTATAGCAACACGAAACAGGTTAGAGTTGGAACCGGT
The DNA here is from genome assembly GCA_951802675.2 of Boloria euphrosyne. Taxonomy (NCBI): domain Eukaryota; kingdom Metazoa; phylum Arthropoda; class Insecta; order Lepidoptera; family Nymphalidae; genus Boloria; species Boloria euphrosyne. The sequence continues at coordinate 11,815,683 of OX637887.1, forward strand.
TTGACAAAATAAAAGTTCTAAAGGTCATTGCCGATAGTATAACACGGATAGACAATCTAAATAAAACCGTATTATAACGTAGTAAAGTTACAAATAAGACATCAAATATGTTTTTTACTGGTACAAAAATTGGGAACAATAGAATATAATTTTTATGAATTTATTTTAATTGGTATTATCATTCGAAAGTCAATCAACTTTTAAATTAGATTAACAAATATTTCTATGAATATGCTTTGCATTGGTTATGCTTAATTTTGTAGAAAATGGTATAGAAACTATTATGAGAGAGATCTAAAACCTTAAAAAAGCTAACGTTATAGAAAATTAGTTACTTAGCATGAGTTAAAAGATACATACAAATATTGGCACATTCATGGTAAGGTACGAGGTTTGTGTTACATATACCAGATAGTTGATACACAACACATACGATTACAAACAATTGTGCTTATCACAAAAATGAGTGCCTCCAACGGGACTCGAACCCGCGACCGTTACAAGTAGCAAACACACCGAGCCTAATATATCGTACCTAAAACTCGAAACGTAATTAGTTATATTTAATATCAAAATTTCCATTATACGTAACCTTCAAGTTTTATGGCTTGATACTTGTAAAGAAGTTAATGGCAGAACAAATGTCGAGACGCGACTTTTTAAAGAACATTATTGTCATGACGATGTGAGGATAATTCCGAAATCACGTTTTATTGTTATATAAAAAGGCAATTTCAATTCGAGTCATATTTTATATCTTTTAATTCATCACCACAAAAAGTAAAATCCTATAAAATAAAAGCTTAGCAAATTCATAGATTTGTCAAGCCTTATTTTTTTATTAGGTTCCACTTAAATAGTGATTAAGCTCAGTATCTGAGTAACTGAAATAACTAACCTTTGAGAACAGTATTCATCAAAATCCACATCCAACAGTTTTCATATTGAAAGCTTTAGGCTACTGTACTTTGCAAATTGACCAAAAAAAACGAATTCCACTCTTGCTATGCCTTTGAAATCCTAAAAGTATAAACACGAAACAATAAAAAGAATCAAAATGTAGTCTGTTTTACGTCAAAGCCTTCGTTACATTCCAATCAAAGTTGTACAATAAAGTTGCCCTTCCATAACCATCTAATCAACCCTGAAAGTTTCATTTGTGTGGAAATAATCATATAAAGGAAGAAAAGGGAAATCTAAATAAGTTTTAAGCTGCCAGTAACAAAAAGGATACAAACAACTAAAACTAACTGTAGTATATTATTTTTACAAGTAATGTTATAAATTGAGACATTATTTTACTATTTATCACAACCTTTGAACAAATATCCAGAACATAACCATTAATATTTAATAAATAAAATTAAAGAGCAAGAAAATTTTATAATAGTAGTATTAAAAATAACTTTCAATAATAAATAATCGCTTGGATATTATCATATATGTATAATAATAATCACTAGGATATATTCTCGTAATATCCTAGTGTACCTAAACGTGATTCTAAGCATTAATTTTCATGAATGTCGAGCTCGTTCCGTTTATTGGTATCGGTATAGTTGTAAAGTCATTATAAGAAGTTCCTAATTATTATTCTATAATTCAATAAAGTTACTGATTCGATGATCTGAATAGCTCTTAGATATTATAAAACTTTTATAATAATAATCATTAATAACTAATCAAAGTTCGTAAAATATGTTTCACAGATCCAATTTAGCTAAAACTCAAGCATTAAGAAAGTACTCGTATAAAGTCGTAACACTAAACAATATTTTCGTAATTATAATTTTAGAACCCTTCGCAGTTATAGTCTGACTACGTTATTAGTCCTGCATTCAGTTCTACTGGTTTAACAAATGCTGTTGAAAGAGGAATTTGATTCGGATTAAATGGAACTCGGTATTAGGGATTGTAATGAACGCTCAATTTTGATGCAATTTCGACGTTAAGCTAGGTGCTGAGTGGGAAACGAACAGCTCAGATTATAAAGTTCAATCAGTAAGTTTAATTAAATTACACGGCTATAATTTCAATGCTCCTTTTAAAATTTTACTAGAGATGATTAAGAAAATTGTAAATAATATATTAGGAAACTGGGTCTTTTCAAAATTAAGTTTTTAAAGTGCTTATTTTATGGCTCTTCTTTATTCTTATGTTGTAAAGTATTTTAATGGTTCAGGTAATTTAAAATAACGAAGCAAAGAAGTTATAATTTATAATGAGATAATTCTAAATAATGAGGTGTAAACAATAAATGTAATTAAGGATTTAAATACTTAGCCATAAGTACAAGAAATGGTATCGTAATTTTAAGCGTCCGAATAATACAAATTTATAGCTGAAAGGCGCAAATAGGTTGAAATTTCTTAATTCAGTCGAGTGTTTTTCAAACTAAAGCTTGAGAATTGAAAGATATATGGTCCAGTCCGGTGTTTCGCGTAGAAGTTGCGATTTTCAGTCGGCGTCAACGTGGCTAACGATTTATTGCCGGACTTTCTGTTTTCACATGTCACGGGTCGAATTTCTCAAGTTGATATTTTGGTGCGAAACTACAATTTTCGCTGTTCAATTTTAAGGATTTATAGCGTTCGATAGTTATGCTTAGTGAGTTTTATTTCAATTTAGAATTTTAAAAATTCTCGCAATTGGTGTGCATAATATTGTAGGCATAGACATATTATATCTATACTAATTTTATAAAACTGAGGAGTTTATTTGTCTGTTTGCACGCGCTAATCTCAGGAAATTCTGGTTAGAATTGTTTTTTTTTTAAATAAATAAATTTTTATTTTTAAAATAAAAACGTATCATCATATCAATCATTGCGTACTTCTATTTGACATATTTTTTACTTCGTATTTGTATGTTCATATTTTTTATAGTCTGCATCTATTATTAATTTTTAACCTTATAATATTATGTAAATTTGTTTTGAATAGCAACAATATCTAGCTGACCATCAGTAATCTCAAGAAAGATTAATGTCAACACTAAACTCAAATTTTAATATCAACGAACTTCCAGGTATCCGAGGTAATTATTGTGCAACGAACGCCGTTCTCCAACATAATGGTACCATTAAAACACCACCCACAAGTGTAGAGCAAATTGTATTGCCGACATGGGTACGTATTTTACAATCAAACGTTGATTTCGAACGCTACCAAGAGCGCATTAGGGTACATAAATTTGCTTACTTAAACGATAAACTTCAGTAAAGGATTCACACGAAATTGATTTTGAAAGCGGGTAGCCTTAACTGTTTAATTTATTGTTTCGGCATGTTCGCTCGTTTTTCTTCAATGTTTGAATTTTCATTTGGAATCTTTCAAATCGTTGCATTCTCAGCCCGAAACGATGTTATCGTCAAGTTTGAAACCAAAAACTGAAAGACTAATGAGAATTCCCCAAATACCTAGCGTTTCGTGAGTGGAGGTAGTACCAGCATTATGGCAGACAGGCACGAAGAAAAAGTCAGCAGCCTTTTATTTCAAGGAAGTGTTTGAAGTAAATTAAAAGGGAGTTGAGTTTTTCACTCAATCTTTAATCTAACAATTGTTGGAGAACGTAACAATCACAATTCAAGTAATAAATGAAGCCGAGGCGCGGTGCAACCTTGGAAATAGATCTATACCCGACATCGCTACATGTCGGATAAAAAACACAACAAAAACTGAGTCGACACAAGTCGGGCTCGCCGTTCGGATTATAACCGTCCAAAACTCCGCCCTTTTAGCATTTTTTGTGCACACTCTCGTACAACCCAGCGAATTTGGGCATGAAATGTCTGCAAAACGAATATTTTATTCAAAAGTAAACTAACATTATAAAAAGAATTTCAGATTTTTAACTGAGATTTATTATTAAATATATTTTGATAGCTAAGATTTCTTTAATTAGCTACAAATATTTAACTTTAATTTTAATGAACACATAAAATTCCATAAAGACATAAGATCGCATTAATCATACAACATTTGAATAATTCCACATCGTAATATGAAATAGAATTATAACATGACGTAATTTTTAATGATCAGTGATATTTCTCAATTATATTGAATAACAATAATCACGCCTTAACTTTACATATAATATCATCTCGTGGTAAAGAAATAGTTAATTATTTCTATTGTACTGAGAGCCGTTCAATAATACAATGATACAATGAATTAATCGTTTCCTTATTTTATAAGCACGATTTGCTCTCCTTCGAAATTTATGAACATTCATTATAATAATTTATGATATCTTAAACGGGTGTAAAGTTATCTGTTGTTACATCGATGATCGCGGGTTCGATATTTTTATTCGTTTGTCAATAATCGATAGTTATTGGTATAGTTTACGGTTTTCGGTTGTTTATACTTCTTACGTTCCAAACCAATCTTTTAGGTTCTAATTTGTATATAGGTAGATTATCTATTTCATCTTTAAGTAGACTTGTGATGAAAATTGTAAACCACTTAGTTCTCTGTAAAGCTGCGAATGACCCAAGATTACCACTTCCTAGTACATTACAGTGTACGCGCATGAACTCACCGAAAGGCCACTCACACATAAGATGACTAAAAATATTACGAGATGACATTGAAATGTTAATGCACTCCGCTGGCGCATTTTACGGATATTTCCAACCGACTTGGCAATAAAATTGAAACTTTTTTCATATTGATTGCTCTTTTTTCATTTGTAGTTTAAAATGGTAACACTTGGCCTTACTTTATTTTGATAATGTTGTTAAGTAGGTACGTTTTATTATTAATTTATTAGTTGTGACTTGATAGTCTATCTGCGAAAAATATTTGGGGACTTAGAATTACTAAAATGACTTATCACTGATTACCTTAATAATAATAATTAATTTTATACAATGAAGAAAAAAATCGTAGAGATATATGCATGTCTAAGAGAAACTAGGAAGTTTTCGAAAGAAATGCGAATATTTCCTGATATCATATTGAACGGAGGCAGGTAAACAGCAGTGGAATTTAAAAAGGCTAAATATATACTAGACTAGAATATAGAATAGTAGAAATTTGAATAGGTTAGTAATAAAAAATCTAAATTTTATTAAAATAAACTGGTTTGACCGGATCTTTAATTTAAAACGAAAACTAACTAGGTACCTACTTTTAATCATGCTTTTGGATTAGAAATACCTACATATGTACATACGTGATCAAATTCAGTTGTTCATAAAAGTTGTTGCACAATATTTTAGTTTCTTACGTGAAATGTCAAAAATAGGTATATTAAAAATAGGAAAAGTCTAGAAATGTGCCATTAGTTGAAATGGCAACAGCTCAAAATTCCTACAAGAACTATATATTTAACTAAATAATATATTTTTAGTTTAATAAGCGTACTATGTCAAATTATGCGAAATAGTATTTTCGTAACGTATACTTAATATAATCAGTAAGTTTAATAACCTTTAAAAAACAATTAATGCTAAAAAAACAGTAGTACAAAAAATTATATTTTTTTACTTAAGAAAAAGCACTCGGAAGATTTTAACGAATGTATTAGATTTTCAATACACAATTTTGAATTTTATTTATTTTACTATCGATTAACTTCAAATATAATAGAAAAAACAGCCCAAAATACCTACTTTATACCAAATATGAATAAAAATTTAACCTAGTAGTTTTTTATTTTAAATTTTAAAACAAATAACTTTGATTTACTATTCACGCACGTAACAAGTATAGAAAAAATGTATTTTAAATATTTTTTATCAGTAATCGTTTTACTCACGCAGCTAATTTATTAGTCTTTTAGGCCATATAATTTTTCGACTTCGAAACCTAGTTTAGTTTATTAGATGGTTGATGATAAATTTTTATGTTATATTAAAAATTTTAGTTTATTTTTTTTTCGTTTTTTTTCCAGTAGAACTTAATTTTTTTTAACTTCAAATTAGATGAAAACTTCAAATGTAGTGATTTTTTTGTCGAACTTAGGTTATATTTAAAACTACTTCTTAAATAGACTTAGATATCGTATAATATTATCATTTTATTTTATTTTTAGTTTTATAAACTATATTTTAATATTTTATTGATAAAATTTCACATATAACATTTTATGAAATCATATTTTTTTAATCGGCTCGGAAAACCCGTTTCCCTTAAAGCTCACAAGTTGCATGTTTCATAATAATTTTTCTTCGTTAGCCACCCGCTTGGCAAATTTAATTTCTGTATGGGTAATAACCACGTAAGCTGCGAAAAATTAAAATTTCATTCGCGATAACGTAAAAGAGCGTTATAAAATAACCGCCTATTCGAAATATAACTTTTGACTAAACCTTAGAGTTTTATTTAAGTTTTCAATTCACTTTGATAAATTATCAAAAGTACTCTATATTTTTTGTTTTTTTTTTTATAATTTGTGATAAACTATTACTGAACTATGAATAATTATATTCGATTTAGCCAATATTTCTGTTGTAAAACAATATTTCAATTTGTTTATATTATTATCACTAGTACTAATTACTAATTGAAGCAAACAAATTTTCCCTAATGAATTATTGTAAGTTACTGATTATAATTTTACGACATTCATTTTTTAAGTGATTCACATAACTTTAAGAATTATATTTTATGTTATTTTTTTTAAGTGAAATTAAGAATTATTATGAGTTATTTAATTTTATATTATTTTATGATTTTTGTTTTGAAATATTATTTATAGATTTGTTTTTTTTTATATAATGTTAAAAACATGTTTACAAAATTTCTTTAAGTCGTTTACTTATTTCCGTGTGATAAAATTTATGACGCGCAACTTTGTTTTTGTTTTTCGGTTTTGAAACATTTTACATGATAACACTTTGGAAAATAATACGTAATTTTTTATCGCAATCACATGTTGTTTAGTTTAAAAAAAATGCATATTTATATTTTTATATTTAATTTTCCCTCTCGCGTAAGTAAATTCAGTTTTGTCTAGGCACTTTGTAATTTATTTTCAGTTTTCATTAGAAAAACACTTAAAAAAATTACACCTCCCTTATTTTGTGGATAATAATTATTATTTATTTCGAATAGTTTATTTCTAACGGTTTTTTTCACTTCAGGCATTAAAAACACAGCTTACCTGTGTGGCATCAGTGTACGGCGTCGATGAATTTTTGTCTACTAATTGCGATCCAAACACCGGCACGTTTGCGGTTGGAGTCAAGGACCGCACATCCGAAATTTGCTGGGGTACCATATTGTTAATCCGAAACCCCCAAAACACAAACACAGTTCACAAGCACTGCACTAAAAAAGTTCAAGCCTCTCGGCCGTTTTATCTCCGAAAGCTTCCCTATATCTGGCGACAATACTCAATTTTCTTTCTAAAATGATAAATCTGTGATTTTCGTGTAAGATTCCATAAGTCATAATTTCAGCGGTACGAGCCGCGGTTATCGAGAGGGCATTATCACGTCTGCACTCTGAGAGGGTAGGAGACTAACTAACTGGTCTCTGGGTAGGCAACGTGCAACTGTCAATATACTCAGCTGTTCGCCCCCCCGCCGCGTCGCCCCCCGCACCGCACTCTGCTCGCGACCGCCAATGAGTGTACACGCTCACGCTATTTTAGTTATTGATACTTTTATCGTATTCTATTTGTTTTGCGTTTTATATTGTTTAGTTTTTTTGTTTGATTTATTTATTTATGTAATTATATATTTTTTTATTTTATTAATTAATAGATAGATTAAAGCGCTATTTATTTTTATATAAATTAATTAAAAAATTATAATTATCTCTGGTATATATTTTTTTAATATTATAGTATTATTTTGTAATTATGTACGAGTATATTTCAATCTAATTTAATTAATATTTGTAATTGTTATTATATCTAATATAAAGAAAAAAACGTTAATGTCAGTAAAATAAATTTGCATATAATTATTTAATGAAAATTAAATAAACCGATTTTGATATTTCAAATTAGGTATAATAAATAATATCGCAACACTTATATTGCGATAGAATTGCTTCGTAGTCGTAACGGCGCAGTGGTAAGTGAGTCAGAATGGCGCTACTTAACCCCAGGTAGTAGGTTCGATGTCAGGTTGAAGATAAATTGAATTTTTCTTCATTTTATATTACTTCTGTCACATTAACGTCATTATATTCAAGTTATTTAAAACGCAGAAGGTACACACAACTGCCACTAACTAATTGCGTGCGACTGGTACAAAAAGGATACAAACATTTTTTAAATGTATATAAAGACTTTGTTAATACCTAATGGACATTTTGGGTAGCATTCCACGAATAGGCGTCAAACTGGTGACCTTTGACATGAACCCTACAGCATCTGCTATCAGGACTCAAAAGTATACCTATTTAATTTAGCCAACATAATTTTCTATAATTGGCTAACATCTACGTATTTATTTCAAGAAAACTCAATTAACGCGTCTATCAAATGAAAATGATAAACAGCGCGTCACTGATAACTTATCTAAATATTAAGGCGAATATTAATTTGTGTTTAGTTATTGTAACAATCTTCGTACCTATTGATTTTTTTAACGGATATTTAAAACTACTCGTACCTACTTCCTACTATACGTTATACGTTAATGTATAAATAATTCATGGTCTTATTTTTTTAGTTCACTTTAAATTCCATGGAAACTTCCATAACTTATGGTGTAACTTATATTAAATAGGCAAAGACAATACAGTTTAGTACCTACCTTGTTTGCTTCTCATCTTTTTTTGGGTTAGATAGGTACTATTACTATTGTCAAACTTTAGCTGTATCGATAAAAAAATGACGAACATCGAACCCTGGACTTTCTTCTATTGGTCGATAAAGTAAGTTTAAAGTCGGTAAACCTTATAAATAGAGAAAGGAACTAGTGAAACACCCTCGCTTTGCTCGTGTTCGCCTTGGTACATACATATCAACGGTTCGTATGGAAAATGTAGTCGATTATAACAAGGCGATTATATCTCACAGGACCAATACATTTTTCTAGGATAAAAAGTAGTTATCTTCTAATATATAAAATTATAAAAATCTAGTTTCACAGTGTTTGTTATCGAACTCCTCCAAAACGGCTAGACCGATTTTTATGAAATTTGTGTATATTTGGTAAGTCTGATAATAGGTCGTAGGCTATTTTTTATTCCCTTAGGTGATGAGGGTGGCTCTCTGCAGATCTTTTATTTTTTATTTTTAGACGAAATTTTTATTTTTTATTTTTAAATGATTTCGCATTAAAAAATTGTTATAACTCTAAATTTTCATCATTTTATCACTGACTGTTTCCTCGTTTTACATTCGTGTCTTCCCTTGTAGCAAATTTATGAAGTATAATTATTATTAAGTAGATAATATTAGAAGCCCGGCAGTAACATTCTCACTTGGTAACCAAGTGAAGCGAGTTCGAATCCCGGGCCAAGCAATTCTGATACTTTCATGAAACATTCTTAAACGAGTTCCACAAAGACAGGCGAAGTAACTTATCGTGAGGCCCGACCGTTGAAAAAGGCTGAATAATGAAAATGATTAACCATTTATATTCATTATACTGTCCTATTATAAGAACGAATTACAGACAGACAGACAGACAAATTGATAGTGTTGTACCCATCAAAACCCTTAGAAAATGGTTTCTTCTTACTGAACATCACTAAAATTTTAAGTACACAGTGTCAACGAGAATGCCTCGTCGAGATCGTCTGTCAATCGATTTATATTACAGGCGTGTTATTTAATAAAAATTCTACTAAATAATTAACATCTGCCGATCGCCCGCATATCGCCGTTTTTTATTACTCAAGTACCTACTTCAATTTTTTATATGGAATTATAGATTTTATTGCTATTTATATAAGATTAAATGTCCTGTGCTAAGAAGTCAGGTGTTTAACTTATTTGCAATGCTGGTCGATTTTAGGATTTAAAAAAGTAGGGTTCCTTTAAAAGGAGTTGAAAACCTTATTGGTTCTGAAATTATATTTTCGTATACCATCCAATATACATCTAAAAGTAGACTAGGTATATATTATTCCAGGTTATATATCTATCTGTGAGCTAAAATTTATCCAAAATCGTTCAGCCGTTTCAACGTAACATCGTAGCTTAGATTTAGAATCAATTTTGGTCAGGTCAGGGAATCGAACTCGTTATCGTCCTTAGTAAGTACTAAGTAGCACCGCGGGTGAATGCTTGTACATAGTAATAACGGGACATAATATTATATGAAATATAAATATTCAATTATATCCACTTATAACCTGATTTTAATGCTGTAGGTACATAGTTACAACTTATACCTAGAAGTAATAAATAAATTAATATATATTATTATACCTATAATTAAAAAAAAACTGTTTTATATCAATGTTAATTAATACGTTATAAAAACTATGTCAAATTAGGTAGGTATTATATTAAAAAAAATTCCATTCCTATAGAATTTTTATTCTTATGTAACTTTTAACTACATATCGACTAAAATTAATGTTTAACCGACTTCCAAAATGCAGATGAAAGTAATTCACTGATATAAAAAAAAAGATTAAATATATTATTCTTGTGAATTTAGACCAGAAGTGAGCTTTCTTTTAAAAAAAACAAGCATACTAAATCGACCTCAATTTATTTTAGAAACTGAAATGGCTAAAACACAATTTAACTAACTGAAAAGACAACTAATCTACCAACAATGATATTTTTAGAAGCAAACCGGCAGAGTAACAATCTGATAATGCTACCACGATAAGTGTCATGACACAACTACCCCCCGATGCCTGTTATGCATCGACTTTTATAGTTTTTTTCCCCACTCTAACATCCTCTTTTCTGTTCATCTTCCACATTATATATAGTAAGTAAAAACAATTATTACTAATATTTGTTACTTTTTGGTACTTTTTTTCTAGATATTGCCAATGTCCTCTCTAGGTTCCGTAATCACATCAGTCGATGTTATTAAATTATTGTATTATCAAAAGAATATAACATGATTACAATTCGATTATTACAATTAGAACAAAGCTAAAATCGATTACCAAGATTTGACGCAAATTGCTAACAAATCTTATAGAAGAAAGTCGAAATACTTAATCCGCGTTTGCAAATCTTTCATAGTGCGCATAAGGTTTGGATAGAAATATAATTATTTCATTTTTATGAGAACTAGCGATTCGCCCTCGCTTTGCTTCAGTTTCTTATCCTAAAATAAAAGTAGCCTACGTTACTCCTTATATCAGCTATCTGCCAATGAAAGTCACATCAAAATCTGTTTGGCTATTTCAAAGATAAGCAGAAACAAACAGAGAGACAGACGAAAATATTAAAAATTGTGGTTTTCTTATATATATATATATATATATATATATATATATATATATATATATATATATATATATATATATATATATATATATATATATATATATATATATATATATATATATATATATATATATATATATATACGTAACATGATATTATTTTTTATTATTATGTAACTTTAAGTATATATAAGTTTACTTTATTATATTAATTAAGTAAAAAAAATGAAATATTGATGTTTCAAGCAAACACGTAATATTTATTTATGTTTATATATCTGTAATGATGTAGTGAACATTAATTTGCAAAATTAAGTAAAAAATGTTTCATTTTTTATATTATTGCTCAATTTTTTTATTAATAGAAACCTATAATTTAGGATCGATCCTCACTATGATCCCTACTTAGTGACTAATACTTTAAATAACCCTACAGAGAACGATCTAAGTTTGGCACTTAAACTTGTAAGCAATTATGTATAATGCGTAATGTTAAAAAATCTCAATAATACCATTAACTCAGCTCGATATTTGAACCCAGGCCTTAAATATATACCATATAAGCCACTACACCAATAGTACTCTATTTACTGAGTGCTTTGTCCTTACATCAACATGTACTTACTTAATCACTTGTATTGTTAATTACGTAAAGTATCAACGGAAACTGATTTAAGATGCGGAAGTGATACAGATTCAGGACAGCATCCGTTAGGTTATCTCAGTTTGTATTGGCTTGTTTGTATAATATGAAGCAATCTGGATTAGTTTAAATCAAATATAATACTAGCAATGTCCTTTAGTTCTGCTTTTTTTGCATACTAAGCTGTTTACTACCCCTTTCAAATATTATGAGGGATGAATAATATTAATGTATTATAAATTATGTTATTAGGGGCAGTAGTCCAGTGTTAAAGCACTCGTTTGGATAAACGAGTGACGAAGATTCATGTGCGAATCATTTCTAGCATAATTATATAACACTTGTCTTACGGTGAAGGAAAACATCGTGAGGAAACTTGCATGTCTGAGAAAACCTAGCAAGTTTTGGAAAGACATGTGAAGTACTTAGTACGCCAACACGCTCTAGGCCAGCGTATTGCAGGGAGGATATGGGATGAATGTAAATAATATTCATATCGTGTCATATATTTAAACCATTTTTTTAATAGTTTGCTTGAAAATGATATGTAGTAGGTAATAATTAAAAAACAAAGAATTGTTTAAAAGTTAAAAAGTTACTATAGTTAAAAGCTTTGATTCACAATTTTACTAAATGCAGATTCAATTAAACTTGCAGCAAACAAGTTCATCAAAATTTCATTACTACATTGAACGGTTATACGACATAAAGTAAAATATCCAATAAAATAAATAATACAGTTGTGGTTATCGAAATATTTCGCGTTGAAATTCAAAGGAAAATTTCTGATAAAGAATTCCTCCCTGCGTTAAGTTAACTCATCAGTGAAAGCGGTAAACTATTTAGAGCTATATTTTCTAAAATAAAATAAATATTTTGGGACATTATTACAACAGCTCCATCTAGTTCCGTGGTAAGCTACGTTGCGTGCTTGTGTTACGGATACTAGATAGTTGATATACTACACATATACATTTTAAATACATACATATTATAAATATTAACACCTATGACTGGAGTACAAACATTCGTCTCAACAAATGAATGCCTCCAGCGGGACTCGAACCCGCGACCGCTGGCGCAGAATGCAAGCAAACATTTATAATTTCAATCGTTTTAATTATGGCCAGTAATTTTTTTTGTATTTGTTAAACTTCATTATATTTTTTTTATTTTAAATTGATAATATCGTTACTGAGAACTAAAATAGTTAATTTGATTACAGTTTTTACTCTACCAGAATCGAACCCGCAATATCTATTATATACATGTATTATTGGAATTTATCATCAAATACAGGTCCGTGGTTATTTTATTGCATTTTGCAAGTGCTTGAAAAGTCTCTAACTTTATATTTTTAAGAAAAACATAGAACTAAGAATGTAAGCTTAAAAAGCTATACACAGCTTTTGCTACAAAAGCGTATGTGGAGAACCTTTATATGAGTATATACGGAAAATAAATCGGTGAACGTAAAATAAAATTCCGCGTAATTATTGAATCGGAGATCGGAGGCTTTTGAAAAATAAACCGTTTCAAATGTTTTCCGTGATTGAACGCTTGTATGGGATCAACGTAAAGGGTTGCGAATGGGCTGCCATATTTAATTTTCCATTTTATTTTAAGTTTTACTGATGGTTGGTTTTATTATTTTTTTTAATTTCACTCAAGTTATCTAGGCATAGAATAAATTCGTTGAGTATAGCGAGATATAAAATATTATGGTTGAAACACGGGTCTGAACTTAACTGAATCTCTACTTTTATCATCAAAATGGCAAACTTGTGAACATTTTCATCCCCATATTTGTACTACATTAGGGGATGAAGTTTGAAAATCTATTGCTTTCATTATACAAAAAAAGACACTACCTATTTACAGATTAAAGTTCAAGGGTACAATGTCAGAGTTAATGAGCTAATCAGCATTAATTTCTGTAATATACTATGTGTTCGAACATTGCAGTATTATTACGGTTGTCAAATATTGCTTCTGTAATAAAAAGTATTTGAAACCGAATGGATTTTTATTGAAGATTATCTAAATATTACAGTTTCTTAAGAGAATTCTCCTTTGCATTTGTACACTTCTCTTAGAAAGCTACGGACAAAAGAATAGAGCCACTTGTAGACCTGATCAGGGAATCGAACCCAGTTACCTTCGTTGTTTCGTTTAGTATCCATACACATGTACAAGTTACTAAGCCAACAACAGGCATTTGAAAATTATGGAATTTTGAAAATTATAGTCTACATCAGACTCATGTCACAGTCATGTCAATTACATCGATCGGTACACCGTAAGTTGAAAGGAAAACAAATTAAGTTCCACAGTGCATTTTCAATATAAATATTCAAAACTACATTCAAATACAATATTTGTGAACAAAATTAATAATATTTTCTTGGATTTACGCGATTTTTTAACAGCTATACCTACACTCTAGTATAATAAAACCTTATTGAAATTGGTCATTATCGTCAGAAAGGCCAATTTTTTAGGTTTTAGAATTTTCTCTATCTGTCTGTCTGTCTGTGTCTAATTTTGATGAAATTTAGTATGATGATAGCAGGTTATCAGGATCAACATAGAGGATATTTCTCTGATAATGCTAACTCTTAAAACGTAGGGACCAGCGACGAAACCGAGAGGAGCGAGAGCGAATCTCTTGTTTAAAAAAAAACTACTATTTCGGATTTTGTCTCGGATTTATTTTGACATTTCGGCTCCTGACATTTCAAAAGCTTTTCTCATGGACACAGGAACAGTAAAGCATATACGTCGGGAACCAAGAATCAAAACAAATCCGCGACACATCCAAAAAATTAGTTTTGTTTTAAATTAACAAAATCAGCTGACTGTATATAATGTCATATGATGTCACCCTTGACCTGGTGACTCAATGACTGACATCGATAGATATTTGATACGTTCGTACATCACACAATGAATTCATGCATTTCGTTTGAAGGCTGTTATTTAAAGTAAGCAAAAAAAATCTATGACTAATATGTGACTTTCTATGACGATAACGTTAAAATGCAATTTGGACTTGGAATTATGTAGATGAGTAAGCTATAAGGCTTTCCATTTTTTTTTTCATATGACGATAATGTCAACATAAATGTGGTTTGCATGTCGATATATTTGTACGTGTTTATAAATAATACATATGCATAAGTTGGGAGTAAAGTTATATAAAATACACTAGAATATATTTAATTGATTTTTTTAAATCATTTTCTCATATAATAAAATAGTGGTAACCCAGAACAACGGTCACTTTCAAAATATAGTGAAACAAGTTTAAGTCTAAGGTCTAACATCTTATTTCAATCATGAAGGCTGCAAAAGTGGCTTAAGAATACAAGGCCTGTGAAAAAATCTATGCAATCACCCAACATGCATTTGTCCAGCTTGGTTGGCTTTGGCCTAATCTTCTTAACCATACATTTCATGTCCAACTGTGGGATGCTGAATTATATTATCTCTTTCTCTTGTACCTAATAGTTTTATTAAGTCTTCGATAATTTAAGCTGTATAATATGCTTTAAAAAAGTTTATTTTGTAATTTCATTACTTCTATAACAATCATAACAGAAACAACCATAGATTTTTTTATCATGTTCCATCATTTATGTGATTCGATGGCTATTTTCTTGATGTTCTAAATGCTTACCTCATACTTCGGTATATGAAGTTTCGGGTTCGAGTGCCAGTAGAGGCAAATTATCCACATTTGCTCTTTTTTTAATGGTGTACCTTTATTACGAATGTCTGGCCAAATGCGGGTTGGCGGTCTACACGCGACCTTCGAAAACTAGCTAAGTTTTCTCAGACTTGCAGATTTCGACCTGTTATCCTTCGTCCTAAGAGCAGTGGTTATTATGCTGGACATGTCAAAGACGTGTGTTTATTACTAATGCTCCGTTCATCTTTGAACACTTCGAATATTATATAATGTATCGGATAAGTTTTAATGTAATACAATATATTATAATGTATGATACTACCATAAACGATTATTATGTAAATACTGCGTTTATTTAAAAAATATAGTTCTAACAAAAGTATAACAAAAAATCGCGCCACAAAAACTGTGATACAATAGAATTGACCATACGAAGTCAGCACACCACTATCTATAACGTTTCCTATTAAAAAGGCCTAAAATATACTAAGCAATTGCGAAAAATATGCTTTATTAATAATATAAATAAAATTCACTTTGGAACAGCACAAGCAAATGCAACGCAACTAGCAATAAGTGTCTATCCCGTTCTAAGCCTCTCTTTCAGATTTTAACCGGTTTTAAGGTAAGAAAGTGGAAGCTTGTAAGATTAGGTGATATGGTTTTTTAACCGACATCCAGAAAAAAGGATTCATGTTTAAGAAAAACTAGAGTTGTAAATAGGCATATTGTGTTATAGAATTTTCATGATTTTTAAAGATTTTAGATCTTAGCAAAAAATCATTTATACTTCTCTTACTTCATCATTCTTGTAACTCCTAGATGACTTCTTATTAATTACAGAAGATATTATAATAGGAACTTACTTATAATAAGCCCTTTTAGTTATGTATATCGTATTATATTAGTGTTCATTGAAATAATAATATAACATAATATAATACTCGTACATATATATATTGGAACATTATTACAGCAGCGCTATCTAGTTCCGTGGTAAGCTACGAGGTTTGTGTTATGAATATCAGATAGTTGATATACTATACATATAAATTTAAATAAATACATGTTATTAATATAAATATAAACACCCATGACTAAAGTCCATGACGGACAAACATTCGTCTCAACAAATGAATGCCCCCAGCGAGACTCGAACCCGCGACGATAAAATAAAATTTAATTTAACGTTATCTGTTATTTTTTATAATCTAAAATAGTAAATTTAAAAAATAATAATAAATATGATCGAAATTAGGTCAGAGGACGAATATTTAAATATTAAGTTTTTAAATAAGCCTACGCGAATATTAAAATTATATTAAGCATATCATGATATATAGATATGGATTGAATGTCACGCTGTCTGTAAGAACTACATACCTCTTTGACCTTTAAACTCCTACCTTAGTCTCTCCCATGAGCATGATTGCTGTAAAGCATTCGAAACGTCGGGAATCAAAAATCAATCAATCAACAATTCAATTCCAGAGAAAACCCAAAAGATATTTGTATTGTACAAAAAGGCCCTTAATAATTAACCAAAATTAAATATTTGCCTACTTTTCACTGCATTTAGATAATTACATCCATTTTTTGTTTAATTGCATTTTAAATAATTTCTAACGATTGCGATGATTCATAACGAAACTTAAAAACTGTCTCGACGTAATATGATACTCAGATGCTCGCATCAATCTTTTGTTAGTCATTATAAGAATTACAGCTAATTAGTGACACTTCGGTTAAAGTACTTGTTGATATCGATATAAGTATATTCACTACAACTCATTTCGCTTGGATATGACACTAGGTCTAATAGAATACGTGTTATCAAAAACTAAGTCTATCTGGATCTAAATTTCTTCCAAATCAGTCCCGCCGTTACATTATGAAGAAGTAGCGAAAATATACACATAGATACATCTTAGCTTTTATAAGACCACTAAAGACTGCCTCGGTGGTGACTTTAACTGCCTCGGTGGTGTAGTGGCTAGCATGTACGGTCACACACCGAGAGGTCCTGGGTTCGAGTCCCGGGTCGGGCCAAGTTTACTTATTGAATCTTTCTGTTGCGTTAGCCTCAGTAACAGCCCGGAGTTGGGAAGTTGGTGGTGGTTCACCCCCGTGCCTCGGAGAGCACGTAAAGCCGTCGGTCCTTCGCCTTAGCTCTCACTGGTCGTGTCGAGTAGTCGTCCCACCGGAGTATGAGAGTAATAGGAATAGAGAGTGCACTTGTGTCTGCGCGTACACTTGTGCACTATAATATCTCCTGCGTACTTGGCCAGTTTCAATGAGATTGGCCGCCATGGCCGGAATCGGTCGGAGAACATTATAAAGACTCTACCTCGCTCCGCTGGGATTCGTTTCTAGATACGCTTGACAGGTAGAACAGATTTCTAAGAAATTAGATATTTTTCTACAATAAAAAGTATCCTATATGTTGACCCGGACAACCAACTATCATGATACCAAATTTCATCACAATCTGTCAAGCAGTTTTCTCGTGATGCGGACACAGACAAACAGACTTATAGACCAAAATTCTAAAAACTGGGCCTCTGTATAACAATTGCTAAATATCTAATATACAGATTCAAGTATATATTTAATATTATTATTATTTTAAAATTACGTCAAGCAAGACCAGAGCATACCATTAGTGTGATATAAATCAAACAAACGACCAATACAATAGCAATTACAAGTAATTACTAAACAAACGATACGTTTCGTCATTATTATAATAAAGATATTAAAAGTATAACGTTTTGACCTTTTCCTCGAGACGTCGATCTGTAGATAAGTTTTTTTGTATCGTAAATGTAAGTGAACTCAATTTTGTACGTCACGATATGAGATCATCTCTGATAAATGAAATTATAGGTAGAGTTAGTTATATCACCTTGACCTATTACGAGAATTATTCTTCGGGTATTAAAATATGGGAGTTACGTAAAGAGGTATGTTATATATTATACCTAATATATAAATATGATGGGAGATAAACACACAGCGCCGTCTAGTTCCGTGTTAAGCTACGAGGCTTGTGTTACGGATACCAGATAGTTGATACACTACATATTAACTTTAAATACATACTTATTTTTATATAGACACCCATGACTGCAAACACTTGTTGCTCACAAATAAATGCCTCCAACAGGACTCGAACCCGTAACTACTGGCTCAGGAAGAAGAACTCTACAAACTAAGATAAACGTATCCTATTCATCGTATTGTACCTAATAGGTACTACTGGGATTTATGTAAATAAGTAGATTTAATAATACCTAATATATAAATAGGTAGAGCCAAAACAGTTTAACATATTTTTTATTCACTGTCTGTCGATTTTTGTATTTCATTTTTAGTAGGTATTGTCGGGCTTTGTGTTATCTGTAAAAAATAGTTTAGTCGAGTTTGGATCACTAAGCGAACTCTAGTTATACCTAACATTCACTGACCGACTTGAAAGGAAGTGTATTATGTATTTAATATGTATTTACCTATGTAATTTTTAAGTAAATATGAAATGCATGTGTATGATGGTAGATTGTTATAAGATTAAATAAATATATAAATATGTTGGGACATTATTACAACAGCGCCATCTTGTTTCGTGGTAAGCTACGAGGCTTGTGTTACGGATACCAGATAGTTAATATACTACATATATATAAATTTTAAATACAGACATATTATAAATATAAACACCCATGACTGGAGTACAAACATTCGTGCTCAGCAAATGATTGCCTCCAGGGGGCTCGAACCCGCGACCGCTGGCGCAGAAAGTAGGATCACTATCAACTGAGCTAAATGTGATTTTAGTAATTCTTATATTAATAAAGAGATTAAACTCGTATCTATTTTATATACTTATGCATTCTTATTGGGTCTAAAAAGTATTCCCTTCCAAAAATCAATCTGAATTTTCGTTTATTTATGCAAATATCATGTAGCTATTGAGATTATTTTTATACTATCAACATTAAACACATTGTTATTACAATTAAACTGGTAATTGTTAAAATAATAAAGGCTTCTATGCCATTTACATACAATAATAACGGACTAATATCATGAAAATTGTACATAATATGTGTGTTATATGTCTGTTACTCCTGCATGCTGAAACGGCTGAACCGATTTAGATCAAATTTAGTACTAATGTAAACAATGACCTGCATTAAAAATAATTAGGCTAACTATAGTAATTAAATTTGCCAAAATATTCCACTGCCTGTATTTAATATTATAAATCAAATCAATCAAAATATTCTTTATTCAAGTAGACTTTTACAAGCTCTTTTGTATCGTTATTTATACTTTATTAAACTTTAAAGTAAATGTCAGTCTGAAGTCTGTGAGTAAGCTACCCTCGGAATGCTGATCTGCTGAAAAGAGCCGGCGAAAAACTCAGTCATGGGTGTTTACATTTATAATATGTATGTATTTAAAACTTATATGTGTAGTATATCAACAATCTGGTATCCGCAACACAAGCACGTTACGTAGCTTACTGCGGAACTAGATGGCGCTGTTGTAATAATGTCCCAACATATTTAAAAAAAAAAAAAAAATGTTTTGGGACACCAAAGTAAGCCATGGCAAATCACTAGTATTTTCGTCTATACGTCCTAAAACTATTAAGTAGAAAGTCACCCTCGCTCCGTTTAGGTTCGTCCCTGGCGCATTATAATACTTTGTATAGATTTTTCGTAGATAAGATATTTTCCAGCAGTAAAAAGTATGCTATACTTGACACGAATAACCCTCAATCATTCTACTTCTAAATTTTATCAAAATCTATCCAGTGTTCTCGTGATGCGGTTAGAGAAAGACAAAAATTCCAAAACCTATAGATTCATAAAATTTTCCAAATAATATTCTAAGTAAAGGTTAAATTATTTTATTATATGTATAAAGTGTTAATAATTATATTGTATGTTTAGTTATATTTTATCAGTTTCATCCTCATATTTGTTTTGAGTTATTGTGATTCACTCTCGCTAGTAAGAAATGCATTGTAAGACCGTAACCTAAGATACAGGTTTTTAACCTAGTTCAGGTACGTCCCAAGAAAATGTAGACGGTAATTTTTCTTTTAATCAAATAATTATGTAATTTTTGTGATAACAATATAATAAATCATCATCATCAGCCCTTTTTAACGTCCCACTACTGGGCACGGGCCTCCCTCAGTACGAGGGGGTTAGGCCATAGTCCACCGCGCTGGCCCAGTGCGTGTTGGCGGACTTCACATGTCTTACGAAAACTTGCTAGGTTTTCCCAGACATGCAGGTTTCCTCACGATGTTTTCCTTCACCGTAAGACAAGTGATAGTCATGATAGAAATGATACGCATATGAAAATATCAGAGGTGCGAGACCCGGATTTGAACCCGCATCACTCGGTTATACAAGCAACGCGTTTCCGCTGGGCTACCACTGCCTCATATAATAAACTAGCGGTGCCCGCGGCTTCGCTCGCGCTAAGAGTGAATAAAATAAACATTTTTGCTTATATACTGTTACTTATAATGTACCAAGGACTGATTCCCCATTTAAAGTTCTGGCCCTCTTAATTTGTATTGCAGAGCATTATTTCAGTGTCACGCAAAATATTTCAATAGAATTAAATTTCCCATACAAACTTAGCCACCCCCTTTAACCCCCAATGGGGGTGAATTTCGAAAAACCCTGAAATACGTGTTTCATCATTTGTACTAAAAAGCTTTAATTCAAAGTTTTATGCAAAAATGTGCAATAAAAATATTTTTCTCATACAAACTTTGCCACCCCTTTTAACCCTTTTAGGGGTTGAATTTCCAAAAAATAATATGCCTATTTCCTTCTCATGAATGCAAACTATCTACATACCAAATTTCAGCAAAATCGGTTGGGTGGTTTAGGCGTGAAAAGGTAACAGACAGACAGACAGACAGACAGAAAGACAGAGTTACTTTCGCATTTATAATATTAGTATGGATAAATAAATAAAAATAGTTTCAATATAGAAAATCAATAATACCGCCATGTAGAGTACTTGCTATGTCCTTAAATAATATCCTAAACATGAGTGTACGATAGCACAAGTGGTGTCTTTATCTGACCCGATTCGTCAAACTTCACGTTCCCACCAATTATTTGTCGAAGATAACTGTAACTAGGCTTCACTAATATGTGCTTTTGATAGTTCACCTACTTTAAATAAGGCCAGATAAATGACTATTATTATAAATTGTTTAATTGCTTTGAATTATTTGCACAGTGGTTAGTACGGAAATTGTTACAGGATCATAGTAACATAATCAGTTTTGAACATGTCCATTTTGCTACTTGCTTTTGGGTTTCGTCTATTTTTGACTTAAGTGGCCTAAATACGTGCCTATAAAACAAAAAAAGAATTAATCAAACCGGTCCAGCCGTTTTCGAGTTTTAGCGAACTAACAGAAAGAACTTGAAGAACTTGCTAGGTTCTTGATAGGTCTCGATGTTTTAAATAAAATATTCGCACATGAAAATATCAGAAGTGCAAGACTCGGGATTTGAACCCGGTTCACTGGTTTCTCAAGTGTGACCACTAGGCTATAACTTTTTTTTTATTATATTTACTTATTATATAATGTCAGTCGATAAATAATTGATTTTAATATGATTTGTATTTAATTTTACTTTAATTGCTTTACAGTTTTAATGTTATTGACTTATGATTTTTATTTATATGATAATTAGGACTATTCCTTAAATCGCTTTTATTGTAAGGGTCTAGTTTATGATAAATAATTTTCGTTGACAATACTTAAACTACTAGTACAAAAGTTAACTAACTACTAAAGTTTTATAGAATTTTATGGTGTATAACTTAACATCACTAACATTTTTTGTTTTTCTTTTTTAAATTAACAAGGTCTTTTTTTTCACTATTGATCCCTAAATAGCTCGTCTGATTTTTGTTCTTTTTCTTATTTAATTCTTTTCAATGTTAGGCACGGGTGCTGGCTTCCACATCCTCGTCGCTTATTTGTTCAAATTACCGATAAAAAAAATTTTTTTCAGCTTATTACCGTCCACTGCTGGGCAAAAGCCTCCCCCATAGAACGCCAACCATCCCGATCTTGGGCAGCCCGCATCCATCCCGTACCTGCCACTTTTTTCAAATCGTCGGTTCACCTTGCCGCAGGGCGTCCTACACTTCGTTTGGCTAAACGTGGTCTCCACTCTAATACATGCCGGCTCCATCGGCCATAAACATAATCTTCTCTAATATATAAAAATCTCGTGTCACATTGTTTGTTATCGAACTCCTTCGAAACGGCTTGACCGATTTTTATGATTTTTTTGTGTATATTTGGTAGGTCTGAGAATAGGTTGTAGGCTATTTTTTATTCCCCTAGGTGAAAACGGTGGCACTCCCCAGATTTTTATTTTCTATTTCTAGATCAAATTTTATTTATTATTTTTTTTATGATTTGGCATCAAAAATATTTATAACCCTAAATTTTCATCTTTTACCAACGCGGGCGGAGCCGCGGGAATTGCTAGTAAATAAATAAATTAATATGTAAAGATATTAGCATCCAACACCATATGGTAATCTTCGGAGGCTTGTGTTATGAATACCAGAAACTTGATAATCTCTATAGAATACAGATACCTATATAAATTTAAATACATTCATTTTAAAAATTTCTTAGGTTTACGCGAATATTCGACATAATAAATGAAACTACCTTTTCGGATTTTGACCATTCGTGACCATGATTGCTGTAAAGCATTCGAAACGTCGGGAACTAAAAATCAAAATAAATCCGCGATAAAATCCGAAAAGGTAGTTTCATTTATAATACATACATTTTAGAAATATATACACGGATAACTGGAGTATAAATACTCGTGCTCATTACGCAAATGAATGCTCTCAGCAGGACTCGAACGCCCGACCGTTGGCATAGCGAGTAAGGTCACTGACTGAACTTGTTGTACTTTGCAATAGACAGATTTTTTCTTCTAATTCCAAACAAACTTTTATTTCAAAGATTTATATACATATATTGATAAAAACTTTTTCGATAAATTGGACAAATAAGCTCTGAGACGACTTTTCTTTCGTAAACTTTCTAAGTTCAAACACGCAGGTCTCATTACGATACTTTTACGTACATAAATGTCAATTACCTTTAACTTTTTTCATATGTACATTATTTAATATTGAATACTAGTGATTCATCCTCGCTTTGCTCGGGTTCGTCCCTAGATTTAGCGCGAGCCTAGATTTACCGTCCTGGAAAACCACTCTATCCATTGGTGAAAACAGCATGAAAATCGGTGTTGTTTTTACCGCGAACAGACAGACAGACACGGCGGAGAATTTTGTGCTATAATATTATGTAGTGATACTAGTGAGTTACCCTCACTCTGCTCTGGTTCGTTCCTTAGATTTAATGTAGTATAGATTTCTCTGAGATGTCATATTCTCCTGCAGTATCCTATATGTTACATGGATAAGAAGCTATAAACTAATTTTATCAAATTGTGTCCAGTGCTTTTCTTGTAATACGATCTCAGATAGGCAGTATTCAGCCCTTTTTAACGTCTTAGTGCTGGGCACGGGCCTTCCTTCAAAGCAAGGGGGTTCAGGCCATAGTCACAAGCCTTTCGAAAACTTGCTGGGTTCTCTCATACATGCAGGTTTCCTCACGATGTTTTCCTTCACCGTAAGACAAGTGGTAGTCAGGTTAGAAATGAATCGCACATGAAAATATCAGAGATGCGAGACCCGGATTTGAACCCGCTTCATTCGTTTATCCAAGTAACGCACTCAGCGTTAGCACTGGGCTACTCCTGCCTTTTAGACAGACATACAAAGAAAGTAAGATTATTCGATAGTTATTTAATGTACAGAATCGACTCACTCACTATATATATATATATATATATATATATATATATATATATATATATATATATATATATATATATATATATATATATATATATATATATATATATATATATATATATATATATATAAAATTAATAAAAGAAAATCGTATAGAATCGATTCCAGATTAGTTCTTAGTTCACACATCCAAATTAACATATACGCAGTAATGAGTTCTGTAAAACTGCGTGTGAAGATCAAATGGACCATTTTGCTTCATAGTTCAAACTTCGTTACTATTGACATGGTAATGACTTTAGTTTGTAAAACAAACGTCTAAATATATGTAAATTTTGATACTGAAAATTTTAACGCTTATAGTATGTTTGATTTATTAATAAATACAAAAAAATGCTCTTTAGTTTCCAATCGAGCATTCAAAAAAGTAAAGATTCGGCCTCTATATCAAAAATTACTATTTCAGTTACCATTTTGTAAGCCAATATTCAATGTACAGATTGGACTTAAATTATATTATACTAGCATTTTCCACGGCTTCGCACGTGTTCTAATCACTATAAAAAAATAATGATTGGTGGTAGAATGATGGACTTTTAGGGTTATAAGTATTTTTTGATGCCAAATCATAAATAAAAATGGTATATAAGTATAAAATAAAAAATCTGGAAAGAAAAAACCTACCAAATGTACATAAAAAAACATAAAAATCAGTCTATATCACGAGGTTTTTATATATAAGACTTGCAATTTTCGCAGCTCTACCCTAATCTCTATTAAAAAATAGGGATTGATGAAATCATAAAAAAATAAAAAATCAAAAAATCTGGAGATGGCCCTTATCACCTAGCGGAATAAGAAGTAGCCTACGACCTATTTTCAGACCTACCAAATATACACAAAGAAATTCAAGAAAATCGATCAAGCCGTTTCGGAGGACTTCGATAACAAACACTATGACACGAGATTTTTATATTATATAAGAATGATGTATAGATTTCATGATGTAGAGTTTCATCATAGTCGGTAAAGAACCTGACAAAGTATTTCGTACGTAACTTTTGTAAATTTATTAAGGTTTCGCGGAAAATCAGTAAGTTATATATAGAATATTATGTAGCCATTCTGTAATTTTAGTGAAAATAATTAAATGATTACGTTATCTGACTACTATAGCTGAATAAATATCCATTAATTACCATATATGGTCATTCATAGTTTTGTTATGATCTCATTTGCGAGTTACTTGTAGAGGATTTTGTTTGACATTTAGAGTAATTTCTATAAATGGAAACACAGTAGTTTTGGTTTCTTTACTGAACGATTAAAGTTTTTAATGAATTTAACTTTAAAAACAGACATGCATGACAATTTTAAGGGCGGTTTCAAATTTATCTCAGTTTTTGCTAATACATTTGAAGTTTGAACTGCCACTTCTACTTTAGCGTTCTAATTATGGGTTACTTAAACTTTTTTGATATGATAAACTAAAAATTACAAAAAACCTGATAGTGGTTGTGGCCTGCCCAAGATTAAATTGGATCGGGCTTATGGAGAATTTTTTGACCTATAACGCCATCCAGACTAAACTAATACTAGACTTCTAGTAAGTACAAGTATGCCAAGATAACAAGTAACCTAAAAACTGTTAAACTGTCTCTTTGGAATGTGTCACTAGTAGGCTTATCTCGTATAGATTCTAGCCTCTTTTCTATTTAGCCATTTTCCCAGAACATCCTACAACGTGGCGTGATTTTAAACAACCTAAACAATGATTTAGTATTTACATATCGCATGCTTCAGATAAGTTTCTCGCGAACGTTATCATTGAATTCCGCACATGCTAAGAATATTTCCATTGCTGATCATGATCATATTTATTTTTGGAGATGACATATTACAAAGGTAACTAGCGTGATAGCTTGATGACTGTGTGGATTTGAAAAAAAAATTAAAACTAGTAAGCAAAATGTGGAAAAAATAATTTCTGTAAAAGAAGTTGGAATCAAAAAAAAAAACCGTCCCTACATGAAAGATGTAATATGTTACGTAAAGCCTTCTAGGCCGAAATTATTTAACGTGATTTAAAGTTTAAACATTATAATTATTAAAATAAGTTAATATACAAGCACAAACATATCTATCCCTCTTATTCGGTAAAACGGAAGTCCGATAATAGTTCAAGCGGAAGAGAAGTGATGGAAGAAAAGGGATTAAGGGGTCCCAGCAAGCTTCGATTCAACAGACCGCTAGGTATTAAGAATTTCTATTTGGGACTGACTCGTGACCCGAACCTAGGACTTCCGATGTCTATAGCCCTGCTAGCTAATCCACCAACGAGGTAGTTTTCTATAGCAACATATTATACCAATAGTACACACAGTACAGTACGTGCTTCAAAAACGGATTTTTTAAAATCTTCCTTAAAAATAAATTTTATTCAGAATATGTAAATGTGATCTTTAAAAGAGTGTAGCTTTTAATATGTTAGTTAGGGACATAATATAGGTTGGGATATTAACACACATCACCATCTTGTTCAATGGAAGCTGAGAGACTTGTGTTACGGATACCAGATAGTTGATGCACTACACATATTATATAATCTTACAAACATACATATTAAAAAGATGAACAGCTGTGACTGAGGTACAAACATTCATCATAGCACAAATAAGCCCTAGTGGGACTTGAACCCGCAACCATTTTAATAGCACAGCAAATAGGGTGACTACAAACTGAGCCAAACCTGTCGTCAGCTACCTTTTTTACTAAATGAAAATAATATTTAATTTCTAAAACTTTCCAATAAAAAAATACAGATTT
Organism: Boloria euphrosyne; assembly: GCA_951802675.2. Classification (NCBI taxonomy): domain Eukaryota; kingdom Metazoa; phylum Arthropoda; class Insecta; order Lepidoptera; family Nymphalidae; genus Boloria; species Boloria euphrosyne. The sequence goes on from OX637887.1 coordinate 11,843,080, forward strand.
ACTACAATCTACATCTCAACACGGACAAACGTGGTTCGGTGATTCAAATTAAGATTTTGCTGAGTTACATCACGTAGCATATTTTCCAAGAAATTAGATCGTATGGAAAAATGCGTGTGTTGTTTCATGCACCTGTGGGACAATACACACTTGATCGTTTAGATTTAGATCATCAGAGCAATTAAGGTCGAAAGGTATTTAAATCCAAATTATTCACATTTTGGTAACGTTTGTAACGAATAGAACTATTATGTGTGAACAATATAATGATAAATCTGTCTATTGTATTATTTCTCTTCAATCTTCTTCAACTGTGTTTTGTAAAATAATGATGGGTGATAAAGAATATTTGACTTGACTGTGTATATTGGATATAACGTGATGACACCCAAGAACCACGAATGTTTGTATGTTTGTTTAACTTCAGTCATGGCTGTTTAATGTTTAGTTTTTTATATATATATATATATACTACTATGAAACTAGACGGTGCTGTGTGTTATGTATTATTTTAAAATGTTAAATAGAAATTCAGGGAAGTAGAAAAACACCATTTATAAATAAGGAAATTTAAAAATTGTTATTTATATTACATCATCATCATCATCATCATCACCCCTTTTTAACGTCCCACTGCTGGGCACGGGCCTCCCTCAGTACGAGGGGGATCAGGCCGTAGTCCACCGCGCTGGGCCAGTGCGTGTTGGCGGACTTCACATGTCTTACGAAAACTTGCTAGGTTTTCTCAGACATGCAGGTTTCCTCACGATGTTTTCCTTCACCGTAAGACAAGTGGTAATCAGGATAGAAATGATTCGCACATGAAGATATCAGAGGTGCGAGACCCGGATTTGAACCCGCATCACTCGGTTATAAAAGCGACGCGTTACCGCTGGGCTACCACTGCCTCATATTACATCGTTAGTCAATAATTGTAATAAATTTAACCATTTTTTTAATTATTAACATTATGTATCACAAGTGTATTTGCACCCACTATAAGTACAGTGTTTCGTTACACCACATTTAAAGAAAATTTTCATAAATTATGAAATATTTACGAATAACCGATTTTAAGCTTTCCATCAATCACATTAGGTTCATTTTACACAAACATTCGAAAAAAGTGAATTTGCTATGCAAAGTCCATTTTTCTTTCAGACTTGATAGTTTGACGTTTTATAAGGGTAAAAGTATTTTTTGTGTGAAAATGTTTAATAGAATTTTTCTTTCTTAGAAATGTAACACGCTGTATTGTTACCTGTTATTTATTTATGTTAAAATTTGCTTTAGAATAGAATAATTAAAATTTATTCTTCACCGACTTTCCTAAAATGAAGTACTAGTTACGATTGATCATCACAATTCTGTTTAGGGTTCCGTAGCCAATAGGTGATAGGACAATCATACATACACATTTACAAAATACATGGTAACAATATAAGCTGGATAACAAAATTTGGTAGTTGGTGATCTCTAGATGAAGTTTGCAATTTGTGATGTACACCAGGTCTCCTGCTATATATTATTACATAATATTTAATTATTATAATTTCGTCTTAAATAGCAACTGTTTAATATGTACCTATATAAAAAAGAGCCAAGATCGAATCGGACTTGCGCATTAAGGGTTCCGTACCATTATCTGTACAAAATGGTTGTTATAGTGGCAACAGTAATACTCGTACATCATCTGTGAAAATTTCAACAGTCTAAATATAACGGTTAATGAGATACACCCTGGAGACAGACAGACAAACGAACAGCAGAGTCTTAGTAATAAAAAAATAATCCAAATCAAAAATCGGAAAAAACAAACCAAAATGAAAATAAAAAAATGATATTTCGGCCAAAGGTATTTTCTATTATATTTGTACCTTTGAGCAATAAAGGTGATCTTCATAAATGCCTTCCCCTAGCCCCAAGATTTATGTGTAAAGTTTTTTGTAGAGCAATTCAATTCAGTAAAACCATTGTGATAACGGATTAACGGGATATTGTTTTTTCCCGGTTACCTTGCAATTGTTCTTCAAAGTTAATTATTTATCGCTTCGCTTCTCGGTTAGTTTTGGGCTTTTTTCTTTAAGATTGGAAAGTTTCCGTGATATTTATAACTGTTATGTTTACTAAAAAAGCTCTTCAATTTAATCTGTGGGAAAAATGTGAGCTTCTACCGATTGTGTTAGCTTTTGTAAGTATGTTTTTAATAATATGAAGCTTTATGTTTTATTTTAACCTATTAATTCATTAACACAATAAAAACGTGTATTTTCATAGATTTCCTTAAAAATATATAATTTCTTGAATTTATTTAATATATTATCTTATAAGATTAAAAGTTATATTTAGTAAGTAAATGAAAAGTAACAACCAGTAACATTTTACTTTTTTAAGTTTTGTTTAAGTCGGATTTTTGAACTTTTTTCTTTGTGATAATTAAAATCGTTAACTTTTATTAGCATTAGTATATAAATTATAAAAAATATTGTCAAACTGCCTCAGTGGTGTAGTGGCTAGCATGTACAATCATACATCGAGAGGTCCTGGGTTCGAGTCCCGGGTCGGGCCAACTTTAACTATTGAGTCTTTCTGTATAGTCTCAGTAGCAGCCCGGAGTTAGGAAGTTGGCGGTCCTGCGCCATAGCTCTCACTGGTCGTGTCGAGTAGTCGTGAGAGTGATAGGAACAGAGAGTGCTCTTGTGTCTGCGCGTACACTTGTGCACTATAATTTCTCCTGCGCAGTTGGCCAGTCTCAATGAGATTGGCCGCCATGGCCGCAATCGGTCGGAGAACATTATTACTATAATAATTAATAATTATATAAACATTACTGATAGTCTTAATTTTTAGTGTTATGATATTGTCTTATTATTTCGTAGTAACAGTTGTGCTGACTAAAGTTATATAGATTCAAAATTGTTATCCAAAAGTAAGTTATTAGTTTAATTTAATTTCTCGACCCTTAGCCCTTTTGTTACTTCATGAAAAGCTCAAATTTTATTCGGGATAGGTTTTCCAATTAAGGTCACCGCAATGTTTGGGTTTGGAATTAATAGAATGAATTAATACTAACTTTGCACTCGATTTACTCACAGTATTCTGATTATACATGTTATTGCAAATGGTTTCGTCTACATTTAATTTTCTATTTTTTGCACTTGAATAAAAAAAATTAAAATTTTGTCTCCAAAACTCATAAAGAATGAGCGCGAACAGTAGGTAATGATTAGTTAAAATTAAATTTATCAAAAAGAACTTTTTGAAAATACTATGACTTTATAGACATACTCCATACTCTTTAGTATAGTTTAAAAATGACGTAATTTCCATATATAATCGCGTAAGAAACGCTTTCATTCGACCGTTTCTTCGCCGATTCACTTTGCAAAACGGACTACCACGTAAAAGCCTTTTTACTTTTCAGTTTTTTATATAACCTATGACACTCAGTAATAATGTGGCTTTCTATTGGTGAAAGAATTTTTTAAATCGGTTCAGTCGATCCCGAGATTACCCCTTACAATTTAACAAATATACAAACACACAAACTTTACTTTTTTATAATATTAGTATAGACTAGCGACACTCCTTTGCTCTGCTCGGGTTTGTACATTTAGCGGTTCGCATAGATATTTTCTCCGAGGCGATATATTTTACAGCAGTAAAAAGTATCCTATATGACCCGCATAACCAGCTATTATTAAATAAAAAAATGTCCTGTGGCTTAGAGTCGTGATGAGTTCATAGACAGACAGACAATCTAGAAACTAAAGTGTCATAATAACAAAAAGATTTTTTAAAAATTAATTAATGTAAGCATAGATACTGAGAATGAGATTCATTTTTTTTTATTACAATCAACGATTCATTTTCAAGTTAACCTAAAGACCTACGTCTTTGGTACGATTTTAATCCACATATCTTTTTCTGTATATTACTATGTATTAATAATAACATAACTGTTAAGCCACAGTTCCTATTTAATACTACGTTCTCAAGAATCATCTTATTTTGTATTGTATATATTAATCCTTTTAAATATTCCACGGCTGGGGGTGGGCCTCCCTTCAATATAAGGTGGAGCAGGTGGATTATAGTCTACCACGCTGGTTGTTCGGGTTGGCGGACTTCACATGTCTCACGAAAACTTGCCATGTTCTCTCCGACATTCAGATTTCCTCACGATATTTTCCTTTACCGTAAAAAAAGAATAATCATGTTAGAAATGATTTGCACATGAATGTATTATTAGAGTTGCAAGACCTAGAATTGAACTCACATCAAGCGGTTATCAAAGCGAGCGCTACTACTGTGCTACCACTGCCTTAGTACTATTGACCACTGCCTTATTAGTATTGACTGCTTAATACAATTTCTTAACCGAAGCTAGTTCCTAAAGTGCCCTAAATTAGAAAGCTAAGTGAGTTAAAAAGAAAACAAGAAGGCTAATCAAAGAAAATGGAGCCTTCGATAAAATTATTATCTACTTACTTTCCTACTAAAGGATTCCGCGCGAGGTTTCACCAGACGGTATCTCCTTCACTATAATTACAAGAACAAGCTGAACATTGCATTAACAAATATTTTCTTACATATCCTTGTGGTACAAGGGTCTAGTTTTTCTATTGTCCACTTTGAAGCTTCACTAACTTACTAACTAAATATGTATTAAGTATTAATGCAAGTTATTGTTAGTAAGTTATTTTTATAATTGAAACTAAGTTTCTTTACATTTATAATGAGAATAACCACAGATATAGTCTATCTATATCTGTGAGAATAACCTACAGCTTAATTAATCCCGATTAGGTATTATAATTTAATTGCTCTGTCTGTCTGTCCGTCTCTCTCTCTCTCTCTCTCTCTCTCTCTCTCTCTTCCTCTCTCTATCTCTTATTGTTTATATTTCGTAAAAACTATATTGCATATAGTATAACTTTTCTGACAATCCCTAACAGTAGCATCTACTCGTAACTGTCGATTTTAGGTCATAGTCTATATTATGCATACCAAATCACCCGATCAGGATAAATATGTTGGGACATTATTACAACAGCGCCAACTAGTTCCGTAGTAAGCTACGTAACGTGCTTGTGCTACGGATACCAGATAGTTGATATACTACACATATAAATTTTAAATACATACATATTATAAATATAAACACCCATGACTGGAGTACAAACATTCGTGATTAGCAAATGAATGCCCCCAGCGGGACTCGAACCCGCGACCGCTGGCGCAGAAAGTAGGGTCACTACCAACTGAGCCAAACGGATGAAATTTAGTTTTAATTTTCCTTTTTTAGTAACAGAAACTTTCGAGAAAATGTGTGGCTACCGATCATAGCGTAGTTTTCGAGTATTATTCAATCGCATCAGTCTCTTACTTGCACAGTATCTCCCAAACTTCCCCCAGTTTTCATTATTGAAAGGTCGCAATATCCCGCCCACGGCACGTCCCCTTAATTAGTACATCTGCTCTGATATTGCTACGAAAAGGTGTGTGCAAAGCGACTGACAGTGAAGCACTAGATAAAGTTAGAAGTTGATAATATAATACTTACATATTATAAGCTACGTATGTTTGTTTGAGCGTGCTTTTCTCTAAAAATCTCTGTCTGATTTGAACTTTTTGAATTCTGTAACATATTTATGGAAGAAGGTCTGAACTGTCAAAAATCACGATCTTAGAAGCTTTTAGATAGAACAGCCGCGGAGTATTTCGTTAGATATAAGTGGCTTATTATATTCATGTTTTGTAACTATTTTCTTCGAGTTATTCGGATTTTAAGTGCAAAACGTTAAAACTAAATTATTTATTTAAAAAATATATATGATTCGAATTACAATAATACATAATATATTAACCTTTGGAGCGAAGATGCAAGATATTAGTATAGTAACTTATAAAAAAATGACAAATTAAAGAAGTGAAAGACCTGAAAATATAACAACAGCTCTTATCCAAATCGCATGCCAGCGAAAGTCCTGTAAAAATCGGATTAGTCATTTCGAGTATTAGCCGGAACAAACTAACAGACACACAAAAAAAATATTAAAAAATAAGTTATCACGTCAATTTTATTATCTGTATAATTAGATAGTGTGAGCTGTCAATAGTTTATGTGGTCTAACCTTACTCAATATTGTTTCCTGCTAAGCTATTTAATGAAATATCCGTCAATTCCCAAACATTTTTCGGTAAATCTGACACATTCTTTCATATCTACTGCTGTTTTGCTAGATGCTATACATTAATTTAAAAAAAACTAAATAAACAGAGAGGGAGAGAGAGAGAGAGAAAGAAAATTAAAGATACCAAGGGATTGTGTTATGTGATTATATAAGTTTTACAAAATCGAATATTAAAACACCTTGCCTATCTCTCGATCGATTAAACCAATCGATTTCAGCGACTTTAAATAGGCGACTTAAGAAGGATACTTTACTATATATACCTATACGTAGATTGAAAGTAATTTTACAGGAAATATAAACAAATATTTCGTTATATAAAATATCATAGAAAATATTAAATTATAAAATGTCATATTGCCTTGGAATCTTCATAATTTTTAGAGAGTAAATGGCATGCGATATTAAAGTACGAGCAAAAGATTAATAAAACTTGTGCTATCAATATTCATATTTATACGAACAACTCAGAGCGATGAAGATTTTCAAATTATGTGTGTATATTTGTTACTCCTACACTCTGAAAAGACGTAACGATTTGGATGATTGATTATAAAAATAATCTAGATCTAGATGGCTTAGATTGGACCTAGATTAAGATGTACATCTAATACTGCTTCTATAAGGCACATATAAATACAAGCGAAGTTAGGATATGTCACTAGTAAAACATTGCTTTAATTAAATTTTATAACTTTACTAGGAATTCCCGGCTCCGCCCGCGACACACTTATAAAAAGAAGCTGGAAGGTTGAAAAATTACTGTTATAAGTATTTTTGATGCCAAATCATAAAAAACAATGTGGTCTAAAAATTAAAAAGTAAATATCTGAAGAGGGCCACCCTTCTCACCTAAGGGAGTAAAAAATAGCTTCTGAACTATTCCTCAGACCTTCCAAATATACACACAAAACTTCATAAAAATCGGTTAAACCGTTTCGGAGGAGTTCGATAGCAAACACTGTGACACGAGATTTTAATATATTAGATTTTCCAGACTCCACGCACGTAACATTACTTTAGTTTTGGAATTAAAAAATATAAAACAATAAAATGGTAATTAAACGACAGTAAAAAATGTATTAGTGATGTCATTAATAATAAATATAAAATCGAAGGCTCTATTAATTTTAACTTATTACATAATAACTGTAAGGGTTTTTTAATTGATTGATGTTATTTTAAATATAAAGCCATATAGATTATGTCAGCTTATTCATAGCATCTTTTGCCTTTAATGCCTGCCTTTTTAATTTTGCAATTTCAGTTTTAGGTTTATCTTAACATCACATGTCTAAACCACTTTTTGATGAAATATCTATATTTATATAGTTTAAAACAAATATGTTGTGACATTATAACACACAGTGCCATCTAGTACCATGGTAAAATACGAGGCTTGTGTTACGGATACCAGATAGTTGATACACTACACATATATAACTTTAAGTACATACATATTGTCAATATAACCACCCATGACTATACAACACTGTACAAATATTCATGCTTAACAAATGAATGCCCCCAGCGGGACTCGAACCCGCTGACATAGCAAGTAGGGTCACTACAAACTGAGCCCAACGTGTCGTCACTCAATTTACGTATATCATCCCTAGGATGTAAGGATGAGGTGAGCTTTTCAAATATTGACTCAAGACTTAGGGAAATGTAACCAAACATTGAGGTGTCGCTGCTTATTTATTTAGCAATAGAAATCGTAATAATGTACACGGTACAGGCTCGGGAAATATTTAGATTATAGTTTACACATGGGTTTGAAATTCTTCCTTTTGTATTTTTGTTTGTATCTCTAGTCTCTATGGTCTAGTGGTTAGCTTACATACTTGTATGTAGGTCTTAGATTTCCCTTCAGTGTAAGACAAGTGGTAACCATATTAGAAAGGATTCGCATAAGAAAATATCAGAAGTGCAAGAAACGGGAGTTGTACCCGTTTCACTCGGTTTCCAAAGCTGCGCGTTATTTTGGGCTACGAATGCCTGCAAATCAGCTTAATAATATTAGCACAAAAGAGAACAAGTACGACCTTTATTAACAAAGCTAAGTTAGCAAAGGTAGCAGGTTCAATTATGTTTCCAAGTTCCAGTGGCTAAAGGAACGGAGCAATGCCCTCATTCCCGTGACTATGCTATACCGAAAATATGCGAACAAATCCGCCGGCAAAAGCAAGGTATTTAATAAAAGACAGATAGAGATACCATTCAATTCAGCAATTTGTTAAAGATTTTCGGTCAAAGCATTCATTTCGTACCTTAATTATACATCAAAACCGTCTACAACTGCTTTATTCATGTTTCTTGATGGGCAAAATAATTAGCGTGGGCTGTTTCAAAGAGCATCGGTAATTTTCAATTTTGATAATTCAAAAAGGGATGTTTTGGAGGTATTTCGAGATTTGTATGAAAGCTAATGGATGGACCGTTGATTTATATTGCCAATTTGTAATAATTTACCTTGTTAAGACTCTGTGGAGGGAGATGAGTCGTTTTAATATAAGTTATAAGCTTAAATATCCCTACTAATATAAATGTGAATGTAAGTTTGCTTGTTACACTTTCACGCCTTAACTACTGGACCGATCATCATAAAACTTTGTACACTAATTCTTGGAGCTATTAGAAGTAACATAGAGTACTTTTTATTAAAAAAAATATTTTAACGAATAAAAATGTTTGTCAAAATACCTCAAATTCCATTAAACCATTCCATACCTCAAATTTCATTCCAACAGTTAAGTTTTTTAAACTTCATTGTATGTAGTAATTTTAAAAAATTGATAATTCCAGCCAAGCAATAAAAAATAGTTATCATATTGTATTTCTATTGTAATGATCTCTGATACTCATTTAATGGCTTCAATGCGAGCGAAGCCGCGGGTAAAAGCTAGTATAAAATATTTCAGCATATCGCTTTTTATTTCATTTACATAAATTACAAATTTACGAACATGTTGGAACATGATATTACATCTACTAAATGACGTGTTCACGTAAGTTAGTCCTAACCGTTAACCACGTACAATATTGATCATATAATTTTTGTTATACTCTATCAGTATGTTTTACTAGTAATATACTCCCACTACGCTCAAATTCGTCCCTACTAAAATTGAAAACGGATTTCACGGAAAAAGTACGATTTTCCGGGATGAAATGTTGCTCGTATGTTCTATTACTGACTATTTTCTATATTTGTGCTAAATCTCATCAAGATCGGTTCAGCCGTTCTGGCTTGATTGAGTTACGAACAACTATTCATCCAAGCCTTGGCATTTATTATATTTTGTGTGTACTGTTACATGTGAATGGGGCTAAAAGGTTAGAACTTTAGATGTTGTAATTAGATGCAAAATTTCTTGTTTATTGCATTGTTCTCTGCGTTAAATAGAACATCTCTCCGTCAATGTTTCAAAGCAACATCTACAAAAGTAAAAATAAAAATTAAATATTTGCGTTATAAAACAAATCTTATAATAGTAAATTAGCAATTCTTGTATATGTTACAGTTAAAACCAATGATATTTTAACTAAATATCATTGGTTAAAGCCCGTACTCAGTTACAACGCGTTTTAACTAGTCAAAACTAGTTTAGACGAAACGCCTTAGTGAAAACTAGAATTGATTAGAAGATTGGAACAAAATATTATGGTATTCTTGACAATTTTTTAGTAAGTAAATACCTAAAATCACAGTTACCTACTTAACTATGTAATCAACTATTTACATTTATTTTAGGTATTTATATAAGCTAATTTATTGTGTTTTTCCAGGTCAGAATTCAACAAGTCCCAAGAATAATTCTAGCAAGTTGATGATGTAACAAAGATACATTTACCATTAAGAACGGTTTTAACTGTAACATATACACGTACATATATTTTATTTCGTGTATCTCGAAAACGGTACTAACGATTTGGATCAAATTTTTTATTTAGAAATTGTATAGTGTATTTTCTAGGAAAAAACACGAATTAACTTCGCTAGTCCTACAAGTTGAACTCTATCCCAGAGAAACTAAACATAATATTATATTAATTTTTTACAAACAAATTCAAAAATATTACCAGTTATCAAACCATAAATGAAAATAATTCGTAACAAATTTGATGTAGTGCGTTAAGTTGCTTGCTTAGCCAGTGGAAAATAATGACGTATTCAAAATACAGCAACACAATCTCAGTACAATCTCCAACACTATTCAAGCCGTTATAAACCAACATTTTTTCCATACTAATGTAATTATTCGCCTATTATTCGAAATCAGATCCAATCTAGCTTCCTGTTGTTTATGGGGCTCGAAATGTCATCGAACGAAACCATATACTTATAAAATTGTAAGGAAATAAAGTTATTACTGCGATTATAACTAATTATGATTGTGTCTATTTTTAGTATTGTAAATGTGAATGGCTGTTTATAGGTATCAATTTAACGCAGTAAAAAAGAAGTTATGTACGTTTATAAGGCAGTGGTAGCCCAGCGGTAACGCGTTGCTTGTATGACCGAGTGATGCGGGTTCAAATCCGGGTCTTGTACCTCTGATATTTTCATGTGCGAATCATTTCTATCGCGATTACCACTTATCTTACGGTGAAGGAAAACATCGTGAGGAAACCTGCATGATTGAGAAAACCTAGCAAGTTTTCGTAAGACATGTGAAGTCCGCCAACTGCTCGTACTGAGGGAGGCCCGTACCCAGCATTGGGTCTTTTAAAAGGGCTGATGATAGTACGTTTATATGGGTTTTATAGACTGGCGGGTAAGCGTCTTGTCTGGATAGACTGACAAAATATTATGTAACTAGCAGTACCCGCGGCTTCACCCGCGTTTATTTCAAGCACACTAGAAAAAAAAGTAAAAAAAAGTATCCTATGTTACTTCTAATACCTACAAGAATATGTGAACAAAGTTTCAAGACGATCGGTTAAGTAGTTTTCGCGTGAAAGCGTTACATACAAACTTACATTCACATTTATAATAGTACAAACAGATAGATATGCCTGAACTGTGGAATAACATGACGTCTAACTCAAGACTGAACATCTCCACTTAAGAAATTCTTTGACTTAATGAAAGCTCTTAAGTAGCGATTTTAAATTGCGTCTTTTGATCAATTAAAATGTAATGCTTTGTATAAAATGATTTTTAGACATTAAAAATTTATTACTGAGAAAATGTCATAATATATTCAAAGTCAGTAATTCCAAGTAAAATATATGCGAGATTAAATATCAATTTTAGTAATTAAAAAGTTTTAAAAGGCATAAAAAATAAATAAGTTGGGACATTAACACACAGCGCCATCTAGTTCCATAGTAAGCTACGAGGCTTTAGTTAGGGATACCAGACAGACACTACACATATAATATAACCTTAAATACATACATATTAAAAAAACATCCGCGACTGAAGTACAAACAATCGCGCTCATCACACAAAAACCCCCAACGAGACTCGAACCCGCGACCGCTGTAATCAAGCTAAATACTAAGCCATTCAAATTATACCATAAATAAAAAGTGTTGAAAATAAACAAATTCGTCTACCGGATATGATACGGCGTACTGAAATATACTTAAAAGCCTCGCGTGGTACCAACAATTAATTCGGAAATCCAAACGAGCTTTATCTCAATTGTAAATAAGGCAATGTTGGTAGAACGTATAGTTATAATTAGTGGCGTTGTTACTTCATGCTATACGTGTAAGTGATTTTCCAAAGATTGAACACAATCACATTTAGTATGGTATAATCCGCTGTAAATTTAATTAGATATGAAATAGATGAGGGATAAGGTGTGAATGTGGTCGGTTTTGGTTGGGCGGTTATTAAAATAAGATATACATTTTTTGTTTCTCTTTATTACTAATAAGTTGATTAATTTTTATTTATAAGATGTATGTATTTAAAATTTATATATTATGTATATCAACTATCTGGTATCCGTAACACAAGCCTCGTAGCTTATGTATGTATTTAAAATTTATATATTATGTATATCAACTATCTGGTATCCGTAACACAAGCCTCGTAGCTTATCACGGAACTAGATGGCGCTGTTGTAATAATGTCCCCAACATATTTATTATTTATTTTATTACTAATAAGTAGTTATATTTGTTATTTAGTTAGTTAGTCTTTATAATTATCGTGTTATAATTATTTTCATCCTACTCCGTTTAGTAGTTTTAGCGTGAATGAGCAATGAACATACACAAATTTAGATTTATATTATATAATATTAATAAAAATTAGATAGTATCGTAATAACGTTAAAGATCAGTGAATATATAATATTGCATTCAGTCCTCTTTAAAGTTCCTGCTAGATAAGGGCTTCTCTCAAATACGATCGGGAAGTAGTTCACCTGGCCAAGCGCAGATTGGCAGAGTGATCATATTTATCCAAAAATTGCTAAGTTCTCTCAGACATAGAGAATTGTTTCGATGCTTCCTTTACCAGTTACTTCACCTCTTATCATGTTTGAAATGATTCACGCCTAAATAATAGTTTAAAAAAACTAATAACACGCTTTTTATAGAAAACCAAATTAGTGTATTGTCATCGGTCCTCGATAAATCTACAAAACAGTTTGAACGAAATCTGGCCGTTTAAAGTGGGTCAAAATCGCGCCCAAAGAAGTCGGTTACTAACATACAAACATACAGGTGAAGCTAATAAAAAGCGTGTAAAAAATATATAAGACGTATGAGACCCGGGATTTCAACCCGCTTCACTCGGTACCTCAAGTGAACGCATTACCACTGCGCACCTAGCCTAATGAATATAATAGTAATATCATTTTTTTTTCTTCTAAATAATAGTTCGTTTTATGATTTAGAATTTAAAGAGTTTCTTATCTTGTACTTTTAAATTATGTATTTATACAAAAGCTATAGCCGCGCTGGCCTAGTGCGTGTTTGCGGACTTCACATGTCTTTCAAAAACTTGCTAAGTTCTCTCAGACATACCTCCTGCATTCCTCACGATATTTTCCTCCAACGTAAGACAAGTGGTGATCATGTTAGAAAATGATTCGCACATGAAAATATTAGAGGTGCGAGACACGGATTTGAACCCGCATCACTCGATTATCCAAGCGAGTTACCACTGGGCCACCACTGCCTTATAACAAATAAAGAATCGGCAAAAACCTTTCAGAGAACACGCTTATTGAAACATACCTACATAATCCCTTTTGAATTATTGTAGACTAGCAGTACCCGCGGCTTCGCCCGCGTTAATTTTTTAAATATTAGGAGTCAATCCCGCGGGAACTCCGGGATAAAAAGTAGCCTATATGTTATTCTGGGTCTTCAGCTACCTACATACCAAATTTCATCGTAATCGATTCAGTAGTATTTGCGTGAAAGAGTAACAAACATCCATAACACAAACGTTCGCATTTATAATATTAGTAGGATAGGATAATATTGAATTATTGTTAATAATATTGAATTATTGTAGATAATATTAGTACATCTGTGGTCGTATTTTGGCTAATTATGTCAGCCATGTGGCCATGACTGCGATCGGAGCTTTCATTTAATTGGTAACTCAGGGAATAATGTATCCTACGGAGCGAATAAAAACATAATTGAAGCTTAAACGAAAGCTTCCATACCATATAGAGAATATGACATCCTAATATATTTTTTGTAATGTTTTGATATGTATATCTATACTAATATTATAAAGAGGAAAGATTTGTATTTTTGTATGTAACGAATAAACTCAAAACTACTGGACCGATTTTAATAAAATTTGGTACACATGTAGTCCAGAGCCTGGAAAAGGACATAGGCTACATTTTAAGGCGAAAAAAGTGCTGTAAAGGGTTGAAATGGGGGATGAAAGTTTGTATGGAAATCACGTCATTTTTAAAGCTAGAAGCTTGGAACTTATTTTTTAGGTTTCGTTGATTTTTTGTCTTATTGTTACTACTGCGTGCAGTATAGTATCATAGAATAGATAATTATAATACCGTTTAAGGCTTTATATAATCTTCTGCACGTATATTCTTTTGGTTTAAGCTTTGAATCTAGAAACTTTTGTAAGTCTATATTTTACGAGATTTCCTTTTAGGGAAAGCGTTTTTAGTAGCAATATTAAAAAAAAAATATTTGCGTTTCATAAATTTTTTAACCGGGATGAAATACTACTCCATACATTATTATGAAAATTTACAACCATATCGGTCATACCAAACTGTTTCTATATTCAAAACACCTACTAACTTAATTATGTATCTCGCGTGACAAGGAAAGACGTGTGCGTACATATAAGTGATGTTTTTGAAACACTCTAATTAAAATAAAACAAAGCTTCACCTCTGATTATGGACGTGCTTTTTCGGCTAATTAATTCAAATACGTTATTAAGGAGAAGATTAAATAAATAAATATGTATATATATTGGAACATTATTACAACAGCGCCATATAGTTCCGTGGAAATCTACGTTATGTGCTTGTGTTACGGATACCAGACAGTTGATATACTACACATATAAATTTTATATACATACATATTATAAATATAAACACCCATGACTGGAGTACAAACATTCATGCTTAATAAATGAATGCCCCCAGTGGGACTCGAACCCGCGACCGCTGGCGCAGAAAGTAGGTTAACTACCAACTAAGCCAAACGAGTCATTAAGATTAATAGTGTTTTTTTTTTGGTTTTAGCAAGAAGCTTTTGCAATACACTCCACAGTTAGGTACGAGCTTTCCTTCAACACGAGAGAAATTAGGCTATAGTCCATACCCTGGAAAAGAGCGAGTTAGCGGACTGCACATGTCTTATGAAAACTTGCTAGGTTCTCTCAGACATAAGAATTTCTTCACGGCGTCTTCCTTGGCTGCCGGGCTACCAATGCCTTACTTATAATACTTATTTAATAATAATAATTGCCAGTGGTAGCCCAGCGGCAACGCGCTAACTTGTATTACCGAGTGATGCGGGTTTAAATCCGGGTCTCGCACCTCTGATATTTTCATATTTTGCGAATCATTTCTATCATGATTACCACTTGTCGTACGGTGAAGGAAAACATCGTGAGAAAATCTAGCAAGTTTTCGTAAGACATGTGAAGTCCGCCAACACGCAATAGGCCAGCGCGGTGGACTATGACCTGATCCAACTCGTACTGAAGGAGGCCCGTGCCCAGCAGTGGGACGGTAAACTGATGACACAATAATAATATTCTCGTAAATGTTAAACCTTTACATGTGAAGAACTCCGTCTTAACAAAAAGTACTCTGCCAAGTCGTGAACTGTTTAATTATTATTCGCCGCCAAAGGAACATGACATCAATAAAAGCCGACACTACATTTTTTAAAATTATAAACCGACTGGCGAGCAAGAGGTTTTTGTTTGTTTTTATTGGATAAATTAGAATCAACTTGGTTTATATTTAGTTTATTTTATTAGTAGATATCATTGAGTTTTAAAGAAAATTATTGAAACCGTAAAGGCCAAAGAGGCTGAAAGATTTACGCGAATATCTTAAACTTTAATATAACACCACCTTTTTTTAACTTTAATTCGAACTTATTTTTATTTTTCGTTTAGAACTCTTTGTTTACTGTTGAGACGTTTAAAACTTTAGTATCTCCCGTGACCTTGATTGCTGTAAAGCATTCAAAAATCAAAATCTGCGAAAACAGCTTCTTTTTAAAAATGTTACGTACTTAAAAGAAGGAAATATGAAAAAACATTTTTGTTATGTAATACTAGTGTTAGTATTTTACATCATGTGTTAAGTTTTTATCTCTATAAAATTAGAATTAGGCTTTCAGTCCATTTGCTGGCCAAGTGCGGGTTGATGGGCTTCATGTGCATTTCGAAACTTATGTTTCCTCAGACATGCAGGTTTCCTCACGATGGAATTAAAATTCATTTCATTCGATTTTCCAAGCGGTTACCCGATTATTATTTAAAAATTATAAGTATTAATAGCAATACTCGCGACTCCGCTCGCTTTCTAATCACTATTGAAAAATAGAGATGGAGGATGGAGGTAGAAGTATAAAAATTTTGGATATCTTTTGATTCCAAATCATAAATTAGTAAAAAATTAAAATTTGGTCTAAAAATAAAAAATAAAATATCTGGAGAGGGCCACCTTTATCACCTAGTCCTAGGGGAATAAAAAAATGCCTACAACCTACCAAATATACACAAAAAAATCATCAAAATCGGTCAAGCCGTTTTGGAGGAGTTCGATAACAAACACTGTGACACGAGATTTTTATATATTAGAGATATTATATGAATGTTTAGTATACGAGTAGTAAAGTAACCTTTTAATATGATTTTTAACTTTACCCTTTAATAATTCTTCTTTTTTTTAATTGCTCGGTTATAACCACACCCAGGGGTCGAACTGAGGACCCAAACCCTCCTTTAAAAGGAGCGTTGAAAAGCCATTTCATTTGAAATTAATTACATAGAAAAAATACATTACACTTCCTCAACGAGTGTCAACTTGAAAATTAAATGAGTAACAATTTAAAAGAAATTAGCTTTTAAAGCTTTTTAGTTAAGGAGTATTATCGTGTGCGTATGTTAGTTACAAGTTCTGCATACATTTTCTCATGACCGATACTAGCCACCTGCGTATTTCAAAAGTTGGTCGTTTGCATACATTATGCTTTGTTAGGGTTACGTAGTAAAATGTCTTTTTTGTTTACTAAATGGCTAGTGGTTCTTACTTTAAGCTAGCGTAAGGCTACGATTGAAAAAAAATTTTTTCTTGACCTAAACCATTGAAGTTTTAAAAAAACTCAACCTCGAGCTTACAAAATATTTTTGAATTTATTTTTTTTACCTGCAATTTATGATATAAAAATTACATTTTTCAAAAAAGCCCTATAAGTAAGCTTAAAAAACTTATCTAAATACTTAATTTGATCCAAATCGTTACAGCTGTTTCCTAGACACGAAATAATATGCACAAAAATTGCTCTTTTTATATTAAAAGATTACATCTAAAAGTAAGTAGAGGTAAAAGCTTCTTACTTAAACTACTTCAAGACTATACAAATTAAAAAAAACTGTACCTCATTACTACCTAATTATAATATGCATGGATATAAATGTTGTAGCCTCTTATTTTTACATTAAATATTTAACTGTAACACATTAAAATTTAGTTTAATTTGCATAATTTTTAAATTTAATAGTGTTAACTTAATACTTCTCATGAGATACCGATCTTAAACGATCCACTTTACTCCAGTACTGGCCAGCATATTTGAATATTTACTCAGAGTTATATCGATCTAAATCTCAAGTTTTTTTTTTGTTGGGACATTATTACAAAAGCGCCATCTAGTTCCGTGTTAAGCTACGAGGCTTGTGTTACGGATACCAGATAGTTGATATTCTACACATATAAAATTTAAATCCATACATATTATATATATAAACACCCATGACTGGAGTACAAACATTCATGCTCAACAATTGAATGCCCCCAGCGGGACTCGACCCCGCGACCACTGGCGCAGAAAGTAGGGCCACTACCAACTGAGCCAAACGTGTCGTTAAGTAAATGCTTGCTTACACTGACATTCTTCATTTGAATTTGCTTATACGTCCTAGATTATAACCTAGAATATCACTTAGCATATAATTACCTATAAAATTTACCAAAAATCAGCTGTTTGCTAGTTAAAACTAAAAAGATTGATTCAGACGAGTAGACATCGGTTTATAAAGCGACTAACCCTCGCTTCGCTCTAGTTCGTCTCTGGATACATTATAATGCAAGTATTGATTATAATATATAGATTATAAATTATTGTGTTGACATTTATGATTACTGCTCCGCTCCCTTGGAGAGTAGCTTAATGATACCTCAATAAATGGATTATATAATGTAACAGAAGAGTTTTTTTTAAATCGGGCTAGTTATAGTTCCAGAGATTAGTGCGTTTAAAAAACAAACAAACAAACTCTGCTTTATATAATATTAAATACATATACCTACCTATAGAAAAAAAACTTTGTTTCTTTAGTATAAATGTAAAATTATTATAAATTATACTGAATCATATTTTTGAAATTGAATTTGGCTTAACAAGTAAATAGGCCCGTATAATGCTAAGTAAAGTAATAAGTTAAATGAAAGGGTTATTTTAAGTAAACTATCCTATTAGGGGTGAAACATCCCTAATGCTGGTCCCTAGGTGAGGCGGTTATCAAGGACAGATAGATATCGTTTGGGGAAAACCTTAGTTGAGTCATAATAGGAAAAAATCAATAAAAAAATATTTAAAAGTTTAGCTAAGCCTTAATTTTGAAGATTGGAACATGTAATATAGTGCCTTTCGTTTATTTAGCAAAAGGAAGTGTTGTCGAACCTGAAAAAATTTAATGGAAAAAAATGCAGAAAACACACAGCAGCGTCTTGATTATACAAAATATATTTTTAAGGCCAATTTTCTTTACTATCTACTTCAACTTTAGTATCTAATGCAGCCTACATTAATTCATCTCCTTCGTATCTTTCCTATTGGTGTATGAATTATGATCCAAATCGGTCCAGCCGTTACAGCGTTAATGAGTAACAAACGTACAAGCTGCCGCATTTATAGTGGTGGAAAATAGAATACTAAGTAACCTCAAGCTAAAAGTCTTTGATCAGATATAGCATTTCCCATTTCTATAGCTCATTTAGAAACAGAAGATTTGTCTTAAGCTTTTAAAGTTAAAAGTTTAAAATACAAATTTGCGACAGTATTTGTCACAATTGATTCATTACTATATTATATACAAAAATAATAATCAACGATTCTTAACATAAGTAATGTTATATAAAGTACCTTGATAAGTTTCATTAAAACTTTCATCTAAACCTACAGTGTCTCTAACACGATAAATACTTATTATGGGATGACCCATATCTAAACCTTTATTTCTAACTAGCTGACCCGTGCCCACTTCGTTGGGCATAATGTTAATAATCCTTTTTTAGTACAGAGTGTTATGTTTTAATTTCTAACTGCCAAAAGGAGGGTTATACGTAGGTATTTTATTAATATTAAAAATTAAATTATCCATACTAATATTAAAAAAACTTTTTGTAACTTAAATATAAAAGTTAGACATTTTCAAGCTCCATAATATCTTTTCTCTAGAACTCAAAAATATATCTTTCATAGTTAAGGCAGCGTTCGTAAGAAACGCTTTCATTCGACCGTTTTTTCTCCGATTCACTTTGCAAAACGGACTACCACGTAAAAGCCTTTTTATTTTTCGGTTTTTTATATAACCTATGACACTCAGCAATAATGTGGCTTTCTATTGGTAAAAGAATTTTTAAAATCGGATCAGTAGATCCCGAGATTACCCCTTACAATTTAACAAACACACAAATTTTACTTCTTTATAATATTATATTTCTGAATAAGTGTTATAAAAATGAATAAAAATCAATTATTAATAATAAATATATTTTTTAATTTTATTTCATTCTAAAGTTCTTAAGTATATCCATTTTTGTATAATTTAACTGAGTCAATAAACTTTTTACATTAGCAATTACTTATAAATAGCCTTTCAAAGTTATCAAAGTTTGTTGTACTTTGGCTTGTAACAATAAAAACCGCTCTCTTCCATAACACTGCACTTAGGACTCTTAATTCAATTTTCAACTTTATATCTCACACTTTGAAACTAACTGACTTGAAGTCGATAACCGAACGAAACTTTCAAATAAAATAGGTTAATAGTTTTAACGCCGAAAAGACTTATAATTTGTCTTAACCGATACCTTTTAGGTCAATGAATAAAAAGCAGATGTGCTAAGTGATTCTCTTTATCGCTAATATTCGTGCCACTTTTTATGTTTTTGAAGTTTGATCATCCATTATAAATAAAACCATGATCGCTGTAAAGCATACGAAACGTCGAGAACCGAAAATCTAAATAAATCTAAGTGGTAGTGCCATGCTTGTTACCTTCGGGTAGCAGCCGAATGGGCCGGCACGCCCCGTATAGTACCACTCTCTCACAGGAGACCGGCGTGAAGTGGCAGCTATGCTGTCGCGTTTCGTCCGGTGAGTGAGAGTCCGGGAGGCCCACTCCCCATCCCTCCTCCCGTCCTTCTCCCTCCTCCTCCTCTCCCTCCCTTTCCTGAAAGGCCGGCAACGCATCTGCAAGCCCTGTGGTGTTGCAGATGTCCATGGGCGGAGGTGATCACTTACCATCAGGTGAGCCTCCTGCCCGTTTGCCCCCTTTGTCCCATAAAAAAAAAAAAAAAATCCGCGACAAAATCTGAAAAAATAGTTTCATTTATAATTTCAAATATTCGCGTAAACCTAAGAAATGCGTAAGTAACTTAAGTTTAAGTTTAATTGTCTTTTGCGTTTGTACGTTACGTTAAGTAAAAGATACATACAAAAAAATATTATTCTAAAAATGCAATAAAGGGGTAATCAATCAAAGTAAAAGGGTGGACAAGGCTACTTTAAATACACCTGCGACAAGATTGCATCCGTCTTTTTAGTGAAAAGAAATTTTTAAAATATACAAAATTAGTATAGAAATTCATAATTAATAATTCTATGATATAAACGTTGGGTCTTTTCAATTCAAAAATATTAAAACTTTCTACGTTATTATAGTATGTATTCAAAAAACCCTCTGTGTCATTTCTACATACTAATCTATGACTCTAAATTAAGAAGCTACATCTATCAGTGGTATAGCCAGTTAGCTGTACAGAAGCTCGTAGCTAAGCTTTCGATGACAAATTGTTAATTTATATAAGCTTTCACTGCTTTTAGTAGTTGCTTAATCGTAGGGTTGACGCCTCTTTGTCATATTGAGCAATATCAAACTATGAGTAAGAAAAGTTTGAGATATGGCAGTATTAAATTTAAATACTTACTAAAATGTACTAAGTAATATAATCTACAATGTATATGCCTAATAGTTTTTAGATTTATGCGAATATTCGACATTATAAATGAAACTACCTTTTCGGATTTTGTTGCGAACTGATTTTCGCCCGTGATCATGATTGCTGTAAAGCATTCGAAACGTCGTGAACTAAAAATCAAAATAACTCCGCGACAATTTGGCAATTCTAATTCAACTAGTAATTATAACCAATACAGAGGCCGAATCTATACTCGTAGTTTTAAGAATATCTGTTTGTCTGTCTGTTGGTGACAGTATCACGAAAAACCCACTAGAAAGATTTTGATGTTTGGTACAAATATAGCTGATAATCCGATTCAATATATAGGATACTTTTTACTGCGAGAAAATTTCTCAGGAACTCTATACAAACCATTTAATCGTTTCTACGGACAAATATAAGCGGAGCAAGGTTGAATTGCTAGTTTTGTAATATAATAAATATGGAAGTTTGTTGATTTGTTGATGTTAGTTAGTTTCGCAGTAATTAATGTAAAGGAAATATAAGCAGCACAGTGGTTACTGTATTACCTCATTACTCATTGCAACAACCCTTTTGACATACGAGTACCTTGTAAGCATTCGTATGTACTGCACTGTTAATAATAAATTTGTCTAGACCTTTTACATTCAATGCTTTAAAATCTTAAACAATGAGAACCATAACCATAACCATTTATGGTATAAGCACCGACTAATATTTTAAAACAACTATGTTTTCGGATTATATATGGCTGTCATTTTACTTAATATTTAGATATTTGGAGGTTTGTATTGATGTTTGTTACTTAATCACGTAAAGCGACTGAACAGATATGGATGAAATTTATCATAGAGATACATTATAATTTGGAACAGAATATAGGCAACTTTTAACTACAGAAAAATGTATGGTTACAGTGGGAAAAATGTTAATTTTTTTTCGCCAGTATTATATAGATTACGATACCTTTGAGACGTTCAAAAACCATGAAGGCTGATGGCATAATATTTGAAACTTCACAAACCAAAACGAAAATAAAAGGAAATTATAATTTCTTTTAAAATGTCAAACAGACTAATATATTATTTACATTACGAATTTAAGTCATAGTAACGTTTACTGGAAGAGATAGCTTAAAAACGACGTCGTGACTTCATTATGAGTAATAAATCATTTTCATGGGCACTCAAAATTTGAATGTGGGGTCGATTTTGTTTATAATTGTAATTTATGTAAGTTAAAAGAAAGTAACCTGGAATACTCGTAGTTGAAACTTGTTTGATGTGCATTTTATAGCGAGATTTAATACTTTAAATCTTATATGTGCATAACTATAAAATATTTAATATGTTCTTATATTTATACGAGCGTTTAATGGTACAGTGTGATGTTTTATTGGTTTTGGTAATAGCATATGTGGGTCGTGGGTTCGATATATCCCATAAGCTTTTATCAACAAGCTTATAAGCTAGAAAAATGAATAAAGCTTCGATACGAATAATTTTAAAAACAAATTGGCAGTATTCATTTACACTCCCATTAGAATAGCTAGTCTAGTTTTAACTAATCTCTTTTGTAATTTTACATTTACTACCCTTTTTGTACATTTAAACTCAAGTTCAACGACTTGAACCCACGACTTCCAAGCATTGATAATAATCCAACACATTATGTTCTAACATGTCACAAGTCGTCTTAAATAACAATAAATATTAATCAATATAAAACATTTAGGTGTCTATAATAAAATTTTATACGTCGTGGATGTTTCGAATATTCCAAAGAATGTCTTTGCGAGGTAAAACTCATCGTATGTAATGATCGTGTTGCCGTGATGTTATTGGGCTGTTAAAAAGTTTATTAGGATATTTGGAACTATACTCAACTTATACTTTACACTTTTACTTACATTGTACACTTATAATTTAAGTAATATAAGCTTAGAGTAGGAAAAATATGTCACTAATGTCGCCTAGTTCCTTTTGACGAGACCATTTTTTAGAAGTTTGTACAAACTCTGACACGTCTTAGATATAAATTTAATTTCTAAGTGTAGCCTTTTTTTATCCTTGGAAAATGCATTAATGCATACCACCTGTAGAAAACATACAAAAACACTAACACACAAAAAAGTTAAATACGGTTAACTGTTCCAGCGTGAAAGGTGAATTTTTCGCATTTATATAATCTCTCCTCTCTATTCCTCTCACTGTCATACTTCAGTAGTACGATCAGTTAGAGATCAGGCATTGAACCAACGGCCTTACATGGTAAAACACTAATGCTGCCCAATACTAGGTTGATACTGAGAATTCCTAAAAAACCCTTAATAACTAACTAGTCCCAACCCGGGATTCGAACATAGAACCTAAGAATCTATAGTAGTGGTTTCTTAACACTATACAAGAGAATTTACGTAATGAACCTACTTACAAAGTATTCTACAATGTACATTGAAAATTCACTGAACCCGACATCTGAAACGACGAAAACAGAAAAATCTTTAATATTTTTAAAGAAAATATTTTTATTTCGTATTGTAACAAGTGGGAAGGAGCGGAACTTGTAAGACCGAGTATAAAGTCTTGAGCAGCTTTTAGTACCACGTGTAGCTTGTAGATTATTCGAAATTTTGTTCCAACTTCACTTCTTACTGAGACTCATGTAAAATACAAAACATAAAATTTAATATAATAATTCTATTATTACATTAGTATATTGTTGTTAATTGAGTTTTACTAATTATTTAAATTAGTTAGAGTGTTCATATTTAAAAACCTATCGGAATAGACAAAGATGGACGGACAAAAATTATAAAGTATAAATTCGACCTCTATAGCGATAATAAAGACTATTTCAATTAGATTTTCAATAAAACCCCGCCAACTTTCCAACTCAGGGCTATTACTGAGGCTTACTAAAAAGGAAAACTCTAAGCCTGGCCCGACCCGAGCCTCGAACCCAGGACCACTTAACCACCGAGGCAGTATAATTTATTTTAATATATGTATAATATAACTTGCAATTACATCTCGTATGTTATAGATAAACCAAAATATATTTAGCTCAACTATACGTTACTCTAAACTTCGGCTTCTAATTCCATTATGTTACAGAGAGAACATAAAATAATTGAATCTGTGAAACGTCTGGTTTTGAAGGCGTACATGGACGAATCCTTTATACGCTCGCCTCGGGGTACGCAATAATAATGCATATCAGATAACACATTGAGTGCACGGTCAATAATTGGAAAGACATGTACGCTGGACGCCTGCAGGCCAGTTCGATTTTGGACGAATATAGCCCATCTATGTTAGAATCTACACGTAGGAAGGTAGAAATGTGGCGAGGTATTTTGCTATGATAATGAATGCGATCATTATGAATGCGAAATTTAGTTTGTTTGTACGTGTTTTTGTAAAAGGAGTATCGAATCAATCTTTGGAGTTTAGACACGCACGTCTACGACAGGAAGCTGGCAGGAGATATGCTGAACAAATTCTTCCCGTGGGATATTACGAGAAGGAAAGTGTATTTGTTGGATTATTTAAATATTTATAAGATAGTAATTATGTTTATTAAATGTTTAGTGAATTTAATTATATATATAAGTAACTTAATAAAGCTAATTAAAAAGCTAACAAGAAAATTATGTCGTATTCCGATACAGATCGTTTGAATAAAATCATCCCACTCTACGAACTTTCTAAAAAATAACGTCTTTCTTATTAAGAACTGGCTAATTTTGATAGTATCTATTATTAAAACAATTCTATAATTGACTTATCAAATCGTTCTACAAATAAAATGGTGGTTTTCTCAGTCCTACCCTCGTTATTTCTCTCTAGGACAGTGATACTTTTTTTTATCCTTGCGAAATGCATTGATGCATACCATCTGTAGGAAACAGCTGGTTATGTGGGACTCACCGGCAAGCCAGTACTACCCACTAAAACCCAAGCACCCATCACGTCTTAATGGGGCGTCGCAGGATCGCTTGTGCATTCTACTACGACGCCCTGATGGTCTGGTGAATCAGACAATACAGCCAAGAGAGTTGCTTCATAGTCCACTTTGCTATCCAGAGAAGTACCAGGACCAACCCGGAAGACACAGTTACAGTGATACTAACCCAACCCAAGACTCAAACCCAAGTCCTCCATATCTGCTGCGCTCTACAGTAGACTTACAGTTAAGCAAAATTGATTCGCTATGTATATTTCATTTTTATATCACCAGCCCATCTATTTATCATATAAAAACATCTGAACTATTACAAAACCAGATTTCAACAAAAGGATCTACTTACCTAGATATAATATATATGTATATATAATTAGAAACAATTACCGCGTATGGAAATGCGCAATTTTATTATAATATAATTAAGATTTTCTAAAGAGATACACAATGTCGATGAGCAGATAGCCGTAGGATGTGGATAAAATGGAATATTTATATTTAGATGAAATAAAATATATAATTCCTCGTAAACAATTCCCGCGACTTCGCCCGCGCCCAATTTTTTGAAAATTTAGGGTTATAAGTATTTTTTGATGCCAAATAATAAAAAAATAAAAATTTAGTCTAAAAATAAACAATAAAAAAATCTGAGGGCTACCCTTGTCACTTAGGGGAATAAAAAAGTCTACGACCTATTCTCAAACCTAACAAAAATTTTCATAAAAATCGGTCAAGCCGTTTCGGAGGAGTTCGATAACAAACACTGTGGTGACACGAGATTTTTATATATTAGATAAATAATATTTTGTGTAGGTTTTATAATGGTTATTTTTGACAGATTTTGACGTTAAGTTTGGCTGAATAAGCGTTAAATTAATCGGTTAAGTTAATCGGAGAACTATAGAACATAAAATTAGCAATTCCTGATTTGGTCGTTATAACGGTTAATATAGATCTCTCGGAGATGACATATTCTTCGCAGTAAAAGTATCCCGGTTAACCAGATTATTATCACGTTATTTATTACTAGATCGAGGTTATCCTCTACGTACAAACTTTTTTACAATAGTATAACGTATATATACATATTATATATTTATAAAGTATATCATAATAATTTTGTCTTATCCATCCAAATGATACAAAATGTGATAGCTTGTCAGGATGGATGTTTGTTAATCTTATTATATCCTTTATTGCACTTAAAAGGTAAACGGTAAATACAAAACAAAAAACTTATTTCACAAAGGTGGACTTATCCCCTGAAAGAGATATCTACCACTCAACCTGTGGATGTGGAAGAAGGTGTCAGCAGGCGTTATAGGCGTGCAAAAAATAAAAATAATTAGATACACATACATACAAATATTACATAAATAAATATATCATACTGAACATACTATATACTACATATATAGAATAATAATAGTAATAACGCTTCGTATAATATATATATATTAAGTATACATATATTTAATATATATAACAAATGAAAACAGAACAATGTGCCGATTGATATTGTGTAAATTTTTAAAATTTTCATCCTAGAAAATCTGATCAGATCCGGATGAAATTTTTCACCGACATAAATTATAGGATTGGCACATTAGTTGCTTATTATCCTGGAAAAATTAGTGTTTCCCGTGCAGTTTTTGTTTTTCCCGTCCGAAGCGAGACGAGAATGATTCGCAAGCTTATACTGTAGGTACTCGTATATAAGTAATAATATCTTCTATCATATTATATTGATCTTACTTCAAGAATCAAGTTTGATCATTTAATATTTACTATTCAATTAATCTAACAAAAATCTCAAGTAAGTATATTTAAATAATGTATCTATTTAAAAAATAACATGAAACAACTAATAGTCGGAGCCTATACTAGTATACAATGGCGCGTAGTTCGGTGGCACTAACGCTCTTACCAGACCGGTTTCAAATCCAATCTTCAACTTGCTGGCTCCATCGACCTTATTAAAACGAGATAAAATTCCTTTTCCATTTAGCAAGTTGTATGTAAATTTTGTCAAGCATCATCTCGAAAGGGCAAGAGGACGTGGTACGGTTCTGTAGATTTATTTCGATGATATATGTAAGATATAAGCAATGTTTTTATGTTGTGTTTAGAAATATTTACATTTTAAACTAGTTTTTAGAGCGGTTCTGTTTGTGTTTTGAATGAGAAATGACTTTTAATACTAAACCTAATATATAAGTATATAAAAATCTCGTGTCACAGTGTTTGTTATTGACCTCCTTCAAAACGGCTTGACCGATTTTTATTAATTTTTTTTGTATATGAGAATAGGTCGTAGGCAATTTTTTATTCCCTTCGAAGATAAGGGTGGCCCTTTCCAGAGATTTTATTTTTTATTATTAGACCAAATTTTTATTTTTCACTTTTTTTTTCATTTGGCATCAAAAAATAAAACCAAATTTAAAAAGCAAAAAGTTATTTAGAAACACAATTATTTTATTAAAAGCTCGAATAAGCTTGAAGTTTTGTCATTTTATAACTAGAAAGTAGTTTAGTACTTAAAAATTATGTTCATAACTGTTATTATAAACTGGCTAGTTAAAGTTAACTACCAAGTGTTACAACACTTTCTTTAGATTTTAACCCAAGTGAGTAAAAGCTGAGAGCTTTATACTTATCATTAAATAAAGGCATTAATATAATATTGACGTTATCTATATTTCAATAGGCAAATACAAATCAGTTGCCTATCTTTTTCTACTCTGTTTGTCAGTTGATTCTCTTCTGTTTAGTGGCTATTAGCACTCACCCTGACTTTGCTCGAGTCCTAAGGTACTTTTTAAATAGATATAAGTAGTACGAAAAAAAATGAATCGGACTGGATCCGTTATTGAGTAAGAAAAGTACATCTAAACGATCGAATTTAAAATTGTAGTACGATTATAGTGTTATAATAATACATTATAGTGTTATAATTAAGCAATAAAAATAATATGGTAGAGTTTCAATCACTGGACGAAGTACGAACACAGTTTCCTAAGGCCTATTTAAATAAATAACAAACAATGCTTTTCTCGTACTTGGTGTACCAGCGGTCGCGGGTTTGAGTCCCGCTGGAGGCATTCATTTGTAGGATGAGCACGAATATTTGTACTCTAGTCATGGGTGCTTATATTAATATAATAAAAATCTCGTGTCACAGTGTTTGTAATCACACTCCTCCGAAACGGATTGATCAATTTTTATGAAATTTTTTGTGTATATTTGGAAGGTCTGAGAATAGGTCGTAAGCAATTTTTTATTCCCTTCGGCGATAAGAGGGCGCTCTCCAGATATTTTATTTTTTTATTTTTAGACCAAATTTTTATTTTTCACTTTTTTATGATCTGGCATCAAAAAATACTTATAACCCTTAATTTTCATTCTTCTACCATCGGGAATAACCGGGAACACGCGGGCGGAGCCACGAGAATTGCTAGTATTAATATAATATGTATGTATTCATAGTTATTATATATATGTAGTGTATCAACTATCTGGTATACATAACGCAAGCTTACCATAGAACTAGATGGTGTATGTTCATCTCTTAAAAATACCTTGGGGTATTTAAAGGCTATAAGATTAACAATAAAAGGGTTATTCTATAACCCTAGTGTCATAAAATCATGATTTAGTATTTCTAACAATTTAGGCAGTTTTCGACCAAACAATTTTCTACTCCACATTCATTTTTATTTCCAAGATATAATTTCCGGACCGCAACTTCTTTGTAGTCGATGTTTGAGACTTAAATTGGTCTCCAAGACCCTCGATTTTCCATTCCCTTTTATATCAAAAGAATCTATGACAAGTGATTGATAATATTTAAGTTAAACGTAACAATTGTAGTTTCGTAGATTTATTCTGATCTTCCTAAATAGGGGTAAATTTTCGTTTGTACAAAACCAACGACTTGTAAAGATTTTGCCTTTTTTATTTATGATTTTTTTAAAGCCTTTAAAGATACTTTTTAACTATGTGGTAAACTTATATTATACTTTTTCTTTAACATGGGTTTAAACTTTGAAGCTTAGGGAAGCTTTTTCTAAGTTTCTATGTCCGGAATGAGTCTCCGGATATAAAAATCGTTAATTTAGCAATAAAAGAAAGAAATTAATCGGGATAAAATCGGACTTATCTTTTAAGTTTAAACAAATCTCTTTAAATGACACGTAAAATCGTTAAAATCGGATAACTAGTTTCCGAGTCTTTCGCGGACAAAATAACAAAACGAATTTTATATATTTAGATATAAAAATAATAATATCATATTATAGATTAATAATAATATAGCTCGAAACAAATGCCAAATTAAAAAAAAAACACTAATATTGGTATTTTGGACTTGCTTCAAAGACAACCGTTTTAATTTTTTGAATTAGTATTCAGTAGCTATAATTTCGATCCAAGAGGTAAATATTAGCGTGAGTCAACCTAGTAAATTATAAGTGTTGTAAGAACGAAAGTGTGATTATGTAAATCGTTATCTAACTTAAAAGCTTCTTAATCTTGTAACTTATTAATAAAAAGGAAATCTTAAAATATTAGAAAAAAAATGTTTTTGTGTATTTATATTTTACCTGTTTCCAAATATTATATTGAGAGCACTTAAGCTTATCAAAAGCTACTGAACATACAGAAAAAGGTTACTAAAGGTTACAAAAGTGTTATTTATAACACTAGCGACTCACCTTCGCTTCGCTTGAATTCGTCCCTAAAAGCTCCCTGCCAAATTTAAAGTTCGTAGCACAAAAAATGAAGGACTTTCATACAAGCTTGCGAGAGCCTTTGGACCTCCTTATTCCGGCCCTGTCGCAAAATCCGTTCATTGTGGTCGTCTACTAATTATAAAGTCCCTGCCAAATTTACTCTGTATACTTCAAGCATTTATCGATATTTAGTGATGAGTACCTTTCGATTTTATATCCGTATTTCTTGTCTAAGTTGAATAAAAAAAACTACTGAAAGTCGATAATCGAATGTTGCACATTTAAAAGAAGAACTACATAGGTACCATGTGAAAAAAGATTCACTCAAAAATCTCAAACCATGAAGGTTCTATGTCATTTCGAAATACCTATTACAATAAAACGGCACTTTCCTACTTTAACTCCTATTATTAAGATTTTTAAATTTCATGCGAAATAGAACTTATTATTGCTCGTATATAAAATCTAAATGAAAATATTGTGGAATGGCATCGGGGGGTAGTTGTGTCATGACACTTATCGTGGTAGCATTATTAGGTTGTTACTCTGCCGGTTTGTTTCTAAAAATATCATTGTTGGTAGATTAGTTGTCTTTTCAGTTAGTTAAATTGTGTTTTAGCCATTTCAGTTCTTAAAATAAATTGAGGTCGATTTAGTATGCTTGTTTTTTTTAAAAGAAAGCTCACTTCTGGTCTAAATTCACAAGAATATAATAATTTAATATATGCAAGATGATTAGTGGAAGCAGGAGGTGGATAGCCACTTCAAAAAGCTTTAAGTATATACTTTAAGTTTAACTCATTTCATTCGTTTTAATGAGTTTCATGTAATATTTAACACTGTTACTATTTTAAATTGATGTTTGATTTTTTTAACTATATTTAAATAACAAGTGATACAACCTTACTCTGCTCATTTACAGAAATGTTATATTTTAAAAAGTATCGTATATGTTGACCAGCTTCATTAGCTATTATCGTATTAAAATTTCATCAAAATCTGCCAAGTGGTTTTCTTGTGATGCGGTCACAGATAGACAAAAAATATAATATTTAGTGTACAGATTTGACTTAGCATTTTATTATATAACTAGTAACTGATACTACGTTACTGGGCTTATTAAGTTGAAAATATAAATTTAACAGTTTTTGTAATTTCCTATTAAAATGAAAGTAGCCTATGTTACTCCACATGACATTAGGTATCTGGGAGTGAAAGTTCCGACAAAATCAGTCCAGCTGGTTCAGAGATTAGCCGAAACAAACAAACAGAGAGACAAAAAAAATTTTTTTTTAATGTAGTATATACTTTCATATGCATTTATTAAAAAATGTTATTTTGAAATAAAAAGCAGACATTTTAATTTTATTTATATTTACTGATACATTACTTACGTTATAATAAGTTTTCTCGCACACAAAGTGGACCTTATATTCTATTTTCTAACATTTATGTAAATATCAACTATTCTTTGAACATATCTCGACCTGATTAAGCTGGATCTATGTGGGAACGCCATTATCATGCACGAGAAACGTCATTTTGAAATAATTGAATAAAAAATGGATGATATGCATCTAAATGAACACTAGAATTCCTTCTAAGAAAGATCTACATATGTATATGAACCCCGTCCTTTGGAGAGCAAACAAAAACCAGTTGTGGCTGGTTCAAAAATCATGAATCACGTTTTCAACTTAAATTATAACACTAAAGTGATGTAAAAAGGTCATTTTATATTTAATCATTATTAGACTACTATTATAATAATTATGTAATAAAATTATAATGCGAAAGTTACTACAGACGAAGGTTTTTTAATTTTAAGCTACACACGTGGGCATCTATAGAGATAAAATAAAAATAAAAAAAATGAAATAAATAAGATGAGATCAAGGGAAGCAAGGTACAGTCGATAGTGGCATATCCAAACATCTGTGAATATAGCTGTGTTTGTTAATGGTTCAACAGATTTGAGTGAAATTCTTAATAGAAATAGCTTATATCCTGGTTTGATACATTAATCTTAGATGAACTACGACTGATTTTTTTCACTTGTCTAATCTTTTCATATTGAAATAAAATGAAACCTTAATGAGATAAAACTCAAAACCTAATTTTAATAATACAAGTAAAGAAACGAATGCGTAAAAATGTGATTTAAAAAAATAGAAACGAGCAGATAAAAGAATATAGTGTTAATATATAATAAGTGGTTTTTTGTATAACTTTAATCGCCTTAAACCTGTATTTTAATTCTTTATTGCTAAAAAACGTATAATAATATGGTGGGGCATTATTACAACAGCGCCATCTAGTTCCGTGGTAAGCTACGAGGCTTGTGTTACGGATACCAGATAGTTGATATACTATACATATATAAATTTTAAATACATAAATATTATAAATATAAACACCCATGACTGGAGTACAAACATTTTTTTTTTTATGGGACAAAGGGGGCAAACGGGCAGGAGGCTCACCTGATGGTAAGTGATCACCTCCGCCCATGGACATCTGCAACACCACAGGGCTTGCAGATGCGTTGCCGGCCTTTTAGGAAAGGGAGGGAGGGAGGAGGGAGAAGGACGGGAGGAGGGATGGGGAGTGGGCCTCCCGGACTCTCACTTACCGGACGAAACGCGGCAGCATAGCTGCCACTTCACGCCGGTCTCCTGTGAGAGAGTGGTACTATACGGGGCGTGCCGGCCCATTCGGCTGCTACCCGAAGGTAACAAGCATGGCACTACCACTTGAACATTTGTGCTCAACAAATGAATGCCTCCAGCGGGACTCGAACCCGCGACCGCTGACGCAGAAAGTAGGGTTACTACCAACTGAGCCAAACGTGTCGTCAATAATCAAAATCGGTTAAGCCGTTTATTGACGAGGAAACAGCATCAAACATTCATACGGGCTAAACACATAACCCTCTTTTAGGTTTCGCCGGTGTCGGGTCACTAGATTATAAAAAAAGGGTTATCTTACCCAATAGATAAAGAAGGTAATTAATATTTATTATAACACGGTTTGTGTATTAAAATATAAGGACGTACCTGCAGGAATTAAATTGGAAACCGTAGTCACGAAGTATACACCGGGGCAATGTCGCGCCCTCCTGCCCGCTGTGCTAATAAAAACTGGTTTTAGATGCATTTTGTACGTACGACATTTGTCTAACAACGAGAGCTTTTAGTATATGAAAGATATAATAGTGATATTAGTATAAATAAAAAAGAAAGTAAATATAAATGTCACTTTAAATATAAAAATGAAATTAAAAATACGAGTATGTGTCATTTTAAATATTTTTTTGAATTTTATGTTTATCTAATCTTATAAAATCTTAAGACGAATCTGTACATTAAAGATTTTTTTGAAAAATCTTAAATATTCATTATTATCGATACAGTGGATGAATCTATTGTATTTTGAATTATTTTTTGTTTCTATGGAAAATATCTTATCTCTTAGAAATCTAGAGTAAAATAATAGTAAAAAAACACAGGGATGAACCAGACCAGATCAAAATTAATCCACGAAAATTCATTAAGATAGTTTTATTTAAAATTTAATTTTATTTGTATAAAGACAGGAATTCTTTTTATATATTATCATCTGTTTTTTTTTTATTTTATTTCCATTAAAATATATATGATACTAAGCAAATACTAGGGCCGCAGACGGAATATATGTAAATCTAATATATTGAAATTTCGTGTCACAGTGTTTGTTATCGAACTCCTCCGAAATTGCTTGACCGATTTGTATGATTTTTTTTTGTGTATATTTGG
This sequence comes from Boloria euphrosyne, assembly GCA_951802675.2. NCBI lineage: Eukaryota > Metazoa > Arthropoda > Insecta > Lepidoptera > Nymphalidae > Boloria > Boloria euphrosyne. The sequence continues at coordinate 11,876,709 of OX637887.1, forward strand.
TAGGTCTGAGAATAGGTCGTAGGCTATTTTTTATTCTCCTAGGTGATAAGAGTGGCCCTCTCCAGATATTTATTTTTATTTTAGACCAAGTTTTTATCCCTATTTTTAATAGTGATTAAAATGCGAGCGGAGCCGCGGGAATTGCTAGTACATATCTAGAAACATCAAATATCTTTACGTTCAAAATAAATCGTATCGTACACTTTAAGAGAGACTCTCAATTTGCCGATCGCTGCCTAACTATAATCCGTTTATATGTATAATATATGTTTAGTTTGTGTATATCTCATACAAAATTACCACTGCAATATTAAAACTAAAATATTGCAAATTAGAATAAACTAACTTACCGTTGTATTAGTATATATATGAGGGCAATAATAAGCGAATGGTTTATCGGAGGTCTAAGATTTGATTTTAAAGTAAATAAATAAATATGTTGTGACATGAACACACAGCGCCGTATAGTACTACTGTTGTGAGCTACGAGGCTTATGTTACGGATACCAGTTAGTCGACAGACATATATAACCTTAAATGCATAAATCTAATACATAAAAATCTCGTGTCATAGTGTTTGTTATCGAACTCTTCCGAAACGGCTTGACCGATAAATATCATTTTTTTGTGTACATTTGTCTGAGAATAGATCGTAGGTTATTTTTTATTCCCCTAGGACCTAGGTGATAAGGGTGGCCCTTTCCAGATTTTTTATATTTTATTTTTTATTTCTATTTTTTTTTTAATTTGGCATTAAAAAATACATATAACCCAAACCTTTTATTCTTCTACCACCAATCCCCTTTTTAATAGTGATAAAAACGCAGGCGAAGCCGCGGGAATGGTTAGTATTATAAATATAAGCACCCATAGCTAGAGAACAAACTAGTGACCTTACTTGCTGTGCCAACGGTTTCGGGTTCAAGTTCCGCTGGGGGCATTCATTTTTCTGATGAGCACGAATGTTTGTATGAAAAATGAATACGAATGACAGTTCTATTTAAAATTGTAAGTCTATGAAGTTGATGTCAAGACGGACAAATTAAAAAAATATTTTTTGAGGTAAACTACACACACTCTTATTTTTTTACTATAAAGGAAATTACAAACTTAACTATATATACAAGGCAAATGTACACTTAATTATTACTATTTATTACTTATTATTATTACTATTCTATTATTACTTTTTATTCTATTATTATTATTATATATTTTTTTACTTACGACCACTAATTAATATTATGCACTTAGTAAAAAGTTGTTTTTTTTTTAATTACAAACAGACACATCTATGTTATTTATTATATGGATATCGAAATGCGCCTAGATCTAATAGAATATTTAAAATATATATGATAATATTGCATTTATAAGAAACTACTATAGTTTTCTATGTGTTACATGTCTAATATATTCTAAAAACAAGTACTTAGCGAAGAGCAGATGTAAAAGGGAGCAAATAAAATAGTTATTTAACAGTAATCGTATCTAACTGTACATATTTTAAATAAAAGCATATATTGCTTAGTACTTTATGTCATGTTATAATCTTTACATGCATACATACATATATTTAATGTAGTGTTAGTATTCCACAGTGGTAGCCCAGTGGTAATGCGCTCGCTTAGATAACCGAGTAATGCGGGTTCAAATCCGGGTCTCGCACCTCTGATGTTTTCATGTGCGAATCATTTCTATCATAATTATCACTTGTCTTACGGTGAAGGAAAACATCGTGAAGAAACCTGCATGTCTGAGAGAACCTAGCAATTTTTCGATAGAAGTGTAATATCCGCCAACCCGCACGTGACCAGCGTGGTGGACAATGGTCTGATCCCCCTCGTATTGAGGGAAGGGTCGTGCCCAGCAGTGGGACGTGCTGACGTATATAGAACCATTTATGGGATTTTATAGAGTAGTCCTCATAAAAGAGGGGAGGGGAGGGTTGGTACATTATAAGTAATAGCATAATTTCAATGATATTTTTTGTATTTTTAGCGGGAGTAAAACCACGGGTTCCCGTAATCAGTAATAATTAGGTAACTAAAATTATTTAGTGGCATAATAAAATCAATCATAACAACTACATTTGTAGAGCAATGAAAAAACTATGAAAGTAAACAAACCGTGACAATGAGTCAGCGATAACCATGCGCACGCGCATGAATAATTGCGCTATGTGACTCACTTGTTGTTAGGCATGCTTTACTAAATTATACTAAATATTATTTAAATGAACATATGATATAACTCCGCGCTGGGATGCACTCGCTTAGGAAACAGAGTGAAGAGGGTTCAAAACCAGGTTTTCGTACCTCTGATACTTTCATGTGTGTATGATCGACGACACGTTTGGCTCAGTCGGTAGAGACCCTACTTTCTGCGCCAGTGGTCACGGGTTCGAGTCTTGCTGGGGGCATCCATTGTTGAGCACGAATTTTTGTACTCCAGTCATGGGTGTTTATATTATGTTTATATGTATGTATTTAAAATTTATATGTGTAGTATATCAACTATCTGGTATCCGTAACACAGGCCTCGTAGCTTACCACGGAACTAAATAGCGCTGATTTCCAACATGATGGAACATGTAGTGGAGGAAAACATCGTAAAGAAACCTGTATATATGTATATCCAGAAAGAAGCAAATTATCGAAATGTACTTGAAGTCCTTCAACGCGCGTAACTTGGTATACTTTAGCCTGATCCTCTGACTTTCAAGGTGTACTCAAAATATGTTAAAAGGGCATTATCACTTATTTTTTAGTACATGGTATCTAGTTTCCGTGGGATACTTGTGTGAAGAAGACGCGCTTGAGTAAAGCAGGGCTGCTCTCATTAAGTCATTAATTAAATCGTTAAGATTAAGTACTGTATTAATTAACACCGTCGTCTTTAAGAGTGACGTGGACTATTTGATGAGAGTCACCGGTTTAGCTCTCGTTTGGGGTTAATATTTATGCTATTAACACAGATGCTTAATCTGCGTACACATCTATTAGAAATATGTTTTTTATTGAATTACTGAAAAACATTCTTACTCATCACAAAAATGAATGTCCCCAGCGGGACTCAAACCCGCGATCGTAGAAGTATGATCACTACAAACTGAGTCAAACGAGTCGTTTAACTGTCTAAATATGTAAGTAGACAATGTTTAAGAATTTGAATATGAAAAATATATTATAAAGGTATACTCATAAGTGCGTCCTCTGTCTATCAATCTCAATATCCGGTGGAAAAATAATCTTAGACAACCGGTAAAGACTTTTTCAACGGTTGAAAGTGTTTTTCAACTTATGACAAAACTTTTCACTAAAAGGCCTAAAAACTATGCCTCACATAGGACCTAAACCTAAAACATAAAAAATTACGTAAAACTATTTGAAATATCTAAATTCCAGTTAATATTGTAAAGATATTATGCAATTGTAAAGATATTGTATTAGTAACATTTATAACATCATTGTTTTTTTTTCTCTCTCTCTTTTATTTGATACCAAAAAGACAGTTTAGCTAAAAATGGAGTTAACAGCTTAGAATATTTAGTCGACGATATGTAAGACTGAGCGAACTCTAGCACCGTGGTCCGTGACTCATCGATGGTATCGTCCAACTTTCCCTTCACACCATCTGACCACATTTTAATACCAATACAAAAACTTTTAACAAATTAACGCGATGTCGTAATACAAGTAGAATACATTTAGTAAAACTAAGGAAGCATAAAAGCTTTTAGGAGCTTTTATCGTTTTATAAAAAACTCGTATTTGCCCGCGGGTTAGTCTGCATAGTGAGAGGATAAAAGGTGTAAGAAATAATATAGACGATGTGTCACAGATCTAAATATACATCCAAGCTATAGCAATGACAATATATCTAGAATACGCTTTATGAGATTGAAAATAGCCAATTGGTTAGAACTAGAGTGAAAAGATAACGTAAATAAATAATTTAATTTTAAAGAGGATTAAAACAATATAGTGCACAACTGTACGCACAGACACAAGTGCACATTCAAATTTAAAAATTAAATATTTCTGCTCCTCTTACTCGCATACTCTGGTTTAACGAATTCAAAATGAGTGAGTGATCAGGGACTGAAGTGAACTATCGCATACTTCCCAACTCTATTTTTAACATGTAAAAAACAATAAAGAAATTGAATAAGCCTGAATTCGAACCCTGACCCATCAGGTCTGCAGCCGCACTAGTGGCTCGCCTATATATTCTTACGCAGTCTATCTAAGAAGTGCAAGAAAATAAAAAGCCAGCCTTTGAACAAAAATTAAAATAACGGAAAATACGCCATGAACGACCTTATATAAGCCACAAAAAGCTCGATCTCACAAATGATTCTTGGAAGAAGTACATTTATTTCTAATCACGCATCGTACTGTTTTTTGATGAAATCATATTCTATCGACTTCAGTTATAGAAAAGATAAGTACAAGTTGTAAAAAGCTTGTGAAGTAGACTTAACAATCATATAGACGGACCAGCCCATATAAAAGGGGTTTTATTAAAAAAAAACAAAATTGATAAAAATAGTAGCGTCTTTTGTTTTCCTTTTCAATTTTGCCGTATCGATTGGTGTTATAATTTTAAAGTGTCTGTGTGCGTGTGTATGTCTGTGGCATCATAGCTCCCGAACAGATGAACTGATTTTGAAGTTTTTTTTTTTGTTTGAAAGATTGAATGATTAGTCGGGAGTGTTCTTAGCTATGTTTGATGAAAATGGGCCCGAGATTGCCGCCGCCACAAAATGGCGGATTACAATTTTTTTCACAACTCTTTTTTATTATATTATGACAGGGTTTTTTTTAAAATTTAATTGAGTATCAATATAATATAATTAATTTAATAGGCTACCACTGCCTTGCGCGTTGGTCTAGTGCGTGTTGGCGGACTTCTCTTGTCTTTCGAAAACTTGCTAGGTTTTTCTCAGACATGCAGGTTTCCTCACGATGTTTTCCTTCACCCTAAGATAAGTGGTAATCATGATAGAAATGATTCGCACATGAAAATACCAGAGGTGCGAGACTCGGATTTGAACCCGTATCACTCGGTTATCCAAGCGAGCGTTACCACTGGGTTACCACTGCCTTTACGATGTGTAAATCCATTTTTGTAATATATTGACGACTCGGTTTGCTCAGTCGGTAGTGACCTAGTTTCTGCGCCAGCGGTCGCCGGTTCGAGTCCCGCTGGGGGTATTCATTTGCTAATCACGAATGTTTGTACTCCAGTCATGGGTGTTTATATTTATAATATGAATGTATTTAAAATTTATATGTGTAGTATATCAACTATCTGGTCTCCGTAACACAAGTACGTAACGTAACTTACCACGGAACTAGATGGCGCTGTTGTAATAATGTCCCAACATATTTATTTTTGTAAGATAACCGATGAAACACATCTAGGGGAACCCCTGGTACCGCTGACATCGGGGTGAAATCGCCATAAAAACTCACAATTTAAATTATTCAGTAGCAAGTGTGAAGAACGTTCCTTATGCAAATGCTTCGTATTTATGACTCGAGGGCTGAGCGAAGCGCGAAATATAAATTAAATAGGATCGTCAAACTCTCCCTCGTAAACTGAATGTTATAGTGCACACACAAATTGTTTAATTATAATTGTTTGAAAACAGTAAATTAAAGGCACAGTGGATGTTACTTGCTATAAAAGTAGTTAATGTTAGAACAAATGAACTAGGCGATTGTTTTGTTTTGTGTACACGATGTTTGTGTGTATTGTATTTGTAAAATATCTGTATATAAATTTTAATCTATATAAATAAAAATGAATGATAGTAAGCGCATAACTCAAGAATGACTGGACCAATTCGGCTTATTTTTTTTTGTATGTTGCTTACGGTCCACAAAAGGTTAATGTGTCGACCAATTCGGGTAATTTTTATTTTGTATGTTCCGTAAGTCACACAGAAAGATAGTCAAACTTTGTAAAAAACTTAAAACAAAGGGGGTACCTAGAGATGCTAGTAATATAATAAATACATACATACCATACCAATGTAAGGTAGTGACTGGGATTGTAATCTATATATATAAAAATGAAACCCGTTTTCCGTTGTCACGACATAGCAAGAAAACGGCTTGACCGATTTGGCTAATTTTGGTCTTGAATTATTTGTGGAAGTCCAGGGAAGGTTTTAAAGGTGAATAAATATGAAAGTTGTGCGGGAAAAAAAGGAAATTAAAAAAAATCTTTATAACATAATGGCGTTTGACGTATCATGTTATTACCGTTGCCATGGTGCGTGCAATGGTAGTTAAATCAGCGAATACATACTGGGAGGTGAATACATACTGGGAGGTGAATAAAACATTTCACCGGGAGGAAAAGTTTATAAAAAAATTATATGTGGACAGAACAACGTCTGTCGGGTCCGCTAGTCTATAATAAAATTAAAAAAAAGCCTTTATATCTATATTATATATTTTTCGGAAAATTTTATTAAAAAAGTTATATTATCTATACAGGGGACGAATCTATAGTTTTTAGCGAACTTGTCTGTCTGTATATCCGGAAACGCGTCACAAGAAAATACTGTACAGATTTTGATGAAATTTGGCATGAAGTAACTGATTATGTGGGCTTACCGTATCGTATTATCGCATCTATACTTTTTAGTTTTTACTGTGGGCAAAATAGTTTATCTTTGAGAAATCAATCCTAACCGATAAAATAAGCCCGAGCGGATCAAGGGTAAGTAATTTTAAGAGAAAAATAAGTCAAAATCAATTACAATTTAAATTTAGACATTTAAAAACTATACTATATAAAATAAGTAGTTTAAACTGTCACATAAAGAAGTAAAACCGGAGTGTTCTATTAGTATCTTAGATACGTTTTTATTTACTCGTTTGACTTTAACGAAACTTGATTTGCTAAAGAATACGACACAATGAGACGTCTGTACGAAACTATTATAGATTGCATGTGTCACTCGAGTGAACGTTAACCGGTTTTTTTCAATAGCTACCTCTTAGGGGTTTAGTGTATGGATAGTTAAACCATTATTCGATAATCCGAGTAATACTTACAGTGGAATTATAATGAGTTAGTTAAAATAACTTAGTATTTTGAATTGTTAAAGGATTTTTAGGGTGGTTTAAACAAATTAAGAAGCCAGTTTAAATATCTACATAGTGTAAAACCAAGTCGTTTCCCGCCGTCTGTACGCTTAGATCTTTAAAACTACGCAACGGATTATAATGTGATTTTTATCAATAAGAGTGATTCAAGGGGAAGGTTTATATTTATTATAGATGCATGTTTTAGTACAAAAATTATCTAATTTCTGACAAATCTAAACTAATCGTTACATCTAGTGTTTCGATAGTTTTATATAAAAGGTACCTGTAGTGTATTTGTAGAGGAAGACTTACCGCCGCACTCAGAGACCAGAGTCACTTAATGAACCATTAAATCATGAATATCCATACTAAAGAACGACTTAATGATTCGTTAAGTGGCTCTGAGTGCGGCGGTTACCCAAAATATGGAGTGGATGAAAATAGTTGTTTCGATGCTGAACAGTCAATTAGATGCTCAGTGAAAAAAAATGCAAGCCATGAGAACGGAAATTTTTTGAGACGTAAAGTAACCTATTCACTATTCCAGACTTTAATCTATCTCTGTGCGAAATTTTACGCAGATCGGTTCAGTCGTTCTGGTGTAATTAACATACAAACATCCTTTCATCCAAACTATCGCATTTATAATTTTAATGGGATTATTAAGGAATGTCTTGATAATCTCAATTCGAAGTAATTTAAAAAAAGATTTACCGAGTTCTCTCATGTACATGTCACCTGGCACGTTGAGATAATTATAAAACAGGTGGCGAGATGCAACGACTCGGGCTATTTAATAAAAAGCCGGTACAATTAGTATAATTGAACGTGAATTAAGTGAAAAACATGGTACTGTTTGTTGGATGTATAGTTAAGTCGTTCATTATCTTCACTAAGTATGTTATAAGTTACATCTATAGAAATGAATAAAATTGAAGTGTCTAAATGTAATGTCAAAACAACAAGTTTTTCTAAATGCATATGAAAGAATATATTAGAAAATCATAATTGTTTTTTGTCTGTAGGTCTATCTTTGTGTTTGTTTTAGTTAATTACCGAAATGGCTAGACCGATTTTGACGGGACTTTCACTGGCAGATAGCTTATATTTTATGGAGTAGGCTTAGGCTACATTTATTATAGGAAAAGTACCTAAGGATACAAGTTGCGGATCCCTTCGAATTTTTTTTAATCTTTTCGGTTTATCGCGAATTTATTTTCATTTTTGAATCCTGATGTTTTGAATGCTGTGAAGCAATCGCAATCAAAATTACTTTATTAAAATAGACTTTTAAATTTTCACTTTTAACATGATGAAAATATAGAATTTAAATAAAATAAATACTCGTAAGTCTGTGAGGAAGCTACCGCCGTCTCAAAAGGCAGTTTTGCTGATAAGAGCCGGCAAGAAACTCAACAGTTGCTCTTTTTAAAATAATATAGGATTACAATACTGAAATACAATGATTACGTATTTATCCTACGTGAGACCCAACCAGACATTAATCCCACACATTTACATCTTCAAAATATTTGTCAAATTTTATTACATTAATTATGAAAAGAATAACTTCTCACAACTTTCAAAGAGGTCCTAAACAGGTAAATTATGGGTTTCCAATTCTAACAAAATCTAGATATAAGTTATTTTAGTACTTTTGGAAATCTGCCAACATCTCTTATTATGTCTGCTTAACTGCAAAGATAAATTCCTCTCATTCCTCATTTTAACCATTTTAAAATCGCTAATTGATATAAACTATCGATTACTAACTTTAGTTAAATTAATTACGGAAATTAAAAGCCAGTCAATAAATGTGACTCATAATATGGAAGCGCTTGCTAGAGGGAGTTCCTTTCAAAATCCCATGGGCATGGGTTTCACTTTCATGGTTGAGAGAAGCGTCACAGTCTTTCACGCTATCTATGGTGTTACTGCCTCGGTGATGCAGGGGCTAGCACGTACGGCCATATATCGAGAGGTCCTGAGTTCGAAACCCGGGTCGGGCCGTTTAGTTATTGAATCTTTCTGTTTAGTAAGTGTTTGGAAGTTGGCGGTTAGTTACCCCCGTGCCTCGGAGAGCACGTAAAGCCATCGGTCCTGCACCTTAACTCTCACGGTCGTATCGGAATATGAGAGTGATAAGGAATAGAGAGTGCACTTGTGTCTGCGCGTACACTTGTGCACTATAATATCTCCTGCGTAGTTGGCCAGTCTCAGTAAGATATATTTTACTCTCACGCCCGCGTACAAAATAAATATATATACAAGCCGAAAATAGATATAATAAACTTACATACATACAAATAAATAAACATACTTAGGCATAACATTATTATTGTATTTTTTTAACGGGATCTCTTAAAAATGCAGGTTTTTTTCATGATACTTTTCTTACGATAAGACGAAAAGTAAGTTTATTAAGAATGATTTGGATATACATAATTCATTATCACAAAAGTTATTTTTTTGAAGTCATACTATTATTATAGTTTCAAATTTGAGAATAGTTCAAATATTTTATTGCTTTTTCATGCTTAACTATATAACGGATATTGATTCGTAGAATCGTAGAATATTTTTCGGAATTTCACAGTAAGTATTAGAATTTTATACTCGAAAACCATAGTGTTTTGTGTTTAATAATTTTAAGGCCACCGCCTTTAATTAAATATGTTGGGACATTACAACAGCACCATCTAGTTCCGCAGTAAGCTACGTTACGTGCTTGTGTTACGGATAACAGATAGTTGATTTACTACACATATAAATTTTAAATACATACATATAATAAATATTAACACCCATGACTGGAGTACAAACATTCGTGCTCAACACATGAACGCCCCCAGCGGGACTCGAACCCGCGACCGTTAGCGTATAAAGTAGGGTCACTGCCAATTGAGCCAAACGTGTCGTCGAGTACAGGTTATAATGTATATAATATGTTTAGACAGAAACGTGCATATTAAATAGTGCGTGTGACAACGAACTTATGTGGTAAAAGAATTTATGCGTTGAGATATTATCACTTTATATTTTTTTAAATAGCGCAGAAAAGAAAGTGAATGTGGGATTACGAAAGGACTACGTTTTAAATAAATATGCTGTACATCTGATATGTTTCTTTTTAACCACCTGCCTTGTTGCTGTGTATAAAAATATTTTAGACCAGAAACTTTATTTGCAAGAAAATTAGCCCTTTACACCGCTGTTTTTCTAAACCACTGAACCAATTTTGATTAATTTCTGTATAAGAATTGATAGATTTTTGTCGAATTTGGGGCTGAATGAACAAGGAATAAGCGTTTGTCAAGTTAAAGACATGAAAATTCAATGTTCAAAGGTTTAATACGGATTATATTTAAGACTAGCGACTCACCCTTGAATCGCTCTGGTACGCCCCTAAATTTAGCGCGAGCGAAGCTGCGGGTTCCGCTAGTTAAAATAAATAAAATTCCTAAAAAAGAAGCCTAAGTTACTCCTTATAACATTAGCTATCTACGAGTAAATTCCTGTCAAAATCGGTCCAGCCGAAACAGACAGACAGGCAGACAAAAATTAAAAAAATATTTTTTGATATTAATACCGTATATACTTTCATAGTTCGTATGCATTTAGTGAAAAGCTGTTAATTTGAAATTAAAAACATACAATTCAATTTTATTTTATGTATAGAGTACGATAATTTCAACAAACGATCTCTTTGTATTATCAAAAAAAAAGGTATGTGTGCGATTCACTCACGATAGAAGTGAAACTTCAGTAAATCGACAAAAGAATGAGATGAATATGTATAAAAAAAGAAATGCCAAAAAATAAACAACGGTTACCATGGCAACATGGGAATGTATTCTATCTCATTCTCTCCGACTTAATCCTATACTTTTATGTATTTCTTTCTTTATCGTGACGCATTTTCGTTTCATCGAGTTTCAAATCACAACGATTCTAAAGAAGTTTCACTTCAAAAAGAACCAATCACACAACGTGATAAAATCTACAAAACCTGCAACTAATTTTAAAATCGCCACCCATTCATTCTAGGTTTTAGCAAGAAACGTTTAGACTAATTCGCAGTAATAAAACAGGTTGTAATTGCTTCGCTTGATAAAGGGCAGTTGCATAACGAACACGCGAAACGAATTTTTAACTTATCTTTTTAGTATTCTCTTTAAGTTAGCCGAGCCAAATGCAGTGACATTAATCTTGTAATCGGTTAGTGACTAGAACTAGTAAGATAGAACTTAGTAATATTATTATTAAATGCGGAGATCCTGGGTTCGAGTCCTGGGTCGGGATTAGCTTATTCCGCTTTTTTTACATATGTTTAAAACCTTAGGTCCCAAAGGCTTCTAAACAGATTGGCCTTGCGGTTCTCTCATTGATCTCTCACAGATTGACGTTAAAGGCACATACAGAAATAGTGGATATTAAATAATCTAGCACAAGATGGAAAATAAAAAAAAAATAATTATTTTTTTTATAAAAATATGTATTAGTGAAATTTTAATATCATCGTACCACTATTTAATCAAATTATAATAGAGCAAAGAAGAAAAACATACGAATAGTACTGATTTTATGTGTCTTTCTTAGCTTTTTTGACATATGTCATAGTCTTTCCCTTGATAAATTTCATCAAAAACTGTTCAGCCGTTTTATAATAAAGGAACAGACACTCACCGCCGCATTTAGAGTTACTTAATTATACATTAAGTCGTTCTTTAGTATGGAGATTCTTGACCTAATGGTTCATTAAGTGACTCTGAGTGCGGCGGTCAAATACGTCATACATACATACATTCGCATATTATAATAATAATAGAGTATGTGGTTATTCGTAAAACGTGATTCAATCATAAAATAAAAAGTATTTAAATTGATCCCGAGCGTACAAGTTTCAAGTTTCAACAATTACGGTCAAAAGCCCTACTGATTCATTAAATTGCTATCGTTGGACTAAATATAGTAATTTATATTAGCTATTAACGTCCTTGTTTCTATTTTTGTCTAAATAATCGCTTCACTTGTTGCTGGTTTTTGTCCGCAGCATCACTCGACACAGACACCATATAGATCCATGGTAAGCTACAAGACTTGTGGTATGGATTCCAGATAGACGATACTCATATAAAACTTAAAATGCGTACATATTTTAAATATAAACACCGGATCGCGTAACGCGTTGCTTGTATAACCGAGTGATGCGGGTTCAAATCCGGCTCTCGCACCTCTGATATTTTCATGTGCGAATCATTTATATCCTGGTTACCATTTGTCTTAGTGTGGAAAACATCAACATCAATGTTGAGAATTTATTGACTGAGCTATATTTTACTGAACTCTAACTTGAACCTAGAACCTCCGAATTTTCTGCTGTAAAGCTAGCCACTATACCTGATAATCTAGGAAAGTTAAAGCATAAATAAGGCATTAATAGTGTATTATAAGTATTTGTATATTTAGTACGTATATTTAGTTAGGTTCCAAACTGCCACAGCATCGAAGTTCGCGCGTCCATTTCGCTTACGGCTATTCGTTCACCTGTTATTTTAACGAACTATTTGTACTAAGCAATGCTCACACTCCCGGTTTGTCTGCTTTATTTTAAAATTAATATGTTTTCCTTACTGCTTGACTCTACTTATTACATATACTTTCCCCCAAAATAATACTTTAATACAGTCTCAGAATGCAACCCAGACGTTATTTTTATAATCTATTTAAAATCTGATCTTCTTCTTCCTTCTTCTTCATCTGAAAAAGAAAAATTTATCTTATTAAAAAGCATAATTTCAAACATTAATCTTCCCCAACTCAAACATAATTTTTTTACTAAACGAATGCTTCATATACGAGTATAATGTTATTACACGAGAATTTAATAACTACTAAGGGCTGAGTCCAGGTTTAATTCTATAGCAATTAGGTAAAGAATCTTTTAAGAATGCAATCAACCTGTCTTTTTAGACTCGTTGTCATATATTATGTATATATAACATATTTTCTATCAATCTAGGGACGAACCCGAGCTATATTGCTAGTATATCATATAGCATAGTAAATGTTTGTAAATAAATATTTTGGGGCACAAACACAGAACCATCCAGTTCCACTGATGATTTTGTAATTGATAGTTAGATATAGTTGATTCACTACACTTATATAACTTTAAATACATACATAGATTAAATATAAACACCCATGACTGGAAAACAAACATTCAAAAATGAATGCCCCAGTGGAACTCAAACCTGCGAACGCTGGCGCAGCAAGTAGGGTCACTACAACTGAGCCAAACGTCGCCATTTTAAAACTCATTTACTCTATTCACTAATATAAAATCTAAATGAATGTACAGACAAAATGAATATTGTTATTATATAGCTGGAACAATGTTATAGCCCGTAGCGTGTTCCTTACACAATAGATGATAAAGTGTTGTTGCTTAATTTAAATAATGATAATTGCGGTGCAATATAAATGGTTCAACTTGGAAAAAATACGTTGTATTGGTATTTATAATTAATATAAGAATACATGATGTAAATATAGATTACTAACGATTAAAGCTGGCTTTGCTTGGGTGCATTCTTGGTTTTGTCTTTTTGGGGTTCCGTATATCAAAAGAAAAGGAACCCTTATAGTATCATTTATTTGTCTGACTGTATGTTTGTGTGTTTATGTATAACTGTTTATCTGTTATGGTATTATGTATTGTTATTGCATTAAGAGCAAGCTTAATCCAACTGTAAGAGTAGGATGTTATCGCTTCGCTCAGGTTCATCCCTCGTGAAGAGTTACTAGAGATTTTACATTTATGTATGGAAGGCTGTCAGATTTGTTGACATTTGTGATTACTGCTCTACTACCTTCAGTAGCCTTCCACAAAGAAAAAAATCTGATTAGTAGTTTCCGAGATAAGCGCGTTCAAGCAGACATACTGCCCCTTTATAATATTAGTATATATAGATAAAAATACGGAACCCTAAAAAACATCTTACGTACCCAGGCTGTAAGATCATATCCATTAAGCCACATCATCGTGAAGAAACAGCACAGTAACATAGCTTAATAATCTGAGCATGACTGAAAATCGAATGTACCTGTAACAACTGCCATAATAATGCTGAAGATGCACCATCAGTACAAACTAGAATCGAACTGACTCTCCATTATCATACAAAACGGAATGCTATTTCGAAGCATGAAAATACTCTTGTTTATCTATAAACGATTCTGGCACGTTTGCATCGAACTTCGCCAGTTAGTTTTGGTTGGTCCAACGTCTAATAATTTATATTAGTATTATACCAACGACTGCTATTGCTATATAGTCCATTGTAATCTGAAATTGCTCACGTATCTATTTGCCTATATTTTCTTATTATATGTACTGTAACGTGACTGCGAATTTTGGGATTTTCAAGTGTATTTTCAGTGGTTAAGGTTCAGTTTGGTTTGACAAAAAATTTAAGCTAAGATGAAACTCGATGTCATAGTCATGACGCCGCATGCATTGTTTGGACTAAATTGTTAGTGTATTGGTCTCGTTCAGGCTGCCTTCCGGTTTTTTATTTATATTTTGTATGTAAATATCGATTTTCAGACTAAGCATACTTTTGTATCGATTTTCATTTATTACTAGATATTTTAGGGGCGGGTTACCAACCAACAATGTTTAAAGTGATATTTAAAAAGCTAACTAAAGTAAAGAATACTTCTATTTTATTGCGTTTATCTGTCACTATACAAGGGAGAAAGACGATTCATTTTAGCTGAAGTCCGAAGTTCAATGCTTGAGTAAGACAATTAAAGCAGTAAGATTTTCAGAACAATTCTGACTGGAAAGGCCGTTAAGTCAAAGAAACCAGCTTTTTGAAAAAGAATATTTGGTTAAAATGTAGATTGTATTAATATGTTTCACAATAATGTAAACAGTTAAAGGAAAGTTCGATGTATCTGCACAAAATCGTGACGATGTGTCTGAAGATAACAAATAAATCCTGCAAAGGCAAATGAAGATTAAGACATTTCTAAAAAACCTCAAAATAAGCTGTACAAATAAAAATCTTAAATCCGTAATCCACATAAATATGTTAAATGTTTCGTTTTCGCACTCTCTTTGGATTTGCTCTCAGACATGCAAAATACCGCAATAAATTCGAATACACCTCAGTTCTGGCAAAAGTATACACCTAAGAACAGGTGTATTGGAAATGTTATTAAGTTGTACATAAATAATAAATATTATTAATATGGTAGAACATTAACACACAGCACCATCAGTTCCATAGAAACTAACTATACTTTTGATGTAGATATGAGATAATTGATACATTAATTCAAATGGTTTCTTCCTTCCGAACTGGTAGTAGACTCATGACGTTCAGTAAAAAATTGAAATAATTACATGCTAAATAAAATATTTTGAATTTGAACTACATAATATTATGTATAACTTTAAATTCATAATAGATATATATTATAAACAGAACAAACAGTGGTAGTCATCTCACAAATTAATGCCTCCAGCGAGACTCGAACCCAAATCGATGCAGTTTCTATGAATCGTTAGAATAAGACAGAAATATAAAAGAAAAGTGGAAAAATGGCATAATGTAGATGTTCAACTTTACTACTACAGTATTGTATTATGTTATCTGTGCTGCTACTAAGGTCGTCTGTTTGATTCTCGTACAGTGTCACAGTGATTATCTCTATGATAAATTTCGATAAAATAATATTTTATTTAACACTGGTTTTATTAAATTACTAAATCTGAAATATCAGGAAAAAATGTCATAAAAATCTTTTTATTTTTCGTACGAGAATCAAATTATACCTACTTCAAATTACATATAGTATATTTCCTTTCTTAGAAATAGGTAATATTTTAAGTTTCACTTTGTACCATTTCCAACAACTTAATTTCTGTGTAAAAAGCATAAGTATTTTTGAATTACAAAGCATCGGTAAAGCAATATATGGGTTGCTAAGTACGCAGTAATTTTGTTATCATTCGAGTAGTTATACTTTCGCCGGGTAAAAGATAATTTTATGGGTTTATATGGCTGTCTAAGTAGTTTGAACGATTTTCGTTTAGATAGTTTTAGAAATCTGTACGTGTGTTAGAAATCAGACGTTCAAGAGATAATCTAGAACTTCAATTTGTGACACTTTTCTACAGCTTAATTTTTTTTTGTACTGACTAACTTGAAAATTGTATATTATTATACTTTACCCATGAAAGTACTTAAGTCAATGAACTCTTATAAGTTTATAAGTTAATAAGTGCATAACATTAGGTATAAAGTGGAATTCTAATCAAAATCAGTTCAGCCGTTTCAGGGTACTAGTTGTAACAAACTCGTATATAATGCACCGCTTATACTTTCCTATGCATTTAACAAAAGTTGTTGATATTATAAACTGACATTTATATCATTCATCTGTAAAGACAGATTTTTTCAATTATATCTATCTTCTTATATATAAAATTCTCGTGTCACAATGTTCGTTCCCGTACTCCTCCAAAACGGCTTGACCGATTCTCATGAAATTTTGTGAGCATATTGAGTAGGTCTGAGAATCGGCCAACATCTATTTTTCATACCCCTAAGTAATAAGGGTTGTCCCCTAAGTAATAAAAAAATATTTATATGGCAAAACAACGTTTGCCGGGTCAGCTAGTATTAAATAAAAATCTGTTTCCATGAACGAGAGGTAAATTGCAATGTAAAATTATAAATGATAAAAAAATTCTCTCACTTCTCTTCGGAAAGAAAATAAGAGATAAGTGGAGATTTACGTATTATCTTTTACTTATAAGCAAATAATAAAATAATAAAAACTAAAGCAAAACTGCAGTATCGAGCTAGTTTGTGTTATATATTCTCAGACAGAAAATGAATTTCGTAGAACCTCAAGTTTGTCAGTAAAAAGGTTGTAAAAGTTATGATCAGTCAAGTTTCTTTTCAATATTCATAGCATGTCGTAAACACAGCGCATTTAAGGCACTACATTATTTTGTTAATTTAGTTACGTAAAGCCTTTCGCTATTTTATGTTGGCAGCCTGGAAAGATTTTTAAGCCCTAACTATACGTCCTTTGACAAATTTAAATATTTCATGAGAAAAAACTGGATTAATAAGATAAATATTATAAAACAAAGTCCTCCGCCGCGTCTGTCTGTCTGTTCGCGATCAAATTCAAAAGTACTGCACCGATGTTCATGTTGTTTTCACCAATGGATAGAATGGTTCTCGAGGAAGGTATAATTTTTCAAGTTTTTGTATACATTTACTAGCGGAACCCGCGGCTACACTCGCGCTAAATCTAAGTAAAGTCGAGTGCGATAGCAACGAACTAAAATATGATAATAAGTTGACGAGGGAAAATAGTAGTTACATGCATACATATATACAGACATACATACATACATTACATTCAGGTCTAATGCATAACTTTCCTTTAGGCATCGCCGTAGTCGAGTAAACAATAATTGATTTCACTCGGCTAAAAAAACTATTTTTATAATAATTGATTAATTTCTACAGGTTTTTTCTGGACATTAGGCTCAAATTTATCGAATATGCTAATTAGTGATCAATGTATGAACTAAACAGTACACATAATAATATGCATATTATAATATATAAGTACAAAGACTCTATATAAACTTTATAGACTACCCTAGAATATGCTGTACTCTTAAATGTAAACCTTAGCATCATATGTTTTCTTTTAAGCATGAATAAGTAATGTAAAGCAACATTTCTCGAGATTTGGAATCTGCGGTACTCGTAGTTTCAACCTGCTTTTAGACTAATTAATCCTTTATATTTAAAACTAGAAACTTTTCTAAATTAAACGTGTCAAAGTTTTGATTCTAAATGTTATTTTACTCATATTATAACAGTAATATTTACATGTTTCAATATTTGGATGGATGTTTGTTACTCAATGACGGCAGAACAGCTAAGCGGATTTTGATAAGATTTTGCAAAGAGATATAGTCTAGTCTGGAATAGCACAAAGCTACTTTTAATACTCATTATTTTTATCCATTCTTGGCCCCCTTTATATATAACAAAATATCTAAATCGGTATCTCTAAAATCACTGAATAGATATAAATTTAAAAAAACTGTTTATAAATACCTTAAAAGTCTAACATATAACGAAAAAGAAAAATTGATTAAACCAGTATAAAATTAAACGTACCTATCTTAAAATTGAAGTTATTATTTTTACTAAGAATTTAATGTATTAAAGTCTTCAATATTAGATGTCAAATTTTAATAAAGCTCCACATTATTAATACTAATTGTTATTGTTACTGTTATTATATACATATTATGTAGTATATTTAAATACATACACATATATTCATTAATACACACATGCTTACATACATACATATATCCATACATACATACATACATATATAATAAATAAATATGTTGGGACATTATTACAACAGCGCCATCTAGTTCCGCAGGAAACTACGTTACGTGCTTGTGTTGCGGATACCAGATAGTTGATATACTACACATATACATTTTAAATACATACATATTATAAATATAAACACCCATGACTGGAGTACAAACATTCGTGATTAGCAAATGAATGCCGCCAGCGGGACTCGAACCCGCGACCGCTGGCGACGATAAGCTGTAAGACTAATGAGATTTCTATTTACAATACAAGCTTAGCTTCACATCAATTTTCATGCTTCTTACGTGCAATAATGACGAGCTTTCATAGTAACTTTTATACCCTTAAAGGATGAATCTTCTATAATCCTTAGTACCTACTAAGGAATAATTATGCTCAATTCCATACTTTAAGAACCAACGGCGTGCGCTTTTTCTAACAGTCAGCTTCAGTTATACGTAAGTACTTTTTATTCCTTTCGAAACGTCAAGATAATTCGCGTATTATATTTTTTATTTAACTATACGGTCTACAAAACTGTTATTTCCAAAATCGAAACAAATTGATTATTAAAAATCTATATGGGTGATATCGATTTTAATATCATTGTAGTTACGAGGCAGTCTTTAGTTTAAATAAAAATACATGGAGTATTCTAACATACTAGTTAGTTTTCCTATAACTTAATTTTATCGTGATCAAAAATCAAATTTTGATTTTAAAAATTCTGACATTATTAAAAAACGAGTGAAACCAAGAAAAAACCAGTGTATTCTAAGAACAGGCCTAATCTATCATTTAAATAGATACAAATTTGTCTTCATAATTTTCTATTTTGGGGTAAAGGATATTATTTTCGTATTACTTTTACCATTAGTGCAGGCTCTTTAATAAAATAATGATCGATATGCAAAAAGGTCCTAATGGAATCACTCAATCGAACTAATGTACCGATGAATAGAATAGTGATTTATTATACTTTGAATAAGAAAAATGACTATAAAATACAATAGTGAATTTAAGATGTACGACACGAGTACTATACGATATCTGACGGTGTTGCTACTATAAAATATGATTAGGTAAGATTATGTAAGTATAGTACACTAAGATTTAATGACAATCTTAAGGCTGATTTACACGTATTAAGTGATTAAGTAGTTAACTAAATTTTAACTTAATTTTAAGTGATTAAGTGCGTGTAAACAGACAATTTAGTAGCAAGTCGCAAGTTAAAATTTAGTTACCTACTTAACTAATAAATTAGAATGTTTTCTATTTTTTCGATTAAGTAGGTGGTCGGGGCTTATTTCTGGATCCGTTTGGAAAGATGCAATTTAGTAAAATGCATAAGTGTTGATTCGCCATTTTTTGAAGTGAAACTTCTTTAGAAGTAGAACAAAAAAGTAAGTCCATAGAGACACAAACACGTAAATCAAGTACCAGGCGCTCAGAGACGGGGAAGAGTTAGCGCCACCAATGACGGCTGCTCATGCTAGTAATCGTGAGGAATTGTTTTTGAAGTGAAATTACAATATCATTAGTATTTATACAGCGTGTAAACAGTGAGTTAAATTTATAAATAAAGAAGTTTCACTTCTGACATGTGTACTTTGTACGCACGCACTTTTTTTTTGAATTGAACTCTATTTCAATTATTTCCGTAACGTCGTGAGCTTATAAATATTATTCATTATTGATGAATTATATTATGATGATGTATTATTGATTTGGCGCGAAGGCAGTCGAACAAATAATTAAAAGTATTCGTTCGACATACTCACAAGAGCCAAAAAAATAAAGATTTACTAAAAGCGGGCTCTGGCATCGATTATATTGAATCTTTAATTTTTTTATTATTTGAGTATGGTTATTTCTATAATTATTTCATCTTTTATTTCGTCCAAGACCTCACTAATAGCAAACAGAATTTACGACTTTATTACGTTGTTGATTGTCCATCTTGAGTGAACTAAAGAACTTAACTACTTAAATACGTTTGGACAGCTACTTAAATATAAGTCACTTAAAATTAAGTTAAAATTTAGTTAACTACTTATTCACTTAATACGTGTAAATCAGCCTTTACTCTATTTTCTTCATGGGATTAAAAGTATTTTGTATACACATAGAAACCATTACTGCCATATAATGTAAAGCAATACGTAATAAATATAATTCTTAAAACCTATATATGTGGATATATATAGTGTTTGCTTAATAAAAGTAACACTGATATTAAAATAAGCATAAAAAGACATTTTTGCTCAAATTATATATGAAAAAAAAAGAGATCTTTCTTAGTAGCTTTTATTATTTACATGATATACTAAATCAATATTTTGGTTTAACATTACTTTTTATCAATATACAAAAAGCGGAAACTAGTTAAACACTATTATACTATAAATGTTTTTCTATCAACAAAAAATATGAATTTAATTAAATATCGTAAGTTGTAAGCGTCCCTGTTCTAATAAAAACGTAAGCTTTTTCGCAGATTATCGGGGATCGTGGCTTCTAGTGATTCAAATTTATGATTTCTTTCCAAATTATATTTATTGTGCATTTTCATTAATAACAGTACTTTTACTTATGAAAATAAGTTAATATTTTCGTAAAAAATATTTTACTTATGGTATAAATATAAATGAATGTCTTGCAACAAAGGCATGAGGAGAACATGCTAAGCAAGCCAGCCAAATCTTTCTCCCTTATTCGATTTTCGTCATGCATTTATATAATGTACTACTCGCCTATTCGATTCGAACGATCACAGCAATCAATCTGACTAAGATGCGCAGGAGATGTTATAATACGGACCTAACGAGAACTCCCTATACTTTTTGTTTTAAAAGTCTGATGGGACGATACTTCGTCACGACCGGTGTGAGTCAAGGATCAGGAATGACCAGTAACGGAACGTTCTAAGCACAAAGATTAAACACCGCCGTAGTTATCCGTAACCCGGATAACCAGCTATAATTATTCCAAATTTGATCATCTGTTGAGTGTTTTTCTCGTAATGCGTTTTCAAACAGACATACAGACAAACAATCTTAGACCAATAGATTCTTCCTATAATCGATAATAACGACTAATTCATCAGAATTCTCCACAAAGTATTTAATGTACAGATTTGACTAAGTTAGAATTTTATTATATTATAGGCCGGTTATAAGCAAATTGCTTTTTCTTTCAATACCTTTTGTGCGTACTCTATTCTTTGTGTTATTAGCGAAGTATTGTACTTAAGTAGAAAGCTAAAAAGTCATTCATTGATTTGAATTAAGTTGTATCATTTGCTTTGTGACTATAAAAGTTATTAATAATGTATTTTTGTGTGTCCATCTGTTTGTTTTTATTAATTTTATAAATACATACACAATCACGTCCAAAAGATAGAATTTGATGCTTGTTACACCTTTAACTTTTATAAATAGTAATAAATAGTAAATCTAAATAATAAATGGTTTTTAGAAAAATCTCATAGAAATTGTGATTATTATCGATACAAAAGCAGAATCTCGTTTTTTCTATCTTTCTCTCGTTCTCTCGTTTTCAGATTTTTTGTCTGTATTTCGCATCACGAGAAAATAACTCGACAGATTTTGGTGAAATTTGGTATGATGATAGATGATTCGGATCAATATGTAGGACACTCTTTTTTTAAGGAAAATATGTCATGTCTAAAAATGTATACATACCCTTAAAAATGTAGAGACGAACCCGAGTAGAACGAGTGCAAGTCGCTAGTTTAACATATAAGTCAAACATCAGTATAAAGCTATCGTACAATTTGATTAGTAAAATGAAACTAAAAGTACACTGAAGCCAACTTCAATACCAGTTCTTATTTCAATAAAAGTTACATTATTAAATAAAGGAGAATAATGTACAGTACCTTTGTTTTAATTTGACGTAAAGTTAACGAATATTGAGTCAATACAAAATGTAAGTTAGAAACGAGTTGACGAAGTATTTTCTAATGAAATTAACAGTATTCCATTAGACTTGTACTATCTTCTATCGAAGGCTTTATAGGAGTTTATATCCATTTAACCTATTTCAAAATAGAGGAGTACTTTTATAATTAATCGATTTTATCATGAACTTTTGTTATAGAACTTTTTATGAAATTCAAAGAAAAATTATTTATGGCTAAATATGGCATAATTACATTGAACGTGGTTTTGAATTTGACATAAAATTTCGTTTAAATTATTAATCGTGATATTATCAAGAATCGAATTTTTAATCGAATGCTTCAATTTTTTACAGCATAAGTTTTTTCTTATATACTACTTCTTATTATACCTACAGATATTGTGCCGACCCAATAAAAATTTAACTGAATCGTCTGGCTGTCTGTCTGGGAGCGCATCACTACAACCACTCTAGAGATATTGATGAAATTTCTTGTTATGGTAGCAGTTTATCCGGATAACATATAGTGTAGTTAATACGGAAAAAAGTAACTTTTTGTAAACGCCGAACAAATTCAAATTTCAAATTCAAAATATTTTATTCAGCATGAAATTATTACAATTTTTTACTGAACGTCATGAGTCTACTACCAGTTCGGAAAGAAGAAACCAACAGAGAAAATGTAAGTCGTTCTATAAAATAAAAAGAGTTATCGCATTTCATAAACCCTTTCTTATAACTGAGAAATTATTGCTAAGTTAATTAAAACAACGTAGCGCTCTATATCGTCCATCATTTGGCAGCGCTTGTCAAGTTTAGTTTTGTTACCCGCCACTATTTACTGAGTAATGTATCAACAGTTAAGGGTGCGTTTCCATTATCTCGTATTTCAGACACTTAGATTCTCTTTTCGTGTGGACCACTAGGTTCTAGTAATGTTGTGGGCATATACATTTATATACAATATATGTACATACATTTGAATATATCTCTTAATAGTGTATCTAAATCGTTCATACATCACACTATTGTTTTTAGAATAACATACAAATATAGTTTTTGCCTGTGGCTTCTCTTACGTGATAAGAGGGACAGGGATTAGGAGTAACCTCTGGATGAGATGATCTATGATTTAGATTTAGATATTTATACTATTTATAACAATAGCTTTTAACAATCCATGTTGCTCTCATGCAGTTAATTGGTCTTTATGTCTCTCGAAAACTAGTTAACTTACAACGTTTTCCGTTGGTAATAAATAACCAAATTGTAGTCATATTTAAAATAACATTCATAACAAAAACCTTCTCACGTCTTCACTTCGTTTTTAAAGCATTTTTTAAATAGGTAATCACTTATCATATTATTTATCACTATTATAAACGATAAACTTAGTTTCGTTTGAAGTTAAGACTAGGATGTAGACTAAATTTCATCCTTATCCGTCTCCATGGTAATGGTATAATGGAAACAAACTTAAATCACATCACGCTCATACGTCAACCGATGTAACGGGTCGAGATTTAATTTCCCAGTTCTGGAGAGCATTTGAATGATTATGCTCTGCATGAAAATGTCTTGAAATGGGTAAATCAATTTTGTATTTGATGGTGGCGAGGGATTCAAGGGTGGATTATATATTAAAGTTAACTTAAACTAACTAAAGATACGATTAAAATATAAGGGTTAGTTATCGAAACAACTAAACTGTAAATTAACTACATGTAACTAGCTGACCCAGCAAACGCTGTTCCGTCATATAAAAAAAGGGATAACGGGCGTGAAACATACTTTACGATCTATTCTTATATTTACCTAATAAACAAAAAAAAAACGATCGAGCCGTTTCGGAGGTGCGACCACAAACACAATAACACGAGAATTTTATATATTAGATGGGCAAAGATAGTTCAATAGCTTTCCTCCTCAGATTTTAAAAAAGCTAATGAGAAGCTTTAATGACAAGACTCGAAAGTACAACTCATATTCATTTTACAGGGTTTTTTTATTTTTTAGTTATTATTTTTTGTATTGACATAATTATGTACATTATAGATTTTATTTCTTTAATTTTAAGGTATTCAATAAAAAAACTAACAAATTTTGACAACGAAAATAACGAATTTTGTCGAAAAGCATTTTGAACTCAGAGAATTAAACATTCAAATAGTTAAATAAAAAAGAATTAAATATTCACGTAAATCTAAGAAAGTACTATAAATCCTCAAAAACCACTTACAATGGCTTTGGCTAGTTCGAATGAGTAAAGATTGTACAAGAACAGGTTTCTTCGTATAGATTTTATTCACTGCGTAAATAATTCAAGCTTGACTCAAAAAGTTGCGCAAGCGCATTGTATTATAACAATAGCAATGTTAAGGTTAGTGTTTGGAGATAAAACGTATTTTACATACTAACACGATGTTGAAGATTTTTATCAGTTTGAGTGGAGGTTGTCATGGCCAATATATAAATAAATTAATATGTTGGGACATTGGCACACAGCACCATCTAGTTCAGTGGTAAGCTACGAAACTTGTGTTACGGATACCAGATAGTTGATATACTACACGTATAAATTTTAAATACATACATATTATAAACATCAGCACTCATGACTGAAGTACAGACATTTGTGCTCAACAAATGAATGCCCCCAGCGAGATTCAAACCCGCGACCGCTGGCGCAGAAAGTAGGGTCACTATCAACTGAGCCAAACGTGTTGTCTAAATACATATTATAAATATAAACACCCAAGACTTGAGTAAGCAATCGTGCCCATCATAGAAATAAATACCCTCAACGGGACTCGAACCCACGACCGCTGGCACAGCAAAGGCCACTTCAAACTGAGTTAAACGTGTCTGCAAGATTGTAAAAGGGCGATGTACTTATATTCAATGGTAATTTGGATTTTGTTCATGCTTCTAATTCGCTTAACTTTACTTTACAATTTATACAGATCATAATCGTTCGTACGTTATTTGTATTTTTAAATATATACAAATCTGATGTTTTGTCCGATTTTATGTATTTTAACCGACTTTGAAAAATAGAAGGTAAAAAATAAGGCACTTTAAGTATTTTTAGTACCAATTTTAACAATTATATTATAAGATTGATCTCAAAATTATATTCAATAGAAAAAAAAAACATTTTTTTCTCATTTTCAATAAAAATTACGTCATTATAAAAGCAATAATTATTGTTAAAGTAAATTGCTTCATTGTTAATGAGAAGATAATCTTAATTCTTAATCTGAAACTTAATTTTATTTTTAAAGATACTTACATACTTTGCTACTAGAGCGTTAAAGGACTGAAACCACTAACACATAACTCGCACGCTAGTACAAATATACGTTAACAGTTATCAAGCAAATTATGATATAACTCTTATAATAAATAGACGACGAGATGCACGAATAATAAGACCCTATAAAAGCTAACCAGTCGTGACTTAGAGCTTGTTCTAGTGAGTTGCGAACATCGATACTTAATAAGAAATATCGATAAGTGTAAATAAATATAAATACTAATAAATATCGATTTTTATGTTAATACTTGATAATAACTTAAAGAGACAGGTCAAACATTCAATTATACCACGATAATACCAGTACATATTATATTCCACTTATATTTTTTAACCGACTATGGCGATAACCAAAAGAAGGTTGTGTGATTGACTTGTATGTATGTTAGTGTGTTACATCCAGTATTCCCTCTTAATTAAATGGCGTAGACGCTTTTGATCTTTGTCTACATAACGCTGGTTTATATATATAAATAGAAGTATACAAAATTTGTAAAAATAAAAAAGGAGGTTTTCAGTAAAAAAATCAAATGTAAAAAAAAATATTTTGTACATGAAATTAAAAGTAAATACAGACAAAAATTGTCTATATATATACATAATATTTATATATAACATGCATAATGTATTTACGAAATCATGCCGTTGAAAAATCGTGACTTAAAGCTTAATGAACCATTCAAATAAATATGGATGAGTATCACTTTTTATTACATTATTTCCAATATTTTTATTAATTTAGTACTTGAATTTATATTTTATAACTTACTTAATATTATTTTGAAAAGAAATATTTTGAAAAAAATATGACTTTATTGTTGCAAATAGTCTGAATATCTCGTCCGTTTCTCCGCTTCTTACGTGAAGATAAACCAATATATTTTAGCTATACCAGAATCGAACTTACGTACTTTGATATATATGCTCTATATAAATATATCGTTATAAAACACAAACAAGCACTTATATAAATATGTATATTTAATAGTAAAAGCTGCTTTTGCCTACAAAACGTTATTATAAAGAAAAGAGATTTAAAATAAATATTATAAATTAATACGAATATCTCTTCTCAAAAAAATTACAGGATGACATCTAGTTTAAGCCCCAAAATTTCCCCCTACTTTAGAAAATGAAGAAGAATTTTAAGAATTCACGTCCTAAAATATTTTTAAAACGACTTATTCGCTTGAGTTCGAAAATTTGTATGGAATTAAATATACAGTTAAAAATTGAATATTAACGCTGCTTTAACATTGGCGGTAGTTTTGACAATTTAATAATAAATAAACAAATATCGATGTGAAACCTCAAAACAGCACTAGACGCTTGGAGCAATCAAATCGTGTCCATACATTAAGAGCATTCATAGTTCTGTCGCTTAATACAATTCATTGTATAAGGATCCTTGGATCAACTAACACAGCTTGACCTCCCTCTCCCCCTCGATCACCAACAAAATGGACGAAGTAACTGGACATCCACATAAATGTAAAGCTCAACGTAAACTAGACACGATCTACCCTCGCATAAACATCGACCAAACTTACAAGGCCCCCACGTCACATACATTTCGTTTGAACGATACTTCGCTATAAAGATCAGGGTATATTGGCGATGTCAATCAAATGAACCTGTATACGATTTACAAACTTGAAAGGATTCGCGTTGAGATTTTGAATTTAAAAGGGGTAAAGGATGACAAAATTTTTATGCTGCCATTATAAGATTAGATTTTTACACTGCGATTGTATTTATGTTAGAGGATACTTATATTGACATACTTTCTGTGACTGTTGTGGGTTCGATTCCTGAGCGTTCATGTATCCTACTGGCATTCATAACACAAGCCTCGTAACTTGCCATGGAACTAGTGTTGTGTGATAATGCCCTAACAAATTTTTTTATATTTATTTGGTAAAAACTGTTTATGTGTCCTTGAGAGTCTAGAAAAATATTGATATTGAGTCTGTCTATCTTTTGACTTTATATTTTGTTTGTTGTGTCTATGTTGCTCTATAATTTCGCCATTTGTTTAGAGAAACTAACAAAATTAATTCTTTTAGTTACTCGTACATGTATTATGTATCATTCTTATTAAAATAATAAAGGCGTGTTTGTTTACGCAAGGTCAACTGATCAGAGTTAGTCTATATATTCTGTTTTCATGACATCTATATTTTAACCAAGTTTCATAGTAATTTGTTCAATTTAATATTTTCTTAGGTATACGCGAAAATTAGACATTATAAATCAAACTATCTTTCAGGGTTTTGTCGCGGATTTATTTTGACTTTCGGGAGAGTCTCCCGAAAGTTTTGTTCAGTTAAGCTAAAAACCGAATCGCTAGAAAAAACTGGATTGCTTTTAACAATAAGACTTTTACATGCTTGATGTACTTTATCTAACAACCGTTGTATTTTTGGCCTTATACTATGTGTGATAAAGCTAATCCCAAATCAAGCCAATCCCAAGGCTCGCGCCCAGTAGTGAGAAGTTGAAAACAGCTGAAAACAATACAAATAAAAAAAAATAATATACTAAAGAGACAGTGGTAGCTGGTTTTCGAAAGACATGTGGAGTCATGTCAACCCGCACTTTGCCAGAATGAACATTGGCCTAATCAGCCCTTCAAACGAAGGGAAGCTCATGCCCAAAATAGCGATGTTACAAAGGGTTGAATACAACATAATATGAATATCAACGTGTTTATGGTCACACTCCTCTGAAACGGCTCAATCGATTTTAAAGATATTTTTAAGTTATTGCATAGCTTCTATTGTGGGCCTTGAGCGTGGAGACCGAATCCAGAAATTCCGTAACGAAAAAAACCTAACACATTTTGTGCTGATTGCGAAAATGAGGTCCATTTTCAAATTCAAGATGGCGGACATCCGGGATTTTTTCAATAATGACATGGATGTCATTTTCAAGGTTTCTCGGGGTGCTGATTGTGAAAATGAGGTCCATTTTCAAATCCAAGATGGCGGATATCCGGTTTTTTTTCAATAATGACATGGGTGTCATTTTCGAGGTTTCTCGGGGTACTGATTGCGAAAATGGGGTCCATTTTCAAATCCAAGATGGCGGACTTTCGGGTTTTTTTTCAATAGATAATAAAAGTATTTTGAACAATATTAACTTCTCATTTATTTAATAAAAGAAAAAAAATTGTTTTCTTATCGGTCACCGCGCTCAAAAAGTGTAACTTATATTAAAATCAAAGAAAAAAAACAAAGGAAAAAAAATACTGCATAAATAAAATAAATAAATAATTATAATTGCATAAGTTGATAAAAACAGCTATGCAATAGCTTTACCGCGGTAGTCATCGAGTGCCTCACGTCTTTTTATATATTTGGTATATGTGAGATTAGGTCGTATGGTATTTTTCTTCCTCCTTCCCCCATCCCCAATTTTATAAGGCAGAACAACGCTTGCCAGGTCAGCTAGTAAATAAAAAATACTTATGATTACACTCTAATTGATCACTGCACAATCGATTACACGCGTATCAGATATCTACGATATAGTAATATGTTGTAGTGTCTATAGAGTGCTCTTGTGTGTGCGACGGATTGGATGACTGCTTGAAATAATAGGTGGAGTATGTCTCCATCGCAAAGGTCGTGGATTCGAGTATCTGAGAGGCAAATAGTTATATTACACGGTTATATTTCCATGTGTTTGTGTTCTCTCGTTATTTATTTAACTTTACAGTTTCACCCGGATTTACTTGGTGCTTTTTGGTACTAATCTGGACTGGAATTATAGTACATATACAGATTATGTCAGTTAATGTTAAAGTCTTAATTTTAAGTTACCTAAAATAAATCAAAGTTTAATTTATTAATATTTAATAATTTGCTTAACTAATTTTAATAGAACTTTCACTGGTATATAGAGCCAATATTAAGAAGAACGTTAGCATTTATTTTCTTTCAACAGTAAATAACCGAGGAAAAGTTATTTTTTAATAAGATCGTTAATGATTCATAAAATCGTATCATTGAATCTTTTAGGAATAAAAAGCGACAGGTGGACATTATGGTCCATTGTTCAAGCATTCCTTTAGCTGTTTATTTTATTGGCATATATCCATACTTGGTTAGCATCATCCCGGCGGAGATAACGAGTCATCTTATTATGTTACTTGCTCGCTTCACTGTTTAACCGACTTCACGAAAGAGGTACTCAATTAAATAAATAAATATATACATAATACTTTCTTAGATTTACGCGAATATTCGACATTATAAAATTTTTAAAAATTATAATTCAAAAGAATCTGTCAAATCTAAGCATATTTTGATTTGATTACATTATTTTTAATTTGCAGTAGTGTTGCTTAATACTTTAAAATAATCAAAATTCAATTTATATTTTTAGCAATTTTAACTTAATTTTCTTATATCAAATTAATTTAAATAATAAAATGCAACTTAGCATAAACAATTTATAGGTAAGAAAATATACAAATGTATTATTATAATAGCAACACTACATAATACTTTTGAATAACTAATATTAAAATAAAAATTATAATAATTATAATAATACTAGATAAAAATAAGTTAATAATATTGCCATATTCATAATATATTTTAAATTTTTTTAAATTGAAAATTAAAATGCTTAGAATTAAAATTTTCTAAGGTACTTTTACGCCATTTTGAAAATTTTATTAACTAAAAATCAAAATAACTCCGCGACAAAATCCTAAAAAGGTAGTTTCACTTATAATGTCGAATATTCGCGTAAAACTAAGAAATTATTATTTAAATTCCTCTTACGTTACACTGTGTATTGATGAAAATCGCATTAAAATCAGACGGAGGGAAGCGATTTTGATTTATACTATATAGTCTTGGAGTAGTATAATTTATTCTAATTATAATTAATTGATCTATGATAATTGGTAAGAGAATTGTGTGAAAAATACACAAAAAACACACAAACCAATTGAGTGCCAACTTTTTTTGAAATCGGTCAAAACATTTCAACACAGACTATTTTTAGAAAACGTACAGTAAAAGGCAAGATAGGTCTCGGGACTCTTTGCGATTCCCAGTCGAGATTTATTTTTTCTAGTTCAATACACTTCCTTTCAGAAGGTCCATTCAACGTGAAATATCAAATAATATAACTATAAGTAAGCTTAATATATTTTTTTAAAGAAAAAGTATTTTAGACAAAGTTATAAAACAGTTTTCAATATTTTGGGGAAACTTGACCAATTGTTTTAAAAATTAAATATGTTTCTTTGTTGTCTTTTTTTACAAAAAATACAATAATTATATAATATTAACGACACGTTTGGCTCAGTTGGTAGTGACCCTACTTTCTGCGCCAGCGGTAGCGGGTTCGAGTCCCGCTGGGGACTGGCGTTTGTTGAGCACGAATGATTGTACTCCAGTCATGGATGTTTAAATATATAATATGTATGTATTTAAAATTTATATGTGTAGTATATCAGCTATCTGGTATCCGTAACACAAGCACGTAACGTAGCTCACCACGGAACTAGATGGTGCTGTAGTAAGAATTTCCCAACATATTTATTTATAAAAACAGGTCGGTACTAATTACTATCAAGAATTTTAAATAGATACTATTAGGTAAAGATGACAGAAGACCATCAACTACATAATTTATTTCAGATCAGATTTAATAAATGACAATTAATTTGAGGTTTATTTTAGATTTTGTTTATGATACTATAAGATGAAGTCAGTAGCCCAGCGGTAACGCGTCGCTTGTATGACCGAGTGATGCGGGTTCAAATCTGGGTCTCGCACCTCTGATATTTCATGTGCGAATTTCTATCCTGATTACCACTTGTCTTACGGTGAAGGAAAACATCGTGAGGAAACCTGCATGTCTGAGAGAGCCTAGCAAGTTTTCGTAAGACATGTGAAGTCCGCCAACACGCACTAGGCCAGCGCGCTGGACTATGGCCTAATACCCCTCGAGGGAAACGTGCCCAGCAGTGGGACGTTAAAAAAGAGCTGATGACAAGATGAAGTGCTGAAACGATGTTATTATATATTCTTTATTGCACAAATAAGTAAACAGAACAGTAATAATACAGAAAAGTTGTGAACAAAATGGACTTATCTCTATGAGAGATCAATGTTTTTCCTGTACGGCCCAAATATATAAATAAAACTATATTAAAAAATTCTTAACTTTTTATTTAAAAAAATCCGTTCAAAAATAACAATAACAAATAAAAATTCGTTAAAAAACCTGAATTAGGACAATAATTCATAGTTTAAAAAAGCGACTATAGTCAAAAGCAAAAAACCTTAGCTAAAGCTTTAAAGAAATCAGCCGAAATTGGCTTAAGCTTATTAAATAAGATAACATACAAGGTTTTCAACCAAAAGTCTCAAATTTATAACATTTTACGCAACAGTATGGTAGAGCGAGCACGCATAATGCCCATAGCCGGTGGATTTATTCGCCCCGGTCGTAGGTCGGCTATAGATATCTTGAATCAGCCTCTGCGTGGTCAGTGGGGACTACTTTAGTACTGGTTACATGCAAAGATTTTTTTAGACATCATCACAGAACACCATATTTCCATGGTTAGTTGAGCCTTGTATTATGGAAACCATATAACTTTAAATACTCACATATCTATACAAATTATAAAACAAAGTCCTCAGCCGCGTCTGTCTGTCTGTTCGCGCAAAACTCAAAAACTACTGCATCGATTTTCATGTTGCTTAGAATCCTTACCTAAAGAGAATAAAATTCAAGCGCCGCTTTGCTTGATGCAATCGCCTACTGTTTAGCATATAGCTCTTTCAAGAACGAAGAATTTTTTAAAAAATTCTGCAGAATTTGTAGCGTTCTACCACCAATTCCTATTTGATAATAGTGATTAGAACGCGGGCGAAGCCGCGGGAATTGCTAGTTATAAATAAAACATCCATTAGTGGAGTACATCCGAGTTTATTAAAGAAATGAATGCCAAAGGGACTCGAACCCGCAACTGCTGTCACAGCAAGTTGAGTCACTATAAACTGAGCCAAACGTCAAAAAGATGTTATTGTTTTTGAAGTTGGTATATTAATTTAACATAGTTCGTTTTGTCAATCAATCTTCACACATCTCAAAACCTACTTGATAAATATCCGTAAAATTCGGACAATTGTGTACCAAAATTGTTTTTATTTCGGTTATTTAGAACTTCATGAAATATTAATTAATTTAATTTATTAAACTTTAGCTTTAATTATATGATAAAAAAAATATTTTTTATACTGTTTTTCTTGGCAACGGTACTCAGGTCCCAACGTAACCGCACTTATCTAAGCGAGGTACGCCTTATTATGTGAGTTGCGGACGGCAACATTGGCTCGTTTCTAAAAAAACCTCTTACCTACAGATGAAATCTTTAAAATATCACCCCTATTCATTTTTGGGAGCGATTTTCATATTAGCTATCGCTTCATCTGCTTTTTATTTGCCTTATCGATTGTAGGATATCTATTTTTTTATTTTTAGATAGCCTTTTGATTTTTAGATAGCCTAGGTTTTGTTTATACGG
The DNA here is from genome assembly GCA_951802675.2 of Boloria euphrosyne. Classification (NCBI taxonomy): domain Eukaryota; kingdom Metazoa; phylum Arthropoda; class Insecta; order Lepidoptera; family Nymphalidae; genus Boloria; species Boloria euphrosyne. The sequence goes on from OX637887.1 coordinate 11,910,063, forward strand.
AGTTTGAAGTTAGAGTGAAGGTTTTCTTACTTCGTTACTAATAAAATCAGTAAGTTAGTTAGTTAGAGGAGAGTGTGTGTTTTTTAAACACAAGAAATTTGAGTTTGATTATTCATAATTGATCATTTGGAGTAGCAAAGTTACCTTTATAGCATGTGACATTTTTATTCATATGTATGTAATTAACTACTATTAATGTTATTTAACGGTTTTGAATATCTAGTTCCAGTTTTTAATGTTCCGCGGTAATAAGTTATCAGTTTGACGATGTATTTCACTGAGTTTATAGTGACCCTTTCTTAACTTCCCTTTTTGTGCCAGCGGTCCCGGGTTCGAGTCCGGCTCAAGATCGCCTCGGTTAATTTGTAGGATAAGCGTGAATGTTTGTACTTCGGTCGTGGGTGGTAAATGTTTATATTTATATTATATATGCACGTATTAAAGTTATATGTGTTGTGTATCAACAATCTGAATTCTTTAACAAGAACCTCTTAACTAAGCGTACATGTGTCTTCAACCCTCAAACTATCTCCACCCGCCAAAATGACACTCTGTATCAACGTTAAAATGGACTTACAGACAAACTAACTTTTACATTTATAAGTAATATTAGTAGGGCATAATATTAGTAAAATTATAATCATACGTTACCTTCCAGTAGAAACCTCGAAAACCTCGAAGTAATTTACTCAATATTAACCAATACAATTTGGATAGGCGTAACGTACATTTTTTATATCAGAAACATCCTAATCTCTTGAACTGTGGGTCAAATCGTGCGATCTGTATCGATCGCGTATCGATTACAAAGAAAACCGGCTTTGATTAATCAAAGTTGCTCTAACGAGAGTTCTTAACGTTGGGGTTCAATGATTTGGAAAAAATGAGATTGAACTTGTTTTAGAATAATTGTGCGTTATCTATACTCTATATTACTACATGTAAATAAATTTGAAGTGTCTGTTTGTAATTTCAAGTTAACAGCTTTTACTAAATGCATATAAAAGTACATACAGTACTTATATCAAAAAATCATTTTAAAAATGTTTGTCTGTATGTCTATTTATCTGTTAGTTCCGGCTAATCTCTGGAACGACTGGACCGATTTTGATGGGACTTTCACTCCCAGATGGTTAATGTTATAAGGACTAACTTAGGCTGCTTTAATTTTAATAGAAAGTTATTAAAACCGTGTAGGTAATTTATTTTAACTTACGTCCAACGAGGTGGGCCGGATTTGCTAGTAGATAAATATAATCTATATGTCTGTATGTAGCATTAACATGACAGCGTTTTTATTGAGTGGTTATTTAAATATATATACGAAACTTTTAAGAAAAACAGAGAAAAATAATAGTTTTGGTCTAATCTATGAACAGCTGAACAGATTTTGACGCTACTTTTACTGGCAGAGAGCTGGTGTGAAGCTATGAATTTCAGTTCAGTTCAAAAGAAAACGAACGTACGTACGTAAGACATCTATTAAAAAATTTATGAGGAAAATCGTTTCTGAATGTGAGTTTAGAAGTAAATATACTAATTTGAAAACATAAAAGTTAAGTGCTCGCTTCATTTTTCTTTGAGTGCGTCGCTGAGTGCTTCAATTTGAACGTTTTTCATCCCAATCTGCCGGTCCTTTACCGTAACAAACATATACACGTACAAATTCATTTTGGCAAAACCTTAAGTAATGAACACTTACATCTTTACATTGAATATCATAACATATTAAAGCAACTGAGAAATCTAAATGACATCTTAAATTTTGTACCATTTGTATTAAAGAAACCGCTATTTTAACTGTACATTTGAAATATATAAGGAAAAAATATTTACAATGGGTTCCGCCATAAAATATAACTTATTTATTATATAAGTATTAGACGACACGTTTGGCTCAGTTGGTAGTGACCCTACTTTTTGCGCCAGGGGTCGCGGGTTCGAGTCCCGCTGGGGCAATAATTTGTTAAGCACGAATGTTTGTACTCCAGTCATGGGTGTTAATATTTATAATATGTGTGTATTTAAAATTTATATGTGTAGTATTAACAATCTGGTATCCGTAACACTAGCACGTAACTCACTACGGAACTAGATGGCGCTATTGTAATAATGTCCCAACATATTTATTTATATAAATGTTAAAAATAATGCACCTTTTGCAAAATATCTACAATTACAAAGCTTTAAGCTTGTAAAGTATCAAAATACGTTATAAAATGTTTTAAACGCAAAAGGCTAAGGTATTTACATACAAGAAACGTATTGAGCTTTTAAAAAATTAAAAAGTACATGGATAATGATTTTAATGCGGACTTTTTTTAATTGAATTTGATTTTTTATTAATTTCGATATATTTTTCTTCTTATTGTAACTAATCATAAGCTTTCTGATAAGACTTAATAGAAGCTTTTATCAATACATTAAAGAAAGCTCTCGCATAGATTCTCTAGGAAAAATTTACTTACCACTTATGTTATAAGCATATTGGAAATCTTTTCCAAAGACGATTGTTTTGATATGGCAAGTGGAAAACTAGAAATGCTTAAGTATTTTATTATCATATTTTATAAACTAAGAAAACATTTAGGGAAATTTAAAAACATGTTAATTTTGTAACCCATTTTTGGCAGCATGGTAGACATTAAACTAAACCACTTATTTCTTAGCTTTAAAGAATGTGTCATTAATAGGTGATATTTTTTTGATATTTTATGCGATAGTGTTCCTATATCCTATTAGACCTCGTATTTTTTTCTTATGTTGAGACATATTACAACAGCGCCATCTAGTTCCGTGGAAAGCTACGCTTGTGTTACGGATACCAGATAGTTGATATACTACACATATAAATTTTAAATACATACATATTATAATTATAAATACCCATGACTAAAGTACAGACATTCGTGCTCAACAAATGAATGCCCACAGTGGGACTCGAACCCGCGACCGCTGGCGCAGAAAGTAGGGCCACTACCAACTGCGCCAAACATGTCGTCATCTTATAAAATATTAGTTTAAGAATTTGGTTAGTACAGTGTTTTCAGCTGTGTTGAGTTGAAGGTATTCAACTTCCCTCTTTCTGTACCGAGAAGTTTTTGACAGACATTCTAAATGATATTTACTTTACGTATATTTGGTACGGCTCAAGACTCAGTCTTATAGCTAGTTTGCACGTCAGCCATAACCTCTAGATAAGATGGTATATAGGCAAAAATACTGCATCGTTGATAAGATACCATAGGATTAGAAAAAAGATGTAGTGCCAAATTCAAAACATCTTTTTTCTATATACTTTACTATTATTTATTTACAAGTGGTAGTGCCATGCTTGTTACCTTCGGGTAGCAGCCGAATGGGCACGCCCCGTATAGTACCACTCTCTCACAGAAGACCGGCGTGAAGTGGCAGCTACGCTGTCGCGTTTCGTCCGGTAAGTGAGAGTCCGGGAGGCCCACTCCCCATCCCTACTCCCGTCCTTCTCACTCCTCCTTCCCTCCCTCCCTTTCCTGAAAGGCCGGCAACGCATCTACAAGCCCTGTGGTGTTGCAGATGTCCATGGGCGGAGGTGATCACTTACCATCAGGTGAGCCTCCTGCCCGTTTGCCCCCTTTGTTCCATAAAAAAAAAAAAAAATCTATATACTGTCTACAAATTTTATATAATACCGATACGGAACCCTAAGAAGATCCCCTATAGATAAACTCTAACAATGTAACAATAGAGATCGTAAAATCATTGGTAATGTGTTAATAAATTAAAACTGTGACAACAAAAAATACTCTTTCTTTTATCACACGTTGTTAGGGCGTAGATTAATATGTGGTTCTAAAGTTTTTCATAAAAAATTACTTCATATTAGTTATTTTTATTGTATTTCCCATAGATCGAAGGTGATTTTAGATATACTACCATAATAATATTATACAACTAATTCGTTATATTGTAGATTTGATTGATTACTGCGTCGTTAAGTATTACACATGCAACACCGAAAACAAGAGTATATAATATATCTCTTTCTACTATTTCCGAACGCTTGACATTTTGTTTTATAAGTAAAAGTTGCATTAATAAGTATCCTATATATTGAAGCGGTAATTTCATAAAAATGTAGTTTTCGTGTGATACGGTTACGTACGGATAAAAATTCTAAAACAATAGATTTAGTCTCTGTGTCGATAATAATAAAATTAAAATGTCTCTACAAGAGATATTCTTATGACAAATACAATAAATATACACAACTGATACGTAATACGGGATTAAGTTTTTTCTTAAAGTCAGTCAAAATATACATGCGTATGCGCATACGGGAATATAGACGGTTAACAATCCATTCTATAATGTACCCTCGAAACCCTCCCTCAGACAAAGCGTGGTCTCGAAAAAAATGATTCACATCCATAAACGTATATCAGTTGACATGAGACGATAAATGCCAAAAAATCGTAAATTACAGCAGTAACACCTTAAGAGCGACAGCGGAATATGCAATACATTGAGTTATTCTCGATCGTAAAAATATTTTCGGGCTGTTTGTTCGACTTCCCGTTTCTGAAATTTAATTCTTCCAAAGAATTATGCTTTATTACAAAGACCCATATGCATACATATTGACAATTTTAAATATTTATGTATATACGTATCCATTGACTCATTTTGTGTTTGACGTGGTGGTACAGTGTTTGTGGTATTGTCTTCTATTACGGATGTCGCGGGTTACAATCTCATTGAGACTAGCATATAGTCTACCTATGTACGCGCAGACACAAGTACACTCTCTATTCTTACGATTCTCACACTCCGGTGAGACGACTATAACTCAGTCAGATCAGTTGGAGGATTATAAGCACAAGATCGACGGCCTTATGTACATAAAACTTAATAACGAAGCTTAGTCCGACCCACGACTCGAACCCAGGAACTCTGTATGTACAATCGTAAATACAAACCCCTACAAGCGAGCTTTACTATAGAGACAGAGAAGTATCAATAAAAAGAAGTGAATAAAAAAATAAACAATTTTTAACGTAAACGTAGATTTTAACAGATAATATAGAATTATCATAGTTGAGATATTTTCTCGCAGTAAAAAGTATGCTGGATGTTTAAAGTTGATCCCAACGTGTTCGAACCAACTAACTTCTGCATTCGCAAACAATTTAACTATATCATTTAATAGGCATCATATTTAAGACTTTTTAACAATCTAGTATTAAATATAAAAGTCTCCTCTCTGCACTCGGACGCTATACACTGTCGGGTCTAAATTTCATTATTTATCTATACCTAATATTGTACTAAGGAACTCATTAAAGGAGTTATACTTTGATTTTAATTTAATTATCCCGACCGACCGACTACATTAGAACATATTCTTCCTAACAAGGAAAGTTTTTAGATTATTATCTAACAATAAAAAGCCTAATTTATGAAATCGATGAGTTCCATCTTTTAATAACAGAAATACAAGTGTCGCATATTTTCCTTTGATATAATTTAAAATATTTCAACGGAAAAACAACTTTAATGAAGACACTTAAAAGTTAATTTTGCATGAAGCTATATGTAATGAAAATAATTGAAATTCTATACACTTGGGAATATGATACTACTAACTAAATTAGTTACGAATTTGTACTAAATTATAAGTCAAGTATTATAGAAATCGATATTTTTTTTTGTTTTGTTTTATATTTCGTATAAGGCAGTGGTAGTCCAGCAGTGACGTGCTCGAGGATAACGGAGTTCAAACCCGGGTCGCGCACCTCTGATTTTTTCATGTACGAATCATTTTATGATTACACTAGCCTTTCCCGCGGCTACGCTCGCGTTCTAAAGACTGGAAAAAAAATTTTTTCATCCCGCCCGTCTGCCCGTCTTGCACGCAGTGATTTTGCGTTGCGAAGTTATGTTAAAACTGTGATATATCGTAAGATATTTATTAAAATGAAAAAAAAATGTCAAGAGCAATTTTGTTCAAAATTAAATAACTTATTTATTTGGATAAGGATCAATGTCATGTTTTTTAAACACCTTCGTAAATAAGGCATTATCTTAAAACAAATTTGATAACCATAAAAAAGGTTATAGCGAGTCAACCTTAAAAGATAGACATGTACTATAGCGAACTTTTTTTTAGAACTTTTGAAGAAGAACAATTCCGTTATACATTATTTTTTGTATAACTTTAACCGTTTACGCAGCGCACGCAACGGAAGCTCTAAGCGGAAGCAAAAAATAATATTTTTTCCCGTTTTTGCTACAGTTTTCATTGATGCTCTGCTCCTATAGGTCGTAGTGGGATGTAATATAGCCTATAGCCTTCCTCGATAAACGGACTATCCAACACCTAACCAGTAATCTAAGTACATTTTTATTTTTCTGTTCTATAACGAGTTTTATTACACGTCGAAGGCTTTATTATCGTAACCCTCGTAAGGGTTGATCGGTGATAAAACATACGTGTTAAATACCCACCACCAAGAAGATCTTATAGCATCGGAGGTGTTATTTTACACTGAACCGACTTAATAAAAAGTGATTTTTAATCTTTTTTTTGTTCTATGAAAATCACTTCAAGATGGCCGCCGCAACAAAATGGCGGATCACATATTTTTTCACAACTCAATATGGGTATCAAAAGAAAAGGCTTGCTTAGTAGAATAATGTACCCTTTATTGAAAGGGAATAAGGAATATTAATAAACACTAATTATTATTGAAATAAAATTAAAATTACTATAAATCTTACTTATTAACGACGTATCTACCAAGCAAGTACATTTGCGGTGGAAAACTAGTTCAAACAATTTAAACTTATAATCTTGTATCGCACTTGCAAATGACTAAGCTATTCTACGCTACACTACAGGAACAATAATGTCAGGTTTCTAATAACGTACAATAAATATTGAAGTAATAAATCATTTTTATTGACTTACAATTTGTATAGCCATTGACATCAAAAGCCAACAAGCAACGAACCAAAGCTTACTAGAACTAGGTGTTTTCAGAAGTAATTATCATTCTAGTCTAGTCTATTGTCACCATATTTTGAATTTTACTTTAATTTATATATGGCAATAACGCCTTAAGTTTACATCGATTTATTGTATGATTCTTGCCTTTCCTGATAATACATTACGTATAAATCTCTATTTTGAATTATCTTATATCGGTGAAGTTGTTAGAGCATGAGGGAATAATTGAAAAAATGACATTCTCATTTAGAACATACGATGATACGATTTTTGCACTACCTAAATATCAAATTTTTGCGCGGCTATAATAAATTTCATTTTTCTGCTTAGTAATTATATTAATAATGTTCTCCGATCGACTTCGGCCATGGCGGCCAATCTCAATGAGACAAGTCAACTGCGCAGGAGTTATTATAGTGTACAAATATCTCATACTCCTGTGTGACGACTACTCACTGCTCGATACGACCAGTGAGAGTTAAGGCGCAGGACCAACGGCTTTACGTGCTCTCCGAGGCACGGGGGTGACACACCGCCAACTTCCTAACTCAGGGCTATTACTGAGGCTTACTAAATAACAAGACTTAATAACTACTTGGCCCGACCCGGGACTCGAACCCAGGACCTCCCCAGGCCTCAGGAGTGGCCGTACTTGTTAGCCACTACACCAATGAGGAAGTAATTATACACTCTATATGAGTAAATCTACCCTCAATGATAGGGGCATCCGGCTTCATAGTCCATCACGCTGAAGTGAGGGTTGATGAATAGTCTTAGCTTCACATTTCTTTCGAAAACATACTAGATTCTCTGAAATATGCAAGTATTCTTACTTTTTTTCTTTTACTATTAGACTAGTGGTAATAATGTTAAAATTCATTCGCATCTATAAATGCCTGAGGTGCGAGACCCGGGTCTTGTACTCGCTTCACTTGGTTCCTCAAGCGAGTACATTATCCCTGCACTACTGTCATATCATACTAGAAAATATTAATTTATATTCTTAATACGTTTTTCCATGAATAATTATTCGATTTAATATTGCGCCCTCTATGTCTATAAGTAAATAAATTTTCATTCAATTACTTATTATAAAAAATATATCGTTGTTAACGTCACTAACATCCGTGAACGGTCGAACGCGACGTGACAATCGCACTATTTCCGACACAGCCAGGTGTCTTTAATCAGTTAGTCATAATTAAATTACAATTACAAAACTGTATCAATAACACGTGTAATAATGATGCGACATAGAAATGTCTATTTTTGACGTGTTTGATTGATAGGTACCTACCTAGGTTTTTTTGTTTTTTTTTTGACTGAGAGTGGTCTAAAAATTTTAATAAATTTTTCGCAGAATATATGTATTTTTTGACTTCACAATTTTACTCTCTAAAATGTATATAATATATCATCATCATCATCAGCCCTTTTTAACGTCCCACTGCTGGGCACGGGCCTCCCTCAGTACGAGAAGGATCAGGCCATAGTCCGCCGCGCTGGCCCAGTGCGTGTTGGCGGACTTCACGTGTCTTACGAAAACTTGCTAGGTTTTCTCAGACATGCAGGTTTCCTCACGATGTTTTCCTTCACCGTAAGACAAGTGGTAATCATGATAGAAATGATTCGCACATGAAAATATCAGAGGTGCGAGACCCGGATTAGAACTGGATTTCCAAAGAAGCATGGAGTCCCATAGAATAATAGGTATCCTATGATAAAATGCTCTTCGAGGCACAGGGAGAAGAGACACCAACTTTTCAGCTTAGTGTTCTCTAAAACGGCTGGACAAATTCTGACGAGATTTCAAATGGTAGATAGTTGATGTTATAAGGAGTAACTTAGGCAACTTTCGCTTTAGCGATTTCGCTCAAAACATTTAAAATGTACCTAGTCGCTTTCCCCGCGGTTCCGCCCGCGTTCTAAAGACCGGAAACCAAATTTTTAGATATAATAAAATAAATAAAAATAAAAAAGCCTTTTATTTCACAACTAATAATAAACTAACACATTGGAGTTGTAGCATAAAAAACAAAAAAAATATATTAATTTTTCAACATAATTTAGAGTAGAATTAACATGCATTGTATTATAATATTTATACAATATTAAGTTATTATAATTTATAAATTATTATTATTATTTTTTTTATTATTATTTTATATAACATTGTTTAATTATAAATTATTATCATTTTCAATTTAGTGTAGAATCAACATGCATTGTATTATAATATTTTTTACATTATTAAGTTATTATAAATTATTATTTTATATAACATTGTTTTAATTATAAATTATTATCATTATTTTTATATTAATAAAATGACTGTACAGATTAATATTATTATTATTTTAAAACATTATAATATATTAAATTTTTCTTTTATTTTAAATTAATTACAGTTTTAAAATTAGTGTGAACCCCTCTATTTGAGGGTGAAGGCCTCCTCCAAAGATGACCAGTAGTCTCTGTCTGTGGCTTTTTCTCTCCACAGTTTACCAGCTGTCCCTTCAATGTCGTCTGCCCATCTACTTTTAGGTCTTCCTCTCTTTCTAGTTCCTGGGGGACCTGGCCATGACGTCAACCGAGAAGTCCAACTATCGTCGCTCATTCTTGCTACGTGGCCCGCCCAACGCCATTTTAATCTCATGGAATGGTTTAGTGCGTCTATTACTCCTGTTGTCTCTCTTATAGTAGTATTGCGAATTTTTTGAATTTTACGAATTTTCATCATGCTTCTTTCCATGCCCCGTTGACATGAGTTTATTTTATTCTTAACATTTCGCGTAAATTTCCATGTTTGGCATGCATATGTGAGTGACGGTAAGAGGCAGGTGTTCATGACATTTCTCTTAATTTTTGTAGGCATTTGACTTTTGAAAATTTCATTCAGGCTCCAAAATTTCTTCCATGTCCTTTTTATCCTTCTTTCGATTTCCTGATCGTTGCTTTTGTTATCAAAAGAGAGTTGTTTGCCTAGGTAAATATATGAGTCAACAAACTCTATTGAAGTATTATCAACTTTTATTTCATTTTTTAATGAATTTGTCATCACTTTTGTTTTGTTGAAGTTGATTTCTAGGCCTGACTTTCTGCTCGATTGTTGCAGTGTATCTATCATGTGCTGTAGCTCTACGCTGTTCTCAGATAGCAAGACAAGATCGTCAGCGAATCTTAAGTGATTTATATAATTACCATTAATATTTAGGCCCATCTTATTCCAATTTAGTTTAGTTATTATGGACTCTAATACTGAGATGAAAATTGTGGGTGACAAAGGGTTCCCTTGCCTTACACCTCTTTTTATCGGAAAGGAGGTTCCAGTTGCCTCGAGCTTTACTCTGCTAGTGTTGTTTTCATAGATATATTTTAGCACTGTGATGTATTTAGCTTCTACATTTTGTTTGTTTAGGGCTTCCCATATCGATGAATGGAGTATAGTGTCAAAGGCTTTTTCTTCTTCTTCTTATGGTGCCGTCTCCTTTCGAAGGTTGGCAATCATTGCGGCTGTTTGAATTTTGGACACCGCCGCCCGGAAGAGCGATCTAGTACTTTTTCCGTACCATTCACGCAGATTTCGCAACCAAGAAATTCTTCTTCTACCAGGCCTTCTCCTGCCCTGGATTTTCCCTTGTATAATTAGTTGGAGAAGGTCATACTTGTTGTTTCTCATTAAGTGTCCGAGATATTGGAGTTTCCTAGTCTTTATTGGGGTCAGAATCTCTGTATTTTTTCCCATTCTCTGCAACACCGTTTCGTTACGGACCCGCTGTGTCCACGAGATCTTCAGCATTCTCCGATACACCCACATTTCAAACGCTTCCAATTTGTCGCTCATGGCCTTAGTCAGGGTCCAAGCCTCAGCTCCATATAGAAGCACAGAGAACACGTAGCATCGAGCGGTCCTAATGCGCAGTTTTAGGTTTAACTTGCGATTGCAGAGAATCTTTTCCATTTTTCGGAATGCATTTCGGGCCTGTTCAATTCTGCATTTTATTTCCAGGCTGTTATCTCCCTTGTCATTCACCAATACGCCCAAGTATCTGTATCGGTTAACGCGTTCCAGGTTGTTACCATTGATGTTCAAGGAAGAAGCTGGATCTGGTGTTCGACCCACAGTCATGTACTTGGTCTTCTTACAGTTTATGTTGATACCATACTTAACACTGGTTTCGTGTACGCGATCTACGAGTGTTTGCAAACCCATAAGACTATCGGCTATCAATATGGTGTCATCAGCATATCGAATATTATTGATGACCTGGCCGTTGACGACTATTCCTTCCTGCAGATCCTGGAGAGCCTCAGAGAAAATAGCTTCAGCGTATATATTAAACAGCAAGGGCGAGAGAATACAACCCTGTCTTACACCCCTCACTATCTCTACGTAAGAAGAAGGCTGGTGTTCTACTCTTACATTGGCCACTTGTTGCCAATACAAATTTTTAATGAGCATTAAATCCCGAGAGTCAATGCCAATGTTCTGCAGGACGCCTATGAGTTTGTGATGTCTTACTCTATCAAACGCTTTCTCGTAATCAACGAAACATATATGTAATTCACGATTGACGTCCCAACATCTCTGCACTAGCACTTGATACCCAAATAGAGCGTCACGTGTTCCAAGTCCGGATCTAAACCCAAATTGCGAATTTGAGAGGGTTTTTGGTAATCTATAAACGCTATATAGAGCGGTCGCTGGAATTCCTGGTACTTCTCAATAAGAAGCTCTACAGAATGAATGTGATCGACCGTAGAGTAGCCTTTCCGAAAGCCTGCTTGTTCTATTGGCTGATGTGAATCGAGTGTAGAGCTAATTCTATTTTTTATAATCGACGAGAAAAGTTTATATAATGATGGCAGGAGGCTGATGGGTCTATAGTTGTTTATATCATTAGGATTGCCCTTTTTATATAACAATATAATGTCTGACTCTGACCATTGCTGAGGCGTTATAGAGGTGTCTAGTATTTTGTTGAAGAGAATCATCAGTGGTGTGGCAAGGATCGTGCAACCCGCTTTTATTGCTTCGTTAGTTATCCTGTCCGGTCCCGGACTTTTTTCTGATTTGAGGCGCTTAATTTCTCTTATAATTTCTGTTTGTTCTACTGGTTTTAATTCCGTGGTGTTAGTTTCTTTTTGTAAATGTAGAGCGCTTTTGTTTTCTATTTCTGGGGAGTCATACAAGGTTTTGTAAAACTTAGTGGCTATATGGAGTATGTTTTTTCTATTGTGTGTGACTCTATCCGATTCGCAAAGACCTTCTATCCTTAAATTAAATAAATAAATAAATTTTTAGATATATCTGACGTTTTATAGTAGGTTTGCAACGATTAGTTCAGATTTCTTAGAAAAATAATACTTTCTAGCAGTAAAAACTACCCTATATCCTAACCCGGATGATTATCCGGGTAGCTATCATCATACAAAATTTCATCAAAATCAGTCTAGTGGTTTTCTTCTGATGCGTTCACAGACAAACAAACAAACAAACAGACAAACAGACAAAAATTTTAAAATCTATAGATTCGGCCTCCATATCGATAATTTTGACTATTTCAATAATAATAAATACTAATATCCAATGTACAGATTCGACAAAATTAGAATTTTATTATATGTAGGTATATGTAGGTATACCTTTGTATATGCAACAGATCTTAAACACTGATATATCAATTTCGGAATTTTTAATGCACAGACTACATAAACTAACCGAGCACGTTCCGCTTTACAATATTATTGTTTGTTATACGTGATACTTTTTTATTAGGTTATTTAAAGGACATAATCGCTGCGTCTATGGGTGACCTTTAAATATAATCAATACCATATAAAAAGTGTTGTTACTAAGTAGTTTGTTTGAATAGAATATAATATATAAGTGTATACAATTATGGAAAGAACTTTAAATAAATACACAGCATGAAGTTTCATGATAAGCTATGAGCCTTGGATTACGGTTACCGGATAGTTGATACAATACAAATATGTAAGTTTAAATACATACATACATGTTATAAATGTAAAAACCATTACTGGAGTACACTTATAACTTATTTATGTTCAACTCAGTGTTTAACATGTTTTAACATCAGCGAAGACGCGGGTTCCGCTAGTTACAATAAATAAAATTTATAAAATATAACCTCCTCATTTTTTAAGTCAGTTAAAAAGTAGCCTGAGTTACTCCTTATATCATTAGCTATCTGCCAGTGAAATGACGTCAAAATCGGTCCAGCCGTTTCGGAGATGGCGTAGCTAGTAGATTTAGTTTTAGCAAAGCCAAACGCGTCATCAAGGTATGAATAAACTTTAAATATGAACACGGACTGTAATTGAGAAATTAGTTGAGTTGACTGATGTTTCTGATAATCTTCTTCTTATAAATATAAAAATTTTGTGTCGCAGTGTTTGTTATCGAACTTCTCCGAAACGGATTGACCGATTTTTAAGATTTTTTTTGTGTATATTTGGTAGGTCTGAGAATAGGTCGTAGGCTATTTTTTATTCCGCAAAGTGATAAGGATGGCCCTCTCCAGATATTTTATTTTTATTTTTAGACCAATTTTTTTTGGCATGAATGAATAAATCTTAAAAATCCTAAATTTTCATCAGTCGGGCGCGGGCGGAGCCCCGGGATGTGCTAGTATTTAAAACATGTGAATCCACCAACACCAACTTCGCTAGCGTTATGAACTATGGCCTGATCCCCCTGAATACATGCACAGGCAAAAATTTATAATAAAATGGACTATCATTAACAAAATGTAAGCCATATAATATAACTAACTATGATTTTAATACTAAACTTTTGAGAAAAACAATAAAAGCCATGTAAATAGTTAAAATAGCTACCAAACCATCACCTCTATTAAAATTTAATAAAGAAAAACGTTTGGTCAGTTGAAAAAAAGTCCATTACAAATTTTTCGATGAAAGTTCATGCGAAATTCCCGGGCTGTCGAGGGTATATTGAAATTTGAAATATACATTTCTGTTGAAACGCTCGAGGCATACTACGAGTAACTATTCATAGTTCAACGTGAGAACTTTTAAACGTTCTTTTTATTGAATACAATATTGTACTTGTTTATTAGTACGTACGTTACTTTGGGTTTTTGTAACTTTGGGGTTGTTTTCGCCAGTTCGATTTTCAGTTATGTAGTTTGATGGTTAATACAAATGTGTGTATGAAATAGTAAGTTAAAAATAGTATTTTGGTGTATAATACATATGTATGTATGTATGTATGTATGTATGTATGTATGTATGTATGTATGTATGTATGTATGTATGTATGTATGTATGTATGTATGTATGTATGTTACCCGGTAAATAATTATTTAGCTATTGAATAATTTAATAAGTAATTCTTTATGCATATTCATACAAAAAACTATGTTAATTAAACCTAATTAGATAAACTAATAAATATAACTGTATTTTTATTCTAAATACAATGTAAAACAGCATTTTCCATATCACCCAAACGAAACCGGTTCTAAGTTTAAAATTAAACAGACGTTATTTTAATACACCTATTTCCCACTTCAACAGTAACATTCAAAACACCCACTAATATCCCTTTCTGCTATAAAAATCTATGCACTTCAATCTGCGCTGAAACCCCTGACATGCCTAATACGGTTGTACAAATCCCGTGCATGGAAAACCTTCACCGAAAAATATTTTTTGTATCCATAGGAAAAAACAAAGCCCTCCTTTGTGAGTAACATTGGTAGTACAGAATTTTTCAACGCTGGTACTGATTTACAATTTCAAACTGAAGCTACAATTACAGGTCGAAATAAATTTAACTAGTAAAATCGGCGATACATCCGTTTCAACGAATTGAAAATGGAAACGTATTTATTTTATATACGATTCTATTGTGATAGAAAAAAGTAGGATTTTACAATATTGTTGAGAATTCAAAAACATCCTTTGATAAAAGTTTTCAATTTTTTAGCAATTTTGCATTTTTGTCACGGATACGCGCGTTACATGTGTTAATGGAACTTTTGTGTCGCGGATACGTCTGTCTGGCTTATAGTAGGTTATAGCAGGATTGATGTGCGTCTAATAAAATAACTATTTTTTTGGTTATACATATATTTAAAATTTTTAAAACAACATTTACTAAGGAAAATATAATATAAAGTACCAATTTATAAGAAAACTAAAAATTTTAACAATTTTGATTGTGTGTCTGTTTTTCTGTGTATGTGTTCCTGCTAATCTCTAAAACGGTTGGACAGAGTTTAAAGCGACTTTCACTGGAAGATAGCTGTTTATTTTGACATTATTACAACAGCGCCATATAGTTCCGTAGTAAGCTACGTTACGTGCTTATGTTACGGATACCAGATTGAGTTGATATACACATATTCATTTTAAATACATACACATTATAAATATTAACACTCCGGACTAGACCCGCGCCGGCTGGCGCAGAAAGTAGGGTCGCTACCACTGAGCCAAACGTTGTCAAAAAAAATAATTAAAAGCAATAACTTAGGTTACTTTTATTTTAAACCCTTACGGGAAGCGAGGGTGAGTCGCTGGTATTCTATAAGGAGCTTCTTATCCACTTAAGGAGTTTGATACTAAAAGGCTATCTTCAATCGAACTATAAAGTAACATAAATGTTCAAATCTGCATCTTATGTTACCATAAACAAAGATTATAAGGACTACAAGTAATGTGGTTTGTTGTATAAATAAATCATGCAACAGTGTTGCAAAGCGACAAAATGTTGCGTGACCACGTGATACAAAAAAAAGTATGTTGCGGGTACACTGAATAATTTGTGCTTTTAGAAAATATCTTGTTTGTCAAATTCAATGGCACCTTCCGAGGCTGAAATGATATGAAAATAAATACAATACTCCTAACTAACTATAACCTATGAACTATTGTTTACTAGAGAATTATTGTTTTTTTTATTGTTCAAGTTTTCCCTACATGTGTTTTGTTTTTATACGAAAACTAGCGGACCTGAACATATTGAATTATATATTGAAATTATAAACTTTCGTTATTATAAACGTTGCCTAGCAACGTCTTATTTATCAGTGAATAATTATATTAAAATACATTTTGTAATGGACAGAATTGTGAATAAAACCATTCTCGAAGCCACACATAGAACACCGATTTCATTAAAAATCGGTCCAGGAGGAGTTCAATTACATATACACGCACGAAACAATAATTAGTAACCGTAGCATACGTGTTTGACGATACGTTTAGCTCAGTTTGTAGTAACGCTAATTGCTGTGCCAGTGGTTGCGGGTTTGAGTCCCGCTGAGGACATTCATTTGTGTCATGTGCACGAATATTCGTAATTTAGTCAGGGATGTATTTAATTAGACGAATAATAATATGTAATTGTACGAATAGTTGTAATTTTGGCTCAAGCCCGTTACCTCATACTTAGAAAACCTAAGTTCATTTTAAACTTAAAACCCAAACATCCATTGTAAAAGTAAAAATATTAAAAAAATCACAAAAAACACTCACGTGCAACCAAGTCTTTAGAGACAAAATGGGAGCCATTAGCCTACTGCTTAACCGATGGCCGCGTATGAGCAGTGAATAGGCTTTCTCCATCAAAGGGATTTTTTTATTTCGAATTGCCTTTGAAACTCCGGCTATATATAAAAAGGTACAAGTTTCTGCCAGTTTAAACATTTAATGCGGTATTTGCTCTTTAACTCTTTTTTGTGATTCAAAATGTGCATGGTTCATTTTGAAGTTCTGGACAGCTTTTCAGCTTAAATTCTAGGTCAGAAGTTTGGGTTTGATTCCGGCTTGATTTGTCATTCATATGTTTTTTTTTATTTCGACGATACATTAACTTGCAACTGCTTATCTTATATTATATAAATGAGGAGATTTCTTGACAAACCGGGAATACCCAGTAAATCTTAGCGATACTTTGATCAGTTAACATATTCACAGTAAGAAGCAAAACCACTTTACCTTTGAGACATGAGAGCACTTTTAGGGCTTTTGAAAATATTTGTACAACTCTATACTGATGAAAATGTTGATCATAATATATAGTAGACCAGTGTTTTTTCTATATTATAGTATGTTATAATTATCTGCAATTGAAGAGGAATTAACAATCTTTCAGCTTCTTTACAGAGCTTCTTTTTTTAGCTTAATGTGATCAAAATACTTATTTAGACGCGAGTTGGGTGGCAATTTTAAAACTATTCGTACAAGGACAGCAAATAAATGAACTGGACTGGTCAAAAAAACAAAGCCTCGACCACCCAAGGCGTATCTAAGCATTCTTAGTGATATGTAACCTTTTCGTATAGTTCACGAAAGAGGTTATACTAGCTATGTAGTATATCTACAAGATGCGAAGTGTTCTGTCGCAGCTTCGATTATTTTTGAGAATTTGCAACGCAATTATTTTTGTCATAGATGAAAATGTATCAGTGATAAGGAAAATAACATATGGCATAATGTTAATATAAAACGTACTATAGTGATAAAAAAATCATCAAAATATCCGATTCGAATATATCCGCTCATATCCGGAAGCCATAGTATGGCTTGAACAAGCTACTTCCGTTACACACACACGACTACGAGATCGAGAATGCAGATTTTTTTTATTTTTAACATCAGCAAAAAGTGCCTGTACAATGTCGTTATACATGAAAATATATAGTAAAAATACAGCTTCAACTTTACATAGAATAATCTCGAAATTTCTGCGGATTTGTTTTCATTTTTGGTTCTCAAAGTTTTAAATGCATTACAGTAATCGTAGTATCTCTCGAAAAATCCTCTCTCGTGAATCCAAGAAACTGTTATTATTATTTAACATTATATGATATAACTGATAGACTATAATGTATTTAGTTATATACTACTACGTTTCTTACGCGATATCTTTACCATTAAACCACTCTTAATATTTTTATTTCAATGAATATATTATGAGGCAGTGGTAGCCCAGCGGTAACGCGTCGCTTGTATAACCGAGTGATGCGCGTTCAAATCCGGGACTCGCATCTCTGATATTTTCATGTGCGAATCATTTCTATCCTGATTACCACTCGTCTTACGGTGAAGGAAAACATCGTGAGGAAACCTGCATGTCTGAGAAAACCTAGCAAGTTTTCGTAAGACATGTGAAGTCCGCCAACACGCACTGGACCAGCGCGGTGGACTATGGCCTGATCCCCCTGTACTGAGAGAGGCCCGTGCCCAGCAGTGGGACATTAAAAAGGGCTGATGATGATGATGATAATGATGATGAATATATTATACACTAAAATTTATTTGAACAAAGTTAATACTTTGTTTAAATAAATTTTAATAAATTACTAGTAAAAATGATTAATTAGGCTAACTGGCTTTAAAAGTTGGAATTGACATTTATAGTTTACTATCGAAAATAAGGGTAGTATTTTCGAATATAATACTCGTATAGTATAAAAGGGTATTAAAATGTTTCAATCACATTATCTATTTTTTACTCCTAAAAAACTAAAAATTAAAACATCTTGTAGGCTTAATAAATGTAATCTACAAGATGGTCTAATTCGTTTTTTATTTGTCAATAGAATCTCTACTCTTCTGAAAAAAAGCTTAATTATCTTCAAATCGAAAGTCCTATCCTGAAAATCTACGTTCAGCATTCATTTTTTCGATAACTCTTATCATCCAGTTAAAATAAGATTAATATACGTATACGTATCTTTTGTAATAAAAACTATCAGTAATAGCTAATATGATAGAAGGATAGGTTATTAATTTTAGCAATATATCTGCAGCAATACATTTCGATTCCAAACACGTTAGTGACTATAAAGAACATCTGGTACGCGGTAACAAGTAAAAAATGAATTATATCCCACAGACGTACATGTAGTACTCTAGTGCTTATGTCGATATGTTTATTGATTAAAGCTCTCAAAACAATAGATATTATTATTTTCATCGAGTGATTAGCTTCTAAGATACCTTTTTTTTTCTTGGAAGAACTTTTTTAAAGTTAATAATATATCAGTTTTAAATTAATTTGTTCTCAAGAGATGTAAAATATGACCTATGAGCTTAAGGGAAGCTGAGCTTTGATTTTTAGTATATATCTAAGACAATTTAAAAAGTTGAGTTTGTTTGTAACAGATAAAATCTAAAATACTGGACCGATTTTGATATTATTTCGGCATTAACAAGCTACGTTATCGAAAAGTTGCATTTAATAGCTAAAAGTTTTCTGCCTGAATTATCATCTGCATAACATCCTTACCTAATTTTCAAACATTTACTTACTTATAAGTTATACATTTGTCAGCAGATGATACGGGCTCTTTTGAGTGTCCTGTTGGCTGTTAATGAAAGGAATTCGTTGCTTTTTAAGATTGCATGTATGATTAATGCATACCTATGATTATTTATCTCAATTACTAAATATAAGAACCTATGTTTTGATTATTTATGTGTATTAAAGTGTTAGGCCTTATTACCCGACCATAGAATAATAAGGCCTATAGACAGGGTTTTATAAAAATGTTCTATATTTTTTTTTGTTTACGGCTAAAGTTAGCATTTTTTCTTCATAATTAATATTAAAGATTCTATATGTTTACTTGGCATTAAAATTGGCTGATTTCAATGTATAGTTTTTATTTTATTTCAAATCTCCCTTAGCTAGGCCTTATTACCCGCACTTACCTTATATACAGTAAATGTGTTACAGAGCTAACAAAATTGATACCAGAATATAAAACTTTTTATTTTATAAAACTTTTAGCAATATACCAATATCGTAAATAATACCTTCGTTTTTTTTTTATAGGAAAGGTTGAGCGTGTTTTAAATTTTATCGATATATGGAGTAAATATAGCCTACAATCTGTTTGTCACTAACTTCAGGTTATTGATGAGTAAAAATGCTTAACTTTAACCAAATTGTATGACTAATTTAAATATATACTTGTGTTATAAATGTTTATTACATTTTCAAGCCTATAACATTTTTATATTTGCCAAGGATATTTCGCTTCCCTTGAACCCCGCTCCACTTTTAAAACGAGTGAAGTCGCGGTCAGAAATTAGTTAATCATAAGAATCCAAGAAAAAGGCAGTAACGCGCGTAACCAAGTGATGCGAGTTCAAATCCGGGTCTCGCACCTCTGATATTTTCATGTGCGAATCATTTCTATCATGATTACTACTTGTCTTACGGTGAAGGAAAACATCGTGAGGAAACCTGCATGTCTAGGAGAACCGAGCAAGTTTTCGAAAGACATGTGAATTCCGCCAGCCCACACTGCTTTGTTGAATATGGGCTGAACTTCCTCGAATTGAAGGAAGGCCCGTGCCCAGAAGTGGAACGTTAAAAATTGTTGAACAAGAATCGAATCCTAATACCATTACCCAAAGAATAAAGCAAACACTCTGCCACTGCTCTATTGGGTTTCATTCGCGGAAATTAAATACTTTCTCACGCTAATAATGATATAGGCGAATACAAAATAATATCCGGTGTTATATTACAAATCTAATATGATTTATTAAAAGAAAGCACTGAGCCATGATGGTGGAAAAGATGGCGTTTGAGCTAATTATCTATAGGTACTTAAGTATATACTACCTCGGTGGTGTATTAGCTAGCATGTACGGTCATATATCGAGAGGTCCTGGGTTCGAGTTCCGGGTCGGGCCAAGTTTAGTTATTGAGTCTTTCTATTTAGTAAGCTTTAGTAACAGCCTGGAGTTGGGAAGTTGGCGGTGTGTCGGTCCTGCGCCTTTCACTGGTCTTTCACTGGTCGTGTCGAGATGTCGTCCCACCGAAGTGTGAGAGTGATAGGAATAGAGAGTGCACTTGTGTCTGCGCTTACACTTGTGCACTATACTCGTAATATCTCCCGCGTAGTTGGCTAGTGTCAATGAGATTGGCCGCCATGGCCGGAAACGGTCAGAGGACATTATTATTATTGTAGTTGAACCTTCAAAAAGCTTGTAATAATTTATTTTTATGTATAACAAGATACTTACAGATTACATACCTACAGACATCCGTTTTGAAATTCGGTTAGTAAAATAATTTAAAAATGTCTGCGATTTGTGAATTGGGAACGTATCGATTAATTTGTCGGAATATCTGTGTTTTTTATCTAACTAATATATTTAACACCTAAGCTAATTTTGGTAAGACTTTCAGCTGTAAATAGCGATTAATATAGGAGAGAATAATGTTAATTATAGTAGATATTTTCTCATATTTAATTGTAAAATCGAGTTTAAATAAAATATCACAAACCGACTTTTTTAATATTAGAAAAGCATTGAGGCGTGACTGTAGAAAAAATAAGCAGGCGTATGATTTAATTGATCTTTACATCTATCAACGTCAAGATCAAGAATAAAGTCGATAAAAAATTGTCACACGCAGGCATCAAACTTACGATCTAGTCATGTCAATCAATAGCTTAAAAATATTTGAATACGAATTCATTTACGAGTTTTTAGAGTAGGTTCTTGTAGTTCTTCTTTTTTAATACAGCGAAACTACCCCTAACTGTAGAAAGGGTTGGCTTTGAATTGTTTATATTTCCATGTCTTTTGAGAGCTTTTTAATTAGCGCGACTCGATTTAAAATTCGTCGGTGGAGAGTTCTTCGCGAATTTTTAGCTCTAATTGCTTTTTGTCAGCTCTCATCGTGTTAAGGAAATTATTTTTATTGCTTCTTACACTAATAAGTATTATAAAATAGGTACGTATTGATTTATTTGAGCGAAATCCTATTACTTTTTTGAACAAAAATAGCCTAAGTTTCTATTTATAACATAAGTAACATGCATAGTTCAAGTTTTTGAAGTTTGGGATTTTTTTGTAAGAGCCACCTTAAAAAAATCACGACTATTTATAAACGAGTCACAGTAAACAACAAAGTGCACTTCAAATTTTTTTGAAAACTTATAACTATTTTTACAAACATACTAAATATTTAAGCTATACTAGTATATGCAAAACTTTTTAATTATTTAAAAACATTAAAGTTTACATTAATACTAAAGTTTAATGTTTTTACGTCGTTTTGAGCATATTAAAACATTTTCTACCTTGATTGATAAAAATCCAGGCATCTTATTGTAAGTACTTAAAATACTTATTACATAAATAAGCTTTAACTTATTTTTAATTTGTACCAAATTATAGTTAAACTAGCGACTCATCCTCCCTTCGCTCGAGTTCGTCCCTATTTACATCTAATCAAAACCCAAAAAAATAAGTTTCAAGCTTCTAGCTTTGAAAATGACTTAATTTCCATGCAAACTTTATTCTTCTTACCTTGAAAGCCCTTTTTTCGCTTTTAAAAGTAGCCAGTGTCTTTTCTTAGACTCTAGACTACCTGTGTACCAAATTTCAATCGGTTCAGTAGTTTTGGCGTGAAAACGCGACAGACAGACAGACAAAGTTACGTTCGCATTTATAATAGTAGTAAGGATATTAAAACATATTGAAAATTATCTTTATACTTAATCTTTAACTAAGACTTTTTACTTTCATGTAATAACATAATCGAAACCTATAAAAATAACAAGCTTTTAATTGACAGGTGCCAATATACTTAACATTATATAAAACGATATCGATATAAAAATTGAATGATATGGGAAAAATATATTCTAAAAAGTTCATAGACATGTCTTTTTATTACTACGAGTATACTATCGGGTCCGGTAAAAAAATAATAGAGTTCGCTTTACTTTGGCGTTCTGGCGTGATTAACAAACATCCAAACATATAAATGATGTGATCGCCACCAGGCTGTTTCTACCTATAGAATTATTGTTAATTTCAATTTAATTAAAAAAAAACATTTAAGACAAAAAAATATATATTAGTCCCGCTGAGTTTCTTTCGCCAGTTCTTTTCAGGTCAGTGGTTTCTTCCTTCCGAACTGGTAGTAGACTCATGACGTTCAGTAAAAAATTGTAATAATTTCATGCTGAATAAAATATTTTGAATCTGAATTTGAATTTGAATTTAAACTTTCACATTTATTAATATCACTAGCAGTTACCGCGGCTCCACCCGCGTCCTTATCATTATTGAAAAAGAGGGATTGGTGATAAAAGAATGAAAATTTAGATATATAATAAGTATTTTTTGCAAATCATGTAAAAATAAAAATAAACATTTGGAAAGGGCCACCCTTATCACATAGGGGAATAAAAAATAGCCTACGACTTATTTTCAGACCTACCAAATATACTGAACAAAAATTCATTTTTCACGTGATTTTTATATATTAGAGAGAAGATTAGTAAGTAAAGTAAGATTATATATACATTAGTATGTTTTTAAAACTACTGCAAATCTGCACTTGGCTTGGTTTCTGGTCCCACGCTTTCAAAAGAGGCAGTGCCCAACAGTGGGATATAAAACGCACTAAATTCAGGAATAATTAGTAGTTTAAACTTAAAAGTGGATAAGATTAATAGAATTAAAAAATGCATCTGTCAAGAATCGAACTCATAGCGTTTCACACCAAAAAAATCCTTTCAATTTTTGTCGAGTTTTAATCAAACAATAAATAAAAACCGTTACTATGAATAAAGGCAATGGACATTTAAATTCGTTACCGGCTTACTTTAGAATTCATATCATCTGCATTTAAACAGCGCGATGAATTTAGTGAACTCCATATGAAGGCTTTCAAGCTTGATAAATATTCTAGGAATCATTTCATGGCAATATTTTAAACAAATACTAGTATTATATCGCGGCTTGTCTTGTTAAATTTTGTTGAATTACTTCACTCAGCTGTAAGTTGACATCAATATATATATATAGAATGATAAAATTAATGTGTCTCTTTGTAATATAGAAATATTCGTTTTTTATTAAATGTATATGAAAGCATATACCTATACTGTACTTGCACAGGGAAAAATATTTTTTTAATCTTGTCTGTCTGTCTGTCTGTTTCAAGTATCGTCTGAAACGGTTAGACCAATTTTGGCATGACTGTCACTGGCAGGTAGCTGATGTTATAAGGAGTAACTTAGGTCATTTTTATTAAAAAAAAAGCATTAGGGTTCCGCGCAATAAAGTTAAAACCATTCAAATTCAATTCATCAAATTTTTATTGCGGTCCCCATACCTAAGGATACATCCAAGAGAAGCGAGGGCAAGTCGCTAGTAGCTTACAAAAAATAAATAAGCATTTTGTACTATAACTAAACCAGTAGTTCGAACCAGTGATAACCGCGTTAAAACAATAAACAAACACACAAATTAGTGTAAAACTTGCAATGTCTCCTAGTTTTGCTCATGTCGTTAGCTTTACATTTCAGGCCTTACGTGGTCTAACATGCTTATTTAATTTTATCGTCCACATCAGTTTTATGATGTATATATTGCATAAAGAGCCATTAAGGATTTAAAAAAGGATGACATTGGCTTACAATTTGATTATTTATGTCAATAATAATGATTCGATAATCGTATTAACACTTCCAGAAATGACATAAAACCAAAAAATACCTTTTTGCTACATTAGTAAAAGATGTACGAGTGCAAAATTATGCATGCATATATGTAAAAAACCTTAACCCGTATCGAAAGAGGTAATAAAAAGCTTACGTTTATTCGAAATTATTGATTAAAGCTCAGTTGAGAGCTTTAAAATAAAAAGTGCATCGCCTTTGGCGCACTTTTGTGATACACCTACAGCTGGTTTGAAAATGTTGAATCATACGTTTTTTGGTACATTTTGTTTAATTATAGTAAAATTGAAAATGTTGTAAGTCTGTGCGTTAGATTAAAGCATTGATAGGAAATTTCGTACATTAGTGTGAAATACATATATTAAAAGTTTATGTTATCTATATATATTCGAAAAATACTTCATTTTGTTTGTCTGTTTATTTCGAGTGATATCCAAAGTGGCTGACCCGATTTTGACGGGACTTTCATTAGCTATGAGATAGTTGTTAATATAAGTATCATAGGCTACTTTTATTATAAAAAAGAGTTAGGGTTCCGTTTAAAAAAAGTACAATATACTAATTAAAATTAAAATATATAGGTATATGTTTAATATTAAAATAATAATGAGAATTTACCGAGTAAAGTTAAAATCAAAACAATCAATTAAACACTACGAAAAAATATTTCAAAGTTATTTTACAATAAAACGCGAGCATATTCACAGGTAAAATGTAGCGAGCTTTCAACATTTCAGCCAAAATAGCTAGAGCTATTCTCTAACATAGTAATTGGCGGTGTAGTCTCGAGTGTGCGGATCTCATTAAATTGGCCATATCTATGTCCGGGCACAATGGGTTTCGTATTCACAAAATGAAATCTATTTAATAATGTTCTTTATGTTTTTTCCTTTCAATTCATGGTGAAAGGTATTTTGTTTGCAATTTCAATATTACATTCGCAATTTATTCGTATAACACAGAGGTATGAAGCCTCACTAATATTATTAATGTGTGTTTGTTTTGTCTTCTTTTAGCAGGAACTGATTGGATTTATCAAAAGCTTAGATAATTTTTATGTATATACACTCGATTATACGTTACGAGTATGATTTTGAATACCTAATATGCAATCAAGATATTTCAAGTTAGATCTAAATCTAATCTAGATTTATTAGAATAAACTAGCGTCTCACCCTTGCTTCGCTCGGGTTCGTCCCTAGTTCTAGCATAAGCGAAGCCACTGGCTCCGCTAGTTAAAATAAATAAAATGTCCAAAATATAAGAGCCCAGAATAAACAGACCGAGAGATTAGCCGGAACAAACATACAGACAAAAAAATTTATTATTTATTTATTATTTATTTATACACTTTCATATGCATTTAGTGAAAAGCTGTTAATTTGAAATTAAAAATAGACACTTCAATTTTATTCATGTATTATAATTCGAATAATAAAATTAATTAATTATTAATTAGAATAAATTGCCTAATTCTATTACAACCTATTTATATTAAATAAAGGAATGATGTAGTTAACGGTTTTTTTTATAAAATAGTTTATATACATAGGTTATAATTTTAGAGACAGTAATATAATACGTAATAAATCAGAGACGGAGTTGAATGAAAACGCTAGTTTAAATTAATTTTAGTCATCCACCAGCATATACCTGCTATATTTTTCTTATAGAAGTACTTCTAAGTACAATGAGGGTTTTCGATACTTCTTCTGCCACTAGGCGGCGCTTCGTAGGCGTCAGGTCCAAACAGCTGTCAAATAGCACAGAGTCGTAGGTACTGAACATAAATTATTGAAATTATTCATTTTATTATGGATTACGGTCAGAAGAAGATCGCTGAACTGAAGATTGAGCTCAAAAAAAGGGGCGCAAATGTCACTGGTACAAAGGAAAAGCTCATTGAAAGGTAGGTAACGTAACGTACCAGAATTTGTTTACACAATTCGATTTCGTTCTTTAACTACTAAATTGCATATAATAAGAATAAATAAACCAAAAAATATATAGAAAATTACAATTCGCGTATGTATTTTGACAGTCCTTTGGACCTGACGCTACAGTCCTGCCATCTCACGGAGATCATTTCAGAAAACCCTCATTGAAGCTTTTATTCGTGAAATTTCATTTACTTTAAGTTAGAGCAAGAGTGACAGACAGTGACAGACAGACAAGATGAGTGAACAGAACAATTGTGTATTACAAGAATAATCAACGAATAATAAAGTTGTGTTATTCTCTATTTCTAATAGTTCTGATCTAAATATGGACTTTACTTTTAACAAGCCTTTTTTATCGCTAAAAATTAACTGTATTTTAATTAATACGACACTTTTTGCGACAGCGGTCGCGGGTTCGAATCCCGGGTGCATTCATTTTTTAAGCATGAATGATTGTACTCCAGTTATGGGTGTTTATATTTATAATATGTATATATATGTACTACAGATAGAGTTGATATAAACTATCTGTTATCCGTAACACAAGCCTCGTAGCTTACCACGGAACTAGATGGCGCTGTGTGTAATAATCTATCAATATATTTATATTTATGAATATTTTAAAGATTGCGTACCATTTTTCGAAAATACATATTGTACAAATATAATGGAATGTGCTGGGTGCTATTTATTGGATAGTTTATTAATTAATTATTAATTATTGATTAATAGTTTCTTAATTAATTAATATATATTATATATTATTGATTAATTTTATAATTGACCTGTAAAAAATACATTTATCCTTTTTAAATCGAATATTTTATAACAGATGCTGCCGGCCAAGCGCAGATTTCTAGAGCATGAAAGATCGACAGTAGAATCTACAACTCGTTAAGAAAATATGGAACGTGGATTTGAATTTATATATCTAGCAAAATTATTACATAATATTCTAAAATTATCGTCATTTCAGTATGTACTTAAAGAATGTCTATTATATAGTACAACTAGCAATTCCCGCGGCTACGCCCGCGTTCTAATCACTATTAAAAAAATTGGAATTGGTGGTAGAACGTCGAAAATTCTTCATAATTTCCAAAAAAAATCTTCGCTTGTAAGAGCTATAAGCTAAACGGTACGCAAGATGAAGGTGTATTAAGATAGCAGTGAAAGGTTAGCAGAATCAATGGAAACATGCATGATGCAAAAAAAAGCGCTACTGCATATTAAGATAGCATGGACACAGCTACAGCTACATTTTTTAAAATTTTCTTTCACTATTTTCCAGCAACAAATTAGCAACAAATTCTGATGTATTAATTTGGTTAAGTTCTTGCCAGTTTCGTGAGTTTACTGCTAGCTTAACGTTAAGATAGCAGTAACTTTTTTTTCGAAATCTGTTAAAGCAACAAAATCGGGGTTTTAGCAACTATTTAGCTACAAAATACTATGTTTGTTTTTTCGATTGATTCTACTAACCTTTCACTGCTATCTTAATACACCTGCAAGACGGTGCATGGTAGAGTCGGCGATTGCATCAAGCGAAATCAGCGCTTGAAGCAGCACTTGCATATTCTCGCGTCCGTATTTTTTTGCGATAACTCCTAAGATATTCATTTAAATTATATGGTGTAAAATTGTAAAATTATGTGCATGAAATGCTTAAAGCCACAAACGTATTTAAAATTTTTCCAATTATCTCTTTAAAATTGCCCATTTCTTAAAGTATTAAAATGGATATAATATCCTAATATGTTATCCTTAAGAGATAGACATATGCCATCTTAGACTTTTTTGTAGACCTATATAAGATACATAATTTTACCATACATCGTTCAGTTATATGTCAAAGGGTTCAGGCAGCGTTTTCGTTGAAAGCTCCCAGACGGCTTATTTTTTTCCGACACCTCCAACAGATCATCATTATATTTTAGCCAATGTATACAAAAACTTGACAAATTATATACTTAAACCTTCCTGAAAAACCATTCTATCCATTGGTGAAAACTACTTGAAAATCGGTGCTGAACTTTTTGAGTTTATCGCGTACAGACAGTCAGACGTGGCAGAGGACTTTGTTTCATAATATGTATAGATAGATATATACTACGATAAAAATATCCTAAGTCACGACCTGAGTAATGACTTATCACTACACAAAATTTGGTTAAAATTTGTGCAGTACTCTTTGAGTTAAATGATAACATACAAAAAGATAAAAAAAACTAAAAGGTTTTTTTACTGTATATTATATTTATTTCATACTATAATATTACATAGTGTTTTACTCTTACATATTTACTTCGCACCGCCCGGTATATATTTGACTTGATTGTATGAAATACCATTGCACGCACCATGGCAACCGTCATAACATGATACGTCAAACGCCGTTAATTTTATAAAGATTTTTTAAATTTCCTAACTTTTTGAGATATAGTATGTTATCCTTAAGAGATAGACATATGCCATCGCGGACT
The DNA here is from genome assembly GCA_951802675.2 of Boloria euphrosyne. NCBI lineage: Eukaryota > Metazoa > Arthropoda > Insecta > Lepidoptera > Nymphalidae > Boloria > Boloria euphrosyne. The sequence continues at coordinate 11,938,975 of OX637887.1, forward strand.
TTTCTGTAGACCTATATAAGATACACAATTCCACCATATATTATATACTAAAACCTTCCTGGAGAACCATTCTATCCATTGGTGAAACCTGCATGAAAATCGGTGCAGTAGATTTCGAGTTCATCGCGAACAGACAGACAGACAGACAGACAGACAGACGCGGCGGAGGAACTTTGTTTTATAATATGTATAGATAAAGGAAAAATGATAATTATATCCTTCTATTACTTGCTTCTAAAAGCCGATTTCAATATACTTTTTTCAAACGAAAATTACAATTCAATTCTTTTTTAGAATTAATTAAAAATAACTCCCAAAACAGACACTAAAAAACTCGTCAGGCCGAAATAGATTACTAAAATAAAATTAAAAGTCCAGTTTATTTTTAATCTAGGCAAAGGAAGTAACACACTCTCGTTTTAATCCGAAATTCTCAAACCAACATTGTATATTTTTTCATTAAGTCTCGTAAAAGCTCCATTAGACGAGCTTAGCCTTCCATTTGGTGAATGCGTAATATCGTTTTTATTGTTCAACCCTCATCTGCTTGCAATTAGCCATTTTGGACCTTTGCGTGGCGCGAACACTTTATATATTTCAAAGGGTTCCGTCGATGAATAATAATTAATGGTAATCTGTACAAACAACTTGGCCTAGCTTAGTCTACTTGTAAAAAACTTAGAATTTTTTTTTAAATAACATTAAGTGTCAAAGATATTGTTATTGTAAAATAAATCCAAAGACATTTATATTTGCGTAAACTAAGAAAGTATAGTAGAAATCATTCAATAAATTGTTGTAATTGATATTTTAAGTAAAGGCACTGATATTCTACTACTATAATATAAATGCACAAGTTTGTATATTCGTAGGTCTCTATGGATAGTAACAGTTACACCCTTATATGGATGGACAGATTTAGATTGAATATTGTACAAAAATACATAGATTGTGTTTTTTTAACATACCACCCTAGTACACCCTACAGGTGACAGGTGATGTGAGACTCACTGGCCAGAATAACAACAGGACAGACTATGACCTGGAGTGACAAATAATCTACTGTTAATAGTAACATTTTTTACTAAATGATATCCCAACGAACTAAAAAAGCAAGAAGGGCCCTACAGTACTTCGATCGCTCTAAATTGTATTCACATTGAAAGGCGTGAGCGCACATCGTTCTCCATTTAAACAATATTCTGTCATTTTGAGTGAAAGAGAATGAACGTTTAGTTTTACTCGGGAGTAAGAGAGACAACATGTATTTGTCGGTATGGTTGTGTAATCGCAGTTTTGCCACGTTTTTCAAGGTCAGGGCCCTTCTTGCTTTTAGTCCAGTGGTATATCCATACTAATATTATAATTGCGAAATTAAATCGTTATTTATTTAAGTTATAAGGCTTAGACGTACTAAACCGCTAACCAATTTTGATGGAGATTGGTATAGCGAGAAACAATTGAGAAGAACTTAGGATACTTTTTATAAGGATGAAAAATAAAGAATATTCACGCCCACACTCATAGTCACTTAATGAACCATTAAGTTGTTCTTTAGTATGGAGATTCTAGACTTAATGATTCATTAAGTGTCTATGAGTGCAGCGGTCAAACGTTTATGATCAATCAGGGAAAAAATATATAAAACCACTCGTGTCTATCGAGTATTTTTATAAATGTCAATGCTGCTTTCACTTTATATCGGTTAATGGGAGAAGTAAGTTAAAAGTTTGTAAAGAAAAGCTATTTCCACGTCAATTTCCACGCGAATGGCGCTCTGACCCAAAATTACTATTAAACTTTTTAATGTCGCGTCCTTCGATGCGATAGTGTAGAGTTTGAACTTTGCCATATCATATTTATTCAGAAAATTTATATTGAAATGTGAACTGAAATATGTGAATCAGCCAATTATTGTAGTACGTTGATATCTAAATCGATATGATTTAAAACCGAAAAAATGTATAAGAACGCCGTGTTTTATCGCGGCTTTTTCATTTTGCAGAATTATTCCGCTCTCGTAGGTCGTAATATCATGTACGCGCGTTCATAACGTTTCTTAATAAATCCCATAAATAATATAAATGCGAAAATTTGGATGTATGTTTGTCGAACACAGTAGAATGATGATAAAATTTGACACAAGATATGTAGCCTAGAATGTACTATTCTAGATTACTTTTTATTAAGGGAAAATATAAGGTTTCCGTGGGACAGACTTATTAACTGACTTCGAAAATGGAGGAGATTATTTTTCCACTTGGAACGAACTCTAGAGAACTGAGGGTGAATAGTGTACTATTGAATGCATAAAAAACTTTTCCAATCAGAGCAGTAGACCTAGAGATTAGCACGTTCAAACAAACAAACTGTTAAGCTTAGCGAATACACACTGTACAACTTACAATCTAACTTACAGTCTAAGTTAACTAAAACTAAAACTATATAATATCATATAGGCAACATAAGAATGTCAAATAAATTAAATATTATTTATATTCTTTTCTAATATATAAAAATCTCGTGTCACAGTGTTTGTTATCGAACTCCTCTGAAACGGCTTGACCGATTTCTATGATTTTTTGTGTGTATTTGGTAGGTCTGAGAATAGGTGGTAGGCTATTTTTCATTCCCCTAGGTGATAATGAAGGCATTGTAATTCAGGTACTGCTATTTTTTTAAATATTGCAGTGAGCAGTGAAAGTGGTATACGAGTAATTTAATAATATGTAAGAGAATTTGGTTTCCGTCCTTAGAACGTGGGCGGAGCCGCCGAAATTTTTTGTATTACATAAAATATATTAAGGACGTTTGATGTATTTTGTTATAATAGTTGCCATGGTGCGCGAAATGACAATTAAGCAAATACGTATGGGATAGTTGAAGTCGCCGGGAGAGCTATGACCGTATTAAGGGAAGAAAGAAAGTAGAATGAATTGCTAGAATTGTATAATCTAATTAAATAATAAAATAAATATGTTAGGATATTATTAGAACAGCGCCATCTAGTTCCGTGGTAAGCTACGAGGCTTGTGTTACGAATACCAGATAGTTGATATATTACACATATGCATTTTAAATACATACATATTATAAATATAAACACCCATGACTGGAGTACAAACATTCGTGCTCAACAAATGAATGCCCCCAACGGGACTCGAACCCGCGACCGCTGGCGCAGAGAGTAGGGTCACTACCAACTGAGCCAAACGTGTCGTCAATCTATAAAATATATAAATAAAATTGAAGTGCCTGTTTTTAATTTCAAATTAACAGCTTTTCACCGATTTTGACGGAAGTTTCACTCGCAGATAGCTAATGTTATAGCAGGAGTTAAGATACTGTTTGTTTGTGTTTTATTGAAGGAATTTTATTAATTTTCTTTATTGGACGGATTTTAGTTAAATTTTAGTAGGGAGCACTTAGGGACGAACCCGTACAAAGTAAGGGTGACTCGCTAGTTTAAATATACATCAGAGTCGCCGAAGCCGCGTGCTGAAACTAGCATGTCATAAATATAAGTATAATGTGCCAAGTTCAAAGTTTTCGTTTGCAAATCAAATAGCGTGACACTTGTCCATATTTGTCCTGTGACAGATAACTCGTAAACATAGGGCAACCGAAATAGCATGTTATTTTGTGAACTTAGAATTTATATTGCCTAGTAATTATGAATACACTAATATCTGACCTGGATTACACTATAGAGTCACGACGTTTGGATCAGTTTTTAGTGCTACTTAGTGTGCCAGGGAGGTGCGGGTTCTAGTCCCGTTAGGGGCATTCATTTATAGATCACGAATGTTTGTACTCCAAGGGACATTATTTCACTAAGTCATCTAGTTCCGTGGTAAGCTAGGAGGATTGTGTTACGGATACCAGATAATACATACATGATATTATTAATATTAATACCCATGACTGGAGTTCAAATATTTATGCCAAGCAAATGAATGACCTCAACGGGATACGAACCCGCTATCGCTGGCACAGCAAATTGGGACTACGTGCTCATCAAAATAATAAGCTCTCAGCGAAACTCGAACCCACGAACGCTGGCACGGAGAGTAGAGACCACAAACTGAGTGTCCAAATTGTGTCGTCAAGTATATAATCTATACTAATAATATTATAAAGAGGAAAGATTTGTATTTTTGTATGTAACGAATAAACTCGAAAACTACCGGACCGATTTTAATGAAATTTGGTCTAGAGAAAGGACAAAGGCTACTTTTCAAGGCGAAAAAAGGGCTGTAAAGGGTTGAAATAGGGGATGAAAGTTTGTGTGGAAATTACGTCATTTTTAAAGCTAGAACCTTAAAACTTATTTTTTAGGCTATTGATTAGATGTAAAAATTGTATGCTAAAGGGGGTACCTAGGGACGAACCCGAGCGAAACGAGCGTGAGTCGTTAGTCTAATTATAGATAGTAAGTATTAAAACGAACGAGTATTTCCATTTCTTTAATATATACAAGACTCATATCCCGAGTGCCGCCGCCGGCCGAAAATATGCAAATTGAGTCGGCACAAGGCAATTTCATTTAATTCTCTACAGCTTGCTATATTAAAATCACGCGATTTTACTTATTAGTGGAGTGACGTTCGCTTGTATAATTAAAAGTAGTGAATGTAGCTTTATAATGTTGGTACAGTGCTGGGTTATTATTTTATATTTCCGTTTTTTACAGCTATATCTATATACTTCTATACTAATATAATAATATTATAAAGAGGAAAGATTTGTATTTTTGTATGTAACGAATAAACTCAATAACTAATGGACCGATTTTAAGTCGCATTTTTTATTGTTTACTAATTTTAAACATATTCTCACTAATATTACAAAATATTATTATGTAAAAGTTTAGATGTATGAATGGATAATTTTTACTCAATCAAGCTAGAATGGCTTAATGGATATGGATGAAAATTGTCATAAAGTCTGGAATAGAATAGGACTATGAGTTTTTTTTTTAAATTGACTACTTTTTATCCCGGAAAAATGATCAATTTCCGTCGGACAAAAAATAACAGTCCACACGTGTTCGCTAGTTATACAATTTAGTTCCTTTTTCTCCTCTGTTCACCAACGATTTTCTTTTTTTTTTCTTAAATATTTTAGCAGTAAAATAAAAGCATGTAAAGGTCGTAAATCAAAAATTTCTTAATTAAATTAACCAAGCATTTATAAACAAACAAATTTGTATGTATCTAATCTATCAAGGCGGAACTTAGAGAAGCTCAGTGCATTAATTTAGATTAAGATTGAAAGCCCCAATTAAAATGTCGGTCTGTTACACTTTATGTCTGTACTAATTCGAAATATACTTTATTTGAAGTAAAACGTACGTATTAGTTGTTATAAGTTTTAAATTTTATATGTGTCGTTGTTACATCATGCTGTAACTTACAATATGTATTTATTTATTTACTAGCAATACCCGCGGCTCCGCCCGCGTTCTAAAGACAAATGCAAGCGTGGTTTTATTTTTCAACTTCTTTTTGTATTTTTCTCAGTGATGAGTTATTTTCCCGCAATAAAAGTATCCAGTAACCATCTAACATTTGGCCAAATTTCAAAATCAAAATCAATCTATCATTTGCGCAATCACATGTTCTTACTGTATACCAATTTTTATTAAAGATCGGTTCAACCATTCTTAAGTTATAGCGGGACATAGAGACAGACAGACCAAAATTTCAAAAATGGTAAAACTGATGTCAGTGAGTCATGAAACGAATATTTATGACGAAATTCGACAAAAAATGTGTGTACAGACAGACTCTACAGATTTATATAGTAGTAAGTATAGATATAGATTATATAGGTCGCTAACAGAGCATACATTCTTACAAAAGTAGGTGATATACAACAAAAAAGACAAAAAATACTAGACTAAATGATGCCCTAATTAAAAGCAACACTGCATTCCTATGAGATAACAATATCAAAAAAAAACTTATACAATATATTAACAGAGTGACATTAGTAAGTAAAAGTTAATAAAAAATTAACGAAGTAGGTACCCTCCTGTTAACAAAAACAAAAATGAGATTTTTTTCTACAAAAGATTATAATTAATAACTAATTAAAGTAGAGTGATGAAGCCTAACTTTGATGGTTTTCGTAAATTTTCACAGTGAATCAGAAAAATATTAATATCATGGCTTGTGCATAATTTTTTGTGAGAACGTATAATCCTGTTCAGAGGCGCATTATGACCCAGGTTGGTTTTACATAATTTTTCGTATATATTTATATTTATTGATGGGAAATAACCAGAAATTTAATAAGCATTTACTAGTAATACTAATACGTACTATTTTATTTGTCTATCCGTGTATGAATTTTAACTTATATACATATAACTTAAGTTTATGAAACCACTGAAAATCGATATTGTCCATTGAAACAAACATGGGTAACTCAAGAGAGAATAGTCATTGGAGACGAAGAGTTGAGGGCCTAAAGGCGAAACGTGAGCAATTCTCCTATAAAATGGACCAATTGGGCTAAATCTAGAAACTGCTAGAGGATAGTGATATGATTATGATGATTCCACCTCTTGCTTAAGCTTGTGGTTATATTAGGCATTGGTAGCCCAGAGGTAGCGATGCGAAGAAACCCAGTGAAGCGAGTTCAAATTCCGGGTCTGTCATCTATCTTATTTTCATGTTTTCGTTATTTTCAATATGTATGAATATGTATGAATGCATGTCTGAGAGAAACAATTTTTTGCTAACTCGCACAGTTAGTATTGAAAGGAGGCCTGTGCCCAGCAGTGGGACGTTAAAAACTCCCAACTGTCTCCATTTTCAGTTACCCACCATTCTAAAACACAGTGAAGGGCCTGAAATTACTGTATAGACCTATTACGAGTTTGGTGCATAATTCAACTTGTTAATTAATCATTTCTATGTTTAATTATTCTAATGCCCTGCTATTTTACTCTAATTGACTTAATTACAATTGCATTTCATATGGAGTTTAAATCAGAAATTACGTGGCCGAATTGCAAATTAATTACGAGTAATGCACATATTTATACCTAAAGCATTTTTGTTTCGAATTATGCATAATTATAATAATAAATTAGGTTAAATAAATTATTTACATCATAAAATATTGTAAATGACCATGAATATAGAAACTTATAACGACGCCTACTAGTATTGATTTCTTAAAAATTAATCATTTTCCGCAATAAAATGTATCCTATGTTAAATAGGATCTGCTGTCGCGTTTCGTCCGGTAAGTGAGAGTCCGGGAGGCCCACTCCCCATCCCTACTCCCGTCCTTCTCCCTCCTCCTTCCCTCCCTTTCCTGAAAGGCCGGCAACGCATCTGCAAGCCCTGTGGTGTTGCAGATGTCCATGGGCGGAGGTGCCCGTTTGCCCCCTTTGTCCCATAAAAAAGGATAGTAAGCTGACCCGGATCATCGTACGAAATTTTATTAAAATCTCTCCTACAGGGGTTTTCTCGATCGGTCATAGACACTGAGACAGACAGACAAAAATTCGGCATAATTTACAGATACGACTTAGTGACAATTTTATTAAACGTATAGCTATAAAAAAAAAAGAAATTAAATTTCACAATTGATAAAGAAGTCGCGTGTCACAATATCAAAACCATTCAACGGAATTTAATAACGTCTTATTGAAGTTGATGGAACTTGGTTTTCATTTATAGTCTAAAAATATCTCAATTTAGAGGGACATTTAATTTTACTTTCCATCGTATTAATGTTCTAAATGCGAAATTTTTGTAGATGGATGTTTTTTTACATAATCACACCAGGACGTCTGAATAGATATGGACTTCGGCACAGAGGTATATTATAGTCTGGAATAGCATATTGGTTACTTTTTATCACCGAAATTTGTAGGGTTCCAGAAGGATAACTATGTTTTGTTTTTTATTAATAATTATACTGAAATTTTCAATCGTTATATCATAGAATCGTTATATATAGTGTCATAAGTAGCGACTCACCCTCGCTTCTTTCGGGTTTATCCCTAGATACTCCCTTAAGTATAATTTTTTTTACACTTCGAATGCCTTATTTATTTATATATAATCAAAAGCCAAAGAAATAAGTTTCTAGCTTTAAAAATGACGTAATTTCCATACAAATTTTCATCCCCTATTTCAGCCCCTTACAGCTCTTTTTCACCCCAAAAAGTAGCCCACGTCCTTTCTCAGGCTTAAGACTATCTGCGTACCAAATTTCATTTAAATCGGTTCGGTAAAAAATTGTCCAAAAAGACAGAGTTACTTTCGCATTTAAAATATATTAATGAAAAGGATAATGAATAAATTTTGTGCTCAACTTTAATAGTTTAAAATAAAAAAATAATGTCATACATAAGAAATGAATTTGTATATAGACTAACACTACCCGCAGCATCACCTGCGTTCACACTTTTGATCTTTATTAAACTTCACAGAATCACCCGCTGGGTTAATCTGGAAATTGCTTGAAATTTTATCAAAATCAAGCCAGCCGTTTCGGAGTCCATAAGTACACCATTCTTCCTTTTTTCGTTTGTAGCTTTAGTATTATCAATAAGCTCTTGGATACCATTCATTTTTTATATAGATCGGTAAATATATATGTTATCTTCTTTTTATCAAAGATTGAGGTGGAATTTCAAACAGCCATAGTTTTTGTCTAGTTTCCATAAATTTTCCAAGATTTTATAAATGCAAAAACTAAAATCATGAAAAAGTGTTAAAATTCAAAAATGCTAACCGCGTCAAAACCAATGTTGTCCGTCCGTCCCGTTAACTCGATAACGTTAGATCGAACTGACTAGACTTAAACGCCTTTAATATATTCTGATATGATTTGGAGGCGAAAACTTGATATCGGGATTTTTAAAACGGATATACGTATTTTGAATGTACATTTTTACGGATTGTGCAAAGGATAGTATTTATTATTCATTTTTGAAGTTGGTTTTTTATATATAATAATATATCTCGCCGTTGTCTGTCTGTATAGATGAAATAATATATGCCTACTTCTACCGTTATTAGTATTATTTACAAATAATATAATAAAATGAAAATATAGGACTATATTTTAGACCATTCTTAGCTTATTGTGTAATGTCTAACAAAGTTATTTTGGTTTTTAAATCAAAGTTTTCGGTTTTTGTTTCCCAACAATTTGACGAAAAAATCGAATCCCGGCGAAAAAATACAAACAAGCAAGTACTATGCTGACGAAATAACACCCGTTCTGATACTCGTATCTTATCATCATATTACTATCATCAGTACATATAAATAAAATTGAAGTGTCTGTTTTTAATTTCAAATTAACAGCTTTTAAATGAATATTAAAGTATATACGGTATGTATATAGTACACGGTATATATATACTCGTAGTATACAGTATATATATAGTATACGGTATATATATAGTATAAGTATATTTCTAAATGCATATGAAAGTATATACGGTACTTTCATCAAAAAAATCAAATTTTAAAATGTTTGTCTATCTGCCTTTATGTCTTACTAGCAGTACCCGCGGCTTCGCCCGCGTTAATTTTTTAAATATTAGGAGTCAATCCCGCGGGAACTCCGGGATAAAAAGTAGCCTATATGTTATTCTGGGTCTTCAGCTACCTACATACCAAATTTCATCGTAATCGGTTCAGTAGTATTTGCGTGAAAGAGTAACAAACATCCATACTCACAAACTTTCGCATTTATAATATTAGTAGGATTTGTTTCGGCTAATTACTAAAACAGCTAGACCGGTTTTGACGGGACTTTCATTCGCACTTAGCTTATATTATAAGGCTACCTTTTTATTAGAAAATTATAAAAATCATTAAATTGTTTTAATTTACGTTGAGCGAAGCCGGGTTTGCTTTTTTAAAATATGATTACTGGACATAATAACTGTATAATATTATTGTTATTAGACGTAGTCAAATGACGCAGTATTTACGCAAGTGAAGTGGTCAGTGTGATTCAGAGGCGATTGTGCTGATGCGGACGTTAGACTCACACCTGGGGTCTATTCATTCAATTAGAAGGTATTATATCTCGTAATGTATTGTTATATAATGGTAGTTCTGTACCCTAACCTTGCTTGGCTTGAATAATTACTTTCGAGAACAAATATTAAGTTTCTATGATAATGTGCCAGAAATAAACTTCATTTGTAATTTATGTTTAATATCTGTAAGATTATTAAATTAATGAAAATTTTGATATTATAATATATGATGACATGTTTAGCTCAGTTGATAGTTACCCTACATTCTGCGCCAGCGGTCGCGGGTTCGAGTCCCGCTGGGGGCATTCACTTGTTGAGCACGAATGTTTGTACTCTAGTCATGGCTGTTTATATTTATAATATGTAAAAATATGTATGTATTTAAAATTTATATGTTTAGTATATCAACTACCTGCTATCTGTAACACAAGCACGTAACGTAGCTTACCATGGAACTAGATGGCGCTGTTGTAATAATGTCCCAACATATTTATTATTTATATTTATATACTTCACCGAAGTCCGGTAAAGCTATTTACCCGACTTCGGTGAAGGAGGGTTATGACGTTTGGCATAACGATAGGTTTGACGTTGACCTGTTTGTATAAGTATATGTACGTAACGATCCTATTTTACCTCCTAATTACTAAACGCCTAAAGCGATTTTGATGATTCATACATTATTCGATTCGTCTTAATAATATGATGTCGATCGATACATCTGTATGTCTCAAACTGTCCGTACTTTGTTGTTTCGCTAACTTGTTCTTTTTTGTTCGTATTTTTGTAATATATGCACTTCTCTTAAATCAATAGTTGCATTTTATACTCGGGTATAAATTAACGTTCAAATATTAATTCAATCTTCGTCCGGCCTCGGGCGTACGTGTGTAATTAAAGGGTTGTTTGCTACAAACTAGATAGCATGTTATTATGGTATCAAATATTTATCGAGTCTTGTGTAATTAAATAGAAACAAAACAATATAAGATATTAAATCAATAATATTTTATTTAAATATACATTTATACTAGGTATTTTCCAGTAATTTTTATGATAAGCCATTATCAGTTTTGGCGAGAAGATCCATTGATCTCAACCGTTGTCTTTTTGACAATTGTAGTTTATAATCATCAACAGCCCACTGCTTCCACTGCTGGGCACGGGCCTCCCTCAGTACGAGGGGAATAGTATTTTTAAATATATTTATCTTATGATATGTGAAGATTCAGTGACAATTCGTGGTTGTAAATTCGAAAGTAGACTAAGATAATTCATACCTACCAAAATTATGCTGTTTTGGACATCAAATATGGCAAAATAAATTCGGGAGATTAACACGCATCACCATATAGTTCCATGGCAAGCTATGAGGATAGTGTTACGGAAACCAGATTGTTGATACACTACACATGTATAATGTTAAATAAATATATGTATATTGTAAATATAAACAGCCATGACTGAGTATAAACATTTATGGTGAATGAATGTCACCAGCGGTAATCGAATCCATGACCGCGGGCATAGCAAGTAGGATCACTACAAACTTTGAACATCGAAAATGTTTGAAAAAAATGGGAAAAGCAAATACAGAATACTTTAATCGAGATAGTCCTCTTCGTCTAAAAGATAAGAAAATTTTGCATAATATTTGTTTAATGATCCATGAAAATAATGAATGATTAATGAGTTTTAATTAAGACCTACTTTATTCAAAAATCTTTTAAGTCAGTGAAATATTGTACAATAATAAAAAAAATCTACTACAATTAATTAAATATTAAAATTTAAAAAATCAAAAAAAGTTTCACTATGTTATAATACAAGTGACCCAACCTCGCTCCGCTCGAGAATGTTTTAACAGTTGGTATAAATAAATATAAATAAAGAAATATTTTGGGACATTATTACAACAGCGCCATCTAGTTCCGTGGTAAGCTACGAGGCTTGTGTTATGGATACCAGATAGTTGATATACTACACATATACATTTTAAATACATACATATTATAAATATAAACACCTATGACTGGAGTACAAACATTTGTGCTCAAACAAATGAAGGCCCTCAGCGGGACTCGAACCCGCGACCGCTGGCGCAGAAAGTAGGGTCACTACCGACTGAGCCAAACGTGTCGTCAAATATACCAGAAATTTCCTAAATTAAAAAGTATCTTGTACTTTGACCTATCATCATACAAATTGTATTAAAACCTGTCTAGTGATTTTTTCGTGATATGGTCACAGACAGACAGACAAAATTAACAAAATATCGGTGTATTTCGATAGTAATGTCATTTTCAATAAGGTTTTCCAAAAAATATTTAACGTACAGATTCAACTCAGCTAAAATTTATTTTTACGTATAGACTTTAACTAACTTACTCCACGTTATACTTCGATACATAATGTTAGCCAAAAGTGAAAATTACCAGTAACTTGGTCACGTTACTATACGAATTAGTGATCAATAAACTTAATTAGTTATCGGAAGTCGTAGATTCGACCTACATACACGTCTTAGTTGATAACTTTCAATACGTGACGATAAACTAATGTAGCAGTACCGTTACTCAGTGAGATAAATGTATGGCAGCGGTTAGTAGGCCTAAGATTTACGTATTATAATTATTATTATTAGTATTAATATTTTCTTAGATTTACGCATTGTCGCGGTCTCTATAGCCAAATTATATAAGTAAGTACTTGTAAGAGAACTTTTTTTCCTAAAGTCCTCCGCCTGTCTGTCTGTCTGTTCGCGATAAACTCAACATTGCACCGATTTACATGCTGTTTTCACCTATAGATAGAGTGGTTTTCGAGGAAGGTTTTAGTATATAATTTGTTAAGTTTTTATATACATTTACTAGCGGAACTTGTGGCTAAGCTCGCACTCAATCTAGGGACGAGCCCAAGCGGAGCGAGGGCGAATCGCTAGGCGCTGATATTATAAAAAATACCTTTGGCTACATTTATTCTCAGGTTCCGCGAAAGCAAAATTTACTATATTAAAATTGTGACTGTATAAAACATTCCTACAAAATATTAAAATTGTATCATTTACCTACACGTCATAGCAGGGTCACGTTAATAGGTAACATTTGACGTCTGTCAGATTTATCTTCATAGTGAGGTGACCTGATAAAAAACATCGATTAATGTGAAAGAATCGATACGGACTTGAAACATATGTGAATTTTAAAAATCATCAGGCGAATCCCTGTCCCATTATTATTTTTGTTTCTTAAATTTAAGGAGCAAAATAAGACAAGTACATAATTTAACAAAAAAATTGCATTTATTCAGTTGAACTATCAGAACTGTTATTAATATTGTCAACTTCATCACTGCTGTCACCACTCAGAGATATTATTAATTCATTTTCAATAATATTGTCTATTCTCACATCTCGTTCAAAATCTTGTAAAATTATTTTCTTTGTTTTCTCTACGACTTTTCTCCAGTCTTCTGTAGTGACTTCTGCACACGCAGTTTGTAGCAGATTCATCATTTTAGCAGTACTGAAGGGTGGTTCAGTATTGTTCCTCGCTGCATGACCCTTTATTTGTGCCCAAATAAGCTCGATGGCGTTATACTGGCAATGGTAGGGAGGCAATCGAATAACTTCGTGTCCATGCTCTAGGGCTAGTTCATCGATTACATAGCGGAGCTTGGACGGCTTAGTTGCTTTTACCAGTTTTAACAACTCCACTTTTCAACCGACTTCCAAAAGGAGGAGGTTATCAATTCGTCTGTATTTTTTTTTTTTTTTTTTTTTTTTTTTTATTTTTTTTTATGTTTGTTAGCTCATAACTTTGAACTGGGTGAACCGATTTTGATAATTATTTTTTTATTTGAAAGGTAGTGCTTCCCATGTGGTCCCATTTTAATATTTTCCAGTTCTGACAATGGTGTCCATGAGAAAACCATAAAAGTCTTAAATTTGCATTAAGTATTTGCGCGACAAATGGACGAATAACTCAATATCACGCCAACCGATTTCGATGATTCTTTTTTTAATGGAAAGGGTATACTTCAAGAGTAGTTTGATGAGAGTTTGGTAAGGTTCTGATGATGGGATCCATGACAAAGTATCGGAACTCTTCAATTCTTAGGAGCAAATTAACGATGCTCGGCCGAATCTTTTATAGGCTATATGGATATTTGAGTCACGTACCGTTACTGATGATGGAAGGTACAACTCCTCAACGGTTAGCAGTTTAAAGAAAATTCTTTCAATATAATACGCAATTATGGACCGATAGTTGTATACTTTCAGGCTATTAGGTTTACCTCATAATAAAAGGTAAATTTTTATAGTCATTAACACAATACGTATCTACTTTCCGCTAAAAATTTAAAAATAAATTATTTTTAACAAAAAAACAAAAACCGACTTCCAAACTTAATAAATCTAAACTAAAAAGTAGGAAATAATACATTTAAGGACTTTGTTATTTTGAAGTCGGTGCCAGCCAAAGCAAAATAACCCTAAATAGATACATATTCGATTAATCTATCAATTTGTAAACATAATCAAAATACCTGGCTGGCACCGACTCCAAAATTAACAAAGTCCTTAAATGTATTATTTCCTACTTTTTAGTTTAGATTTATTAAGTTTGGAAGTCGGTTTTTGTTTTTTTGTTAAAAATAATTTTAATAAAGTTGAACTTGCATCCACACCATTTCTTACCAGCCACGAGACAATCTCTTGCTTTTTACTTGCTTGAGTTGGTGGTTTATCAACTTGTACCGAATGATATGGTGCATTGTCCATTATAATTTTCGATGGGTTTTCTAAGCTGACTAGCAGCTTCTCAAACCACTCTTTAAAAACCTCAAAGTTCATTTCCTCATGGTAATCACTTGTAGTTTTAGAGGCGAATGCGAAGAGGCAGTCTGGAATAAAACCTTGAGAAGCTGGTCCCGCGTGACATATAATAAGTCGGGCTCCTTTTCCCGATGGAACTTTTGAGGTGGAGGCCGTTGTATCATCGGTCCATGTCCGCGAAACCGTATGGTTCGCATTCAACCATGTTTCGTCAATAAACACGACATTGTCCCAATCTGTAATTTTATTTACTTGAATGTTACTCTCTTCAAAATAATATCGTAGCGTTCTAGAAGAATTTTCCGCTTGTCAGATTTTTTAAATATAAAACCAATCGATTTCAAAACCTTTGATAGAGACGATTTACCGCCAAAAAATAAGCCTGCGTCTTTTAACGAACTCATTAGCTTTTCCCGTGTAGGATATTCTTTTCTCGAGTAATATCCATAAATGTGGTTGCGAATTGCAGCAGCATCAAAATTATCAACGCCAACAATTTTCTTGTCCCTCTTTATTTTTTTCGGGGTACGTAAAGTATTATCTTCTGAGCCTGACGGTCCGTATTTCTCATTCAGAATTTGAGTTATTGTCCGCTTCCCTATTCCCAATGCTTCGGCAACGCGTTCTCTCGGTTGTGTACAATTTCACCACTAGTTCGCGAGATTGGCTGTTTAGCGTTTTCCCCCGTTTCGACATGGTAAGACTGTGTAGGGGTTTCTTCCCTAGCTTACTATTTGAAGACTTCTTCTTGGAGTTGGAGAGAAAAGATACTATTGGCCGTTCGGATCGGAATGAATTTATTTTACAATTTTATGACTATACCTATTATATACAAAATCTTAAAACAAAATATTTACATTAATATTTAAAATTATTCTAAATTCGATTCTACACTGAAATGTTTTTCTTTTCCACCAGTGATGAGTGAATTTATTTTACAATTTTATGCCACCTAAATTGTACCTAACATCAATGATTTTTCTATTTAGTTATTTTTTGTATTTTTATAGTTAGTTAATATAGTTATATATTAAAGTTAGACGTAATCTTTGCAAAACTAAAACCGGCCATTTCTCTTTAGGTCAAACTTAAATAAGTCACAGTCGTTTATGTTCTATTGTTCTATTTAGTTATGCTATTGTTTTTAGGTTTTATTATAGTTAAAATATACGTTTTTATATATTATCTTAATATATAATCTTAATAAAATATCTCGATAACGACGGGTTTCACTGAGTTAGTAGTGACCCTACTTACAGTGCGGGTTTGAGTCCCGCTGGGGGCATTGGGACTGTTTATAGTACAGTCATGGGTGTTTATATTTATAATATGTATGTATTTAAAGTTATATATGTTTAGTGTACCAACTATCTGGTATCCGTAACACAAGCCTCTTAGCTTACCACCAGCTCACCAAATAATATCCCAACATATTTATTTATTTATTTATCTACTTTCTGTATGTTCTGCGCTTATTTTTCCTAGTTATTATTTAAAGATTTTTTTTTGCGGAACACCGATTCTATGTCTGTAATAAAATAAGCTTAAGTTACTCCTTATAACATCAGCTTTCTGCAAGAGAAAGTCCCATCAAAATATGTCTATATAATATGAAATATGCGTTTATTAAAGTAAAGCTGACATGTTAATGTTACAGACACTTCAATTTTTATTATAATACTAGCGACTCACCCTCGCTTCGCTTGGGTTCATCCCTAGGTACTTCGCCTTTTAAACCTTCTCTGGACTTTCACAACTGGACCAAAATTAGCCAAATCGGTCCAGCCATTCTCGAGATTTAGCGAGACTAACGAACAGCAATTCATTTTTATATATTATATAGATATGAATTTATGAAACAGATTAATAAGATTTTCTTAACAATTTAGAGAATATGATAAAGCAGTCGGTTAAAGACACATACGTATTATACACATATACCTATATAGAAAGTAAAATAACATCGATGTGGTCATCATCATTATCAAAAGCTTCTCACTACTTGAGCTTATCAGCGAGAAACATGCGCAATACTTAATTTTGAAGAACATTAGAGATTCCTAGGGAAATAGTGAACTAAAATAATAATGTAAGCACAGGTATTAAAAATTTGCCTACATTAGTCCTTATTGGGCGTGTGCTGCGAAAATAAATGAAATACTAACATAATGTACATCTCATATTTATAAATCATAGATGTAAAGATTGTGAATTTCTCTTTTCTTAGATCAAACATTGAAAGTCAAAATTTTGTCAACCAACTTTTACCACGATACATATTGCTTAGAGTAACTTTTTTCAAAACTCAACATCTAAAAGCGTAAAAAGGCGTGCAAAAGTTTGTACTGTGAACCATATTTATTTGGGGTTTAAAATAAAAGAAGCCCGACGTAGCCGAGCAAGGCAAGGCAAGCGGGTGGAAATAGAACAAAAAAATCTCGTCTAAGGCAATACCAAGAACATGTGGGAGTAACATGTTTTTTTAAGACCTGGGCACAATTTGTAAGCTTTCCTTTAATATACTTCGTTCTACATGTCTTTATAAATATAATAACATTCTTATTTCTGAATTCATTATATAATTAATAATAATAAAATATGTTGGGACACTATTACAACAGCACCATCTAGTTCCGTGGTAAGCTACGAGGCTTGTGTTACGGATATCAGATAGTTGATATATTACACATATAAATTTTAAATACATACATATTATAAACATAAACACCCATGACTGGAGTACAAACATTCGTGCTCAATAAATAAATGCCCCCAGCGGGACTCGAATCTGCGACCGCTGGCGCAGAAAGTAGGATCACTACCAACTGAGCCAAACGTGTCGTCAGATATAATTTATTAGTACATACTGGGAAAACTGAGTCAAACGAGTTCAAATCCCGGGTCGCTTCTAATATTTTATGTGCAAAAATGTGTCATTTTTTAAAATGATTACCACTTGTCTTACAGTAAAGAAAAATGCATGGAAACCTAGATGACTGAGAGAACTTAGTGGGTTTTATAAAGACATGTTCAGTCTCAGTCCATCTACCCTCACTTAGCCCTCATACTGGAACCTATGGTGTATGGTATTACTTGATTCCTCTCGTATTAAAGCACACGCCCAGCAGTGGGACGTTGAAAAGAGCTAAATATCATTTTTCCCAAACTAAGTGTTCCAATTTTGCTTCAAACGAACATTCGTATACGTAATACGTAAACGTTATATTAATATCTATTTTTAGCTACAAAATACTGTATTGCGCATGCTTCATACATTATTCAAAACAATCGCACTTGTCAAACATGTGATGACTACGTTAATGGCAAGGGCTGGTTTTGTTCCGAAATAGAAATAGAAAAAAATAATTAACGTCGTTATTACCGGGGTGATTAATTCGGCTTTACACCAAAAAGGTTTGATAGCTTCAATTATTAATGACTAAATGACAGTTTTGTATGGAGGTTTAGGGTCGATCCTCACTATAATGCCTTTCACAGTTCCTTCTTTGTCCGATCTTGGTCTGGTAGAGATATCTTGTTTACACTATTCAATCTGACTCAGTTTACGATTTATTAATGATGAAGAAAACTTCTTACAGTATTGTCGAATAGATTGAAGTGAAATTTCCTTGAGATTGATCGTGATTGAAAGAGTACCAGTTTATGAATGTGCACATATATTTCTTACTTGACAATATTTTGCCAGACTAAGATCGGACCGAGAATGCTCTGTGAACGACAATATAGTGAGAACCTGGGTCTTATTGTGATTTACTACCGCTCTTGATTTTTTGGTGCAATGGTACGCAGGTTCTAAGGAATAATACAGACAGTATAATGGAGTTAAGCGTGAAGACAACACGAATATAAAAAATATATATGAATGACTTTACTTTGAAAAATATTTTAACGTTATTACCGTGTTCCCACCTCTTATTATCACTACTTATAACTTAGTATTATTAATCGTATAATTAGTAAATTAATCAATAACACCAGGTGATATAAAATCATTGAGAAGCGAATTGACGAATACCACACAGGTACATAAACGTATTCAGCCTTTTTAACGTCCCACTGCTGAACAGCATCCCTTTAATACCAGGGCGACCTTAGCATATAAAAATATGACATGTGTAATACCCGGATTCGAACCCGTTTCACTCGGTTACCCAAGGGCCACCACTGTGAACAAACAAAGGTAGTCGTATATTACAAAATAACCGCTAAAATGTCCGACAAATAATTTAATTTCCACAAACAAAGCCGTGTCCAAACAAATACAATTCTACCCCATTTTCCAATGAAATCATCTATTTCGAAGTCCTTTTTTCAAATAAAGCAAACTGTACAGACCTTACCATGCCTCGCGTGTAAAAATCCGCGTTGAGCGGATTAGATGAGATTTTGTAGGCGATGTTTTTGTATTTATTTTTCCTTTTTTCACGAACAGTGAACAAGCTTAGCCGAAAGTAGATTAGTGCTAAATGTGTTTCGATTTGAATTATGTGCACACACGTGTGGGAAATTTAAAATTTCATTATATAAATGTAGACTCGCTTCACTCGTTCTCGCTAAGGTTTGTCCCTAGGCACGATGTAACAGCTACTACGGGATAGATATACTAAATACTATATTTACTTAGGTTTGATGAATTTTATGTTCTTTACACGAAAACCTCGTTATTACACTTATAATCTACTTTAAGGACGATATCTGGGATAAATTCTACGTATTTTGTATTTTAATTTAAATCTTTTCAACTGTGTGTTGATGCATATTTTTTAAATAAAAAGTAACTGTCAAAGTGATGACAGAACAAGTATTTTCATAATTTAATTACAAAATATATTTATTATTTATCTTAAATAAAACTCATAACTTTTTTTGGCGGTTTTATTTTATATTTTTGTTGCAGTTTCGAATGTTTTATAGCAATCATGGTCACGTGAGAAATTAAGGTTTTAGACATTTTAAAAGTTATGATACAGCTGTTCCACACAGTATCGGCCCACGAATCGTGCATTTGCACGATTTAAAAAATAAAATAGACAAATGATAGTTTTATTTAACCGGTTTGCATAGGTTTCATTTATAATCATCCTGCAGTCAAAAGTTGATCTGGATTACCAGTCATCATCTAAATTTCATGAAATCCAGAGATTATTTCAATCCCAAATCTAGACAAAAATAAAAATTCTAAGAACAATCGATTCGTCCTCTGTGTCGTTAACAATGATTATTTTGTAAAGATGTTCCAAAATAATTAATCTACAGAATAATTCAGAATTTTATTATAATGAATAACGATACCCGCGGCTCCGCTCGCGTTCTAAAAGTAAATGCCTTTTTTATTATTATTTTTTCTTTAAAAATGAACTAAAGAAGTAAATGCCTTTTTCTATATTTTTTTTCTTAAAAATGAATTATTTTCCCGCAATACAAAAATATCCTATATATTGCCCGGGTAACCAGCTATCATCATACCAAATTTCATTCAAATCCGTCCAGTGGTTTACTCGTAACGCGGTCACAGACAGACAGACAAAAATTCTAGAAACAATATTTATATTCGGCCTCTGTATCGATATTATAGTCTTTTTCAATTATATTTTCCAAATAATATTCAATTTACAGATTTGATTCAGTTATAATTTTAGTATATGGATAGGTTTTATGTAGAAAATATGCGTACACTAAGAAAGTGAAGGGTACAGGGCCTATAGACAACCGGCATTCGTTATGAAGCGATTCGATTTCTACAATCGTCATCGCTTAAACGCAGCGTATGCATCTTGAACTTTAAATCACTAATAATTGAAATGAATGTACATTGTCTACCATCATCTATTCGATGACAACAGATCACGTGACATATATAAGGCATATGTCAAACCCATACATTTTGGACTTTTCTACTATCGCTTTCGCTAATCGATTGTTACATTGTCTAGCCTATTGCCCTCAGGGGTAAAACAAGGAATATCACATAAAGTTAAAAAGTATGGGAACATTAAGATTTTACCACGTATTATAGATTGCAATGTTAATTTAAAAAACCATGACATTCCTTTTTGCCCCTGTACCCTTCAACTATTAACATAGTAATATTCACTTAATAAATTAAAAAGATTAATCTCTATGAACACACAAACAACACGATATGAAACATATTTTGCGCTTATAAAACCAACTATACGTTTCCAATACAACGTATAAAATTTTTATTGATTAAATTACAGTCTAAGCAGTATACTGCCACTCTTACGGCGTACGTGTAATAAGGGAAGGCAAGCTTAATAAATTATTTAGGACCGTGCCACCGACGCTTTTAACACCGTTTGATGTTAATGACGCCATAATCAGTACATAATACATATTATATATTAGCAATTCCCACGGCTCCGCCCACGTTTATATCATTATTAAAAAAATATTTTGATGCCAAATCATACAAAAATAAAAAATTAAATTTGGTCTGAAAATAAAAATAAAAACCTGGAGAAGGCCACCCTTATCACCTAGTTCCTAGGGGAATAAAAATAGCCCACGACATATGCTCAGACTTACAAAATAAACACTAAAAAGTCATTAAAATCGGTCAAGTCCTTTCGGAGGAGTTCGATAATAAACACTGTGACACGAGATCTTATATATTAGATGTTATGTTCGTATAATTTGTACATCTGTTTGTTTATACAGAACGGTAGTGTAAATGTACAGAAAAAAGTCTTATAAAAATATTCTTAACATTTTATACTTTTAAAGATTTGTGTGAATAAATATTTCATTTGAAAAATCACGACGTGAATATTTCGTCTAATGCCTTTTTAGCCTCACAGTGCTTATTAGTTTTGATATTATCACTTGTCTTACGGTAAAGTAAAATATCGTGAGTATGTCTGAAAGGATCTAGCAAGTTTTCGAAAGACATGTTAAGTCCGTCAACCCGCAGTTGGTTAGCTTGGTGGACTATGGCGTGATCCCTCGTGTATTCAAGGGATACCAGTTCCCGTATGGATCGTTAAAAAGGCCGATATTATATACCTACATATAAATAAATAAATAAATATGTTAGGATATTATTACATCAGCGCCATCTAGTTCCATGGTAAGCTACGAGGCTTGTGTTACGTATACCAGATCGTTGATACACTACACATATAAGTTTTAAATGAGTACATATTATAAATATTAACACCCATGACTGGAGTACAAACATTCGTGCTCAATGAATGCCCCCAGCCGGGACTCGAACCCGCAACCGCTGGCGCAGAAAGTAGGGTCACTACCACCTGAGCCAAACGTGTCTTCATTATATATACTCGTCGTACAATATAGTCGTATATTTGGAACACATTAATTAAAAAGTTTTGAGATCTACATTAGTCTGCTCCTCATTCGAAAAAAATCGATAAATTATAATATATTTCTTAAGGTAATAGAAATGTAATACAAACCTACGAGTATATCAAAAGCGGTATAAACTTATAAAAAAAATCCAACTCTAAGGATGAATTTATAAGGATGGAATAAAAATATATTTTTAAAATCAGTTATACTTAACTATTTACTGTGTATTCAAGTATTCATTATTCGGGTATAACAGAACTTATTTTATTAAAATTTATAAGCTTAATCATTGGGACATATTATGTTGGGACATTATTACACACAGCGCCATCTAGTTCTGTGGTAAGCTACGAGGCTTGTGTTACGGATACCAGATAGTTGATATACTACACATATATAATTTTTAAATTATACATATTATAAATATAAATAGTATATAAATGAAAATTTTCATATAATATTTACAGTACGTTAATTTTGATTCCAGTAAAATTTTATTATATCTAAACAATATTGAAATTCAACGACGTAGAAGACATCTTTGATATTTTATAAAGCTATAAACATCAAACAGTATCAAAATAAAACAATTCAAAGGTTAAGGTATAGAATACGAAGCGAAAACGTAAATCAGAGCGCACACAATGGGTTATTATTGCTTAGAAATTATCAATATACTAGAATACGACGAATCTTCTCTCTTTGCCCCTACTACGAAAATGTAATTATTATTATATTTGTTTTTTAATTATTATTATATTATATTTATTAATTTTTATTATATTCGTTCGTACAACAAATATCTATTCAATATAGGCATAACTACAATCCCCTGTGCAGAGCTTGCAAGAAGAAATGGCTACACCATCTTGACACTCCGAAGGCTCTTCCGGAGATCTTCAAGAAGCCAAAAAGACTTCTGAATTTTCTGACAGAGCTTGGGTGACAAGGATAATAAATAATATTTCCACACACGCAAAATAGGCGCAAAGTTGTGGTGTTGCAGCAACGAGCCTACCATTATATTCGTATAAAAGTTATAATACGAACGGCAACTGCTTAGACACAAAAAATCTTTTATTCTATCATCATCTCTTATCAAACCATTTTTTTTTAATTTAAAAAAATTAACTAAACTACTAAAATTTAATTTATTCCCAGAAATTAATGAATCCTAGTGAACAACAGATAAGAAATTATATTAAAAGAGAGAATTAAAGCGAGGAACTGACGGCTTTTCATGCTTTGGTACGGGAGTGAAACACCACCGACTTCCTACCTGTGGGTTGTTACTAAGGCTTACTAAACAGAAAGACTTAATTCCTAAAACAACTAAAATGTCTAAATTTTTGCATCCGAACCCGGGACTCGAAATCTCTTTGCTTTTACATGCTAGCCACCAGCGAGGCAATATCTATAGTAAAATTGAGAATGGTAGCAAAAACAGGAAAAGACACTATTAATTAATATAAAGTGAATGGGTAGCGACTTCTTGAACGACTTTCTGCCGACTTTACAGCGACTTCACTTAGTAGTTCAAATCTACGCAGTTAAAACAATATCGTATTATTATTACGCATACATAAATACTGAAGTAATAATAAAATTTGAACCTATATTAAACTGGACGTTTATAAACATGCGAATTAAATACGGATGGCACCGCTTCAAAGGATTTTATTAGGAAATCGTGTTTCGAATCTAATTGAGCGAGTTAGCACAATGATATCGAAACTGATACAAAGGCTACATCAGCGGTTTCCAGTTCGATATCCATACATGGCAAACCATTTTTCATCCTCATTATATTAAATGTTGGCATTTGAAAAAATATTTTAAGTCGTTCATAAATTTATTTATCTTATAAGTATTAATATACGTATAAAGTTAAGCGTTTGTGTTTTTGTTTGCTTAAACGCACTAACGATGTTATAAACTCATACTAATAATACGATTTGAAAAATATGTTTTTGATTTATTGGGCATTGGCAGAACATTTACAAGGCTTCTAAGGTATTATAAATACGAAAATAGGTTTAATTGGTCTTTTTTGGTAAACATACGTAAATTTTTGCTCGACTCTTTGACGAGATTTAGTGAATGTGACAAAATATATTATGTGGTATATCTTTTATTTAAAAGCTATGTTGTACGATGTCTTTAGCGGATGTTTTAAGACTTAAATACTACAGCTACTTCTATTTATTAATTAAATGAAAACTGAAATTTAAAACAAACTACAAGTAGAAGGTAGTCTCTCAAAAATATAATATTGGATTATGTTCTTTTTAACTTCCATCAAGAAAAACAAGTATTTATATGCACTTATTACACGTTTAGTGGTGGAGGCTGACCGTTTTAGTCGTAGATTACAACTGCACCAAATATTGAGTTCTCCAGTACCATGTGAAACCGCGTGACGGTTATTCCAACTCACAGCCATTTTAACTTGGTCCTTCGAGCCACTTAGCCGTCAAAACGTTAAACTGAAATAGCTTTTAGGGTTGGAAATGGAGGGGTCTCTCTAAACTGGTTGTTCTCGTGCTTTGACGATTTATAGAGCACTTTGATTTACTTTTAATAGCCCCACCTAAATTTACACGCGTCATAAATCAATATGGCCGTGTCGTTTGTTGAAAAATCTACCAGTTCTGAGTTTTATTAAGTATTAGTTTACGATTGCTGCTTTTGAGTACAGCTATTAGCTTTAACTTCCACTAAAATCCATAAGGATTGCAAGACCTCGTGTTCTGGAAGAAACGGTTTTGGTGACACTTTTGTATTAATATTACACTTCTTAAAATTAAACTTCTAAGGCTACCCTTAGATACCTTATGATTCGATTGAAACTTCGATCATACTTTCACTGTCTTAGTTTCTATTTTTTTATCTGCTATCAGGACTAATACAGAATATCAATCAAAGGAGTATATTATACAGATATTGCTTAGCATAAAATAAAAATAATGTGTTGGGACATTATTACAACAGCGCGGCGCCTTCTAGTTCCGTGGTAAGCTACGTGACGTGCTTGTGTTACGGAATACGGACATGAGATAGTTGATATACTACACATAAAATTTAAAATACATACATATTATAAATATAAACACCCACGACTGGAGTACAAGCGTGCTCAACAAATGAATGCCCCCAGCGGTACTCGAACCCGCGACCGCTGGCGCAGAAAGTAAGGTCACTACCAACTGAGCCAAACGTGTCATCGCATACTTTTTACTTAATATTGATCTCATTGGCTCTTTATTTATCTAATCGGTTCTGAGTATAATGTAAACAAACTAACAATAACACAAGGGCCTGTGTATTTATTTAAGAAATCTTTAAAGCTTGACCCTTAGGGAAGTTTTCCACATATTTACTTTACGCGGACGAAAGGTTGATCGCTCGATGCACAAAACTATATTTGACGACACGTTTGGCTCAGTTGGTAGTGACCCTACTTTCTGCGCCAGCGGTCGCGGGTTCGAGTCCCGCTGGGGGCATTCATTTGTTGAGCACGAATGTTTGTACTCCAGTCATGGGTGTTAAAATTTATAATATGTATATATTTAAATTTTAAAACTTATATGTGTAGTATATCAACTATCTGGTATCCGTAACACAAGCCTCATAGCTTACCACGGAACTAGATGGCGCTGTTGTAATAATGACCCAACATATTTATTTATTTATATCCATGATTAGAATACGGACAAATCAAATCAAATCAAAAATATTTTTATTTCGTTGGTAAATCTCATAACATTATTAACACTTATATGACACTTTTTGTTACAAAATTATTATTTATTTATAGTTATATCACTTATGAGACAGCCATGTTACAACCCAGCAGCTCAGTCCCGGGGGTTATTTAGTCTAAATATTCTTATATTTTATAGTACCCTTTTGTATACAACATTTTCTTCAAAACTAATTTATATTCGTTTAATGGTAAGTTATGTATGTTAACAGGGACCTTATTGTAAAAAAAACGTCAGACATACGTGCACATCACAGAAATGAATGCTCCCATCGGTATTCAAATTCAAATTCAAATTCAAAATATTTTATTCAGCATGAAATTATTACAATTTTTTACTGAACGTCATGAGTCTACTACCAGTTCGGAAGGAAGAAACCACTGACCTGAGAAGAACTGGCGAAAGAAACTCAGCGGGACTAATGTATATTTTTTTTTGTTTTTTTTTTTGTCTTAGTATTTTTTCTTTTTTTTAATTAAATTGAAATTAACAATAATTCTATAGGTTGAAACAGCCTGGTGGCGATCACATCATTCCCAAGGCGTACTATCTTCTAAAAAATCGTTAATCGTATAATATCCTTTAGTACACAAACGTTCTTTCACAATTTTTTTAAATTTGGCAATAGAAGCTTGTTGAACGTTTTCTGGGATCCTGTTGTATAAGCGTATACATTGTCCATAAAAAGAATTACTGACTCGTCGTAAGCGAGTCACAGGCATTACAAGTTTATTTTTACTCCTAGTGTTAATACTATGCATGTCGCAGTTCCTGGGAAATTCGTGTATATTTTTATGAACATATATAACATTTTCGTACACGTACTGAGAAGCAACAGTCAATATTTTTATTTCTTTAAACTTATCTCTTAATGATACTCTAGGGCCTAAACTATAAATTGCACGAATAGCTCTTTTCTGCAGGACAAAAATTGTATTAACGGTAGCTGCATTTCCCCATAATAAGATACCATATGACATAATACTATGAAAGTAACTAAAGTATACTATGCGAGCTGTATCTATGTCAGTAATAAGTCTAATTTTTTTAACCGCGAACGCTGCAGAGCTAAGCCTCTTCGCTAGCTCCTCAATATGGAGATTCCACTGCAATTTCGAATCTAAGATTATACCTAGGAATTTAGTTGACTGTACCGGTTTTAACATTTCTCCGCCTAATACTACACCATTATCAATAAGTTTAACATTAGGTGTTGTGAATTTTATTAATTTTGTTTTTTTGTTATTTAATAATAAATTATTCGAATCAAACCAATAGACAACCTTTGAGAGAGCATCGTTTACATCGTCGTACATATGTAAATTACGTTTTACCTTAAAAATAAGTGAAGTGTCATCAGCGAACAATACTAACTCATGTTTGTCCTGCACAAAAAATGGCAAATCATTTATGTAAACTAGGAAGAGAAATGGGCCAAGAATAGAGCCTTGTGGAACCCCCATATCTAACGGAGCCCCAGGGGATCTCTTACCATTTACATCAACCCTCTGTATTCTATTACTCAGATAGGAATTCAGGAGGTTGAGTGCCTTATTTCTAATCCCATAATGATGCAGTTTCCTGATCAACGTCACGTGATGCACACAATCGAAGGCCTTGGATAAGTCACAGAATATCCCAAGAGCATCCTGCGACCTCTCCCATGCCTCAAAAATATTTTTAACTAGCTCAACACTAGCATCTGCTGTGGAGCGACCTTTTGTGAAGCCAAACTGTTTCTTATAAAGTAGGTTGTGTGCATTAAAATGCGATAACATTTGCCCGAGTATGATTTTTTCAAAAATTTTACTAAATGTTGGGAGTACTGAAATGGGTCTAAAGTTATTAGGGTCTAGGGTACTACCTGATTTAAAAATTGGAATAACTTTACTGTGTTTCATTAGATCAGGAAACACACCACGTTCTATACAGAGCCATTAAATATAGTGGCTAAATGAGGTGCAACAACATCAATTACCGAACTAACCACTTTGACAGATATACCCCATAGATCAGCTGATTTCTTGATGTCCAGGCTTCTGAAGGCTACCATTATATCTTTGGGGTTTACAGGTTTAAATTTAAATATTGCATTACATTCTTTAACGTTTTCCCTTAACAAAAATTCTGCAATGTCTGGAGACGAATTAAGAGATTGCGTTGTTGACAGTGGAATGTCAGTGAAAAATTTTTCAAACTCAGATGCAACTTCTCGTTCTGAGGTAATAAAATTATTATTAATATTTAATTTATAATCGAAGCTTCGATCTGTGACTCTTCCACTTTCACAAGCAATTATGTTCCATGTCATTTTGATTTTATTTTGTGCATTTCTTATTTTGTTTTTAATATACAAGGATTTTGCCGTGTAACATACTCTTCTAAACCTTTTTTGAGTAGGCACTTACAAAAGAAGCAAACGATACACTATGATTATAGGCTCTTTCACTGTACAATTCGTATAGCCTTTGCCTGCTCTTGCAAATGCCAGGAGTTGCCCATTCACCAAATGTCAAGAGACCCCCTGAATTGACTGTTTTAGAAGTGAATATTGTAGAAAATTCAGTTTTTACTAATTTAAATAAAGAGTTATATAAGTAGTTGGGGTCATTAATGTAGGATAAATATGGAAGCTTAGCCACAATACTACCTCTAAACTTCTCCATACGTGTAGTATTTATAGGTACAAAAGACTTTTTTAAAATATTTTTGTTGGCATTTAATAAAGAATAACAAAAGGAAGCTAATTGGCCACAATGGTCTGAGCTTAATTTATTAATAATAGCTTTATAATATGGTTTACAATTTGTAAATATGTTATCAATACATGTAGCACTAGTAGCAGTGATTCTAGTTGGCTCAGTAAATAAGTTATGTAGGTTATATGATAGAAGCATAGATTTAAATCTAAGACTTATATTAGAATTATCTGATAAATTAATATTAAAATCTCCACATACGATAATAACCTTATTAGAAATATTTAATTTTAACAAAACTTCTTCCAATACTTTCTCAAAGTACTCATATAACCCACTAGGAGGTCTGTATACGCATACAACAATGAGGTGCTCAAGCTCTACGCAGGCTAGTTCAATAGTTTGCTCAACAGAGAGGCTCACAATATCTTTACGTTCTTTATATTTAAAAAGTTTACTAATAATTATTAAAGAGCCACCGCGTATAGCTTTTTCTCTGTTGAACATACTAGCTACCCGGTGACCGCTGAAGTTAAATATGGACTGGGAGATGCAAAGCCAGTGTTCAGTTAAACATAAAATTTGAATATTTTCACTATTCATAAATAACTCCAGTTCAAGTTCCTTACCTAACATGCCCTGTATATTTTGGTGCACCAGGTTTACATTTTTTAAATTTTTACAAATATGGGCATTTCTTACTAAATTATTATGAAATTTATTTGATTTAGAATCATGATTTGTTAATATGCTAGACGTATCCTCTGTTGTCTTAATAATTAATTTAAATTCTTATTTGGAACGGATTCCACATTACAAAATGTCTTAATATTACAATTTTGCTCAATAGGAGCAAATGTCAAAGTAACCAGATTATTGGCTATGTCAGTTTGTATATAATAAGATAGCACGGATGCTATCTGTCGCTTAAAAAAATATGGTAGGCTCAGCCTACTATATGTCAACATATAATTATTATGTTTCCATAAATTATTTATGTCAATAACATCAATTTTATTACTTTTTTTAATATTTAAATTCAAATACTTACAAGTAGTCAAAGTGTGCATTAGATTGTTAATGTCATATCTTAACCTATTTTCTTGTGGCAATTTACCTAAATAAGGTAGTGTAAACAATAAAACTTTATTTATATTTAATTGTTCCAATTTATTTAAAATATTTTTCATTGAATGATTGTTTACAGTACCCCTTCTCCCAATTAATAAAATAATGGTTGTGTTGGGACAGTGAGCCTCACTCAAAACGCTATTAACTATTTGATTATAAGTGGCTCCGGGCATGCAATGATTCGAACCCGCTACCATTTGCACAGCAAGTAGGATCACTAAAACTGAGCCAAACGTGTCAAATAAAAATAATACTGTAAAACCAAATGTTGCATAATTAGAACATACAAACTAAATTCCCACAACGCTATACGATACTCCAACGCATCTATTACATTCTGAGAATTCATGAAATACGAGTTTTGCCTCTGAATCTATTGAAATGTTCTAAATAAAATATATCGTTATAATATAAACAAGCAAAGGGTGGATGCTGAGATATGATAAAAAGTGTGTATTTTTTTTAATTCAGTTTTGCTTTTTATCTAGTTGTATTCTGCAATATTTAGTAAAATAACGTGTTTTTAGCTGAAATAATATGTTTTTAGCTGAAATATATTTATTTATATAAAAAAAATCATTTTTTCAGATATTTTCGCGAATTTAGTTTAGTTTTTGGTTTCGGCGTTTTAAATGCTTTACAGCAATTATAATCACGGAAGAGTCTTAAAGGTCTTACAAACAGTTACACACGAAATTTATTAAAATAAAGAACGGCTGAAAATAAACAATTGACGAGGATGAACCAATCAACTTCCAAATCGATCTTAATATACAAATCGATAACCTTTTACAAATCGGTTAAAAAGTTAAAAAAATATGTTCAGACAGATACGAGGCATAGTATTAGTATATCAGAAACCCTAGTTATCTTGTTTAAACATTGCTGAGGACAGAGGGCAAACAGTAGGGATTGGAATATATTTAACTGTAAATACACATCTTATTGGTTATATTCATATTCTAACTGAATACAGTCAACTTAATATTAAGTAAATGGTTAATAGAAATAAATAAATAAATAAATATGTTAGGACATTATTACAACAGCGCCATCTAGTTCCGCAGTAAGCTACGTAACGTGCTTGTGTTAAGGATACCAGATAGTTGATATACTACACATATAAATATTAAATACATACATATTATAATATAAGCACCCATGACTGGAGTACAAAAATTCGTGATTAGCAAATGAATGCCCCCAGCGAGACTCGAACCCGCGACCGCTGGCGCAGAAAGTAGGGTCACTACCAACTGAGCCTAACGAGTCGTCAAAATATTGTGAAAGTCTACAAAAGTACTCATAAATACAGTGATATTACTAAAATACTTAATTTGAAAACTATTTTAGCAAAAATCCTATCAGACTTTTTAGAAAAAGATATAAATTAGATATTTCGTTCATATAATTTTCAGGAAGTGACAAAAAATCTGATTTCCTGCTATTGTACGTATATACGGTTGCTTGGACAATTCTCCATATGATATTACCACGTCACTGGATAGAGGCTATAGAAGGAAAAAATAAGGAAAATAAGCAGGATATAGGAAGTTAGCCCTACTAATCCCATTCATTGGCAAAATATAGTTTAAACTTGCGATGCACCCTCGCTTCGCTCGTGTTCGTCCCTAGGTTTAACGTCAGCGAAGCCACAGGTTCCGCTAGTTAAAATAATTAATATTTTTAAAATATAAACTCCTTCTTTTTTGAAATAGTTTAAAAAGTAGCCTAAGTTACTCCTTACATCATTAGCAATCTCACAGTGAAAATCCCGTCAAAATCAGTTCAGCCGTTTCAGAGATTACCCGGAATAAACAGACAGACAGACAAAAATTTTAAAAATTAGTTTTTTGTTGTTAGTATCGTATATACTTTCATATGCAATTAGTGATAAGCTGTTAATTTGAAATTAAAAACAGACACTTCAATTTCATTAATATGTAGTAAAAGATTTTGCTTTTTCTAAATCCTTTATAACTATTCGACCAATAAAATCAAATCAAAATATACTTTATTCAAATAGACTTTTACATTTTTTTTGAATAGTCATTTTTACATTAATAAAATATATAATTCAATTTAAATATTTGTATTTAAGTCATTGAGGAAGCTAACACTGGCTCAGGAGGCAGTTCTGCTGAGAAGAACCGACGAAAACTCAACAGTTGCTCTTTTAAAAAAAAATGTTTACATTATTGCAATACAATAATTATCTATATACTACGTATTCAATATTTAATAGGCAATTATGATGAATGATGATGATATTTTTAGAGATAATAATATAATGTCGATATAGAAAACAAAATACTAATAAGTATATCACGATATTCCCTAGACGGTAGATTTGAATTTGAAGATATATATCAATGTACATTCTAGCAACTAGATGGTAGAAGTGCATCCTGCACATCAGGTGTCTCGCGACAGCTATTTTCAATTAGCCCAGCTTGAATTTAGAAACTGTTAGAACTAATGCGGCTGTCAAGTTTGCGTAAGTATTACAGAATTGTTAATTAAACGTGTACATTGCATCTGACAGGGCTCGGGTACACAGCAGTGTACTTGCAAATTGTAATAATGTTGGAATTTAGCTAACACTGTATATAATTTCGAAATTACTTTAAGAATTTTTTCCACTGAATCTTTCTTGCAAGCGTATAGGGAAAAGAAGAGAAGTTTCTCAGTGACTTTTAAGTTCTCTTAATTTACCCGTAAAAGCCTTTAGAATGAAACGCTTATATTATAGCGTTTGACTTACATTTTTTTGAATCGGTGAGAGTATTTTTTTTTACACACAAATGTATTTCCTTATACTCGTACAATGTATTATATACAAAATAAATATACTCGTACCATACGTAATAATAATTACAATATGTTACAAAAGCAATAGTGTACTATGTAGTCACATTACTAAGGTTTTTATTCATAAAAATATGCTACCTCATAAACAACATGAATAAACAAAAAATAAATTATGTATGCAATTTAAAAGTTAAAAATAAGAATTTCTAAAAATATAGTCGAAAAAATCCACAAAAAAATTCCAAACATTTTGTCTAAATTGTTTACTTGTTGGATGAATCTACAAATGTTAGCAAGAACTTCATAATTAGCTATAGACCGAAACCACATTTCAGTCATAAGTCCAAAACTTTAAGTTGAAGTAATCTATGAATAATAGTGAATACAGATGAGAATGAAATGATATCAAGATTTCAGATGACAGGGTAATTTATACGAACATCAGTATTACTACATCAAGTATTACTGAAGTGAGTCAGATCTTTAAGGATACAATACATGAAATGCTTAATCAAAGCTCTGATGAGGATATACTACACATATAAATACATACATATTATAAATATAAACACCCATGACTGGAGTACAAACGTGCTCAACAAATGAATGCCCCCAGCGGTACTCGAACCTGCGACCGCTGGCGCAGAAAGTAAGGTCACTACCAACTGAGCCAAACGTGTCATCGCTTACTTTTTACTTAATAATGATCTTATTGGCTCTTTATTTATCTAATCGGTTCTGAGTATAATGTAAACAAACTACCAATATCACAAGGGCCTGTGTATTTATTTAAGAAATCTTTAAAGCTTGACCCTTAGGGAAGTTTTCCACATATTTACTTTACGGGGACGTAAGTTTGATCGCTCGATGCACAAAACTATAGTAGAATTATAAATGACGACACGTTTGGCTCAGTTTGTTGAGACCCTACTTTCTGCGCCAGCGGTCGTGGGTTCGAGTCCCGCTGAGGGCATTCATTTGTTGAGCACGAATGCTTGTACTCCAGTCATGAGTGTTAATATTTATAATATGTATATATTTAAAACTTATATGTGTAGTATATCAACTATCTGGTATCCGTAATACAAGCCTCATAGCTTACCACGGAACTAGATGGCGCTGTTGTAATAATGTCCCAACATATTTATTTATTTATATCCATGATTAGAGTACGGACAAATCAAATCAAATCAAAAATATTTTTATGTCGTAGGTAAATCTCATTACACTTGAAATATGACACTTTTTGTTACAAATTATTATTTATTTATAGTTACAACTATCACTTATGAGACAGCCATGTTACAACCCAGCAGCTCAGTCCCGGGGTTATTTAGATCTAAATATTCTGATATTTTATAGTACCCTTTTGTATACAACTTTTTCTTCAAAACTAATTTATTATATTCGTTTAAAGGTAAGTTCTGTATGTCAACAGGGACCTAATTTTAAAAAACAAACGTAGGGCATACGTGCACATCACAGAAATGAATGCTCCCATCGGTATTCGAACCCGCGACCTTTTGCACAGCAAGTACGATCACTAAAAACTGAGCTGACAGGGCTCGGGTACACAGCAGTGTACTTGCAAATTGTAATAATGTTGGAATTTAGCTAACACTGTATATAATTTCGAAATTACTTTAAGAATTTTTTCCACTGAATCTTTCTTGCAAGCGTATAGGGAAAAGAAGAGAAGTTTCTCAGTGACTTTTAAGTTCTCTTAATTTACCCGTAAAAGCCTTTAGAATGAAACGCTTATATTATAGCGTTTGACTTACATTTTTTTGAATCGGTGAGAGTATTTTTTTTTACACACAAATGTATTTCCTTATACTCGTACAATGTATTATATACAAAATAAATATACTCGTACCATACGTAATAATAATTACAATATGTTACAAAAGCAATAGTGTACTATGTAGTCACATTACTAAGGTTTTTATTCATAAAAATATGCTACCTCATAAACAACATGAATAAACAAAAAATAAATTATGTATGCAATTTAAAAGTTAAAAATAAGAATTTCTAAAAATATAGTCGAAAAAATCCACAAAAAAATTCCAAACATTTTGTCTAAATTGTTTACTTGTTGGATGAATCTACAAATGTTAGCAAGAACTTCATAATTAGCTATAGACCGAAACCACATTTCAGTCATAAGTCCAAAACTTTAAGTTGAAGTAATCTATGAATAATAGTGAATACAGATGAGAATGAAATGATATCAAGATTTCAGATGACAGGGTAATTTATACGAACATCAGTATTACTACATCAAGTATTACTGAAGTGAGTCAGATCTTTAAGGATACAATACATGAAATGCTTAATCAAAGCTCTGATGAGGATCTCGTGCTTTCAAAACGTCAGATTCTTAAGTACGTGTACGATCAACATCAACATAAATTATTCAATCCTTCATAATAACGTATAATATTATCAAACTCTGTAAATCTAGTTGCGAAGTACTAAAAAGAAACTGTAAAAACACATTCTTCTTCTTCTTAAAGTGCCATCTCCTTTCGAAGGTCATCGATCATTAAGGCAACTTGTATTTTCAATGCCGCGGCTCTGAATAAAGAACGGGTGTTTTTTCCAAACCATTGGCGTAGGTGATAGATACTTCCATTTTATTAACAACTTTTACCATCTTGCATGTGAAATAATTGATTAGAAGGTTAATTATAAAATAATTAAAAGTATTTTAAGCTTTGAATTAAACTTTCAACTGAAATCGTTACAAATTAAACCATAACTAATATATTATTACCAATAACTACACCATTTAAAACTACACATATTCATTGCTTATACAACATTTTGTTGTCATTTTGATATGGATAGACGGAGATAGAGGTATTCGTAGTACATATATTTATTAGATTCGAATGGGTCAAAAGCAATCCTCTGTACTAATTGTTAACAAAGACAAAGGCATTCCGTTATAAACCGTATTGTTTTACGCGTCCCGTATCTAAGCTCGTGGGTACAGATTGGTACAAGGAATGGTTATATAGCGGAGATAGATAACTCGTATAGGCATTCAATTGAATTCAAATCTTTTGTTCAGGAGGGTCTTAGAACTTTCGATTGGGCACAATTTAGATCGCCGAAGTTGTGCATAATGGAGAAGACAGAAGAAATAAAAAGAGAGTACAAAAATAACTACTAGGAAGATCTGTTGAAGAACACATGAAAAAATGGTACTGAATAGTGTTATAATAGTTCAAATAAGTTCTTTGCTTATTTATAAATAGATAATATAACCTTGCAGTGGCGGTCCAGTGGTAAATTTTTTCATATACGAATCATTATCATTTCAACATGATTATCTTTTATCATACGGTAAAGGAAAATATCGTGAGAAAAATGTCATATCCTAGAGAATCTAAGAAAAATTTAATATCCTAGAGAAACTAATAAGTTCCGAAAGACAGTGCCATCCGCCAATCCGCACTTGCCAGCATGGTGGACAGCAGCCTTCACGTATAAGGGAGGCCCGAGTGCAGCGGTGGGACGTTAATAAACGCTAAATACAGTAGCAATAGTCGCTATCGCTTATCCAATAAACCAATCATCAATATGAGTTCATTATCATTTCATGGCATGTGTCGGCATGAATATTTCCCTTTGATTAATTTGTGCGGCAACGACGCTCCGTAATACATCGCTTTATTAGCTCACACTTTGTTAAACGTTAGCATTTACTGTACAATGTACACCTGCTACTGTACTTGCCATATTTGGTTATGAAATCTACAATGTATTCATATTAATAGATGGTGCCTAGATTGGATTTTGATGGATGCAAAGTACTTATCAAGTTTCCCCTTCTATCTTCTATAGGGATACAGCTCATAATGTTAGTTTTTTAAATAAAATGTTGCATTTTTGACATCATTTTGTAATTTTGTAGGTAGTTAGGTATTATATGTAACAACTAGAGACGTCTAAAACCTCATTTCCTTCTGTAATGTTTGCCATAAAGTATTCAAAATGTCAGAGTATATAATATTACATTATTGATTTTAATTATGTTTCAAAAATATATTATTATATTATATAATTATACATATAAATTGATAACAATATAGCTCAAACAGAGAAATTTCAAAAATAGAAAGGAAGAGGATACGGAACTGTTTTGTCTTTGCTATAATAAATATTTATACTCACTTGTGATAATTTTCATGTGCGAATTTTAACATAATAACCATGTCTTTTCTTACAGAAAAAACATGGCGAGGAACTAAGAGAACCTAGCAAGCTTACAAAAACATGTGTAGTCCGTCAACCCGCACTAGGCTGACATGGTGGGCTATGGCCTAATTCCCTTCGTATTGAAGGGAAGCGCCTACCCAGCAGTGGGAGGTTAAAAATAACTGAATAAAATCTTTCCCTTTAACAAATTCATAATAAACAGCACCATGTATATAAAAGATATTGCTAAACTTAAACAAAAACTTGTATATTCTTATGGTAACTGTTGAAGTCGTTAAAATTGATTTAAATTAAGATTTGTTTTGCAACAATCTCATGCAAAAGCTAGCTAAATGTAAGACCGAAGTGAAATCAAATAATAATTCCTCGTCGTTCCAAATTTTCTAATTTAAGTTACTCTAATTTATTCTCTTCGAAATAGATTAAAGTATCTCAGTAAGTTTATGTTTTCAATCTGTCCTGAAGTAACTTTATTAAACATGCCATGCGATATGGTTTTTATATACTGTCTACAGCACATAGGTTTGCGCGTATTTATTAAAAAAAACTATTTCTTTTTGGATTTTGTCTGGAACCAAAAAAAATCCGTAAAAAAAAATAGTAAATATAGTTTTATATTTTAAAATAATTAATATTAACATAAATCTGATAAAGTTTAACTTATTTATTAATTTTGTAATTTAAATTTACTACATATTAAATAAAAAGTGGTAGTCTAGTGCAGTCCTGCATCTACTTGTTTTGAGAAATGGACATGGATTTCGAGGTATATCTATAGGACTATGCCTGTTGAGTAGTGTAAAAATAATATCAAACTACCCACAACTACAAAAATGTATTCAAAACCCTTAAACCTTGAAAAAGAGCTGTGCACAGACAAATAAACTTCACATTTCTGCTTCAAAAAATAAATGAATTCGAATAAAACTGGAAAAAACGTAATTAAACTCATTCAAGCGCTCTCATAAAATATAGAGAAATCTTTTTAGCTTAGCTTTTTAAATCCATTTGAATGTCCCCTTCATTAGCTCCTTAACCGATTTAAAGTGCATCTTAAGCGATACAGAGTACATTAATTGTGTTAGAATTACCCCTATTTGTTAGTGCGAGTAGTTTAGGAGATTTGTTACTGTTGTCTTCAATTAGCCTTACCGGCTTTG
Organism: Boloria euphrosyne; assembly: GCA_951802675.2. Classification (NCBI taxonomy): domain Eukaryota; kingdom Metazoa; phylum Arthropoda; class Insecta; order Lepidoptera; family Nymphalidae; genus Boloria; species Boloria euphrosyne. Next base: position 11,976,984 of record OX637887.1, read on the forward strand.
GAGAAAGAGTATACGTTTAGGAAATAATGGATGCTTAATTATAGAAATGTCTGGATTTACTTGAGGTGAGGTAAGTGGGTTTGATGGCTGTTGGATATAATTGCGAATGTTCTATTTAATAAATATGTGATCTTTCACTATATTTAGAGAAAAAGCGTCATCTTTCTGCCAATGATAATAATAATTCCTTTTTAGAAAAGCAAATTAAATATACTCACCTAATATTTAATTCTCCATCTTAAGAATAATTCCTTGTACATCTATACATCTATACATATATATAAATAAAATTGAAGTATCTGTTTTTAATTTCAAATAAACAGCTTTTTACGAAATGCATATGAAAGTATATAAGGGCTAACATAAGAAAATTATTTTTGTAAAATTTTTGTCTGTCTGTCTGTCTGTTCCGGCTAATCTCAAAACCGCTGGACTGATTTTGATGGGACTTTCACTTGCAGGTAGTTAATGTTATAAGAAGTAACTAAGTAACTAAGGATATTTTTATTTTAGAAATTATATTTTTTTTAACTAAAGGAACGCGCAGCTTCGATCGCGCTAAAGAATGAGGATGAATCGCTAGTAATAAATAAACATAAACTTTCTTTAATGATATACATAGTTATTTACACATTTTCCATCATGATAGAGATAATTGGATGAGTAACAATAAAAGTGCAAACAATTGTAGCGTTATCATTATCTACGGATTCTTAAATCCTGAACTAATGGCTTTTAGGTTAACACACTGAATCATAGAAACATTTCATTTTCGTAGAAGCAATTTTGCTTATATTTCGTTATTTAGTTTGTCAAGTTAAAAAGAATTAAATGGCATTGAGTGTCTTCTATGAAATATTATTCTGTCATACTTTTGTTTGAGTAAGTATGAGTTTATTTGTTGTTGTGATCGTTTAAGAATTAAATAGAACCTTGCTAGTATTAGCAAAGCCTATGAAAAATATATAGTCGACAAACAAACGTGACAGCCTAAGCTGCCATACACTATTTTCCAAGCGAGTGTATGGAAGCTTGGGCTGGCTGTCACGACCGTTGGCCTACATTTACATACACGGTAAAAATAAAATGAAAATTTTACAGTTAACATATCTATAAAGGCCTGGCATAAGGCACAGAACCTACTATCACACCGATCACGACTACCGCAACCCTCATGAGGAGGACTATAATGTTATAATACATGAATATGTCAGCTTCACTGAGAAATGCATACTCTTACTGATTTCCTTTTTAATGATATATATTCAATCAAATATCTCTCCCATATTCTCTCTAGCCTTTTATTTGATAGACTTTTACGAGAGAGATGCTTCTTTTTCATATCCCTTTAATTTAATAACCACAAGTTTCCCAACTATGAGATACTTCTGACAATATCTTGGCAGTAAAATCATATAACTCTTTATCCGCTTGATCTAATAAAGAGAAATTTGCGGATCAAGTGGTATACACTACGCAATGAAGGATAGGACAGAAAGACAAACATATTATATGGACTATCCCTGTATTAAATCGTATTATACCATAAGGACGTGTTACCGCTCCACTCGACCTACAAGTATAACATTTAAGTTTTATAAGAGCGGAGTATTTAATGTAATTTATTATGGATGCAGGCAGTTTATAGCCCGTTAGGGGAAATTAAACGACCCGGTTACTCCGTCAGTAACGTGGTATTTCTTGCAGTTACGAAATAAAGTAAGCTGTAACTTGCATTTTTTATAACACTTTCCTAGCCACGTGATAAAAAGCTACTAAATATTTTTAAGCAATTTGTGTACATTGTACATAATATGTACATATATTGCCAGACTGTCATTGTTTTAACAGTGTTGCTATACATGCAAATGTTTTTCGACATTTCAGTATTAAGGGTGTCCACCCTAGAGACAGAAGCTTTTAAGGATTGTATTGACATGATGAATTATAAATTTGAATATTGATGAAGAATATTTGTGTCATTGAATCACAATGTGATATTTTAAATTTATATCTTGTTCATGCACTGATGTATTCTAATTTTCTATACACCAGTACTGTGAAAATAGATTTCTTCATAGGCCTGACAAATTGAGTGAGAATGAATAGTTCATAAAATCATAGATCGTAGATTCGATTCTCTGATTAATGTTTCGGACATTTGGGTACAAAAATTAGGAATCAACGTGTAAAAACTAACCAACAAACATACGTACATATTTATTTTTAATAACTTATCTCCGTTTTATAATCTCAGTAAATATATCAATTCTTAATAATATTTAATCTTTCAACTTTATACTACTTATCAACTTTGTAAGAACACGATATTCAAATATGGTCGAGTTAAAACTTTTAGAACTTTCCAACTCGAAAAGGGAAAAAAGTGTTAAAAATATAGTCCGTTATTTGCTCGTTTATATTTGTTTGAAAAAAAGGGTCGTCGTTAGGGGTGCTTCTCCCGTACCCATGATTGCTGTAAGCTGTAAAGCATTATAAACGTCAGGAACTAATAATGATAAAATGTAATAAATTAAAATAAATAATATATATTGAAATAGTGAGAAATAAACAAACAAACATACATACAAATTAATAAATTAATATCCCTCGTAAAAAAGATCTAGAAGAATGAAGTCATGTAGGAAAGCAAAAGATGGGATGAACAAGAAGCGATTTAAAAAATTCACCCCTCTAACTTAAGGGTAGTTAATATGAACGTATAACTTCCCACATGCGAGTGAAGCCGCAGTAAAAGCAATACTTATAACTTTGCACATATGAAACTTCAGCAATACCAATAAACAGTTTGAACCATCGCGATGTAGTGGAAGTATGCACTCGTTTACAAGTTAAATCGACGGGGAACGGTCTGGGTAATTAATTGGGGAGTCGGGTATTTCCGAGACAACACTACTGTCGCGGCTAGAACTAGACGTGATAACATTTGGAGGTGGTATTCAATAATCATAATAATATGTTGGGATATTAATAAACATCACCATCTAGTTGCGTGGTAAGCTACGAAGCTTGTGTTATGGATATCAGATAGTTGATACATTACACATATGCAACTTTTTTTATGCGACAAAGGGGGCAAACGGGCAGGAGGCTCACCTGATGGGAAGTAATCACCTCCGCCCATGGACATCTGCAACACTGCAGGGCTTGCAGATATGTTGCCGGCCTTTCAGGAAAGCGCCCTGAGGAGGGAGAAGGACGGGACGAGGGATGGGAAGTGGGCCTCCCGGACTCTTATTTACCGGACGAAATGCGACAGCATAGCTGCACTTCACGCCGGTCTTCTGTGAGAGAGTGGTACTATACGGGGCGTGCCGGCCCATTCGGCTGATACCCGAAGGTTACAAGCATGGCACTACCACTTTAAAACTTTAAATACATACATATTATAATTAAAAATACCCATGACTGGAGTACAAACATTGTGCTCAACAACTAAGCCTCCAGCGGGACTTGAACTCGCGACTGTTGTCACAGTAACTAGGGTCACTATAATTACTGCTAATTTATATATTAATACTTTATATCTTATCCAAAGATCTCGCTCTTTGGTCACATGTCTCGAGTAAAGCAGTACTCATAGCGTTTGCACGTCTATACTTTTGTTTGCGTATGAACAGTGGAACGCAGTACCACCTTAATTTACTGTCAACTTATACGAGTGCATACCTAATTGAACGTTTTGTTTGGGATAGACGATTGATAAAACTAATTTGGATTTAATTTGCGATAGTTATTGCTGTATACTAGTCTTAGTATCTGGTTTTGCATGACTTTAATTTAATTTAAACAAGCAATAAATTTGGAAAGGTCTAATAAACTTGAAATTGTTGTTTATTTCATAATTACTTTTAACTTTAGACGTACAGCGATTATAATGTACTTTTGGCTGTTATTTGCGTTCTGAACGGGGCTGAGTTCGAGAGCAGTATCATATGATGTCCGATCCCAGAAATCAATCTATACTAGACAGATTTTATCGAAACCTGTTCATTGGTTTAGTCGTGTAAACGTAATAGACATGTTTACTTTTACATTTTTAAATTCAATATAGATTATTACATCGTTATATAGATTAGGAATGGAGTTAACTTTTAAAAAGTATGTAATTAAATTATTTTTTTCATGTTTTAAAGTGTCATTTTCAATACAGAATATAATGCGAAGATTCAGAACATCTGCTTCTATTTGTTAGTAAATTAGTTTCTGCTAAAATTGGTTCAAGAACAGATTGACGTATAAAAACTAACTAAATATATTTAAACGTTCATCTTAGTATCGAGGGAAATATTATTTAATACTCATAACAGCTTGCTATGAGCTAATATAAATAAGTAAATAAATAAATATGTTGGGACATTATTACGACAGTGCCATCTGGTAACGTAGGTTTACGTTACGTGCTTGTGTTACGGATACCAGATAGTTGATATACTACACATATTAATTGTAAATACATACATATTATACATATAAACACCCATGACTGGAGTACAAACATTCGTGCTCAACAAATGAATGGCCCCAGCGGGACTCGAACCCGCGACCGCTGGCGCAAAGAGTCGGGTCACTACCAACTAAGCCAAATGTGTCGTATGTATACAATATGTCACAAACCGATAACTGCACTTTAATAAGTATAGATAAGTGACAGACGTTCACTAACTTCGCAAATCATTTACCCATTTACGCATTACGCAAAAACTCCAAATACTGATAGCAAATGTGGAAATATTCAAAAAAGGCTTACCAAATAAAATTTCATCTCACGATCGTCGTGAAGTTCGAACTTCCTCAAGTTCTATAAAGCGAATGAAACATCTGTTGTATGAACAACTCGACAAACTTTTTACTGCCATCCTGACTTTTAACTTTTCCATTATAGAGATGTTTTTTCTCTATTTTCTTGTATCGGTCAGTTTTTAGTATTGTTCTGAGGATTATTTTTTTTTAAATCTTAAGATATTCAAATCGTTTCATAATTTTGGTAAACTTAGGCTTATTTCACTTATAATGGTTCAGTGAAACATGAGCTTTTAAATATAAACTTTGAAAGTTTCAATGTTTATTCAGAAGTAATAAAAAAATTATTTAAAGCAATCTGTTACCGAAAAAATTCTTAGAAATGTGTTAGATATTCTCAGAACTACCTGTTATAGTACAAAAGATTTTTTTCGAACACAAAAAAGGGGTTCGCCCGCCTGTTCCCCAAAATTTTGATAAATTTAGATTTTATGGCTTCGATTTTAAAGCTTAATTTAACTTAGTTGTGCACATGCATACAAAAAGTTGAAAAGGATCATAGGAATTATCATCAATAAAATTATCTGTAGGGTCTTCATAAATCGTACAGGTAGGGTTTGCTAACGTACAATTAGTGGCAAGTGTACGCTCAAACAAACTATTGTAAACTTGACTTTTTCATCGTCATTCAATTTCATTTCCTACCCTTTTTGCCAGTATCTCTTTAATACACTCCTTCAATTGCCTTGTCATCCAGTAACAATTTGCTGCAGATCAGTGGCTCCTGAGTTCTAATCCCTGATTGAGTCTACACACTAATGTCAGGAAGCATCAGGGAGAAGCCTGGAGATGAACAGTTAGCAGTTCTTTTACCACCGGAGATCATCTAGAAGTTCCAGCGTCTTGATCATCATCGTTATTTCTGTAAAATATAACAGTAACGAAAAATTTGGAGTGCGATTAACCGACGTAACTGAAATCAGTCAGGAGGACCATATTATTAGTTCACTCCACATTCACTGTTACATCATAGGATCATACTTCATAGTGTACCATCATAAAGTGATAGATTATTTAGACCGATTAATTTATCGACGGCCATATTAACCTTAATTGTGCTGACATGGCCAACTATTTCTTTTGAAAGTAACTTCTGTGGATCCTTATCCTGATATTTGATCTCTCTGATCTTCCAAAGATTCAATTTCAAATTATTGTCTTTTTCAAAGTCGCTTGTATTTATATTGTCATTATGAATGTTATATGTGATCAAAATCCTTCGTTTTAACAAAACAAGACGTATAGTTTAAAAATTATCATTCTTCAGGACACAAACTACTTTAATATACGAGGACTATGTATTTTTTTTAAATATGAAAAAATCATACTTCTAAGAACATAATTATAAGTATATACGTTAAACACATAATAAAACTATAAAGTTAACTCGTATCATAAATCAAAATGAATGTAACGAAAACACGTGTTCGTCATAACTACGTACAAAGCTAACCCTTCAATCTCAATACTCTTATTAAATAACTATGATTACTTATTCATTGAATATGCACTTACGTGAGAAATACAATGGCGTGTATTGAATCAAAGGAATAAAGTTGAACAGTTAAAGGTGTTTAATGTTGCAAAATAACATTATTTTGTAACCCCGACCTCGTTTCCTATAGAATTATTTTTATTGTGTATTTAATACAATATGACAGTGGTGGCCCAGTGGTAACGGGAAAGCTTGGATAAACGAGTGATATGGGTTCAAATCCGGGTCTCGCACCTTTAATATTTTCACGTGTGAATTATAATTACCACTCGTCTTACTTGGCCAGCGTCGTAGACTATGGTCCGTGCTCCATATACAAATATGGTACAGTGTTTATATTTATAATATGTATGTATTTAAAAATTATATGTGTAGTGTATCAACTATTTGGTATCCGTAACACAAGCCTCGTAGCTTAACACGGAACTAGACGGTTCTGTGTGTAATAATGTCCCCAACATATTTATTTACATATAATTCTATTCTATTAACCGAAAAACATTTATAAAAGTTTAAACGGCTATATAAAGAGCTATCAAAATATGCATGTACATTTTATATACATACATATTATATAAAAGTAGGTGAATTAAAAATACTCTTCTTCTTCTAACTTGGTTTTAGACGCATGAGTTAACCACAAATAAGCATCAGTACCTCTAACAGCTGATATTTCCAAAACATCAGTAAAGAAATTAAACCATATATCTATGATTTTAAAGCACAAAACCACTTGTAGTATTTACTTACTACTTTTTTCAACCATCAGGTTTTTTTTTAAACCGGATTCCTACAAAAGGGTCGTAATAATAGTAAATAGATTTGTATAGTACTGTGTATACGTATTATAGATCTATGGAACTTGACGCCTTTAACAATCGATCTCTATTATGTATTTTAGTTATATACAAGCGACTCACCCTCGCTTCGCTCGGGTTCGTCCCTAGACGAGACTTGCTAGACTTAGATCGGTAATACAAAAAAAAAAAACAAAACTTTCATGCAAACTTGCTATAGTGCTTGGATCTCCTTAATCCGGCTCTGTCGTAATATTCGTTTTTACCGGCATTTAGTTAGACGTCTAATAAACAAGTTCCCTGCCAAATTTCATCATTATAAGTGAAATTTTAGATTTTTCGTGATGAGTAAGTAACTTTTGTGGCGTTGCTTTGGCACAATTATGTAATCTTAATTCTACAATAAAAAAAGAAAATAATCGGGATAAAAACCATCCTATCTTTTAAGTTCGGCAAATATTTAAAAAAAGCTTTATGATCAGATAACTTGTAGTTTCGGAATTCATCCCGGACGAACACCGTGACACGGGAATTTAATATATTTAGATAGGCACAGACAAAACAGGTCACTTTTTCTCATGTATGTCAACCGATTTACTTTTTTGTTGTCTTGTAGCTATTAGTGTTATCATTAAAATTGGAAACAGCTTTTTTATATAAAGATACATGTACACGTGCTTAAAAAAATAATTATTATACAGTATTAGTAATATAGCTTATTTGTCATACAGTAATTCTATATATTATTAGGATTATATTACCATAGATATATTCTTAAATAGTTGAGCTTTTTCTCATATTGTGTTGATAAAATATTACACTATTAAAGAAATTCAATTAATTAATCGTTTTAAGAGATAAGAGCTTTAGGAGCACATTCAAGAACTTTCAGATGTTATTGTATATTGGAATAAGATAGTTTGTCCATCATTCTCGCAGCGACTAAAACTCGAACTCGCATTTATTTCATACAAATATGTAACTAGTTCATTCTTTGAAAAGTTTCATAAAGGTTTTATTTTACCATGCATTAGATATCATGGAAAAATGCCATCACTGTCTAAATAAATATCGAATCAATACTTTTTCAATAGATTCTAGTCAACGTATTATTGTGATTTGCGTCCCACTCCATTTTTTTTCTACGGTCGGTGCATTCAATCTGTATAATAAAATAAATTGTTATAATGTATGGTCTTTTTATTTCCTTATGCCTTTAACTAGAGCTTAACTGATGCTTTTCTTAAGTATACTCAGGATAAGTTACTCTCACTTAAACGTTTTACTTACCAGTAAGTCTTGCTAGAATAGAAAAAAAATGCTAAAACCTTTTTTCTGATAGGACATTAGTTTCATACCTTATCACTTTGACATTGATGACACGTTTAGCTCAGTTGGTCGTGGGTTCGAGTCCTGCTAGGGGCATTTATTTGTGTGACGTGCTTGAATATTCGTCATGGGCTTTTGTATTTATAACATATGTTAAAAATTATATATTAGTAGTGTATATAACATAAGCCTCGTATTTGACCGTGGAATTAGATAGTGCTGTGTTTTAATGTCTAAGCATGTATATTTATTTACTTGAGCTTAAGCCAAGAATGGCCATATGATCTTGACATAAGGAAATGCAAAGTAACATTAAAGAGTCCGTTAGGACTTACAAATGTATACATACATAACAGTTATATTCTAGAACTTAAACACATGTCTATCTCATAACATTATGTTATAAAAACTAAAGTACCTCGGTTTTAATGGCCTGATAACGTCTAGCTTTCAAGTCTAAAGAAAAAAGTTAATAAAATCGTCTTGCGAAGTAACGTATTTAATTCATTATTAATGCTAAGCAACTTCTTACAAGTTGATACAAAATGAAACAGACAGGTACATGGTTTTTGTAAAGATTAGTTAAACATTACATCGAATATAGTCTCTATGTCTATAGCAATAAAGTTTATTGTATTACGAATTACATATTTATATTTGAGCGAAGTAAAAGAAGTGAATAAGTTCTACAAAAGAAGATTACAGTCTTGTGAATCGTAATAAAGTTTCACAGATTAAAAGTGTGACAGTGAAAGATAACTTCGTATGACGTTTGGCTCAGTTTATAGTGACTCTACGTGCTATGCCAGCGGTCGTAGGTTCGAGTCTTGCTGGGGGCACAAATGTTTGTACTCCAGTCATGGGTATTTATATTTATGATATTTCATTATCATCTTTGACCCTTTTTAACTTATCACTGCGGGGCACGGGTCTCCCTCAGTACGAGGGGGATCAGGCCATAGTCCACCGCGCTGGCCCAGTGCGTGTTGGCGGACTTCACATGTCTTTCGAAAACTTGCTTGGTTTTCTCAGACATATAGTTTCCTCACGGTGTTTTCCTTCGCCGTAAGACAAGTGGTAAGCATGATAGAAAATGATTCGCACACGAAAATATCAGAGATGCGAGAGTCGGATATGAACCCACATTACTCGGTTATCCAAGCGAGCGCGTTACCGCTGGGCTATCACCTTACCTTATGATATTTTCGTATTTAAAATTATAATATAAGTGTGTGTCACCTATCTGGTATTATAAAGATGAAATATTTGTGTTACTGTATGTTTGTGACGAATAAACTCAAAAATTACTGGACTGCTTGCAGAAATTCTTTCATCATATTGTTGCATTCTAAAAGACCAAAGGTCTACAATACAAAAGAACATATCAATATCTATAAAAAAAACTCGCTACATGCCCAACGATTATTATGTCACTTTTACATTTTAAATTTTGATAGAAATGCTGACCAAAATCAGACCTAAAATGGTCTGATTTCCATACATCAAACATTTCATATTCAAGACTGTTTCAATACCTACAGATTACTTTTCTAATTTTTTAAATCGGACACTCCATCTTAACAAAATACTAATAGAAAAATAAAGCATACTAAATATAAGCCATACTAAAAAAACACATTCGAATTAAAGACGTAACTAAAAAACCCAAAGGAACATCTTGTTCGAAGTCAGATAAATCCGAACACCGAATAAAAATAGACAAAAGTAGAGGAAATGAAGTAAATGATAAACTGTCTAGCCCATTTATATAAGATATAAACGAAAAATATGTCCAGTCATGTAGAAACGGCTGTTGCCGAACTTTTTCATTCTCTTCTGACTGATTGATAATACGCTGGAGGCAACATGATTTATAGTTTCATATTACTACGAAAATTATTATCTATGACATTCCTCGTTGCTAATAACAAGGAGTTTTGGATGTATCGATTTTTAATATATACGAGTGGTTTTGGTACTCCTAAATTCATTATAATGTACAGTGGAAATTTAAAGCCAGTTTATATCTATATATATTCTTTAACTTACTTACTTACCTACTTACTTACTTACTTACTTACTTACTTACTTACTTACTTTAGGTATCTATATCTCTATAATAACTATATAAGTAAATAAGTAAGTATGTTACAGAATAGTTTGTATTTATTAGAGTCTAAAACTTTTGGTAAGGTCTTAACATGTAGTGTAAATTACTTAAAACGTTATGGATGTAATGCGTAATAATAATTGCATGCGTAAATATTACTAGCGACTCACCCTCGCTTCGTTCGGGTTCATCCCTTGAGACGTATAAACGATTAATATAAATTTATCAGAAATTAAATATTTTCTCGGCTTTTTTCTACTATAATATGCATTATAAATATAACCTTTTCTCTTGAATAAATATTTCGTTGCATAGTTTAAAGGGTCTAAACTTACAGACAGCGAAAAGCGAATTTGTTATATACAGAAATAGTCCAAAAAATCTTACAAATATATGCTTGAGTGTAACTTATGGGGTTATTAAAAAAAGCTATGAATCTTTCAACAATGCATATTTCCTTAGAATATACACGCTGTGTTTATTTACATAATATTTCACATTTTAAATACTAAATACTACATTTAACATAACGAACCGGTCTCACGCAAAGGAAAAATAAAAAAATACAAAACACGTGTAAAACAATAAAATTAAACTAATTTTAGACCTTGCTAAAATGCAGGAACTCATGCGCACACCCATATATTATAAGGGGTGCTCAGACTTTTTAGTGACATATTAATACTCATGTTGCTCGCAACTTTACTCGTGATATTTATGTCAATAAAAGCCTATGCCTAGGCCAATTTAGAAAATGAGCTATTTTCATTACAAATAACACTCAAATCTGTTAAGCCAATAAAGCTGAAAAAATAAATACAATAATATAATATTATGTAATATGAACAATAGTTTTTATTTGAATGTTAAAAGGGCTTTATATAACTCAAGTTTGATATTTAAAAAAACTCATTCACTCGTATGTTTGTTGTAAAGCATGCAATGCTTTGCAACGTTGAGAACCAAAAACCAAAACAAATCCTCGTAAATATCTTAAAAAATCTATTTAAGTTTTTGAATTCAGTCAAAGTAATAAGGTAAAAGTTAGTAAGCCTTGCAAAATAATATTCAAGAATAATAATTTTATATAATCACCATGTGTAAGCAAAGTTTATGTATGTGTGAGTGGGTTTGTTTGTGTGTGTATGCGTGTTTAGTTGTGTGGGTGCGTGTCAGGTAGCATCAGCTGTTCGTATCCCATATGACTTCAAGGACGAAGTTATTTAAAAGTTATTTGAAAGTTTACGTTATGTCTATTTATGGGCTTAACTTCATCATTTGGGGTAAAACTTTGTAGTATTATTAGTAGTAGTGTACTAAAATATTAAAACTTTTCGCTATTATGGATAATAGAATGGTTTAGTATATTTTGCTTTACATCAACTTATAAATTTAAATCAAAATTTTGTGTAAGAACGTCTTAAAATAATATTATTTGGCTTTGTTTATATAATTAATACATTTTTTTTAAATTATAGGCATTAATAATTGCATTTTAATACGAATTGAACTTTTTTCCATTATTATGTAAGCTGTTTCAATTTCCTTTAATAATATTATATCTTTTATGTTATAAATATTTTATAAGTATATTCCATATACTAAACATAAAAAATATTGTTTAAAAAAGTTATTTTGTAACAAATGCGCATCTTTATATAAAGATATTGACTTAGTAATAAATAAATAATTTATGAAATTTTCTGTCCCCGGACCAGAAAATCCGGTATGGCCTACAAGTAATTAATGTCAATGTAATAAGCTGTTTAATATAAGAGCTTTTTATATTTTACGAAGTTGGTATGACAATGTATATATTATATGCATTAGTAAATGTGTATGTATAAAAAATAAAATAGTGGTTTGTTTGTGTACATACATAATAACCTCTGGAACTAAGAACCGATTCAATAAATTCTTTAACTAGCATAATAAGCTTTAACTATTACTAAACTAAAGCTTTACGTACCACACTAGCCAAACTAATATTTTAAACCTCCAATTTCAAAACCACTCGCCAAGTTTAAGTTTAAACTAAATTTGAATTATAAAACGCATTATACATAATAATTGTTAACTATGTAGATACGAAATGACTTATTATCGTACGTCCTAACTGAGCTCACAACCGCGGTCACAACCCACAAATCATGTAATTTGCCACAATATTTGCATCACTAAATTCATAAATCAATACTCAATATAACCTATTCATTAATTATTGTATACAAGTACTAAATCATAGGAGAACAAGTAGAAAGTAACTACCTAGCCTGAGTAACAAGTTAGTTAAAATGATTTGTTGTACACACAGAGCTTTTAAACTGTAAGAGCTTTTATGTAAAGCGATATGAGTATAAATTATTGTATTAAGATGTAAAATAACTGTAAAACGAAGTTTAGTTAAACATATAGCGATGTTCTGCGAAGTTATGATTGAATTTTAGTTAAGCCATTTGAAAGGCTTTTTGATGCTTGAAGAAGAATAGAATAGTCAAACTTGTACAATGTATAATACTAGCGAATAACTCTCGCTACGCTCGGATTCGTCTCTACCTATATCGGTTAGTATACAATAAATAGATATGACATATTTTAATAAAACGTATTATATTTGTAGAATAAATGAAATTCTACCTGAATCTAATGTACATTATTTTTTTTTTAAATCTCACTGACATAGAGATTATCGATACAGAACTATAGTTTTTAGAATTTTTGTCTGCCTCGAAATGCATTACGAGTAAACTGCTAAAGGGATTTCGGTGAAATTTTGTATGGGATAGCTTATTATCCAAGTAAACTTAACTTAAAACATTTTGTACTGCGGAAAAATATATCATCTTTGATATAACTATCATCATCATCATCATCATCAGCCCTTTTTAACGTCCCACTGCTGGGCACGGGCCTCCCTCAGTACGAGGGGGATCGCCATAGTCCACCGCGCTGGCCTAGTGCGTGTTGGCGGACTTCACATGTCTTACGAAGACTTGCTAGGTTTTCTCAGACGTGCAGGTTTCCTCGCGATGTTTTCCTTCACCGTAAGACAAGTGGTAATCAGAATAGAAATGATTCGCACATGAAAATATCAGAGGTGCGAGACCCGGATTTGAACCCGCATCACTCGGTTATACAAGCGACGCGTTACCGCTGGGCTACCACTGGGATATAACTATATTAAACGTATAATTTTTAAAGTCTAAATCGCCTTAAGTATTAAAATATGAATAGTTAAAAGTATTTCCCTGGAAATTTCGAAGAGCGTTGTTTTAGATCAAAAGTGTCTTAATTAAAAGTTTTAACAGACCCATTTCAATGACTTGTTAACATAGACTTAGAAATATTTCATCTTAAATGAAAAACGTTGTTCCGTTTGAAGATTTTACCTTTGAATAAAAATTAGGAATTGACAAAAAAGAATTTATTATTATAAGAAATTATTACTCTTGAGATATTTTTAATGTATTCTTTTTATATTCTCGGAACAGAAATACTGGAGTGTAATTAGTTATTAAATATAGACACTAATTACTTTTTAAATTAAAAAAAGAGACGATTTCAATGATTTTAAGACTTGTATATAACATTACAACAACGCTCTATACATTTGAAATAGTTACAATCTAACGTATCTAAGCTATAGATATCATAATATAATATGTACAAACAACAATAGTAGGTACTACCTTTGAAGTCGGTCAAAAAGGCCTAGATCAAGAATTTTGTTCATAAATCGAATCTGTGACCTAACAAACTTAAATGCACCGGACTTTAACTTAGCAACAATATTCATATAATTAAAACATTCAAAGTCGAACCAACTTAAGGAAACGATCAGCTGACGACGCACACACGCATACATATAGGATGTTGACGGTAACAATGAGAGGGATTCGAAAAAAGCACAAGAGCTTTACATTTCATAAATAAAAGCTTTAAATTCATCATCAATTTATTCAAATTTTAACTCTTATCACATAGCAATAGAGCATAAATTTATACGAACTTATTTTAGATTTGTGACGCTTTTACATTAAAAAGCCCTAGACTGGAGTGATAAGGATAGAAATAGTAAAATTCGTATTAAATTATCATGTAAGACAGGGATGGGAATATTTTATTTTGCATTCCTTTTTTCAAAAGCTCATGGGATGCAAGGTGCGTTTGGTTTTAATTGTGACCTGACTGATATGTGACGTTATGCATGACTTTTTTATTTCATCTATAGAATACAAGTATTTTGTAGTATAGAGGTAACCAGTTTATACAAGTATTTTGATGTATAGTAATCATTTTATTACATCCATTGAAATAACACGAATATTGTATGAGATCATTCAGAATTGAATATCTATCATATTATTCTTCGACTAATATGGGGACTTGAACGAAGAATAAAATAATTTGTAATAACATGTTAAATACTTATACTTAATGAATGTAAAAGTTATTTTATGGGACATTTTAGTGACTACTACAACATATTTTTTGTTTAAACGACAATAAATCAAACGACGAGCGAACTAGTAAAATTTTCAGTTTTTTATACCAGAATACGTCATGTAAATGCTGATATGTTGATCATTTTGTCAAATTTGAAGATATGAATAATAATGTATTTTAACCGACTTTATTTATTTATTTATTTATTTATTTATTTATATAGGTTTACCAACAGTATATATAAGAATGTGTTTTATAAAAATAATCATTACTATAATCGAGGATCATCTTAAATATACCAATTACAGGTAAACACAACATTGTTATGACATAAACAGAACAGAACAAAAAAAGAAACAAAATAATCCTAATTTAAAAATAATAAACTAAACCAAGTAAGATAAAATAATTAATTGAATGTAACAAAAACATATTATAATTTAAAACAATAAAAATTTAATTATAGATAATTATTTCAGTTTTAAAGAAAAGTGATTATTTAATTTTTTTTTAAATTTAGGTAAAGAGTCGTCAAATATATCTAAGTCTAAAATTACTTTATTTAACATATTATAAAAATTACATATTCTTATAATTGGAGAATTTGCTCCAAGATTGGTACGCACAAATGGATAATAAAAAATCCTAGTCATTGGTTGCCTAGGGATTTTACTTGGAACACAGATTGAAATTTGTGACAGAAGATGACTGCCTGACTTTATTAAGAAGGTATGGTTTTTGTGTGTATGTCAGGAGATGCCAGTTTTGAATAGACATTTTTAAGGTTAAGAATTACATATGGTTATTCTATGAGAGGAGATAAATCCTTAAAATCATGTAATCTCGTCCATATGCTATCATAATCCGCTAGCTTTCGTCCACTACTAGACATAGGTCTCTACCGTTGCACGCTACTGGGGTCGATCTTCAAAATAATCTCCAGATTCTATCTTCCATCCCTAGCGATGGAAATGTTAAAGTGTTTTAATTAATATTATTACAATTATAATTAAACTTTTTTGATTTTAACACCACAGTTATATGGCATATTTTTGTTCCTAACGTATTGAATGTTTTACAACGAATATGGTCACGGGATAAAGTAATAGATGTCTGAAAATTTATTACAGACAGTATCTACCCAGAAATTTCATTTAAGTTAATTGTCCTCAGTACGAAATTGTTAGATTCGTAAGTGCTACTCATATTCTTTATTAAAATTATTATTTATTAGATATTAAGGTGAACTTACCTTATATATATTTATTATTAATCTTTAAGACAACAATGATTAAAATATAATAATTAAATTTAGCGAATAAGTACTCAAATGGATTTTTAATAAACTTAATGTGTTCTAAATTAATTTTGCTAAAAACCAGTTACGGTTATAAGTTAACGAAAATTGTTAACTTAAGTAATATATAGGTACTCGTACAAATAAATTTAAATTTTCGTCACTTTGTTTACGACTTCTGACATAAAAATCGTAAAATATTAAAATATGATTGAGCTTTTTATTCTAAGACTAATTACTAATGTACTCAAAATAAAATGTAGTAGTGTTCGTTCACAAGCAACACAACTATAGGCATTCTAGTAGTAGTAGTAGTATTCTATTAATATATTATATAGTATATAATATGTATTCTATATATACACATATAAATACAAGTAATTATGCTTAAAGCTATTGAAAGTATAGAAAATATAAGTTCAAAACAACTTCAATCTTAACATTTAAATTATCTTCAACGATCTTACAACAATTTTCCTAGAAGTCTTCAAATCATTAAACTCATAAATCTTTATCCAACAAAGTACAGCTGTCGTATCAGCTGATCACGCACACATACAATACGAACCAAGGCCGCAAGTAAAAAAGGGAGCCCGACTGGCTTCAGTATGTACGCCGCATGTCAAAGACTAAAATATGCGTGTAGGTTCATTAAAATAATGTTGAGAATATATTTATTTTGACGACAGGTTTGGCTCCTGCAGTGCCGGCGGTTGCGGGTTCGAGTCCTGACAGTGGCATTTATTTGTGTGATGAACAAGAATGTTTGAACCGAAGACATCTGTGCTCACAGACAGACAGAAAAAAAACTAAAATCTATAGATTAGGTACCTCTGTACCAATAACAATAACTATTTCAATATTTTTTTAAATAATATTTAATTATAAATGAAACTACCTTTTCGGATTTTGTCGCGGATTTATTTTGATTTTTAGCTCCCGACGTTTCGAATGCTTTACAGCAATCATGGTCACGGGAGAGACTAAAGTATTTGACGTCTCATAAGTTTGTATACTTGTTACAGACAGTGCCTACCCACAATTTACAAAAAAATTTGAAAATGGTATCAGAGTAGGCCTAATTCAATTCAATTATTTCCTTTAATGGCTTCCAGGCGTGCCGGTTGGGCACAGTTGACTTCGCCAATGTCGCGTAGAATGGAGAATACACGATATAATATATAGATTGATCGGTGAATACGAAAAAAAACAAACACTAAAACTGATTACATGTAGAAACGGAGCGATTCGTTGTAAAATCATAACCTACAACAGACAACACAATATATACAAAACTATAATATATAAAAAAAAAGTTAGATATACAAGTATTATATATTATGTACAATGTATCTATTTCTGTGTACATATATTAGAAATAATAAAATTTAATTTTATTATTTCTAATATACGTACACAGAAATCTACATAATGGACTAAACACAAACATTAACAAACAATTAACATTAATAGGACGGGGGACTTTACAAGGAAGGGTGTCATAGAGAGGATACAGAAGTTTGGGACAGTTGAAAAGGATATGGGAAGAGGAGCCTTCGTCCAGGCCACATTCACACAGGGAGTGGTCCCTGACTCTGATCTTTGCCAAGTGCACAGGAGTACATGCGTGACCAAGACGTAGACGACAAATGGTAGAAATAACCCAGCGTTCCACCTGTTTGCATCGGGAAAACCAAGGGCGTTTTGGGATCTCAGGCTGAATTGCAGCATAATGTTTACCTTTAAAAGATTTTGATGTGTTCCAGAATATTTCCCACGATTTATCTAAGCAAGATTTTGCAATAGATAAAAGATCCTGCGCTGAGTTAGAAAAATACTCCAGTGACCCGCACTGCACAGCAGCTTTGGCACAGGAGTCAGCCGTTTCATTTCCAGGAATCCCAGAATGGCCTGGAATCCAAACTAGTGAGACAGCTAAACCCCTTATAAAATTTTAATTCTAAACATTTATATTTAAATTTAAATAATTTAAAAATAATTTATAATTATGGCAATATTATTAACTTATTTTTAGCTAGTATTATTATAATTATTATAATTTTTATTTTAATATTAGTTATTCAAAAGTATTATGTAGTGTTGCGTGTGTATGTGTAAATATAATAAAACGTATATTTTCTTACCTATAAATTGAATAATACCTATAAATTGCTAAAAAAGTCAAAATAAATCCGCGACAAAATCCGAAAAGGTAGTTTCATTTATAATGTCGAATATTCGCGTAAATCTAAGAAAGTATTATAATATTTAATGTGCAGGTTTGACTCAATTACAATTTTATTATAAATATAGATAAAACTATTTTATTTTTTTTTTCATTTTTGGTTCCCCACTTTTCGAATGCTTTACAACAATAATGGGCACGAAAAAGATTCGGATTCATATCCTCTCATCCTGTCACTATTGGTAGTATAATAAAATTAAATAAATCACATCTGATTTTTAATCTATGACTGAAGTCCAGTGATTTGATTTTAGTCTGTGTGAATACACCACGTCATATCCGATGGTCGTGTAAGTATATCCTTTCAAGTAAGTCTACCTGATATTTTATACTTTCTTTGAATTTATGTGTGTTTAAACAGAATGAGCTTTAACCGTGCTTTTTTTACCAGTTACTAAGTATGACCACAATTTCTAAGAAAACATTTCTTGAACTACTGATATTTACTTAAAAGGCTATAGAAATACTAGATATTAACAAAATAAGTTAATATCAAGCTTCTCTATTGTCTAAGCTGTAATGTATTGCATTTGTTTGGCATCGATTCAAATTAAATTTTATTTATTAGATAGCTTTAGTTAAATATAATTTTGTATTGTTGTATTCGAGCAGGTTTTTTTAAATGAATAAATCACTTTGTCAACCGACTTCCAAAAAGGAGGAGGTTCTCAATTCGTCTGTATTTTTTAACGTATCGAAATATTCTTTTTAAAAAGTAGAGGGAGACCTTAGAAAATTAATTAAAAATAGAGGAAAATGTAACAATTTTCCATTTCTAATAGTAGGAACGTAATACTATTTTTGCCCGTGACTTCGTTAAAGTACTTCGTACAGTGTAGTTGTGTATGTATAGCTGTTTGTTACTCTTTCACGATAAAAATACTGAATAGATTTTGATGAACCGTTACATATTTTATACACGTCATAGTAGTACATAAGCTATTATTTACGAAGATAAAATCATAAGAAATGAATTACGCGTAGAGCTGTTAATATGCCAGTATAGAGAAAGATATATAGTCAATATCCAAATCTACACTAAACTACCTTTTGCGCAGTCAGTCAATACATAATACATTGGTTTACCACATATGCTATATTTTAGTCATAAAATTAGCCAAAAGAAGAAGCCAGTCGTTTGCTGAAAGATAAATACATATACGAATGAGTATCAGAAATATATGTCAACTAACTATTCCCGCGGTTCCGCCCGCTTTCTAAAGACGAAAACCTAATTCTCTTACATATTAATAAATTACTCGTACCACTTTCACTACTCACTGCAATATTGATAAAAATGGCATTACCTAAATTATATACCTCCCTTATCACCTTAGGGAATAAAATATAGCGTACAACTATTCTCAGCCAAACCAAATATGCACAAAAAAAATCATAAAAAAACGGTCAAACCGTTTCGGAGGAGTTCAATAACAAACACTGTGACACGAGATTTTTATATAGATGTTTTATTAAGGACGTACCTTAGCAACGCCAGGTTACGTCCCTAGTGAAAGTAATTGTCAATATCCTAACATTAAAATTGAAACCCTAAAAAACAAAACATTTAGCTTTTACGACTAAAATTTCTAATTTAATTTTTATGATTGAAATTCTATCATAAAATGTTAATTATATTTAATGAGTACTTAAAATACAAGGTGATCTTACTAATTAGGTAAAGGTTAAGATAAAAAAGCTGCTGTTGTAATATTTTACTATTTAATTACGTTATATTGAATTAAGAGCGACTTTCTTTAAGATAATTTTGATATTTGTTTACGTGTACTTATTAGCTTAATCTTTTGCTTTTAAAATGTATTCTAAAAAGGCCCCAAACAAAACAAGGTCAGGTTGTAGACCTTTCTAGGGTTTAAAACTTTTACCGAATCGATTCACTGGATTGGGTTGAAAGATAACAGACAGCATTTCGCATTAATACTATTATTTTGTTTGTTGGAAAGTGACATTGACCATTTTTTGATTTGCACTGTTTGAATGAATTCGGGCAGTTCATTAAAAATAATAATAATTATGTATAAATTAGTAGTTAAAGGAACTTTAGAAAATAATGCCACTGACGCTCGTTGCGTGTCTCATAATCGTATTTTAAATTAAATCGCCGTGTCGTGCTAGCGTTTAATTTTAAGTTCACTAGGGCATGCCGTTCAAATTTGTGGACTTACATTTTCTGTCGAAAAGCCATAGAACTTGCTATGGTGATCATGAATATAATAAAGCAGAAAAAATAAAATATTGTAGGTGTTTTTGTTTTTTATCGGAAAAATATGACTTAAGAAAAATTCTAAATTCGTCAAGCATGTTCTGATCAATTTAATCAATCAGACTCAAGTAGCCTACTATGAAGCCACTAAGAAAGTAGCCAACTGCTGCAGGTGAGTGCATAGAGCATACTCTATTTTTTCAGTCGCTAAGTCCAATGGTACTTAAGAACCTTGGAGACGACCAATGAGAGTCAAAGCACAGAACTGACTTTACACTATCCCGATAACATGACAGCATTCTTTTTAAACTTTAATAATAGTCCGACTTTAAATACCTTATAATCGTATTACCTCATAGTAATTACTACTGAAATTCAATCTTAAACCGGCGAATTTTGTTACCAATCAGACAAATTAGACTATACCAATATTTATACCTGTTCTAATATATGCAAGGTTTTTATCGATTATCTATAGCATTGATAGTAAAGTCATTACGAAGATATTCAAATAAAAGGATCATCGGAAGCTGGTTATTTTTCAGAATTCCTTCAACTTATTGCATTCCTTAGTGACTAAGCCAATAAAATCTCAGATGCAGGTTCTTGATATTACTCATAGGTCAATAGAATGATAGTAATATGATTCATCGATCTGTTCTTCCTTTTTGGGTGGTAGAAAATGATGGATGGTGGGTTATGGTTCTCAATTCAATGGAAGTATATATGTATATATGTAGTGGTACATAAAATTTCAATTGTTAATATTATGTTGGGACATTAACACACAGCGCCATCTAGTTCCGTGGTAAGCTACGAGGCTTGCGTTACGTATACACCCACGACTGAACACCAACATTTGTGCTCAACAAATGAATGACCCCAGCGAGACTCGAACCCGCTTAAACTAAGCAAACGTGTCGTCCAAATATACTCTTGATCTATCGTTGATAGTAAGATTTCTTTTGTGAAATATAGTAGGTACAGCACTACATCAGGATCTTTTCTACTTTTTTGACTTTCGTATTAATAAAAATTCTCCTAAAACACCCCAAACAAATTTAACCCCTCCGTTACACGTATAATATATAATTTTTTATCTTTGATAATTAATTTGTCAACAGTCTTATCAGATAACATTAATTATTCAGTAAAATATAAGGCTACAAATACAATGAGTGTGACATACGCGCAGACGAACATTCTAAATTTTATTCCGATTCGTAAACTTAATGCAGTGATAGATATAAACTAAAGTGATACATGCTACGAGGCTTTTGTTATGGATATGATATAGTTGATAAACTACACATATATAACTTTATATTCATATATTTTATTATAAATATAAGTGCCCAGGACAAGAATACATAATATAGAGTATATTTGTGTTGATCAAAAAAATAGCCTCCAACGGGACTCGAACCCGCAACCACTGGTGCAGCAAGTAGGATCACTACAAACTGAGCCAAACACATCATCATTTTAATACAATTATATATGATTTAAAAAAATAATTGTATCAAGTCGCCTAGTACGAACGCGGGCAATACCCCGCTGTCACAAAGTCACTCGGATAAGCTTCTAATTCGTTAAACAATACCGCTAGTTAGACATCTTTCAGCTGGAAAATATACAAGAGTTTATTAAGAATGTATACAATATACGTTTATTATTTGAAACTTGCTGTGAATTTTCCTGACTTTTTAACTTTTGTTAACCTAATTTTTTTTTCTAATTTTACATGCAAAAGTGACCCTGTCTGTCTCGCTCTGCGTTGCTATTTTAAAAAGCTTCGACGACACGTTTGGCTCAGTTTCTAGTGACCCTACTTGCAGTGGAGCGTTCCCGGGTTCGAGTCTCGCTAACCCTAGCTCCATGGTCAGCATGAGACTTGTGTTATATATATATACATACAAACATTCGTGCTCATAAAAATTAATGCGCCCAGCGGGACTCGAACCCACGGTAACGCCACGGTCGCTGGCACAGCCAGTTACTAAAAAATAAGCCAAAAGGCGTTCATCAAGTCCTAACTAATTAATGTTCAAATCTATTTAGAATATAACACTTCGCGGTTAAGTCTATAACGCTGAGTGTCAATTTAAAGTAAAGTAATACTGAAGAATAACCACAATCCGGTTAAAAAAAATAAATATAAAGGAACTTAATATGTCATGTTCCAAACAGTTAAGGGCTTCGACCTTTTATAAAATTAGGGTATACGCACCTATTATTGCCTGTCATGTAAGCAAATTTTAAGTGACTTGTATTTATTTAGATATTAGTTTCTACTTTTAGCTTAGTGCGAATCGGAGTCCTGGCCTCTTTTTTTATATTTTTATACATGTGAATTATTTTTTTACGTGATTACTTACGACGTGTCTTACAGTGAAATAAAACACCATGATTGAAGGGAGCACTAGTAGGACGTGAAAGAGCCAAATGCTTACATAAATACTCATTTTATTTTTTTAAGAAATCTGCGCAGTGGTGGCCCAGTGGTAACACGCTCGCTTGGATATCCGAGTGATGCGGGTTCAAGTCCGTGTCTCGCACCTCTGATGTTTTCATGTGCGAATCATTTTCTAACATGATCACCATTGAAGGAAAACATCGTGAGGAAACCTGCATGTCTAAGAAAAACCTAACAAGTTTTCGAAAGACATGTGAAGTCCGCCAACACACACAAGGCCAGCGCGGTGGACTATCGCCTGATCTCCCTCGTACTGAGGGAGGCCCGTGCCCAGCAGTGGGACGTTAAATAAAAAAAAGGGCTGATTTCATTACAAGAAATCTAAACAGTTAAAAATATACAAAAGAACTAATGTTATATTGAAATTTAAAATGATAGTTATATGTAAAACAATTATAACTTATATTCTATTCTAGAAAACAGACATTTTTACATTGTGAAATCGTAGACTACTAAAGTACCTCATCTTAACAACAAACAGTGCTTTAAATATTTTTACTATGCTTCCGATGAAAAAACTTAAAAGCTCAGGAGGATGAGACAAGATACTTTTACGACTAGAATATTCAAGTACATGCTCTTTTCATACTTTAAACTTTTATTCAATATGTAAATTTTTATATTGTCATACTTCATTTTGGCTCAGACTACGAGAAGAGTTGATTAAATTATACAGAACCGTACTGTTTCAAAGAGAACTTTGTTATTGAGTAATTATACGTACAAGAAACGCTATGAAAGAAATATCCAGGCTTTAGGAGCTTAGTGAACGTCTGACTTTGAATGTTCTTCTTATATACTAGTTACAGCACACAGTTTTAGCTGTTTTTAGTTTGATTAAATATACCTTAATATTTCTTGACTAAAACATATACTAAGGCAAAACTTTGGCTATATTTAGCAAATTCGTTCATTAATAATTAACTTTCCATAATAGGGTCTTTCGCCTTTAAAAATTAACCTATTTCTATGTCAGTACGCCACATGTCTCGCACTATGAGAATGTGAAATATAATCATAGATGAAACATGTTTTGTTGTACGAGACGTAAACAATATACTCGTACGTATGGTTTTTTGATGTTTAGAAATTGTAAGGATGAGAACTAAAAGTTCCTAAGCTTTCATAAAAGCTCTAGTTGCTTACAATTTTGATTAACATCAATTCAGAACAATTTATGTACATAAATGCACGAATCGTTGATATAATATAACTTAACATACTAGCGTCTTACCATCGCTCCGCTCGTGTTCATCTTCCGAAAGGTTTGGACGTTTAAGTTAGATTTCTTGGAAATCACATGTTTTCTACTATATTATAATTATGGCCGATATATAATTTCCACCAGTGGGTGATTACTAGCTTATATAAATATATTTATTACAATTGGACTTGTATAATACGTAAGCGCGACGTCACTGGCAGGATACGGTCAATCCTACATGAGCACTAGCGACTCTCCCTCGCTTCTCTTTGGGCTCATCTGTAGTGAAAAACAAAATCATCCCACGGGAACTGTACGGATTTTTATGAAAAGAAGTAACCTGTGTGCTATCTTAGTCCACAATCAATCTCTTTGCCTGTCATCTCCTTACTCCAGATTCAGAGTAACAAAGATCGATCTTCACAAACGTTCACATTTATAATCATTTGTCGATTATGATTGATTTATTTATAATTAGCAAACCTTGCCCGCTTTGCTTGGTGATATTTAGAATAAATTAAACGGTGTTTATAATTTTTTAATGAAATAAAATTAGCCTAAGTCACTCCTTATAACATTAGCTATCTGCGAGTGAAAGTCCCAACATAATCGGTCCAGTTGCTTGAGAGATTAGCCTGAACAAACAGACAAGAATTGTTATGTTTTTTTACGTTAGTATCGTATATACTTTCTTATGCATATAGTGAAAAGCTGTTAATTGGAAATGAAAAACAGACACATCAACTATATTTATATATACTGATGTGTGGTACTTCTACCAACGCTTATTCTAAGTTCCAAGCCTACCCTGTATTAGAATTTAATTTCCTGACGTCGGATATAGATTCATTACCGACTAATTAATAATATATGTGAAGGGTTATATCGTTGTTGTTTGATCAATTTAACTTCGTATTAAATAATAATCTAATTAATTTAGTAAAATTAGTCTGCTATACACTTTTGATCATAAAATTGGTTAAGTGCGAGTCGGATTCGCATAAAGGAAGGTTCTGTATTTAATGGAAAATTTAGACTATTGGTTATGCCTTTAGGATAGTAAATATTAAGATTTCTAATGTTTACATGTGCTTATTTTTTATATTCGTGTGATGAGCACTTATCTTATGAAATCAAAAAAAAATGCAAAAGACGTATGAAGTTTGCCAACCCGCACTAAGCTAGCGTCGGCCAGGAGGTCCGTGCATAGAAACGACACGTTAAAAAGAACTAATTACAATAATTTTACGACAATGAAGTAGTGACATCATATCAAAACATCATATTTCCTGATATATCACTACATATTATAATACAATGTCCTCCACCGCGTCTGTCTGTCTGTCTGTTCGCGATAAACTCTAAAGCTACTGCACTGATTTTCATGATGTTCTCACCAATGGATAGAGTGGTTTTCGAGAAAGGTTTTGGTATATAATTTGTCAAGTTTTTATATACATTCACTAGCATAACCTGCGGCTTCGCTTGCGCTTAATCGCGCTAAAGAGTTTGCTATAAAATCGTTAATTGCGTCACATTTTTACAAACGTTGTACTCGTAGTATCATGTATAGAGAGTTGGGTAGAACTTGGTTCCCAGGTAACAAGGCCCTCATACGTGTGCCGTGCCACGATGGATAAAGATTACAAAGCATTTCCTTAAAAACAAACAATGTACATTTATTTCTATCGCATAAGTTACTGCTAATTTATTTGGCTGAGTTCGCGTGAGTACAAAACTACTTTTTATGACTGTTGAAGGGTTGCTTGCGACTTGTACCGTATCAAGATCAAGCAAATTTATTGTAAAATTTTATAATTTTTAACCGGCATCGAAAAGAAAGATTCGTGTTTTGGACATAGTGTTATGCGTACTCTTAGAAAATATAGCATAATTTTGAAGCTTTTAAATTGCTAAAGCTCATATTAGTGACGTGGTAAAATATGCAGATCCTTATATATAAGGGAATTGAAACGTAAGCTTGATTAATTCCATTATTAAACAAATCGTTACATAAATCTATTTACATCTTACGATATAATTTAATTTTTAATTTAAGCGTGAATGTTAACTTTCGTATTTTTATTTGTAACCCAACTTAAATTATTGAGCATATTTAATCTGTGCAGATGTCACGCAAAACGCGTTAAAAATTAATGGTCGTTGTAATGTGACATCATTAATTTTCATTTTTAAATTTTGCAATAATGTTTCATAATAAAAAATAGTTAACATATAATAATTGAACTTATTATGTATATTGTTTTTTTTAAAGAAAAACTTCAAAAGCTCCTTATAATAGAAAGTAAGTATATAAAAAAATGGGTTGGGTTTAGAATCGTTTGGCAGGAGTTGGTGGTTGAAATTTATATATTTGATAGAGGTATATTCACTGATCACAATAATAATAATCACAACAGAAGGTAATTCATATTTTTAGAGAAAATTAAATAAAAACTTAACGGCCATTATCACTGTTAGAGTAGGATAACAAATGTGATTTCGTATATGTTAGACAAGGACGTACGATTATTATGTCAAAAAAAATGTTTTATCTATGTCAAATGGCGCCAAATTTAGTTCCGCTTTTGTTTCGATTTGTGTGAATGTGTTTTTATTGTAAGATATTAATAGTGTTGTATGATGATTTTTTTTCTTTCAATCTGGATAACATAAGTTCAGAAGGTTAATCCTTAGAATTTTTAGTTCTTTCTAGGTGGGTTAGGTTAGGTTAGATATATAACCACAACGCAAGAGCCGAGCGAAGCGTGCCGCGGCAGCGGCCGGCGAGTGCCATAGTCCGACTTTCTTTCTTTCGACTTGGATAACATAGGTTTTGCGGGTCAATCTTAAGAATGTTTTGTTATTTCTAGGTATGTTAGGTTAGATATATGACCACATCGCACGAGCCGAGCGAAGCGTGCCGCGGCAGCGGCCGGCGAGTGCTATTTTCAAAATCTATTTTCTCAGGAACTATGAATTACCTTGTAATGGGAGTTATATAGGGATAATAGGAAGCATCCCCTCTTTACCTCCCCCACCTACCACCACCATCGTCCTGCCAAACGATTCTAAACCGCAACCAAAAAAATAACTGACGCGAAGTACATTATATAGAAATACTTCTACCTCATTAACCGTTTTTTGGCTTCGCGCCCGGCTGGATTGCCGGACGCTAATGAGCCCTCCACCACGACAAGGAAAACACGCTGTGAGGATAGAGGGGTGGAAGTACCTACTAGTACTCGCGTAAGCACCTATTAATACTAGTATTTAAAAATATAAAACAATTTTAAAGGAAATTAAAATAAATTATTCACTTATTGTGTCATTAATTATTAATTAAAAAGTGAAGATCAAATGTTCCTTTATAGCGTTTTGTAATTAATTAATTTTAAGTACAACGAACGCTAAACGCTGTGTTTTTTATTAGCGACTAGCGACTCACCCTGGCTTCGCTCAGATTTATTCAGTTACGTTTTTAACGATTAATGTGAAATAAGATATATAGATCATATGTATTTTAGTATGTCTTCAGCCTCTTTTAACGTCCCACTGCTGGGCACGGGCCTCTCTAGTAAGAGGGGGATCAGGCCATAGTCCACCGCGCGTGCGGCGTGTTGGCGGACTTTACATGTCTTTCGAAAACTTGCTAGGTATTCTCAGACATGTAGGAGGAAACCTCACGATGTTTTCCTTCACCGTAAGACAAGTGGTAATCATGATAGAAATGATTCGCACATGAAAGTATCACAGGTGCGAGACCTGGATTTGAACCCACATCACTCGGTTATATGAGCGAGTGCGTTACCGCTGGGCTACCACTGCCGCTATATATGTATTTTAGTATATCTTCGGAAATTTTTCATTCACCGCTCTTTTTGCCCACTTAAGGGATAATTAATTCTGGAATAAAAACTATCCTATAGTATGGTCTCAAGCTAGCTTAGATTTCATTTTTAATTCAGCGTATTTTTAGTTTATCAATTACAAACAAAAATACAAAAAAATATTTTTTTTACTCTATAATAGCAAAGTGTAAAGAATAGACCCAGTGGTCCAACGCGTTTGAAATCACGCGAAATGCCGCTTTTGTGTAGGCATTTGTTATTGCTGCAGGGTTGTCACAATATACAAATAAATAAATATAATATAAATTATATCATCAGTTCTACATTTGTGTATTAGTAGTATGAGTATATAAAAGGGTACCAGGAAGAAAATGAAAAAATATTATAATATGTAAATATTATATATAATATAAATGACAAATTATATGACGAGTTTTATTATACACAAATATCGCTGTGTGTATCGACACCTAATATCGCTGGGCTATGATTTTTTACCTTTTTTCAGTGTGTGGAAACTGATGAAATTTTAAATTCTTATCTAAACGAGATAATGACATGCAGTCTCCCACAGTACATGTAGTACGAACCATTATAGATAAGTACAAGTCAAACGAAACACTTGGAACAATCAAATTAAAAAACGTCAACCCTAGCTAACGCGTACCCTAGCGGAATGTATGGCAGCTCGGTACGGCTACACCCTCCGCAAACCCCACACGATTGCTCTGTCTAGATACGTCCGTTGGCTGACTATATGTTTTATTGACTTTGATATTAGTATAGATTAAACGTGCTATCTCATCTCATAGACCTTTAGACATTTTTTGGGTATTTTGTAGTTAAAAACTGTTAAAAAAAAAACGAAAAAAAAGTACAGTCAGTACCTCATAATCTATTCAGGTATACATTTCAATTTATAAGAAATTTTACATATATTTAAAACTATAAAGATATTTAAGCTTTTATTATTAAGAATTAGATACCTACTGGCTTAGCAAATTCAAACATTTCCAAGCAATATATCAAAAATTCCAATTAATCACCACCATCCATTAAAATAGCTGTGTTTCAAATAAATAAATTTATTTCGTGCCAACTTCTACACAAAAGGAACACAAGTCTAAACCGAAACAGTGCATTTTGTGTTATTTTTTGGCGAAGCTATCCAAATTTTAAAGTCATAAATTTTATGCGCTTTCTATTTTGTTGATACCCTTTTTATTTTCAAAATTCAAACAGAAAGGCCATAAATCTGTCAGGAAAGAACTTCCAACACCTTTTTAATTACGTTTCACTGAAAAGTAGTGTGTCTTTATGAAAATTGTTAGGACGTACTAAGTAATGGCTCTATCTTACATACTAGTAATATTCGCTTGCTTTGTTTTGCCATTTATAAAATTAATACATAATTATTACTACCAATATTATAAATGTCAAAATTTGTGAGTATGGATGTATCTCAATCACAAAAACCATTGAACAGATTTTTATGAAACTTTACAGTAATACTAGAAGTAATAAATATGCTAAAGTTTTTAATGTGATGTCCTCCTGATCGATTCCGGCCACGGCGGCCTATCTCATTGAGACAAGCCGAGATCTGCGCGAGACATATTATAGTGCACGAGTGTATGCGCAAACACAAGTGCACTCTCTATTCCTTATCACTCTCATACTCTGGTGGGACGACTGCTCGACACGACCAGTGAGAATAAAGGCGCAGGACGACGGCTTTACGTGCTTTCCGAGCAATACTTAAAATAGCACGAGCAGAGCTGTGGTAAGTTAGTACAAGATAAATAAATTTTCATAATACTTGTTAATTAACTTGTAGTCTTAAACTTATAAAGTAGTAGAGCTTCAATATTTAGTAATCAGGACAGGTGTCAGCCGACCGCCATTGAGGAACGCCGCAACAAAAGCGGGTTTGTATTAAAATATACATACGTGTTATATTAGTACACGATGTGCGTCCATCATTGACTTGAAAAGTGAAGGGACACTGTATTTTTCTTATAACCCCCGATATAATATAATCTACATGACTCTAAAGTCTACGGTAAAAATTTTGATCCAATCTATAGGTGCTCAGCAAATATATTCTCTTTAAATTTTAGGAAGAAGCAACCTTTTTTGTTTGGTTGTAGAATTGTAGATATTTTTTTATAGTTATTAAAAATTATTACATTCAAAAAACCAAAAAAAAACGGAGCTTCATCTACAATACATAATAAATATTATACAAACGTTATATTTAATTTGACTATATTAATCATACTTGCAACTTTGTATATTTATATGAGTATGCATGTATATACGTTCGTAACTCCTTATTGAAACACTTGGACTTTGGATGAAATATAGTAAATAGATAAACTAAGGCTTGGACAATGAGAAGCAAAAGCGAAGTAAGGTTAAGCTCCTACTGTTCAATATAAAAACAACGCCGAAGTTCGTAGATTCGATTCTCACTTTAGCAAATGTTAAATATTTATGAATATTACACTTTTCTATATACTGTTGGTATTGAGAAACCAATTTTGTCCATGACACGCACTAGTTTCACGCAAGATGTTGGATGACATTACAAAATAAAGTTATTTACATAGCAAAAAGGATGTGACCTCATGTCGAGGACAGGTGTATTTATATCGATACTTTATAAATTCCATTTAAACAGCTTTGATTTGTCCTTCGATATAGAAAGTTTTGTTCTCATTTACATATTGGCACATCATTAATTTGTAGGTAATTTATATATGTATAATAGTATGTATACAAAATAATCTAAATAATCTAAATACCTTCCTTAAGGTAGAGGAAAATTTTGTGAAGAAACCTATACGAGAGAAGCTTTTGGAAGAAACATAGAATCTCGTACTGCACTTGTCTGACGTGGTAGATTATGATTATATCCTCCTATTAAGAGACGTTCGGAAGAACTAAGGATAATATGTACTAGTAATTTTTACACTCAAATAGATATACTCGTACCAGTGAAGAAAAAGCTCTACTTTTATAAGTCTGATGTGCGGCGGTTGGGAGGACCGATTGATTTAAAAAATCTCTTTTACTATACTACTAGTTCTATTAAATTCTAAAAAATTCTTTACTCTTTAATTTAATACAAAAAACTAAACTTATTTCTTCGAACTAGTTTAACTATTAACCCTTATGTACTCATGATTAAAATTTGCCTCAACAATTTTTTCCTTCAAGAAAATTCCTTGAGCTAAAATTGAATCCTTTATTTCAGACGAAGAATACAGGTCAAAAGCTTATTCAAAAGCTACTGTAATAAAAGCTTCCATAAGATGATAACAAAAAGTAGAACACATAATTTAATTTAAATGACGCAATATTTCATTATCTGAATCAAACCGAGACAAAGCTCTGAACAATTAGAAGATTTACAATACTTTATGGGTTATTTATGAGTGTTTATGTTTCAAAAAACTTCGTACCCTTGATATTAGTTTTAATTACTTTTCAAAGCCATTACCTCTGAGAGATTATTTATGGTTTAGGGTTGGTTAAGAATTGATTATCATCATTTTAAGCGATTCATTTAAAAATGCTTAATTTTTTTTATTTTACACTTGCTAGACAGGAAAAAATGTGTCATATACACTAGTAACTTGCCCTCGTTTTGCCTAGGTACTTTCCTATTTTGATATTATTATTTATAATAATTATTAATTATATTTATAATATTATCCATATAAAGACATCGATTTCATATAGAAATATTGAATTTACAGATTTTAGCTTATTTTTTGTGTGATCGTCTTTTCAAGGAATCGAACCCACATCTCCAAAACGTCTTAAACGATTTGGATCAAATCTTGTATTCAGATAAGTTTATTTTACACATTATGTAAATATCTTTTCCTAAAAAAACCGATTTTTTATAAATTTCTCAAAAACGCCGAGTAAAGATAGGTTGTGAAGGTAGTATATTTATATTTTTACAGTTAATCTTAAGCCAAACACAAAAAATATCTAATAAATATTTCATTTTGTAAGGAAACCCTGTAATACTCGACGTTGCTTGGCACTAGGCGCCTTAGGGGTGGGTCGTTCAGGCAACCGACAAGGGCTCAGAATAAAGATTGCTATATATTTTTTATTTGTTACTAACCGAAGCCCGCGGCAAGTTTGTATTTAGATAGGATACTATAAATTGTATTGTAATATAAGATTCAATTTTGTATTCTTATAAACATACACACACTCTTACATATATATTTGAAATAGATTTACTAGTATTTTTTTTTATTTTAATACTAAATACGTAAGTTAAAATCATCATCAGCCCTTTTTAACGTCCCACTGCTGTTGGCACGGGCCTCCCTCAGTACGAGGGGGATCAGGCCATAGTCCACCACGCTGGCCAGGTTCAGGTTTTCTCAGACATGCAGGTTTCCTCACGATGTTTTCCTTCACCGTAAGACAAGTGGTAATCAGGATAGAAATGATTCGCACATGAAAATATCAGAGGTGCGAGACCCGGATTTGAACCCGCATCACTCGGTTATACAAGCGACGCGTTACCGCTGGGCTACCACTGCCTTAGTAAAATAAATTAAACTAAATAAAAATAGCATTAGTTACTCCTTATAACTTAAGCTATCTGCTAGTGAAAATCCCGTCAAAATCAGTCCAGCCGATTCAAAGATCAACCGAAACAAACATACAGATAGACAAAAATTAAAAAAAGATTTTTTTTTATGTACGTACCGTATATACTTTTATGTGCATTAAGTGAAAACGGTTAATTAGAAATGAAAAACAAACACTTTAATTTTATTTCTATGTATAGTTTATGTACATAGGCTTATCACATACAAACCCTACTTTCTGCGCCAGCGGTCGCGGGTTCGAGTCCCGCTGGGGGCATTCATTTGCTTATCACGATTGTTTGTACTCCAGTCATGGGTGTTTATATTTGTAATATGTATGTATTTAAAATTTATATATGTAGTATATCAACTATCTGGTATCCGTAACACAAGCTTAGCTTACCACGGAACTAGATGGCGCTGTTGTAATAATGTCCCAACATATTTATTTATTTAAACATACATGCACATCGCCTCAGTAGTTCTGTGGTAACTGGTAAGCAACCGTTTAATGTAAAACCAAGTGAAACGAGCTAAAATGTCTAGTCTCGCGCCCCAAATATTTTCACGTGTAAATCATTTTTGCCATGGTTACAACTCGTTTTCCGGTAAAGGAAAATAATGTAAGACTTAGAAAGCTTTACATTTAAGTCTATCAAATTTGTATAGTGTGGTTGATTATTGTTGAAAAATGGCTGAGTTTTTGAATTCTACACCTTGTCGTTGTGTTCATCATTATTAATATTCGATGCAGAGGCCGAATCTATACTTTTTAGATTTTTTGTCTGCCTGTCTGAGAACGTATTTAACGAGAAAACAAGCAAATTTTAATAAAATTTTGTACGATGATAGTTGATAACCCGAGATAACTTATAAGGTACTTTTTAATGCGGGAAAATATCTAATCTCTCAGCAGAGCAGAGCCAGGGTAAGTTGCTAGTGTCATAATATAATGATAATTTAATAAATATGAAAATGTTGGGACATTATTACACACAACGCCATCTAGTTTCGTGGTAAGCTACGAGGCTTGTGTTACGGATACCGAATAGTTGAACTTTAATTATATACATTTTATAAATATAAACACTATAACTGGAGTACAAACATTCGTGCTTAATAAATGAATGCCCCCGGGACTCGAACCGGCAACCGCTGGCGCAGAAGTAGGGTCACTACGCTAAACGTGTCGTCAGTTTTAATAGTGAGACAAACGTAAATTCATCTAAAAATATGAAATAATTCGATAAAATCTTTAACTAATGTCTAATATCCACAACTCAAACTATACCTACTGTAGTATAGATATAATATTTGCGTTAACTGCCTACGTTACGTAGCCTCGGGCCGCAGGATATTGCTGGGTTCAATCAGAGATATGCTCTCCCAATACTGTGTTTGCTTTGCATAGACCCACATCACGTTTACTTTTGTGGTTTAATTATAACATCACTAGCGATAAACCGTGGCTTTGCTTGTGGAAATCTTCGAAAAAACGTTTCTAATCTGAGGACACGTTTGGCTCAGTTGGTAGTAACTAGTGACCCTACTTTCTGCGCCAGGTCGCGGGTTCTAGTCCTACTGGAGGCATTTATTTGTTGAGCACGAATGTTTGTACTCCAGTCATGGGTGTTTATATTTTTAATATTATGTGTATGTATTTAAAATGTACATATATTATGTAGTATATCAACTATCTGGTATCCGTAACACAAGCCTCGTAGCTTACCATGGAACTAGATGGCGCTGTTGTAATAACGTCCCAACATATTTATTATTCATTTATTTATTTAATCGATTTTTTAAGAAATAAAAATTTCAAGGCGTATTATTATCTATTAGTAAGAAATGAGCTTTTAAAAAAATATGTAACATTTTCTGAAATAACTTGGCCGCTTTTAAAAGAACATCTGACAGAGAATATTTGATGAGTGTGAAGTGTATTTCTTCTTATAAAACGAAACACTTGCTATGCGAAATAAACATACTTTGTATTCGAAATATAAATTATTATAAAATGGAAAAGCATCAATACATAAGTTGATTTTCTAAAGTCGTAGATAACTAATCTAAAAATAAAATTTCGTTAGTTCGTAGATAACTAATTAAACAATAATTAATGATGAATATAACCTATTTCTTTTCTAACATCAAAAGCGATTATAGAATATCATCTATTTTAATCCGTATTTATAACGAAAAATGTGTTTATTTTATATATAAACAAATAAAGGTTATAAGGAACTCATCGGCTACAGAAGCCAAATATTATATTAAGAAGAAATTTCCTTTCTTTAGTAACAATTATTTTATTGCCAATAAACGTAAGAACTTTCTTTAGTTTTTCGTGTATCAACTTATATTATAGCTTATAGAAGGTCTTTGACGAATTGTATTAGCAAATTTTCCGCGAGACGCGATATCTTATATTTTATTAGGACGCTAATTGACATTTAGAATATTTTTTTATTAAAGTAATGAGAAATTAATTAAGTCAATTTCTTATTTAAAAGTTCTGTGAACTTAATTGTAAAAATTCGTCGGTATAGTTCGTAATATTGCTGTGACTGATGTTTCTTTTATATCGTGCCAATAATTTTTGTATTTCTCATACTTATAAATATATAATCCTAAGTAAAGTGGACTGTGGCCGGACATCTGTCTACTACGTTACTGCCACGTTACCATCTGACCACCCTGAGGGATGGAGGAAGGGAGGACCATACTGAGGGAGGCCGTGCCCAGCAGTGGGACGCTAAAAAGAGCTGATGACATGACATGACATTAACCCGCGGTTTCGCTCGATCAATTGGATGGTGATCAAATCGTATGTCCATATCCAAGAAGCAATTAATGAATTAACCAAATTTTACCCAAACCTGTTCAGGAGTTTCGGCATAAAGAAACTACAGTAAATTTATAGCCTAAGAGAAAGTAGTAAAAAACAGTTAGCATGTCAAGTACATGTATTTCATTCATTTCATTTATTAAACAGCCAATATATATTCGAATTCCCTGAAACCCTTGGACTAAGTGAGTAATCTTGAAGTTTGAAAACTATTTGGGGTAAACACAACTTAGGCGCAAGACCGATCGGTTCATCCATCACGAATTGAAAGCACGGTACGGCTTTATGCGACTTCGTACAAGACTCTAATGGAATATTTGATATCGTTTTTTATTTTTCGTCACCATTTTCTAGGATAAAGCCTCAAGATGAAATAGAATATAGTAAAATATTGAATGAAAAGTCAAATGTTACAGCTATCAGTACATAAAGATACAATTGAAGTGTCTGTTTTTAATTTCAAATTAACGGCTTTTCACTAAATGCATATGAAAGTGTATTTCATATGCATTTAGTGTTAGGTACTTACATAAAAAAATCAATGTTTAAAATTTTTGTCTTTGTGTCTATATCTCTGTCGGTCTGTCTGTGTATTCAGGCAAATCTCTGAAACAGCTGAACCGATTTTGACTGGACTTTTACTCGCAGATAGATAATGTAATAAGGAGTAACTTAGGCTACTTTTAAGTTATTAGAAAATAATAAAAACTGTTTTTACACGCTTTTTATTAGCTTCACCTGTATGTTTGTTTGTATGTTTGTAACCGACTTCTTTGGGCGCGATTTTGACCCACTTTAATTACTTACTACTAGTAAATAGTAAATTTCTATACTTTTTGTTTAAAATAAAATCGCAATGTCTGTTTTTAATTTCAAATTAACAGCTTTTCACTAAATGCATATGAAATTATATACGGTACTTACGTCAAAAAATCATTTTTTTGTCGGTTTGTCTGTCTGTCTGTTTGTTCCAGCTAAGGGGCGTAAACTAAAACTAAAAACGGTTGTCATAATTTTTTAATAAAATAAAAGTAGCCTTAGTTACTAGTTACATTAGCTACCTGCGAGTGAAAGTCCAGTCAAAATCGATCCAGCCGTTTTATAGATTAGCTGGAACAAGCAGACAGAAAGATGTAAGTACCGTATATACTTCTTATATGCATTTAGTGAAAAGCGGTTAATTTGAAATCAAAATCAGGCACTTCATTTTATTCTAATGTACTGATGAACATTTTGAAGATATCTTGTAACACTCAAACAACTTCTCGAATCTATACTGTCAGTCAAAAATTAAAATAAATTTTAACTTAACCGCTCGCTAAGCTATTGTGCAACTGTAGCGTAGTTTAAAGCTTGTTATCGTGTACTCATTATAAGTTGCGTTAGTTTTTATAATCTGTAAGAACTTTGTTGTCTTTAAAAATTATTGAAGGAATAAACATTGTTTTAAACTTTAAAAACTTAGGTGCCTTGTAGGATAAAAGAGTTGGCGACAACTTCTTTTCTCGCTTTTAAATTTTTGTCTACATAATATGACAATAATAAGATAACATGACTCAACTTTCTATATGTCTTCAGCACTTTGTTTTATAATTAAAAGCGATTATAATATTTTTTTAATAGTTTCAAACTTATAACATAAATGTATTATATTATTGATTGATATTAAGAAAACGAATGTTATAAATAAAATTACACAAGCAAAGGTAAATTGGAAGACCAGACTATAATATTCTCGAAGAAATTTCTCAGAAAATCCTGAAGGTCGTTGGATATAATGTATGAAATCAATTTCGAGCAAGAAGATGTAAGTAATAAAGAGCGACTTTAATATAAATAAAGGCATTGGTGGCCCAGTAGTAACACTTTCGCTTGGGAGACAGAGTGTCGCAGGTTCCAGTCCTGGGTTACGAAGACCTGATACTTTCAAGTGCAAATCATTTCTTATTTGACTATTGATTATTTGTCTTACGGTGAAGGAAAACATCGTAAAAAACCTGCATGTCTGTTGGAATCAAGCAAGTTTTCGCAAGATATTATGTGAAGTTCGACAACCCGTACTTGGCCAGCTTGGTGGAATGGGTCTGATCCCTCCCCTATTGAAGTGGGGCCCAACAGTGGGACTTCAGGCCCAACAGTGGGGTTTCAGTTGGACAATATCTATAAATAAAAGCAATAATATGAACTTAGGCTAAGTCTAATACTTAAACTAGTTTAAAATATAAGAATTTTATTTGTTAAGATTCAGAAATTTTTATTGTAAAGTTAGATTCAAGCACTAGAAGCTTGTCATATTGCTACTAATAAAATGAAGCAATAAAATTTACGATTTTATTAAATTCAATTTGAATGTAGGACCGCCATCTGCCGCGGTACAACGTGTTTGCATACTAAATCGTAGGTTATGAGTTCGATATCTGGACGTGACAAATATTTTTCTGAATTTTTATCTCCGCTGAATGCTAAATTAATTTGGACTTTAGTTGCAATATTATGATAAGATAGAGATAACTTGAAATTAATATCGAAAGATTAGCTCTGTATTAAGCAGGAGCTGTGAAAAAGTCACTGGGATCATAAGATAAAGCCATTTATGTATACTAATAAAGAAATAAGATCCGATTTTTTTTTACAAGTTTTATGTTACGGAACCATTTGTGTACAAGTCAGACTCGCTCTTGTCCGATTTTTGTATCAGCGCTACGTGCGAAGTCATGAACATAAACTAGTTAACAGAACAAACAAACTAATATGCAAGCAGTGTAGCAATGACTGTATTAACTAATGGACACGTGGACACTCAGATATTATAGATATGCTATTCAATATTAATATTGAAATTTGCATAGACGAGTGTTGAATAAATTTAGAAATACATTGGCTTTGACTAAGTGAATCATGATTCATGGCTTTTTCTTACTCCACCAAATGAACATGTTTGTTGTGAATTGCTTTAGCAAGAATAAACTTATTATAACATATTTTTTAAAGGTATTTATTAAGAAAAAAAAATTAAGTATCACTAAAATAATACAATAAATTAAGATAAATTAATACTTTTCCGCGAATATTTGACATTTAAAATTACTGTTTTTTTTATTATTTTGTACGGATTTATTTCAATTTTTAGTTCACAACGGTACCGAAAATGTTTAAAAAGGTAGTTTTATGTTTTTGTTTTTCAGATATTTTCAACCAAGAACGGTTTAAATTGTTTAAATATATATATATATATATATATATATATATATATATATATATATATATATATATATATATATATATATATATATATA
Source organism: Boloria euphrosyne (assembly GCA_951802675.2). NCBI lineage: Eukaryota > Metazoa > Arthropoda > Insecta > Lepidoptera > Nymphalidae > Boloria > Boloria euphrosyne. Next base: position 12,016,051 of record OX637887.1, read on the forward strand.
TATATATATATATATATATAAACAAGGTAACATTTAATGCACTAAAAAGAAATTCTTCTTTTTATAAACTTTAAAATAAATAAAACTCATCATCATTCAAATCAAAATCATCATTCAAATGATTCACACATGAAAATATCAGAGTTGTGACACCCTAGATCTGAACCTGCTTCACTCGATTTCGCAAGCAAACGCCTTACCACTGGACTGCCACTGCTGTACTTACTTATAATAATAAATAATAATTAATAAGATATTTTCATACTTTTATTGTTTATTGTAGTTAATAAAGTGTAAATTAGTTATTATTTAACATGACGGTATTGTAAATAACAGGTTATGAAATAGATCATCGTGCGTACTCCAAATTGAGTTTACCTAAACAGCTCTGACTCACGGGATGCGTCACCCGATGCAGATGGAATAAATACAGCTAGGGTTGCCGTTGCCAAGCGAGAAATACTTGTACGAATATATGCCTATGTCATGTATAATCTGTTTAAAAAATAAATTCTTTTATTCATACTTAACTTAGCATAAGTGAATATTTTTAAGTGATTAAATTGAAGTATATGTTTGTATAATAATATTTAGTTTAAAACATATTTTTGATAATTTTCACATAGATTCAGATTATATATTTAATTATTAATTTTTACATAAACCTATTGTATAATCATTTTTTCTATTTAGATTAATTTACGTCAACGCATATGAAATAAGTACACTTAGATAATAAATAATTAATACAAACAAAACCAGAGGTCAACACTAGTCAGAGTTTTAATAAGAAAATCTATTTACAACTCTATATTTCTATAGCCTGGAACCAAATACTTTTGTGATTTATGGTTTAATCTTTCATTGTGTACTAATTATACGTATTGTGGCAACCCTACCATATCGTCACGCACTATCACTCGACATCTATGTTCTTAAGCCGAATATTTTCCATCCTCGTCACCTCTAAAACCATATACCAAAATACAGCCATTCCAACTAAAAACAAACCTTACCCCATCAAAATACAGTATATTTCACTACATTTACTCAAAACGTAGTAAAATACTGTACGGAAATGGCAAATATATGAAGTGCCGTCATTTTAAACTATTTTCGACTTTATAACAATTGGTTAAGGGTGTTCTGTATTTTCTCATATGCTAGTTCCTTTATAAATTATTACTATACATATTTTAATGTGACGCATCAATCTCCACTCTGCTGTATGAATAGGGATATTTAAATTGAAAGGGTAATAGTCTTCTGAACACGTGTGTGATATATTACTCTTAGGTCCACTGACGCAATCCTATTTTTCAGAGACAAACGTTGAAAAACATTAATATTGTTGATAAACTCGCTGATGATCTGTTATAAAAATAAGTCGACATGTTAAAAGTATACTGTTATGTCATAGACGCATGAAATAAAATTGTCACGCGTTCAAAGTTAGTTTTATTTTCAACCAACTATTTGTTTGAAGATTTTTAGAAGTAATGAGGAGATAATTAAAAAACGAAAAGGGTACATACCTAATTCTTTTTTTTAAAAATTATATTTTTATAAGTAAGTGCATCAAGGGAGGTACCATAATAAGAATATTAAAAAAAACAAAAACGGAGTTGTTGTATTGTAAATTGTAATAATGTCATAAATACATTCACATGAAAGAAATTTTATTATGTGAACTATTTGTATGCAAAAATTATTAAGAAAGCTCATGTTTATAAAGTACGGAGACAAATCTGCAAACACAGTTTGGTATTTACTGTATCAGTTAGGATATTTCTCATCGAGAGATTAGCATCATCTAAGCCGTTTAATATGACGACACGTTTGAGTTGGTAGAGACCCTACTTTCTGCGCCAGCGGTCGCGGGTTCGAGTCCCGCTGGGGGCATTCATTTGCTGAGCACGAATGTTTGTACTCCAGTCATGAGTGCTTATATTTGTAATATGTAAGTATGTATTTAAAATGTATATGTGTAGTATATCAATTATCTGGTATCCGCAACACAAGCACGTAACGTAGCTTACTACGGAACTAGATGGCGCTGTTGTGATAATGTTCCAACATATTTATTTATCTATATGCAATAATGTATCATCCTCATCATCACACACTGTTAGTCCATTTTTGGACATATTCCTCTCTTAGGGCGTGCCATTAAGTGCCTCAATTAATATTCAACTTTGAGCACCTAGTATATAAAAGACGTACGGTGCAGGTCATGGTACCATCTAGCAAGAGGGCATCCTACTACGGCTGTCAGTACTCCTGCCCACTGCTATTTTAGCCAGCAGATTGATTGATGTTAAATAACCTTATGAGATATATATTACTCGTATGCATAGTAAGTAACTTAACTGTAAATTTTTAATTCTTTAAATCGTAAGTAAAGCCAAACGCACGGACTTGTTTAAAATAATAATACAAATCGGACTGTCCGTTATTTTACACATTATCGGGATGTTTGGCCATGACGAAAGCGTTCCGCTGGTGGCTTAGGCTAAACACACACGAAATTAGATAATTAATTTAAATACTTAGATAAATTTTTGTATGAAAATATCAAAGTATCAAATTCCAAATATAAAATATTTGTTGTTATCACTACTAATTTTATTTTCATATTGGGCATTGAAGTGACTTAAGCTTAGGATAATAAACAAAATACTAAGTTTTATCAACCTCGATCTAATTACATTGTTAAGGCGACATTAACTGCCCGCGACCTTGAGCATACATTGCAGCCCGTCGCCCGCTTCAACGCGCACCAAGATTATTCGAAAAAAAACAACTTACCTTGATTTATCAAACACAATAAAAATAAAAACCGTATACTAAAATATGGGTCATTAAATTGTCTTTTATATGATTAAAGTTTCATGTAAATACGCCCCATAGTTTTTGCGTGATTGTCGTTTTTTTGTCCGCGTTAGACATTACTTTACAAATTAATTACACTATGTTATTAAAATATAATTTCACATTTTCACATATCAAATTATGAATAAAAATGTCTAGTATAACATATTTTTTTTTCAAAGAAATAAGACTAGAAGTTTAGACGTGATGTTCAATATAAAATCATTAAAAGTCGTTTATCTGCGCCTTAATTATACAAAACTTAGATTCCTTAGAAATATAATAGTCTAATTCAAACCAGCATGGCCATACCAAGCCACAAAAATAATTATTATTATGTCACATACTTAGCAATTGCTTTTATCAGGATTGTGATATAACAATGTATACACATACATACATACAATAATTATAAAAGATTAATCATAACAGTTTGAATTGTAAAAATATTCGTATTTAAGAAAAAATCCGCCACATTTTTTACAACCAAGATAAGCCTCTAGGACGGGATATGAACTTACTACTTCAAATAATCAAATATAATAATAATGTCCTCCCGGCCGATTACGGCCACGGCGGCCAATCTCATTGAGACTAGCCAACGGCGCGGGACTTATTATAGTGCATGAGTGTATGCGCAGACACAAGTGCACTCTCTGTTCCTTATCACTCTCATATTCCGGTGGGACGAATGCTCGACACGACCAGTGAGAGTTAAGGCGCAGGACCGACGGCTTTACGTGCTCTCCGAGGCACGGGGATGAAACACCGCCAACTTCCCAACTCCGGGTTGTTACTGAGGCTTACGAAACAGAAAGACTCAATAACCAAACTTGGCCCGACCCGGGACTCGAACCCAGGGCCTCCCGGTGTGTGACCGTACATGCTAGCCACTACACCAACGAGGCAGATAAATCATATATAATCAAATAATGTGTTAATCGTCTGTCAACACCCTAAAACGACACCAATAAAATATACACTTGAACCATTTCGTAACAACATACGTAATTAAACATTTCTAGTATCCTGGTCAAAAACAATTAAATAGAAGTATTGTACAAAAACTAAGCCGATGGCCACATTAAAAATCAAATATCGCGATTATTAACCCTTATTTGTATGCAAATAAGGTATATATTGTGAATTTTGCTATATCTCAAGTGCATTTAGTTAGTAGTTGTCAGCCACGCGTCGGCAATGACGGGAAAACATTAGGCGGGTCGGTGACCTCTAAACTTCTATGACCTTTTTATACTGTATGAATAAATTAATTACGCTCCTATCATTTGGTACATTGTAATGTAATTGCTAAGCAAATGTTTGTTTGCTTCTAACGTTTACATTTTACTTAGACGTAGGTACAGACGTACACTCTAGACAGTAAAATAGACAAGCAAAGTGAACACAAGCAAACTTACCGTAAGTTGTTAGTCTATATATATAATAAAAGTCTAACTTAGAATCTGTACAGCAAATTATCGATGCAAAGACGGTTTTGTTTGTCTGTCTGCCTGTCTCTCTGTTGGTGTTTGTCTGTTTGGGAACGTATCACAAGAATAAGACTGGCCAGATTTTGATCAAACTTGGTATCTTAATATTTGTTTATGTGGTACATATTGTTAGTATTTATGCGGCAAAATACCGCAATATACAAAATACTTCTAGGGAACCTATTAAGGCACCTTGCCTATGGAGGAACTCGGAGCGAGCGAGAGTAGCTTTTGAAGACAATAAAAATTTGCGGAATAGGGTCTCTGACTCTTTATTATTTTATTTTGTAATTATAGTTATATATTTATCTATTTAAAAACATATATGTTTAGTGTATAAACAATCTGGTATTCGTAACACAAGCCTCGTAGCTTACCACGGAACCAGATGAGGCTACTGTAAACCTCGAATCTCTGCAATTGCGTAGAGATGTTGCTTCCCTAGCCACTTTCTACCGCCTTTATTACGGCGAGTGTTCTGAAGAGCTCTTCCAACTTATACCCTCCTCTCCTTTCCTCTCCAAAACCACACGTGCTGGTCGGAAATTCCATCCTCACACGGTACTACCCATACACTCTCGTACCAAAAGGTTTGACAGCTCCTACCTGTGCCGCACTATTAGGAAATGGAATTCACTACCTATTCACGTGTTTCCCTCTTCTTATAATCCGGGGTCTTTTAAACGGAGCATAAAAAAGCACATGAGCAGGCCGACGAGGTAAGGTCGATCGGTATCGAGATCATGTCCCGGAACCGATGGATCTCACTCCTGGACTCCACTGTCGCTTAACATCAGGCGGCATGAAGTCATCTTGTCGAGCGTCAATAATAAAAAAAAAAAAAAATTACGCTGTGTGTAAAAAAATATCGCAATAATATAATTATAATAATTTTAATATACTTGATGTTATAACTTCTATAGTGTCATGTAAAAATCAATAAAATAATAACATATCGACAATTTATAATAATGTATTTACATTTAAATAGAAATAATATATATTTGATTTTAATATATTTTAAAAACTATTCACTTTGTTTTCTGTTTTTTTGTTTACGGGGTTCAGTACAATGTTAAGGCGACATTAACTGCCCGCGACCTTGAGCATACATTGCAGCCCGTCGCGTCGCCCGCTTCAACGCGCACCAAGATTATTCGAAAAAAACAACCCACCTTGATTTATCAAACACAATAAAAATAAAAACCGTATACTAAAATATGGGTCATTAAATTGTCTTTTATATGATTAAAGTTTCATGTAAATACGCCCCATAGTTTTTGCGTGATTGTCGTTTTTTGTCCGCGTTAGACATTACTTTACAAATTAATTACACTATGTTATTAAAATATAATTTCACATTTTCACATATCAAATTATGAATAAAATAGTCTAGTATAACATATATTTTTTTCAAAGAAATAAGACTAGAAGTTTAGACGTGATGTTCAATATAAAATCATTAAAAGTCGTTTATCTGCGCCTTCATATAAACCATACGTTAGGAACCACGTACAAAAAATGCATCCGCAAAAAAACAAAAAAAGACAATGTCAAATAATCGCGTAAATGTAAGAGAATATACGTTTAACTTTTTTTTTACGTATTGTCTTTGAAGGGATTTATGACTATAACATTTATTAGTAGTTTGTACATTTCGATTTGATTTTCAGGATATAATACGTATACCACAAGGGCTTAAGTTTAGTAATCTAATAAGCTACAACTTATAATACATACTTTATAATATAATCTTTTCATAATACCGATACTGTAACCCTGTCTGACATTTATATAATACTAGCAATACCCGTGGCTTCGCCCGCGTTCATAGTTCCTAAAAAAAGTATCCTAATATCATTTCTAATACCTCCAAGAATATGTGTACAAAGTTTCATGATGATCTGTTAAGTAGTTTTCGCGTGAAAGCGTAACAAACGAACTTACATTTACATTTATTATAGTAGTATAGATTTATTATATTTCTCTGACCTAGTAGGTCTTTTTTTCACTTTTTGGTGTTGGGTTTAGTGGCATGTAGCAAGCATCTACAGCAGATCTGAAGATTCTAGGTTCATGACCCGGGTCGGGACAAGTTTAGGACTTTGTGTTAAGAAAATCTGAAGTCAGAAGAGTTAGAAAATTGGTAATGTCTTGTAAAAAAGCCCTGCATCGCCTGATATCTAAGTAAGAAGTACCTACATCACAGTGTAAAATAAAAATAAAAAAATAAAAATTAAATAATTAATTCGCAAAAATTATCAACAAACAGCGCCGCGAACTGAAGCAAGCTAAAATAGGTAATCAACGAGCCTATACGCGTAAACGACATGTATTGGTAACATATATTAAAATTAGCGAGATTATCTACAGCTGACTCGTCACCTGCCCCAGGTGACAAGTGTAAGGGGAGAATGGGGAGAATGGAGCTATAATTTTTGTATGCGTATGTGCTAGCCAAAATGGTTCGATGACGATGTAATACAATTTGACACCCAGTTAAAATTTTTCTTCACTTTAAAATACTTACTAATCTTTAAAAGATTAACTTTATAATTTTAATACCTACATAGATTTTTATAGTCCTTTTTTCAGGATTTTCGTAACATAATTTTAAGTCTTTATCGCTTACTATATAATATTCTTCATAGCATTCGCACCTTGTGTGAATGGACCTCCTTGCACCTCCCCCCTCCCGGCGCCCACCGACAGAGTCAAAGTACCACCTTCTTAAAAACCATAACATTGCTTTTTGTAGCTTACACCGGTGACTAAAAACCTGGCTCGTTTTTCGTTCAAGGAATCGACATGCGATTTAACAGACTTTAGAGCTAGTTTACTTACCTTTTCTCGTAGATATTACTTTTCAATCATTATTCGCGTAGTTTTATATATTATTTATTCAATGGCATTATTTACTACTTCAGTGATGAATGTAATTCAAAAGTTATGCGTTATAAATAAAACTTCAAAAAAAAAAGAACAAATTGAGGTACAAATTCTATTGTAATAAATAAATGTTGCAAAATCCATTTTAATAGTGCAATCAACCACACTTCCCCCTACATACCTACACCACGCGCCTGCACATCGTACTACGTCAAACCAGTACATCAGCTGACTTTCAAAAATGGATATTTTTGTGAATGGAGGTTTTACTAACGGCACATGGCTACAATAATTTCAAAAAGTACAAAATTATCTCTTATAAGAAAGGAAATAAGAACTATTTTTCACTGTTTACGCTATTGTTGCCAAGAATGCAACAGCTGAGTTAAACAGCTGATGGTCGTCCTTGCAAAGCTGTTTAAATTTTTTTGACTTTTATGGAATCAAAAATTCAACCAGTTTGTAGAGTTGAGTGTGTTCAATAAATTGTACATATTTCTGTATCACAGCTGTGATTTTCAAAATGATCTCAAGTACGTATGTGTTTGATTAGCATTTGCCCGAAGCAGAAAATATCTAATTTCCGAGAAATCTATACCAATCGGTAAAATATATAGAGGGAGCAACCCTAGCGTGAAGGGTGAGTTGCTAGGAGATTATAATATGGAAGAAATTATAGAATACCTGACATCAGACAGTCAAAATCAGTGTTAGTTTGTAAACGTCGTCTTAAAAATTACTAATTATCGCTCTAAATCTACATAATATTATGTAAGCTCTGTTTATATATAAGTTTATTAAAAAATGTATTTACACTCATGAATTTGTCCTTTACCTATCTAATTATACCTGATTGTAAGTATTTATGCACCTTTTTTACCTGTTTTGTATCTACTTACTTTTTTCGTTAACCATTATTCGTTAATTTAAATAATAGATATTTTTAATGCTATTAATTATATTAGTTGAGATTTCAAAATAACTATAATTATTCGCATTAGAACAGCTGAATCGATTTTACACGAGCATATTGCGATCAGCTGCGCAATAAACGGTACGAAAACATTGATTTTAATTTTATGTTATTAACAAGTGGCCTTAATAAAAAATTAGTTGATGTGTTTTGATTGACCATATTACTATTTTTTGGATCGAACACCTTTACTTTTTAAACCTTCAAATCTGCGCTGATTTATACTGGATTTTTTTAAATTTAATATTTGTTTATTACAGTGAAGCCAATCTCGTGTTAGTGCTTACAATTAATATTAAATATATTATTTATTATTTAATTATTCGACACAAGATTCTTACAAGTTGTAGCACAAATTTAAATGAATACTACTAACGCCATCTATGGACGATCTATGAAGAATAAACTAAATATAAATAGATATTAAATAAATTGCTTTCAAACAGTATCTTAGTTGATTGTACTAAAATATTATTTTATTACTAACGAAGAAAAGGTTATTTAAAACACAAGTATAATATTTTACCCCATTTTAAATGTTTATTTCGAATGTAATATAAAATTGTTTATTTCTTATGCAATAAAAAGTCATTCATTAGTAAAAAAAATCTATAATTAAATTTAATTTTAATTATGAAGCAATTTTTAAACTACTAGCGACAAATGTAAACAAAAAACCTATAGTGAAGAAAAAATACAGTATCGAAATTTGCATAGGAGTTGAATATTAGAGGAATTACTAAGAAACTAGATATAACAGATGAAATCATATTTGACATGAATCATATTCTTATTTAATTTATACATATTATGATAATATTCTAACTTAGTCAAATGTATTAACTAAATATTTTGCGGAAAACCTTGTTGAAGTCATTATTATTTATTAAGAGGCTAAATCTATAGTTTTTAGATTTTTTTTCTACCTGTGATGGCATCACGAAAAAACACTAGACTGATTTTGATGACATTATTAAAATGTAATAATATAAAATAATATTTATATTATAAAACATTTATTTAAACTTAATTGACTAGTAATCCAAATTCGATCATAATATAATTAATGATTTTTATTGATCAAGCTCGTCAATAGCTACTGAACAAAAAAGGGCTACGAAAGAGGTACTGGTTTTTGTTTGCCCGATTATAAAAAAAATAATGTTGGAAGTTATTGTATAGTGATTAACTCCTATATACTTTACGAAGTTATAACTTATATTATATAATGTAGATTAACGACAATACAGCAACTTAAACAGTAAATGACATTACCAACGGCATCTCTTGGTCACTTAAAAAATATAACTTAAAACTCGAACTTTAGGATAGTATAAGTTTTTTTTTTGGGTTTTTTCTAAACGTATTCTAACTTAACAAAATAAGGCCACAAAACTTGTCATAAAATCAAAATCTATAGGCGTCTATTTCCTACATAAAATAAATAAAAAATAAATAAAAAAATATATTGGGACATTATTACAACAGCGCCATCTAGTTCCGTGGTAAGCTAAGCTTGTGTTGCGGATACCAGATAGTTGATATACTACACACATAAATTTTAAATACATACATATCATCAATATAAACACCCATGACTGGAGTACAAACATTTGTGCTCAACGAATGAGTGTCCCCACGGAGACTCGAACCCGCGACCGCTGGCGCAGAAAGGAGGGTCACTACCAAATGAGCCAAACATGTCGTCGCCCAAATACTACTCTAGTCATAGGTGTTAATATTTATAATATGTATGTATTTAAAATTTATGTGTAGTATATCAACTATCTAGTATCCGTAACACAAGCCTAGCTTACCACGGAACTAGATGGTTCTGTTATAACAATGTCCTAACATATTTATTTATTTATAAGCAAAAATAATAACATATTTTCCATGACTTCTAGAACTTCTTCAGTAATTTCATTCGTTGTTAAGCAACGTGTCTACCCCAAGCATCGTTACCCTACGCCCGGGGGTCCGCTATAACGACGACACTCTCTCTAAGGGCACTCGAACGTGTACCGTAGTTTAAATGCCTTTTAGATTTGTTCGGCTTGCATCATTTGTTTGCTAACTTCGTGCAACTTCAATTTTTAAGTATGTATAGTTGTAAGTTGTAGTACTTTTGGGAGACTTTATGTCGAAATATGAGGTATTGTATTATATTTCAAAAAAAAATAAATGTAGTAATGAATTTCTCTAGATAATTTCTTTGCAAATAAGATTTATCGAACAATTTTATAATAATGTGTATGTCTATTTGTTACTTCTTAACACTTTAACTGGCGCTGTTTGCATTTAATACTTATTATAAATACCACCTTTGCTAAAGAGTTAAGTAGCTAGAATTAGTTAGCTAGTTTTTTAGTGGTAGTGCCATGCTTGTTACCTTCGGGTAGCACGAATGGGCCGGCACGCCCCGTATAGTACCACTCTCTCACAGAAGACCGGCGTGAAGTGGCAGCTATGCTGTCGCGTTTCGTTCGGTAAGTGAGAGTCCGGGAGGCCCACTCACCATCCCTGTTCCCGTCCTTCTCCCTCCTCCCTCCCTCCCTTTTCTGTAAGGCCGGCAACGCATCTGCAAGCCCTGTGGTGTTGCAGATGTCCATGGGCGGAGGTGATCACTTACCATCAGGTGAGCCTCCTGCCGTTTGCCCCCTTTGTCCTATAAAAAAAAATCTATTGCTGTTCTTGTATTTTGTATTGTAATCTTGAAAGTATATTAACTACACTACTTGTAGAACTTCTTATTACTATTAATTGTTATTACACTTTTCCACTAACACCGAAAAGTTCTCGTAATAATTTGAAATCAGTAGTAAATTCGCATTAAAAAAATACTTCAACCAAGACTCATGCTTACACTAGCAAGGACTTTTGAGTAACTTAGTTTCACGGTTGCATTTCCCAGAACAAACATTATGTAAAAAGCAGGTTAATATCTTTCTGGATTTAAAATAGCAAAAACCATATGATATGTATTGTATATTGTAATTTGTCTAAGCCATACTTTGAAGAACGATACGCTTGGCTTATAATATAAAGGCTGAGAGCTTCGTCACGTGATACGGGGGTAATGTATGAGACGAATTTAACATAATAAGGTGTACGTATATCTTCAGTTGATATGTGAATTTGAAATTGTACATAAATAGATATATAATGTGTTTGCTATAGCATAGACAGTGGTGGCTCAGTGGTGTCTTCATGGAGCAAGAGAAGCGGGTTCAAATCCCAGATCTCGCACCTCTGATTTAACATATGTGAATCATTTTTAACATGATCACCACTTGTCTTACAGTGAAAATATCCTGAGAAAACCTGCATGTCTAAGTGAATCTAGCAAGTTTTCGAAAGAGGAACGTGAAGTCCGCCTACCCGCACTTGGCCAGCGTGATGGACTATGGTCTATGGCCAAGTTCCAGAAACGATTATATTGTAGGTATATAATCGTTTCTAGAACAAAAAATGGATTTCAAGCGTTTATTTTACATTTTAACACGATACTATTAGTATATATAAAGAAATATGTGGAAACATTAACACCGCACCATCTAGTTCTATGGTAAGCTACGAGGTTTGTGTTACGAATATCAGATAGTTAATATAATTAACATATATAAATTTAAATGCATACATATTATAAATATAAACATCCATGACTGGAGTATAAGCATTCGAGTTCTTCACGCAAATCAATGCGACCAGCGGAACTAGAACCCACGACAGTTGGCACACAAAGTAGGATCACTACTGAACCAAACGTGTTAAAATAATTACATTAAACAAATTCTATTTCACTGAAAGTCAATATGTCTTTAGCCCTTTTAACGTCCCACTGCTGGGCACGGGCCTCCCTCAGTAAGAGGGGGATCAGGCCATAGTCCGACGCGCTAGCCTAGTGCGCGCTGGCGGACTTCACATGTCTTTCGAAAACTTGCTAGGTTTTCTCAGACATGCAGGTTTCCTCACGATGTTTTCCTTCACCGTAAGGCAAGTGGTAATCATGGTAGAAATGATTCGCACATAAAAATATCAGAGGTGCGAGACCCGGATTTGAACCCGCATCACTAGGTTATACAAGCGAGCGCGTTACCGCTGGGCTACCACTGCCTTTTAAAGAAGAAAGTCAATATACATTCAGTATTATTTTTAAACGAATAACGGGTTTCATTTCCCATTTCCAAACCCAATCTAGTTTTATAAAATCTAATCTGGCGGAATGTTCTCCGCAATAAAAATAAAAAGTATTCACCATTATAAAATCTACTTAAAAATACGCATTTATAACATCGGAGCTCGCTTCTAAGTGAAATAGCCGCAAGGTAAAAACTTAACATTAACGTCTCCGTGCTTGTAAAAAAGTTTCATATTTTAATAGCCTTTTAGTTTCCATGGATAGTTTTATGTAGTTAAGGTAAAAATCGATGTGCTATCGTTTTATTATATAGTACTAGTAAATGTATTGTTTCATTAATATAAAGGGAGAATCGATTTTGATTAAACTTTGATTATTTCTTTGCGGTAACAGGGAACTGAGTTGCCTGCTACCTACAAATCTTGGAAAACGCCACTGGATCTTTAGAAATTTCGATTTTTGTAGAGATTTTGTTCATTCGAGGCATTTTTTTATAGTAAATTCATTTACTTAAACGTTTTTTATCATAATATAAATTGTATTAAATGACGAATTATTGTCTTTATTTTTAGTCTGTCCATTTCATATAGTAAAAAAATCAATATAAAATATACCTAGGCAAAGTCGTGTAAAGAATGCTAGTACACTAATAAAAAACTATGCACAGTGCTAAAGTTTTGAATCGAAAAGTTTCTTTAAAGACACTCAAACTCAACCCATACGCAAACTTTCCATACAAAGTACCCTAAACCGACATTCGGTTCGTCATTTTGACTTAATTACTATTACCGAAGTGGTATAAAGATCGCACGTGCCTTCCGCGTTATTGCTTGAACAATTTCATATTGGCTTAAATAATATGTTGGGTTTGTGTGGCATAAGGTATGAGATAAAGTGATCTCACAGTTCTGAATCTTTTTTTTTATCTTTAGGAAATATACTACCCACTAAAACCAAAGCACCCATCATCCGTCATAATGGGGTGTCACAGAATAGCTTGCGTACACCACGAGGCCCCGACAGCCCGGCAGGTCTGCCGAAGCAGACCAGCCGTGGGGTTGCTCCACAGTACAATCTGCTGTCAGAGAAGTATCAGAAGCAAACCCCATGACACACCGCCCAACGAAGTGGGCCCTCCCATCCTTGACTTCGTTTCTTGACTTCACGTCCGGCTAGATTACCGCACGCTACTAAACTCCGTACCAAGACAAGGTGAACGCACGTGAGCAAGAGTTCTAATTCTATACTAATACATAAAAATCAAAAATTTGTTTCTTTTAAACAAAACTACGAGGACATAATATATTTTTGTCACTCGGATCTATATCTATATAGATAGACAGACAAATACGCGGTACCGTGTTAGTGACATAAGCTACTATTCCTATCCTATAAGTTAAAAGCTTCAAAACTTGTTAATTATCCTCACTTCGATTGGTTTATTAACAACATTCTGTTTTACTCCCAACCGTAATCTATATATCTCGGTACTTCATCCTAATATGTACAGCCATTGCCTTGTGTTCTATATTATGAAGGAAGAACATACTTAAAAACTTTTGCATTAATAATAGTATGAAAAAAACTACATCCAAGAATCAAACTGACTACCAAAACTTTTTAATAAGAAGTAAATATAGAAATCGCTACATCTTATATTTTAAGTAATTTTCAAAGTATAAGCATTTCAAGTTAGGCACAAGTTTCTCACCTACGCTACGTTGCAGCCTGTATTGTAATTACTTTAACTACCCAATATGCGCCACTTGAGGCATTTCATACATTACCTTAGGTTGTGAAGCTGGAATCGAACTTGCATTATTATTGAGAGTATAGCCATATTAATAGATGTGTCTGTAGGTATGTACATTATATATACTGTTTAAGGTATTGAAACAACTTTTCATAAGAAAATGTCATTCTTTTTGATTTTTTCTAGCTGGTCCAATTTAGACGGTAATTTTACTAGTAGATAACTGATATTAAAGAGAATAACAAAAGCTACGACTAGTGATTCTCCCTCGCTCCGCTCAGGTTTGCTCCTCGATGCGTTTTAACGGTTAGTATAGACTTCTCGTCGTAAAATAAATACTAAATAAATATGTTGGACATTATTACACACAGCGCCATCTAGTTCCGTGGTAAGTTACGAGGCTTGTGTTACGGATACCAATAGTTGATATACTACATATACAACTTTAAATATATACATATTATAAATATAAACACCCATGACTGAAGTACAAACATTCGTGCTTAACAAATGAAAACCCCCCAGCGGGACTCGAACCCGCGACCGCTGGCGCAGAATGTAGGGTCACTACAAACTGAGCCAAACGTGTCGTCTATTTCTAAATTCTATGTTTACACGGATAACAGTGAAGCTACCATCATATTAAATTATATCAAAATGTGCCTAGTAGTTTTTCCCTGATGCAGTCACAATCAGACAGACAGACAGAAAGACAGAAGGACAAAAATTCAAAAAATATAGATTCTTCCTGCTATTCCAAAAAAAGAAATGTACAGAACCAACTCAATTAAAAATGTTATTTTAGAAATAAAATAGGGTTGCCTCCAAAAATATGAATAATAAGCACCCGAACAAAGCGATAGGTCGATAGTTATAAATTAAAAATATCTTAGGCTAAAACAATGTGAATCAAAATCTTCATTATAGATTACGTTATCAACAACGTTGACGAAATTCTGTCACGACATCCATTAAAAGTTTTCAAATTTACAAATGGATCGAAATCGACGGATGTTTGTAACTTGCAAGGGTCACAATTTCTTTGTTTACTGTTTTTTGGTTGTTAAAAATTGTAAGAAGTTAAATCATTCTTTTAACTTTGATAAAGTACAAGATTTGTTTTCTTCTTGTTAGGACTTAGAACACTTAAGATGTGCTCGTAAATTGCTTTATACAAATCGAGAAAAAGTCTTGCACTGAACTTATACCTACTACCAATATCTATATAGACAAAATTGATGTGTCATTTTGTAACATTAAAAATCAACATACCGTATATGTTCCTTGTAAAAAAAATACAATTTTAACATTTTTGTCCATCTGTCTGTTTTTCCACTTAACCTCTGGAACAGTTAAACAGATTTTGACAGAGCTTTTACTAACAAATATCTGACATATTAAGAAATATCTTGGGCTTCTTTCACTTTAGAATTAGTTTTACGGTTCCGCACAAAAAAAAAATATCTCGGTAAGAACCCGAGAAAAGCAAGGGTGAGAGAGCTAGTTTTAAATTTTTAATATTATTCAATAATAAGGTTATTGAAGGATTATGATTATTTAGGATGATGTTAGGTTTTTCAAGTACTACTATTACTTAATATTATTATTAACTTAATATTCTTATCAAAATACAAAAAAATCCCTTCTAGCACGACTCATGAATCGATCCTACGATATTTTTAACCTTCAAGAAGAGAGCGTATTCTTTCTTGAAAGGATGGCCACGCATTTGCAAGCCCTGTGGTGTTGCAGATGTCCATGTCCACTTACCATCAGGCAAGCCTCCTGCCCGTTGGCCCCCTTTGTCCCATAAACAAAAATTTAGTAAGTACGTAGTACGATAGTATTAACACTAAGGTAGTTGCACCACTTCGGATATCAAAGCTAAAAAGATAGGATAAAAGTGTAATTTCAATGTTAACAGACGAATACAATTCATTTTATTACCTATAAACCTTTACTCACATAAAGTTCCATTTATTCGTGTACATAAACTAAGTACACGAAATAAAAGTTTCATAAAGAGGATATTATAAAGAAACAGGAAGCATCTAGTTGTTTTTTATGTTCCAAATTCGCATTCAGATGTGCTATTTCTAAAAATGGCATCAGAGAATATTTTTCGCTAATGCGATAAGTACAACCATAATATTATTGAAAACTACAACAATAAATAGTCTAGACTAGCGGTTCTCAAATGGTGTATCTTAACCCTAGGGTTCCGTGGAAGGGAACTTTCTTCTTCTATAATTCTACTTTATTATCCTTGTGAGGGATTATCCGAATAATTCAAGACATATGTGGATTAAATTAAATACTAAAATAGGCTACAATAACCTGAAGTAAACTAAACCAAGGGTGTAACTGTTGTCACTACATAGTATTATAAAACAAAATCCTCCGCCGTGTCTATCTGTCTGTCTGTTGGCGATAAACACAAAACTACTGAAATGCTGTTTTCACCAATGAAAAAAGTAGTTCTCGAGAAAGGCTTTAGTATATAATTTGTTAGGTTTTTCTATACATTTTCATTAGCGGATGCTGCGGCTTTGCTCGCGCTAAATCTATGCTTGATGCCATTTTCATTATGGTTTCTCTAGAGTATATATCTCATATGTATGTCAGGAAGTCAGTGAGCTATTTACGAATTTTCCCGTATCCAGGGAAACGAGAGGAGGAAAAAATTCGGAATTTAATGAACGTACGCATAATGGGGGGTAATGTCTCCCTGAAATGGATACAGTGTACAAAACAGATTTAAGATAATGTTTATGAAATAACTTGCGAAGTCCCGCGGCGTGGCCCGCGTATCGATTATTATGTATTGCTTTGTTTTTTTATTTATAGAATTTGTATCTAAGTTAACAAGCTATATTAACTGTAAAGTTTTATTAAAATCAATTTAGTAGTTATTACGTAAAAGAGTAACTTTCGCCTTTTACTATAATATTAATCATCATGGTAGTATATGATAAAGTATTGTTATATTTTGTACTTGTAAGACTTTATTGTATTTAATTTTGAAAGTAAAGGGTAAATACGAGTAAAATCGAGTATAAATCAAAAGTATTACAAGCTTTTATACTATACTTTATTTTATACCATACTAGCACTTCAATTTTATTTATGTCTGGATAGCGTATTTAAATAAAGATAGTTTTGCACACAGTTCAAAGTGTTAATAGTAGGTACAATTATACATAATAACATTGAAAAAAATCGTTAAAGTAAACATGAAATACGGTGAGATAAAATCGCTGTTGTTATCTGAATAAAGTCATTTCCATTCGAATGGCTGCTGAAAACTGTGTGGAGACCATTTCGCTGGACCTTTCGCGTGGTCTAAGTCATAAGAGACGCGGTTTAAACTCTTTCTTTCAAGAAATGTTTTAAATTTGATTATTAGATAGTTATATAACGTTTTATTATGAGTTAAATATTTCAATATTGAATATTGTTAAATATAAATAAGATTAATAAAAATAACTCGCATATCCAATGGTACTTAAGTAAAAAAAATTGTTCTTGGCAATGATTAATGTAACTGAGAAACTAAGTGAAAAATTATTCCGTCTGTTTGTCTTTCTAAGGCAATATTTCCTTTACGAAGATAGCAAATACGAGATATTCTTTTCATCATTCTTCTGAATCGTATTTTTAAACTTAAACTGTTTTAAGTACTTTTATCAAAGCACATTCTTAGTAAACTAATGAAACCAATTTTGGGTGAAATAGTGATCGAATAAAAATTTAAACAGGACCAGTACATCTTTTAAAACAGCGAAACGGCGGTTTGTTTTTAAGTAAAACAAGTACTAGTATTGTGCAAATTGGTAACAAAAAAATCGCTTCATCTCAAGACTCAGGTCATCCCATTTAGTAATACGACTAGCTATATATTCAAATACGGATTTCGATAGCAGTAAAGGCGTGGTGCCACCGAATAAAATAAAAGAAACGGTACAATGTGGCCACCTAAATAACACATATAAAAGCCATTGCAACTTCATAGCTTTTCAATTCGCGACCAAACTACATTATCATGGCTGATATGTATACAAAAAATAGCAGTAAAGTCTCATAAAAATAGATCTATACTAAAATACGTCTTACATATATAAAAAACTCGTGTTACGATTTACGTTCGGGTTAAAGTCCGAAACTACTGAACCGATTTTGATTAAATTACGTAACTATCTGTAATTTGCTCAAACTTACAAGAAAGGATAGTTTTAACTTTTTATTATTATTATTGACCTCGATATTGGTTATTGCAAATAAAATGTGCGCTAATCACAGGAACTACTGGTTTGAATTGGAAAACTCCTTAGGTATCGGATAGACGAGAACGTTTATCGTGGAAGGCTTTCGGCCATATAGCATCACATGATATAATCATATGTACAATCTAAGAATTTGGTTTTCACCCTTTAGAATGCGGGCAGAGCCGCGAGAAATACTCGTTTAGGTACTCTATTTTTAAGAATAAGTGTGGAAGATATGTAATTATTCATCTGATTGTGATGACATTTTGGAGAGTAAAAGTGCGTGAGTACGTGAATATGTCTATAGAATATCGTAGTGTCAGCAATATCTTTGCTGACACTACGATATTCTATAGACATATTCACGATATTCTATAGACATATTCAGCCCGGAAGTTGACCAGTGTTATGACAACTTAGCTGTCATCCCCCACTTTGATTACTCTCCATAAATACGAAGTTTGTCGTTAAGAGCGGGTTATTCCTGCGCGAGTTACGTTGTAGTGCTTTAGCTAAGAGACAGTGCGTAAAGTATTAAAGTAAAGTGAAGTGAACCAGTGAATTGGTATATAATTAAGTAAAGTTATTAATGTTATTCGTTATAAATGGTATAAAGTGATAAAGTGATATATGTGGTGTAACGACATAAGAAAGGTGGTATAATTTAGTGTATAACAGTTTGAGTGTTCATATATACACCCGTCTTTTACATCAGAAGCGGGATGTGAAATATGGGAAGAAACAGACCACGCCGTAATTGGGCTTGCTCACAATCATCTTCTAGCAGCTATAGGCAAAAAAAGAGAGCAATATTGAAGCCACCGCAGAAGCCAGTAATTTTAATATATGCGTAAGCCTCTCCAGCTTCTTAAATAGCCGCTAAAAATATGAAGGCTTCTATTTGTATAGACGATTGGGACACTGAATGGATCCTTAATTTTCTTTTTAATTTATATGCTCCGTGTTGGTAATGTATGAGTTATTTACGGTTCTTCTTTATTATTTATGAGTGTTCAGCGAGTCTAATCTAAACTTTAAAAATATATCATGACATGTATTGTACTTAGTATTACAGTTATTCAGGCTCTGCTTGGCATGTTAAGTGTGACAGTGTTCCTTTAAGTGCAAGCAGTTTTGAATAAAAGACTATTCTTGTACGCTAAGTGTGACAGTATGCCTTTAGGTACAAGAGGTTATGAATGAAAGACTGTCCTTGTACGCTAAGTGTGACAGAGTTCCTTTAGGTACAAGCGGTTATGAATAAAAGACTATTCTTGTACGCTAAGTGTGACAATATGCCTTTAGGTACAAGAGGTTATGAATGAAAGACTGTCCTTGTACGCTAAGTGTGACAGAGTTCCTTTAGGTACAAGCGGTTATGAATAAAAGACTATTCTTGTACGCTAAGTGTGACAATATGCCTTTAGGTACAAGAGGTTATGAATTAAAGACTGTCCTTGTACGCTAAGTGAGAAAGAGTTCCTTTAGGTACAAGCAGTTATGAATGTAAGACTATCCTAGTACGCTAAGTGTGACAGTGTTCCTTTAGGTACAGGTAGCCTTACTAAGTAATAATCTTTGGTTGGTGTAAAGGCGAGCCTGGGACACTTAAGTGCAACAAAGTTTCTTTAAGTGCAGGTGGCCTTTGGTTCAATCATTGGTGTTTAACAATGCAACTGTTGGCAAATGATCATTGGCATTTATTATAATAATATATATGAATACTGTTTGTGTTTAGATCCACACTCATAGGGTGACTGGGACAGTCACCGTGCAGGATGGCCGTGTCAGCAATATCTTTAGCCCGGAAGTTGACCAGTGTTATGACAACTTAGCTGTCATCCCCCACTTTGATTACTCTCCATAAATACGAAGTTTGTCGTTAAGAGCGGGTTATTCCTGCGCGAGTTACGTTGTAGTGCTTTAGCTAAGAGACAGTGCGTAAAGTATTAAAGTAAAGTGAAGTGAACCAGTGAATTGGTATATAATTAAGTAAAGTTATTAATGTTATTCGTTATAAATGGTATAAAGTGATAAAGTGATATATGTGGTGTAACGACATAAGAAAGGTGGTATAATTTAGTGTATAACAGTTTGAGTGTTCATATATACACCCGTCTTTTACAGTAGATACTTCTATTATTTCTAATAAAATATACAAAAACTCTTACAACGGATCTGAGTAGCCCTTTTTATAAGAGGACTCGAGTACCAACATTTTTGCCTACAAGCTAAGAAACATGAGATTTATTCATAATAACCCAAACCTAAGAAACCATCTCCATACAACCTAACGAACCTTAACTATACTCTACAAAGACGTCAGATATGGATAATCCTGTAAGAGGCAAGTAACATGAATGTATCGTTATTTTTATTATAATACCCTTAAAAGCCAGCTAGCGACAAAGGTACATTTAAATTGTAAGCCTACCCTCCCTCGTAATGTTATTTGCAAGCAAAGTACGCATTTACGTATGCTTTAATAATTTGCTATACGATCTCGCTATTATTTTTGTACGTTTACATCGTCATTCTATTCTTTTCTTTTCTTGAGGGCTGTTGTCAAAATTGTATTTGAGTGGATTCAAAGGTTATACAAAACTACCATGTTTGTTTCAAGCGGAAACGGTACTATTTTTAGGTAAAACTGTTTTAAAATATGCGTGTTTTTGCAAGTTTTTCCAAAATATTTGCATATAAATATAAATAATAATAAAAATAAATATTAATTGTGTTAATCATAAAAGTGAATGCCCCCAGCGGGATTGAAATCCGCGAACGATGGCGCAGTAACTAGGTTCACTAAACTGAGCTAAGCGTGTCTTTACAAAAATGTAGGAATTGAATATATCATTTTCATTTCAAGCAATCATGCTTTCTACAGACTATTACTTAGCAAAACATCATTATTTCTCATTTAAACGTCTTTAAATGTATTTAGTAACTAACTTAAATACATTTTAATTTGGTCAGCGTAACCCTAATTCTTTTTCTAAAATAATTCTATCCTGTGCTACTTTAAACATCAGCTATTTGTCAGTGAAAATCCCGTCAATATCGATCAGACGTTTCTAAGGTTAACTAGAACATGAAGACAGAGACAAAAAAAAAATTATAGTAGGTAGGTAGGTAGGTAACACGCATTATAGTGGTAACGGCAATATATCGTATCACATATAACATCATTACAAATGTGTCCCGAGTAGGATTTGAATCTGCCACCCCGCCATAGCAACAGGTACCCTAACTGAATGACGTATGACCGTCGATTTAAATTATTTAGCTGCTAGCAGCCTCGCTTCATATACGCTCTTGAAACGATCTATAAAGTCAGTATAACATTTGAAATATAGTCTTGTTTTATTTTATACTAGCGACTTACCCTCGCTTCACTCGAGTTCGTCCCTAGGTTTAGCGCCAGCTAAGCCACGGGTTTTGCTAGTAAAATGTAATATGTATGTGAATGTATACAAAAACTTGACAAATTATATACTAAAACAATACTCAAGAATCACTCTATCCATTGGCGAAAACAGCATGAAAATCGGTGCAGTAGTTTTTGAGTTTATCGCGGACAGATGAACAGACAGATACTAGCGGCTTACCATAGGTGCCTTAAACTTTACTTCAATTCCATAGTCTATCTGTATGCTTTAAATTCTATCAAAATCTGTCGAGTCATTTCAGCGTGAAAAACAACACAAATGTAACACAATCTATATCTATACATATAATAAATCTGTAGAAGGGTCAATTCTGTACATTGAAAATATTGAAAAAATAAATAGCGGGGGGTGTTACTGGATCGATACCAAACCCAAATATGCGATTAAAAAAATTTTTGTCTGTCTGTCTGTCTGTCTGTATGTTCAGGCATCACGTGAAAACTAACGGTTCGATTTCGATGAAACTTGGTATAATTATACCTTATTATCCTGGGCATAAAATGGGATACTTTTTATCCTGGAAAATACGTAGAAAAAAAAAATAAATCTTAATTTTTCAGTTTTATCCATAGACGTTGTTCTGTAGAACCGCGAACACACGTTGCGTTACCCGCAGTGGATTCAGCGCCGTAACCTGTAGCGCCGAAAGTCGGATTTGGCTTGAACCGTTTGCGGCACACGCGGGCCGCACGACGCCACGACTCCTATATAAGGACGGCGTTCCGCGCCGCGCGAAGTCGCGGGCACAGCTAGTATAATATAATAGGTTTGACGACAAGTTTGGTGCAGTTTGTAGTAAACCTTTCAATGCAAGGGGGATTATGCCATAGTCCACCATTGGTCAAGTACGAGTTGGCGGACTGCACATGTCTTACGAAAACTTGCAAGGTTCTCACAGATATGTAGGTTTCCTCACGATGTTTTCTTTCGCCAAAGTCAAATTGTAATCGTGTTTTAAATGTTCTGCTGCAGAAACTCTTGGGCCATGGAGTCAAAGTGCTAAGCATTTTTTAAAAGACATAACACCTCGTCTTATCGCCTCCACTGGTTTCAGGAGAGCTGGTTCATTTTTCGCCCAAAGAATCAGCATTGCTATTCAAAGGGGGAATGCAGCTAGCATTCTTGCCACTATTCCACGCGGACACGACTTGTACAGTAATAATTAAGTGTACATTTGCTTTGTATATATAGTTAAGTTTACTTGTAATTTCCTTTATTGTAATAATAATCTTAATGTAAATGATTTCGCATATGAAAATATCAGAGGTACAGGACCTGGGATTTGAACCCGCTCGGTTACCCAAGCGAGCGCTTTACCACTGCGCTACCACTGCCTCTATAGGTAGTATGTAGTACTTTATACATTGTTAACTCGAAGCTCACCTTCATTTACTCAATTTTGAACAACTTGAACATTATAATTAAAATCCGCTAAATTGGCTCAATTTATCAGTATTGTATGTCGTAAATAAAACGGGTCCGAAACTAATTATAATTGCAATAGATTTATTTGTCGATCTGTCTGTCGGTACATAATTAATTGTTGTGCGGTCGCCAGTTCGATTCCCGTCGGGTGTGAACGGCCTCAGATGTAATTACGATAAAATATAGCCACTTGTTTTTGGGTTATTGGTGTTGGAACATTTTGCTACAATACCTTTAATATTGTGAAATTTAAATTAAATTATTTTTAAACAGCTGTTTTATTCTAGTCTATATAATATCACTAGATATTATAAAACAAAGTCCTCCGCCGCGTCTGTCTGTCTGATCGCGACAAACCCATAAACTACTGCACCAATTTTCATGCTGTTTTCATCAATAGATAAAGTGATTCTCGAGGAAGGTTTGAGACTAACGAACCCCCCGGCTTCCCTCACGCTAAATCTAGGTACCTAGGTGTGTGGCTAACTTATGTATATAAAATCAATTGCTGTTCGTTAGTCTAGCTAAAACTAAAAAATGGCTGCACTGACTTCAGTTTTTTTTATTAGCAGTGTGTCGGGTGGTTTACCTATGTATAAAAAATGAGGAAAAAAAATAACTGAAAAACGGAAAAGTTCAAAACTGTTTACTTAGTATGAGAATAATTATTCCTTAAGCATACATATGCAGTATTTGTACGTATATATCTTTAAAATTCTTGTGGAGCTCGGTTGTTCTTTCGCATAAATTTTACGGTGATTCGTGGCCCAATACCATATTTTTTAACAAAGACCCCATTAAAAGATGTGAATAATGAATAAATTTTGACGGTTGATAATATCTTTGTAGATTGGAACTCCTTTTATAAATCAAATGAAGGTTTTATTATGGTTTTACTAATATTAAGCTTAGATATTTGTCCATTATTCCTTTTTGCATCATCTCTGGAACTGTTAGACCGATTTGAATAAGACTTTTGCATTTTACAGGTTTTTATTGAGGAAAATCTCCTGTATAAAAGAAAATTATTTTACGACTGAAAAAGTACTTTATGTATATACGCCCAACAACTTTTTTCAAAAAGACAAAACAAATTTTTTTTCAACTCTATTTGTCAACATAATTATGTAAATAAGTAAATTGTAACCTCGTAGCTTACCATGGAACTAAATGGTGCTGTGTGTTAATAAGTGAACAGTACAACACTATGCCAACAATGGCCAGTGTTAAAAAAAAACTCTTCAAAAAAGTCTTCATTTATAGAGATAAAAACAATCGAACCCATGACCATCCGCTACTGAACTAAGAGTAACGTAATAAATCATAACCAAAAAAACTTATTCAGTACAAAAATTTTAATTTCCGTTGCTTTAATAGTTCAAACCCCAACTTCGTGCGATATTTATAACTATTTGTCACTCCACTAACGTATAGTTTCCAGACGCTATGATCTTTTTATACAATTGATATATTAGACAAAGATTAACGATTTGCTTGCGTTTTAGATTTATTACGTGCAATAGAAGTGGTATTTTGTAATCTATACTAATATTATAATGTTGCGGTGTCTCTCTAACTCATAGGTGCTTAGGCTTTAGGCTATATCGCTATATAATAACCTACCAATTCTCCCCCGTTATCTTAGCCATATGCTTTTAGCATGTCCTAGGTTCGAGTCTCGGTTAAGCCAAGTTTAACTGTGGAGGAGTTGGGAAGTTGTTTCACCCCCATAATAAAAATAATCTATACCTTATCAGAATATTTAAAGCAACATTATGTTTTAATTACGTGTAACTCCACGAGATCTGTTAATTACGTAATAATCTGAGATTCGTAATGCGTACAAGGAAATGCTATTATCTTCTAAGAGGGCCTGTCAATGACGCGAACTTTTGATGAAGGGCCGCTTACGTGCCCTAATTTCTTTTGCAAGCCAACGCTAATCACCGGAACTCTTGATTCTCTACCAAATATAATAATTAATATTGTTTAGCCAACTTCAAAAAAGTACTCCATTTTAGTATTTCATATATGTATGTACGTATTTTCGACTATTTATACAGATGTTATTATTTAGTTTAAGAAAGGAAAAGAGATTAAGACAAAAAATATATTAGTCCCGCTGAGTTTCTTCCGCCAGTTCTTCTCAGGTCAGCGGCTTCTTCTTTCCGAAAAAAAATAATAATAAACGAAATATTAACTGCTAATGAGGTAAAAAGATGATCTCAGAATGGACTTTTGGAAATATAAATATAAAACAAAATAGGCCGTATTGTAATGTTTAATACCAGTCTCGTACTTCTTATAATTTCATGTACGAGTATATTTTTAACTTGTTTATCGGTAAAGTATTACGTGAAGCCTATAATATGTTTTTTTTTCTTTTATTTTCGCTCGAAAAGATGACTCCATGCCGCCTGATGTTAAGTGACCACTGTCAGAGTCCAGGAATGAGGTCCATCCGTTCCGGGACATGATCTCGATACCGATTGACTTCACCTCATCGGCCTGCACGTGTGCTTTATTTATGCTCCGTTTAACAGACTCCGGATTATAGGAGGAGGAGCAAATTTTCAAAAGAAATCTTGAAATTGGTCTGTGTGATGGACTATGATCCCCTTGACAAATAAACGCCTGATTACAAATAAATAAATAAGTAACGCGGACAGAGTCGCGTACAAATGATAGTATATACAAATAAGCTACGAACAGACGAAACTAAGTTAATTTATCATAAGTAATAGATTATTAAATTATGAAGAGGGATAATTAGAACAATGGTCAGATCTGGACGTGTTGATGACAACTGTGGAACTCACATAATACCCAGCAATTTTTCCTTACAATTTTCTTCGACTTTCTTACTTGAATTGTTCAGGAAAATAACTAATGACTTATTCAGATTGTGCTTAAGCTATTTCGTATCTTTAGTAACATTAAGAAATTTTTGTTTTGCATAGTTTTCTGTATTAAATATTCTATATAGGATCTCAGTTATTACAACTAACGCGTGTTAGTTTGTTCACAAATAACATATATAATGAAGTCAATAGCTCGCTTAAACATTATCTAATAAATAAATATGACACATAAGTGAAAATAATAAATAGGTAATGGACAAAATATTATTTCAGTTCCTTTTTCACCTCTGTTTATCATTACCGAGCTTTAATGTTATAAATTCCCCTAACAATTCACCCTTCCTTAACCATTCATCATCTACAGAAAATCTATATTTCTTAACTTATGGGGGATGAAAAGCCCTTGAGTACCGACCACGTAGCGGATGGTAAATGAGCAGGCCTCCTATAAGGTAGACCGATGACTTCGTCAAAAACGCTGGAACCCACTGGATGCCAAAGGCATTCGTCAAAGATTTGGTATCGTGGATATCTTTCAAGAAGGCCTGTTCAGTCAGATACCCAGATGTCCAGCAGTGAACCTCAGGCTAAGATGACGAGTATTATCAATAATAAATGATCGAATTTCCCACCATTGGGCTCAAATTTATCTAATGAACATGTGATTTTCATTAGGACAGTATAAAATTGAAAGCAGTGGTAATTAAAGGCAGAAAAATTAAAGGCAGTGGTAGCCCAGCGGTAACGCGTTGCTTGTATAACCGAGTGATGCGGGTTCAAATCCGGGTCTCGCATCTCTGATATTTTCATGTGCGAATCATTTCTATCATGATTACCACTTGTCTTACGGTGAAGGAAAACATCGTGAGGAAACCTGCATGTCTGAATAAACCTAGCAAGTTTTTGTAAGACATGTGAAGTCCGCCAACACGCACTGGGCCAGCGCGGTGGACTATGGCCTGAACCCCCTCGTACTGAGGGAGGCCCGTGCCCAGCAGTGGGACGTTAAAAAGGGCTGATGATGATGATGATGAGTATAAAATTGATAAATTAAAGGCAAAGAAAACAGACTGCTCTTTAGACTGACTTCAAAAAAGGACAATTACTTTATTTGAATGTTACTTTCATCGTTTGTAAAATAGACAGATTTTTTAAGACAATTTAATTAAAAAAATATTTGAAATCGCTAAGCATTTTCGATTTTTCATTTTGAAGTTGGACTTTTAAAAAAGGTTTTTTAAACAGATATTATAACATCATTTATTTTATGCGGTATAGAGGATGATGTACATTATTTCTTATTGGAATGCGTACGTAACGCTGCCAGGAGACAGGAGTTGATGCGCTGTTTTAAATTGAAGTAATAATTATGAGACTAAAGTAATTAGCTAAATGTACTTAGGGAACGATGGGACTGACATTTAGTTTTGGAACTAAAGTCCTAATAAAAATTTAGAAAATAAATAATAAATCACTTATATTTGTATATTACTGAAGAACCACTGTAATAAAAAACGTAATAAAATAATACAGATTGTAAGATGATTTCATTACTTCCAACCTTGACATATATGGAGATATAGCTTTACTACGCAATGAATTATTCATGCCACTATTTCTTGTTGTTAGTTAAGCTGTAACTGTACTTCAATATACTATCTACAATATCCTTTTTTTTATGTTGGGACATAACAACAGCACCATCTAGTTCCGTGGCTATCTACGAGGCTTGTGTCACGGATATAAGATAGTTGATATACTACACATATATAAATTTTAAAAATATATACAATATAAATATTATAAATATAAATAACAAATGAATGCCCCCAGCGGGACTCGAACCCGCGACCGCTGGCGCAGAAAGTAGGGTCATTACCAACTGAGCCAAACGTGTCGTCGCTTATATCTAAACATCGACGAGATAGCGATTCTTTATCACTTCGCTCGGGTTAGTCTCTAGGTGCGTTTGAACGATCAGTTTAGAAAAGAATAATTTTATTACATATTTGTTTATTTATTTTCTTCTATTGACATTTATAATTACTCAACCGCTCTCTATGGTAGGAGCCTTTCTCGATAAACGGACTGTCTAATTGAAAAAGCATTTATCAAATCGGATTAGTAGTTCTTGAGATTAGCACGTTCAAACAAATAAACTCAGATCATTATCGAATATCGATCGCGAGAAACCCTTGTTATTTGTTAATAAAGTTAGTTAGTTTGAAAATGGGAGATTTTTCCTGAAACTACTCAAGAACTTAGAGAAAGTGGAGCAGATGACCGTTCAAAATATATCCAGACCTCCATAGTAGTTATTGTATATTATTCCGTTAAAATACAAGTGCCATTATACAATGACATGTGAGAAACATTTTTCATTATGATGTTTGATCCAACGCCTTTAAAAGGCAAATTTATTGAATAGGTTAAGCAAGATTTGAACCAATAGCCCATTAAACTACATATTCTTATAACCAGATTTCAAGTAATAATTGTAACAAATTAATCAATCGGCCATTTATATCGTAAGTAATCAAAAAGAGAATGAATAAAATCATTGTATTTATTCGAGGAGTCGACGAAGATAGACAAAATTTCGACTTTCCTTTACATTCATGCTTTTGTTACTGAATATAAATATAGTTTCTAAGATAAATGTCAATGTATAGGGTTTTTGATAAATACAGTACCAAATAGTTTTAATGTACCAGATGTTTGACATGCCACTTTAATTGCGCTTGCGCAATACTTGTAGTGCGATAAGTATGAGCATTACGCAAAACCAAATGTATGATTTCAGTCACCAAACAATGTATACTGTATGAGACAGCTGTCACTTAGTACTTACTCGTATATTATGATTTTATGTCTATACTAGCATTTCCCGCGGCTCCGTCTGTGTTTTATTGACTGGAAACTAAATTCTTAGATTTCACATGCCGTGAGATGTTTTGTGCAGTACCACCCAGCGGTAACGCGTCGCTTGTATAACCGAGTGATGCGGGTTCAAATCCGGATCTCGCACCTCTGATATTTTCATGTGCGAATCATTTCTATCCTGATTACCACTTGTCTTACGGTGAAGGAAAACATCGTGAGGAAACCTGCATGTTTGAGAAAACCTAGCAAGTTTTTGTAAGACATGTGAAGTCCGCCAACACGCACTGGGCCAGCGCGGTGGACTATGGCCTGATCCCCTCGTACTGAGGGAGGCCCGTGCCCAGCAGTGGGACGTTAAAAAAGGGCTGGTGAAGATGAAGAAGGTGAAGAGATGTTTTACAGCCGGTTTTAACGGTTACTTGAGATTTCTCATAAATGAGATATTTTCCACTAGTAAAAAGTATTCTATATCCTGATCCCGATAACCAGTTATTCTCATACCAAATTTCATCAAAATATGTCCAGTGGTTTTCTCGTGATGCGTTCACAAACAGACAGATAGACAAAAATTCTAAAAACTATAGATTCGGCCTCTGTATCGATAATAATTACTATTCCAATAATAATTTCCAAAAAATATTCAATGTACAGATTAGACTAAGTTAGAATTTTATTATAATGTATAGACTAGTGAGACATCCCCGATGCGCTCGGGTTCGTCTCTGGTGCCTTATAAAAATTTCGGTTTATACATCGACATGAATTATTATAATATTTTCTTAGGTTTACGCGAATATTCCACATTATAAATGAAACTACCTTTTCGGATTGTGTCGCGGATTTACTTTGATTTTTAGTTCCCGACGTTTCGAAAACTTTACAGTTTTTTTTTAATGTACAATGAATTATTATTTCAATAACATAAAAAAATAATTATTTATGTACAGGAAGCTGAATGAAGTTTTTCGTCGTATATTTTTGTAAATTAATGTTATAAATGTAAATTTTTGTCTGTCTGTCTGTCTCTCTATCACAGACTAGAAAATTCTACGGAACAGATTTTGATGTTTTGTATGATGGTAACTAATGACCCGGGTAAATATGAAGGATACTTTCTTACTAACCGTTTAAAGGTACGAGGATGGATCTACACTCTATTGGAACACCTAAAAGTTCAAATACAACGTATGATGAATAGAAACGTACTTAACTCTCTCATGACATCATAATTTAAAGACTTCACCCACCATTCCTATAACAACAGTGTGGTGGGTAACTATTATTTTAAAATAATTACATTAACATCCGTCAAAATATGATTTATTATCACAAATAACTAGTATACATTCATCATCTAACAATGTATGGACATTAATTATATAGTAATACTAATGGTTCAAACAGTCATGTCCAAATTCCTTAAAAGTCATTCATTACAACCATTTACAGACACCTTGTATTGAACTTTAGGTAATATTATAATTATATTCTAACTAAAAGATGTACCGACTTCAAATATGAATTTCTTTTGTTTTAGGGTTTTTATCTATATGTAGTTAAATAAATTACAAGTGTTTCTTTGTAATGTCGCAAATGTCGCAAGTCCGCGACAAAATCCCAAAAGATAGTTTCATATATAATGTCAAATATCGCGTAAACCTATAAATGTATTCACAGCTTTGTACTAAAAAGAACACAATTTTTTACACTTTTGTCTGTCTGTCTGTCCGTTTCTTCCCTATTTTCCGGGAATTTCAATCGCAGATAGTTGATGTGAAAAGAAATAACTTTGGGTAGTTTTAGAATTAGAGCTAGAGTTCCACGCAAAGAAAAATATTTATTCATAGAATAACACAAAAATCAAAGAAGCCTGACAAATCAGTTCAGCATCAGCCTTTTTTTCTTCTATCAAAACTTTTGGTAGCCCTTACATTTTTTGCAAAGAGATAAGTTCATATCATATTATATTTATGTGTTCCTTTATTACATTCATAATAATTATTTTCATCTTTTTTTTTACTATTGGGACTAATCGTGTTAAATACACTTTATTTTTTCGAAGTCGGACATGAAAGGTTCTTTACTTAGTTTTCCTTTAAATTTTTAATATATCGTCTATACAATTTTGAAGCAGTATAATAATAAAATGTATTTCAGTTTATTCACGCAATAAACATAAATTATTGTGGAACACGTAGTTCTAGTCAACTGTTTGGTTCGAAATGTTTGAAGCTTGTCTTACTTCTAAATTTATTGAGTCATCAAAGAGATTTCTCACCTATATACATCTAATAAATGTTTTGGTGGTGTGTTCATTTGTAATAATATTTTTCAACACTATAACAACCATATGGCTCAGTGGTAGCGTTTTTAATTGTTTATTTTGTACTAGTATGGGTTTGATGAAGTATTCTGATGACACGTTTGGCTCAATTGGTAGTGACCCTACTTTCTGCGCCAGCGATCGCGGGTTCGAGTCCCATTCATTCATTTGTTGAGCACGAATGTTTGTACTCCAGTCATGGATGTTTATATGTATAATATGTATGTATTTAAAATGTATATGTGTAGTATAAGAACTATCTGGTATCCGTAACACAAGCACGTAACGTAGCTTACCACGGAACTAGATGGCGCTGTTGTAATAATGTCCCAATATATTTATATTTATTATTTATGTACCTATGTGTCCAGGTGAAAGTATGTCTCCCCGTATCGTGGTTTGGAGGTTTATTGGCATCTGGCAATCCAGCCGTGCGCGAAGTCAAGAAATGCACAGGAAAGTGGCCTACTTTGGTGGGCGGTGTGTCTTGCGGGTTGCTCCTGGCACTTCTCTAATAGCAGAGTGGACTGTGGAACAACACACAGCAAGTACACTATAAATTGAGCCAAATGTATCGACAAATAATTGCTTTAGGGCAGTTCATTGTTGTTTAGTTCCATTTTCAAACTAAAATAATCAAAGCAACAAAAAACTTTTCAAATTCATATAGATTTTTAGTTCATCCCTAAAAAAAATTTCGAAAAAAAATTATATTTCAAATGACTAATATGCGCATAAATCTACGAAAGTGTTAAGTAAAGCAGTTTTCATCTTAATTTTTTCACATAAACGAAGTAGATAGTTCTGATTTAACTTTAGATGGTAAAAATATAAAAAGGTAAAGTCACATGATCTACATAGAGCGTACAAATGTACCTATTAATGGTTGAAAAGCCATAAGGAACGATGATTCACACATAAAAAATCGGGTCACGGTGTGGAGTTGAACTAAAATAATGATTACACTACTTGCTATTCATTTTATGGGCTATTTAAGTATGATGTTGATGTTGAAATACTCTTGACATGTTATATTGAAGTGTATTTGTCTATATTTTTTTATGACGACACGCTTGGCTCAGTTTGTAGTAGTCCTACTTGCTGTGCCAGCGGTCGCGGGTTCGAGTCCCGTTGGGGGCATTCGTTTGTTTGTACTCCAGTCATAGGTGTTTATATTTATAGTATGCATGTAATTAAAGTTATATGTGTAGTGTCTGTATTATCTGGTATCCATAACACAAGTCAAGTAGGTTACCGTGGAACTAGATGGTGCTGTATGTTAATGTTCCAACATATTTATTTATATCGCTAAATACCTATTGTTATACTCATTACCCAGTGGTAATGCACTCGATTGTATAACCGAGTGATGCGGGTTCAAATCCGGGTCTCGCGCTTCTGATATTTTCATGTGCGAATCATTTTCTAACATGATTACCCCTTGTCTTACGATAAAGGAACATATCGCGAGGAAACCTGCATATCTAAGAGAACCTAGCCAGTTTTTTAAATACATGTGAACTCCATCAACCCTCAATTTGGTGAACTATGGCTTGATCCCCCTCGTATTGAAGAGTCCCATTTAAGAGGGCTAAAATATATATTACATCCATACATATTATTCCTAATTGGAGGTCTGCGTTACTCCGCATAGTTCATTAAAATAAATGAATCATTCCAACCTAACACCCCCAATTATAATGTTCGAGAACATTACATCAATCCACAACACAGTCCATGTTACCTACAAATATTAGAATACGCTTCCCTCAAACTATCAAAATAATTTGAAACATTCCCATATGTAAGAAAACCATCGCTAATGAGACTCTATACCACAGTGTTAGGGGTTAGCTGAAAAATTACAAAATGCGACAAATGCTTCATTTCATATAGAATTTAGTAATGATGTAACAAATTGTTTAAGTCACAGATATTTTTGTGAATCTTAGAACGTGACACCGTTGCAGTTGTTCTGTAGATATTTTCTAGATGACGCCATAATAGTTAAAGTTTGGCAGTTTGATAAATTACTTGTGAAAAATATTTTTAAATGTCGGAAATAGTACTTAAGTAACAAGCAATTAATTACAATCTAATCTTAGTTTAAGAAGGCAAATTGCCTATATAAATGGAATGTGAAAAAATAAAGTTTTGACTTTCTAGTACATAATGAAGCATAAACAGGAACACAGCCGCCAGCTTTGTTGCTAAGAGTGATAGGGAACTTAAGGGTTGCGTAAAAATGTATTGAAATGAGAGTCGACATATTTTATAAACACGTATATAAAATGAGACCGTTGTAGGCCAGTGGTAAGGCGCTCGCTTGGATAATCGAGTAACGCGGGTTCAAATCCAAGTCTCTGATGTTATCACGTACAAATCGTGTTATGTCAAGTGTCTTACGGCGAAAGAAAACATCGTGAGGAAACCTGCACGTCTGAGAGAACCTAGCATGTTTTCGAATAACATGTGAAGTCCGCAAACCCGCACTTGGCCTGCGTGGCCGCAGTAGCCCGAGCTTAGCAGAGCGACGTTATTAAAAGGGCCGAATATATATAAAATGCAGTATCGACTCATCATTTATCTCCTATTTGCTAAACTTAGAGGTGTATTTTTGTCAAATGTTTATATAGACCAAATTGGAAGTATGCGCTTTCAAACAAAAAACGATATAATCCTAATGAGTTACTAAAGAACGGCCTTCCAATACATAATTGAACCTCCTCCTTTTTGAAGTCAGTTGAAAATTGCTGAATATTTTTTTATTTTAAACCTAAAGTACCTATAACCTAGGTCCTACATAGTCTATGTTTCAATATGTTTTCATTAAGTATTAGAATTCAATGGAGAATGAATTAATTATTAAAGCAGCTTCACATTAACCCTTCAACCTTCGTTTGATAGATCAAATTAAGTATACCTTATACTGAATGTTATAAGTCCTATAGCAAAATGTTGCCATGTTCAAATGAAATTCTACCAAACTATTATAAGAAAATAAAAATATTTACTTAAAAAATATAATTATTTACAGATAACTATTTTATTTATGTGTAATTATATATATTATTTTAAGTGACTGAAAAAATTACTAGTAACACTTAACTTAAGTCCGTCAATTGCTTGTAAAGAAAAAAAAAATCAGTTGACAAACAGATGGCAGAAAAGTATTGAATTATTTTTTTGTCCTTGTTACTATAACACATTGTAAGTTTAGATATCGTAATATTATACGTTTTCCTTTTATATAATAAAAATAGAACCCTTACATTCCAGTCAATTGTTGGTTTTTAGCTCCAGACACAAAGTGAGGTAATAAGTTTAACATAATATGTATGTAAATGTCTGTCGGTAGCATCTTAGTGTCAAACGGATGAACCGATTTTGGTTTAGGTTTTATTTTCACTATAAGCTTAGTAACAAGACATTCTATTTCAATTTTTTAAGAAATGGCTCAAATATACATATAGATCTAGGGATTACAGATTACTTTCCTTTTTCAGATAAAAATATTATTGTATATCTACAAATAAATCAACATATTTTATTTAAATATAGGGAAAATTTCCCATTAGGGCAACACTTTTCCAAACGTACATTACATCTATTTGCATTATTAATTCTAACAATTTTCGTGTCTTCCCGCGAGAGTAACTCGAGGCAGAGGCCTGTAGTAATTTGCGATTATATGTAAATTTATATTCCCCAAATATACATCGGCTGAATTGCTATAATTTTTCTGCAAGTTTGAAAGCTTTCTGATTAATGAATATGCTTAAAAAAGAGGAATGTAGATCAGTTTGTCAAAAAATGTGTGTATGCGATGAACTTTACGCACGGTTGAAGTGAAATATCCTTATCCTAGATATTATCCCTTAAGGGGGTGATTAGGGGATGAAAATGAGTGCCTGTGTATATATTTGAACTCCTCCTAAACGGTTGGACCGATTTAGATGAAATGTTTTGTTTGAGTTGGAGTGGATTTGAGAATGGTTTAGAATTGAGATTCGCAAATCGGTCCACTTCTATATGTATTTTTGAATTAATCAGTTATTTATACATTTAGACAGTAAATGACATATTCAATTATGAAAAAAGTCGTTGCTAGGCAACGTTGTTTTGCGCTTGCGCACTAAAACATTTCACCGGGACCGAAAGTTTATAATTTTCAATATGTACAGGACTACGTCTGTCGGGTCCGTTAGTATAATATATTGTAGTACCTAATATTATTTAATAAATCAGAAAAGGCTTAATATTTCTTAAAATTTATATATAATTATAACCATAGAAACCATAGAAGCTATAATCATTTTTAAAGCCATATTGTTCTACGTAAATATGTTACCAACAACCCCTCCTTTGATTACCAAATTTAATAAACCCTACGAAGGAAACAAGGATTTTTAAGTAATCTAAGTGTATTCCATCAATAATAATGTTTCTTTACTTTTAAATGAAGCAAAATTGATTTTTCCGGAGCCCTTTATGAAAGCAGAGTGAAATTTACATAATTATTTTGTATCTGCGGGTTTTTACGAAAGATTCATTTGCAAATTTCCGTTTCCGTTTTATATGTAATTAAAATAAAATTTACCTTAAATATATTTTGGATAGTATCCTGTGGGAGCCTTGATGATGCTCTTGAAGCTATATTAGGCTTTTTTAGTTATTTTAACAATTTAAAAAGCCTCCCTCAATTTCGTTGCAGGTTTATTTAATGTGATATCACTTTCCATAAAAGTTATGGAACTGATTATCAGCTCTCTTGTTTTATCCAATGAAATCATTTCAATTGGAAAAATTTGAAAAATAGATCCTGCTCGCCCTCGATATAAGTATGTTGTTGAGACATTATTACAACAGCGCCATCTACTTCCGTGTTAAGCTACGAGGCTTGTATTATGGATACCAAATAGTTAATATACTCACATATAAATTTTAAATACATACATATTATAAATATAAACACCCATGACTGGAGTACAAACATTCGTGCTCAACAAATGAATGCCCCCAGCGGGACTCGAACCCGCGACCGCTGGCGCAGAAAGTACCAACTGATTCAAACGTTTCGTCAAGTATATATTTTCTTATGTGGAATTGAATTATATACTACCTATAATCAAAATAATGAAATAAATTGTATATCTGTATATAAAGTTTTATTACCTATATATATAAATATACTATACTAGCGACTCACCCTGGCTTCGCTCGGGTTCGTCCCCAGGTGTAACCTCTTTAGTATAGTTTAAAAAAATTTCCCGCTTTTCTGTTGAAATTTTTCCTGAATTTTCTTTGCTATAAACCTCACGGAGCCCGAGACCTTTCCAAGGAATGCAAAACCGTGGAAATCGGTTCGTGCGTGCTGGAGTTATAGCGTCAGGAAGGAAAACCCGACTTATTTTTATATAGTAGATGACATACGACTAAAACCTTAGTTTTGCTGTGAAGCTTTCGAAACGACGGAAACCAAAAATGGAACTAAATGTGCAAAAGTCTGAAAAAATACTATAATGTAATATGATTTCAAAGGTTTTTTTAACATTTTTTATCTTTCAGTACATTTTTTGAGTAAATATTTGAATATAAATACATATGTATAGGAGTAAAAATAAATAAGGGACTCTTATTACTCTTACTACTATTTTCCGTGTTTTACTTACATATGAAATGACTGTTAAGTCTTGTATGTAACAAAATAAATTTCAAATTAACTTCTCAAAGAGGATCTCCCAAATTATATTCTGCTGCTGACGGCCTAATTCTTTTATAAAAGCTATATTTTTGTTACTTTCACTTGACTTAATTACAACTTTGTTTGATCAATAACGACTTAATTGCTTTGGAAATATTTAAAAACGTTATTATTTTTTTGGTCAATTTAGAGTTTTAATTACGAATTATAAAGTTGAATACATAATATCGTTTGGAAAGATTGGTGGAAAACTTTCCCTCAAAGGACAACAAACCTCTTTTTCACTCCTGCCAATAACGCTGTATTTACTATTTAGACACTGAAAAGGAGATTGAAATAGGCTAGTCTACGCCAGACGCGTGGATGATGGAGCAGATACGTGTTAAAGTTTAGACTACGCTTAGGCAAACGATGTATAGGACGCCCTGTGGCAAGGTGGACTGATGATTTGCATAAGGTGACAGGTACAGGATGGATGCAGGCTGCCCAAGATCGGGATGGAAGGCTTGCTATGGGGGCGACTTAAAAAATGTCACTTGACACATTTACCAGACAAGTATAATACTAATTGTACATACAAATCTATTGTCATGGGTTTTTTACAAGACTTATGGTTTTAATAGACTTATTGTCTAGAACTTATAACATAGGGTTGAGTTAATTTATTTTGCATTTATTATATTTAACGACCTGACCGATTTGGTCACGATAGCCAATCTTATTGAAACTAGCCAGATACGCAGGAGATATTATAGTGCACAAGTGTACGCGTAGACACAAGTGCTCTCTCTATTACTACTTTGCGGTGGGGTGACTACTCGATACGACCAGTAAGAGTTAAGGCAGAGGGCCCACGGCTAACTTCCTAACTCCGGGCTGTTACTGAGCCTTACTAACCAAAAAGACTCAATAACTAAACTTAGTTCGACCTAGAACATTGAAACTCAGGACCACCGGATGTTCAACCTTACATGCTAGCTACTACACATGGGCAGTTGACATTAATTACAAAAATAATTAATAAACTATAATGTTTCCCTTTAATTTAACACATCAGAAAATAGTATAACAGAAAATATCAATAAATCAAACCACAAAACAATACAAAAGGCAATGGTTGAGGTAATTTTATTATCTAAAAAGCCATTTGGTGACAAAACCATTTATCATAAGATTTGGCAGTTGGTCCTGTTTTTATATAATCGAGTCGTCATATCCGGTAGATTGTGGCAAGCATCCAACATGGCCGCCGGAAATTGTCGTTACGATGTATTTAATGAATCCAAGTGGAAAAAATATCAGCAGCTTGTTTAATTATTTAGGGGTTGCTTCAACACTTTGTATATCTCTTTTATTTCGATAATAACATCCTTAGTTTCTGATTGATGACTTTATTTCGTCCTTCTGTACGATTGTTACTCCAATAATGCTAGACCGTTTTAGATAATACTTTTTTTGTATGAAAATAAGCTTTTATTGGTATAGCCATAGATTTAAAAAAAGTTAATGTCTATGGTTATAGAATTACATATATATCATTTCCATATAATTTCATACATTTCTTTTCAACATACATCGATTTACAATGCAAAATCTCAATAGCTTTATACATAAGTGCTTACTGCTTATTTATAAAGCTATTGATATTTTCCTGATAAATTACAGAAAATAAGCAAAAACTACAATAATTACTAGCGACTCACCCTTGCTTCGCTCTGCCTCTTCAAAAGTCCCGTTTAATTTTTTTGAGCATCCCCTTATTCTTTTCCAGAAATAAAGCCTTAGTTACTCCTTATAAATTCAGTTGTCTACTGGTAAAAAACCCATCAAAATCTTTACAGAGATTAGCGGAAGAAAACAGATAGACTAACAAAAATGTTAAAAATTGTGATTTCCTTAAAAGTACCGTATATTATATTTAAACATGCATTTAATAAAAAGCTGTTATATGTTACAAGCACACACTTCAGTTATATTATTCTGTTATAGAATTTATACAATAATTAACAAATTCATCATAGATGTTTTTTGCAAGTTCTGAAATCTTTTTGTTAAAAACTCAGTTAAATTAAGCATTCATCGCATAAAGCTTACTAGCTTAACACTTTAAATAACAAACCGCTTATAATTTTACTATAAAACATAAATCATTTTAAAAACTTGCAAACATAAATTATATTTCCTCTCAAAACATTAGGTAAAACACTAGCTCTCGCACTATTATCGTATGGTGTACTTCCATCCAATTTTGCTAGAAGCCATGCATCATCTCGGCTTGTCATAACAATAACTGTCGTAAATCCAGCTTTAACTGAAAACTCAAGTCACCAGACGTCCTCGAATTAGTTCAGGCATGAGATTTTAGATTTATTATTTTAAAAGCTTCGCAAGAAATCGCCACCTCATAAACTTTTTACCTTGCAGTTAGTTAGTTACAGTTATAAAATACTGAAGAGTTTCCTAGTTGTTTTAACTTGTCTATCAAACTGTTAACTGGCTTTGTTCGGTTTTTGCTAGTTATATTTATGTTATACCTCCGAATATAACTTTTCGACATATTGTACATAAAAAAATAATATTTTTTTACACACGCACACGCTCCGCCCGATATCATCCTTACAAAATAAACAGTTCTAAGCTTTTCATTTTCAAAGCTGTGTTTTGGGCTTTTGCCATTTTTTTATATTTAAACTACCCCTGATACATCCCGCAATAAAACAAAAAAAAGGAATTAGGTATTTAAATCGATTTAATTTAAGTCTAGTCGTTTTTAAGACTATAGATAATCTATATAAATAAAAAAGAATGTTATCAAGCGCAAAGCTCGAGAATGGCTCGGCCAATTCGGTAAATTTTTTAATTTGTATGTTCTTTAAGGCACAAGGAGGGTTTTAATAATTAAAAAAAAATAAAAATTCAACGTTTGTAATAAGCTTATACTAAAGGGGGGTACCTAGGGACGAACGCAAGCAAAGTGAGGGTGAGTCGCTAGTATGTAATTGATTTTATATATTTTAATATTAAGAAATAGAAATTTAACAAACAAATGCAAAGACATTTAAGAAGCAAAGTGATCATTTTAATGTTAACTATTATGCAACGCACATAATACTTAAAATACATTATATACTCGTACGATACTTTTATAGAGATAGCTTGAAATACTGTTTCTTCTCTTATAAATTCGGTGTGAAATATAAATTTTCCGAAGCAAATTTTCTGTGTGACAAAATTTTCAATTTGAGCCACTTGAATTTCGCTAGAATACAGCAATTTCTCTAGCACTTATAAATCCACTTATTCAAATACAAACCATAAATCTTTCTTTGGCATAGATTCAGTGGATGTTATACAAAAAGACGATCGTGAACAGACAAAAGTCTGACGCAAAATCTAGTTTTATATTTTAGTGTGATACAGTTGAAAAACGCTGCAATTTCGAAAAAGTGACACCTAAAACTTTTCGTGAGCTTCCAACACGAATAAAATGGATGGGTTTACGCACGGGCTTACGAAAGCTCAGCGTTTATTTATTTAGCCGAAAGGCAAACAAATTATGAGATCTCTTTTATTAAAGAATGTTTTTACTGTCACAACCCAAAAAATATTTTTTCTAAACATAATGTTTAAACAAAAAAATTTATTTTGATAATGTTAACAAAAAAATAATCTTCAATGGTAAATTTTGTCGAGCAGTAAGTACCCTATTGTTACTTCAAGCCATAGTCTGTCTGTGTATTAAATTATATCCAAATCTATCTAGCCGTTTTAACAAACATATAATAATACATACTTTTACATTTAATAGACGTTTACAGTAAAAGCAAAAAGTAAAAAATATTAATAATAAAAGGAAAATATTTCCATAAATTTTATTAAGTGTAAACGACAAGTTTTGCAGGCGTTTATTTATAAACATGTTTATTAACAGGCAAAACGCAGCGTTTTTTCCAACCAGTGTGTACACACAGTCCATCATAAGCTGTCCGGGTCGCGTAACTGCTCATCAGTCAACATGTCGCGCGTTGTTACTCGCCTCGCATCGCGGTACGGATTAGCCTAATTAAAAACGCGAAGCTATCGACTTTCAAATTTTAAGTGACGTCAAATAGGATAAATGTTTTTCCGTTAAAGAGAAATGGAATTGAATTGATGTTATGGTATAAGTAGATAGGTCTAGAAGAAGAGGTTAAAAGTATGAAAAACAATAACATAATATGAAAAAAATTAGGTTATCTAGACATATTTTTTTCTATAATTAGTTACATATAGCTCTTTACTGCTATTATATAATAATTATTTCCATCAAGTATTATAATATACATATAATGACGTCAGATTTATTTAGAAACTCGTTCTTTATAAAAAATCATAAATGGGGTTCGAGTCCCGCTGGGGGCATTCATTAGTGTAAATAGCACGAATGTTACTCCTTATTACTTCAGTTATCTGCCAGTGAGACTGTCAAAATCAGTCCAGCCGTTTCTGAGATGAGTTGAAACAAACAGAAAGACAAAAAGATTTAAAAAATACTTATTAGTATCGTATAAAGTTCTATATTATGCATTAAGTGTAAAGTTGTTTTTTGAATATTACTGACAGATACTTTAACTTTATTTGTCTGTTTAGATTATCAATTAATTATTTTAGACATAAAATGTATAGAACTAAATAAAATTAAAAAAAAACTACAAAAAAACAATATTACTTCATCTGTGATTCCCACTGACTAAAATAAATCCTCCACGTCTATACCTATATTGCACACTGCACTGTTAAGGCGTTACGAGACGTCCGTCTGATTTATTGCTAGCCTCGCCCCCCGGGTACGCTCGCTAGAATATCGTTCATTTTAAATTCATCTCCTTTCTACCGAAATTCCGTTTCAAAGAGATTAGAAACTGCTCTCTTGAAAATAACATTTTTATATTTAGTATAGATTCTTATGTTCGCTGGAGTTCTTAAAAGCTGGTTCTCAGAAAAAAACGAAATTGATGTCCTTGATGGTTTCTATGAACTGAGATTGTCGATTGTAACAAGATTTTTTCTTTTGAAACTAATTCATTAGATGTGCCAATTATACAACAAATTATTTTTATTTACCATCCATTGATAATATTAGTCTAAATATTTATTTTTTAGTGATTCATAGGTTTATAGTTTATGTTTACAGAACTATAATATGCTTACATACATAATGTATACACAACTGCAAATACTTTCATTTCTGCTAAATTGCGATTTGTAATTTAATGTACCAAATTATTATCATAATAACTTTGAAAGGCTCATTAAAGTTTAGTATTTTTCGCAAAAATATTCACTTAAAACGCAAATCAGCAATTATTTCTCTGCATTTTTGTCAATTTTGACACTTTGAAGTGTAAAAATACTTATCTCAGATTCAAACTGGCGTACTCATTGTCAATTCACAATTTTAACTACTAAAACATAACAGTTAAGTTGCTTTTAATAACATTTGAACTTAAAGTTGGTCCCACTAACTACAAGATACTAAATCTTCCTATACAACGATGCAGGTAAATTATTTTCATATGGGATAGGCAAACAGTAATGGGCAATTTCGTGTAATGACCGTTATGGACGTACAGACGTGTACAAAATGGTTACACTAATTAAACTACATAATATCAAATTTAAAATGCAAATGTTTGACGAATGTGATAAATAAACCATTTTTTCTTGGTAAGATCTATTTATGTCTGAAATATTAATACATAAATTCGGACTTATGCAAGACAATAGTAATATCTTATCGTTAAGTTGCTCTAAGATCTACAATGTTTTGTAATATTGAATATTGATCTGTTAGACCAGAATTCTTGTGTCTAAAATAACATCGTTGATACGAACACAAATGGTCTTTACTTAACTATTCCTAAGTAAATGTACCTACATGTATATTTGCTTATTGAAATACCTGTGTCCAGGAGTGAATATTGGTTTAAATTAAAGACATCCCTAAATTTACTTGGTATTATTTTTGCACATTTGGCGCATAGTTGCTGTAAAGCATTCGAAACGACGGGAACAAAAAATCAAAATAAATTCGAAAAAATAGTTTTATACGTAATTTTGTATTATTATAATATATATTACTTCAAGTAAAAAAAATTTTTACAAATATATTTCTAACTAACTCTGCCATATTCACGATAACTTTACTTTTCCTTTCCATAAAAAAAATAGATAGTTAAATAAAAACACATAACAGTTTTCCTCGCGCCTGTACATCCATGACTACCCTAGATCACTATAATCATTGGCATGACATAATAATCCG
This sequence comes from Boloria euphrosyne, assembly GCA_951802675.2. NCBI lineage: Eukaryota > Metazoa > Arthropoda > Insecta > Lepidoptera > Nymphalidae > Boloria > Boloria euphrosyne. The sequence goes on from OX637887.1 coordinate 12,059,385, forward strand.
TTGGTTAATAGAGCGTGTTAGGGAACCATTACGAACGATGTCTGATTATTTTTAGTGCCCAAGCGTCACGGCCACCAAATTATTCGAATTTGTATACAATGGCACACCCTTATATTTTTTAAATGGAGAGAGATTAATAATTACCTGCATACATTATGACTTACATTGTTTCTATTTTTATGCTAATTATAGCAAAGTAGATTTTTTAGTCATTGGATAATATTACTGAAATATTAGAAAATAAAATTCTAACTGAGTTGAATCGGAAATCAAATATTTTTCGTAAGACCTTATTGTCATAAAAATTAGAGATAGTAAATATTATCAAAAAAAGGTATCAAAAAAATGGTTTCTACTAATTTTTGTCTAATTTTTGTCTAAGTTTTGTCTGTCTGTAAATGCATCACGCGAAAACCTCTAGATAGATTTAATTTGGGATTATAGGTGTTTATTATTATTATTTATATCTTTTTTTTCTCGAAATATATAATTTCGGTGTAATGAATCTCACGGGCTTACGCCAAGTGAGAATCATCATTTGTTATGATTTGATGGTTAGGGGAATCGTCTTGCAGAAACTTTCGGACTATGCGACATGTGTTAAGAATTGTGGCTTTTTGCATATTGATGAAAGTGTTAGGTGATAAATCTAAAATACGGAGAGAATGCAACAAATACTTCGGTATAACGCCTGTACTGGAGAGCACCAATGGCACAATATATACTTTATTCATTTTCCATATTCTAATAACTTCTTCTTTTAGGTCTGTATATTTATGTATTTTTTCTGTAATAGTTTTTTGTAAATTATGTGTATTTGGAACTGCGATATCAATTAAAAAAGCTATTTTATTTATTTTGTCTATTAAAGTAATGTCCGGTCTATTATTGTGGATAGTTTTATCAGTTAAAATAGCTCTATCGAAGTATATTTTGTACCCTTCGCTCTCCAAGACTGGCTTTGGTGTATATTGATAGTATGGCTGTGGTTTTCCTTGTATTAAATTGTGTTTGCTAGCAAGCTTTTGGTGGATCATATGGGCTACTTGGTTATGGCGATGAGTGTAATCAGTTTGGGTAAGGCTAGGACAGGCACTGGTAATATGTTGTATGGTTTCTGGTTGACGATGGCATTTCCGGCATTTATCACTTTTTAAAGTTGGGTCTTTAAGGATAAACTTTTTATAGTTTCTCGTATTAATCACCTGATCTTGTATGGCAATAATAAATCCCTCTGTTTCCGGGAAAAGGTATCCTAGCTTTAGCCACTGATTGGATGCTTGTAAATCTATGTGGTTTTGTTCAAGGTCGTGAATATGTCTTCCATGTAACTCTTTGCTGCGCCACTTTGTTAGCTTTTCAACTTCATAGTCTTTAATTGAAATAAATTCGCGGTCCTTATTATTCAAATTAAGTGGAGTGTAATTAGTGTCGGTTTCTACTGTAGCTAAATGTATTTGACTAGTCTCAGTCTTACTGTAAAAGAAATTTCTTAGGTTTTGGATCTGTTTTTCCCATAAAACTCGAATGTCTATCACCCCTCTACCGCCCTTATTTCTTTGTACAGTCATACGTTCTATTGCTGATTTTGGATGTAGATAATTATATTTGGTTAAAGTGGTTCTTATTTTAATTTCTAATTTATTAATATCAGTGGCTGTCCACTTGACTACCCCGAAAGAATATGTAAGTACTGGTATAACATAAGTATTTATAGCTTTAACTAAATTTTTAGAGTACAGCGATCTTTTACAAATTTTATTTAACCGATTAAAACATTCATTACTTAAATCTTTTTTTATCTGTGTATGATTAATTGTTCTGCCTTCATGTAAACCTAAATATTTATAACTCTCGTGCTCTCCCATAACTTCAAAATAATCAGCCTGTGCATTATTATTAGTTACAATTTTACCTGAGCTTAATTTTAATATTTTACATTTATCTACACCAAATGTCATGTTTATATCTTTACTAAATTCAGCAGTTATTTCTATCAGCTTATTTATTTCTTTTTCAGACTTTGCAAATAACTTTATATCGTCCATGTACATTAAATGACTAAGATTTATGTTTGATGTCAGTTTGTATCCAGAGTTATGACTATTAAGAAGATGAGATAATGGATTAAGTGCCAAGCAAAACCATAAGGGGCTGAGTGAGTCTCCCTGAAAGATGCCATTAGATATTGGGATATCATTAGTTATAATGGAGTTACTACCATTATTTACAAATATCGCAGTTCTCCATGTTCTCATGGCATCTTCCAGGAAAGAGATTATGTAATGGTTAATTTTATATATTTGTACAATACGGATTAGCCAGGAATGTGGTATACTGTCAAATGCTTTCTTATAATCTATATATGTTAGGAATAAATTACGATTATGTGTGGTGGCATGCTTCAAAATATTAGAATCAATTATTAACTGTTCTTTACATCCCATATGATTTTGTCGGCATCCTTTCTGTTCCTCAGCGAGAATCTTATTATGAATAACATGTGTATTAATTTTTAGAGCTATGCATGAAGTGATTAACTTATAAATAGTTGGTAAGCAAGTAATGGGACGATATTGTGAAGGGTCAGTGGTGTTACTTGACTTGGGAAGCATATACGTTATTCCTTTTGTTAAAAATGAGGGAATTTCCGCTGTTCGTCTAATTATATCTGATATAGCTACAGCAAGGGCCTGATGTAGTACTACAAGTTTTTTCAACCAAAAATTATAAACTCCATCTACACCTGCAGCTTTCCAGTTTTTCATTTTTTTTGTTATTTTTTCTATATCTACTTTAGTTATATTAATGTGATCCATCGGTTTAATAGTTTTTGCAGTCTCTTCTATTTTCTCTATCCATTTAGCATGATTGTTATGATCTGTATTTTTTTTCCAGATATTAGTCCAGTAGTCTTTGAGTTCATTTTCTGCAGGTAGTTCCCGTACGGCGTTGTCTTGAATACACTTTAGACTTCTATAGAAATTCTTCTCATTATTGATAAAAAGTTTATTATCTTCTTTTCTTTGCAATGATTTTTTATAACGTGCTAGTCTCTGAGATTTAACTGTAAGTTTTTGTTTCAATGTGTCTAAAAATTCCTCCGGTCTGCTATTATTTTTTTCGTGTGATGAATGAACTTTATAAGATAAAAATATTTTATTTACGTGTTTTACTATTTTATTACTTCTGTTATTATTTACAAACTGAGTTAGTCTACCAATATCTATTCTTAATTTTTTAATATCATTCTCAAGCCTAATTTGCCATTCTGGTTTATGTAATGACCTTTTTTTGAGGTTGATCTTATCTGAATAAATTTTATAGCCCAATTCTTTGCTAATAACAAGCGCGATGCAATATATTAATGTATGTAATTGTGTTATATCGGAATCTATTGAAAGTAATTTGACAGATATTTGATTAAATATACCAACTAAATCATATAACTTTTTGTTTTCTCTTAATTTTGGTAATTTAGGACGATGGGTCGGATCAGTACCTGTATACATAAGAAGTGTAGTTTCGAGTTTATTATGCAGATCTTGAATGAATTGATTTGAAGACTCATTCTGGTCTATTGCTATCGATTCAGTAGTTTGTAACAAATCAGACATTGGGACTTCCGTTTGAGTTGATACTGATGAACTGATATTAAGAGACATTAAGGACAACTGAGACTCTGGCACGTAGGTTCGCTGAGAAAGTGAAAATGATATACCTGTGTTAGGATCTGTTAATTTGCTATTAGATTCAACTGGTGTTACAACAGGATTTATAATATTAGTTGAAACCGGTGGTGAAGTACTAGCCATTCTCTCCTCATAATTTATTTGTTCGGATATCTCTTTTTTTAATTTGTTTATAACTTCTTGAGAAAGCAATCTATTTCTTATTATAACTCTTCTTTGGTCTGCAACTCTTTGTGCTGTTACATTTAATTCTGGATATTTTAATTTAAGTTGTTCGAAAAGTTTACTGCCATACATTGTCATGTCGGTTTCTAACTTAGTTATGTAAAGGTATGTGCGCATGATAAATGTATTAATTTCACTGTCCCATTTCATACGCACTCGTGGCTTACCAGCCTTAGTGGTCACAGGCTGATGGACAGAAGTCCCCTGTGAAACATCTGCAGCTGGCGTAGTCAGGGTAACTGATCTACTACTATGGTTACTATTAAGTTCTTGCCTATTGTTAAAATTCAGATGGTTGGACACTTCGGCTGTAACATTTTTATCGGTCGAAACCCGCCTGTTCAGTTTCGTACCGCCGATGGTTCGCATGCTGAGACACCCAGCATCGGCTCCAGGTGCGCCCCGACGATCACCCTCGGGAAGCGGCCCTATACGTACTTTTTTCGATCTTGTCTCCATAATGAATGGGTTACCTTTGCCTTGTTGGCCGCGTAAGTTTTTAGTACAGTTGTACTGAACGCGTGTCCGCCCCCCACGTAGCTAGATGTTCAGCTTGGACGTAAGGTAGGATTTTGGGGGGCTTATTATTATTATTATTATTATTATATACTTTATTAACTTTTTTAAACGTTGCAATTCAATCTATATTTTTGTCATAAAGAGAAAAATTAAAAAAAACACAAAGGCAAAATTGTTTCTTATAATGACCAATGACCTTTAATATAAAATGAAGTAATAATAATATTTTGAAAAACATGTATATTACTTCAAAAAATTCAGAGATCAGTTAATTTGTATATAAGTAAAATGTCTACAACAGTGAAGAGACTAACATATTTCCAAGTGGAATAGTTAAGCAACTCGATTGTACTTCGCCGCTATCCACGACACTACCCTCTTGTGCTGTGTACTGCAGGACAAAATAAATATATACATAATTATATTATTACTGTAATAACAGTAGAAGATCATAAGATATAAGGTTAATAAGCAATCCTATGATAATAAGATAAAAGGATTTTGTAAAAATACAGAATAAATAAAAAAAGTAGATTGAACTACGTTTAGTAACTTACTCGTAATTCTAAAGTTATCGGGAACTATAGTAACAGAACCTCAACACTCAATCTTTCCTGCAATATAAAATATTAGCAAAAAATATAACCACAAGCATCGTTCAACGAACAGTTTTTTTTAATATTTTTTTAATAACAAATTCTCAGAAAACTTATAGAGGAAAATATTATTCGGCTTAATAAAACCCGTACCTATTGTAAAGGCTGCGCTTGTTGCCATGTCTTCTAGAAAAAGAATTACGAACTATATGAAGTTAACAGCTTCTATGTAATTCAATTTTTCAGTATTAAATAAATTACTTTTTTATTAAAAACTAGCGATTCGCCCTCGCTTCGCTTGGGTGCATCACTAGATTTAGCGCGAGCGTAGCCGCGGGTTCTGCTAGTAAATGTATACAAAAACTTGTCAAATTATATACTAAAACCTTCCTCGAGAATTACTCTATCTATGAAAACAGAATGAAAATCGGTGCAGCAGTTTTTGAGCTTATTTCGAACAGACAGAAAGACAGACGCGGCGGAATGATTCGTTTTATAACATATAACATCTAATTTCAAAATACTTTAAAATGAACTCTTCCTACCTTAGACCAGATAAATTTAAATAAATTTTAACATCCTTGCGGTATTTCACTTGAGCAGTTATTGATTAAAAATCTAGCGCCGCACCATTGCTTCGCTCGTGTTCGTTCCTAGATACGTTTTAACGATTATTAACTTTTCTCAGACATGAGGATATTTTTTTCTACTATAATGTGCATGTATTATACATACGACTATAAACCATCCTCTTCAATCACTCTGTCTATTGATGTAAACCGATTTAAGAATCCGTTGCGTAGTTAAAAAGATCTAAGAGTATAGACAGGAGGAAGCGACTTTGTTTTATACTATGTAGAGATATAATTATATATAACTAGCGACTACCCTACTACCCTACCTGGATTCGTCCCTAGGTGTTTCTTGCTAAAAATTTTGTAGCACAAAAAATTAAGGACCCTCATACAATCTTGCAAGAGCCCTTAGGTTTCCTTAATCCGGTGCTGTCGCAAAATCCGTTATTAGCGGACGTCTACGTACTATAAACTAACTTCTTGCCAATTTCGATATTTTTTGATAAGTGAGTGGCCTTCCGCTTTTATAGATATAAGAAAAGTAATAATTAAATTAAATAGTCAAGTAAATTGACTATTTAAAATCAGCCATTTGTAAAATAAGCACAGTATAGTAAAAAAAGATAGTGAGCATAGTAAAACGTAAAAACAATATTTACATGTGTTTTATACCAATCTATTAATACAAATTTATTTGTATACGTTAGTATAACTAAATGTTCTCGCACACTTTGATCTTAGGCATTGATGATATCATCTTCGACTAATTAGGTTACAAGTGTCTGCGCTAAGGTCGCTTTACGAACGTATGTTAAGCTAGCAAGGTCAAGTGGGCAGAACCACATAACACACTTGCAGTAATTAAGTGCTCATTTAGTGCTAATTAATGCTGCAAAAAGTAAATTTTACGCTGCAGTAGATTTATCAAAAATTAGAACACTGCCAGCTTTATATTAAGCTAGCAGTGTCGGCCTCTTACAACGCTAACCGCATAGCACAGCATGAAATCAAACTAGTATTAATTTAGTGCCTAATTAGTGCTGGCCATTCGTGAAAACAAATATAAAATTTTATAGTTTTTTTCTATTTTTATAGAACAAAACTTGCAAATTTAATTTAGCGCCTGATTTTTCGAAATAGTAATTGATTTATATATTATATTATTTATTAATAATATATATGTAGAAGGCTTTATGATAATTGATATTACGTAACATTATAAGTAATATCATAAAGCCTTCTACATATGTATAAATCAATTGCTATTTCGAAAAATCAGGCGCTAAATTAAATTTGCAAGTTTTGTTCTATAAAAATAGAAAAAAACTATAAAATTTTATATTTGTCTTCACGAATGGCCAGCACTAATTAGGCACTAAATTAATACTAGTTTGATTTAATGCTGTGCTATGCGGTTAGCGTTGTAAGAGGCCGACACTGCTAGCTTAATATAAAGCTGGCAGTGTTCTAATTTTTGATAAATCTACTGCAGCGTAAAATTTACTTTTTGCAGCATTAATTAGCACTAAATGAGCACTTAATTACTGCAAGTGTGTTATGTGGTTCTGCCCACTTGACCTTGCTAGCTTAACATACGTGCTTTACGATGCAGTTATTTTATTTTATTATGACCGAGCTTGGTTGTTTTTAGGCAAAACAAAGTATTTCATATTTCAGGTGATATAATATGTGGGCTCAGTTTGTAATAAAAAAAAACTACTAACAGCGATACTAATATTTTGTAAAGCTTAAGAATGTTTTCTGTCTTTTGGGACAAACATTTAATCTCCTAAAACGACTTAAAAATGCATCATAAGGCATATTACTATACATTATTTTGTTTATTGAAGACTTCTAATTTGATATACTCCAGATCAATTTCGACCATAGTTTGCAATCTCACTGAAATCAGCACAGGATATATTATAGTGCTCGAACCGCTATACCACTAAGGCAGTTTAATTTTGTTTAAGGTAGGCAACCTTCATATTATATATTCCATTCGGGACAACTATTCCTTTCTACATATTTTAACGATGCTTTACAATAACTATTACGTTTGGTACGATAGATTAATTAATAGTCTTCAAAACAATTACCTAGCTGTATATTTTTTATGTCCCCAAGTGTAAGAAACTAAACTAGCGGGTAATATGTGAAGTTAGTAACTACGGCTGTGAACAGTGGCCGGATGATCGCCCAACTCGATCAAAGGGAAGATTTCTATTATCTAGTTACAGTACTCGGCGACTTGATTCGTGGTAAACTTATATTTATATGTTAAATCTGATAAAACTCAATAGAAAAATCTTGTTGAGATACGATCATATGTATGTATACTTGTAGGTGTAGGTTTGATATGTGGGGCATATACCATACGTTGTATGAAATAGTTTGAAAGTTCTGATATTTTCGAACTGCCTCGGTGGTGTGGTGGCTAGCATACACGACCGCACATCCAGGTTCTATGTTCGCGTCCCGAGTAGGTCCAAGTTTAGTAATTGAGTCTTTCTGTTTAGTAAGGCTTATTACCAGCCTGGAATTGGGAAGTTGGCGTGCCTAGGAGAGCACGCACTCCTTACGCCTTAGCTCTCACTGGTTGTGTCGAGCAGTCGTCCCACCGGAGTATGAGAGTGACAGGAGTAGAGAGTGCACTTGTGTCTGCGTCGCTGTGGCCGGTATCGGGTGATAGGACATATTGTTATCATTTTAGTATACGAATAATTAACAACGTGATTACTTGTCTTACTGTAAAGGAAAACATCGTGAATAAAAAACCTGCATGTTTAATAAAAGTTAAGAAAATATTGTGTGGACTATATCAATCTTAATATATATATTTCTTGTGTGCGTGTGTATGTGACTGAACTCCTCCTAAACGACTGGACCGATTTTGATGAAATTTTTTGTGTGTATTCAAGGGGATCTGGGAATGGTTTAGATTCACAATTTTGTCAGCTGGAGAATATTTTTTTAATTAATTTTTAATTTATTAGTAGTTGTTGATTTTGGACATAATAGTTGTTGATTGTAGACAGGACAACGTCTGTCGGGTCCGCTAGTATTTATATCGTTTCTTAGGACTAACTATGGATAAGCAATAGAAATTTTAAGTACAACTTTGATATTTGATTGTAAAATAAATACTATAGCAAGTATTTATTTGAATAATTAGAGTGAATACACAGTAATCAGGCCACGTTAAACCAGGCCGATCGCAGCGAGAATTAGGCCGGCTAGACGCACATTTGAGCTGGTACGCCATGATAATATTGTATGGACATGTCAAAACTACTTATGCCTAATACGTATGAATATTAACGATGCATATAATAACTGAAATTCTAACTGAAAGAAATCTATAAATTTAATATTTTTCGGAGAATCTCGATACAGAGGCCGAAAAATATTTAGTTTTTTATTTAGTTTTTAGTTTTTTGTCTGTCTATATGTCTATTTTGTCTGTCTTGTTTCACTTTTACCGCATTTTAATTAAAAAAAATGATCTAAATGAATAAATATGTTATTAAAACTAATTTTTTCAGCGGCTCCGCCCGCGTTCAAGTTCCTAAAAACCAATCTCTTTCACATTTAAGTATATTTATTTACATACATATATACCAAGTTCATCATTCACGATTTGACATTTATGATCACTGCTCCGCTCCCTTGGGTAGTAGCTTGATGAAATATAGCCTATAGCCTTCCTCAATAAACGGGTTATCTAATACAAAAATAATTTTTCAACTCAGATTTGTTGTTCCTGAGATTGATTATTCAATGAGAGAAAAAACTCTGTATAATATTAGTAAAGATTAATAAATAATATAATAAACATGCTAGGACACACAGCACTATCTATTTCCGTGATAAGCTGCAAAGCTTGTGTTATCAATACACTACACGTATATAACTTTAAATATAACATAAACATAATTATAAATATAATAACGCATGATAAGTACGAATGCTTATTCGTGTTCATCATAATTTTGCCCTGCAGCAGAACTCGAACCTGCTGTCTCTGATACAGCAAGTAGGATCACTATAAACTGAGCCACTCATGTCATCAAAATAATACGTATATACTAATATTAGAAGCGGAAAGATTTATGTATTAATACATATTACAATCAGTCGTATCCATTCGCTTCTTACCTAGCGAGCGTCCGATCGCCATATTGAACGATTAAGCAAATTTACATGTCATTGCGCATTAAACGAATTTATTCGAGTCGCCTGCAGACTTGTTGATAAAGCTTTAATGAGGATATAAAAACTACTATAATAGTACTCGAGACATTGATCTACTACAAATATTTTGTTTGGATTTTTTTTCAACTTCAGTTGTTTTTACCTTTACATATGAAAATATAACTCTTTTAAATGATAATGAAGAAAAAATATTACTTCTGTGATTATAGATTTTTTTTTTTTGATGGGACATTATTACAAAGATTAGCTACTATACCGTGGTTTTGTAAACATAATATACATAATATGTTATCTCATAAATAAATATTATAAATGCGAAAGTTTCGATGAATGTATGTTTGTTACACCATCACGGCTGAACAGATCTGGATGAATTTTGGTACAGAAATAGATTACGGTGTGAAATATGTATGTTTCCCGTGTGATAGATTTATTTCTGTGTTAAAAGGACTAATTCAAACGAATCTAGGGTGGGTCCCTAGTAGTATATAAATATATAAACAAACTAGCAAATCAGGCCCGCTTCGCTGGGCGTAAGTTGAAATAAATTAAGCGTTTTTCATAATTTTATAATAAAATAAAAGTAGCTTAAGTTACTTCTTATAACAAGAGCTATATGCGAGTGAATGTCTCGTTAAAATTGGTCCAGCCGTTTCATAGATTACAAGCCGGTACAAACAGACAGACAGACAAAAATTTTAATAATTGAAAGTTTTTTTTATGTAACTACCGTATATACTTTCATATGCATCTAGTGAAAAGTTGTTAATTTGAAATTAAAAGCAGACATTTCAATTTTATTTATAAAATACTGATGGGTTTTAAAATTTAGAAGACAAATGGACTATGCACTTAGCCATAGGCGACTTTAAGGGTGTATGAAATGCACCTAAATGAAACGACGGTAAGTCGTAAGTGAAGATAAAAAAGAACTAATATACTGGTACTAGATAAATTGCTTTACTACAAATTTTGTTTTTTGAGTTTTATTTTAGGTTTAATGATGCATCTCCCTACAATTTTAATTAACGTTGCTGTTATTATAATATTGTATTACAAATTGAGTTAGATTTATTATTTTACCTTCAAATAACAACAGATTGTAAAGAATATTGTGGTTATAAAATATTTTTGTCTATACATAGGTTTTGTTACTAGGGATATTTGCAAATATGATCATTTTTCATCGCTTTATATCGATTTTTGGGTCCCGTCTTTTCTAATGCTTTACAGCAATCATAATCACGGAAAAAGCTATATTTAAAACTTACGATTTTCTCGGTTGGCTACATGACGAACAGTTTAGTAAAGTAATTACGAATTTCGCGTAACTAGTTTGGAAAGGTTTTCGATTTTTGCGATGGAACCGTAAATGTTTCGGAATAATACAAATGAGGCCTTACAAACTCATCTATCTTTAAACGAAAATTCCATTATAACCGGTAAAACTGTTCTAAACATTTCCCTGGACAAAGATAAGACAGACAGACAGCCGCAAAATTTTATAACAGTTGAAGACACGTTTGGCTGAGTTGGTAGTGACGGTACTTTCTGCGCCAGCGGTCGCGGGTTCGAGTCCCGCTGGGGCATTCATTTGTTGAGCACGGATGTTTGTACTCCAGTCATGGGTGTTTATATTTATAATATGTATGTATTAAAAATTTATATGTGTATTGTGTAGTATATCAACTATCTGGTATCCGTAACACAAGCTTCGTAGCTTACCACTGAACTAGATGGCGCTGTTGTTATAATGTCCCAACATATTTATTTATTTGTTGATAAAAACCGCATCAATACCCGCTGCGTAGTTTTAAAAGATCTAAGCGTACAAACGCGGGAAGTGACTTTTTTAATATGTAATGATAGTAATCTACTTAAAACTAATAAATTAAAAGGACCAATCATCACCTAAAGTCTCATTTTACATTTGCCATTATAATAATACTCGTATGTATAGAAAACAAGTGCCTGTAAAAGCAAGCCATGTAATCGTTAGAAACGCGATGACGCGAAAATATAAATTATCTCAATTTTCACATCTTTACAAAACACCATTTGTTCGTTTATTTTCGTCATAGAATAAACACTTTATAGAAATAGCATATATCATAGTAGTCATGTACCGATAGTAAGGGGATATGTAGATAAAATAACAAAAGGGAAGCTATAGACGTCTAAAATAAATCACACCCTTTTTTATAATGCAAAATCCATCAGTTATGAGCACTAAGTTTGTTTCAAATATGAATCGAAGCTGCAACATCTGAGATGATAATTTAAGTAGATTCTTCATAATGTGTCACTCCCAGGACGCACTTTGTCAAATTAGTATATTTAAATTATTTGTCTATTAAATATATACATAGTAAAAATAAGAAAAAATCTAAATATATCAACTTTGTTACTATTTAATGCAAAAAGAAATACTTTAAAATTATTTTAAATAATATCCGTTAGTATCCGTTTAGTAATTACAAGGGAACATCGAACATACATACATACATACATAAAAAGGAACAAGCATTACCAATTGCATGGGAAATTTGAGATACAATTTAGCTCATATAACAATTTCAATTTGCGTGTACTATTATGTTCTATGCCGTAATATACAAGATTACCCAGTCCCCCAAATGTCGCCCGCGATTTCAAAGGAGTCAGATATATCGACGTCGTAAACTAATGAATGGCTTCCTCGCAACGCAATAACTTGAGTATACCTATTTGTAGGGGCTTGAAGCTTGTTAATAAAAGACAGGAGTTTCATATAAACATAGAAATTTAAATTAGACTAGTGATTCACTCTGGCTCTGCTCGGGTTCGTTCGTACGTTCGTATATACGTTTTAAAGCTAAGTGTAAATAACTCAGAAACGTCCGTCTTGTGGATTTTTGTGATGCGATCACAGCGCAGTTTCAAAAGATTTTTGAAAAATGAATGAATGAATGAAAACACTTTATTGCACACAAAGTAAAATAAAAAATAGATTACATTACTAGACAAAAATATGAGATATCATTGCTATGCAAAGGCGGCCTTATCACTGTTAGTGATCTCTTACAGGCAACCTTTATCGTAAGAAAAACATCAAAAGTAACGGAGGGGGTAGTGCTAGTGTAGCTTATAATACATAGTAGGTACATATAAAAATATAATTTAAATTAAAAAGAAAAATATATAGTGCAATATTAAATAATATATACATATAATATATAAAATATAATATATAATATATATGATATAATATTATAATACATAATATATAAATATAATAAGAATAGAATACTATAACCAATATCTAAATTATGATGGTAAGATAGTTAATTTTGTAATGATAGATAATATTGTTTCACTAGATTCTTAAATATGTTTAGTGACGGTGAATGCCGTATATCATAAGGTAGTTACTATCCACACAATTTACTGTAAACGAATTAGCGTACCTTTGTGTATGACATGTAGGATAAATTAGTTTGTTATCCTCCTCAGATCGAAGTTCCACCTGAAGAGGAGTATTGGCTGATGCAAAGAAAGAAAAACGTTCTTTTAAATAGGATGGAGAAGAAGCATGAAAAAGAATACAGTAGAGAAATATTTAGTGTCAGTATTTTACTATATTTTTTTCTTACTGCGACGAAGAGGTTTATGTGTTTGACGTATTAACAGTATATAATATGTGCGACTCTATTAGCAAATACAGAATAACGAATGTTAGATTAACATTGATAAGTAAACTAGTTATGAAGGAAGATTAATTATAAAAAATCAAAATAGCAAAGTTCAAAACATTTGACTTTATCACAATAAAAGCCCACCACTTCTATGTTTTTAAATAACTCGGGTGAATATATTTAACCATTCGCAAAAATGTGTTAATAATATGAAATATTATTCCTCATAAATTTTTATAAATCCGTAAGCTTAATAGTTATAACTAAAAAGGACCTAATACAAAATGATAATAATTATTCCACCTTTAGTAACCCTACCTTTTTTGACATTTTGTATTGAGCTTTGTAAAGCTCACCCTAAGCTTTTCATTTAAAAAAGAATCACGTAAATCAGTACACAATTGACGAATATATCACGTAACATACGCATAGAGAAAAACAGATTTCGCAAGTGCAAATCTCGCACACCGCATTTGCATACGTAATTTACTACGTTGAAAGTAAAATAAAATAACCCATCTACGATATTCTTGTTAACGAATTCAAAAAATAATAATGTATTATACAGTATTTCTATCATCATCATCATCAGCCCTTTTTAACGTCCCACTGCTGGGCACGGGCCTCCATCAGTACGAGGGGGATCAGGCCATAGTCCACCGCGCTGGCCTAGTGCGTGTTGGCGGACTTCACATGCCTTACGAAAACTTGCTAGGTTTTCTCAGACATGCAGGTTTCCTCACGATGTTTTCCTTCACCGTAAGACAAGTGGTAATCATGATAGAAATGATTCGCACATGAAAATATCAGAGGTGCGAGACCCGGATTTGAACCCGCATCATTCGGTTATACAAGCAACGCGTTACCGCTGGGCTACCACTTGCCTCTATAAACAAAGTTATTTTTGTTACAGAATTTATGGTTTGGAAATATTCTATACTTCAAAGGCTTACCTTCTTCAAAATTATTATTGTATTATTGTATCGTAAATAAATTATATTAGACATAAATTAAGTATATATTTTATAAAGATGCTACCATTACTTCATCCCTAAATACTTTGAAAGGGTTTTTAGTGAAACCCTTATCCTTTTCCTGAAATAACCTGTAATAACGGCCTTAGTTACTTCCTATAACAGCTATCTGCCAGTCTGTCTACCAGAAAGTCCCGTCAAAATCTGTATTTTAGTCTAATAAAATGACAGTGAGAATCAAACAATATATAAGAGTACCTACATTACATAATTTAAAGAATCAGTCTGTTTTTGTGTCCTAAAGCCTGCAAAACCCTAAAAACTATTATAAGAAAAAAAATTTGAAATGGACAGTTCACTTCTACCACTCTAGTTATTCTATGAAACACACATCATGAATGATCAAATTTTGACAATGAACTTCTAAAAAAAATAATTCAACACAAAATATATTAATTAAAATTTTACGATACAAGGAATCAGTATCTGGCAATTAGCCTCATTTGCGATACAACGAGGCTTTGGCATGGCAATTACAACGCGCGATCGATTTACGACGGCCAGTGGACGTAAATCAACGTTTAGTGCATCGTTGACGGATTTAGTAGGACCGTTAATGAGAGCCCAATACTTTGGGTGGTAACGACAGATCGTATGTAGTTTTAATTTACGTAATTGCAAGCTTGGTTTCATATATCTATGCTAAGCGATCAAATGTATAAATAAATAAATATGTTGGGACATTATTACAACAGTGCCATCTAGTTCCGTGGTAAGCTATGCGGCTTGTGTTACGGATACCAGATAGCTGATATACTACACATATAATTTTTTAAATACATACACATTATAAATATAAACACCCAAGACTGGAGTACAAATATTCGTGCTCAACAAATGAATGCCCCCAGCGAGACTCGAACCCGCGTCTGCTGGCGCAGAAAGCAGGATCACTACCAACTGAGCCAAACGTGTCGTCATGTAAATTACGTATTTAGCCTTTTTATCGTCCCACTGCTGGGCACAGGCCTCCCTTCAATACGATCAGTCAGGCCCAAGTCCAACACGCTAGCAAAGTGCGGGTTGGCGGACTTCACATATCCTTGAAAACGTGCTCGGTTCTCTTAGACATGTATGTCTTCCTTCGCCGTAAGACAAGTGGTAATCATGTTAGAAATGATTCGCACATGAAAATATTAGAGTGCGAGACCCGGATTTAAACCCGCATCACTCGATTAACCAAGCGAGCGCGATACCACTGGGCTACCACTGTCTCATGTGTTTTTTATTTTACTTTTTTTAACTTTATTTATTTAAAAACCTAATATTTCATATTATGTATAGTTTTCAACAGGGCCCTTTATATCTAATGCATGCATGCTGCATCCATAAAAAACCTTAATCCGCCTCTGGAACTGAATGTATGAATACTTTAAAAAAACAAAAATGTAACAGTACTAGTATATAATCTATATTAATTTACATTAATTTATATTTAATAGAATAATTACATTCTTACCATATAATTTAGGGTACGCTAATGAAAATAATCACTTTATTAAGATGTTGACTTCTAACGAGATTTTAATGGTTCCTCCAACCGCGTTTAATATTGTTTTAATTGGTGGATTTTGTTTTTGCCAAAGTATTTTTTAAGCTACATCGCGGCTTTTTGCAATTACGCCAAATTGAAGGCGTTTTATGGGGTACTAAGTTTGTCACCTAACTTTACTTATGGTATTTATTATTATTATTATTGTTTTTTTTTAAGTTTTAGCAAGCTTTTCTATGGAGTCAATAGTCAACAAAATCGATAGGAAGATATTTCAAATTAAGTTTAGATTTTTAGGAGCATAGCTGTTACATATAAAATAATACTCGCTAATTTTATAACAGTGTTACGAAAACTATAGTTTTTTACTATAGGTTTGAAAAATAATTAATTACTAACACATCTACTAGCTTTTAGCTGCCTTCTTTTACTTTTTTACTGTAAATTCAAAAGATATTGAATGAAATAATACAAAAAGAAGGGCTTTTTTGAAGAAGATGAATTCATTTCGGGAATGACCCATAGTTTTAAGGAATAATACAGTAGGTACAATAATTATTAGGTCATAACTTTTAGACAACACTTAAGATGCCTAACAAAATCCACAGCTAAGCAATTTCCCATGGCATATTCTATGTGTAATGTGGCATATTACCCTATATGGGAATCGAATTGGCAATAATCTGCTTAAAATACCTACACTTTAATTTGCCCTAAAATTTAATTAAATGCTATATAATTTGAAACAAGCGTACCTTTGTTCTTTTGTAATAAATATTTATAAACTCTCAACAGTCCTTCACGCTTCGGATAACACTTCTATACAATTATAATTTGGCATCCCCAAATATCTGTCAATCTTTTTGACACAATCTCGAAACCTGTTGTTAACCAACGTTACATAAAAGAGGTGGAGTAATTAGTTCTATTTATTCAAATGTTACGCAAAAAAATTACGTATTACCATAAGGACTGGTGATTAGTAATTTTATACTCAATTATATAGCAATTTGATGTACGTATCTGATTTACTATCTTATTATTAAATAGGTCGCTTAATACTTGAAATTCGGCCATATTTTTTGTTGATATTATGAGGAAAACGCTTAACATTTTTAAATATTTATCGAGTAATTAAAGTGTTTCGTTTTTACCTATTTATATAAAAAAATGTTTCCATTTTTTTTATTCTTAAAAAAAAAGTTATTTTTACTTTAATTATCCCTCTTTAACTAGCCCGCTTTAATTGTCTCACTGAGTTTCTTTCGCCAGTTCTTCAGGTCTTCTTCGCCAGGTCTGAGGCTTCTTCTTTCCGAACTGGTAGTAGACTCATGACGTTCAGTAAAAAATTGCAATAATTTAATGCTAAATAAATATTTTGAATTCGATTATAGATAATAATAACTGAATATATTTTATTACCAATGGAAAATAAAAATAAGTATTTATAAGCATTTATAATAGTGACTGTCTAACAATGGAGCGTGAACTATAGACATGCGCGTTTACACAAGATGGTACTCGTATGCTAGCATATTTTGCCGTCAGACCTAGATTTGACGGCTTTGCTCAGTGCGCTAATAAATGTCTTACATCAGAAAATGTAAATCGATTGAGAAACAGGAGAGAAAGAGGTGCCCAATTGATCGTTGCGCATTTCTTTTATGGTATATATATATAGTTTTCATAAAGTTTGAAAGTTAATTGTACTTTTTCCGGGAAGTATTTACCAACGGGTATTCCAAAAAGGCAGCAAGGCAGTGGTAGCCCAGCGGTAACGCGTTGCTTGTATAACCGAGTGATGCGGGTTCAAATCCGGGTCTCGCACCTCTGACATTTTCATGTGCGAATCATTTCTATCATGATCACCACTTGTCTTACGGTGAAGGAAAACATCGCGAGGAAACCTGCATGTCTGAGAAAACCTAGCAAGTTTTCGTAAGACATGTGAAGTCCGCCAACACGCACTGGGCTAGCGCGGTGGACTATGGCCTAATCCCCCTCGTACTGAGGGAGTCCCGTGCCCAGCAGTGGGACGTTAAAAAGGGCTGATGATGATGATGATTCCAAAAAGCAAAAAATCTATTATGTAAATCAAACATATGTGTTTAATTTAAGAATTATATACAAATATGTCAACATAAACTGTTTTCCTCACGTTGCCACAGCTTGGCCACACCCTACCAATTACCATTACGCGATCGCACCGACGTGGAAGAAACTCAAATTATTATTGTGTATGGAACACACTGAGGACTAAAGTTTGAAACTTTTAATACTAGAGACTAGTATTTTATATTATACTAGCAATTTTCGTGGCCCCGTCCGCCCGAAGAATGAAAATTTAGTGTTATAAGAATTTTTGATGCCAAATCACAAAGTAAACATTGAAATTTGGTCTAAAAATAAAAAAATAAAATATCTGGAGAGGGCCACCGTTATCACCTAGGGGAATAAAAATTGCTCTATAACCTATTCTGGAAAATAATAGGTTATTTACTTAAAAACTGAAGTTACTCTCTGAGCGCGACTTACAATTTTAACGTCGATAAAAGAAGTCCGCATTGACATAATATCGGCGTGAGGGACTTGCCGCCGCATCTATGTCCTTAAGATAATAAGGTATTAGTGTAAGTAAAAGGAATTTGTCATCACGTGGCAATAACTAGTATTTTTTGATAATTGGCCTTTGAAGGAACACGGAGTTCCTTTGTCCACCCACTTTATCAGTTTTTCTTTTGATAACAATAAAGCTCATCAATACCTGCTAAAGCAGCAAAGAGCTAACCAACAGAGGAGAACAACTACTAAACTGTATTATGTTTGCGGTTTGCCTATATAACAATAATTGAATTGAACAACTAAACAATATCAAGTGTACCCCCCGCCTTACAAACCCTCATACCGCTCGCAACGTTAGTTATTTTGCGTGAGGGCGCACGATATTTTTATTCATGGTGTTTAATAACAGAGAAGTGAACTGACAGCATTGGATCGATTGTAGCATCAGTGTTTTCGTGTTTATCAATATATTACATGATGGAAAAACGTATCTGGTTCCCTGATCGGAAGTCACGGGTTTGATTCTAGTGTTAGATGTGCATATGTATGTATGAATGTATGTATGTGTGTATGTATGTATGTATGTATGTATGTATGTATGTATGTATGTATGTATGTATGTATGTATGTATGTATGTATGAATGTGTGCATATTTGCATGTGTAATAAGCACTTACCTATTAAACACACATGCAAAGTGAGTTTAGTTAATGTTAGTATACGATATATCATAATATATTATGTGTGTATGCAGGTGCACGTGTGTGTTTTACTCTTTAGTGAAATACAGTTGAAATGCTTAGACAATTTTTGATGAAACTTAGGTCCACCTAGGTCCTAGATAGATAATGATCTGGTCACACTGACACTGGCACTACACGAAGTCAGGCTTAATGATTTGTGGATTATGTTATATTAATAAAAAAATATAATTTGGTCTACCTGTAATCCGATACGTTCCACCTATCATTTTTGTTCAGGTCATGAAGCAAGTACAAAATATGTCACTCTCCCTCCATTAAACCACTTCTGTACAAATAAATCACGCTATTTGGTTAAAAAAGGAGAAACCCACAACACGCTTTCGCATTTATAATATTAGCGAGGGTGTGAGGATAGATTTAAATGAATATTACGCCGTAATAAATCATTGTAAGGGGTTCGATTCTTGCTCGGTAACACTTTTTTAATCAAGCATTTTTATACTACTTTTTTTATAAATGTAATGTTGTCTGGATAAAAATTTATCACTCTCCGGACCACTAGTTAGTTACATTTACTTCTTCTTCTTCTTTTCTTAACTGTACAAAAAAAACATATATTACCTAACAAAGTGAAATATTTGCATGAAAATATACAGAGTATAGATCCAAAGTAGCTATTGTAATAACCCAATTTTGTCCGTTTATCTATGATTTTTCCTACTTTATTAGTACAGGAAAATTGCTCATTCCTAAGGGATAATAATACCTGGATCGACCGAAGTCAGTCCTTTATAGAAAAAACACTCATTGCAAAAAAATGTTGAGTTAACCTAACAAGTAGTTCACGAAAAACCGAAGCGATATCGCAATTTTATTTGATTCAAAACTTCCTCAAATTTTGCCAAACTTCATCGAAAAAGTTAGTTTTTCAATCAACATGAAAAAATATGAAAAAGGCGTCCTTTTAAAAACAAACGAATATATATACCTATATAAGGCGTAGTTCACACCCGCGCAGGCCGACGCTCGCTAGCCGTGTTTAATCGTATTATAAAAGTAATACAATTAACCTATACGTTCGCACCGACCTGTGTACGGATTCACATTATGTAAGATCCGGATTTTTTGTGATTTAATACATAATCGCTGACTTTGTGCAGTGAATTGGAGATCACGTGTTTGAATCTCATTTAGCATCGATGAATAGTTAGTTAGTTTGGGCTTTTGTTTTAGGGTTTGTGTATCTAAATATTTTTTAAGAATGACTGAACCTAGACGGTTTTTTTAATTAATATGAATGGCTAACGCTGTCTAAATCTTTAGAGGTACACCTAAACAATATTACATATACTGGAAAAGTCAATGGCATGTCTATTTTCTAACGCTTACAATATTCCTTTATTTTATTTTAAACACAAAATGTACCATACACAAAATGTAACATATAAAATGTTAATACTTCTTACAGGGACATAGTAGCCAGTGTTACTCCAGGTCATAGATTATCTGTGTTAACAATTTCGTCTAAATTCGTGCACATTAATACTAATGGTTATCTGAAATACAAACGAATACGTATGTAAAATTTTCCGTATTGTTTAAAAAAAGGTAGTCGAAAATAGTAGCTTAAGCAATAAATTACGCTATTATTGTTAATTTTGATATTTATTCTATCAGTCTTTATATAATTCTTTAGACACAAAACTACCTTCTTTTTAAAGTTCATCACGCAAGCAAATCAATTATAATTTCACTCATTTTCCACCCATTCAATGATAATAACAGTAAATTAATACAGATATAGCATATGTATGGCACATACAAAATTTTCTTACACTTGAATCGAACCAATACATAAGCACCAATACGTTAGGCATTCATATACCACTGCGCCACATAATCTTAGCTATCAGTAAACTCTAACGCAGGATTACCCGAGGCAGGATTAAAGCGAATAAATGGTTGTAGAAAAACTAAATCCATCCGCGCTCTGTTACAGTAATAACTCATGAACTAGTCACATATAAAAACGCCTATCTCTATGTAGATAAATGGCGTTCGAACCCGCTACTATGGGGGTAGTTGCTGTTTTATGGGAAATTCGTGTTGTGTAACTTACATCGCTTGTTTTAACCATTTTACTTTCTAGACGTACTTACTATCTTTCATACTAATATCCAGCGCTTACTTTTGGTAGATTTTATTGCTACAGTCTGTAAAGAAATTTGTATCTAAATCTAAAAAAATAAAAACTCTCTGTTATCAAAATGTAATAATGTGATAGAGTCTAATCCTAATAGATTTTACTATAATGTAAACGACGGGTGTATATATGAACAATCAAACTGTTATACACTAAATTATTCCACCTTTCTTATGTCGTTACACCACATATATCACTTTATCACTTTATACCATTAATAACGAATAACATTAATAACTTTACTTAATTATATACCAATTCACTGGTTCACTTCACTTTACTTTAATACTTTACGCACTGTCACTTAGCTAAAGCACTACAACGTAACTCGCACAGGAATAACCCGCTCTTAACGACAAACTTCGTATTTATGGAGAGTAATCAAAGTGGGGGATGACAGCTAAATTGTCATAATACTGTTCAACTTCCGGGCTAAAGATATTGCTGACACGGCCATCCTGCACGGTGACTGTCCCAGTCACCCTATGAGTGTGGATCTAAACACAAACAGTATTCATATATATTATTATAATAAATGCCAATGATCATTTGCCAACAATTGCATTGTTAAACACCAATGATTGAACCAAAGGCCACCTGCACTTAAAGAAACTTTGTTGCACTTAAGTGTCCCAGGCTTGCCTTTTCACCAACCAAAGATTATTACTTAGTAAGGCTACCTGTACCTAAAGGAACACTGTCACACTTAGCGTACTAGGATAGTCTTACATTCATAACTGCTTATACCTAAAGGAACTCTTTCTCACTTAGCGTACAAGGACAGTCTTTAATTCATAACCTCTTGTACCTAAAGGCATATTGTCACACTTAGCGTACAAGAATAGTCTTTTATTCATAACCGCTTGTACCTAAAGGAACTCTGTCACACTTAGCGTACAAGGACAGTCTTTCATTCATAACCTCTTGTACCTAAAGGCATATTGTCACACTTAGCGTACAAGAATAGTCTTTTATTCATAACCGCTTGTACCTAAAGGAACTCTGTCACACTTAGCGTACAAGGACAGTCTTTCATTCATAACCTCTTGTACCTAAAGGCATATTGTCACACTTAGCGTACAAGAATAGTCTTTTATTCATAACCGCTTGTACCTAAAGGAACTCTGTCACACTTAGCGTACAAGGACAGTCTTTTATTCATAACCTCTTGTACCTAAAGGCATACTGTCACACTTAGCGTACAAGAATAGTCTTTTATTCAAAACTGCTTGCACTTAAAGGAACATTGTCACACTTAACATGCCAAGCAGAGCCTGAATAACTGTAATACTAAGTACAATACATGTCATGATATATTTTTAAAGTTCAGATTAGACTCGCTGAACACTCATAAATAATAAAGAAGAACCGTAAATAAATAACACATACATTACCAACACGGAGCATATAAATTAAAAAGAAAATTAAGGGTCCATTCATTGTCCCAATCGTCTATACAAATACAAGCCTTCATATTTTCAGCGGCTATTTAAGAAGCTGGAGAAGCTTACGCATATTTTAAAATTACTGGCTTTTGTGGTGGCTTCAATATTGCTCTCTTTTTTTGCCTGCAGCTGCTAGAAGAGGATTGTGAGCGAGCCCAATTACGGCGTGATCTGTTTCTTCCCATAGTTCACATCCCGCTTCTGATGTAAACGACGGGTGTATATATGAACACTCAAACTGTTATACACTAAATTATTCCACCTTTCTTATGTCGTTACACCACATATATCACTTTATCACTTTATACCATTAATAACGAATAACATTAATAACTTTACTTAATTATATACCAATTCACTGGTTCACTTCACTTTACTTTAATACTTTACGCACTGTCACTTAGCTAAAGCACTACAACGTAACTCGCACAGGAATAACCCGCTCTTAACGACAAACTTCGTATTTATGGAGAGTAATCAAAGTGGGGGATGACAGCTAAATTGTCATAATACTGTTCAACTTCCGGGCTAAAGATATTGCTGACAATAAATAATTTGAATGGTGTTTAGAGTTAAAAGACTTGCTTCTAGAAGCTAAAAGAATTGCTATTTAGGAAACTTATTTTTTTAAATATATTTTTAAGAGGACAGAGAAATTCTAGGTACTGAAAGTATTTCTTCAATTTTCTATATAAATAACTATCAATGTACATCAAAATACGTCGAACTATTAAGACCGCAGCGTGAATGGGGCTGGGCTATCACGTCAAATGATGGGATGAATTGAAAGTCGCATTTTTCATACAACGCCCCTCTCAGTCTAGTTTAAACGTACAAAAAACTAAAATGAGATTTTTTTGATGAAGCGTTTATACTGTCGCGAATGTTTTGAATTATTTAACATGTATCGAATATTTATTTTGGTACTAGTACGAAGATGTATGAACATACATTCTTGATGTACGAAAATGAAAAGATTTTCGTTTTTCCCATCAGTCCTTTGAATCGGAGCGTCCATCTGATGCTAAGTTTTTACGTGAAAGAACGTGTATGTATATTCAGCCTTATTAACGTCCCACTGCTGGGCACGGGCCTCCCTCAATACAAAGAGGATCAGATCATAGTACACTGCGCTGGCCTAGTGCGGGTTGGCGGACTTCACATGTCATGCTAGGTTATCTCAGACATACTGGTTTTCTCACGATGGATTTCCCTTGACTGTTTTCACCGAAAGACAAGTAGTATTCATGATAGAAAAGATTCGCATATATATTCGAACCCGCATCACTCGGTTAACCAAGCGAATGTGTTACCACTGGGCTCCCGCTGTCTTACTGAAAGGACGTACCAAGCATCAATACTTTTTTTATTATATAACGTGTGAACCCAGTAAGTATCTGTAGTAGTATATCAGAGAGAACTGTCACCTATTATTTCCAAAACAGAAAATAAACAATTCACCTAAATCAAAGACCAATCCTCTCGAAATACGATTTGAAGTCGTTTGAACATAATTAATTTAATGATCGCTTCACCATGTGATGCGACATGGCAAAAATATCTGCTATACCGACATGAATGTGTCTTAACGAGCTTCCATAAAAGAGGGATTCACGTGAAAATAAACTTTACTTTATACGACTAAGTGACAATATTTTTTTAGGTTTTGAATACGTAAATTGGCATGACAGATTCAATCATCCCTTTCAGCACTTATTAATGCTTCACTAATAGGAACGGGCTGTCCTTCAATAAAAGTAGATTTAGGCCAGAGATGGTCAGCAATCCACTTCGCTAGCCAGGTGTGGTTTGATGGAAAACACGTGTCTTTTGAAAACTTGCAAATTTTTCTCAGTCAGGTCTCCCCACTACGTTTCCCTTTGGATGTTTTCCTGTATGGCTAGTCTAACTGATTAGGTACCTTATACGTAGATCCGAGGTGTGAGACTGAATTGGAATACGCTCCGATGGGATCCACAAGCGAGGTCATTACCACTAAACCAAACAAAATCTTATTTACCATAAAAAATGGAATTCCACAAATAAGCTGAGTCGAGGTAATGCAAATTTCACTAAAACATAATTTTAAAATAAATTCACATTTACATATTTTACATAATATATGTACAATGTATATAATTATTATGAGTGCGATTACAGCAACTTAGTATGCCAAAAAGACGTTTTAATCGCAGAAACGATAACGGTCCTGAACGTAGGTACGTCGCAGTCGTAAGATGTAAAGAAGCTTAGAGGATATTATGTGTGTACGTAGCAATTACAAGACTCGCTCTTATAATATGAGTATATTTATAAAATAATAAACAACAGCAGTCACAGTCACGATATTAAAAAAATCTGACAATCTTTACATTTATTCTATAGACTAGCATTTGCCGCGGCTTCGCTTGCGTTCTAAGCACCAAATTCTTAGATTTCACATAAGTATGTTGTTTTGTAGCCGGTTGTTATGGTTTGTTGATATTTCTCAGAAAAATTAGATATTTTCCAGTATTAAAAAAAAAGGTGTGTGTGCGATTCACACACGATAGAAGTGAAACTTCAGTAAATCGACAAAAGAATGAGATGAATATATATAAAAAAAGAAATGTCAAAAAATAAACAACGGTTACCATGGCAACATGGGAATGTATTCTATCTCATTCTCTCCGACTTAATCCTATACTTTTATGTATTTCTTTCTTAATCGTGACGCATTTTCGTTTCATCGAGTTTCAAATCACAACGATTCTAAAGAAGTTTCCCTTCAAAAGTATCACCAATAAGGATACCAAATTTCTTTAAAATCTGTCTAGTGGTTTTCCCATATTGCAGTTACAGACAGACAAAAAATCTAAAAATTTTGTGTAATAATAAATATATAAATTATAGATTCGGTCTCTGTACCTATATTAATGACTATTTGAATCAGATTTTCCAAAAAATTCAATGTACAGATTCGGTTAAGGTATTTTTATAAATGTATAGAATAATTCTTGACTTCAGCCAATACTTGAGAACCATAATTAGGCAATCAATCAAGCTTTAGAATTGAATTTACTTCATTTATATAGTTGTGCTAAAAACATTTTCTTTTAGTAAATTATTTTCTCTTAGTAATCACTTTTTTATATTTGCGTTATTTGAATCTGTTGATCCTTTCTCCCAAGATTCAAAGATTATATTGTAAACAACTGTCAAACACAGCGTAATTATCAAACGGACTGCCTTAAGAATCAGCTAATTTGACTTTAAGTTAACTAAAAAAATATATAAAAGCGGGTTTACTTCCAACCATTAAGACGATTTTCACTTATTAATCAATATTTCTGAAGTTAGCACCGTTACAAATATAAAAAAATGAAATTCAACAGAATTTCAAAGCATGTACAATAAATAAATTTTAGTGATTTCTGATGTCGCTTATCTAAGATCACTTAATATCGATACGTCAAAAGGGCCGTATGTTGCGTCAGCGAATCCCAACAATTACCTTTAATGAGGCGATCCCGGGATGTCCCGCCGGGATACCGGGTTCGATCCCACGTCGAGAACGCGCATTTGATTAGCGTGGTTAATGATGCGTGGGAAAGTTCACAATATGTCTTACGTAAGATAATACGTGTGTTATAAAGAAAAGCTTTTAAATGAGAATTTTGCTTGTAAAAATTTAAAATTTTTAGATCTCCCGGAATTCTTGCTAAATATAAATGGCGGCTTACTCTAACTTCTAATATGTACTAGTGTATCTATAATCCTTAAATGATTAAAGTAAATATCTTGTTACATTTACACAGTACCTATTGAAACGCAGTTTCAATTTTTCTACGAGTGAAATTTATTTCTTTTATTTCCAATTTTTTTTTTATGGGACAAAGGGGGCAAACGGACAGGAGGCTCACCTGATGGTAAGTGATCACCTCCGCCCATGGACATCTGCAACACCACAGGGCTTGCAGATGCGTTGCCGGCCTTTCAGAAAAGGGAGGGAGGGAGGAGGGAGAAGGACGGGAGGAGGGATGGGGAGTGGGCCTCCCGGACTCTCACTTACCGGACAAAACGCGACAGCATAGCTGCCACTTCACGCCGGTCTTCTGTGAGAGAGTGGTATTATAAGGGGCGTGCCGACCCATTCGGCTGCTACCCGAAGGTAACAAGCAATGTAAGGTTTCGCTATTTTAATGTAAAATAAAATAGTTTTTAATTTGTTAAACTGGCCATTTTGTAACTCTGGCAGTCAAAATTATGAAAATTGTTATAAACATAAAGAATATTCAAATTAATATAAGAAGAATGACATGACAAAGAATGGGGGATTGAGCTGCAAGGGATTGATCTGCGAGGAGTTGAGAGGCATAGATATTGACCGTGGTTGAAACGATACGACGACGATGGACGAAATAGTTTGGAGAGAGTTCTAATATCGAGACATTATTACAACAGCGCCATCTAGTTCCATGGTAAGCTACGAAGCTTGTGCTACGACGGATACCAGATAGTGGATATAATACACATATTTTTTTTGTAAACACATACATATTATAAATAAAACACCCATGACTGGAGTACAGACATTCGTGATCAACAAATGACTGCCCACAGCGGGACTCGAACCCGCGACCGCTGGCGCAGAAAGTAGGATCACTACCAACTGAGCCAAACGTGTCGTCAATAAGATAAAGGAAATTGTAAAACAATAGAAACATATCTAATATTGCAAGCTGAAGATTATTTTATTAACAAGATTTCACACCAAGAAGGTCATATAAAGGCCTGCCTCCTTTAAAGTTGGTTAAAAAAAGAGGCGAAATCAGGTCAGCCCACTAACTTATAAACTTCCAGTCCATTCGTTTAACTCTAAAATAAGTAACTAATATACTCGTATATTTTTAGAAGTTATGTAAACTCCCGTGTTACAGTCCCATGCCAATTACAGGGTTGTAGCACGTACGAGTAGACATGACACCAACACAATTTACCTGCGTCAACTATTGACAGCGACACGGACATTCAGACCACGTCCACGGGATTATATTTTAGACACGACACCTGTAGTGGGATTCACTATTTATTACTGAAACTTTCACTCTTTTCTTAATAGCTTTCAGTTAGATTTCTGATATTGGTAGACGGTATTGGCTTTATTGTTAATATTATATAATTTTAATGATTTATCTTATAGTTATGTAAAATAGAATAATGGAACTTGGAGCTCTTACAGGTTCACTTCCTTGTCCGCCTGTCTGTTTGTCTATCAAGACCCTTTCTTCGGGCCACGTGGAAATATCAGTAAAAAAATAATGTATGATATTAACACTCAGGTCTGGAATCTCTTGGAGCTGTGATAAAATGAAATGTATAAAATATAAGTGTTTAAAATAAACATGTAGTTACAACGCTACGAAACGCTACAAAAACTCGCGCTTTTCCAAATTTTTTATTCATGACTTTATCTTGCTTAAGCGAGGAAAAAATCACAATATCAATCCTGTTATATAAGTTTCAAACTCCACTACATATAAGCTCTACCACTTTTAAACATGTGTAAGTTTTTATACGGCTTTTTAGTAAAAATTAGCATCTACTGTTAAAAAATCCCATGTTAGGACCAGGTCATTGAAACATTAATTATCCTGTATACTCTAGGAGATCAGACAACTACTTAACCAGTGCTAGCGTTCATGTCAAGATGAATTTCACTGTAGCTGCAACAAAGTAAAATTTCAAGCTAGAAAGTTAAGATCAGTCTCGCGTTTTCATAGAAACCTAACATTTTATTAAACAAATAAGTCCACTCTATGATTTATTTGACGCTTGTAATAAAGAAGTATAGGACTTTTAGATTTGTTTGAAATGAACAAAGTTTATAACTCGGTTTTTTTAACAACTACTGTTTCTAGTTTGCCACTCAAGCCCAGTGAACTTTGCGTATTTCATTTTTTGTTTTTAAGTTCTATATTGTTTTCCTTGCAGCGTATATAAAGCTTTTAAGCACATTGATAGCACATTTTATTCTCTGCATTACGATTTAGATATATAAAACTGGTCACCATTATATCGTTGTGATTTAAAGAGTATCAATCACTTTTAAATAAATCCTTAAAGTGCCGCCAGTGTAGAAAATATCTTCAATTTCAAATTTTAAAAAAAATCTTCATTAGAAAACATTAATGACGTACCAAAAAAATATAGTAAACAATACCTTCAATGTATCATTTTATACAAATAATTCTTGTAATAAACAAATTTTAAGTTTACGACGAGTAATCTCGGCGGAATATATTTTGATTTCAAATACGAATAGAATACTTAAACCTGCATTTACACATATCTAATGCAGTCGTAGCTAGAAACTTGGAAGTTTATATTTAAGATATATTTGTATACATTACATTACATTATTGCGATTTTCGCTTATTAAGTAATCTAAGTTTAAATAATCTTCGCCACACTGATTGTGTGGACACAACGTACCCCAATAGTACAGCAATAAAACATTAAATGATAATTCCGCGAGATGGCCGCTTCGTTTCCGGGCCACGACTTCCGGCGACACGCATTAGCCATTAGCATGGCGGCTGCCGCTAACGTCACATCCGCTTGAAATTAGTGATGTTCCGGGGTAAAATAAATATCTATAGTTCTATATTGATAAATAAAATTGATAAAATATCGTTATTATAGTGCAGCGCGTGTACGCGCTGACACAAGTTTACTCTTAAAGTCTAATGAGACGATACTTCAACACGACCGGTGAGAGTTAAGACGAAGGACCTACGGCGTTACGCATTGCTGGCAGAGAGATGACACCACGAATTTCCCATCCCATTTTTCTGGACTGTTATTAAGATTTTTTTTTCAGAAATACTCATTAAACTTGAACCTATCAGAGACTCGAACCCAGGACTTCCGGATGTGTATTTGTTAGGCCATAGACCCACTACGCAATTTTCACAAAACTACGACTTATATAGTTATAAGTATAAAAAAATTAGAGTGCAGGACGAAATGCTTATTAAATTAGCACCTTCTCCTACCATAACTACATTGCTAGTGATGTATGTTAACTTATAAAAATAAATATAAAAACATCGATAAAACTCACTACAGCACTAAAATCCCATAATATTGTTTCGAATTGAATTCACGTGCGGATTTTAGTTCGCAATTGAAGGGGTTGAATTGAATAATTACCTTGCAACAGTGCGGTGCACTGCGTTGATACATAAATAACCATCTATTCTTTTTTATTGACTTTTCTCTTCACTACACTTTGTTTTTTATAGAATAAAGTAATATATATGTATTCAGCCCTTTTCAACGTCTCACTGCTGAGACCGGGCCTCCCTTCAATACAAGGGGGATCAGGCCATAATACACCAAGCTAGCCAAGTGCGGACTGAACATGTCTTTCGAAAACTTGCAAGGTTCTCTCAGACATACAGATTCCTTATGATGTTTTCCTTCACCGTTAGACAAGTGGCTATCATGTTAGAAATAATACGCACATGAAAATATCAGAGGTGCGAGACTCGGATTTGAACCCGCATCATTCGGTTGTCCAAGCGAGAGCGTTACCACTGAGCTACCATTGCCTAATAACTACAAAGTAATATATTAAAAGTAAACTTGTCTTCTTTTCGTTCAAATCCCTAAAGATTTTTCACTAAGTACAATATGTTCCGTCCCACTGTTGGGGTCCTTTTCTTAATGTGAAAGGGATCAAGCCTCAGTACAATGTGTTTGGGTGGACTCGTACAACAAACACGACTCTTCAAAAGTAATTAGGTTCTCTCAGACGTGCCTCACGATGTTTTCCTTTACCGTATTAACACTGTAATCATGGTGAAAATTAGATTTGGACATGAGGATTTCAGAGTTGCCAGAACAATGCTATAAAATAGTTGTTGTAAAAGCTGTAAAATAAACAATCGCATCTATAATATAAAAATGAATCGCAAAATGTGTTGGTAAATGCATAACTCAACAACGCCTGGACCAATTTGGCCAATTCTTTTTTTATTATGTTTGTTATTGTTAGGAGGTTCTTATGAAAGAAAAAAATAAGAAAGTTGTGCGGAAGATTAGAAAATTTAAAAAAACTTTATAAAATTAACAGCGTTTGACGTATCAGTTATGACTGTTGCCATGGTGCGTGTAATGGTAATTCATATTATTATCAAGACAGATATATAGCGGGCGGTGCCAAGTAAAAAATATATACAACATGTACCTGTGGACGAACCCGAGCGAAGCGAGGGTGAGCCCCTAGTATATAATAATATTAATCGTAACCTTATCGACAATATCTGTACAGATAGTGTCTAAATATTATCTGTAAACTCAATTTTATATCTATTCAGATAAGCTCAGTCGACCAGGTTATTATAATTCTTACAATTTTCAAAATAATGTTCATAG
The DNA here is from genome assembly GCA_951802675.2 of Boloria euphrosyne. Taxonomy (NCBI): domain Eukaryota; kingdom Metazoa; phylum Arthropoda; class Insecta; order Lepidoptera; family Nymphalidae; genus Boloria; species Boloria euphrosyne. Next base: position 12,090,742 of record OX637887.1, read on the forward strand.
TATTTCCCGCGGTTACCAAATTTATACGTTTTATTTTATTTGTCAGAAATGAGACATTTGTCTGCAGTTAAAGTATCCTATATATTGACCAAGATAACCTAATTTCATCAAAATCTGCACAATCGTTTTCTCGAGATGCCGTTACAGACAAACAGACAGTCAAAACTTTAAAAACTAGACTCAGCCTCTGTATTGATAATAACTATTCCAAAAACATTTTCCATAAAATATTTGATCAAGATGGACTTTTATTATACGAATATGTATAGATATAAAGTAAAAAATATATTTTCCAATGTACATTATATAACCGTTGTATATAAAATTTAAACCTTGTTTTATAATTAACTTTGTATAAGCAAAGTCATTTTAATTCCACAACAAAGTAAGTAAGCGGATAATGTAACCCATTGGCTCACACACTCATTGAAGTACGTCGTACGTCGTAGTCGTGATTTGTATTGTGTTACCTGCGGCCAGACTGCGCGGCGACGACTATATACATACTCGTATATACTAGTAGTTGATCCTGGGTTTCGTTGATTATTTTTATTTTACACTAGGCACGTGTTGTATATATTTACTTCGCACCACCCTGTATATATTTGCTGATTTAATTACCATTGCACGCACCATGGCAACGGTTATAACTGATTCGTCAAACGCCGTTAATTTTATAAAGTTTTTTTAAATTTCCTAATTTCCGCTCAATTTTCTTAATTTGTTTCTTTCATATAAACCTTCTCCTGACAATAACAAACACAACAAAAAAAGAATTAGCGAAATCGGTCCAGCCGTTCACGCCTGATGTCGTGACCAAGGAAAATAGGGATTCATTTTTATACATATAGAAGATTTTAATTAATTTTTTTGGAAGTTAGATAATATGTTGTTTATGAAGGGAGATTTTTTTACTTTTATCATTTTGAATATTATCAGGGTAATAATAATAGGTACGTTTATATATGTTTATAAAAAGTGGATAAATTCTTTAAGCTTAATTTATATATGGATTACTGTTGGAATAAGATGAATAAATATGATCGAATCGATCCAAAAATTCTATAACATCTTATAATATAGATACTAGGTATTAAGAGCTTTCCTAACAAAAACAACCTTATAGTAGTAGTTTGAGACATGATTACAAAATTTTACATACACTTAGAGATAAGTAATTTCCCGCACTGTCCTAATAGTTAAACCGGATAACTAAATTTCATTAAAATCTATCCAGTAAATTACAGGATGCATGCCCAGACAGACAGATTCCCCCCTTCTCCTTCCCTCCCTTTCCTAAAAGGCCGGCAACGCATGCAGTCTTGCAGTCTTGCAGATGTCCATGGGCGGAGGTGATCACTTCCCATCAGGTGAGCCTCCTGGCCGTTTAAGGCCGGCAATGCATTTGCAAGCCCTGTGGTGTTGCAGATGTCCATGGGCGGCGGTGATCACTTACCATCAGGTGAGCCTCCTGCCCGTTTGCCCCCTTTGTCCCATAAAAAAAAATTCTAAAAACTATAAATTTAGCCTCTGTATGGAGAATAATTTGTGATTTCGTGTCAATAGTAAAATTCACAGTAAATATTCTGTTTCACGTTTTACAAGAATGATGTATTTTTTTGATTTTAAGTGTTAATTTATGTTTTCTAAAATAACGCTGTATGTTTCCCAAAGGTAAATAAATAAATAAATTATTACTTAGTACAAAATATAAATTTCGTAGTATTTAGATAATTTTGCATAGAATGCTAACAATATTTTGAATAGTTTTATTTCCATCATGCTATTGTCCATGAAAGGTATTTGAAACCATGGTGTCAACATACTCTGATGTCAACTGTTATAACTAAAATAACACCATCACCAGCATTTACCCCAAACGTATTTAAATTAATAGTATATTAGGAAAAAGTATGAACTATTAATTCCACAGAGTATATATCTACACGATCATTAAGGTAAAGCTTAAAGCCTTAGACATGTTGGAATGCTCTTAAATATTCATGACTACTCTGTACTCTACAGGGTGCTTTATTATTTAACACTACTGTTAGTGGATTAAATTCGGTATTTTATTTGGTATTACACGTATATGCACAGACCGCCGCACTCAGAGTTACTTAATGAACCATTAAGTCGTTCTTTAGTATGGATATTCTCGTGTTAATGGTTCATTAAGTATCTCTGAGTGCGGCGGAGAATGTCATTTATTTGATTATCTGATAACTTGTGATGCAGAAAGACGTATGGAAGGATACATGTATTGCATGTCATTTTTAAAACAACATATACCAAAATAATAGTGTACACAGCCTTATAGCTTTGTAAATTACTTTTTATTACGAAGACTATGATTTTTTACGTTATCCGTAGGTACTAACATACATATTATTTGTTTGTCCTTCTTTCAAGTCAAAATAGTGTAACGGATTGGCGTGTTTTTGTGTGGGGATAGTTAGACGGTAGTAAATTTCTATCCGTTAAAATCTACCCAGGGATGAATACGAGCGAAGCGAGGGTGAAACCATAGTATGTCATTACTGCAAAGCCAAAAATTTAAATCTCAAATTACCTTAATCTGCAGATATTATTTAAATAAAATTCATGAATATTTTTATAAAAAAAAATATGATACAACATGTACGCAAAATTAGATCAGCCTTTATATCTCGTCGAGGGTTGTGCGAGGAATCGTGTTACAGACGCGTCGCATATTTAGTTTCTACAGGCCATTACCATGGCCACCTTCAGGTCCTCAAATACGGGTCAATTATGAGATTTAATACTACGGATTACATTATTTACATATATTCAATTTATGTAGGTACGTTTTATACCGGCTTTCTTTCGCTTCGCTCAAGTTCGTCCCTAGAAGACTGTTACTCCAGATTATAGTCTATCTGTGGAGTAAATGTCATCCAAGTAAGTAAATAAATATGTTGGGACATTATTACAACAGCGCCATCTAGTTTCGTGGTAAGCTACGAGGCTTGTGTTACGGATACCAGATAGTTGATATACTACACATATAAATTTTAAATACATACATAATATAAATATTAACACCCATGACTGGGGTACAAACATTCGTGCTCAACAAATGAATGCCCCCAGCGGGACTCGAACCCGCGACCGCTAGCGCAAAAAGTAGGGTCACTACCAACTGAGCCAAACGTGTCGTCAAATCCAAATCTGTCAAGCAAAATACATTTTCCACTTATACAGATTTTGCATCCATAATGTAAATATACTGAATACATTTATTAATATTACATTTATCAAACACAGTGCCTACAGCTACAAGTAATTAGTCAGCGTTCACTCAACTATCGGGTCAAAAAACGATTTCTAAGTCTAGAGACCTCATCAGTGATTTATACCCTTCTCAAGCCTGTTTGTTTTATATATTGAAACTCCTTTATATTTTATTATACGAACGTCATATCGTAAAAGTTTTTGACAGAGGATTATAAAACCTTGCAAAGTCAAAGTCAGATGAATTTATTAGGTAAAATATTCATAATTCTATGCATTTTAAAAGGCAATACTGCAATATCTTTATTTCGTGTGGTTAAAATAAAAGATAGATCTGATGTCTGATCGTTCTAGCTAATCTTCAAAACGGCTTAACCGATTATGGTGGAACTTTCACAAGCATATATAAGAAAAATAATTTTAAGCTACTTTTCTATAAAAAAATGATTTGAGATCCGCGCGAAGACATTAAAACCTATGAAATCGTGAATATATATCTAGACTCTAGTCTTTATATGAAAAAAACACTGTTTCCATTTTTACCTAATAGTATAGCAGTAAAAGAAACAAAAAAAAAACAATCGCTTGACAAACATAGGAGATTTTTTTTTATTATAATGAAATCATCCACAGGCGTTAAGCGCCCGTGCCTTTTTTTTTTTAATTTACATTTGATTTGGCGTATTACATTTAAAAAAAACATAGGAGATTAAAGATGAAAATGAACTTTCCGTTTTTACCTATTTTTATATAAACTAGCAGCTCATCCTTACTTCGCTTGGACTCATCCCAAGGAAAAACGAAAACAAGTCTATAAACAAGTCCACTATTTTTTCTGGGATAAGAAGTAACATTTATACCTAGGTAGCATTATTTTTTTACAAACTTTGAATGTCATACTAATTTATATATAATCAAAAGCAAAAAAAAAATAAGTTTCAAGCTTCTAGCTTTAAAAATCACGTAATTTCTATACACACTTTCATCCCCTATTTCAACCCTTTACAGCCCTTTTATTGCCTTTAAAAGTAGCCTATGTCCTTTTTCTGGCTCATGACAATATGTGTACCAAATTTCATTAAAATCGGTCCAGTACTTTTTGAGTTTATTCGTTACATACGAAAATACAAATCTTTCCTCTTTATAATATTATTATTATATATTATATCAGTATTGATTATCTCAGTGCAAAATTTCATCCAGATCCGTTCTTCTTCTTCTTCGTTCCAGAGTCGTTCTTGCCTGATTGATTACAAACCATTTATCCCATATTTTCAACATTTATGATATTTCAAAAATATCACCCATATATGGGTGTAACCTCATTTAAAAAAGCTAATGTATACGAGGGTGAAAGATTAGGTACTTCGATAAGCGTTTTTAATTTTACAAATCACTGAGCAGAGAACTAAGCGACTTAAGTGTTCCCAATGTCGTTTGTAAGCAGTATGCAAAGTAGCGAACAGATCAATCGCGTACCTATCAAGTACTTTGCTTCCTTATTTAGTGAAAAGGGGCTTTATTTACTTTTGAAGATTTTATCAAAGACCTGCTTTTGCCTGCGGCTTTGATTGCTCTTTGTTAAAATAGCTTTTGTCGCTAAATATCTGTAGAATAATTTGTTATAGAATAAATTTAAATATCTTTTTAAGGATAAAGTATATGAATTTCAAAATCTGTTAAAATAATCATATTTTAACAGAATCAGTCATTAAAACATAATTTAAAAACTAAAATAAATCTGAAGTGAAATATTTTTTATGGAATAAAAAGTGAATAATAATTATGAAAACCTATTATCCTCGTCTATGTCAAAAAGGCTAAAAACTGAGTATGGTTAATGAATGTAAAAGCATGGGATGCTTTCATTGCAAGTGACGCTAATAAAAGTGTGTTTAAAACTAAGCTATTTATTATTATTTAAGTACATCTTCCTTCTATTTGCCTAGTAATCGAAATTCGAGCATAGTAATTCTATTAAAGACTAGCCTTTCCCGCGGCTTCGCTCGCGTTCTAAAAGCTGGAAACCAAATTCTTTTCGGCGTCCCTCCCCCTTCGCCACCGCCGTCTTGCACGCGGTGATCATTATTTTGTTGCGGAGTTATGTTAAAACTATGGTATCTCGTAAGATTTTCATTGAAATCAAATGATACCAAGAGCAATTTTGTTCAAAATTAAATACTTGTGATGAGTAACATATTTATTTAGGTAAGGATTAATATCATGTTTATAAGAACACCTTCGCAAATAATGCAATGTCTTAAAGCAAATTTGAATACCTAAAAAAAGATTAGAGCGAGTCAACCATAAAAGATAGACATATGCTATCCCGGACTTTATTTTAAAACTTTTAAAGAGGAACATTTCCGTAATACATGATTTTTGCATAACTTTAACCGTTTACGCAGAGCACGCAACGGAAGATCTCAAAAGGAATATTTTTCTCCCGCTTTTGCAACATTTTTCATCGATGCTCCGCTTCTAATAGTAGTACCGTGATGTAATATAGCCTTCCTAGGTAAACAGACTATCCAACACCAAAAGAATTTTTCAATTCGGACCAGTAGTTCCTGAGATTAGCGCGTTCAAACAAACAAACAAACAAACAAAAAAACAAACAAACAAACAAACAAACAAACAAACAAACAAACAAACAAACAAACAAACAAACAAACAAACAAACAAACAAACAAACAAACAAACAAACAAACAAACTGTTCAGCTGTATAAATAGTATAGATAGAAGACTCGTGACGGGTTCGTCCCTACTGTAAAGTTTGTAGCTTTAAAAATTACCTAATTTCCATACAAACTTTCATTCCCTATTTCAATCCGTTACACTCCTTTTTGCCTTAAAAAGTAGCCTATGTTATTTCTCAGGCCTTACACTATCTGTGTACAAAATTACATTTAAATCGGTTCAGTAGTGTTGGCGTGAAAGCGCGACAGACAGACTGACAGAGTTACTTTATTAGCATTTATATTATTATTATTATTGACTTAGAAACATTGTCAATAAGTACTAAATAAAAAAAACGTTGGTAAATAGATAATAAAAAGCTACTTTAAGGTTTATCTACTGAATAAAAATATTTGGTTACATAGTCTACATAATATGGACAAAATAATGAAAATTGCTGAAAAATTGAAAAGTTCAAAACGTGTTTATTTTACACGGAAATCGCTAACTTTTTAAATGTATAGTACTAAGTATGTACTTGCAACATAAAAATAGTCTAAGATGACAACATTTTAAGTTCAAAGTGAACCTTCTGCTCGCAAGAACACATACAACGAAACATCGTACAAGTAAGTATATCCACTCACAAGCTATTTAAATATCATGCCATTAAAACGCCATATAAATTTACATTTTTGGTATTCTTTCAAAATTCTCATCTCGTTTCAACGAGGTGCATTACTTTAAACGCAGCGTGCGATGGCTTTTAACATACGTGACGGATTTACAAATAAGAAACTCTACGCTTTGATTATACTGGTGAAATGTAATATTTATGAAGTAACCCAATTGATGGATGTATAACAAAGGGGTATTGTTATAAATAAATAATATCGCCCAGAAAAAATGGTAGCTCGCGCATGTTCGGTGAAAAACTGGCAAACCAAGGGAGATACATAAACAAACCAAATAGGCTTTACATACATAGTAATGTAATTAAACTACCTTTTCGGATTTTGTCGCGGATTTATTTTGATTTTTAGTACCCGACGTTTTGAATGCTTACAGCAATCATGGTCACGGGAGAGCCTCTCGCTGACGACAAAATCCGAAAAGGTAGTTTCATTTATAATGTCGAATATTGGCGTAAACCTAATAAAGTACATAGCAAGTAATGTAATTTGAAATTAATAAAAGTCCTAATAATAATACAATCTCAGAGCAAATTGCCCGTCATAATTAATGTAATACTCAATAGTCCACAGGCATTATCGATATATGCACGGACATACTATATTTGCAGTCGTTAAGAAAAATCAATTTTCTAATTGTTCTAATAATTAATCCTGATTATAAAACATAACAAGAAATTAAACTAAAATCCCCGACAAAATAATGTATGGAGGCTACTTGAATGAGCCCGTGTACACGATATTTCTGCAGTATTATAGAACAGGGTTAGAACTTAGAGTGTATATCGAAGATTCCAGGAGCCGCTGCAGCAGCAGGTCTGTTACCATATTTTTGCAATGTCTTCAAAGCAAAAGCCGCACTACTTTTCAAATAAATTAGATTGGTTGAAGTTATTCAAACCTTTCACTGTCTAATAATAGCCCGCAAATAGTAACCCGTTTCCATGATTTATAGCTAAGTATTTTCTCTCTCTCTTTCTCTCTTTCTATTTTTCTCTCTCTCTAATTAAGTCACCTTTTTAACAAAAAAAACTACATTAAAACAGTTTCATCCGTTTGAGCGATAAGCTGCTCTTAGCTCTTATACAACATGAAAATTGTTTACAAATATTTATCTCAACTAGATACAGCTCTTTTATTTGGAAAACAATTATCATGCCAGAAGTTACTTGGCAGTTCCTTAATTGCAGTTATAAAAGTTAAATACGTAATTTTAAGTAGTCCATCTCAGTGCGACCCGCGAGCTGAAATTAATTCAAGTTTTGTTATTGTTCTTAATTGTTTCAACACTCTCGTAATTGGTGACGGCTTGTTGGGAAATATACGCTATATTTCCTAATATTTGAAATGTCTATAAATCATTATCAAACCATTTTATAAATGTGAAAGTTGTTTATTTTTTATAATCATTATACTGTGACGACATGTTTGGCTCCGTTTGTAGTGCGCCAGCGGTCACGGGTTCGAGTCCCGCTGGGAGCATTCATTTGTTAAGAACTAATATGTGTACTCCAGTCATGGATGTTTATATTTGTAATATGTTTGTAAGTATTTAAAGCTATCAACTATCTGGTATCCGTAACACAAGCCTCGTAGCTTACTACGGAACTAGATGGCACTGTTTGTGATGTGCCAAAAAATATTTAAATATTTCCGAATGTCTCCTTTAGTACTCCACTTACATCAATGAAGGCAACCTTACGAATAAAACCGCAGTTAAGAAAACCTAGCTATAAGTTAAAAGTATTTTTAGATATAAAAATATAATATTACAACTACCGAAATCATTAGGAAACTGTATTGTAGCATTTAAACTGAAAATTAACCCAAAATTGTGTCCGAAAATGTAAAGAATGTCGCAAAATTTCATCTAAAAGTAATTAACGTTAGATGCATTGCTAATATACCTTGTTTCCAAACTGAACCCTCACGTTTTTACGCTAATTTTGCGTGGAAGCGGGAATTGTATTAAGAATAATTTATGGTAAATCTGGGAATAAAGTCCGGTCCGCATCGCACTTTGTACAAACAGCCGCGTTAATATTTAACTGTTCATTTTTAACAACTTTAATTGGTACTTTTTGGGCTGTTTGGGTGAAGGAGGAATGATTGTTAAACACTATATTTCGAAAATAAACATCGGCTTATGGTGTAACTTTGTTACATACATATTCACCAAGTGTCCGCGTTAACTGAAGCCATTTCATATCCATCACCCGTCATATTTGTGGTCACATACTTCATACTTATAGGATTTGCATGCGTCATTCATTTTAGACTGCGATGGATGCCCTACTCTTTGTAGATTATAAATGAAGAAATCTCGACTTGTGCTTTGAAGCAGTTGAATGTATCGGCTCCGAGGCTATCATCATCAGCCCTTTTTTTAACGTCCCACTGCTGGGTACGGGCCTCCCTCAGTACGAGGGGGATCAGGCCATAGTCCACCGCGCTAGCCCAGTGCGTGTTGGCGGACTTCACATGTCTTACGAAAACTTGCTAGGTTTTCTCAGACATGCAGGTTTCCTCACGATGTTTTCCTTCACCGTAAGACAAGTGGTAATCATGATAGTAATGATTCGCACATGAAAATATCAGAGGTGCGAGACCCGGATTTGAACCCGCATCACTCGGTTATACTGCGAGGCAGTGGTAGCCCAGCGGTAACGCGTTGCTTGTATAACCGAGGTAGATAACTCTTATATAAATACTTGTATCATACAAGCTCATTATTTATGTATAAAACTGTAAACAAATACTCAAACAGAATACATACAAAATTACCACATAATTTCGCATACATATATATTAAGATACTTCAAAGACGTCTCCAACCAACCGCTACGTAAGTAATGATAACACTTGTTTGCTCCACTGCTCATTACCGTCGAAGATGGGATGGAAAAAATACGTTACGGCTTCGAGTATCACAACCAATGAAATACTTACCTTATAACCATGAACTAGAGATTATTTTAGTTTAACATATTTCTGGTTTTTAAGCCATTTTATCATTCAGCTCTTCACATCTCAATCACGATATCAAAGTGACGCGATCAAAGGCTGCAGATTTCCCAACAGGTATATTGGTAGCATATAACCTTATTTGCGACGTTAGTAGAATTATAATTGTGATAAAACTTCAATTTAAAGTAAGACTTCATAATTTATGACCTGAGTAATGATAAAGTGGCAGCAGGTTCGGTCCCTGATTGAAACAAAAATGTAAGGAGTAATATTCGTATGCATTCAGTGCTTTTTTATGTGCTTTGGCGCATGGGACTTCCCTTAATGTGTTGACGTAGTTTACATTCCCTTCAAATTCCAGTACTGAATTAAATCCGTTACCCACCGACCGAGAAAACAGTGCCTCCTTTTTACTCCAACATATACGTTTCCCAAACATTTGCCTAAATCTATTACTATGTATATTACCGTACATATCACACTTTAAACGAACAAGTAAGCGTCGAATAAACAAATCTAACTCGAATTTATATGTATGAGGATTACACTGCCCCAAATTAGGTGGCAGGTGCTTTGAAAGTTGCCGGAATTGAACCTAGTACCCGCGGGATTCCCTTTGAATAAAAGGTTAACCTTCGGGTCCTACTTTGAGTGAGCACTTCAATAACGGTGTCTGATTCGCAATTTTATCATTGCTTCAGGTCTTCAGCTTTGGAAAAGGCCCGATTTATTTATACAGTAATATTGAACTAGCGTACATGTTAACAGTTAGTAGTAACAGTCGGTAGAGACCCTACTTTCTGCGCCGTCATTTGTTGAGCACGAATGTTTGTACTCCAGTCATGGGTGTTAATATTTATAATATGTATGTATTTAAAATGTATATGTGTGTAGTATACTAACTATCTGGTATCCGTAATACAAGCACGTAACATAACTTACCACAGAACTAGATGGCGCTGTGTGTAATCCGTCCGAACATATTTTTTTTTTATTTATTTATTTTGTATTCAAGCTTTCTAACGTCTTGTTGCTGGGCACAGGCCTCCCTGAAATATGGAATAGAATAGGCCATAGTCTACCAGGCTAGCTAAGTGCGGGTTGGGGGACTCACATGTCTTTCGAAAACTTACTAGATTCTCTCAGACATGCAGGTTTCCTCACGATGTTTCCCTTTGCAATAAGAGTAGTAACAATCAGACGCAGCGTTAACTTGCATAAGAGTAGACACGTAGTTACGTGCTCCGTAATAATTCAATGTTAAAATAAGTAGTTTTTACGTATTTGTTAGTATTTTTGGTGTTTTTAGTTTCGTTTTTAACTATCAACGATGTTCTTATTAAAGTATGTGGTGCAGTGACTTTGAACAAGTTAATTAAGTGAAAAAAGTCTTCAATTTAGTGATTTGTGTGACATTATATTGACCTCTCAGACGTCCTTTGTCTTAAGTAACCCGTACCGACTTTTATTATATCGAACTTTTTAGCCGCTTGAGTCATCAGACGCTTAGCGCAGCGGTTCTGCCGCCTGCTTCATGCTACAAACGCTCTTCAAAGTGGTTGAGGTTCAAACCCACGTTTGTTAGATTATTTATAATTTTCCTGTTTACTTTAATTTTCGATTACAAAGTTACAATGAAGTTTGCTTGCTGTAAATCCACGATAGATGGCGTCTCAGATAGTGTTACGTGCTCAAAATGTAATAACAATTACCACGTCCAATGCTTGTATCCATCCGAGAGAAAAAAAAAAGATCTACCTAAAAGTACATGGGTATGCCCGCAATGTACTGTGTCCAAGCCTAGACAGTTAAATAACGACAGTACTCCTGTGCGCGGCAATTTGAATGAAAATGTCACAACTCGGAGAGGTGGTTCTGCTCTAACGCCTCACACGTCCGATAGCTCGTTATCCGTAGTGCATGATACTTCATCGATCCTGGAGTTAATCAGGTCTACTGTCTCTGCCGAGATCGCAAGCTTAAAAATGGAGTTTAAATCTCTTATTACACCGGTCCAAAACGACTTAAAATCTATTAAGGAAGACTTTATACGTATGAAAGATAGTCTTGACTTTTTTAATGCCAAATTTGAGGAGTTTGGCAAGCGAATTGATTCTTGTGAGATGGAAGTCAATGTTCTTACTAACAGGTGTTCTGATTTTGGAAATCTTCGGACATGCTTAGATTCTTTACAGCTAGATAATGATAATCGCGAGCAGTGGGCACGCAGGTCGAACGTGGAAATTTATGGGATTCCCGAGAAAAAAGGCGAAAACTTGATCAGCATTTTGAAAACTATTGCTGATAAGTCAGATTTTAAGCTCGACGTGAATTATGATATTGATTTTATAACAAGGGTTGCTACCAAAAGTACTGAGAATAAAAGAGTGAAACCAATAATTGTCCGATTTCTACAACGTTGGAAAAAAGATGAGTTTTTGATACAGGTTCGTAAACTTAAATTGAAATGCTCTGACATTAATTTTAATTCTCACAATAACCGTATATATTTCAACGACCATCTAACCAGTAAAAACAAGCAACTCTTACAATCGGTCAAAAAAATTGCCAAAGAAAAGAATTATGATTTTGTTTGGGTTAAAAATTGCTGTATTATGACACGTCGCAATAGTACTAGCCCTGTATTACATATATTAAACAATAATGATTTAAAAAAAATTGTGTAAGAACTATGGTGCTGAATAATTCCTGTGTACAACTCCACTTGATTAAGTCACATGATTATATATATGTAACTTATTTATTTGTCTATTTAAGCTTTATGTATTTTTTCAAACATTATGATATTGAATTTTATAACGTTACCTTAAAAATATTTATAAATAGTCTACTATTGGGATATCTGATTGTTAATGGCTCATTTGTAATGTTTATAGATCGTTCTCCATTCGGTAAGATACTCGTATATGGGTTGATATCTGCAAGTTATTACTATATGCTTAGTTATTTATTAAAATCTTTAGATGGAGCATAGTTTGACTTTATTTTATCAAAATGTACGAGGGTTGCGCACTAAAACTAATAACTTCTATAGAAATTTGATGCAAAATGATTGTGATATTATTTGTTTAAGTGAAACCTGGTTACATGAAGATATTCATAGTGAAGAATTATTTGACTTGCGTTATTCGGTTTATAGGAGTGATCGAAATTATGATTATCGCGGTGATAAATTGGGCGGTGGGGTACTGATTGCTTTGAAATCAAATTTGTCAATTTTTTCATCTTCAACGGTACCTATGAAAGATTATTCTGCTGAGGTTATTAAGGTGTCGTTAATTATTAAAGCTGCTCCTTGTACTAAATTGCTACATATTTACTGTTGCTACTTTCCTCATGGCAGATTTCAACATGAAGCCTTATGTGATCTGTTTGAACTTATTTCAAATGAGTATATGTTGAATTCAAATGATGAATTTTTAATAGTAGGAGATTTTAATGTTTCTGCAGCTTCATGGTCGACTTCTGGTGAATCTATGAAAATTATTAACTTCAATGATGAAGATGTAAATGTCAATGCTTTGTATAGTTTTCTTAGTTTTACAGATTTTAAGCAATTTAACAATATTTTCAATAACAATAATAGACTACTTGACCTTATCATTGGAAATTGTGGTTGCTCGGTCAGTCGATGTGTTTCACCTCTTGTAAACGAGGATAGGCACCATCCTGCTTTATATGTTAAAATAAATGAATTAAACATTAAAACTGTTATATCCGCTCCCCGAACTATACGCCTATTCCGTGAGGCAGATTATGATGCAATTAATGAAGTTTTAGCTAAGATTGATTGGTTTGATTTACTTGACGATTGTAATTTATCTGTTGCAGTAGAAATTTTTTATAAAACTCTTAATAAAGTTATTTCTGATTTAATTCCTATTAAAACTATTAAATACATTAACAAATTTCCTTGTTGGTATTCACGTGCTCTAATAAAATATATATTAGATAAACTAAAATTTCATAGAAAATGGAAGTTATATGGCCGTTTAGCCGATTATGACAAATTTAGCCTCTTACGATGTCGTCAAAAACAGCACCAGCTTGATTGTTACAACAAATATATTTATGAATCTGAAATTAAAATCAAGAAAAACAGTAAATTTTTTAGGCCTTCGTCAAGTCCAAGAAATCTTCTCTAGACATAACTAATAATATCTATTATGATGATAAATTTGCAAATGAACCTAACAAGATATGTTCTTTATTCAATGATTATTTCAACTCGGTGTTTGAAACTCCTATTACTTCCCATTCGGGTGCTGCTATTAAACCAACGCCTAGTTGCAATATTTCTATTAATTCAATTGAACTCTCACCAACTATTATCAAAAAATACCTTAATAAACTAGACACAAATAAAGGTTATGGCCCTGATGGGTTGCCACCAATATTTTTAAAATCATGCCAGGAAGTGTTAGCTTATCCCATTTTTTTGTTATTTAGAAAATCTTTACTCATGGGTGAGATGCCTAATCTCTGGAAGCGCTCTTACATTGTACCAGTCTATAAATCGGGTGACAGACATAATATAAGGAACTATAGACCAATATCCAAACTCTGTACTATTGCGAAATTATTTGAAAAAATTATTTTTGATACTATTTTTCCCATCTTGAGACCGGTTTTAATGGTTCAGCAGCATGGGTTTATTAATAAGAGGTCAACTGAAACTAATGTTTGTGAATTAGTCCACTATGTCGATTCTTCTATGGAACAGGGCTATCAGGTAGACGTTGTGTATACCGACTATTCTAAAGCATTCGATAAAATATCTCATCATGTTCTAATAAGCAAACTTGAAGAAGTGGGTATACACGGTGATTTGCTCCGTTGGTTCACGTCCTATCTGCGCGATAGAAGTCAAGCAGTGACTATTAAAGGGTATTGCTCAACTTTTACTCCAGTGACCTCGGGAGTACCCCAAGGCTCACATCTCGGTCCACTTTTGTTCAATTTATATATAAATGATATCTCCCTAGTATTTGAGCACTCATCGATCTTATTGTACGCTGATGATATGAAAATCTTTAGAGTTATTTCTAAACCATCAGATTGTTCTCTTTTACAAAACGATCTGGATGGGTTGACTCAGTACTGTTCCAATAATTATTTATTCTTAAATATAAAGAAATGTAATACTATCTCTTTCTCAAGGAAAACACGACTTATAAAACACGATTATTATTTAAATAATGATAGATTGGATAGGGTGACTGAGATTCGTGATTTGGGTATATACCTTGATAGTAAATTGAATTTTAACTATCACATTAATCAAATTACCGCTAAGGCTTATAAAATGCTGGGTTTTGTTCTTAGAGTTAGTAGGGACTTCAATAATTGCAGCACACTAATGCTACTGTATAAATCGCTTGTGCTACCTATTTTAGAATACGGTTCTGTAGTATGGAACCCTAGCTACAAAACTCACATTGAAAAATTAGAAAAAGTACAAAATAGATTTTTAAAGTACCTTCAATTTAAATTCTCTACCGTAAACCAAAACAACCTAATATTGCCCTCCTTACAGCGTCGTCGAATGGAGAGAGATCTTTTATTTCTTTATAAGCTATTAAATAATTTTACTGACTCGCCATATCTTTTAAGTAATTTGAACTTCAGATGTCCTTCTCTTAAATATACGCGTAACAAGTCATTGTTTTACCTCCCAATAACTAGAACTAAACATATGCAGAATACTTTCTTGTTACGTTCTTGTAATTTATATAACAATAAGTTTGTTAATATTGATATTAATTTAGTGACCATAAGCAAATTTAAAAAACTCGTAAGAGAAATTGTTAACCTGTAGTTTATTTTTGATGGTAATGATAAATGTTATGTTTTATTTTCTTTTATAAATTTCTTGTCTACTCTTTGTGTATGTGTGTTTAAATTAGTGGAAACTTTGCTGGTTTGTGTAATATTTTATTTGTTATGTGCATACTTACATTATAATACTGTGTGTTTCCCAAATAAAATAAAATAAATAAAACAATCGACCCGAGATTCGAACCCGCTTCACTCTATTACCTAAGGAAGCCCGTTACCACCAAGCTATCCCTGTCTTACATAATACATTGTATAGAACAACAATAAACAGAATCTATTTATAAATTGGTCAAAAATTTGCGTCAATTCTTCTTGTAATTTCATTTTCTTGAAATTTTTATTCTATTGTCTTGTTACGTCTCTCCCTTGTCATATATAGTAAGTTTTCTTCAAAATATTTATAGCTTATTGAATTATTTCGTAATGTAGATTGAAATGTTCCAAGTTTATAGCACAATATTTTGACCTACATTAAATTCCTGTTATAGCGAGCTTAAAGCTTAGTAGATATTAAATTTCTAACTAAAAGACATACGTAGTATGAACACAAGTATATGTTATAATGGACTTAAAATAATCAAACACTGTAAACTTGTGTCTCACATTAAAATTATTGTAATAATAAAATACAATTAAGCTGTTTTTAACAAAAAACTAAGTTGGTCAAAAGCTACATAAAAAACAAGACAAGAACAAAGCAAGAATAAGTTACTAGCAAGAAAAAAAATCTATTAATAGAATTAATCGATTTTTTTGCTAAATATGCTAAAATTTAAATTTCTTAAGACGTCCTAGTCATGTCTGAACAAGATGCATTACATAGAACACGTGCGATGGCTTTTAGTATACGTGACGGGTTTACTGAGACCCACGCTGTTAGTATTGGAATTAAATTATTCAGACGCTCAAATTTCATTAGATTTAGTCTCACTATATAAATCTAATAATAGTGTATAATAGTGTAAGATAAATATCTTATTAAATATTTTTTTGGAAAATCATACTGAAATAGACATTATACGATACACAAGCCAAATCTATAGGTTTTAGAATATTCGTGTGCCTGTCTGTCTGTGGCTTCATCATAAGAAAACCACCGGACAGCTTTGTATAATGGTAGCTGGCTATAAATATAGGATACTTTTTGCGGCGGAAAAGTATCTCATATTTGAGATACTTTTCAAACCTATCTAGAAACGAACTCGAGCGGAGCGAGAATGAATCTCTAAGATTCATATATTATCCCTTGATTAAGCTATCTCTATCGATAAATAGATATTTTGAATCATATTTAAAATATTTTAAAGAAGTGTCACTTCAATAATATTTTCATAAGGTAATCTTTTTAATTAATTTATGGAAATTAGTATAAATAAATTTGCACGTTTGGGAGGACTTAACTAGTTATAAAAAATCCTTACATTTGAGCATCGTAGAGTAAACAGTCTGCATTAAGGGCCCAACAATCAGACGTAAAAGGTCGTAATTAAAAATTCGTTGTCAGCATTTGCTTTTGATTTTAAATATAAATAAAATAATTTTAAATGGACACGTGAAAGTACTCTATGAAAGAAATTACCTTAACTGAGAACTGAACTCGGAACTTTTAGCACAAGTAGACTGATACTTAATTTAAAAACTAGAAACATACAATTTATGCACATTTTAATAAATTTTTTACAGAGTTATGATGGTACTCGTGCCCTCGCATAATATATCGATAAAGCTTCGCCCTTTCTGGATAAGCACGCGACTTCCAGGCTATAACAGTATTTCTAAAGTACATTAATTATTGTAATATATTATATTATATTGTTTTTTTATTTAGCCCCTTTTTACGTCCCACTACTGGGCGTCAGACTCCCTTTATATAAAATATGGTATAAATTGAACTCGCTGCACTCGGTTTCTCAAGCGAAGGCCCTAGGATTACCCCTGCTCGAAAGTTATCTTTCACAAAAATGTACTACATTATGACGAAATTTTTGTACAATTTATTTATTTATTTTGTTGATGGAAACAATCAATAATTACAAATAACAAATAAACGTCAAATCCTTAAAATATTTTTTTGTAACTTATTTAACACTAATAATTAAAAACATTTAATAAAATTACTAACAGTATATTTAATTCAAGTTGTACATAACGCAAATTTTAAATATATTTTTAACGTATACTATATCCTATTGAAATGACTTTTTTCTTTTTTTTTATAGGACAAAGGGGGCAAACGGACAGGAGGCTCACCTGATGGTAAGTGATCACCTCCGCTCATGGACATCTGCAACACCACAGGGCTTGCAGATGCGTTGCCGGCCTTTCAGGAAAGGGAGGGAGGGAGTAAGGAGAAGGACGGGAGGAGGTATGGGGAGTGGGCCTCCCGGACTCTCACTCACCGGACGAAACGCGATAGCATAGCTGCCACTTCACGCCGGTCTTATGTGAGAGAGTGGTACTATACGGAGCGTGCTGGCCCATTCGGCTGCTACCCGAAGGTAATAGCATGGCACTACCACATGAACTAAATAGTATACTTTTCTCAGAGAGTAACTAAATAGTATACTTTTCTCACAATTTTTGCATCAGTCCATATCACATGGCTTACAGTACATTAGAATTACTAAATGGTAGAAAAATAAAACATAAATCGCATTGCTCTCACCTGGTCACATAAGAATTAGAGAGAAAAGTCATAACCAAGAGGCAAAAATCTATGAAAAGAAAAATAATATATAAAGACGACAAAAACCCAACAATTTTCAACTTAATTACAACTCGTAATAAAGTTTGTAAAACACAAAATTGAATTCAGTTATAAGAAATGAAAATCTTACGGCTCATTCACTTCTTTTATCTGCTGCAGTGAGAGCGCAAAACGGCAATAAACTTGATAATAAAGTAAAAAAGTACGGAACAAAACTACGGAGTATAAACACACTAGTCTCTAGTTGTAAGAAAACATCGTAAACGTTTACAAGTCAAGAATAATATTAGGTGCAAGTCATAAGCGTAGGCGATTTTTGTTTTTGTATACCTTATTTCTTTTTTGCAAAACAAAAACAATTATGTACAGTCCATAAATAATACACTATGCAGTCCCAATATTACAGTGGACAGTTTAGATTTGAATTTATAAGAACCTATGCTGGTCTCATACTTAGCATCAATTTATAGCAGAATTGATAAATTGGTCTACCTTTAAAATAACTGTGATGAAATGAAATGTTCTAAAATATTAAGTGAAACCTTGAATAAGTCAATTTACTTGAAAACACTATAATTAGAAAATCTCCAATATTAACAACAAATTCAAATTAAATAAAAAAACTAACTAATACACTTCTTAACTAAGCGAAATGACAATCCGTACCGATAACACCCTTAATTTTTTTTACTATACTTTATGCGACATACGAGTGAAGTCAGTGAACATTTTATTTCAATTGTAATTCAAATATATCAGTACGTAGACTCAATAACACAAAAAGTAATTAATAAAGTATAGAATCCATTTAAAATAAAATTATCTCTACAGTTTTATCTTCGCAGGAGAAACTTTCTTGAATGCTTGCCGTAAAGAATTCAAAATGTTGAGAACCGAAAATCTTAGAAAAAATGACAAAAATGACAATATATCTAAAATGTAAAATATTCGGGCATTCTAAGATAATGTTAAATAGAATTCCGCAGCATCCCATATTTTGAGTTTACTTAGTTTATCTTTCAATACGCCCCCCTCACTTCCCAATCAGTGACAGTCACTTATTGAATTTTGTTGTGCTCGAGAAAAGTTTCAATAATTCCTTACATCGGAGAAAACTTTATCAATTTCCGTAACAGTCATTGCGGAATGGAATTTGGCGTCGCGGTGTATCAGACAACGACTTGTTTCTTTAACAACTTTATAATGAAACTAGCTTGTGCCCGTGACTTGGTTTGAAAAGAATATTGCGAACATTTGCCTGTTCTTTCGTATGGTGATCACATCGAAATCGTTTCAGCCGGAATACGTCAACTATTGGACATAGGTCTTTGGTCAAGGACAAGTTCTCGGTCCACCTTGTTGGGGGCCACCGCTTTCGGTACAATATAACTAAATACTTAAATAGTAATTCAAGATAAGTATCATTGCGAATTTCACTCAATTCTATGTTATTTGAAACGCAAACTGTTTTTCTAAACAAAATATATATACAGTAATATCTAATAACATATGAGACTCGACAAAACGAATAAAATGAGTTTTTTTTGAAGAAATTCAATACCACCATTACTCTAATCTTAATAAAATCTATCAAAGGTATCAAATTATCATATTGTAATTCGAATTACACACATTCACGAAATTTCAAATCAATAAAGCTGTCAAATAGATTAAATTCACCAGTTATTCCTAGACTTTATAGTTAAAAGTGAGGCTAATAAAAGTTAAAAAAAAATCCAGTAACATTAAAACAACAGTAAGTTATCTTGTTAAGTAAATAAAATCCAAATTGCATATTTCAAGTGCTTTTTAAGCCCGTCTGAAGCTTCCGTGGAAGCTCATTGCGATAACGATAAACACATGCCGGATATACTCGTAAAGCCAACGTTAAACTACCACTTTGTTGAAATTGTTATACTTCACTTTATATCTCCGACAGTTTTTCTTTAATTATACATTATTTTCTGTTAATTTCTTAAAAGCTTTCTTTTTGACTGAAGGCTAAAAGAAATAACTTTTTTTTTATTTTTTAACCTGCCAGATCCAGATCTTTGCGGCCATTATTGAGGACAAAAGCCAATTGTGCGTTATTATAGGGCGCAACAAAGTTCACAGTGTATATTATACAAGTGCACTTTTTACTGCTATTATATTATATTAAATCCGATGGCACGACAATACGAAACACCGATGAAAAGTCTCGCAAAACAGGCGTCTTTATGTAATCTCCGAAACACAGGAGTGTAAAACTGCCTACTTCCCAAATCCGGGATGTTACTGAAAATTTTAACCTCAAACCGTATTAATAATTCAGCGACGTTAGCTTGATCAGTAGTTTGCGGTTATTTAATTCAAAAAAGATATACGGTACTGACATCAAAAAAACCAATTTTTAAAATTTTTTATCTGTCTGTCTGTTCAGGCTAATCTCTGAAACGACTAGACCGATTTTAATGAGACTTTCTTTCGGGAGCTTATGTTATGAGTAACTTAAGCTACTTTAATTTCATTAGTAAATTATACTATATATAATATAATATTACTCGCCCTAGATGGGCGAGTGTCCTGTGTCAAATGTTTACAAAAATTATCTGTTGTGTTTACCGCCACTAAAAAACAATACAGTTTGTTTATATTTTCATTCCATCAATTTTATCAGCCATAAAATAATCTAAACAAGACATTGTCTTGCGAACAATATTTTATATATAATATAAAATGATTTAATAAGTGCGGGACAAGGGAAAATAATGTAAGCCTCTACTGAGAAGCTATTTAAATGATATTCATCATTCATTATGACCATTTGAGTTTGATGTTCTAAGTCCAAAGTATAATCAGTAATAAAAAAAATAATTAAATAAATAAATATGTTGGGACGTTATTACAACAGCACCATCTAGTTCCGTGGTAAGCTACGAGGCTTGTGTTACGGATACCAGAAAGTTGATATGTATGCTAACATTTACATATAATTTTTCACCCATAGCTCCGGTATTTTACTCTATATTTGTATAAGTGTTTTAATCCAAAATATAACAAGGCGTAGAGACATAGTTAACTTGACGACACGTTTGGCTCAGTTTGTAGTGATCCAACTTTCTGCGCCAGCGGTCGCGGGTTCGAGTTCCGATGGGGCTATTCATTTGTTATACTATACATATCAAAATCTGGTATCCGAAGCACAAACTCCGCAGGTTTTCACGGAACTAGATGGCGCTGTGGTAATAATGTCCCAACAAAAAAAATATAGTAAATAGCCTATAACTTTCCTCAAACTCGGGCTATCAAATGTAAGAGATTTTTTAATACAGTAATATTTCCATAGAAAGCTTCTTCTCTAGCTTTAAGCTTTACTATATTAGTATAATTCCAAATGATACATTCATAAACATTCCCCTAATGGTACATAATATTATATTAAATCGAAAGTTTCTATGAGTTTCATCTGATTTTATTTTTATTTATTGCAGACCCTCCTCGCCTCTGTCCTTTGGCAATTAATCAATTCCCTTTATATATTCTAACTAAGCACATTTGGATAGGAAATTGATATATCGCTTTCGGGTTATATGTGTTTTTGGGTTGTTTTTCTAATACTAAAGAACCAAACTTTTACTAAAATGATAAACTATAACTACCTTTTCGGATTTTGTCGCGGATTTATTTTGATTTTTAGTTCCCGACATTTCGAATGCTTTACAGCAATCATGGGTAAAATCCGAAAAGGTAATTTCATTTATAATGTCGAATATTTGCGTAAACCTAAGAAAGTATTATGATAAACTAATTTTAATGAAAAATTTATCTTAATACCAAAAAGTTTTCTCTATAAATACTTCCTGCCTTTAAGCGTTTACATTTCTGATTGCATTGTCGCTTTTATATACCTACTAGCATTTGCCGCGGTTTCGCCCGCGTTCTAAAGACCGGAAACGACATTTTTATATTTCAGATGCGGTCTGATGCGTAGCCGGTAAGTAACCGTTAGTTGAGATTTCTCAGAAACTTAGCGTTTTTAGCGACGTTTAGATTATAACGATTAGTTAAAATTTCTCAGAAATTAGCCTTTTTCCAGCAAAAAGTATTCTATATCCTGACCCGGATATAGTTATCCGGGTCAGGATATATAATACTATAATAGCTAGTGCTATCATCATATCAAATTTCATCAAAATATGTCCAGTGGTTTTCTCGTGATGCGTTCACAGACAGACAGACAAAAATGTAGAAACTATAGATTTGACCTCTGTACCAATAATAATGACTATATAACCCATAAGGTTTTCTAAAAATTATCTAACTTATAACTAAGTAACTAACTATAAGTTATAATTTTATTATTTTTATGTATCATCAAGAACACGTTCAGCTCAGATTCTATTTGTAGCGACACCGTCAAACTGAAACCTATCATTAAAAGCGATTAGTATTAATCAAATGACATCTGACGTTACACGAAGTAACTTAGGCTACTTTTTTTAGAAAAGAATAGAGCCCTAGCCAAAAAAACTTACATAGGGACGTACTCGAGCGAAGTAAGGATACGTCGCTAGTATATAAATGAAATAATTAAGGGTTTTTTTTTATATTTCCTTAACTCAACGACTCCTACAGATAACTTTCCAAGAAGAAAATCGACTCTAATGAAGGCATATAAACTACTGTAAATTGAAACAAACTAAAGTTTGCCTAAGTATGAATTTGAATCCACAGTTTAACTCCGGCGAGAGCTCTTTCCACTACGTAGTAGGACGTGAAGTAGTGAATGAAATATTTTCTAACAAGATATTACCTGCGATTCCACTCTATTAGAAATGTATTAAGAAAAGCGTCTATACGAGTATATTCTGGACTATAAGCTCATCAGTAAAGCGTATGTAATTCAGTTTACCTTTTAATACGTATATGTAGATACTATAACCAGATAGAAACGTCACTCTTTTTTATTTTTAAAATATTTTTATGAATATAGCAGTATTAGTTATATTTGCTATCTCTATGCTATTAATTATATTATGTATGTATCCTGAAAGAAAAAAACATGGAGATGATTAATTTTTCCTCATTTAAAGTGACCTGTGTGATAATCCAGGCTCTAAATCATTGCCAAACTTCATCCTGATATCGTATGCCATTCCGGCGTGATTGAATAAACAAGCATTCATCCAAACGGATGGATGGATGATGTAATGATTTCCGGAATAAAAATGATCCTATAACATTCATCCAAATGGTTTTGGCTGATAAAGCGTGAAAAGGAAAAGGATAGACCGACAGAGATACTTTTGCCTTTATAATATTAATATTATATAGATGTATTGTGACGTATCAAAGCGGCGCTGGTCAACAATCCTAACGACTCCGTCGACTAACTTGTACCTTTGAGCGGCGGTCATTAAAGAAAGTAATTATTTTCCTTTTTTTTCCAAGTTCTTTGTTCTAACTTCGTTTAACTGTCGAAGTTGGCGACGAACGCGGTGGCGCTGAAATTTAACAAATTGTTAATGAATAAATTGTGAAATTCTATCATGCGTCTTTAATTATGCTAAACGTGTCTGGTCTTAGTTAACTTTGTCCAAAGAGAAGGATTTCTTGGTTGGGATAATTGGTGAAATTTACAAGAATTTGTAAAGATTCGTGATACAGTACGGTAATTTTCTTCGTCATTACATCGTAACAAACTGTTAAACTTAACTTAAATTAGGACCATTAAACTTCAAAAGTGTAAAAAGGATGATATATTTGGAATTTAATTAGAAACACTTGCTTCTATTTACATAACATAATAAAAAAATTGCCTTAAAAAATAGTCCATCCCATCATATCTCAAAAAGCGCATATTTCGATCATATAATTCGATCAATCGACCATATTATTTCGCTACCCATAGCGATGCATAATTTATTTTCATGTTTTTTATCAGAAGATCTATACATCATTAAAAAACCCCGATAGCTGTGCGTTCAAAAATTATATTAACCTTCGATTGTTACGAATTAAGCCTACTTGAAATAAAAATACATTAGTGACATAACTTTACTTCATTCAGGTGAATACCAGTAAGAAGCCTACCTACGCCACTCTCGAGGCCTCTCTCAATATGATATTCTTCTTCAAATTTCGACCACGATGTGCGTTTTTACTGAAACCAGGTAATATATAACATAATACATAATACAAAGTGCACTTGTTATATCTGTCACTTCCAACTCATTTGGTACGAAACAGGTGAGAGATTAAGCGGAGAATTCCTAGACAGATAAACTTGGTCCGACTCGGGTTCGAACCAAGAAGTTCCATATCTGCAGCCGTACATGCTAACCACTAGACTACTAAAACGGTTAAAAAGTACAGTAAATAAATGAATCAAAACATAGAAGAACAGGATATATGTATAGCCATAGCGAGTTCTCCAAATTAAACCCCTGTATAAGGGCGGCACAGATTGTCTTCTCGTATATACTAAATGGCACACGTGCATAAAGCCGCAGGCAGATTTTAGTTACAAAGACACAAAAACCCCTAAACGAGGCACTGTTGCGTTATCTGTTAACAGTATTACAAACATTTTAAGAATGGCGACGGCGTAAAAGTTTATTTTGTTTTCCCTCTCAGCAAAGTTAGCAAAAAATAACCCTTACGGCTCTCTAGAGACGGGACTGTGTTTAATCTCATTTTTTAAATTTTCTTCGCCTTATTTTGACCTTGTTCCCCAAATTTCACAATGTAAGTAGAATGATGCCTTGAGGAAGGATATGTACGAGCTTTGGGCAGAGCTTAATCACATGTACGTAAATACAGCTACATTCAGTACAAGAGATGATTAAAGTTATAATAAGATCTTGAAATTAGATAATAGAGTAAAGACAGAAAGATTTGTTATTCCAATATATTGTCTTAAAACATAGAAACATGTGTTAACATGTGCTGAGAATTATAATATATTTGATATAAATTATGAGAGCAGGCGCTCTATTTAGCAGAACTACTCGTACCTTCCGATCCAGTTAGATTACTGACATTCAGTTTTAATTTTGAAAATGTAAATTAACGATGCAAAAGTGGTAATAAAAGTCTAATTTTATAAACTATAATTTGATTGATTGATAGATTGATAGAATCTGCATATTAAAACTTATGAAGATATGGACCGGCTTGATACTTATTATAATTCAGACTCGCTCTTAAGGCATGGAGTAGAAAACGGATAGCATAATCTTGTTAAGGGTTAATTGTACAGAACTCTAAAGATATAATTTTGCTTTCAGAAAAAATTTTTCGACATTTGTTACTTTTTGACATTTATTAGTATTTTTCGTGATACTATTGCATAAAAGCTCCAATGGCAAGAGAAGCTTTATTTTTGAACGATTAGCGGTTAACAAACTTATATCCGCTCACATTTCTTTGTTATAACATTGTAATACACTCCAGGTTCATGGCTATATGGCATGTGTGTCGAAATTTTTTCGATTAAAATATTTTTAAGGACACTAGTGTTTTTTGTTATAAATTGTCCTTATCAGTTACTTAAATACTGCTAAAGTTTATTTATTTATATTATGTTTACATAAAAATAAGATAAACTATAATAACTAAACCTTATAAAACCTTTTTCCCAAAACCTGAGTAAATACAAACTTTCACCTTTACTTATCACCGCTTATTATACAACTAGGAATTCACTCTTGCATCGCTCGGGTTCATCCCTACTAATAATAATAAATATTATTATTTTAGTTGGATATGATATGACTTTATTAATAAACTTTACTTTTAAAATTGTTTTAATTGTTACTTATAATAACATTTTTTTTGTAAACGCCTAAAATAAAAGTATTTATTTAATTTATTTTTAATTTATTTATTTACATTTCGAGGTAATCTATTTGGCTGTATGTATGCGTACCTTCGGTTGTAATTGCGTACTTTAAGAACACTTTCATTCTAATGTTGCTTCAATATTGAGCGGAATTATGTATGAAACTATCGTTCTTTGGATGATTATTCTAAGGGCTAGTGTAGATATCTCAGTAATGATAATATTTCCCGCAATAAATTTCCTATTTATTGACCTGGATAATCAGCTTTCGTAATACCAAATTTCATCAATATCTGTCCAGTGGTTTTCCCGTGATGCTATTACAGACGCTCTATTTAACTGCCTCGGTGGTGTAGTGGCTAGCATGTACGGTCACACACCGAGAAGTCCTGGGTTCGAGTCCCGGGTCGGGCCAAGTTTAGTTATTGAATCTTTTTGTTTCGTTGGCCTCAGTAACAGCCCGGAGTTGGGAAGTTGGTGGTGGTTCACCCCCGTGCCTCGGAGAGCACGTAAAGCCGTCGGTCCTGCACCTTAACTCTCACTGGTCGTGTCGAGTAGTCGTCCCACCGGAGTATGAGAGTAATAGGAATAGAGAGTGCACTTGTGTCTGCGCGTACACTTGTGCACTATAATATCTCCTGCGTACTTGGCCAGTCTCAATAAGATTGGCCGCCACGGCCGGAATCGGTCGGAGAACATTATTATTATTACAGACAGACAAATTCTAAAAGCTATAGATTGTGCCTCCATATCTAAACCATATAAAAACTATTTCAATTAGATTTCCCAAAAAATATTCAATGTACAGACGCGACTATGTTTAATTTTTATTATATGTATTATATAAGCATAATCTAACCCAAAATTAGTAAAAGTAGCTAAAGTTATCGTATACAGGCCCTTCAGGAGTACACCATACCTCGCGTGACCAGCCATGCTATTTTTCCACGCCATATCAATCCGTCTTCACACGCGTTATTTGCTTTTGTACTCGTGTATTTGACAGTTGCACGAAATAAAATTACTTTATAATAGAAGAGATCGGATTTTGATATGTTTATGATGAAATAACTGGTTTTTAGTAGTATTTTGTAAGTTACTCGTATTATATCGCTCCATACTAAGGAATACTACTGAGTGTCATAAAACTAAACATGAAGCCAAAAGATAATATTGAAAAATAATACATTCAGTTTTAGGGATAATTCAAAGCAGCTTATCTACTTTAAAGACTATACATTTTTTGAAAAGAGGAAGATATTGCTGAAAATAACGAACTCATGTAAATTTATCATCATTCATCATAAATTGAAGCTTTTATAGTCCACTTTTGGACATACGTATCTCTCAGGGTGTGCCATTGAACGCAGGCTTTGCCCATCCTGTCATATCCATACAATCCGTAGGCCCTGACCGTCGCACCATCTAGCAGGAAGGTGTCCCACACTTCCCTCTGTTCGAGAACCAGCTTGCTCCAACGGTTATCGCGTATTGCTTAACTTGTGATTTTAACGTCAATTTAAATGAATTTCATTAGTATCTTAAACCAAATATTGATTTCGCGAGTAAGACAATATTATTGCTATGAACCTTTACAATACAGCTGTCCCTCGAGGGACGAGACCTACTTTGATGCCTTGATTAATTCGATCAAGTGGCTTTTGCGTGATTCGTACGTGCCTGCTTTGTTATTAAAATTATATTGTAACAAAATTCAATATATGTTTTAAATTTAAAGATTAAAAATTAAAAAATATCCTAACTTAAGCAAATCTAAGCAATTTTATAAAAGAAAGTTATGTAATTCAGTATAAAATAATGTTTTTTGTGCGTATGACATTATTTTAGACATTTTTTAATTTTTGTAATTTAACGTAACGTAACGTTCAATATAACGGCCTATGTATACAAAGTAAAAGACAAGCTCAACTGTAAAGGAAATCTGAATACAGGTACTTAGAGGTTTTGTCTGAAGTCAAGTCTATTACTTTAGACTTTTTTTGCAACCGGTCCAAAATTAAAACATTAACACACTTGTTGTTTAAATATATTTTAAAAAGGATACAGTAGATAACAAATCGGTATAAAAATAACTAATAAAAGTAACCAAACGAGAATCGAACCAGCATTCACAATCACTAATAAGTAATCTTACTATACTTCTATATATACAAAAGTTTATGAGTGTGTTTTTTATATGTGAAATGAATATAGTCATACTTACAAGTGATAATGTGGGACTTAAAAAAACCAGGACTGCCCACTAAAAGTGGAAAAGAACCTCCTGCATTTTCTTCATCATAAAATTCTCCACAAATTAATTTACTTATTCTCTCGAGCAAAGCCACGCTAAGTGGTTAGCTTAAAAGTTTTCGTATTGCACCGCAAAACATAACGATTCACGTAAAATATTATCAATAGCAGGAATACTACCCACAAAGGGCGACCTCAACTAATATCACAGCTATGTCAGACTGCAATTAATCTATCGGCTGAAAATGATTTATGTTATTATATTGGAGTGCATTTATGGTACGCCACAGAGCAGCTTGAAATTTATAACTATTATAATTATATTATTATACTAGCGACCTGCCCTTACTTCTTTCAGGTTTTCCCTTGGTACGTTTAAGGGATCGAGGAAGATCAGGTGCGGCTTAGTGGACTACATATGTCTTTTGAAAACTTGCTAGGTTCTCTCAGATATATTGCTTCAGTATAGCCCAGTCGTAAGGCGCACACTTGGAAGATAGAATGCAGGTTCAAATCCCAGTTCATGCACCTCTAATTTTTATGTGCTGTTATCTCCAATATTACCATAGAATAATTAATCATTAAATAATGAAAATGAACGTCGAATCAGTTTATTATTACAAAATAAAAAAGTTTTCTTTGTAGGAAACGACTTAACATATAAATAAGCACTGCTCTCAATCTCTACACATCTGGCGTTATTAATAATTAAAACCGCGACTTTATGGTGTCATAAGTCACATGTTACGCGATCGTAAAAGTACGAGAAAGAAACAGATGTGTGATGTAAATGAACTTTATATCGTAGATAACATTTGTTGCACAGTATTTGGTTTTATTTGAGGTTGCTCCACAGTCCACTCTGCATCAGAGAAGTACCAGGAGCAACCCGCATGACACATCGCCTACCGAAGTGGGCCTTTCCTGGACGTTTCTTGGCTTCGCTCCGGCTAGCTGCCGGACGCTACTAAGAAACAAAACACCCCTTCCACGTCCTAGTCTATGTAGTTAATAAAATTTCATTCAAATCTGTCCAGCGGGAAGCAGTGATGGATGTGATTTTTGTTTAGAGAAAGCTTAATGTCCAGAGAGAGACCAGTATAAAGTAACATTACTATCGAACTATACACAAATGTAATGGTTTCCATGAGTGGTTTATGCGTTGTTAGTAGATATTTGTATACAGAATACTTATTAATATTAAAATATTAAAATTAAATTAGGCTTCTTATTTTAAAATTATATACATTTTTAATAGATGTATATGAAAATGTAACAAAAAAATTGCTTAAAATTCTCGTCTGTCTGTCCCGGCTAACCTACGAAACGGCTGCACCGAATTTGATGCGACTTTCACTAGCTATTTGATGTTATATGGTGTACCAAAGTTAGTTTATTTATTTTTAAAACAACTGTTTAAGTTATATTGCTTATCATTGATTACTACGAGTATTACTCTGTACCACCTATATACGGTATACCCTTCCCTATGTATAGACGTTCATTATTATTAGTTTAATTAGTCTGAGACCGTCAATACAATCTTATCAATCTATTTAAAGCAATTGTACTGGAAAGCATTCTTCATTACATTAATTATAGTGGGATGGGACCTTCTATAAAAGTTACTATAGTGATCACTAAATTTAATAATACGAGTATATTATGTGACAGAGATAGTAAAATAAGAACTTTTTTATTTAGACCACTTTAACGCCCCACGGCTGGGTACAGGCAGGGGTATTAGGCCATAGTATACCCCGTTGGCCAAATATATAATAAGCACTTTCAAAAACTTGATTCCCTTAAACATGTTTATTTACGATGTAAACATGATAAAATGATTCGTACGTAGAAATAAAGTTGCGAGGGAAAATATTTCAACCCGCTTCACTTGGTTTCCCAAATCAGCATATTACAACTGGAAATTAAGTTATTTGCTCCATTATGGATATCTGAAATTATTTAATATATGATTATACAATAACTCCTTATATAAAGAAGCGAGCAAAAGTATTATTTTAAATCAAATCAAATCAAAATATTCTTTATTCAAATAGACTATTACAAGTTCTTTTGAATCGTCATCTTTACATGATTAAACTTTAAATTTTAAATTAAATGTCAGTCTGTAAGTCCGGGACTTGGGAGTAAGCTACCACCGACTCGGAATGCTGTAGTCTACCGAGAAGAGCCGGCGAGAAACTCAGCAGTTGCTCTTTTCAAAAAATATTTGATTACAATAAAAGTTCATACCTTATGAGGGGAATGAAAATTTACATTGAATAAAATGTTTGACATACAGAGGCTTGTTGCTACTAATGATAAATATGTACTGCCAAATTCACTGCTTGTTATTTATCAATATAATTAATTTAATCATCAATAATACTTTCTTAGGTTTACGCGAATATTCGACATTTTAAATCAAACTATCCGCGACATAATCCAAGAAAGATAGTTTAATTTAATAATCAATATTAAAATTTTATACTTTCCGTTACATTAAACTTAGCCCCGTGAAGCATTTTCGTCTTTTGTGGGCTCATTAAAATAATTTATATTTGACTTGTAGATAAAGGGCGTTGTCAGGAAATCGCCCGTCATTAGTCAACATGAACTGTCCTAAAATTAGTTATTTTTGAGAGTCTTATTTTCCACAATCATTTGACAAAGTTTTGTCAAAACCAGTTCCAAACAAACGGACGAATAATAATAAAAAATTAGTCTCCATATATCATCATCATCATCAGCCCTTTTTTTTAACGTCCCACTGCTGGGCACGGGCCTCCCTCAGCACGAGGGGGAACAGGCCATAGTCCACCGCGCTGGCCTAGTGCGTGTTGGCGGACTTCACATGTCTTTCGAAAACTTGCTAGGTTTTCTTAGACATGCAGGTTTCCTCACGATGTTTTCCTTCACCGTAAGACAAGTGGTAATCATGATAGAAATGATTCGCACATGAAAATATCAGAGGTGCGAGACCCGGATTTGAACCCGCATCACTCGGTTATACAAGCGAGCGCGTTACCGCTGGGCTACCACTGCCTTGTAATTCATATATAATTTTGGTATAATTGGATTAAAAAAATACTTAGATATTCACTGTTTATTCAGAAACCAACATAACTCAAGAAAGTTATTGCTGTTTAAGCACGTCGTAAGTTTACAACGCCAGTTGGTTGGTTAACAATAAGACGTGCCGATTACAACTATCAAATTTCAAACTATAATATTATATTACAATTTTTATCTATCAATTCAAGAAAAATCTGCGTTTCTTTTGAAAATTATAGGTTTTTGCGCTATAATTACTGAAATCATGTTAAGAATGCTAAATTCCCTAATAGGAGTATGAAAAGTACAATTAGTTTGAACGTGGTAGACCATTATTACTAAATCTGTAATATATAATTGAGGCAAAGATGAAGCAGTTCGGTAACTTTTTCTCTTCTGATTCTCAACTCTTCTTTCCATTTTGACGTGTTTACTCTCGCTTTTCTGGTATATTTGGGAATAATTTCGTAAAAAGGGACTGAAGTGTGTTACAGAAAGCCAGGAATACACGCTTTTTGATTTGACCAATGAGCACACGGTGGTAGAGCTGGTCTTCATATTAATAAATGTATTTACTTAAGTTTTTGAAAAGCGAGTAATATAATTAAGTAAATATACAATTATTAAGGCAGTGGTAGTCCAGTGGCAACGCGCTTGCTTGGACATCCGAGTGATACGGGTTCAAATCCAGGTCTCGCACCTCTGATATTTTCATGTGCAAGTCATTTCTACCACGATTACCAATTGTCTTACGTTGAAGAAAAACATCGTGTGGAAACCTGAATATCTGAGAGAACCTCGCAAGTTTTCGAAAGACATGTGAAGTCTGCCAGCGTGTACTAAGGCAGCGTGGTGGACTATGACCTGATCTCCCTCGTATTGAAGGGAGGTGCGTGACCAGCAGTGGGACGTTAAAAAGGGCTGAATACAAGGATACAATGAATAAGTATTCGAATTACTAGACTCCTACCTCACTCGTATATTTTTTTAGTTATCAAAACGAAACATTTTATAAATAAGTTGTTTACACATTTAGTACGATCCATTAATGATAATGACCGAATCTACCATTACACGAATATTTTAAATAATTCTATGGTTAATTCTATGGTTCACCTCAAAACTTTATTGAAATTAAATCATGGTTATGGTGTACAGTTTAAAATAGATTAACAATTAGATTAATAATTGTAGTATCCGATATTATTCTTATATCCAAACGGTCCAAGCCACTCGTGCATTTACATTCACAATCCCATAAAAAGTATATATACCACTTAGAAATACTCCGCAACCTCTAATGCCCCAAAAACTAAGAAACCTCAGCTATACAGCAAAAACCTGGTTCACGTCTGGCTTATTACTTTTCCTCATACCACTCTCATGATTTGTGTTAGCTGTTCTCGCACGTTGCACGCTTACGTCGCCAGTTGGTTGACAATTAGTCGCTCATATAAGTTGTTTGTCGCGTCGCCATTACGTGCTGAAGACAGCGGGACTGGTAAAGCTGGTGGCACAATGCGCATATCTGTGGGGGGTGCTGGTGTGTAATGACGTTTTGTTGCGAGAGATATTAATTAAAAGTCTATATACGTAACACAGTCTTTATTACACTATTTTTTACACCCACAAAAAGATAGAAGGAGAGAGAGCAAGCAAATAGATAGTACATACAGTTCATACGACAGAAAGAACGCAAGCACAAGGATAGTAGAAGTAACATATAATAAATTACGAAGCTTATAAAGTTTAGGTACGTAAGCTATGAATGGCGAGTAAGCGAGTGGTACGGGTCTCTCGTCTATTTTTAATTTAAATTTTGTGCGGATTGCGACAGTCTGCAGTTAAAACTTTTAAATTGGAAAAGTGAATGTCAGCTGATGCGCGGGCGCCGCTAACGGTAAAGCTGAGGTGCGGAGCGCGGGAGGCAAGATATTATTACGTCACCTCGACCAGATGTCCGTGAGGCTCAAGTTCAAGGATATAATAGATGTCTATGTGTATTTTATTTATTATTTAATATTATCTATTTTATTTATTTATTATTTGTTATTATAATTAATATGTAGTATGTAGGTGTATGTGTGTAGACTATAGGTGTGTAAGCTTAATTGTATTATGTAAATATTATTTTGTATATTTTATGTATTTATGTTACGTATTAAATGTTTAAATATATGTGAGTCAGCCACATATCTATTTGAGAAAAATGTCTGTCTGTCATTTAAATTGCATTTTTTATAGTATTCCTATCACAATATAAAAAGATTTTGTCCATTTATCAATATACTCGTATATAATGTCCTGGCTCATAAAAACGCCTTGATTCATTTTAAGAACACTTTTCCATTTATATTACATATAAATTGCATTTTATATTTTAAGGCAGACCACAGATAACATTATATTTTCTATTCATATCAATTCTTTAGTTTACGCATTAAGAGCTAACAAACAAACATACTTGCTAACAAGGTTTTTTATTTTTATTTTTTTATATTTTATAATTTTTATTTTTTTGTAAGGTAGAAAACTATAACACTAGCTTCTTTATTTTATAATTGTTAAAGGAAATTTTAATTCAAAACATTTTAACCAGCAAGCACACAACACAATCTTACACATATTTCAAATTAAAATTAAAAATGAAAGTACCAAGTGTACCACAGACCTAACACCACGTGTGTTGAATCAGTAGCGGGTGAGTTATAGCCGTGATTATGTCTCATATTTACGCTTAGAGCACCACCGGTGATTAGCCGACAGTCGAGTTTATTGTCTGAAAATATTGCTATGTTCACATTTTATAATTACTTTGCTGAGTCGTTTGGAAATTGAATTTAAAGTCATTTTTCTATTAACGACTCATCGTTTCTCTCCAAAGCAAAGTACAGTAGTTACTCCAGTTAAGGTTCAGTTCAGGAAAGGGTCAAAGTACTCCTTTAAGGTATTTTCCCGTCTGAAATGCGGAACCCTAAAAACTATTCATTTAAGTGATTTCTGATTTCCAGTACAAAGTCATAACTTCCAAATCATGTAGAATTTGTGGTAACGGAACATTTCCCCAAACCCTCGATACATAGCATAGGATTTATAAACGTTAATACCAGTACTTCAATTAGTCCCTTAGCGGCAGTCTGCATTTATGACCGCCGTAAAAATTCGCCCAGGGGCGGCGTTGCATTATTTAAGGGCTCGGAAACAGTTTATGTGTTTCGTCGACTAATATCGCTTAACTACTCGTTTAACTACACGCTAGCTTACACTGATTTCTTATGCAGTAAAGAGCAAGCTTCCAGCAGTTATGTTTAGAATAGCAACTCTCCGTTGCATCGCTCGAGTTCGTCCCTGCATTTTAATTTTTTTCAGCAGAACCCTTAATATTTTTTAAAATCAAAGAAGACTAAGATTCCTTATAGCATTTCATATCTGGTAAAAGTCTATTGAAAATTGGTTCAGCTGTTTTGGAGATAAGACGCAACAAACAGACAGACAGACGATTCTAATGTATGGACACCGCCAGCGGGACTCGAACCCGCGACCGCTAGTACACCAAGTAATATCAAATTAGTAACATAGAATTTTTAATAAAATAAACCAAAGAACTTTGAATATAAGTACAGTAAGATAATATATAAAAAGGATATCATAAATAACTATGAACTAATTCTAAATAATATCATTACAATCGACTACATGATAGAAATATTACCGTTATTGTTAACAAAATAACTAAATATTTCATAGAATTCAGCTCTTTGTCAGTAAATATCTATGATAAAGATGCGCTCATCCGTCTTTTCCATCCATTATATTATACCAATTTGATAGGATCACATCTGAAAGTAAGTGTATTGTTACATGAAGCAGCTTTTGTATCTAGATTTTAAGATGCTTATATTTTCTTAGAATATATTATAACTTAATATTTTTAATATGAAAATTGTGAAGAAGAATAAAAGCTTATAGAACATATATAAAAAAGCTTTGTAAGCTTACTTCAAGTAATAAATTGGTTATTAGAAAAGAAAATGTAAATTAACTACTTTATTATAAATGCAATATGAACTTATCAAAGTATTAAATTACACTCATATAATATGGAAATAATATTAGGCTTATTCCATATTTGCAGAAAGTAATAATGTTCTCCGACCGATTGCGGTCGTGGCGACCATCTCATTGAGACTGGCCAACTACGCAGGAGATATTATAGTGAGAGAGTATACGCGCAGACACAAGTGCACTCTCTATTTCTACCACTCTCATGCTCCTGTGGGACTACTCAACACGACCAGTGAGAGCTAAGGGCAGGACCGACGGCTTTACGGGCTCTGCCACGGCACGGGGATGACACAGCGCCAACTTCCCAACTCCGGGCTGCTACTGAGGCTTACTAAACAGAAAGACTCCATAACTAAACTTGGCCCGACCCGGGACTCGAACTCCCGGTGTGTGAAAGTACATGCTAGCCACTACACTACCGAGGCAGCTAGTTAGATTGCAAAAAGTATAAAGTTTATGACATGTCTCCTAAAATGAACCAGAAGTAAAGCCCACCAAACCTCCAAATAAAAAATCCTGTTTTCTTTATATCATTCAAATATGCTATACAAACTAAAAACTTACAAGCTTTAAGCACGATCGAACACTTTTAAAAGAAAGTTCGAACAGTTAAAACTGCTGCATACTTGCAATAAAGCTAACTTTCGACCGTAAACTTTACAACTTCGGTGGGCATTTGGAGTTATTTCGCGAGAACCATAAAACAACTGTTAAAATTAAACATTAGTGATGTTAATGATCGACGAAGCTTGCTAACTTACTTTGTAGCACGATGGGTATCTATTTTATTGTTTTTTTGTAATATTATGTTTCAAGGGCAAAATATTATTTAGATATTACATTATTTCACATCTTAACTAATATAAAAGACGGTATCAGTAGTTCTGGAAGTGAAGTCTCAACCCTCAGAAAATCTGGCAAAAAAAACTCAGTTTGGCTAAATATATTGTTATAAGCAAGAAAAATGTATTCGTCATTGATGTATATAAATAAATAAATTTAATTATGGGGCATTATTATATTATAATAGCGCCATCTTGTTCCGTGGTAAGCTACGAGGCTTGTGTTACGGATACCAGACATAGAGAGACACGTACATTTTTAAATACATACATATCATAAATATATCCATGACTGGAGTACAAACATTTGTGCTCAACAAATGAATGCCCCCAACGGGATTCAAACCCGCGACCGCTTTCGTAGAAAGTGGAGCACTACCAAACGTGTCGTCAAACTCCTTTGATAAAAAAATCTTCTATTAATAGGTCTCAATGAAGCATGTTATATTGTATGTTATACTGTTATTGTTTCAACATGTTTTTGTCAATCAGTCACAAGCTTGTTAATATATCAACTATAATTATGTCGCATGCATCATGGAATAGCTCTTATAAAATATACGTGATTTTGCTTAATTAAAGCTCAAACTTCGCATAACCCCAAACTTATAACTTCGGCGCTCTCCCAAATATCAACGTGAAGTGATCCTTGACGGGAGAAAAAAT
Source organism: Boloria euphrosyne (assembly GCA_951802675.2). NCBI lineage: Eukaryota > Metazoa > Arthropoda > Insecta > Lepidoptera > Nymphalidae > Boloria > Boloria euphrosyne. The sequence continues at coordinate 12,127,610 of OX637887.1, forward strand.
AATGAATTCAGAAAAAAAGTAGGGGAAAGAAAAAGTTCGAGACTACAGATACCTCGAGTGTTTGCTCCGAGCATTCCTGTACGTATCGTACGGGATGCACGAAACAGATGAACGTACCTTATAAAGTATTATTTGACTACATTCATTTTTTTTCATTTCTCGACTTTCCAAATTTGATTGTAAACAAAGCCCTAGTCACTCACTTTAGACGTACAGACCGTCTTTCTCTTAGATTTTTAATTAGATATTCTCAGTAACAACCTAGAGTGGGGAAGTTGGCAATGTTGTTACTTGGAGAGTACGTCAAGCCATCATTGCCAAGCTCATGCTGTTCATGCGCTTTAACTCCCACCAGTCTCATTAAGCCAAACCAACCGTTATCGAAATCGGTTAAGCGGATAGTATACAGTATAATTTTTAAATAGAATCGATTAGCAAAATATGTAAACAAAACACTAATATGTAATTGTTAATTATATACATTACAAAAGTTAACGTTTGAAATAAAAATATAATCCATAAAAATCTATTTGTCACATCCATTTTTTCAAGCGTGTGGTAGCGCAGTGAAGGAGCAGAAGGGTTGCGACGCGTGCGCATACATTATGCATGCTAATTTATTGGCGGGTCAGATGGTTCGGCTAATATGGCTTGTCTACACAGGTGGGTATTTACAAATTAATGACATATATTAAGGAATTTTAAGGAAAATCTTTTATTTGAAAATTGTATAATACGTATATATTGTTACGTACTACGGGTTCGGGATCGGAAATAATAACGTTCTTGCACCAAAGTTGTTTTAATTATTTATAAACACGAGCACAGTCTGTAAACAACACTAGTCTATAAGCACTGTAATTCTCTTCTCAATACTCCTTCTAAATGCTCCTTCACTAACTCTTCACTTTTCCACAATTTCGTATTTCTTCTAGTCTTCACTCAACTGCGACTCGATGACAACTGAACTCTCGACACACTGCCGGCCTTTTTATATGCATAAATATTAGAACATTCTAGTATCGAAAATTCAAAATGTTTCTAGTAATTTCGAATCCTTTCCCGAAAGTGTTTTGTCTCTCTCTAACACATTAGAATTTGTAATAAACTGTTCCTGTCATGTAATTGACATAAGTTAAAAATTGACATTCGCCGTTCTTAGGCATGGTACAGGCGTGCTATTATGACGAGTTCACACTATATTACGCGACACTACCCCCTCCTTAGTTATGCTCGTCTCGAGCATCGTTGTTGCCATGGTACTTAGCCAACCGGTCCACATGTACGATCTTAGCTGGACTTCTAGATGTTCGTTGAATTCGGAAAGTGACGTCGTTAATTTTCGTTACAACCTTATAAGGCCCCTCCCAACTGGGTTGTAGCTTTGGTGATTTACCCTTTCTTCTCACTGGGTTATGCAGCCATACCAAAGAGCCTTCCTCGAAATTCGTTCCTGTCGCCTTCCGGTCGTAACGCGTTTTCATGCGTTCACTTGCTTGTAGCCCTGCATCTCGTATCTGCTCGTGAACATCAATCATCTTCGCTCTTAGATCACTGGCATATTCGGTGATACAACTGGGGGTATCTGGTGGGCAACCACTTAACAAATCCGCTGGTAACCGTAGTTCTCTTCCGAAATTGGCAAAGGCAGGTGTCATTGCAATGCTTTCGTGTAGGGCGGTCCGATAAGATAGAAGAAACAGTGATAAATACTCGTCCCAATCTTTTTGATGACTATCTACAACCTTGGCTAGATGTCGTTCTAAAGTCTGATTGAATCTCTCTACCATTCCATCGGACTGTGGGTGACAAGGCGTAGTTCTAGTTTTATGCACTCCCATGATTTTACACACTTCTTGAAACACCTGTGATTCGAAGTTACTTCCTTGATCACTGTGCATTTCTAATGGAATACCAAATCTGCAAAATACATCTTTTACCAATTTGTTAGCAACAGTTACTGCTTCTTGATTTGGTATGGCGAATGCTTCGGGCCATTTTGTAAAATAGTCCATTACTACTAAAATGTATCGGTTCCCAGAGTCAGTAATCGGAAATGGTCCTGCTACGTCTAATGCGATTCTCTCCCAAGGTGCCCCAACGTTGTATAATTTCATTGCACCTCGGCTTCTGGTTTGCGGGCCCTTGACGGAAGCACATTGTTCACATTTCCGACACCAGTCCTCGACATCCTCTCGACAATGCAACCAGTAAAATCGCGCCTTGATCTTGATCAGTGTTCTTCTTACCCCTAAATGTCCACCAGAAGAACCATCATGATAAGCTCGAAGTACCTCGGATACTTTTATTTTAGGTACAACTAATTGAAGATGGCTATCATTTCCTCTTGTCGTTTCCAATTTGCGGCACAACACTCCATTGTGTAACAGCAAACTCCTCCATTGAGCCCACAAACTCTTTGTAGCGGTACTGTATTGAGCAATATCAGACCACTTAGGTTTTGGTCTACCACTCCTTAACCATTCCAGAATGGGTCGTATGTCTCGATCTTCTTCTTGTGCTTTCTTCATGGCATCATCGCTCCAACGTTCATCTACCGAATCTGTCCTAATAATTTTAATTGACTCTAATTCCTTCGCCTCTTGTCTTTGACAATGCTTGCAGTCTTCTTCACATGGTCTTCTAGATAGTGCATCGGCGTTGTTGTGATTTTTACCCCCACGATGTTCTATTTCAAACTGAAATTCTTGCAGTTGTTCAATCCATCGCGCCACCTGTCCTTCAGGGTCCTTGAACTCCAATAACCATTTCAAGGCAGCGTGATCGGTTCTTATCAAAAACTTACGACCTAACAAGTACTTCTTGAAGTGCTGTAAGGTTTTGACTACAGCAAGTAGCTCTCTTCGAGTTACACAATAGTTCTTCTCCGGTTTAGATAGGGATTTACTAAAATATGCGATAACCACTTCTTCATCACCCTTCCGCTGGGACAAAACACCTCCAATACCGATATTGCTGGCGTCAGTGTCGACAATAAACTGTCCCTTTACGTCAGGATACCCAAGGATCGGTGTTTGGCAGAGATGTTTCTTTAGTTCTTGGAAGGCCGATTCGCAATTATTATCCCATACAAAAGGTCTCTTTTCCTCGGTTAGCTTATGAAGCGGTTTCGCGATGTCAGAAAAGCCTTTCACAAACCGTCGATAGTAAGAGCACAATCCTAGAAATGCTCTCACTTGAGTCTTGTCCTTAGGGGTCGGCCAATCTTTCACAGCGGTGATTTTTCCCGGGTCCGTTTCTACTCCGTTTTCCGAAACTACGTGTCCAAGGTAATTCACTTGTTTCCTGAAGAATGAGCACTTCTTCGGACTTAACTTTAAATTGGCTTCTCTTAGTTTATCGAATACTGCTTCGAGTTTCTTCAGATGGTCTTCAAAATCTCGTCCCACAATAATTATGTCATCCAGATAAACAAGACAAGCTTCTCCCAGTAATCCAGCGAGTACACGTTCCATCAATCTCTCGAATGTGGCTGGTGCATTGCATAACCCGAACGGCATAACCTTAAACTGCCACAACCCTTTTCCAGTTGAAAACGCAGTTTTCTCCTTATCTACAGGGTCCATGTCCACTTGCCAGTAGCCACTCTTCAAGTCGAGAGTTGAAAACCATTTCATACCGCTGAGAGTGTCTAGGGTATCGTCGATTCGGGGCAGGGGATAACTATCCTTTTTGGTTACATCGTTGAGCCTACGGTAATCGATGCAAAACCTTGTAGATCCATCCTTCTTCCTTACTAGTACCACTGGCGAACACCAAGGACTAGTGGAGTGTTCGATGATGTTATTCTTTCTCATGTCTTGGATCATGTCGACAACTTCCTTTTCCTTAGCCCAAGGAATTCGTCTAGGTCGTTGTCGAATAGGCGCTACGTCCCCAGTATTAATTTTATGCTTAACTAATCCGGTTCTTCCTATATCGCCATCATGTTTGGAGAACAAATCTGAATATCGGTACAGTAAATTTCCAGCTTTCGCCTTCTGTGAACTTGTGAGATCTTCCTTACAATCTTCCAAAAGTTTCATCGCTTGCTCTTTATCCTTGTTCAACACCTTTTCTTTCGGTTGACATCTGCTTAACCAGGCTATCTCTTCACAAGTCCCCACAACTTCGCCTCTTCGAATGGTTTGAGTAGAATTACTGGTATTCAGAACCGGAACCATAGTTGTCGAAGCTTTACCTACAACAACTCTTGCCGGGATCCATGAGCTCTCATCTTCCAGCTTCTCTATAATAGCACATGACCATGGACGGCCTCACTTGCTCTGAGGTAAAGCGACTGGTACTAGAGTCTGCGATCTGGGTGGAAGAGCGGTGTCTTTCAAGCAACAAACTCTTCCGTGAATTCTACCACTTATCGGCACTTCTCTATTTCTGCATCTCAAAACTCCATGTTTCATGTCAATTGTACACTGGTAATTTTGAAGAAAGTCCAATCCAATGATGCAATCATCCACGATATCTGCAACTATTGCGTTATGCCAATAGATGTAGTCCCCAATTTTGATAGCGATTTTCCTTTCCCCCCAAACAGGTATGCGCTGGCCGGTGGCTGTCGTAAGAATGATGTGCTTTCTATCGTGTAAATTATTATCTGCAATGTGTTTCAGTCTTCGGTTATTAATGACAGTTCGTGATGCTCCGGTATCCAGCGTTAGTTTACATGCTACTCCATTGATTGCGCCATGTATTACTAAGGTATTTCCATCCACTGTCTGCTTTACTTCTATTTGTGGGGTTGTAGATACCCCGGCCAGCGCCCACCCCGCAGCTCTGGCTGGAATTAGTTTTCCTGTGGCTGGTCCGATGTCGATACAGCCACATCTGACTGTTTCCGAACCTTCGTTATTTTGGGGCAGTTACTACGAAGATGACCCCGCTCGCCGCACTCGTAGCACCTTGGGTTGAAAAAACGTCTCCGGGTGGATAATCCTTCCGTAGTGACCACTTCCCTCACCTTCCAAGCTCTTGTGTCATGGCGCACAGCTTCAACCTCTAAAGCATGAGCGACAGCTTCCTTGAGACTCGTATGGTGTCTTAGGCGTACAGTGGCACGTACCTCCGAGTCGCGAATTCCGTCCACAAAAGCTTGCAGAAGAATGGTTTCTACGGTGGATGGCGAAGATTGATATGCCTTTCGCACGAGCCGCTCAATTTCTACTGACCATTGTTGCAGGGTTTCATTAGCTCGTTGCGAACGCTCTTTAATTTGAGCCCTGTACACGTGCTCCAGATGACTATCACCATACCGCGACTCTAAGGCGTTCAGTAGCTCAGTATAAGTAATATCGCTACGGGGGTCACTAGCACAAAGAGCTTCCAAAACAGTCAAGGCCTCCTCTCGAAGTGCGACGGTAAGGGCAGAACGAGCTTCGTCATCTGTCCATCCATTCGTCTTCTTAACAGTCTCAAACTGGATCTTGAAGGCGGCCCAGGAAGACTTGCCATCGTAGTAAGGGACTTTAAAGGTCTTTGCTGTTGGTGTACTAGTGTCGACACTACGCGGTGTTCCGAGTTTTTCCAAGTTATCGACCCTTTTCAAGGCCTCACTTAGTGTCGTCTTAATTCCCTCAACCTCTTTCTCGACGGCTTCCACCCTTTCCACATTTTGTTGGAGAGCGGCAATGACATCTTTGTGGATGCCTTCTTTAAGTGCGTGGAGCTGTTCCTCCTGACGGCGGGCTTGCTCCTCTTGGCGGCGTGTCTGTTCTTCCTGGCGGCGCGCATTTTATTCTTCGCGGCGAGCCTGCTCTTCTTGGAGTGCGCGCAGCTGTTCCTCCTGACGACGAGCTTGCTCCTCCTGGCGACGTGTCTGCTCTTGCATCATGAACGTTATTTGTTGCAAGAGGGCGTTCATGTCTGGCATGATGGTTTGCTGTGCAGCGGTCTCTCCACTAGAAGAACTAGGAACAGAATCCTCCCTTTGTTGCTCCGCCATTGCGCGTGTAGTGACGCCTTCCTTCTCGTGCCTTGGTACTAACGGCATTTCCGATCCCACTTCTGACACCAATTGTTACGTACTACGGGTTCGGGATCGGAAATAATAACGTTCTTGCACCAAAGTTGTTTTAATTATTTATAAACACGAGCACAGTCTGTAAACAACACTAGTCTATAAGCACTGTAATTCTCTTCTCAATACTCCTTCTAAATGCTCCTTCACTAACTCTTCACTTTTCCACAATTTCGTATTTCTTCTAGTCTTCACTCAACTGCGACTCGATGACAACTGAACTCTCGACACACTGCCGGCCTTTTTAAATGCATAAATATTAGAACATTCTAGTATCGAAAATTCAAAATGTTTCTAGTAATTTCGAATCCTTTCCCGAAAGTGTTTTGTCTCTCTCTAACACATTAGAATTTGTAATAAACTGTTCCTGTCATGTAATTGACATAAGTTAAAAATTGACATTCGCCGTTCTTAGGCATGGTACAGGCGTGCTATTATGACGAGTTCACACTATATTACGCGACAATATAAATAGGTGATGACGATGTATGTAGAAACTTAGAAAACTCAACTATTTACGTCATAATTCCTATTTTCAATCGTATTCAAAAAAGGAGGTTATATGTTCCGGTGTATATTTATATTATATTTTTTTACTAAAGACAATTTTGTAAGAAAAATCCCCATATGCCATTCCATATTATATTTCCGTGCACCTTAATATTATTATTGAAATATTAGCACTAATTATGAAACAATGTCCTTTGACAATGTCCTTTTAAATTATAAAAATCTATACCTTTATGTTTCAAAAACTGTACATTTAAATAAATAAAAAAACGGATCACATCACTAGTAAGCCCTTCACAGTTGCCATCACAAAATATTTCAAGCCGTAGTCGGATAATTTAGTAACAACTTTTATTTAGGAAACCTACATCACTGTCAGCCGCTAGGGTCGGCGTCAAACCTAACAAAACCAGCTGAAGGCTGACACCGAAATACCTATTAATAAAATAAAATACGAAACTTATCGTGTTAAAAGTTTATATGTAATACATTGAATATATATTACCCAAGAGTGTAATGTTTTCATATTATGTATATTAAAAGATAGTGTACAGTCAAATATTATTCCCTCGGTCTAAAACGACAGTAGGCTTCGAGAAAATGGTGCAGCTTAGGAAAAAGGAATGTTATGAATTGCTAAGGTATTTCGTATTGCGTTTTAATAATTATATACCTAGGTATTATGTCCGCCCAATAGTGGAACGTATAACTTTTGAAAACCTTTCTTTACGAATTTTTATTTCAATATAAATAAACTACGCGAGCACCGTCACGGGAAAATGTAAGTCTATAAATGTGTAAAATTGAAATGTCCGTTTCTAATATGAAGTGTGAAACTGCTTTACACCAAATGCATATGATATTATATATTACTATTTATAACAAATCACTATATTTAAACTTTTTTGTGTGTTTTGGCTAATGGCCAAAATGGATGGACTAATTGACAGCATCTTTACTAGCAGATTACTGATATTATAAGAAGATATAGAGTGTAGCTGTTATTATTATAATCCTTACTAAAATTATAAATTCGAAAGTAAATCTGTTTGTCTGTCTGTCGCGCCTTCAAGCTAAAACTACTGAACCGATTTAAATGAAATTTGGTACACAAATAAACTAGAGCCTAAGAAAGGACATAGGCTACTTTTTAAGGCGAAATAAAGGCTACTTTGTAAGGGGTTGAAATAGGGGATGAAAGTTTGTATGGAAATTACGTCTCTCCCGTAGCTATGATTTGTTTAAAGCATTCGAAGCGTTGGGAGCCAAAAATCAAAATAAATCCGTAAAAACATCCGAAAAGATAGTTACTTAAAACGTCAAATATTCGCGGACCTAAATCTAAGAAAGAAAAAACACAAATCACTCTCAAATTCTTTTAAAATAGTAACATGTAAAAAAATCATGTATAGAAATATCTGGCCACTAATGCTGTGGTCATATCCAAAATTAATGAAAAGCTTTATTTGATACAATATTTATAATTACATTGTGTTTGTATCGGACGGCTCGTTTACAAAATGCATACATAAAGAGAAGTTAATTAAATCCTGCTAATTACGCAGCTTTGCAACCTGATATAATGTTGTACCTGCGTTTAGTGAAAGAGCAGATTTAGTACCCAATTATATTTTAATAATAATATATTGAAATTGTACCTATAAAGTCGTCTATTTGGTAAAACATGTACCACTTCATAATATAAAACAAAGTCATCCGCCACATCTGTCTGTTGTTTGTCTGTTTATTTTTTTATGTTACAAAGGGGGAAAACGGGCAGGAGGTTCACCTGATGGGAAGTGATCATCTCCGCCCATGGACATCTGCAAGACTGCAGGTCTTGCAGTTTTGCAGATGCGTTGCCGGCCTTTTAGGAAAGGGAGGGAGGGAGGAGGGGTGAGGAAGAAGGACGGGAGGAGGGATAGGGTGTGGGCCTCCCGGACCCTCACTTACCGGACGAAACGCGACAGCATAGCTGCCACTTCACGCCGGTCTTCTCTGAGAGAGTGGTACTATACGGGTCGTGCCGGCCCATTCGGCTGCTACGCGAAGGTAACAAGCATGGCACTACCACTTAAATCTCTCTGTCTGTCTGTCTGTCTGTCTGTCTGTTCGCGCAAAGGTCAAAAACTACTGCACCGATTTTAATGCTGTTTCGCCAATGGAAAGAAGGAAGGTTTAGTATATAATTTGTCAAGTGTTTTTATTTATTTTTTATACATTGGCTACAATGTCGCAAAAAAAATACGGACGCGAGAACAAAATGCAAGCATCATAAAATACTTATTGAATTTTCGACGTTCTACCACCAAGTCCTATTTTTAATAGTGATTAGAACACGAGCGAAGCCGCGTGAATTGCTAGTTTAATACTAAAGTACGAATTGGACAACTATACTATATAAAAATATAATGTAGCGAATGCGAAAGTTTATATGCTCTGTTCCTTGATGAAACTAAGTCGCAGGTCACAGACTATGACCTGGAGTAGTATGACCTAGAGTTATATTTGCGACTGTTAGAAGCCTAGAGACGCACCCAAGGGAGATGAGTATAAGTCGCAAGTAATAAAACGGAAAGTAAAAGGAAAAATCTGACAAAAGTAAGACATACTTTTAAACACACACATAAAGTATCTTTAATACCTGTATTTACATCGGTTACCGCTTTGATACTGCTCCAAGTAGACTCTCTCGCTAAATTTCGTTAGTTATGTTGCACTTTAGCAATATACAAGTTTTCGTTTAGGTATTAATCTTTAAGATTCGTCGTTCTTTAAGTGTATGGAGATTCTCGACTTAATGGTTCATTAAGTGGAATCTAAAATCTAAATATATATAAATGAATTGCTGTTCGTTAATCTCGCTAACCGACCGATTTGGCTAATTTTGGTCTTGAGTTATTTGTGGAAATTGAAATATTTGTGTAAAAAAACTCGTGTCACACTGTTTTCTATAGAACTCCTCCGAAACGGCTTGACCGATTTTTATAACATTTTTTGTCAAGCACTAATTCTGAATAGAATAAAAAAAATAATCTAGTGAAAAGGGCCCTCTCCATATTTTTTTATTTTTATTTTACATTTTAATTTCTTTTTATGTATAATTAATTGATGCCAAATCAAAATAACACCTGGAATTCTGAATTTTCATCCTTCTACCAACTCGGACGGAGGCGCGAGAATTGCTAGTGACAATATAAAATTATTTTTAACAAAAAACAAAAACCGACTTCAAAACTAAACAAATCTAAACTAAAAAGTAGAAAATAATACTTTTAAGAACTTCGTTAATTTTGAAGTCGGTGCCAGCCAAGACGGATAGACTTATCTTGCCTTTGCAAGGAACTTTCGAACGGTATTTTGATTATGTTTACAAATATTATAGATATAGATTAATCGAATATGTGTCTATTTAAGGTTATTTTGCTTTGGCTGGCACCGGCTTCTAAATTAACGAAGTTCTTAAAAGTATTATTTTCTACTTTTTAGTTTAGATTTGTTTAGTTTTGAAGTCGGTTTTTGTTTTTTGTTAAAAATAATTTATTTTCAAATTTTTAACGGAAAGTAGATACTTATTTTGTTTAAGTACAAAAAAGAATTTTCCAAATCGGTCCAGCCATCTTCGAGTAATGGGAAACATACATAAAAAAAAGTCCCCGACGAATTGAGAACCTCCTCCTTTTTTTAGAGTCGGTTAATAAGAGCCTGAAAGAATTTAACTATCGGTCTATAATTACGTATAATATTGAAAGAAACTCCTAACCGTTGAGGAGTTGTACCTTCCATCATTAGCTCAACCACAACAGATGATGATTATCAGACGCAAATACTTGAACAGCTTTAGAAAATATATGAAAAACGTAATAAGTGCCTATAAAATTTGAGAGTTGTCTTCGATTTCCCTGGGATCCCATCATCAGATCGTGACTTGGTGACTATGGGACCAACTAGAAACTATACTCTTTCAAACAAAAAAAGAATTTTCCAAATCGGTCCAGCCATCGTCGAGTAATCGGGGAACATACATAGAAAAAAAAAAAAAAAAAAAAAAAGTCCCCGACGAATTGATAACCTCCTCCTTTTTTTGAAGTCGGTTAAAAATATACTTATTACTAACAACTCACCCGCGCTATTTTCGAGTCGTAGGTCGTCCCTAATCCTTAGGTACATTTTAACGGTTGGTATAGATTTCTTACACTAGAAATATTTCCCCGTAATAAAAGTCTCCTATATTTTGACCCTGTTTACTAACTATCAGAAAATCAAAACAAAAATAAAAAATACAAAATGGCAGTTCAAAAAGGCTGTCATGCAAATTGATTTGTACAGAGTGCTATATTTTGTACGATTATCCCTTCGCGTGCGAATCCGACTCACGCTTGGCAGTTTTGTTAAGTCTTAGTTAGTCAGTCTCAGGCAATACGGTCTAGACTGTAAATTTTCAAGTAATAAGTACATAGAATTAAACAAAGCTAGCAATCTATTAAAAAAATTGAAAAGTTCAAAGAACATCTTTACCCATTTTATATTTCGCAAAACACGCTAATACCTACCTTACATTTATAGGAAAAACCGAAAAGATGCAGATTCTAAAAAAGCCAATACATCAGGCCAATTCAAATACAAAATTTATAGGTAGTCTATTCAAGGCTGGGTGAAGTAAAAATGCAGCCCCATTCAGCTATCAATAGGCGGGCGTATTGGCGGGCTTTGTGCGCTCGGATAATCTGACCGAGTGATTTAATGCCGCCATTCAGTATAATCTGCGCCTGAGACAATATGGCCGTATTACCTACCGTAATTGTTATTTTGTGTTTCAAATTGATTTCTTGTCTTATTGAGTGGATACTGTGAATTATTATTATTTTTTTATTTTGTTATTTATTATTCTATTGAGCTAAGTTTTATATTTATGTACGTTTCTAACGATTTCTCAAAGATGATTTTCGCTCAATAAAAATTAGTGTCATATATATTGACCCGGATAAGCTATCATTACATCAATTTTTTTTAAATTGGTCCAGTGGTTTACTAGTTATGTCCTCTCAGACAAAGAGACAGACAAAAATTCTAAAACTATTTTAGTCTTTTATAGAACTATGGAACTAACATGGATTAGACTTATTTATAATATTAGAATTTTATTAGAGGTATGTATGTATTCACTTACAAATACGAGTATATATTATTACTTTTGATAGTGTTGCTTAAACACACTTGAAAAATATTCAAACTACATCGCCGTTACAAGTTTTACTCGTGTATTTTTATGGTTTATTTATTCATAACCTTTAAACTTCTTGATTAATTACACTTATTTTGTTAGACCAAATGAATGAATTTCCCTTACATCTTAACTATACTAAAATACACTTGTATTTGGCTACTTAGCCAATCTTAACATTTACTCGAAGCAGGAATCGAACCTATTATTAAATGCGCTACAATATTTATCAACCAGTGTAGAGATTAATATTATTCACATTAGATATTCCTTATGAACGCTTTACAATAACGAAATCAATGGTTTAATTAACAACTTTGCCCATTTCATAACTTAGAATTTATATCCAACATGAAGTCAAATTAAAATTGATATAGCATTTATCAAGGCATGACTAAACTCTACTCCAGTGAACTAAATTGATACTAAAAAACAGTACTTTTAACTTAAAGTTTATTACTAAACCTCTTCAACTTGTAGCATCAATCACAATTCATTTTGAATCAAGTTTGTTTCACTAACATCGCTAACTTAGTGTTGCTATTATTAAAAACGCTTCAATGATATATCTCTTGTAAGAATGGTCGCACACTGAGGAGCGGTTGTGTATTATATATTATTATTGTACTTGTAGTAGCACCCCTACAAAAGATATTATGTATTATGTTACAAGTATTATCAACTTAAAGTTTTTTCAATATTTATTTAAATTCTGCCAAACAGTCTAACTTCTTTAACTAAATGATAACTTCATAATAAGATTAATTTAAACCTTAAAGCGAAACTGCTACGCAGATTAGATTGGAAGCCACAGTCCGCCACACTGATTAATTTGATATTTCATGGATCTACTTTCTGTTTTGTTTATCTACTTATGGTTTTCTCAGTTTCTTTTGTTTCCAAAATAGCAGCTAGCACTGATCGAATAATAATTAAACAATATATTCGTTTTAAAAACTGTCATCGAAACTATCTATATCTCTTTCCTTCTCTCTCTCTCTCTCTCTCTCTCTCTCTCTCTCTCACACACACACACACACACTTACACACACGCACACACACTCTCCTTTCCTCTCTTTCATATAGACATGTAATTGTCTTGTAAATGAAACCACGTCGAAATCACATCATATGGCACACGAAAATATTCAACCGTATTTTTCTTAAAAAAGAGCATAAAAGTCTACATTATGCGCAGAGACGGTTGCAAAATCCCGCTGGGTAGGGAGGGGGTGTTACGACGTTTATTGCTTTGATTTATCGTTTTCTTAATAAATATGTCAAGTACCCGATTCGGCTTGAGGCTTTATAATTAATTGTTTTAACGAATATTAATTGCTTTTTATACATAAACTTATGAATAAGCAAAAGGTTGAAAAATGTTCATAAATATGGATTACATCTCGGGGTAAATTATATTGAGTTAAGTGAAAATTATTCATTTTCTGTCGGTTTTCCGGCACAGTTTCAATTGACTGTAATATTTTGTTCCACAGTTTTATCAGATGAATATCTCGTGTAATATTGACCATTGCAAGGTCAAAATTTATATTTAATTCATCCAATTTATGCTGCAGTATAGTTACTATATTACTAATATAGCATGTATTTATGACATGCAGATGCGATATTTCCGTATTGTTGCCCATTTTCTAAAACTCCACCGTCTTTAATGGGAAGTCGCGGAAATAACATTTTAAATGAACTGTAATAAACTATTTTATTACATTTTTCAGCTTATATGTGTGTATGTGTGATGAGTTTTATCCAAAATTATTGACTAAACTATCAAACTTAACAAGAATTCATGTGAGAATAAAGACATTATGACATCAGAATCACACGAGAGGAGTCGATGGCGAAGGCTTGTCATAAATCTAACTAGTAATTCCGCGGGCGTTCTAAGCACAATTAAAAATAGGAATTGGTGGTAGAAGGATGAAAATTTAGAGTTAAAAGTATTTTTGATGCCAAATCATAAAAAATAAAAAATAAAAATAGGGGAATAAAAAATAGCCTTGGACCTTTTCTCAAACCTACCAAATATATACTGAAAATTTCATAAAAATCTGTCAAGCCAAGTTCGATAACAAACATTTCGCCAAATAAAGTCAGAGAAAACAAATAGTCTCGCTACCGTAATCTTCATAATTGCCTTTCTGGTCCCCTAATTTATATATTTTGTAGCTCCAGTGAAGGAAACGTTAGATCATTCACAAAACATAGCGTGGATCGGTCAGCGGTACAAAATATGTACCGGTTGTCTACACGCGCTATTTGAAGTAAATGGGCCGCAACAAGATTCGATCGAAGTTTGTTTTCGAAAAGAACTCGTATTTCTATTACGTATACTTTACTTTGAAATTCTAAGCCTATTGAATTTGCTGAGTTAAAATACAAGTCTGGATAAGCTTAAATAAATATTGTATCTCATGATATATTTATTTACATGTCTTACGGGAGAAGTATATCCTTCCTTGCTTATTTACCGACTTCAGAATAAAGGTATATTTTTTCATTTATTTATTTATTTCTTACAACTTACATAAATAACATTTTCAAATTAATTTTATAACATAATAACAATATACCTTATTATATGCATGACAATTACAAGTGTACATAGCATTTCCAGATTTATAATTTAAAAGTACAAAGTCATGATAATAATAATAATTATAAAAAGAAGATCTCATTTTATAAAAGAAGTCAATTAAAAAAAAATCGAAAGATCTCATTTTATAAAAGAAGTCAATTAAAAAAAAATATTAAATATTTTTATATACTATATACGATTATGTACTATTTTCTTAGGATGTAGGTACTCCTTAATAATAATTACTATTTAGTCAGTGTTCTTTATGATACGCTCGTTCGTTCGTACATACGTACATATTATATGTATCAGCTGACTCCGATCAGAACTGGTTAAAGTAAAATAACATAGGTTTGTTTTATCCTACTATGACGCAGGAAAAAAATTACCTGTAATCGAAGTATCACAGCGATAAGTTATTCCGCTTCATCTGAAATGCGAACTAATTAAGACGAACTATTCATATTCATGATATTTATACGGATAATTTATGGAGGATGAAGAAAAAATACATAACAATTGTATAACAAAGAGATATCCTGATTTTTTTTCTTGCTTCGATATATTTTATTCGAAATGTTCTATGTTTCGACGACACTTTTGGCTCAGTTTGGAGTGGTCTTACCTGCTCTAGTAGCGGTCGCGGGTTCTAATCCCGCTGGGGGTAATATTAATGTTTGTACTTCAGTCATGGATGTTGTATTTAAAGTTATATATAATAATCAACCCATTAAACAAATCTTGTAGCCTGGTCCATGGTCTCGTAACATATTTATTTATTTCTTAGAAATTTCGTACGAAAATACCAATGACAGTTACTTTTGCAATAATTCAAATAAACAATTTGTCCGCCAGTGTCGTAATTGTTTTAGCTATGGCGAAACATTTGTCAACTAATAGTAGGGAGCTTATGCCATAAAAATAAACTGTTATCACTTCCCATGACCATGGGATTATATTTTATGGTATAAACGTAAGTATAACTTACTATTAACTATAAGTTCTTTCTTTATGGTGCCGCGTTTGAAACTAAATGAAATAGTGCTAACAAATATGTATATTTTTTTTCTTTTAAATCCTACAATTTACTTTACTATATTAAGAGAGGAAGGCCTCAGAAATGATCATTTTATTGTGACATCTCTAAAACTATGTGAAACTTAACCTACATTAGATGTAATACAATAGTAGTAGCCAAGTGGAAGTGCGCTTGCTTTGGAAACGGAGTGAAGCGGATTCCAATCCAGGGTCTCACACCTCTGATAATTGCTTTTTATCAGGTCCATGATTAACTTTTGTCTCAATGTTGAATAAAAACATCGTGTCAAAACCTAACAAGTTTTAATATAAGACATGAACGTGTCGTGAACTAGCGCTCGACCAGCAAAAAAGAAGGAGTTGTCGCACAAAGATTTAGTTACATTTAAATGTATATTTTTTATTGTTTCGTAAAATATAGTAGTTTTGCTTACTTTATGTTTTCCCCAAAAAGTAAAAAAAGTATTTGGGACTCAATTATAGTAGACTACTCTAAAATATAGTAGGGGTGGCAACCCTAACCGTGCCCAGCAGTGGGACATTAAAAAAGGGTTCAAAGGGACTAACTAGCTGCAAGTCACCCTAAGTTCGAATCCCAGGTTGAGTCTGAATGTGTCAATTTTCATGGACTTTCTAACTGACTGATACCTATTTAGTTCTGTGCCCAATGGACTAAGAAAGTGAATGGTTTAGGAAGGCTTTATATTTCCTTTGCATATGTTTAATCGAAATAAGACTAGCCGCGTTAACCAAAACTGCTTAGGAATATTATTTTGTACCGTCTGGCGTAGTATTACGACTTGGTTGCGAGAGGTAATGGGTTGGAGGATCTCACAGGAAAAGTAATATATCTCGATATAAATACCCTTTTAGACTTATGGAGCCTTATTATAAATGAAAATTTATAATAAAATGTTAAATAAACTAAATTACAGCTGATTATTATCTAAGCACTTCTTATTTAAATCTATTTTTAATAAGAAAAAGAAGAAAGGGTTTCATATTTTTTTAATAAATCCAGTTTTTCTATGGTGAGACAGATAGACAGAACAAACATTTCTAGACTGTTGATTCGACCTCTGTATCGATAATAAATACTACTTTAGTAAGATTTTCTAAAAAATATAAGATTTGATAGAGTTCGAATTTTACTAAAACGTACTAAATAAGTCGAATTATCGAAATACTAAACAAAAATCGATTAAAAATAGAGAAAAGTGACTGTCTGGTCTGTACCCATTTCTATATATTTATTTCTTACTAAAACCAAGAAAGATTTCAAATATTAGAAAACAATTCACTGTGTGGAAGCGGCATTATAACGATACAAATTGTGGAGCGTCCAAGCAATAACTGGTGTGTAAATCTTTCACCCCGGGTATTATATATGGGGTCGCAATGGCATTTTTCTTTTCTTTTCCCTTTCAACGGCTTCATTGCATAACTAATCCGTATTTTACGTTAGTCTTTATGGTGAATATTTTAGGGGACGACCTATAATGAAAATTTAGATCTTAGTTGTGGGCTTTAATGTTATTTTTTTATTAAAGGTCTAATATTGATTTTTAGCAGTCATAAGTTACAGGTTGTAGATTTCATATTTACAAAGATTTTTTTTTAATTTATTCAGCCCTTTTTAATGTCCCACTGCTGGGCACGGGCCTCCCTTCAATACGAGGGGGATCAGGTCATAGTCCACCACGCTGGCTAAGTGCAGGTTGGCGGTCATTACATGTCTTTCGAAAACTTGCTGGGTTTTCTTAGACTTGCAGGTTTCCTCACGATGTTTTCCTTCACTGTAAGGTAAGCAGAGACCATATTAGAAATGATTTACACCAACAACCAATGGCACAAGACTCCATATGACCTAATAAAAGACTAACATAGTATATTAGTGGACATGATGTTCTTAATATGCCCTAAATTAAAGAGCTTCATCTATTGACCATTTCTAAAACCTATCATTTCAGGGATTCCCAGCAACATATCTTCAATTCCAATCCAATAGTAAAGTAGTGGATGATTTGTATAAATAATTCACGTTTCTCCTTGCGTCCTGGGAGCCAATCAAATTACGTCACTTGTTAGTTGATTGCACGTTACCAGAAGCTACTAAACTGTATGGATATTTCGGAATAAACATGTAGTTATTTGCCATTGTTTAGCATAGTGGGCACTTAACATTTCCTAACAACAGTACGGGGGTTCGATTCCAATTTGATACTCGATCCCATTTGAGCTTAACATAATAATTGGGGTTTGCGAGCTTCAATTCTACAGACTTTGAGTCCATAAAAAAACCGTAAAACTGTTCATTATATATATTCTAGCATAAAACTTATAATTTAACTGAATATTTTTAAAATCATAAATAAAACTACACACGGCCACACGTTTTTTTTTAATTTAAATTAAAATGTTTAAAATAATCATTTTATAAGGTGCTTTGATGCCGTTTTGAAAATATTTGTAAATTGTGGGTAAGCACTGTCTGTAACAAGTATATAAACCTCTGAGACGTCAAATACCTTAGTCTCTCCCGTGACCATGATTGCTGTAAAGCATTCGAAACGTCGGGAACTAAAAAGCAAAATAATCCGCGACAAAATCTGAAAATGTCGAATGTTCGCGTACACCTAAGAAAGTATTATTTTAAAAATCTTTTAGTTAACATATTATGTACCGTATCTATACGATATAGGTACTCCATGTACCACTCGCGAGCACCTTTGTTCGACGTCCACGTTGGCTCTTAATTAATTTAAACTCGTTCACTCGTTCCTGAGTACACATCAAATGGATTCTATTAAAAAAATATTTGAAATCCTTATATTTCAAATGCAATTTGTTTATTTATGATATTACTAGTACCTATTTTAAGCAAACTTCAAATCATACCTTGACTGATTATTATAACATTTTTCTTAATTTTTTACAAAAAATATTGGACAAAAACTCTTGTTTTTACCCCTTACTAAATAAACTGATTTGTTCCCAATAGTTTCATTTTTGCAACAAATAGTATCCTTTTCCAAGGACCTATCTATTTATGCACTTAAATTCATCAGTGTTGGTTTAGCGATTTATGTGTTATAATATAACAGACCGACAGACTGAGTTTCGCATTTACAATATTGGTTTTTGAGGAATAATTTAGATTAAGAATTTAATTCTTCATTCTACTCCATTACCGATAGCAGGGTCTTTTTTCGCGAACTAAGTCAAAATGGAACTAAACTACTAAAATTAAAAATTAAAACCAATTCAACATTTAAAATTTTAAGTAATAAATTATTTCTGTCACAGATACAGTCGGGATATTTGCTAGTCTAAATATTCAAGGTTCAAATAGTTCATCGAGAAGTATTAAGGTCAATCGATTTTAAGATAACATCGTATTTCTTAGAAATACGTCGTCTAACTTCTGTCTGGACTAAGGATTTCTTATAGCTAATTAAAGGAGGCTAATGGGTTTTAGAAAGTCTAGCTTTCTATAATATTTTTAAATTTGAAACTTACTTTTACGACTTCGTTGTAATTTGGAGTTCAGAGAAGCCATGCTTGTTATTCTGAATAAAGGTATTTGATTTGGTTTTGTTGATTAAGTTATGATGACCGTCTAGTTGCCGTTTTTTGTGAAGTCACCAATGTGCATATAGGTTAATTTGTTATAAGAAATTGGTAGAGTTTCTAATAATGTTAGATATACAAAAATAATGTTATATTTCCTTTATATGTAGATGTTCTCTATACTCCGCCAACACGCACTTGCCCAGCGTGGTGGACTATCGCCTGATCCCCCTCGTATTAAGGGCAGGCCTGTGCCCAGCAGTGGAACTTTAATAAGAGCTGAATAATAATAATGTTCTCCAACCGATTGCGGCCATGGCGGCCAATCTTATTGTGACTAGCCAACTGCGTAAAATATTATAGTGCACGAGTTAACGCGCAGACACAAGTGCACTCTCTATTCCTATCACTCTCATATTCCGGTGGGACGACTGCTTGACACGACCAGTGAGAGTTAAGGCGCAGGACCGACGACTTCACGTGCTCTCCGAGGCACGGGGGTGAAAAACCGTAAACTTGTCAACCCCGGGCTGTAACTGAGACTTACTAAACAGATAGACTCAATAACTAAACTTGGCCCGACCCGGGACTCGAACCCAGGACCTCTCGATGTGTGGTCGTACGTGCTAGCCACTACACCACCGAGGCATTTAAAAAGAGAGAAGAAGAGCTGAATATCATACATACGAGTACGTATGCAAGAATTGCTCGTTTAATGTTACAAGATGTCAAGGCAGCTCAAAAGAGCTTTAGCTTAGTTAAAAAATGTTTACTTTGTTAACACAATATCATTTTCAAATTACCAAAAGATTTATAATCTGTTTATTTCTCGTTCAAAATTTTAATTAAAAATGTTAATGACTATTTCCAACACCTGTTCATAATTTAAATCTTAACTGGGCCTAATTATGTTATAAAAATCATCATTTTATCTATGCAGATTAATAAAATTTATGTGTTTGTTTGTAATGTCAATATAACTTGCTAAATTCATATGAAAGTATATAATGTAAATATAAAAAATTATACATTGTTAAAAATGTTGTTCTGTCTTTCTATTTCTTGAACAGATATTGACGGAATTTTCACTGGCACATAGCTGATGTTATAGCTACTTTTATTTTAAAAAGAAGAAGAGCTCCGCTAAAAAAAATATTCTTCGGGACGTATCCAGGCAAGGGTGAGCCACTAGGAGATGATATGAAGGTGGGACAAAAAGGTATTATTAGGCCAAAGATTCCCAAACATACGCGTTACAACTGAGCTACCACTATCATAATTGATAGTTTTTACTACGGAAAATTATCACATCCCTGGAAAAATCTATACTAAACTTTAAAACGTATCTATTAGTTACTAATTACTTGTTCAAAATATGACGAAAGGTTTGGATCAGTTTGTGCTATGCTGGCCCAGCTGTCGCGAGTTTTATTCCCACTGGGTATACTTTTCTGTGTAATGTGCACGAAATTTGTACTCCAGTCATGGGTGCTTGTATTTATAATATGTATTTGAAGATATATGTTGAAGATGTATGTCGTAGTGGTAGTGCCATGCTTGTTACCTTCGGGTAGCAGCCGAATGGGCCGGCACGCCCCGTATAGTACCACTCTCTCACAGGAGACCGGCGTGAAGTGGCAGCTATGCTGTCGCGTTTCGTCCGGTAAGTGAGAGTCCGGGAGGCCCACTCCCCATCCCTACTCCCGTCCTTCTCCCTCCTCCCTCCCTCCCTTTCCTGAAAGGCCGGCAACGCATCTGCAAGCCCTGTGGTGTTGCAGATGTCCATGGGCGGAGGTGATCACTTACCATCAGGTGAGCCTCCTGCCCGTTTGCCCCTTTGTCCCATAAAAAAAAAAAAAAAAAAGATAAGAAGAAGGGCAGTGGTAGCCCAGCGGTAACGCGTCGCTTGTATAACCGAGTGATGCGGGTTCAAATCCGGGTCTCGCACTTCTGATATTTTCATGTGCGAATCATTTCTATCATGATTACCACTTGTCTTACGGTGAAGGAAAACATCGTGAGGAAACCTGCATGTCTGAGAAAACCTAGCAAGTTTTCGTAAGACATGTGAAGTCCGCCAACACGCACTGGGCCAGCGCGGTGGACTATGGCCTGATCCCCCTGTACTAAGGGGGGCCCGTGCCCAGCAGTGGGACGTTAAAAAGGGCTGATGATGATGATGTTAAAGATATATATTTGACGACACGTTTGGCTCAGTTGGTAGTGATCCTACTTTTTGCGCCAGCGGTCGCGGGTTCGAGTCCCGCTGGGGACATTCATTTGTTGAGCACGAATGTGTTGTACTCCAGTCATGGGTGTTAATATTTATATATATGTAATTAAAAATGTTATGTGTAGTACTTATATCAACTACCTGGTATCCGTAACACAAGCACGTAACGTAGCTTAGCACGGAACTAGATGGCGCTGTTGTAATAATGTCCCGACATATTTAATTTAATGTGGTAATTTTCTTATTAAAAGTTACCACAAAATATAATCTCTGGCTAATACAGAAAATGGCCCAATATATAAGAAAACCAATCCAATATAAAAGAGGTACGAGTAGCAAAAAATAATAACGCAAAGGCATTAAGCTAAATCATTAAGACGAAGATATATCGGAACGACGAGCTTTTACTAAGCAGAGATAGAAAAATTAATTCGTAATGTACGTTGATACCGGCCGAGCGCCGCCGCGCCGGCCCGCTATATATTACCGCCCGCAGATTTACTTCTGACCTTACCCTCTATTCTGGGGGATGCGATGTATTTCTTATACATATATAAATATATAAAAAATAGCTTTGTATAACTAAATTTTTTTATTTATTTAAAAGTACATTAACAACCTAATATGTATATTAAAACATTTTAGATCGATTTAAATGTAACAATTATTCACATATGTATGTCTTTATAAATGTACATATTACTCTATTATTACACAATCAAAAGTATAATAAGTCTATAAATTCAATAAATTAAACAAAAGTATAATAAGTCTATAAATTCAATAAATTAAACAATTAATAAAATTGCTATTACTATAAGAAAGTCAACAGCGGTCAATAAGATAAATAGATGAATTATATAGGTTAAATATTGTCGACAAAGTTAAAAAGTATAAATCAAAATATGTAATAATGTATATAAGCCAATGTTAGCCCAGCGGTAACGCGCTCGCTCGGATAACCGAGTGACGCGGGTTTAAAACCGGGTCTCGCACCTCTGATATTTTCTTATGCGAATCATTTCTAACACTGTTTTTGGTAAAGGAATATTGCGATGAAAGCTGTATGTCTGAGTGAACTTAGGAACTTTTTGAAATACTGACACTAGTCCACCAACCCTGACACCCCCTAGAGGATAAGTTCCATATAATATGTACTTCTACTAACAAATAATAAGCCTATTTTACTTAACTAATAATATAATAATAATAAAATGTTTTAGGGGCTTAATAGGCCGTGGCAAATTAATCTCTACGGGTATTGAACTTTGGTAACAAATAAGTTTCTCTTTCTTTTTTGCCCTTGAACACTATTTCTCAGAGGCTAGAAAGCATGGGTTGAAGAAATCAAACCCGTGATACATTACTATATAAAAAACCGAACATGTAAATAAACATTAAAACTAGATAAGGCAGTGGTAGCCCAGCGGTAACGCGCTCGCTTTTATAACCGAGTGATGCGGGTTAAAATCCGGGTCTAGGTCTAGCACTTCTGATATTTTCATGTGCGAAGCATTTCTATCATGATTATCAATTGTCTTGCGTTGAAGAAAAACATCGTGAGGAAACCTGCATGTCTGAGAAAACCTAGCAAGTTTTTGAAAGACATGTGAAGTCCGCCAACACGCACTGGGCCAGCGCGGTGGACTATGGCCTGATCCCCATCGTACTGAGGGAGGACTTTGCCCAGCAGCGGGACGTTAAAAGGGCTGAAGCCTGAAGACAACAAAACCGAATAGTCTGTTTGTACCGATACTTAACTTAACTATCAAAACAACTTCCGCAAATATTTGAAGATTGTTTAAAAGACGAAAATCATTTTGTAGCTCCAACTAAAACTATAATATCATCGAAAAAAAAATAGCAAAATATATAATATTTTTTAGTTTTTTGGCACTTTCGTTAAATTGAAGATGTTTAAATTTTTACTGCACTCTAAAAATATGCAGTAAATGTTCTAGTGCTATTAGTCGTAACAAGTGTTTTAAATAGCAATGAAACGATTTTCATATATTGCTATAAAATTCTTTCAGGCACTTTTTTATCCTTGACAATAAATATACACAATATACATAACCCATGAGAAATAACAACAGAGCACTATGAATTAGTAAGTGAATATAAATATTATATCGTCTAAAATTTAAATTATACGTGTTTAATTACGTTAGAAATTAAGACTTTTAATAATAATATTTTAAAGAAAAACTAACTTTTGCTACAATAATTAATATTATATTAAGGACAGTGCTAAAGTATTTTTTTTTTTAATATTAATGCTAATTACAGATATTTGAATTATAGAACTATGGTCTGTTTGTCTGTCTGCCTAGAGGCCGAACTCTCGGCAGAGAGACAAACAGTCAAACTAAACTTTTGAAATTATAGATTGATATATTATATGTCCCAACATATCCCAACATATTGTTTTTAAGTTATTGTTTAAATATTTTTTTTGAATAATTTTAAAAATATTTAACAGATTCAAATCAGAATATTGTAATACATGTAAAATACGTATTGTGACGGAAGCAATCTTTAGAGTTAAGCTTACAAAAAATGATAACAAAAAGCATTAAATTCAAGACATGTAACAGGTAGGCACGTCGATTACATTAACATCGAAACTTGTTTTTTAATTTACCTACATCACTTGATTCATCTTCGCTCCACTCGGGTTCGTTCTTAGATACGTTTCTACCGATATTAAAGACGAGATAAGAGAGAGATAAGATATTTTCCTGCGGTAAAAAGTTTTTTTTTACTTTGTCAATTTGCGAGTTACTGTCTAATTTAATTATCTGTTATGTACTTGTTATTGTCATAATGAGGCTTAAATTCAGGAAGGGTGTTGAACATAATATTATAATTTAGAATTTTTCGCCTATTTATGCATTTGCAATCTGTAGTCTATATGTTGTATATAATCTATGGTTTTTCTCTCACTCTATTCCATGACATCAAACGACCGTGTATTACTAAGAACATTATTGCTAGTTTTATATTATATCCTATATGTTGATCCAGATCCAGCTATCATCATACCAAATTTCATCCAAAATCTGTGCAGCGGTTTTCTCGTCCGAGACAAAAACGACAGACAAAAACCTAAAAATCATAGATTCGGCATCTGTATATTAACTATTTTAATAGGCTTTCTCAAAAAGTATTTAATATAATAATGAGTTAAAATGTTTGATAATGATTAACCTTAAATATTTAAAATGCAAATACAAATATTTTTGTATAGGTATATAAATGCGAAGTATCGCTGTGAGTATGAAGCGGGAGCGTGATAATGGACACTTGTCTGAGGCAAGTCAAGCCTATCCGATTGGTCCGACTGCTTACAAAATTTATTGAAATAGCTTCTTGAATATCACGTATAAAAATGACGTACAAGTTTCTTGCCTTGTTCAAGTGATTTCCGTGTGAATGTAACTAAAATGTAACTAAAAATCACTTTATATACTAAATATCGCTTTATATACTTATTTACGATTAAAACAAACCCATTATTTTACATCTATAAATAGATAAACTAAAAATATCCGTTTACAGAAATAATGTAGGTAGTCTCGTTTTTTTATATTATTTTTTTTCCGCCGCGGGGCCTAGGTTTAGGTTTAGACAGCCTAGGCTAGGCTCAGCTAGTCTTGAACACTACGGTAATTAGTAAGTATTTTTTTGCATTTCTAAAGAGGTTAAATTATTTTTGGGATCTTTAAAAATATCTGATTTACTCGTAAGTTACCATACATAGACGAAAAGTATATGATAGTAAGTATTGATTATTAATTTTTAACTAATTTAACTATTTCTCTAAAACATACGTAAAAATCAGCACTGAAGGTTTAAGAAAAGTTATATTTTTACTTAACTTTAACACTGGGTTAATTGTTATAACTGAGTTTTACTTACCTTGTAACATTTTTGTTTTTAAGCAATTGAAGTATAAATAAAATTATCAAAATTTTATATAATGTAATAACCTTAACTAATTGAATTAAATTCACTACATCTCAGACGAAAGCATATTGTTTTATTATAATAATTATGATAATTAATTATTTGTGTTAATTATCGAAATGTGTTGTTTCCAAATTTGAGCTGTCTGGGTATATAATACATTAATTAATCTAGTGATCTATCGCCCTCTGAACTTATCTCATGCCTAATGAGATAATATGTCAGGATAGTGATAAATTTGACTTTCTGAACGAGGTGTTCCAATTCAAAGTCACATAAAAATTTAGTTTTAGGGTTCCGAACCCAAAATGGTACAGGTGTCAGACTCTCATCTTCATTGCAGATTTATATATGTAGCAATATACTCTATGTTGCAGATGCAACTATCGTATGATAAATCTAAATTCAATTAGAGGTATTTGAGTACCTTTTATCGTCTGTTCGTCAGCTGTTAGTAGCTGTTGAGGAATTTAAGTGTTATCAATGAAGAAATTTTGGAGTTACTTATATTTTATCTTTACATCTATACATATAAATTTGAAGTGTCTGTTTTTAATTTCAAAGTAACAGCTTTTCACTAAATGTATATTACGAAAGTATATATCAAAAAATCTAGTTTATCTATTATGTCTGTCTGTCTGTCTGTTTGTTCCGGCTAATCTCTGAAACGGCTGGACAGATTTTGACGGGACTTTCACTCGCAAACAGTTATTATTATAAGGAGTAACTTAGGATACTTTTATTTTAGAAATTGTATTTATTTTAACTAGCGGAACCCGCGGCTTCGCTCGTGCTAAATCTAGGGACGAACCCCATCGAAGCGAGGGCTTCGCTAGTATTATAATAAAGTCGAGACAAGCCATCATGCAAGATATTAAAGTGCACAAGTGCACTCTCTGTTCCTGTCACTCTCATACTCCGGTGGGACGACTGCTAGACACGACGGCTTTACGTGTTCTCCAAGAAATTGGGGTCAAGCACTGCAAACTTCCAAAACTGAGACTATTTCTGAGACTTACTATAATAACTTAACTTAGCCCGATCCGGGACTCGAACTCACACCGTGCAACCGTATATGCTAGCCACAACATCATTAAGGCAGTTAAAATAGGTAAGGATAAAACAGTTAAATATTATTATTTAGATTTACAGTAATGATTTAAGTAAGTCTTAAATGTAACGAAATAAAAATAATATGTATTACCAACTTTCAACGAATTAACTATCCACTGATAAAAATCCCGTTAAAATTAAATTCACTGGAGCGTATTTATTTCCGTTAAACTTAACTGTCTTCTCTTGACGACACGTTTGGCTCAGTTGGTAGTGACCCTACTTTTTGCGCCAGCGGTCGCGGGTTTGAGTCCCGCTGGGGGCATTCATTTGTTGAGCACGAATGTTTGTACTCCAGTCATGGGTGTTTAGATCTATAATATGTACGTATATAAAATGTATATGTGTAGTATATCAACTATCTGGTATCCGTAATACAAGCACGTAACGTAGCTTACCACGAAACTAGATGGCGCTGTTGTAATAATGTCCCATCATATTAATTAAAAAAAATGACTTTTCCGTTCACTCTCACGTTTTAAAAAGTTATTTAGCACTTAAAAGCATATTAATATTATTAAACTACATATAGGTATTAAGGGTATGTAGGTACGTAATGTTCTGTGAGCCGGTATATCTGGAGTAGTGTCTGATCTGTGACCTAAGACCCCTCAGAGCTAAAATTTGAAATGCATTATTCACAGTAAAAAGCCGACCACTTATATTTCCTTAAAACAGAAAACATATCGCAAAAGTGAACTTCGTATTTCAACGCAACGTTGGAAAGAGAATATAAAAGGTACTAAGTAAAGCTAAAATATTTTATCATAATTTTTACAACTTTATGAATTTGTTTAAAAATTTGATAAACGACAAAATACGTGCTAATATTGTGCTGCGAACATGTAAATTATTCAACTAAATTCTGTGTGGCACCAGTGCATTAGTCATTATTACTATTAAAATGTAACAAGGCCTTATACGTTTAATAATACTTGTATTAATCTAATGCTCGCTATTTGAAAATAATTGTCATTGAGTTTTAGGAAACTTACCATTTCCAAAAAAATATCGTCATAAAACTAAAGCGCAACAATAGCTATCAACTAAGAAAAAAAAACGGTTGACAAACAGACAAGAAAATATATATATTGGAATATATAACCTCCTCCCTTTTTGAAGTAGGTTAAAAAGGCACTGAACTGTGTTGTCTTGGGCCTATAAATAGATATTTATGTTAGTACTTCCTTGAATCACTATGAATTCTTTACTACATATTATTATAAAACAGTCTGTCTGTCTGTTCGCGATGAACTCAAAAACTACTGCACCGATTTTCATGCACTGTTCACCAATGTATTGGTGGAACAGATAGAGTGCTTCTCGAGGAAGGTTTTAGTATATAATTTGTTAAGTTTTTGTAAACATTTACTAGCGGAACCCTTGGTTTCCCTCGCGCTAAACCTAGGGACGAACCCGATCGAAGCGAGGGAGAGTTACTAGTTATATCATAATTTAGAACAATATTTTACATATCTGTTTGTCCCACATTTAAACCAAAATAGAGCAACTTATTGATATCGTTACTTGACATAGAAATAAACAGAACTGCAGAAAGTTCCTTTTTATATTTATTTACGCAAGTAAGAGTAACTTCTTTTGACAGATTTGGATGAAATTCGGTTTAAACGAAGCACCTATAATTGTTTTTAGTGTCTAAACAAGCTTCGAAAGTCGCTTATGTAAAGCTATAATATACTAATCTGTCAATTGATTTTCTTTTTACTGCTAACTAAAGTAGTTACTGCCGAGCTCAATGCAAAAAAAAATTAAGCACTAACTTTTTCTTACACATATCTTATACATTATTGAATGTAATAATATTAAATTAAAATTTAAAAAACGTCCATAGTATAAAAAAAAATAAATACAATCCAAGTCAGGAAAATACAATAGACGTATAATACCTACATGACGTGTCACAATCATAAAAGTCAAAACGGCCTTGAAAATCTGATTCAGTTAGTACACGATAGCGATTAGAGTCGACCGTACGCGTTTGGGTCGCCGCATATTTATATACAATAATAAACTAAGTATTTAACGCTTAAGCATTTACTTTGATATTGAAGATGACATGATGAAGAGATATTGGGTGATCCTATGGTCGCTCTGGGCAGCTCGTCTGGTGAAGCAGCCGACGGTGCCGGTCCGAGTGACCGGAGGCTGGCTACGAGGAGAAGTGGCGTATGATGGATCTCACAAGAGGTACATGGCAGTGCCTTACGCAACACATCCCGTCAAAAGATTTCTGGTAAGACAAAGTGCTAAGTCTATGATCTTATTTTAAGCATGATTAATTATTTATTTATTTTATTTTTTTTATTTTATTTGGAAAATAAACAGTACAATAATACGATAGTAAATATTAATAATACATAACATACCCAAATCAGGTTTCCACTTGTGAATACAACAAAAAAACACAAAATATAAAGGAAAACTTTAAACTTAACTAACAAAGAGTCATATATAGAAACACCAATTGGGTACTTAAGATAAATATAAAATTATAAATAAGAGAAACTAGTTTCTGTTCGCGACTCTTGCGTTTGCGTAATCGACAATATCAAATTGTAACGTTGTTTTATAAAAGATCGCGCAAAACATGTATCACTAGCCGAATTTTGGAAATATTCTATTGATTAAAAGCAAAAGCTACGACCTTAATCAATGATATTAGTCGCAATAAAAAAGTCGCCCCGCTCACTTGATTCACAACTAATTTACATCATTATAATATTTTGTAATTATGTAGGCATTACAGGTTTTGTTCTCATTGTTTTGTGATATCTTATATTACAATAATAATGCAAATTGCCGGACTTCACATAAAGCAATCATCTTATGAAGATGGAACTAGGCCTACTACCTACTTTGTAGTAACAAAAACTACTACTACTATATTATAAAATTAAATCTATTTAACACTATACTAAATAGGTACTTCTTGTAGAACTAAATTAAATACCAAAACTCATATAGAATAGAATAAGTATTTGTATAATTAAATGAATAATATTAAAGTATTTTTGTATCACTCAAGGGTCCCGGTCCGGAACCTACGTGGCAAGGAGTGTTTGATGCAGTAGATGAAAATGTGCGATGTTTTCAAAATCCTAGAAGTGGAAAGCTTGAAGGAGATAAAGAATGTCTTGTTGTAAATATTTACACCCCACTAGATGCGACGGTTGGCTCAAAATATCCAGTCATGGTGTTCATACACGGAGGAGGTTTTTTTGAAGGATCCGGTGGTAGCGCTTTATATGGTACATATTTTCTAGTTCCTAAAGGTGTTATCGTCGTCACTATGAACTATAGACTTAATATTCAAGGATTTGGATGCTTGAGGATAAAAGAAGCTCCTGGAAACGCTGGAATGAAAGACCAGGTAGCTGCTTTAAGATGGATTCAAAGAAATATTGAAGTA
Organism: Boloria euphrosyne; assembly: GCA_951802675.2. Lineage (NCBI taxonomy): Eukaryota > Metazoa > Arthropoda > Insecta > Lepidoptera > Nymphalidae > Boloria > Boloria euphrosyne. The sequence goes on from OX637887.1 coordinate 12,157,327, forward strand.
TTTGGAGGAGACCCCAACAGTGTCACAATTTTTGGAGAAAGTGCTGGAGCGGCGTCTGTTTCCTTACACATTGTTTCCCCGATGTCAAAAGGCTTATTCCATAAAGCTATCATGCAAAGTGGATCTGCTTTGGCATCATGGGCAATACAATTCAAACCAGTTTTTATGGCTAGTCTACTAACCAAGGTGATGGGATACTCAACTATAGATCCCTACGAAATATACAAGATATTGATGGCAAAATCTGATGAAGATCTAATATTAAGTAAAGTACCTAGAAAAGAAAATAATATTATTATGTCCGAATGTCTTTATTCACCATGCGTAGAACATTTAATAGATGGTGTTGAGCCCTTTTTAACTGATATTCCATATAATTTGCTTTCTAAAGGAGAATATAATAAAGTTCCAATAATTATTGGTTCTAATAATGCCGAAGGATTACTTTTCGTGGATATGGAACCCGAAGAAATGATACCTAAAATAATGTTAGCGAAATCATTACCGAAAAATTTAGAAATACCACATGAAAAGCGTATTGAAATTGGTGAAAAACTAACGAAGCTTTATGTAGGTAACGAAAAAATTTCACAAGAAAATTTGGCTAATATTTCAAGATTCCATGGAGAAGCATATTTTACTGTATCTATTTTGGAAGAGACTGAATTGTATTTGGAGACGAATGATTATCCTGTATATAGCTACCTTTTTAGTTACGAAGGCCGAAGAAACTTTCTAAAACAAACATTACGAAAAGAGCTTCAGGATATACCAGGTGCTACTCATGCTGATGAACTCTTCTACTTGTTCAACATGCCAATTGCGCCGTCATTATTTGAAAACAAGATGATAGATAGAATGACAACGATGTGGACAAACTTCGCAAAGTATGGGTAGGTATTGCATTTTACTTCTTTCTAATTTGAAGTAGTGTAAACAATTTTTTCTAATACCCTTGTCCCTTTTTAAATGATATTCATTCTCTTTTAAAAACTGGTTAGTATCAAATTCTCGACAAAAGTATATATACACTTAAAAATATATAATATATACATATATTGTGTAAGCTTAAATCACGCATTTCAAAACTATATATATATATATATATATATATATATATATATATATATATATATATATATATATATATATATATATATATATATATATATATATATATATATATATATATATATATATATATATATATATATATATATATATATATATATATATGTGTGTGTTCTTTTGGCATATAACTACTACTAACATATTCTCATTTCTTTCAAAGAAAATCAAAAATAATATATAAACTTACATACAATTTTATTATTATTTTTATAACTACGAGTATTATAGAGAGTTAGGCACGAGCGAAGGCGCAGGTTTCGCTAGTAATACATAAAAACCTTCCTCTTGAAAAAAAAATCCGTTGCTTAGTTTTAAAAATCTAAGCATACATAGGGACAGACAGACAACGGGAAGCGACTTTGTTTTATACTATGTAGTGATGTATGCATCCTTAAATATTTAATTAAATATTATATAAATTTCCTTTTTCATTTCAGGGATCCAACACCAGAAACATCTGAACTGCTTCCAGTGAAATGGTTACGAGCAAACAAAACCTCTCCACATTCCTTCGTCATCGACAAGGAGTTCTCCACCACTCCTCTGTGGACAACTGATTCTCTTAAATATTTACGAGAAGTGTACGCCAAGTATAGAAGAAAAAAAGACTAATTATAAATAATAAATATAATTTTAATTTTATATTAAGATTTTCATATAATCTCGTTTTTCTTTACCTTCCGAATTTTATTAGAATAGGACTCACTGTCACTACCCTCTTCAATAATTCTAAACATTTACAGTCTGAAATTCGTTAAGTTCAAAACAAAATCTGGCAAATTGTATTTTAATTTTAGGCTTTCGTATTTTTAAGTAGAGAGTCAGTTCGTTACATTAAGCGAAAGAAAAATAAAAGCAGCAAAAATTATTATAGTAAAAATGGCTTTATAGGGTCACTGGTGTTGTATTTGATCGTCTGTCGAATAAAATATTATTAATGCGTCACAAAACTCCCGCAGAACAACTATTATCAGATAATTGATGCCTTATTAATTAATTTTATGTTTAAGTAAGTATGCATAATATCTATCTTATATTGGCCATAAAAGATGCTTCTTACATACTATCAGCCAGCTGTTTCATCGGTGACCTTCTCGACTCTCTTGCCAATCGTTGATTGTACGAAAATTGAATTTGCAGTATTATGCCCTAGATAATACTTGTGACTTATTATGCCCATAGCGTTGCTACAGTTTCATTAGATCTTTTTAGAAGGAGTGTTCTCTACATTGTTACATGATACATTGTTTTCATTTACGGCGCACGCCAATATTCATTTAATACAAAACCTTATAAATGGTGAAAACTGCATTAAAATCTGATTAGTAATTTTTGAGTTTATCGCTAACAGACAGATAGTTTATTTTATTTTTTCTTGATATACAATTTATATGATATATAATTTTAAATTAACAGCTTTTCACTAAATGCAAACTTATGAAAGTATACGGCATTGGCATCAAATTGTCTGTCTCTCTGTCTGTTTGTTCCGACTAATCTCTAAAACGGCTGGACCGATTTCGACGGGACTGTTACTTGCAGATAGCTAATGTTGTAAGGTGTAACTTAGGCTACCTTTAACCGACTTCAAAAAAAGAGGAGGTTATATTTTAGAAGTTTAACTTATTTTAACTAGCGGAGCCTTAGGTATCTGACATCTAAGAGGTTTACCTTATAAAAATATATAGGTATTTTAATTCTAAGCATTTAAATTCAGAATATTAAAAATATTATAAATATGGCAATGTTATATATTAACTTAATTTTAGCTAAGATTATTATAATTATCACAATTTTTACTATGTAGTGTTGCCATATGATATGTATATTGTGTAATAATAAAGAATTTAAAATATAAATTGTTTAAGCAATATTAAATATTTATATGTTATAGTTGTTAATTTGATCAATGATAAAAATATATACCTAAGTTTTTAGTAAATTAAAAAGTTTAAAAACGTAAATTGAATTTTGATTATTTTAAACTTTAATATTAAGCAACACAACTGCAAACTAAATTTAAAAAACCTAAAAACACGCTTTTTATAGAAAACCAAACTAAAAAATAGAAAATAAATTTTAATGAATTTAAATTAATTGATTTTAAAAAAAGCGTAGGGTGCATGGTGTCAATAGTTATAAATATTTTATTGACAGATATGAGTAGAGTGATTATCATTTTGATAGTAGCTTAAAAAACACCCTCGCTAGTCTATTATTAGACTAGCGACTCACCCTCGCTTCGCTCGGGTTCGTCCCCAGGTGTAACCTCTTTAGTATAGTTTAAAAATGACGTAATTTCCATATATAATCGCGTAAGAAACGCTTTCATTCGACCGTTTTTTCTCCGATTCACTTTGCATAACGGACTACCACGTAAAAGCCTTTTTATTTTTCGGTTTTTTATATAACCTATGACACTCAGCAATAATGTGGCTTTCTATTGGTGAAAGATTTTTTAAAATCGGTTCAGTAGATCCCGAGATTACCCCTTACAATTTAACAAATATACAAACACACAAACTTTACTTCTTTATAATATTAGTATAGATTTTATTATGTAAATGACTAGCGACTCACCGTCGCTTTTCTCGGGTTTATCCCTAGGTACCTACCCCCTTTAGGATTAAAATACAAACTTCTTATTTATTTATATCTTATCAAAACTTAAAAAATAAGTTTCAAGCTTCTAGCTTTACAAATCACGTAATCTCCCAAACTTTCATCTCCTATTTCAACCCCTTACACTTTAAAGCCCTTTTTTCACCATCAGGTAGCTTCAGGCTCTTGACTATCCGTATACCAAATTTCATTGAAATCGGTCCGGTAGTTTTAGCGTGTAAGCTCGACAGATAGACAGCATTTATAATATTTGTATTATTAGTAAGGATAGGATCCCAAGATGATGGTAGTACTCGGACGGCTGGGTCTCTCTCTATATCGGACAAAGAGATCCATTAGGACTAGGGTCAAAGAACACATAGCTGATATGAAGCACCGTCGCAATACAACATCTGCTGACTGTAAACATAGTCACGATCGCCCCAGTCACTATATTCGCTCATTGGTTATCGACCCCGAATGATTCGCGAAGCAATTGAAATTAAAAAAACCTTATTTCAATAGAGAGGACGGCCGGGTACTAACATCATTAATATAAGAAAATCTAAATAAAAAATATTATAAAAATTGTAATAATTATAATAATATTCGCTAAAATCAAGTAAATAATATTGCCATATTTATAACATATTTTTAATTTTTTGATTGTTGTAAAGCATTTGAAATGTTGGGAAACAAACATCAAAACAAATCCGCGACAAAATCCGAAAAGATTTGCTTTCTCTAAATGTTTCTCTCAATGTTCAAAGCAATGCAAAGTATTATATCGACTTCAAAATTTTGACCAAATGTTGTAATTATATTAAGTACCTACTTATATCATATCTTTATCTTTCCTCCAGATATTAACTATCTATAATCAATGATAAACACGTATTGTTATCTATATACTATTTATAAAGCTGAAGAGTTTGTTTGTTTGAACGCGCTAATCTCAGGAACTACTGGTTCGATTTGAAAAATTCTTTTTGTGTTGCATAGTCCGTTTATTGCGAAAGCCTATAGTTGCATGTAGAGATTCATGAGAGAGACAATAATTAATTGTTGTGTGGGGTGATAATAATAATTTTAAAAAATATTTAAAACAGTTGAAGTCTACGATTTGCCATGTTATTAAAAATGCAAAGAAATTCGTTCAGATCAACTGATTTTGTTCTTTTTCAACCGACTTCCTAAAAAGAGGAGGTCTGTGTTTTTTTATGTTTGTTACCTCAGAACTTTCGACTGGGTGAACGGATTTTAATGTTTTTTTTTATCTGAAAGGTGGCGCTTCCCGTTTGGTCCCATTTTAATATTTTCTAGTTCTGACAATGGCATCCATGAGAAAACCATACAAGTCTTAAATTTGCATTAATAATGTGCGCGTCAAATGGACGAATAACTCAATATCACGCTGACCGATTTTGATGATTCTTTTTTTATTGGAAAGGTTGTACTTCAAGGGCAGTTCGAAAATAATTTGGTTAGGTTCTGATCATGAGATCCATGACAAAGTAACGGAACTCTTCAATTCTTAGGAACAATTTAACGATACTCGGCCGAATCTTTTATATGTGGACAAATCTCGATTGCCTAATAACGTTTACCCCGAAACTTCGTTAACTTACAAGAGCAGTGGTTTAGTTGCCCTACCCTTACCCCATTTTATATTAAAATAAACAAAATACGTATCTACTTTCCAGTAAAAAGTTGAAAATAAATTATTTTTAACAAAAAAACAAAAACCGACTTAAAACTAAACAAATCTAAACTAAAAAGTAGAAAATAAAACTTTTAAGAACTTAGTTACTTTTGAAGTCGGTGCCAGCCAATGCAAAATAACTTTAAATAGATATGACGGCGTTTCCGTCTGATGTCAGGTTGACAAGCTGTCAACCTAGTAAAGCGTAATTTTGTAGATGGCAGGGCGGGCGCCGGGCAGCCTTTGAACGAGACGGCGCCCGCGCACCACGCTTGTGACGAATCGCTGAATACTGCCGCCATCACACCGCTATTTGATTGTTTAAAGTCGATTTTATTTCGAAGTGTTTCTTAATCGCATATTCATTGTAATATTTCTTTACATACCGAACAAATTACGTTAATTGTATCTCGGACGCGATCTATTATTCTCCCACGCCCATCTACCCGCATTTTAATAATAAAATGAGTTCTGGTGAAGGGGCTCGTGCCCTTTCAGATACATATTCGATTAATCTATCAATTTGTAAACATAATAAAAATACCGTTCGAAAGTCCATTGCAAAGGCAATGTAATCTGTCCGTCTTGGATCCAAGAAAGAAAATTAAATTAGTTCTTAAAAGTATTATTTTCTACTTTTTGAAGTGAAACTTCTTTATCGGCGTTGGAAAAAAAATTAAGGTCACATTTTTCGGTTACGCGTCACATTTATCCGTTACGCGCCATCTTTCAGCCGAAGGTACGCACCCATACAGCCAAATAGATTACCTCGAAATGTACTAGTGCAAATAAATAAAATAAAAAATTAATAAAATAAATACTTTTATTTCAGGCATTTACAAAAAATAATTTTGTGGAATGTAAGCAATATATTTCATATTTCAGTTACCATAAGTCATTAATAACAAAAATATATAATAACGATAACAATGATAGTAGTTGATAGTAGTAATTCTATTACAATTAATGAAATGCTATGCTATGCTGCATTACTGCTAATAATTTTGTTAAACTTTATCTAATTTAACTTTATTTAACCAATTTCAATTTCTGTAAAGTTGCATTATAGTAGATCATTTTTAACCGACTTCAAAAAAGGAGGAGGTTATATGTTCCACTGTATGTATTATTTTTTTTTTATGTATGTTCACCGATTTCTCCGCCAACGGTGGGCCGATTTCAAAAATTTTTCTTTTGTTCGGTAGGGTATAGTTCTGAGGGGGTCCCATTATCACAAAATCAGGATCTGATGATGGGATCCCAAGGAAATCCAGGGCAACTTTCAAAATTTATAGGCACCTATTATGTTTTTGATATATTTTCTAAAGCTGTTCAAGCGTTTGCGTTTGAAAATCGTCATCTCATGTGATGAGCTGATGATGGAAGGTGGAATTCTTCAAATGTTATTTTTTATCTGTGTTCACCGATTTTTGCGTCAATTGTGGGCAGATTTCAAAAATTTATTTTTTGTTTGGTAGGTTATACTTCCAAGATGTTGCCATTGTCACCAAGTTAGTGTCTGATGATGGGATCCTAGGGAAATCGATGGCAACTCTTAAATTGTATAGGCACTTAGTACGTTTTTCATATATTTTCTAAAGTTTTTTAAAGATTTGCATCTGATAATTACCACCTCATGTAGATAAGCTGATGATGGAAGGTACACCAACACCAACCCCCCCCCCCCTTTTGGTAGACCTGATAATTAATTACTATTACGTTACATACGTTAATAGGTATGCTCGTTGTTTAATATAAGGCTTAAACAGATTTTAAATTAGTGACATGTAGTAAGTCACTATAATTAAATCAGCTAAATAAAAGGCACACTAAAAATGGAAAAATAACTTATTTAAAAAAAAATTAAACCGACTTCAAAAAATCTGCACTAAGAAGAGAAAAATCTAAACTAAAAAGTAGAAAATAATACTTTTAAGAACTTTGTTAATTTTGGAGTCGGTGCCAGCCAAAGCAAAATAACCCTAAATAGATACATATTCGATTAATCTATCAATTTGTAAACATAATCAAAATACCTGGCTGGCACCGACTCCAAAATTAACAAAGTTCTTAAAAGTATTATTTTCTACTTTTTAGTTTAGATTTTTCTCTTCTTAGTGCAGATTTTTTGAAGTCGGTTTAATTTTTTTTTCGAAATATAAAGTCATAAAGAAGTTTCACTTCTTACTTGTATATAATATTGTAAATACACGCACACATTTTTAGTTAGGACTTGTTTAGTTTTGAAGTCAGTTTTTGTTTTTTCGTTAAAAATAATTTATTAATCAATCTATGGTACGGGGAATCCTCTCTGCATCACAGATATTATAAATAGATCCATCACTTCATGTCAATGGCGATTCAAATGCAAAATAATATGAAGGGAATGTCACAAGCTGTGGTATGTTCGGAAATGTTTAGATACCTATCGCTACATTGTTTCATCTCCAATTATGAACAAATAATTTATGCTAGTTTTTACTTTTTGGTATTTGTAAGGTAGGGCATTGTAATTTCAAGGTAGGGCATTGCCCCACAATGACCCCCCCCCCCTAGCTACGGCCCTGGCCTGTCCTCATGGTATGTCTGTCTGTTTGAATGTTGTCGTTTAACTCAAACAGTACAGCACGGATTTTAAACAAATTTTGTGATGTGATTACTTATTATTGGGGTCGTGACTAAGGATACTTTTCTTTGCAAAAATATATTTCATTTCCACTGTAATACAAAATAATTAGTTTTATTGACTCGTCTTAAAAAACCTAGCGATGGCTAAATCTTGAGAGTTATATCAAAATAAAATATATAAATATCTTTCTCCTCTCCTAAGGATCATCATCAGCCCTTTTTAACGTCCCACTGCTGGGCACGGGCCTCCTTCAGTACGAGGGGGATCAGGTCTTAGTCCACCGCACTGGCCTACTGCGTGTTGGCGGACTTCACATGTCTTACAAAAACTTGCTAGATTTTCTCAGACATGCAGGTTTCCTCACGATGTTTTCCTTCACCGTAAGACAAGTGGTAATTAGGATAGAAATAATTCGCACAAAAAAATATCAGAGGTGCGAGACCCGGATTTGAACCCGCTTCACTCGGTTATACAAGCGACGCGTTACCGCTAGGCTACCACTGCCTTATCTAGTTTTAATGTTTATTTACATGATTTTGTTTGTTGTTTGTTGTTTAAGAAAAAGGGCAACAAAATATGGCTAACTCTTACTAAAACTTAAAAGATTATATCAAAATTATGTATTAATTTAGAATGTTGTAGGTCTTACAAGGCCTACCGAAAAATTTGTAATAGTAAGTATACGTCTGTATTCATAGCAAAACACAATAGCTGTTTGTATACAGTAGTTTTTAAAAGAGGGTGGACTTTATTTCATAGATAATAGCATTAAGTCAAAAATATTTTTTGTACTTTTAGCGCAAGCGAAGCCGCGGGCCACGCTAATAATAAGCCCCTGACACAAAATAATAATAATGTACTAAAAGGTAAATAAAAAACCACTTTCCTCATCAATCCATGGCATTGATCAGACAAAAAAATAGTTAAGTTTTCATTTCTTAGTTAATACTCCTCATTCTCTTTTAATATATTAGTGTACAGGATTATTCTAGTCAAGCCCTTTCATTTGACACCAATATTGAGGGAGTTGTAAAAAAATATGTAATTCGCCATTTTGTAGTGGCGGCCATCTTGGACCGATTTTTTTCAAACATAGCTAAAAACACTCCCGACTAATTCACCTAGCAAATGAAAAAAATAAAATCAAAATCGGTTTATCCGTTCGGGAGCTACGATGCCACAGACAGACACAAACACAGACATGTCGAACTTATAACAACCTGTCGTTTTTGTGCCCCCTGTTGTGTTTGTGAAGACGAGACCCGAGAACATGACGTGGGACTTCTCATATCGGATGTGGCGAAAAGAGGCCGTCTGGACTGGAAACCGATCTCAGACCGATCATAACTGCGCATCTAGCAGGAAGAAGATTTACCAGGCGATTGGATCAAAAGCCTTCTTATCACTGTACCAAAAAAGGCGGAACTCAGTCAATGCTGTAACTGAAGAGGATTTTTTTTGGGCTTTGCTTTCGGTCACGTCCAAAGTGTTCTATAAGTGTTTTAGAAAAAGTTATTTTGGATAGGCTCTCGAAGATAGTCGACCCCCTCATACGCTGAGAGCAAGCAGGATATCGGTCCAATCAATAGTGTACAAATCAGATCAATATCCTCCGTAAAATTGGCTTTCCAGAAAAAATAATTAATATCACAAGAACTTCTCTTCTAAAGTGACTCATAAAATACACATTTCGCATGACATAGAGGTACACACAGGCGTAAGACAGGGCTGTCTTTCTAGTCGTGATGGTATTCTGCATAATATCACGATGAACAAACGCCGTGGCATTGAATGGGGGCATAACCAACTCTAGACGGTATATGTCTCTTGAGCCACACTTGCGCAGACATGCTGGCCAAACTGAACGACATACGAAAGGAGGCAGCTAGAACGGGGCTCAAATTGAATATAAGGAAGACACGGGAAATGAGGAGCAGAGCAACGAGTACACTCCCGTTGGTCATCGGCACAGAGGCATTGGAACGCGTCTATAAATTCACATAGTATTCACAAACCGCGGTGGTGCATCCTGTTCCTGTGAACATGTCTCGCAATTTCGGCACGTTCTTTCAACTTCTTCGTCGATGCGAGGCCACCAAACATAACCTCTAGCAACACTTTTAGTTTTAATTATACCCATATGTCCGCTATGTAATTGCTTTAAAACTAATAACCGTAAACTTGTGGGGATAACAATTCGATAACCCCACATCACACATCCACATTCGACATACAACTCATGCCGCCGCGTAAAGTAAGGTCTCACCTCCTCGTCGGGACAAACCGTGGGCCAGCCTGATTCAATATATAATTTTATTCTACTGAGAAGTGTATCTTTTGCGGTAGCCTTTTTTACGTCATCGTTCGTAATTGGTAAAAACTGTTCAACGAAATTTATATACTTTACCTCGTTAGTGGTATCCATCTTGCTTCCTTCCGATGGTAATCGAGATAAAGCATCTGCGCAATTTTTAGTTGAAATAATATATTCTATGTCATAATTGTAACCCGACAACAGTAATGCCCATCGTTGCAAGCGCGATGCTGCCATTACCGGTATACCCACCTTATGACCGAAAATGTACGTCAAAGGCTTGTGATCTGTTCGTAGTATAAATTTCCTACCATACAAATACTGATGGTACTTTTTTATACCAAAAATTATTCCAAGCGCTTCCCTATCTATTTGCGAGTAACTTCGTTCGGTCGGGGAGAGAGAGCGCGACGCATACGCCACCGGCCGCTCACCATGCGGTGTAATGTGCGTTAAGACGGCACCAATGCCCACACTACTTGCATCTGTCGTTAGTACTAAAGGCAACTCTGGTGAATAATGCATTAACACCTCACTGCTTGTCAAACTCCTCTTAATAGTCTCGAAGGATTTTTGACAATGTCTATCCCATCCTCGTCGCCACTGTCCAATCTGAGCGTATATTTCGGAGATAAATGATGAACACAACGTACTTAAATAACCTTTAATGCGAGACTGAGAGAAGGGAGACGTAACCGTCACAATTTATAAAAGAGTGGCCATAGTTCTAAATCTACCTACATTACACTCAGTAGCTGCGTGTCAAAATCAGGACGATCTGAAGAGGACATCACTGTGAGAGCCACTCACCATCGCCAAAGCACGAGCAACCTTCGCATAACTTAGACCATCAAGCAATACTATGTATTGAAAAAAAGTAATCGACATTGAGAGTCATCTTTGATCTCAGCCATGTTTTAAAACGACGTAACGACTTTTTGCGCGTATAAAAGCAAATCTAGATTATACCATTCATAGCACAATCTTATAAAATTCGCCTGTCAATAGAATCAACTTTGTTTTTTTTATCAATATGCAACCTAACAAATTTTACTTTATGGTTTGTGAGCCTACCTGCACCGTACCTCGCTACGCCCATGGTCATACATGATCTTTGTATAACTTTAACCGTTTAAAGTCATACAAAGATCCTGTATGACTAAATAGACTAAAAGTTCTAGTTCTGCGATAGCATGTCTATATTTTACGGTTGACTCGCTTAAACCTTATTTATGGTAATCAAGTTTGTTTTAAGAAAATGCATTATTTATACATATTTATATAACACGAAATAACAAATTCAATCAATGTCAAGAATGAATAATAGTCGTATATTATCTTCATATGGTACAATGATAAAAGTTTAAAAGGCCTTGATAATCTGATTCATTTAGTACAAGGAAGCGATTAGAGTCAATTGCTCGCGTAGGGATCGCCACATAAACAATAAATAAACTAAGTTTTTAACCGTTGATATTAAAATACTAGTTATAAGTCATCTCGTTTTTGAAGATGATGGAATGACATGATGAAGACGTATTGGGTGATCTTATGGTCACTCTGGGCAGCTCGTCTTGTATGGCAGCCCACGGTGAAAGTCCGAGTGACCGGAGGCTGGCTACGAGGAGAAGTGGCGTATGATGGATCTCACAAGAGGTACATGGCAGTGCCTTACGCAACACATCCCGTCAAAAGATTTCTGGTAAGACAAAGTGCTAAGTCTATGATCTTATTTTAACCATGGTTAATATTTTATTATTTTATTTTTTTACTTTATTTGGAAAATGAACAGTACAATAATACGATAATAAATATTAATAATGTAGCACATACACCAATCTAGTTTCCACTTATAAATAACACAAAAAAGAAACAGAAGGACACAAAAATAAAGGAAAACTTTAAACTTAACTAAAAAAGAGTCATATAGAAACACCAAAATAGAATAAGTATTTGTATAATTAAATGAATAATATAAAAGTATTTTTTGTATTTCTCCAGGGTCCCGGTCCGGAACCCACGTGGCAAGGAGTGTTTGATGCAGTAGATGAAAATGTGCAATGTTTTCAAAATCCTAGAAGTGGAAAACTTGAAGGAGATAAAGAATGTCTTGTTGTAAATATTTACACCCCACTAGATGCGACGGTTGGCTCAAAATATCCAGTCATGGTGTTCATACACGGAGGAGGTTTTTTGGAAGGATCCGGTGGTAGCGCTTTATATAGTACATATTTTCTTGTTACTAAAGGTGTTATTGTCGTCACTATGAACTATAGACTTAATATTCAAGGATTTGGATGCTTGAGGATAAAAGAAGCTCCTGGAAACGCTGGAATGAAAGACCAGGTAGCTGCCTTAAGATGGATTCAAAGAAATATAGAAGTATTTGGAGGAGACCCCAACAGTGTCACAATTTTTGGAGAAAGTGCTGGAGCGGCGTCTGTTTCCTTACATATTGTTTCCCCGATGTCAAAAGGCTTATTCCATAAAGCTATCATGCAAAGTGGATCTGCTTTGGCATCATGGGCAATACAATTCAAACCAGTTTTTATGGCTAGTCTACTAACCAATGTGATGGGATACTCAACTACAGATCCCTATGAAATTTACAAAATATTGATGGCAAAATCTGATGAAGATTTAATACTAACTAGTATACCTAGAAAAGAAAATAATATTTTTTTATCCGAAGTTATTTACTCACCTTGCGTAGAACATTTAACAGATGGCATTGAGCCTTTTTTAACAGATTTGCCATATAACTTGCTTACTAAAGGAGAATATAATAAAGTTCCAATAATTATTGGTTCTAATAACGCCGAAGGATTACTTTTCGCGAATATGGAACCCGAAGAAATCATACCTAAGATAATGTTAGCGAAATCATTACCGAAAAATTTAGAAATACCACATGAAAAGCGTATTGCATATTTTACTGTATCTATTTTGGAAGAGAGTGAATTGTATTTGGAGACGAATGATCAGCCTGTATATAGCTATCTTTTTAGTTACGAAGGCCGAAGAAACTTTCCAAAGCAAACATTACGAAAAGAACTTCAGGATATACCAGGTGCTACTCATGCTGATGACCTCTTCTACTTGTTCAGTATGCCAATTGGGCCGTCGTTATTTGATCGATTTGATTTGATGATAGATAGAATGACAACGATGTGGACAAACTTCGCAAAGTATGGGTAGGTATTGCATTTTATTTCTTACTAATTTGAAGTAGTGTACACAATTTTTTCTAATACCCTTGTTTTAAATAAATTTTAAAAATAAAGTATCTATACACTTAAAAATAGGTTACTTAGTTAGGCACGAGGTTTCGCTAGTATACATAAAAACCTTCCTCTTAAAACAAAAATCTAAGCATACATAGGGACAGACAGACAACGGGAAGCGACTTTGTTTTATACTATGTAGTGATGTCTGTATCCTTAAATATTTAATTTAATATTATATAAATTTCCTTTTCCATTTCAGGGATCCATCACCAGAAACATCTGAACTGCTTCCAGTGAAATGGTTACCAGCCAACAAAACCTCTCCACATTCCTTCGTCATCGACAAGGAGTTCTCCACCACTCCTCTGTGGACAACTGATTCTCTTAAATATTTACGAGAAGTGTATGCCAAGTATAGAAGAAAAAAAGACTAATCTTCTATATATATAAAAATGAATTGCTGTTCGTTAGTCTCGCTAAAACTCGAAAACGGCTGGACTGATTTGGCTAATTTTGGTCTTGAAATATTTGTGGAAGTCCAGAGAAGGTTTAAAAGGTAAATAAATATGGAAAAATAAGTTTAGCTCTTTTATTTATCGATTAAGGCAATACGAAGTCTGCCGGGTTCGCTAGTCATAAATAATATATATAATTTTAATTTTATACTTATTAAGATTTTCATATAATCTCGTTTTTCCTTACCTTCCGAATTTTATTAGAATAGGACTCACTACCCTCTTCAATAATTCTAAACATTTACAGTCTGAAATTCGTTAAGTTGAAAACAAAATCTGGCAAATTGTATTTTAATTTTAGGCTTTCGTATTTTTAAGTAGAGAGTCAGTTCGTTACATTAAGCGAAAGAAAAATAAAAGCAGCAAAAATTATTATAGTAAAAATGGCTTTATAGGGTCACTGGTGTTGTATTTGATCGTCTGTCGAATAAAATATTATTAATGCGTCACAAAACTCCCGCAGAACAACTATTATCGGTTAATTGGTGCCTTATTAATTAATTTTATGTTTAAGTAAGTATGCATAATATCTATCTCATATTGGCCATAAAAGATGCTACTTACATACTATCAGACAGCTGTTTCATCGGTGACCTTCTCGACTCTCTTTTCAATCGTTGATTGTACGAAAATTGAATTTGCAGTATTATGCCCTAGATAATACTTGTGACTTCTTATGTACATAGCATTGCTACAGTTTTATATTTTGATCTTTTTAGAAGGAGTATTCTATAAATTGTTAGATACACTGTTTTCATTTGCGGCGCACGCAAATAAAGTGCCACAATAATCTTCACATTTTGATTAATTAACACAAAACCTTCATGAAATATACACCTTAACTTCCCTTATGAATGGTGAAAACGACATTAAAATCCGTTTAGTAGTTTTTGAGTTAATCGCAAACAGACAGATAGTATTTTTTCTTGATATACAATAAAAAGTATTACTATCTATACATATAAATAAAAATTAATTTTCTATTTTAATTTCAAATTAATAGCTTTTCACTAAATTCAAATGAATGTATATACGGTACTAGCATCAAAAAATCAATTTTTAAAATTTTTGTCTGTCTTACTGTCTGCCTGGTTGTTACGACTAATCTCCGAAACGGCTGGACCGATTTCGACGTGACTGTTACTTGCTAAGCTAATGTTGTAAGGCGTAACTTAGGCTACCTTTTATTTAGGTCATATATAACTTTTTTTAGGAGATATTTTAGAAGTTTTACTTATTTTAACTAGCGGAACCCGTGGCTTCGCACGGCATGGTAGAGCCTTAGATATCTGACGTCTAAGAAATATATATTTTAATTCTAAGCATATAAATTCAGAAAATAAAAAATATATTATAAATATGGCAACATTATATATTATGTAGTGTTGCCATTAATATAATATGTATATTATGTAATATTAAAAAAAATATATAAATCGTTTAAGCAATATTAAATATTTATATGTCACTAGCGACTCACCCTCGCTTCGCTCGGGTTCGTCCCTGTATGTATGTAACCTCTTTAGTATAGTTTAAAAATGACGTAATTTCCATATATAATCGCGTAAGAAACGCTTTCATTCGGCTGTTGTTTCTCCGATTCAACTTGCAAAACGGACAACCACGTAAAAGCCTTTTTATTTTTCGGTTTTTTATATAACCTATGACACTCAGCAATAATGTGGCTCTCTATTGGTGAAAGAATTTTTAAAATCGGTTCAGTAGATCCCGAGATTACCCCTTACAATTTAACAAATATACAAACACACAAACTTTACTTCTTTATAATATTATAGTATAGATAATTCTTAATTTGATCAATGATAAAAATATATACCTAAGTTTTAAGGAAATTAAAAAGTTTAAAAACGTAAATTGAATTTTGATTATTTTAAAGTTTAATATTAAGCAAGACAACTGCAAATTAAAAAATATATTAATCAAATCAAAGTATACTCTATTCAAATAGATTCCTACAAGTTAGTTTGAATTATAATTAATAAAATTTAGAATTTAAATTAAATTTCAGTATGTCATGTTCGTCTGTCAAGCTTCCACCGGTTCGGAAGGCAGTTCATGCTAAGAAGAACCGGCAAAAAACTCAACACTTGCTCTTTTAAAAAAAATTGCTAACAATACAGTAATTAATAATATAATAATTACTGTGTTGTTAACAAATATTTTTTAATAATCCTGACTACTATCCTGTCTATTATGATTGATTTTATTATTAGATTTTATTATGTAAATGACTAGCGACTCACCCTCGCTTTGCTCGGGTTTATCCCTAGGTACCTACCCCCTTTAGGAATAAATTTATACAAACATTGAATGACTTATTTATTATATATATTCTTGTGAATTTAGAACAGAAGTGAACTTCTTTTTAAAAAAACAAGCTTATTATTTATATCTTATCAAAACCTAAAAAATAAGTTTCAAGCTTCTAGCTTTACAAATCACGTGATCTCCCAAACTTGCATCCTCTATTTCAACCCCTTACACTTTACAACCCTTTTTTCACCTTAAAAGTAGCCTATGTCAGGTAGCCTCAGGCTTTAGACTATCTGTATACCAAATTTCATTGAAATCGGTTCAGTTGTTTTGGCGCGTAAGCTCGACAGATAGACAGCATTTATAATATTTGTATTATTAGTAAGGATAGGATCCCAAGATGATGGTAGTACTCGGACGGATGATGGTAGTACTAGGGTCAAAGAACACATAGCTGATGTGAAGCACCGTCGCAATACAACATCTGCTGATGTTGATAAACATAGTCACGATCGCCCCAGTCACTATATTCGCTCGTTCGTTATCGACCCCGAATGATTCGCGAAGCAATTGAAATTAAAAAAACCTCACTTCAATAGAGAGGACGGCCGGGTACTACCATGATTAATATAAGAAAATCTAAATAAAAAATATTATAAAAATTGTAATAATTATAATAATATTCGCTAAAATCAAGTAAATAATATTGCCATATTTTTAACATATTTATAATTTTTTGATTGCTGTAAAGCATTCGAAATGTCGGGAAACAAACATCAAAACAAATACGTGACAAAATCCGAAAAGATTCGCTTTTTCTAAATGTGCAAAGCAATGCAAAGTATAATATCGACTTCAAAATTTTGACCAAATGTTGTAATTATTATATTAAGTATATCATATCTTTATTTTTCCTCCAGATATCAACTTATCTATAATCAATGATAAACACGTATTGTCATAAGTAATATACAAATGGAGCTAACTAGTATTTCGTGGTTTGTACAATTTGAAATCTATACAATATAATGAAATTCTAACTGAATCAAATCTGTACATTGAATATTTGGAGAACCTGAATGAAACAGTCAATTTATTTATAAAAAGGCCTATTATTAGGTTTTTTTCTGTCTGTCTATGTGACTGCATCACGAAAAAACCACTGAACAGATTTTGATGCAAATTGGTATGTGTCTTGCGGGTTGCTCCTGGTACTTCTTCCTGGCTATACAGATAGTGGATAGTAGAGTGGAATGTGGAGCAACCCCCGTGGATGTATAGTCTGCTCCGGCAGATCTGCCGGGCCATCGGGGCGTCGTAGTTGAATGCGTAAGCGATCCTGCGGTACCTTATTGAGACGGGTGACGGGTGCTTTTGTTTTAGTGGGTAGTACTGGGTTGCCGTTGAGTCCAACATGATTACCTGTTTACAGGTGTCATACGTCAATGCATTTCCCAAGGATAAAAAGGGGATGAAACAAAACGGGGGCTTGTATGGAACATACGTCATTTTTAAAACTAGAAGCTTGAAACTTATTTTTTAGACTTTTGATTAGATATAAATAAGTAAAACATTTAAAGTTTGTATTTATATACTAAAGGTGGTACCGAGGAACGAACCCGAGCGTGAGTCGCTAGTTAATAATAAAGAAGTAAAGATAAAGATTATGTAGTTATATGTAAAATACTTATAATAACATTAATTAATATATTCGTGTGAAATTTAAAAATAATTTGTTAAACTTCGAACAACTTCGCGAGTAGTGTAGTGCTTGCATTCGTTAGAACAATTTATTCAACAAGTCGGGATCGGACCTGGTTGAACTTTTCTTTGTCTATTCGCTTAATTTCCTTAATTTCTATGATGCTGTAACGATTATAATTTCCTCCGGAACTATCCTAATATCTGTGTGAATCAATCCCAGATTTAACGTTCTATAAGAAACTGTTTTACCTCGAAAAAGCGATAGGGACGTCTCAGATTAAAATACAAAACATATTCGAGCAATAACTGGATGAAACTTCTTACCTACGTAAATATATTGTATATGTCATTAATAAATGTTTGTTGAACACAGAGTTGCAAAAGCGATTACACTTCCTTAAGCCTGTTCTGTTGTAAAATCAGTTGACACCTGATGTCTTAACTATATTCTATCTCTCACCAATCTGCAGGTACAAAAGCTCAGGATTTCAAATAAACTCGCGAGAGTCATTAGTCCAGGCTGACATAGAAATCTTTCTTAGCTAATATCTCCTACTCATAAACTCTAAACTTGCTAAATTTCAAGTCGGTAGTACAGCAATAAAAATTTCATACAAACTTGTGAGCGCCCTTAAATATCCTTAATCCGGCCCTGTTGCGAAATCCGTTCTTAGCGTATATTTCCTAACATACTACTACCTCTATGCCAAATTTCAACTTTATACGTCAAGCGTTTTTCGATATTTCTTGATGAGTGATTGAGTGAGTGAGTGACCTTTGGCTTTTACATAATTAGATATCTCAGAAATGAGATATTTTTCAGCAGTAAGAAGTATCCTATATCCTGAATCGGATAACTAGCTATGATCGTACCAAATTTCATCATTATCTGGCCAGTGGTTTTCTCGTGATGCGGTCACACACAGACAGACAGACAGACGGATAGACAGACAAAAATTGTAAACAATATAGACTCGGCCTCTTTATCGATGACAATTACTATTTCGATAAGATTTTCCAAAAAATATTTAATGTAGAGATTCGACAAAGTTAGAATTTTATTACCTACCTTCCTATGTGTAGATAATTACTTAGTTTCGGAAGCATTAATTGAATGTTAAAGTGACCAAAAATGATAGCAAAACACATTAAAAATTAAAATCTTGGCGTGAAGAGAACACATTGAATATATTATTATTATCTGAAACTTTTTTTTTATTTACTATACAAATTTTTTTCACCCTCGTTCTGCTCGGGTTCATCCTTGCATTCGTATTTCTCAGAAATATGTTGTTTTCCTGCAGTAAAAATTATCCTGCATATATAATTTTATTATTATCATGTTAATTATTTGTGCTGATTATCGAATCGTTGTTTCCAAACTTGAGCTGTCTGGGTTTTTAATACACACTAATAAATCTAGTGATCTATCGCCTTCTAAGCTTATCTCATGCCTAATGAGATAATATGTCATGATAATGATAATTTACTAAGTTTCTGAACGAGGTGTTTCAATTTATAATTTTCAATAATGATTATTACCTAGGAATAGAGACAAATGTAAAGAAATAAAAAAAAGCCCGTATTACCAACTCTCATCGAATTCACTACCCACAGATACAGATCCCGTTAAAATTAAATTCACGGGAGCTTATGACTTTGTCATAACTGAATTAACGGAAGTCAAACATAATTCCTATATTTCACCATTACTTTCAAATATTAAAAAGATATAAAATAACACTTAAAAGGAAATTAAACTTGATATATGTACGTGATATTGCTGTAAGCCGGTATATCTGGACTAGAACCTGACGTTGACCTTAGACCTAAGACCCTCAGAACTACTATTTGATAGGCATCGAGACCTTTAATTCACGGTAAAAAGTAGATCACTACTTTTAAAGAAATTATTAAGTCATTGTAATTTTTTAGTAAAAAAGAAAATATTCCACGCAACCTTTATTTTAAACTCGATTACCTTTGATTATATACTCAAAGCCGATTACTATTATCTATATATGTCAAAGATTGTATGTGTGTTTGTTTATCACTTCTTTACGCTGAAACGGCTGGACAGAATTAGATGAAATTTAGTGTACACGAAGCGCCTAGAATAATTTGTCCCTACATAAGCTTCGATAGTAGCTGTTGCATATTTTATCTATATATAATAAGGCAAAGACCAAACGCTTCAGTAACATTTTTTTTACCTTCGTCTGTCAACCGGATTTTCTTTATACTGTTAAGTAGCTATTTACGATCTGAATGAAAAAGTTTAAGCACTACCTTTTTTTAAATAGGTAGATAGTTGAATTCCGTTAATAAAAAAATACAAATAACAAATTCAATCAATGTCAAGAAAAACTAATAGTCGTATAATATCTTTATATGGTACATTGATAAAAGCTAAAAAGGCCGTGATAATCATATTCACTTAGTACAAGAAAGCGATTAGAGTCAATTGCTCGCGTTGGGGTCGCCACATAAACAATAAATAAACTAAGTTTTTAACCGTTGATCATATGATATTGACCTATGTTGACCTATGATACAAAAATACTAGTTATAAGTCATCATGTTATTCAAGATGATAGAATGATATGATGAAGACGTATTGGGTGATCTTGTGGTCACTCTGGGCAGCTCGTCTGGTGTGGCAGCCCACGGTGCCGGTCCGAGTGGCCGGAGGCTGGCTACGAGGAGAAGTGGCGTATGATGGATCTCACAAGAGGTACATGGCAGTGCCTTACGCAACACATCCCGTCAAAAGATTTCTGGTAATTGCCTTAGTGCTTTGTCCATATAATCTAGTTTTAAACATATTGATAGCATTAGTACAACAAAATTATTTTCTATTCGGGTCTTCTACGTTTGTATAATCGACAATATCAAATTGTAACGTTGCTTTGTAAATGATCGCGCAAAACATGAAGCACTAGCTGCATTTTGGAAATACTCTATCCATTAAAAGCGAAAGCTACAATTATAATCGATTATATTAACCGTAAAACAGAAATACCTTTCATGAAATCGCCCAACTCCCTTGATTCATACCTAATTTACATCATTAAAATATTGTTTTTTTATTATGCAGACTGTACAGCTTCATTGATTTTTAATATCTTATATAAAACACTTTTCAATAAAGAAAATTAACTCTACTTAAGACAATACGAAATAGGTACTTCTTGCAGATACTAAATTGCTAAATAACATACTAAAGCCCATAGAAAATAGAATAAGTAGGTATTTGTATAATTAAATGATTCAGATCATAACATTTTCTGTATCCCTCAAGGGTCCTGGTCCTGAACCTACGTGGCAAGGTGTGTTTGATGCAATAAATGAAAACGTGCGATGTTTTCAAGATCAGAAGCTCATAAGAAAAAGTGGAAAGTTTGAAGGGGATAAAGAATGTCTTGTTGTAAATATTTATACCCCAATGGATGCGACGGTTGGCTCAAAATATCCAGTCATGGTGTTCATACACGGAGGAGGTTTTTTTGAAGGATCCGGTGGTAGCGCTATATATAGTACATATTTTCTTGTTACTAAAGGTGTTATTGTCGTCACCATGAACTATAGACTTAATATTCAAGGATTTGGATGCTTGAGGATAAAAGAAGCTCCTGGAAATGCTGGAATGAAAGACCAGGTAGCTGCCTTAAGATGGATTCAAAGAAATATTGAAGTATTTGGAGGAGACCCCGACAATGTCACCATATTTGGAGAAAGTGCTGGAGCGGCATCTGTTTCCTTACACATTCTTTCCCAGATGTCAAAAGGCTTATTCCATAAAGCTATCATGCAAAGTGGATCTGCTTTATCAGCATGGGTAATGCAATTCAAACCAGTTTTTATGGCTAGTCTGCTAACAAAGGTGATGGGATACTCAACTACAGATCCCTATGAAATTTACAAAATATTAATGACAAAATCTGATAAAGATTTAATACTAACTAGTGTGCCTAGAAAAGAAAATAATATTGTTTTATCCGAATGTCTTTACTCACCTTGCGTAGAACATTTCATAGATGGTATTGACCCTTTTTTAACAGATCTGCCATATAACTTGCTTACTAAAGGAGAATATAATAAAGTTCCAATAATAATTGGTTCTAATAACGCCGAAGGATTATTTTTCGCGAATATGGAACCCGAAGAAATCATACCTAAAATAATGTTAGAGAAATCATTACCGAAAAATTTAGAAATACCACATGAAAAGCGAATTGAAATTGGGAAAAAACTAACGAAGCTTTATGTAGGTAATGAAACAATCTCTCTAGAAAATTTGGCTAATATTTCAAGATTCCATGGTGAAGCATATTTTACTGTATCTATTTTGGAAGAGACCGAATTGTATTTGAAGACGAATGATCAACCTGTATATAGCTATCTTTTTAGTTACGAGGGCTGGAGAAATTTCTTAAAAAAACTGTTACGAAAAGAGCTTCAGGATATACGAGGTGCTACTCATGCTGATGACCTCTTCTACTTGTTCAACATGCCACTTGTGCCGTCGTTACTAGAAAACAAGATGATAGATAGAATGACGACGATGTGGACCAACTTTGCAAAGTATGGGTAGGTATTGTTAAGTTTTAACTTATACTAATTTGAAGCAGTAAGAACTATATTCTCAGGCTTTTTTTCAAATGTAGACCACTTTTAATAAAAAATATATTATATCAAGGCAGTGGTAGATCAGTAACAACGCGATAGCTTGAGTAAATCTAATTCTCACACCTCTTATGTTTTCATATGCGAAGTTTTGATTGAGTGGAAGGAAGCTGTTTCCCATCTTTACTGCAGGGCATTCCACTTTTATTACGGTGGTATTCGTTAGGCTTGAACACCTCAACTAAGTGTTTCGCAGACGCCCCAGCTTTGTCATTTCAAGTTTAGGTTCAGCCTACATTGGTCTGAATTGGGTATTTTGATTCTTGGGGGCACTTAAATGATTTTGTTGTTTTTCAGAGTGAATAATATCAGTGGATACTGTTGCAGTGAGATTTTCTAATTTGTTGGATTGTTTTGGTTTGCACATCGCGCATTGTAAGAATAAGATGTTTTATTTCTCTATTTAGTGCAGTCGTATCGCAGGAACGCAGTAAGGTGCCAAACAAAATGAAGTCCCCTTTTTCCTAAATCTTTTTTTTTTATAATACCCATAGGAATATTGTATCTATTTGATAACTGTCCTTTTGCGGTTTGAAAAGTGGCATCCTCTTACTATAATCTATAATATGTATGTATATTGTATCTCTTAATTATTTAATTCAATAATTTATCAATTTCCTTTTTTATTTCAGGGATCCTACACCAGAAACATCTGAACTTCTACCTGTAAAATGGTTATCAGCCAACAAAACCTCTCCACATTCTTTCGTCATCGACAAGGAGTTCTCCACCACTCCTCTGTGGACAACTGATTCTCTTAAATATTTACAAGAAGTATATGCCAAGTATAGAAGAAAAAAAGACTAATTACAAATAATAATAAATAAATTACTTTAAATTTTATACTAAGATTTTCATATAATAATCTCTTTTTTCTTTACCATATTACAATGTGACTTATTACCCTCTTCAATAATTCTATACATTTACAGTCTGAAATTCGTTATGTTTAAAACATAGTCTGATAAATTGTATTTTAATTTTAGGCCTAAGTATTTTAATTGTAGAGAGACAGTTTGTTCCATTAAGCGAAAGAAAAATAAAAGCAGCAAAAACTATTTATTTATCTATACTATATATAAAGCTGATGGAGAGTTTCTTTGTTTGTTTGAACGCGCTAAAACCTAAAAAATAAGTTTCAAGCTTCTAGCTTTACAAATCACGTAATCTCCCAAACTTGCATCCCCTATTTGAACCCCTTACACTTTACAACCCTTTATTCACCTTCAAAGTAGTCTATGTCAGTTAGCCTCGGGCTTTAGACTATCTGTATACCAAATTTCATTGAAATCGATTCAGTAGTTTTGGTGTGTAAGCTCGACAGATAGACAGTATTTATAATATTTGTATTATTATTAGTAAGGATAGGATCCCAAGATGATGGTAGTACCCGGACGGCTGGGTCTCCCTCTTATATCGGACAAACAAAGAGATCCATTAGAACTAGGGTCAAAGAACACAGCTGATGTGAAGCACCGTCGCAATACTACATCTGCTGTCTGTAAAGTAAAAACAAAGTATTATATCGACTTTAAAATTTTGATCAAATGTTGTAATTATATTATATCATATCTTTATCTTTCCTCCAGATTTTAACTTATCTGTAATCAATGATAAACACGTATCGACATAAGTATACAAATATTAGTATAATTTGATATAATATATGAATTATACAATATAATGAAATTCTAACTGAATCAAATCTGTACATTAAATATTTTTGAAGAATCTGAATGAAACAGTGTAATGTTTCACTTTTTTTGTCATAAAGGAAAATAAACCACTACCACGTCTCAATAAGTTTCACTCAAAAAATTACGTTTAGACAGACGTCCGGGTTTAAATGTGCAAAGCCCCCTTATGCGCGGGGCCCGTAGCAATTGCTACTCTTGCTACTATAGTTAATCCGTCTCTGATTTAGAGTAAATAAAAAAAACTTAAAATTCTGCAGTCTAAACCTTAGCGATATGAAGTAACTGATGAACCTAAGTGATATAGGCACATTCTTTTATTACGAATTTAATATTTATAACAATATAATAAAACTCTATTTTGTATACTTTTTGCGATAAACTCAAAAACTACTGAACTCATTTTAATGCAATTTTTACCATTAGATAGTGATTTATGAGACTTTGTAAATCATTAATATTTTATAAACCAAGGGCAGAATACTGCTAACAAAATTTTCGTACAATCAACTATTGGGAAGGGCGTCGAGAAGGTCACCGATGAAACAGCTGGCTGATAGTATGTAAGTAGCATCTTTTTAGGCCAATATCAAATAGATATTATGCATACTTATATCGTCAAATTAATTAGTAAGGCAACAATTAACTTATAATTATTGTTCTGCAAGAGATTTGAGATGCAATATATTATATTCGACAGACAATCAAATAGAATTCAATTAAAATACAATTTGCCAGACTACGGCTAGTACGAATAAGATATTTTTTTGAATTTAATAAATTTCAGACATACGAGTATTTATAAATGTTTCAAACTATTGGAGAGGGTACTGATTTTCATTTTAATAAAATCTTAAAGGTGAAGAAAAATGAGATCTAATATAAAATTAAAATCTTAATATATATAAATCACGTGATTAATATATAAATCATTATATCAATTTTCATCAAATTTTGTAAGCATCTCTAATTTAGTCCAACTTGCGAGATAGGGTAGTTTTTATCTCAATTATTGATCTCAATATTTGTTATTACAAATTAAATATTTATTATACGACTTTAGTGTTTATTTATAGATGGCGGCTTGGCATCTAAGTTGCACAGATTATAGATGGTGCGTTTGAATATAATAGAATTTACATATATTTTCATGCTTAAAATATATTTGACCGATCATATCACGAACAGATCACATATTTTTCTTCTGATTTATTTTCGTTTATGTTCTCAACCTTAGAATATTGAAGCCATTTTATTGGCTAGATACATTTCCCGTCGCGTCAACTTAGTCTCAGCTCCCGCTTTATTTAAAGATGACTTGCTGTGCAGTGAAAGGGTGTCACAACGCGTATCTTAAAAAAATAAGAAAAAGAAAATCACATTTCACAAGTTATACTTATAATTTTAAGTAAAAAATTCGTTTAAACAGAAAATTCATTTGTAATCAAATCAGACGCCATTACGATAAAAAAGGCTCCAGCTATAATAGTAAATAAAATAGCAAATAAAAATAAAATATTTTATTTTATTATAATATATATATTTTTATATCCGCTGGGTGCGTAAGGCATGGTGGGGGAAACAAAAGTGATGTCAGCGCCCGCTGCGGACCAAAACAGAACTACGAGTGGCTCTTTATTATTTATGACCATAAAAATAACACGTGTGTCAGTTAAATTAAATAAATAAAATAAAATGGGTCATCAGAGTTGTTGTGTAGTCGATTGCAAAAATACTAGTAGAAATAGTAATTGTAAATTTTATAAGTTTCCGGTTGCCAGACAATGAAGTGATGGTTTGCTTATTAGATATAAAATAATTAATAATTGGGAATTTAATTGTTTTTATGATCGAACAATCACCAATAGTCGTCGAACCAACGATAATTGATCAAAATTAATTAATCTGAGCGATAAAAATAAAGATATCTAGTAAAGGGGGCCAACTTAAGGGTGAACATTTGTTTAATTAATTATTAATAAATAAAAGACGTACAAACTATTTCTCCATTCGAACATTAACGAACAAACGACGAACAAATAATTAAAAATAAAAAAAATCCGTAAATTCAAAAAAGTTGGGCCAACCTAATTCACTTATTGAGACTTGTTTTAGTTGTTGTATTTATTTTACTTACTGTTTTCAGCTGAGCCACGGAAAAAAAATTAATTTAATGTACACTCTGTGTAATATATCACATTTAACATTGAAAAAATTTTTTTTTCAAGTTTATTTTATTTTTTCAATAGCTATTTGGCATACAATACATGTATATTTTCTCAAAAGAGCCACCGTGAGTTGTATCGTTAGATGGCGCTAGAGTCACGCACCCAGCGGATACACTTTTGTTAATTTTTTATTTTTATTAGAGTGAAACTTCTTATGCGACTTCCAACAAGGTTGCGTTAAACGTTTAACGCAACCAAGTACCAGGCCCTCAGAGACGGGGAAGAGTTAGCGGCTAGCGCCACCACCCCTCAGACGGTCAAGATGCGCAGGTCGGGGTCTCGCCCACCGCAAGTCGGTGATTTTTAATGTGACGTTATGTGTAGCAAAAGTATTACAATATACAGCCTAACTTATGATGGTTGCTCATGCTGGTAATCGTGAGGATTTGTTTTTGAAGTGAAATTACAATATCATTAGTATTTATACGGTGTTTAAACAGTGAGTTAAACTTATAAATAAAGAAGTTACACTTCTGACATGTGTACTTTGTACGCACGCATTTTTTTTTAGTTTTTTTTTTATAAATTACAAATTCTTATTTATATTCATATACATATGTATATTAGATCTTATATTGTTATATAACTGGATATGATATGATTTTAACCCGTCAACGCGAACATACGAGACACAATAGATTTTCAATTGTTATAAATCTATATCGTCCCCGCGCCCGTTGATGGGTAATAAATACTTTTAAAATTGTTTTAATTGTAACTTATATTATTACATATTTATTTTTGTAAGCGTAATAAAAGTATTTATTTTATTTATTTATACTAATACATATCGAGGTAATCTGTTTGGCTGTATGTGTGCGTACCTCTTAAGAAAACTCTCATACCTCTTAAGAAAACTCTCATTCAAATATTGATACTATTAACATTTTTCATGAATGATTTTCATATTGTACTTTGTATTGTGTTATTATTGTGCAGTGTTCAGTTTGAATATTTTTAAAATTATAAATAATAACATAAAATTTTATTGATTACTGTTTTTGTCTATCAATTTACATATCACCAGCTCGAAAACATGTAAGTATTTCTAGATTACCTTTTTTTTATTTTGATTTTATAATTTGATAGTTGTTAATTTATTCAGTCGTAAATTTTGATCTAATTTATTTATATAAATGATAAATTCTTATTTTTTTTAATTTCAGTAAAATGCCGCGGAAAAAAACAAACTTAAGATAAGATGAATAAATTGTAAATTCAAAAAGTATATACATGTTGGTTTGTGCTTAATTTCAACATTTCGAATACTTTACCTGTTACTTTCAAATTTTGGCGGAACGTTTTATTTTCAATCCCATTCATATGGGAATCTATTTTTAATTTCTTTAGAAAATAGTAATTTGACTGTATCAGAAGAATTAGTAAAAAATTGATTCAATCTATTATAACTACTGAGCCACAGCAACGCGTGGCTGGGTCAGCTAGTTATATATATTATTTATAATTAGTCTTTTTCTCTTCTATACTTGGCATACACTTCCCGTAAATATTTAAGAGAATCAGTTGTCCACAGAGGAGTGGAGGAGAAATCCTTATCGATGACGAAGGAATGTGGAGAGGTTTTGTTTGCTGGTAACCATTTCACTGGAAGCATTTCAGATGTTTCTGGTGTAGGATCCCTGAAATGAAAAAGGAAATTTATAAATTATTAAATTAAATGATTAAGTGATACAATATACATACATATAGATTATAGTTAGAGGATGCTACTTTTCGTATAACCAATGTTATTCTTGTAGCATGTTGAGAACACACTGCAACAGGACAGCCATCAAACGGATAAAATATTCCTGTGTATATCAAAAAGAACGTATTAGAAAAAAGGAGACTTCGTCGTGATTGGCACATATCTTATCCCTGCGATAAGACTGCACTAAAAAGAGAAATAAAAGATCTAAAGAATTCAATGCGAGATGTGGGAAACAAAACAATCCAATACAAATTAGAAAATCTCACTGCAACAGTACCTACTAATTATTCACTCTAGAAGACAACAAAATCATTAAAGTACCCCCAAAAAATAAAACACCCAATTAAGACCGATGCTGGGTGGACCAAAAATGGAAAGGACAAGGCTGAGGCGTCTGCGAAATACTTAGCTGAGGTGTTCAAGCCTAACGGATGCTATAGTCAAGAATCGGAAAGAGAATTGGATGATGTCCTGAATTTGGACGTTCAATTATCCCTACCACCTAAGCACATAACAGTTCGAGAGGTTAGAAATACCATAAAATATTTCAAAAATAACAACTCCTTGCTAGGATAGTACCAATTATTTCCATAAACGAAATAGCCCCAAAACACCAATTTGGCTTTAGGCAATATCATTCCACCGTTAAATAAGTTCTCCGGAGCTATGAGGTAATAAGAAACTCTTTTGAGAACAAAGATCGCTTTGCTTTGAGAAAGAGATCGTTTCCGCTTAGCTATTTCCTGCTAATGGTATCATACGTTCATACAGAATATTCCAAGTGCAGGAGGATGGTGAAAATTTCACGACATAAAAGCAAATATTCCTCAAGTATCTGTGTTGGGATATATACCACATACACCTCATATCTCCCAGAAGTCTTTAACGTTATCACAGCATCTTTTGCTGATGAAACTGCTATTCTAGTAAGCAATAAAGATCCTGCACTAGCATCAGCCACACTGCAGAAAAGCCTTGAAAAGATAGATAAATGGCTACAAAAATGGAGAGTATGTGCGAGTACGTCTAACTCAGCACACATCACCTTCACCGTAAGAAAAGGGGAATGCCCTGCAGTAAACATGGGAAACAGCTTCCTTCCACTCAATCAAATACTTCGCATATGAAAACATAAGAGGTGTGAGAATTGGATTTAGTCAAGCGATCGCGTTATCACTGGGCTACCGCTGCCTTGAATGTAATATATTTTTTATTAAAAGTATACTACATTTGAAACAAAGTCTGAGAATATTGTTCTTACTGCTTCAAATTAGTTATAAGTTATATAAGTTAAAACTCAACAATACCTACCCATACTTTGCAAAGTTTGTCCACATCGTTGTCATTCTATCTATCATCTTGTTTTCTAGTAACGACGGCACAAATGGCATGTTGAACAAGTAGAAGAGGTCATCAACATGAGTAGCACCTGGTATATCCTGAAGCTCTTTTCGTAACAGTTTTTTTAAGAAATTTCTCCAGCCTTCGTAACTAAAAAGATAGCTATATACAGGTTGATCATTCGTCTTCAAATACAATTCGGTCTCTTCCAAAATAGGTACAGTAAAATATGCTTCACCATGGAATCTTGAAATATTAGCCAAATTTTCTAGAGAGATTGTTTCATTACCTACATAAAACTTCGTTAGTTTTTTCCCAATTTCAATTCGCTTTTCATGTGGTATTTCTAAATTTTTCGGTAATGATTTCTCTAACATTATTTTAGGTATCATTTCTTCGGGTTCCATATTCGCGAAAAATAATCCTTCGGCATTATTAGAACCAATTATTATTGGAACTTTATTATATTCTCCTTTAGTAAGCAAGTTATATGGCAAATCTGTTAAAAAAGGCTCAACGCCATCTATTAAATGTTCTACGCAAGGTGAGTAAATAACTTCGGATAAAAAAATATTATTTTCTTTTCTAGGTATACTAGTTAGTATTAAATCTTCATCAGATTTTGCCATCAATATTTTGTAAATTTCATAGGGATCTGTAGTTGAGTATCCCATCACATTGGTTAGTAGACTAGCCATAAAAACTGGTTTGAATTGTATTGCCCATGATGCCAAGGCAGATCCACTTTGCATGATAGCTTTATGGAATAAGCCTTTTGACATCGGGGAAACAATGTGAAAGGAAACAGACGCCGCTCCAGCACTTTCTCCAAAAATGGTGACACTGTTGGGGTCTCCTCCAAATACTTCAATGTTTCTTTGAATCCATCTTAAGGCAGCTACCTGGTCTTTCATTCCAGCGTTTCCAGGAGCTTCTTTTATCCTCAAGCATCCAAATCCTTGAATATTAAGTCTATAGTTCATAGTAACGACAATAACACCTTTAGTAACTAGAAAATATGTACTATATATAGCGCTACCACCGGATCCTTCAAAAAAACCTCCTCCGTGTATGAACACCATGACTGGATATTTTGAGCCAACCGCCGCATCCATTGGGGTATAAATATTTACAACAAGACATTCTTTATCTCCTTCAACCTTTCCACTTTTTCTTATGAGTTTCTGATCTTGAAAACATCGCACGTTTTCATCTATAGCATCAAACACACCTTGCCACGTAGGTTCAGGACCGGGACCCTTGAGGGATACAGAAAATATTATGATCTGATTCATTGACGCCCGATGGTATAGGCCAGGTTAATTATACAAATACTTATTCTATTTTGGTGTTTGTATATGACTCTTTTTTAGTTAAGTTTAAAGTTTTCCTTTATTTTTGTGTCCTTCTGTTTCTTTTTTGTGTTATTTATAAGTGGAAACTAGATCGGTGTATGTGCTACATTATTAATATTTATTATCGTATTATTGTACTGTTTATTTTCCAAATAAAATAAAAAAATAAAATAAAAAAATATTAACCATGGTTAAAATAAGATCATAGACTTAGCACTTTGTCTTACCAGAAATCTTTTGACGGGATGTGTTGCGTAAGGCACTGCCATGTACCTCTTGTGAGATCCATCATAGGCCACTTCTCCTCGTAGCCAGCCTCCAGTCACTCGGACCGGCACTGTGGGCTGCCATACCAGACGAGCTGCCCAGAGCGACCACAGGATCACCCAATACGTCTTCATCATGTCATTCCATCAGCTTCAAAAACATGAAGACTTATAACTAGTATTTTAATATCAAAGGCTATGATCAATGGTTAAAAACTTAGTTTATTTATTGCTTATGTGGCTACCCCAACGCGAGCAATTGACTCTAATCGCTTTCTTGTACTAAGTGAATCAGATTATCAAAGCCTTTTTAGCTTTTATCATTGTACCATATGAAGATATTATTCGACTATTATTTTTGTTAGATTGATATAGATTGAATATTTAGATAGATTGAATTTGTTATTTATATTTTTGTATTAACGGAATTCAACTATCTACCTATGTAAAAAAAGGTAGTGCTTAAACTTTTTCATTATAAAGTATAAAGAAAATCCGGTTGACAGACGAAGGTAGAAAAAATGTTACTGAAGCGTTTGGTCTTTGCCTAATTATATATTGATAAAATATGCAACAGCTACTTTCGAAGCTTCCGTAGGCACAAATTATTCTAGGCGCTTCGTGTATACTTAATTTCATCTTATTCTGTCCAGCCGTTTCAGCATAAAGAAGTGATAAACAAACACACATACAATCTTTGACATATATAGGAAATAGTAATCGGCTTTGAGTATATAATCAAAGGTAATCAAGTATAAAATAAAGGTTGCATTGAATATTTTCTTTTTTACAAAAAATTTACAATGACCTTATAATTTCTTTAAAAGCAGTGATCGGCTTTTTACCGTGAATTAAATGATGCCTATCAAATAGTAGTTCTTAGAGTCTTAGGTCTAAGGTCAACGTCAGGTACTAGTCCAGATATACCGGCTTACAGCAATATCACGTACATATATCTAGTTTAATTTGCTTTTAAGTGTTATTTCATATCTTTATAATATTTGAAAGTAAAGGTGAAATATAGGAATTATGTTTGATTTCCATTCATTCAGTTATAACAAAGTCATAAGCTCCCGTGAATTTAATTTTAACGGAATCTGTATCTGTGGATAGTGTATTCGATGAGAGTTGGTAATACGGGCTATTTTTATTTCTTTACATTTGTCTTTACTCCTAGGTAATAATCATTATTGAAAATTACAAATTGGAACACCTCGTTCAGAAACTCAGTAAATTATCATTATCATGACATATTATCTCATTAGCCACGAGATAAGTTCAGAAGGCGATAGATCACGAGATTAATTAGTGTGTAATAAAAAGACAGACTCGTATTGCGATTCTATAATTAACAGAAATAATTAACATGATAAAGATAAAATTATATATGTAGGATACTTTTTACTGCAGGAAAATCTTAATAAATTAAAACGAACCCGAGCAGAGCGAGGGTAAAAATTTAGTATAGTAAATGAAAACAATTTTCAGATAATAATATATTCAATGTGTTCTCTTCACGCCAAGATTTTAATTTTAAATGTTAAAATTTTAAATTTTAAATGTTAAAATGTTAAAATTTTAAATTTTAAACTAAGTAATTATCTACACATAGGTAGGTACCTAGTTATAATAAAATTCTAACTTTGTCGAATCTCTACATTAAATATTTTTTGGAAAATTTTATCGAAATAGTAATTATCATCGACAAAGAGGCCGAGTCTATAGTGTTTAGAATTTTTGTCTGTCTATCTGTCTGTCTGTCTGTCTGTGATGAAATTTGATATGATGATAGCTAGTTATCCGATTCAGGATATAGGATACTTCTTACTGCTGAAAAATATCTCATTTCTGAGATATCTAAATATATAAACGCCAAAGGTTACTCACTCACTCACTCACTCATCAAGAAATATCGAAAACCGCTTGAAGTATAAAGTTCAAATTTGGCATAGAGGTAGTAGTATAGTTAGGAAACATACGCTAAGAACGGATTTTGCAACAGGACCGGATTAAGGAAGTTTAAGGGCTCTCACAAGTTTGTATGAAATTTTTATTGCTGTACTACCCACTTGAAATTTAGCAAGTTTAGAGTAGGAGATATTAGCTAAGAAAGAATTCTATGTCAGCCTGGACTAATGGTTCTCGGAAGTTTATTTGAAATCCTGAGCTTTTGTACCTGCAAATTGGTAGAGAGATAGAATATAGTTTAAACATCAGCCGTCAACTGATTTTACAACAGAACCGGTTTAAGGAAGCTTAATCGATTTCGCAACCCTGTGTTCAACAAATATTTATTAATGACATATACAATACAACAAACATCATCATCATCATCCGAGCGTTTGTCCCGGTTGCTGCCGTGGCTTTCACCTCAGAGCTCGGGGTCCGCTTTACTAGTCATCCGTCTCCACTTCGGCCGATCTTGCGCATCCATGTGAGTCAGTCCATTGGCACGCATGTCAGCCATTACGACGTCAAGCCAGCACTTCTTGGGCCTGCCCCTCTTTCGAGGTCCCGGCGGGGGTGCCATGGCTAGACATCTGTTACCCACGTAGCTTGCCGGTCTACGCGTTACGGGGCCGTACCAACGTAAGCGACATTCCTGCAATTTGTCTGCTATGTCACGGACATGAAGGCTACCACGGATGCGGGAATTACGCACGCGGTCTTTCCGCGTGACCCCACACATCCATCGCAGCATCTTCATCTCCGTGACACGCAGTTCTTGCTTGTGTCGCTCAAGCACGGGCCACGCTTCGCTGCCATATAAAAGGACAGGTCTAATGATGGTTTTATAGATCTGTCCCTTCAGTTTGACCGGCATTTTGGGTTCACAGATGACACCACTCACCTCACGCCATTTAGCCCAAGCTTCTGAAATGAAGTATGGACCCTAAGTATTTAAACTGGTCCGTGCGCTCGACCATGTTTTCGCCTATGCGAACGGACAAGCGGTCGTTGGAGTTGCAGGCCAGGTACTTGGTCTTCGCCACATTCAGTCTAAGACCACCGTTCTTAAGCGATCTCTTCCAACCCTTTACGCGTCTCTCAAGGCGGTTCCTGTCCGAGTCTGCCAGTGCAATATCGTCCGCGTACATGAGCAACCACGGGGGTTGCTCATGTGCATCTCTGATGCTGGCGGATAGTTCGTCCAATATCACACTGAACAGAAACGGACTGAGAACCGAGCCTTGATGTACTCCGGTGATGGGAAAGGGAGTCGTATCGCCAACAGCCGTCCTGACCACAGACTCGGAATTCAGGTACATTTCTCGAACTATGTCAATATAAATTTCTGGTACCCCTTTGGACCTCAGTGCCCACCAGATCATCACGCGAGGAACACAGTCGAAGGCCTTTTGCATATCTAAAAAGAGGAGGTGCAGAGGCGTATTCTTCGATCTGTATTTCTCCATGACGGTCCTTAGGGCAAAAACAGGGTCCATGGTGCCGCACCCAAGGCGAAATCCATATTGACAATCCGAGATCGTGCACTCCTGCCGGATCCGGGAGTCCACAATCCGCTCAAAGAGCTTCATGGTGTGGGACATGACCTTAATGCCCCGATAACCGCTACACTCCTGCACCGATCCCTTGCCTTTGTAGATTGGCGTAATAATACTCAGCCTCCATTGGTTCGGGATTTTACCGGTCAGGAGTGCGCGGTTAAAGAGGTCAGTAAGAACGCCCACACCACGCAGGCCTAAGGTCTTCCAGGCCTCAATTGGGACTCCGTCGGCACCGACAGCTTTCCTATTCTTCATGTAGCGAAGGGCTAGCTGCACTTCTTCAGGCGTTATCGGGAGCACGAGTCCTTGGTTCGGAGGGAGATCTGGTGGGCTCACTACTTCGTGCTGCTGGTTAAGCAGCTCGTTGAAGTATGAGCGCCATCGCCCTTTCACCGCGAGGTCCTCGCATAACAGGTCACCGCTAGAGTCCTTTATACAGCGGCACTTGGAAATATCCAGTGCCGCTTTGACTCGGGACCGTGCCAATTTGTAGACGAGCTTCTGCCCCTCAGACGATTCCAACTTGTCGTATAACGGTTGCAAGTCGTCTTGTCTGGCTCTGGCTACAGCTCTCTTGGCGGCCCTTTTCGCAGTCCTGTATGCGTCGCGGTCTTCAGGGGATCTGGACGCTAGCCACTTTTTGAAGAGTGTCTTTTTCGCTCTGACCTCCCCCTGGACTGTGTCGTTCCACCACCACGTCTCCTTGTCACACTTGCGCCCGCCCCTGGACGTGCCAAGCACCGCCTTAGCCGCCTCCGTGATAGCCGCCTGAATCCTATCCCAGTGTTGCTGGGTCGATTCGCCATCAACCGCGGTGCACTTGTCAACAACGGCTGAGGCAAACTCCTTGACCCTTGATTCAAGCCGCCACCACCGAGTCTGGCGTCGGCAGCGCTCGACACGTTTCTCCACGTGCTTCACGCAGAGGTCCATGACAAGGAGGCGGTGTTGTGCAGAGAGACTCTCACCGGGTATGACCTTGCAGTTTGCTACTCTGCTGATGTGGTGCCTCCTAGTTAACAGGAAGTCGATCTGAGTGGCGTGCCTCCCGCTCTTGTAGGTGATGAGGTGCTCGTGTTTCTTTTTGAAAAACGTGTTCACGATAGCTAGGTCGCTGGCCGCACACGTCGTCAGGATTTCATTTCCTTCTGCGTTGTGGCTCCCGTACCCAAAACCACCGTGAACACGCTCAAAGCCCCCGCTCACCTCGCCCACATGACCGTTCAGATCACCACCCAGTACATCTCCCTGGAACAACGGTATGTCGCGTAGCACATCTCCGAGTCGATTCCAAAACGACGCCTTTTCAGTGTCGCTACAAACAGCCTGTGGCGCATAGGTACTCACGAGGTGAGTTACCACCCCCTCGATAAGAGCTAGAGAGATATACAATACAACAAACATAAAATTATAATTAAATTCAAAAGAAGATAGGTATTAATATTTTTTTACAATAACATTTACGTAGGTAAGTAGTTTCATCCAGTTATTGCTCGAATATGTTTTGTATTTGACTCTGAGACCTCTCTGTCGCTTTTTCGAGGTAAAACAGTTTCTTATAGTACGTTAAATCTTGGATTGATTCAAATATCACGATACGATACTAAATCCCAGACAATATTTTAGCAGGCAACCCCGAAATTGTTCAGGAGGTAAGTAATTATAAACGTTACTGCATCATAGAAATCAATGAAATCAAGCGAATAGACAAAGAAAAGTTCAACCAGGTCAGATCCCGACTTGTTGAATAAATTGTTCTAACGAATGCAAGCACTACACTACTCTCGAAGTTGATCGAAGTTTAACGAATTATTTTATGATGTTTGTGAATTATTTTTAAATTTCACACGAAAATTTTATTAGTATTTTATATACAACTAAAAATTACAAGAAAACTTAACAATATATACAAAGCCAATGTACACTTAGTTATTACTGTACAAGTCGTGTCCTTGTGGAATAGTGGCAAGAATGCTAGCCGCATTCCCCCGCTGAATGGCAATGCCTATTCTTTGGGCGAAAATGAACCAGCTCTCCTGTAACCAGTGGAGGCGATAAGACAAGGTGTTATGTCTTTTAAAAAGTCCTTAGCACTTTGACTCCATGGGCCAAGGGTTACTATAGCAAATGGTATAAAAGTATAATTTCGACTAAGGGAGGCATCTTTACGTAACTTGAGAAGTTCAGCCTTCTTCGCCGCAGCCCCCACTTTAGACACCGTCTCCCTGACATAGGAGGGGGCCAATGTGTCGACGCATGTAACGTCCCACATTAACGCCCGTCCCCTTTCCCAAGGAACTAGCGACAGACCATTAGGTCTCTTGCCATCATCTCGACTTATTCAAGAAGGCTCAATGACATAAAAAAAATGGTGGCAAGAGCCCTTTTGATGGTATTATATTTAGGGAACCGTGACGAAAAAGTTTACCTGAACTTCTTCTTCATATAACTACATCATCTTTATCTTTACTTCTTTATTATTAATTTTCAAGTGGTAGTGCCATGCTTGTTACCCTCGGGTAGCAGCTGAATGGGCCGGCACGCCCCGTATAGTACCACTCTCTCACAGAAGACCGGCGTGAAGTGGCAGCTATGCTGTCGCGTTTCGTCCGGTGAGTGAGAGTCCGGGAGGCCCACTCCCCACCCCTCCTCCCGTCCTTCTCCCTCCTCCCTCCCTCCCTTTCCTGAAAGGCCGGCAACGCATCTGCAAGCCCTGTGGTGTTGCAGATGTCCATGGGCGGAGGTGATCACTTACCATCAGGTGAGCCTCCTGCCCGTTTGCCCCCTTTGTCCCATAAAAAAAAAAAAAAAAAAAAAAAAAAAAACTAGCAACTCACCCCCGCTTCGCTCGGGTTCGTCCCTGGGTACCCCTTTAGTATATCCATTCTTCCATACAAACCCCCGCTTTTTTCATCCCCGTTTTTTATCCTTGGGAAATGCATTGACGCATACCACCGTAAACAGGTAGTAATATGAGACTCAACGGCAAGTCAGTACTACCCACTAAAACCCAAGTACGCGTCAGCCGTCTCAATAGGACCGCAGCATCGCTTATGCATTCAACTACAGCGCCCCGACGGCCCGGCAGGTCTGCCGGAGCAGACCATACAGCCACGGGGGCTTTCCACAGTCCACTGTGCTATTCAGAGAAGTATCAGGAGCAACCGCAAGATACATACAAATTTTCATCAAAATCTGTTCAGTGGTTTTCTCATGATGCGGTCACATAGTCAGACAGACGAAAAATCTAATAATAGGCCTTTTTATTCTAACACAATCCACGTCAGAATTGGTAATCGATTACTTCTAATTCTTGACGAAAATAAAACACAGAATTTCATCCAGTGATCGCACAAGTTTTACGAAAAGTTGCTCGTATAAATGTGTAGAATTTAGAACGGATTCAAAGTGAAAAACATCCTGGCTGCTGAAGCCTAGAGTCCAAATAACCTTTAAACAGGTGGCCCTGTCAGGTTATTCCGCAACAAATCGGTCGCCAGAGCCTCGTTCGTTATCTAGCTGGGGGTACCCGTGCAGTTGACGTTGACTTTGGAGGCCGACTAGTTGTTAGTGTCGCCCCTTATCCCCCGTGAATAGTAATCTACTGAACTGTTTAACAACCACGAAATTGTAACCTATAGATGGCAAATAAATGTTATACTTTCACTAGCGACTCACCCTCGCTTCGCTCGAGTTCGCCTCTAGATTTAGCGCGCGTGAAGCCGTGCGTTCCCCTAGTAAATGTAAACAATAACTTGACAAATTATACGCTTAAACCTTCCTAGAGAACTAACTAACTCTATCCATTGTTAAAAACAGTATGAAAATCGGTGCAGTAGTTTTTGAGTTTATCGCGAACAGACAGAACGACAGACAGACAGTCAGACGTGGCGGAGGACTTTGTCTTATAATATGTAGCCCAATGAAACCCATTGCAGAGCAAGGGCCTTTGGAAATAATTTGCTACGAGCCCCGCGATTGCTTAATCCGGCACTGCTCTAAATATAACACAAAATCCTAATTCATGATGAAAGCTCAACCATAAAAACGAAGGAAAACATTCCTTCAATTTTTAACACTTGCAAAGTAAATAAAACTATCTTCTGGGAGTGTCCCGTGACGATGATTGCTGTAAAGCATTCGAAACGTCGGGAACCAAAAATTGAAATAAATCCGCGAAAAAAATCCGAAAAGGTAGTTAGGTAGTCATTTATAATGTCAAATATTCGCGTAAACCTAAGTTGTAATTAATTATATTATATCATATCTTCATCTTTACTTCAGATATTAACTTATCTACATTTAATGATAAAGACATATTAACATGACTACCTCGGTGGTGTAGTGGCTAGCATGTACGGTCGCACACCGGGAGGTCCTGGGTTCGAGTCCCGGGTCGGGCCAAGTTTAGTTATTGAATCTTTCTGTTTCGAAGGCTCAGTAACAGCCCGGAGTTGGGAAGTTGGCGGTGTTTCACCCCCATGCCTCGGAGAGCACGTAAAGCCGTCGGTCCTGCGCCTTAACTCTCAGTGGTCGTGTCGAGCATTCGTCCCACCGGAATATGAGAGTGATAAGGAACAGAGAGTGCACTTGTGTTTGCGCGTACACTCGTGCACTATAATATGTCCCGCGCCGTTGGCTAGTCTCAATGAGATTGGCCGCCGTGGCCGCAATCGGCCGGGAGGACATTATTAACATGAGTATATGTAAATAGGTACAGTGTTTCGTTAGTTTGTATAGTTTGAAATTTATGCATGAAGTAAAACTCTAACTGAATCCAATCTTTACATTCAATATTTTTTGCAAAGCTGATTAAAATAGTAAATTTATTAATAATAAGAAGGCCTATTATTAGATTTTTTGTCTGTCTCTCTGTGACCGCATTACGAGAAAACCACTGGACAGATTTTGATGACAATTGGTATAATGAGAGCTGATTATCCGGGTTAATATACGATTATGACGAGCGGATCGAGACTGAGTCTCTAGTACTCGTATATTATCAAACCACTACACTTGACTTGTCCTTTTTTATAAGAAAAATATCTTAGAGCTCAAGCCTATCCAATTTTTTTCAATTTTTTCGTTTACAAAGAAAAGTTTACAGACTATAATACCTGGACCTATAATCCCCTATATCGATATATCAAATAAATCAGGTTTTCTTTTTCAAATTCATTTAAATTGAGTTCTCTTTAAAATCAATCCTAAAACCTGTATGGTTAATTTCATTATTCCAGAAGTTCTAGAACATAATGCAGTATCAGGACTAAGACTTTGCGTCTTATATTAATTGGTATACCAAAAATAGCTAAATAAATATTAGATAAACAAACCTGTAAGGATATTTGAGAAATTATTAGCCGAAATGGGGTATCTATTGAGGCGGCAAGCAAATTTCCGGCTAACGGGGAGCTTAGGCCCGTTCTTATTAAACCTCTGAATGCTACGATCGACTCTCCGGACATTTAATCCTCTCTTTTGACGAATGGATCACCAGCAAATTGATTCTTTTGTTTTTTTGCTTCTATTGATCAAATATTTGTCATTTCATGAGTTTTATTACGTGAAATGAATTTGGACTTACGTACTATTACTATTTGGGTTTGTTGATTAGTTTGTCTTGTTTTATCGAGTTTTGTTATTAAATATAAGATAAAATCTGGTGGTAAAATAGGGTCCCATCTCTTGATGAACTTAAAACCACTGTCTTTAATATAATAGATAAAAATCTATATCTATCTTTATTTATTGAGCGGAACTCTTATTCTTTTTTTGTAAATAGAGTAGAGTACTCCTTATAACATCAGCTAT
Source organism: Boloria euphrosyne (assembly GCA_951802675.2). Taxonomy (NCBI): domain Eukaryota; kingdom Metazoa; phylum Arthropoda; class Insecta; order Lepidoptera; family Nymphalidae; genus Boloria; species Boloria euphrosyne. The sequence goes on from OX637887.1 coordinate 12,198,028, forward strand.
GTGCCAGTGAAAGTCTCATTTAAACCTGTTCAGCTATTACAGAGATTAGTGGGAACAAACAGACAAATAAACATAATATGCAGTATAAAGTTATGTTTATGTCCCAAAGACACACTTCAATTTAATTTATCTATCTATAGATCATTGATAAAGATTGAAATCATTATTTTTTTCGCTTGTCCAAAGTCCGTAACTTGGCCGAAATATAATTAAGGACAAATGTGCTGATAAATATAAATAATTATTTTTAAATCAAATAGGCTTATGAAAGAATATAAACTATTTATCAAGTTTAAGATAAGAAAAACTAATCGACATGGAATAAAGAATGCCAAAAATATCTTTTTTCTTCTTAAGAAACAATCTTATTCACCTAAAAGCTGTCTCCTTCTGAAATCTCTAAAAACGTGCTTAAACCACTATTCACGTTCCATTCCAATTAAGTCTATACAATAAAGATTAACGAAGAGAGTGTTTCGGTCGAAAAATCCGCGAAGCGTCGCAAACCCATCTGAAAATACCCTTAATCCGGACCACAGAGTAGTATTTACCATAAGCCCCTGTTATCGGCAGTGCATGGACCTTACGGTACAGTCAGCAATATAATGCTGTGAATGCTGAAAGTTTTATATAGAGCTATAGCTATTCTACACGAAAATCTTCTACTTCATTTCAATAATTTCTGGCAGTATTAATATAAGGTATTTTAGTTACTATTTAAGGTATTTTAAACTATTTTAGTTAAAGTAAAGGTTTTAGACACTAAAATACACGCGTACAAGTACCGTATTGCCATATAAAATACATAATTATGAAACGCAAAAATTTGGAAAAATTAAAAAATCTCAATATATTCAACCTTTTATATTAATTAAAGATAAATATATATGCCATAAACAAACATACAGAAAAAGTCACTGAAACCAACTAATATGTCAACAATTTAGAACTAATAAAGCGGTAAAGTCAAAGGGACCGCGCCCAGTCTATAGATAATGCAAAATCTTCTCCAAACAATTACAATAATGGTGGCCAAGTTTGCTACCCTTATGTTAATAGTTTAAGCCCGAGATGGATTGTTAACGGTCAGTCGATTTAACCCCCAGAGGATAAACTAAAAAGTGGCGGACTTTACTAACAATAACCTGACCGACTACAAATCTGCCGAAATGACAGCGTTAAGTTATAGACGAAAGAGTTTACAGTGTTTTTGTATCTTTATCTGTAGATATATTAATTTTACTATTTATCTAAATAAAGAGAAAAAATATTATTTTTATAAAAATAGGTTGAGACGTAAAATAGTTTTTTAGTTCGTCTGTTTCTTACGAACGTGTACCTAGGTACGTATATAGGTTATAGCATTGCGGTAAAACTTGTGAATACTTATATAACAGGATTTAGACAGTAAAAAAGGCTTTAATTATATTTTTTCAGCCGTTACTGTCCCACTACTGGGCAAAGGACTTTCTTCTGTTAACACTGTTTTTTGCAATAAGTTGCCAGTCATACGCTTATTATATAACATGAGGCTTATTGACTTTGACATAAATACAACTAGTAGATAAATTATGTGAATGTATATATGTGTGTCACCAGGGCGAAGTCTAGACCGAATCTCATTATCGTCCAATTATGCTAAGTAACTGATTACAGCTAAGGAAAAAAGTCGGGAAATCTATTTCTGAGCGAAAATAGCAATTTTGAAGTCCACCGACCCGCATTTTGCGAGCGTGATAGATGAGGGCCTGATCCCCTCAAATAAACGGAAGGCCCAGCCCAGCAATGGGAATACGAAAATGAAGTTCTTGAAGTTCAGTATAGAAGACTTAATACCAGCCGACTCTTAAACTTGTACCACACTATATTTACCCTTGATACGCGCAAAAATGCCCCTCGTTCGACCCGCATTAGTCACGCTATCTACCTTCGACTAATGTGCTACCTAATAAATATTGTAAAATGATAACCGCCAAGCACAGAGGCTGAGATAGCCGGAATTATAGGGACCCATGTTATCTGCATAGGGTAATGTTAACGATCGCACCTGTTTTCATAGCTTTTACATGTTTTGGTGCCCGAAGGTGTTTCTGTGTTGTACTAATATTATGAAGATGAACAGTTTATAGAGGATGAGATAAATGGCAAAACTACGAAATTTAAATTCTGGTGGGATTTAAAAGGTAAGGTGAGGTTACAAATAACTTTATTCTTAAGTTAAGGATTTCCAGGTGTGAAATGGAGGATTTGAACCCACTTCAGTCGGTTTCCGAAGAGAGCGCAGTACCAATGCACTCTGATCACACTTATGTATGAGCAAGCAATACGAGTATAATATTATGTACATACCTAATAAGACAAACTACTCCCTCTCGCTTCACTCGTATGTATACTTAGCGTAAAACAAATATATAGCATAGTAGTAGGGGAGCCCATGATGCTAAATGTGGATTTAATCGAGCGTCGCGGAAACCTATAAGATATTGTAGATTAGATAATTGGAAGAGTAAATGGTCCTATAATGTTTCCACTTTCAGTGGTGGGAGAAGCGTCTACAGACTTTCCAATTTATAAAAAAAACACAATGTCATGGAATACTCAAGCGTATCAGATATTAATATTTTTCATACTTAACATGTCTCTGATAAAAAATATATAATATTAACCTGCCGATTTGCGAGGTGGGGTCATGGCTGTTATTTGAACCCTATAGATGCTCCCATTTCTTAAACTGACCATTTGAAAGTGACGAATGCTCGCAGCGAATTGCTAAAAATGAAAAAAAAAACTTGATATACTTAGCCTACTGAAGGTTAATCATGATGTGTCAATCATATTGTCCACTACTTAATTTGACGAATATTTTGAGGGAGTAATCTGACAACTACTTAGAAAAAAATTAAACCATGAGGAATCTTTTAAAAGATAGATCTTCTTCACAGAAACATTTCATATCATTATCATTCATATTATCAAAATAACAAAAGATATTACTCAACAAATTTGATTTACAAAACCATCATCTTATTACAAGCAAGCCGGAGCGGAGCTCTGCTTGCGGAAATCGTAGGATTATATGTTTTTGTTATTCTGGTATCTAACATGTCATTTAAACGTCTAAAGTATAAATAATTAATTCAAAAAATAGAAGATCTTTATAATATAAAGATTTAAACATTTCGTTTATACGAGAGTAATTACTTCAATGAGAGACTTTATCTATTGTCTTTTTCTTTAATTTTCGCTTACGTTTTTTTTTCGTCTTGAGATATACAATTCTATGTTAATCAATTAACATGTGAATCAACTAACTTTTTTATGTAAAGTTTTTATTACAATGACTTGCACATTTTGCAAATATATATCGTGTCCCCAAGCATAGTAAGGTTTCTAAAGTTAATTCTGCGGACGCGGTAATATATAGCGACCCGCGCGCCGGCCGGACGGTATCAACATACATTACGAATTAATTTTTCTATCTCTTCTTGCTAAGAGCTCCTCGCCTCGATATATCTTCGTCTTAATGATTTAGCTTCATGCCTTTTTGCCTTGTTTTTCTATGGCTGTTTCGGCTTTTACTAACTTAGCTCGAGTCAATTATGTCTGAATAAGTACAACCATTTTGTACTAATAAAAAAATTAAAGTAACGTGCTCACACTTTTTTTTCATTAATGTTTGACATATTAGATTTTTTAGCTGATTTTATCGTGATTATATTTAGATTTTTGGTTACCTACCTTTTGGTTTCATAGTTTTATAGTGTGTACTGGAATTAGTATTTAGCCATTTTTTATTTTCCCACTTCTGGCCTGGGCTGGGAAGCCCATACGAGGGCAGGATCACGTCTTAGTCCACCATGCTCGCCAAGTGTGTGTTGGTGGACTTCACATATCTTTCGAACCACTCAGACATGCGGGTTTCCTCACCCTTTAGCCTCATACTATTTCTATCTCCTTTGAGATATTTCTTAAAAAATTATTACGAAAAAAATGAAAAATGATTATGTAACTTCAGCAAATTACAAAGATAAAAAAAATTATATACAATTCACATTTCCTTAAAACAATTATCTCTCCAATTTAGATAAAGTTAGTGAACAGTCATTATCGTGGGTTTAGTTTAGAGCGTAACCTACGACCCTAATTTAATAATGAATTAATTGTGATCACGTGTCATGCTAATTGTTGTTATTTAGATTAGGTATTAAACTTTGTACCTACAAAGATACTTGTAAATATAAATATGTTGGGACATTATTACAACAGCGCCATCTAGTTCCGCAGTAAGCTACGTAACGTGCTTGTGTTACGGATACCTGATAGTTGATAAACTACACATATAAATTTTAAATACATACATATTATAAATATAGACACCCATGACTGGAGTACAAACATTTGTGCTCAACAAATGAACGCCCCCAGCGGGACTCAAACCCGCGACCGCTGGCGCAGAAAGTAGGGTCACTACCAACTGAGCCAAACGAATCGTCATAATCGTCATAGTCGTCATGTATAATGTAAATGAAACTATCTTTTCGGATTTTGTCACGGATTTATTTTAATTTTTGGTTCCCAACGTTTTGAATGTTTTACAGCAATCATGGTCACGGAAGAGACAGTGCTTACCCACAATTTACAAAATAAAATAAAATGGCACCAAAGTATTTTTTTAATATATTATAAATATGGCATTATTACTTAATTTTACTTGAATTTTCTTTTTTATTATAATTAAGCTAAAAATTTTATAGATTCAGCCCCTGTTTCGACAATAATTACTATTTCAATAACAGTTTTCCAAATACTTCATGTACAGATTCAACTAAGATAGAATTTTATCAATACTCGTATAATATATAGATTATTATATACGCTGTCTATCTCATTTCCGTTCTATTTATGTTAGCTTAGCTATCACCGTACTAAAAGCAAGAAGGACCCTGACCTTGAAAAACGTGGCAAAACTGCGATTACACAACCGTACCGACAAATACATGTTGTCTCTTTTACTCCTGAGTAAAACTAAACAGACAGAATATTGTTTCAATTGAGAATGGTGTGCGCTTACGCCTTTCAATGTGAATACAATTTAGAGCGATCGGAGTACTGTAGGGCTCTTCTTGCTTTTAGTTCGGTGTTAGTAATAGTATTATTATCTGTGGCTAGTCGTAGGTGCTCGTTCGTTACGTTGTCATCCATTAGTGACAATGAAGTGCCACAAGCATATAATAGATGGCGCTGTACTTCACAGTCACCATGAGAATAGTAAAAAAAGGATCTAATATGCCTCCCTTATTCAAAATTATATATTTTTGAAAAGAAACCCTTGGCCCATGGAGTCAAAGTGCTAAGCACTTTTTAAAAGACTTAACACCTCGTCTTATCGCCTCCACTGGTGACAGGGGAGCTGGCTCATTTTTCGCCCAAAGAATCGGCATTGCCATTCACCGGGGGAATGCAGCTAGCATTCTTGCCACTATTCCACGCGGACACGACTTGTACAGTAATAATTAAGTGTACATTTGCTTTGTATATATAGTTAAGTTTACTTGTAATTTCCTTTATTGTAAATAAATATTGTTCATTTACTTCTTATTAAAAAAAAAGGATTTAAGTAATATTTTCTACGAAATTGTATTTATTCATCATCCTTATCTAAATGTAAAAATTAAATATTAATACAAATTGTTAAAGTTGATTCCGAGTTGCACAAAATAAGTTAACATTACGTATATTTTGTGGTACAAAAATTTCGCATAAAATATTTAATAATTATAAGTTACAATAAAAGTCTTCAGTAAAATAGCAGATGGTATATTTTATTTTACTTTAACTTAATAAAATACCTACTATGTAGTAGGGTACAAACATAGTCTATGCGAGTTAGATTGGCAATATACATTTGAACAACCTAAATATCAAGTACATACTTAGTATTGGATGAATGGAAATATTATTTGGACAAAAAACAATAATCTATATCCATACTAATATTATAAATGCGAAAGTAACTCTGTCTGTCTGTCTGTCTGTCTGTCTGTCTGTTACCTTTTCACGCCTAAACCACCCAACCGATTTTGCTGAAATTTGGTATGTAGATAGTTTGCATTCATGAGAAGGAAATAGGCATATTATTTTTTGGAAATTCAACCCCTAAAAGGGTTAAAAGGGGTGGCAAAGTTTGTATGAGAAAAATATTTTTATTGCACATTTTTGCATGAAACTTTGAATTAATGCTTTTTAGTACAAATGATGAAACACGTATTTCAGGGTTTTTCGAAATTCACCCCCATTGGGGGTTAAAGGAGGTGGCTAAGTTTGTATGGGAAATTTAATTCTATTGAAATATTTTGCGTGAAACTGAAATAATGCTCTGCAATACAAATTATGAGATACATATCTAAGCGTTTTTTGAAAATCAACCCCTATGGGGGTTAACGGGGGTGGCACAATTTGCGTAGGAGAAATATTTAACAGTAATTTTTACCATAAGTCCATAACAATGAACCACGTACATCAGTTTATCATTAACGAAAAACACACAAAGAAATTATGATACACATAGTAGCAAAATTGGTTAAAAATAGGAAATAAGTTTTAGAAAGCGCAGCAGTGGCGGCACGGCAGGATGCTACACAGTAGTTTTCAGAAAAGAGGGCCAGAACTTTAAATGGGGAATCAGTCCTTGGTACATTATAAGTAACAGTATATAAGCAAAAATTTTTATTTTATTCACTCTTAGCGCGAGCGACGCCGCGGGCACCGCTAGTAATATATAAAAATGAATGGCTTGTCGTTAGTCTCGCTAAAACTCGAGAACGGCTGGACCGATTTGGCTAATTTTGGTCTTGAATTATTCGTGGAAGAGCAGAGAAGGTTTAAAAGGTGAATAAAAAAGAAAAAAACAGTTTTTATTCTTCGATTGAGGCAGTACGAAGTCTGCCGGGTCAGCTAGTACGTAATAAAAACCAATACTAATATTATAAAAAATATTTATTACAATCTCAATGGACACTAATCCAAGTCTGCCGTTTCTCGTGACCTACGTCTTCAATACGACTTTGCTCTAAGTCTAAGCTAGCTTTCACATCTCTTCCCGACAAAGCCTGACACAAAAAATAATCTGGTTGAAGAAATCGCATATACAACATAGTCGCATCAATAAAATAATACTTATTACTAAAAAGGTACATGGACTTCAAAATCACTTTAATTAATTATTCCACCCTTACAAACTGTTTTTTTTAACTAGTGTGACTTACCCAAGCTTCGCTCGGATATTTACATCGCGTAACATACGCATTTTTTTACATAAAATTGAGTACTTCCTCATTAGTGAAGTCGTTTAAAACTCTTAAAGAAGTATGCTCAAAAGATAGATAATTTATAGTGAGAATTAATGTAGTAATATTAATTGTAATTAAAATTTAATTTTATATAAATAAATTATTTTTTTATAAATTTAATTAAAATTGTAAAATAATATTTTTACTCAATCTTCTTTTCTTCTATATTTGGCATAGACTTCTCGGAGATACAACAAGGAGTCGGAGGTCCAGAGTGGAGAGTAGGAGAACTCCTCGTCGATGACGAAGGAGTGAGGAGACGATTTGTTCGTTGGTATCCACTTCACTGGTAACAGATCAGTTATTTGTGGGGTGGGATCCCTGAAAGCAAAATCAGTATTTAAGTATTATTTATATCAATATAACATGGTGTGTTTCTTCAATTGAGAGACGCAATTTTTAGGTCTCTTTAGCATTTTTTCATATTAATTTTATAATATCTCATTTCACGCATTCTTAATAAACTATTTGTATTCAATTTTCGTATTTATATAATTACTCAGCTTTTTTAAATGTTTTAATACTGGGCACTAGCCTCGATTCAGTACAAGGTGGACCAAGCCATAGTCCACCACGCTGGCCGAATGTGCTTTAGCAGAGTTCACATGTCTTTCAAAAATTTATTAGGTTCTTTCTACGGTTTTCTCTGATCTCTCATTCCTTCAACGTAACACAAGAGGTTATCACGTGAGAAATCAGTAATTGAAAACATCCAATTCGTATCTGCTCCTTGAACTTTGTTCCAATCGAGCGCTTCCACTAGACCGCTAGTGCCTTATTTTAACGTATGTTTTTCCTTAATGCTTAATTTTCCGAATTAATTAACTTTAATATTACTATTGTTGATGCTGTACTCCTATTATTAATTCTGTACGTATATTACTAACGTCTTCACGCCGAATTGTCTAAGCTAATTTGGATGAAATTTACTGAAAAAATAGATTAAAGTTTGAAGTAACCTATAGGTTACTGTAAATAAAAAAATGTAACGAAATATGGCGGTGCCTGTATTCTTTTATAGTAAATCTAAAACGAAATCGGGGAGTCATTGGATAGCTAGTTTTTTACTAAATATATCAATAAATGGACATAAATATATCACATTTTACAAATATTGATAGATCATACAACCATTTTTATTTTTTAATTTTCATATAAGTAACATTTACTTTTCTCCGCCATCTCTGAGAAAAAAATATTATGAAGTTATGCCTCATCTCGATTATATTTAATATTCGAATTTCACATCCTAACAAGGTTTTATATCGATACTATTAGAAGCAGATTAAAATCGATACTGATATCAGGTACGTACTACGTATGTAGTAAGTAACAAGCTCGGTTAAAATAGCAGCGTGTTGGAAAATATCACATAATATCCTGCATAACCTTTATCTTTTACAGTTTTAACCTAAAGCTGTTTTTTGCAGCGTAATAAATATAAGTTTTATGATCTATACTCGTATTACAAAGCTGAAGAGTTTGTTTGTTTGAACGCGCTAATCTCAGGAACTGCTGGTCCAAATAGAAATTTTTTTTTTTGTTGGACAGTTCGTTAATCGAGGAAGGTATATATTATATCACGCTACTACCAATAAGAGTGGAGCATCAATGAAAAATGTTGCAAAAACGGGATCATAAATATTCTTTTCGAGAGCTTTAGTTGCGTGCGCTGCGTAAACGGTAAAAAAATATGCAAAAATAATTTAATACGGAATTGTTCTTGTAGAGATTCGTCATAATTAGATTTTTTTATATGTGTGTGGATTAATATTTATGTACATGTAATAAAATTTTATTGAGGAAAATACATGTGTCTCTTTATTTCCATAAAGAAACAAAGTTTCAAATTTATTTTACGTCGTACAAAATTGCTTCGTCTAAAAAGATTATAAAATAATATTCTAGCTAGTGCTCTTTTTTAGTGTATCTATATATATATAAAAATGAATTGCTGTTCGTTAGTCTCGTTAAAACTCGAGAACGGCTGGACCGATTTGACTCATTTAGGTATTGAATTATTCGTGGAAGTCCAGGGAAGGTTTAAAAGGTGAATAAATATGAAAGTTGTGCGGAAAATTAGGAAATTAAAAAAAAATCTTTATAGCATTAATGGCGTTTGACGTATCATGTTATAACGTTGCCATGGTGCGTGCAATGGTAATTAAATCAGCGAATACATACTGGGAGGTGCGAAGTAAATGTTGTTTTGCGAATGCGTAAAAAAACATTTCACCGGGAGGAAAAGTTTATAAAAATTTTATATGTGGACAGAACAACGTCTGTCGGGTCCGCTAGTCTAATAATAAAATTGTTTATCTCATGGAAATATATACTCGGGCTATGTACAAACAAAAATGTTCGTACCTTTATTAAACCAAAATTACATCTGAGTGAATTTGTCATAAGTAATCGTAATTTTCCCATACTTAAAAATATTTATATATTATAATATAAGTTACATAATGGTGATGTGAGTAATTTAATTTTAATTATACAGTACCAAATAATGAAAATACGTACAGCGCTTACACACTAATGGTATCTTTGTATTTTTTGCTAAAACAAACAAACAGACAAACAGATATATGAATTTCGACTCACAATTAACATGTATATAATGACCTTTGAGACGTCTAAAACCTCTAATTTTCTGCTGTGACTGTGATTGCTGTTAAAGCATCCGGAACATAGGGAACAAAAAATCAAAATACGCAAAAAATCGCGTGCTACTAAAAAGTATAAGCCAAAACATATTTTATCATAATTATTTTTCAAGAAATCGAGTGCTATTATAAAAAACTAGTGACAATGGATCTGAAGAACGTATTATAATGCTAATACATAATAAGATACGTACCCGTATTTTGCAAAATTTGCCCACATTGTTGTTACTCTATCAATCATCTTGTTCTCAAAAAAATTTGGGATTAATAGCTGATCAAAAACATAGAAAATGTCATCAGCATGTGTGGCTCCTTTTATTTTGTTTAAGCCAAAATATAGAGTAAGCTTCAAAAAATTTCTCCATCCATCGTATGAAAAAATGTAACTGTACACTGGATACCCATTTGATTCTAATAAAAGCTCAGTCTCTTCTAGTGTTGCATAAGACAAATAAACTTCACCATGAAACCTCGAAAGATTAATCGAATTCTCTATTGATATATTTTTATCACCCATATAAAATTCCATTAACTTATTCCCAATTTCTTTACGTATTTCTAATGGTACATGTAAGTTCTTTGGTATAGATTTCTCGAAAACTATCTTTGGTATTGTTGTTTCATTTTCCATATTAACAAATAATAAACCTTCTTCGTTAGTAACACCAATTATGGCGGGAACTTTGTTATATTCTCCTTTAGACAGCAGATTATACGGTAAATCTGTTAAAAATGGTTCTTCGCCTTCAATCTCATGTTCCACGCAAGGTGTATGAAGTAATTCTGATATAATTATGTTATTTTCTCTCCTTGGTACTCTATTCACTATGAGATCTCTATCAGATGTGTTCATTAATATTTCGTAAATTTCATAGGGATCTTCTGTAGTATACCCCATAACTTTAGTCAGCAGACTTGCCATATAAATTGGCCTAAATTGTAACGACCATGGGGATAACGAGGAGCCACTTTGTAAAATAACCTTGTGGAATAGATCTTTTGACATTGGAGATAGCATGTGGAATGAAATAGATGTTGCACCAGCACTTATTCCAAACAGAGTGACGCTACTGGGATCTCCTCCGAATTCTTTAATGTTACGTTTTATCCACTTAAGAGCGGCTACTTGATCTTTCATTCCAGCATTTCCCGGGGCTTCTTTGATTCTTAAACAGATGAATCCTTGAGTTGTAAGTCTGTAATTAATTGAGACGAGAATAACACCTTTGCTAACTAAATAACGTGGACCGTGCACGACTCGGGTGTTGGAACCTTCATAGTAGGCTCCTTCATGTATATAGACCATGACTGGGTACTTTGATGTAGGCGTAGCATCCATTGGCGTATAAATATTTAAAATTAGGCACTCTTCCTGTCCAACAAGCCAAGTTGCACCTATCCTTTGTAAGCATCGCACATTTTCTTCTATTGCTTCGAACATACCGAGCCATGTTGGTTCAGGACCCGGAGCCTTGAAAAATAGCATAGAATTTTTTATTTTATGTGTACTAAGTACCTACATATAATATTTTATATTATGGAGATTTTGTTCCAGAAAAGAAATAGATTCCAAAATCCACCATATGTTAATGTTGACCCAAATAACCATATATCAACATACCAAACAAAAAACTATCCAGTGGTCGCGTCGTGATACGTTTCCAGACAAACAGACACACAAAATTGCTTAATAATTTGCCGTTTTACCCACCAAACCAGTTGGATTAACGTTAAAAGTAAACACTACTGGCTATATTAATCTTTATCATGAAACACTTAATTCTTATAATAAATCCGTCATAAATTATTCCACCCTTAGTGATAAAATTTCGTCTATAATTTTATTTTACACACCCAGAAAATGAATATAAACCAAAAGCGAATACTTTATCTTTCCATTTCAATAATAACTGCCTCGATGGTCTAATGTCTATCATATGCAGGTTAAAGATCCGGAGGTCCTGGGTTTGAATCCCGGGTCGGGTGAAGTTTAGTAATTCAGTATTTTTCTCAAGAAACTGCCCCTACTCTTCGGTCGTGTCGAATGTCATCCCACGTAGGTATGAGAGTGACGAGAAAAGAGGGTGAACTTTTGTCTGCGCTGCACTTTAAAACTCCTGCGCAGATGGCTAGACTCAATAAAATGAATTGACATGGCCGAAATCGATCGGGAAGAAATAATTATATCTAGGAAGGATCATTATATTTTAAACTCAACGCTTCGCACTAAAAAACAACACCAAAGTTCTTACAAGGAATCTTTTAGCAGGATGAGTTGCGTAATGCACCGACAAATATTGCTTATGAGATCCATCATGAGCCACATCTCCTCGCAGCCACCCACCAGTCACTCGGACCGGCACCGTTGGCTGCCTCACCAGACGAGCTGCCCAGAGCGACCACAGGATCACCCAATACTTCTTCATCACGATATTTTATACAGAACTGAGTCCATTTTTATTCGGTGGCCCTGTTGGATACGAACTTTGAACACAATTTAAAAAACAAAATACTATTTCTTACAGTTTCAACACGCCTCCCTTCGTATATTTATACGTACTGACCAATTTCATAGCAGTTTCCTTTATATCATTATGATCTTTTTTCAAACTCATTAAATTTATTTTTTATTTATAAAAATTATTTAATATAAAGAAACCATTTTTTCGAGAAAATTTTTAATAATTATAATATAACTGTTTAATTAATCTGTTATGACGTGTCGAAGATTCGTTCTTGACGCGCAACCGGAAGTTTAATAAGTAATCTACGTAAATCTTAACTTGTATTGAGTTCCTTGAGAACGCTTAAATATACATACATATGTTTCAATGACAATTTTTAGAAAATTGTACGAAATATTCCATTTCCATTTGTAAAAACTAGCATTTCCCGCGGCTCCCCCCGCGTTCTTATCACTATTTCAAAAATAGGGATTCATGATAGAAGGTTGAAAATGTAATATTATAAGTATTTTTATAAAATAAAAATTCTGGAGAGGGCCATGCTTATCACCTAGTCCTAGCGGAATAAAAAGTAGCCTATACTCAGACCTACCAAATGTATAAAAAAATCTCTGTTTAAAGAAGGTGTTCCTGGCCCCCATAGTAAGGGCGACCACGGCTCTACCTTGACCATTTCTATATCTATGCATTTCTGGATTTGTGAATTCATCCTTTTAGGCCACTTTTTTACGTAGTCGGGTATTCCGATCGCATTATATTCTAAAATTCTATCGTAATATTTGCTTATTTACTTTAACGAGTAGGTAAATTACTGAAACGACTGGATCGCGCGAAGTACGACCGCATTTTAAACATTACCTATTTTGTAATATTCTTATTAAAACATCCATTCTGTAATATATAAGTATGCTTTACATTTTCTTTTAATATCAAACACGTCATGATTATTTATTAGTTTTTTTCAAGGTTAGATCTTAGGTTTCAATACCGCTACATATTTTTTTTTAATTTATATATTTATATTTAAGTTACCCGGTTCATTATTAAGAACTTTTTGACACTTAATTCGTTAACTGTTCAGTAGATTAGGCGTTACGGTGGAATATAGAAACATACATACCCTTCCTTTTGGCATCGCCGTAGTCGGATAATAAAAATAATTATTTTATTACAATGATACAATGTCTAATTGTTATTATTTCATATTGTAATTAGCAATAGCAAAAAATTCATAAATAAGAGATAAGTTACAAAACGTAGTTAGTTACGTTAGTTGCTCAGGTAGTCAGGTTCGTTACTAGGTACGATTTATTTTTTTCTATGTGACCCTAATTCTTTATTACACACTTTTTATTAGCTTCATCTGTATGTTTGTATGTTTGTAACTGACTTTTTTAAACGGCCAGATTTCGTTCAAACTTTGTAGATTTATCGAGGACCGATGACAATACACTAATTTGATAAAATTAGTCCATTTTTCAATTTGCAATATATGATTTTTGCTACAAAACAAATAATAATTTTAAATACTAAAAACACGCTTTTTATAGAAAACTAAACTAAAAAATAGAAAATAAATTTTAATGATCTAAATTAATTATTTGATTTAAAAAAAAGCGTGGGGTGCATGGTGTCAATAGTTATAAATATTTTATTGACAGATATGAGTACAGTGATTAATTATCAATTAATTTAAATTCATTCAAATTTATTTTCTATTTTTTAGTTTGGTTTTCTATAAAAAGCGTGTTTTTTGTTTTTTTAAACTATTATTTATTTAAATAAATGCCTAAGTAAGTTGTGTAACATCAGGTAACTGCCAGTGAAACTCCCGTCAAAAGCTGTGTAGCCGTTTCCGTGACTAGAGGGAAAGGCAGACATACAAAATGATAAAATAAAGACTCATTCTTTGTGCATTTTTTACACGTCTGATATAATTTGATTAAAAAACAGAACAAAAACAGATCGACATGACGCAAAACAAAGCACCACCACAAATATTAGTCTATTAAATACAATTACCCAGAAATTTGTGCAATTATTCCGAAAGGCTCAGTATGTGGGATCAATACTTGTTGCTCCAGAGTTCGCGAGTTCGAGTCTTGCTGGGGGTATTCATTTGTTAAACACGAGTATACACTCGTGTATAACATTAATTAATATAATTAATAAATAATTATATTAATACTGTATGTATTTAAAGTTAGGTATACATTATGTGTAGTGTATCATCAACTATCTGGCATTCGTAACACAAGCTTCGTTTTACCACGGAACTAGATGGTGTTGAGGGTTAATGTCCCAATATACCTATTATAATTAAAAAAGAAATCCAACATAAACGTGTTTACTTTATTTTTAACTAGTGACCTACCCTTACTTCGCTCGGATGCGTTTCCGACTTCATTGCCTATTTTTATCGTTAAAAATATAATTACACATTGATCAATACTTTAAACAATTTCAGTTTACACAAATGTTATCTTTTACGTATATTTTTTTTAACGATACGCCTGACAATTTTTTACAGCAAAACCTCTAAACCATTACAATTGTTTTATTTAGTTAACCAAAAGTATACAGGCGTTCCCTTTATATTTAATTAAGACTGAAAGAATATATGAAAACTCTTTATCGGACAGAAAAATTATCACTCATTGCTTAAAAAACTATAAAAGTTAGTTATTCCAGTATTAAGTTCTTATTGTCTTCTGATTTTAAAATCTTAAATTAGAAAACGCGCTCTATAATTAACAGGGTACGTCGATGAAAATAAAAATTCTTCGTACAAATATCACATAGATCTGCACAAACAAGCAAATTGTTAAATATAATATTTAATAATTTTAAAATGAAACTAAGTGAAAAACACTAAATAAAACAAATTTGTACGTCTGTCTTTTCAGATTCAGATTTTTATTTATTTTAATGACACATGCGAGCATGGTTTCAAACGTGCGTTTGACTTAACGTGTAAAGACGTACCTTAAATTCCATGCTCTCATTGTCAACGCCATGCGGAACCATGGAACTGAACTAGTAAAACACCGGAAGATGGCTGACACTCCTCAATTAGGCAAATGACTAAAAGATTCATTCAACAAAGTAAGTTTGTGGCACTACTCATACCTGTTCTGTTATCATCATACTATATCTGTATCACTCGCCCTTTTATCAGATACCACACAACGTGGTATCTAAATAACATACAATTTACAATATTCAGATTTTGGCAGCAAAAAAAATCGCCATTATGATATAACTGAAGTGTTTATTTATTTGGTCGAACGCGCTAATCTCAGGAACTACTGGTTCAAATTGAAAAATTCTTTTAGTGTTGCACAATCTATTTATTTTTATCTAAGAATTTAGTATACGGTCATTGGTCAAACGCGAGTGGAACCGCGGAAAATACTAGTTTAAATATAAAAAAAAATATGTTCAACTACAAACGAACCGGATCTACCATATAATGTTAAATGCACTTTAAATCCAAGGCTTTAGAGTTAAGATTTCACTAACACGAATTACGTAATCAGTGAAGTTGTCTTGTCACTTTGATTTCATATAATCGCTCTCATACACACAGATCATAAGATATGATGAATTCTAAGTCTTATTCCACTAAAATAGGGTTCAAAATTTAGTGACATTGAAGCAAGGAAAAGCAACCGGTGTGTGGTGTGTATTGCCGCATGCATTCGACCGGTACAAACTCGTAGTAGTGTTATTCTTTTACCGACATAAGACGTGATGTTAGTTTTATGTATTTAAAAATCGATACAATAACAAAAGTAAAAGCCTGTTCACGTATAACAGTAATGTGTAAATGTGAAAGCGATGTAATATGTGACAAATACCACCTTATGGTGAATCAATAGGTATGTTCCGATTCAAATCAAGCGATATTGATGAAATTAACATACAAAAACAATTTCTAGACGATCTACGTGTCTTAAGTCTTACGGTAATCGCAATAAAAAGTCAACATTGTTTCAATGTGACCCCAGATTAAGTTTTTTATAATTATACATATCCAACGATATTAAATTTCAGCATCGGCCAAAAATTGCACCGGTTATGCAGTTTTACTGAGAAGAGCTGGAGATAAACTCAACCGTCAGTTTAAATACGCAATTAGTGAATATGATCAAACTACACTGGCTAGTGCTTTGGTCGCTCTGGGCAGGACGCTTGGTAAGGCAGCCAACAATACCAGTGCGAGTGACAAATGGACTTTTACGCGGCTCCTTGTCGAATGATGGCTCGCACTTCAGCTATTTGGGTATACCATACGCTTCTTATGAGAGATTTCAGGTTTGTTGATTATAAATTGTAAGACTAATGAAAATTAGAATTAGATTCTATTATACAAAAGTCTTATGAGAATTTAATTCATTTTTCAACTTTTTAATACTTTAGTCTTGTTGGTAATTTCGTTGTTTGGTAGCTAGTTTTGACAAGTCTTCAATATTATATGTATATAACTAGCGACTCACCCTCACTTCGCTCGGGTTTGTCACTAAATTAAGCGCGAGCGAAGCCGGGCGTTCCACTAGTTAAAACTTGAAATAAATAAAATTTCTAAAATAAAGCCTAAGTTACTCCTTATAACATTAGCTACCTACAAGTGAAAGTCTCGTCAAAATCGGTCCAGCCGTTTCAGAGATTAATCGGAACAAACAGACAGACAGACAAAAATTTCAAAAATTGATTTTATGATGACTTTCATATACATTTGAAAAGCTGTTAATTTGAAATTCAATTTCATTTATACACATGTATAGATATTACGGTGTAATTTTTTATTATAGGTAATTTAATTTTTACATCCAATAATATTAGACAGTAGGTAATAGACTCTTGGCGAAACTAGTATTCAATAGTGCTATATTATTACGAGTATATGACAGTGAAAAATAAATTGTGTTTAATTTTTTTTCTTATCCTAATTTAATGGCGGGCTTTCTAATATTCTAGGCCCCTACGCCAGATCCAACTTGGAATGGTGTGTTAGAAGCAACAGAAGAACACATCAGATGCCCTCAAAGATTCACACCAACTTTTATTTTAGGAAATGAAGACTGTCTAACGCTTAATATTTATACTCCAGTACAAAAATCAGAACAACTGTATCCTGTCATGGTATTCATACATGGTGGTGGCTTCAGAGATGGTTCTAGTTCTCCATTCATATATGGACCTGAATATTTAGTGCGTCATGGTGTTATTCTAGTCACAATTAATTACAGGCTTGAGATTTTGGGTTTCCTATGCTTGGGTATAAAGGAGGCCCCGGGAAATGTTGGCCTGAAAGATCAAGTTGAAAGTTTGCGCTGGGTAAAGAGAAATATAAAAGCTTTCGGCGGAGATCCTGATAAAATAACAATATTCGGCGAAAGTGCTGGGGCGGCATCTGTTATGTATCACATAGTGTCACCAATGTCGATAGGACTTTTTCAAAGGGCCATAATGCAAAGTGCTTCAGCTATATCACCGTGGAGTTTGCAATTAGAGCCTTTAAAAACTGCTTCTAAATTGGCTAAGCAAATGGGTCATGATTTGAACGAACCCTATAAATTGTACGAATTATTTAGGGAACAACCAATTATCAATTTACTAAAAACACGTGTACCTAGACGTAAAGGTGATATAATATTGTCGGAGAATATATTCGTGCCTTGTATTGAAAGAAGATTGCCTGACGCAGAACCATTTTTAACAGAAAATCCATACTATTTACTATCTAAAGGACAATTTAATAAAGTCCCAGTTATTATGGGATACAATAGCGCCGAAGGTTACATGTTTGTCGGAAAAGAAAATGAAACAACAATAGGAAACTTTAACTTTTATGATGCTTTGCCTCGGGATTTAGAGTTTCCAAGTGAAAAAGAGAAAAAAGACACCGCTGAAAAGCTCAAAGAACTATATAATGCAAATAACGAAGATATAATAACTACACTTTCAAAATACGAAGGCGATTCTTGTATAGTATATCCAGTTACTCGAACTGTTGAACTTCTACATCAAAATATGGACCAACCAATATATGTTTATAAGTTTGCTTACGATGGCTGGTTGAACTTGTTGAAATTCAGTTACAGGTTTTTTAAATATCCTGGAGCAACTCATGCTGATGACCTATTCTATATATTTAAATTTAAACTTACATTACCTCAAACATTTTACGAAATGGGTATTATAAATACTGTAACTAAAATGTGGGCGGATTTCGCAAAAGATGGGTAAGTGCCATATTATGTTAATCTTTTTCAAATGATTCCCTTTTTTATTGTTTTTACTTTGAAACAATTTATTGTTACTGACTGAATTAGTTCTTAATCAAGAGATCAAGTACACGATTACTTAATCACTAAGCTAATTAGATAACCGGTAACTTTCTATCCCGTAATAAATAACATATTTTAGTGTTATCCGAAATTCGAATCCAATACTTCAAAATCTGCAGCAATTTATGCTAGCCACTAGATTAAACGGTCACATACATTCAATAAAAGAAAATAGATTTACTTGAAATATTTTTTATGCTACCTGCTTTATTAATCCTTAAATTACCATTTAAAGATATAATTTGCCGTAGAAAGAGCATTTACCTGGGTGGTAAAACCCACAAAAGTCCCCATTCAAATCTTTCTGCCTCATCAGATTCGAATCAGATTATTGAATGATATTTTGGTTCTTAATATCATAATATTTAATTTACTATAAATCTTATTTCAGCGACCCTCAGAAGAGTGAGCATCTACGAAAGTGGTATCCACTTGCCGAAAACAGCAATCAACTTCTGGTGATAGACAAAATATTGTCATCACAGTCGTTATGGGAGGATCAAACTTTATTATTTTGGAATAAAACATACTCGAAATACAGAAAAAAGGGTTAAATATAAAAATATTGTATGTATTTATTGAGTAAAATACAACAATTGAAGTTCCTTTCCGTTAGTCTGTGGTAAAACCAAGTAACAGTATTTGTATACAACAATAAAATTGAATCTCTTTTTATATTAAATAAATCTTTATTGGCTCGAATCTCATATAAGATACAGGTGATTTCATTGATTGAGAATAAATGGTTTTTATAGTTATTATTAAATTGTGTAAAACAAGATAAGTTCAAATGAAACAATGATGTCAATCTTTGCTGCGAGGCTGGTGGTGTCTTGGGTGTGTGTCTTCAGCCCTTTTTAACGCCCCACTGCTGGGCACGGGCCTCTCTCAATACGAGGGGGATCAGGTCATAGCCCACCGCGCTGGCCTAGTACGAGTTGGTGTCTCCAAGGCATTAAAAATAGTATCTGGTCTATATACCAATAATAATATCACAAAAATTAACCATAAAAGCCCTTCTTTTAATATATTTTGTGTTAGGTTGCTCGATTAGCTTGTATTAGTGATCAATATTGAAAGGTCACAGCGTCATCTTTCAACAGTAATCTAAATGCTGCAGGTGCATCAGAGTCAACTATTTTGCTTCCATAACTTCCAACAGGTACAATAGCAAAAAATCGGGCTCCCCATCCCCCATATTTCACAAAACTTATATTAAACGCCAAACTTAGCAATTAGCAACAGAGGCACGATAAGAATATACGGATTCACATTTTTCACTAACAAGATATTAAATGCATTCATCAAAGTCATTTTTAATGAGGTGTATAAAAACTTCAAAGTCAAATTCACGATCTCTTGCGCGCTTTAATTATTGCAAAATCTTTTATTACTTCATCCAAATCCAAGTTTGATGCCGCCTTGTTTTCTAATGCAATTAATGATAAATGTAGGCGCCGATCTTGTCCCGTACTTTTTCTAAAATATTTTTTTATAATCTTTAGTTTATTGAAAGATCTTCCAGCTGCCGCAGAAGTGTGTGACATACCAATATTGCTGGGATACACTTCCGTATAGAAAAATTCAAACAAAATGGACCACGTCTCCGTCGGTTTCGGAGGGATCAGATGGTACACATTGAAATTTAAGGATAATTTGAGGATTGAGGATTTGAAACAAAAACTTGGGTCCTGCTATATGGGATATTTCATATGAAACTCATACACGTACATTTTCTGAGTTAAGGTTTTTCATCATTTTTTTGGAACTAATAAATCAAATGTTTTACAAATTACACTCCTACCGATAAAATGCGCATCTACACCAACTACACAAAGTAACTATTAAAATTGTATGATGCCAAGTACAATGTTGAAAGTATCCCTGAAGTTTTCTTCCTGGTTTTTGAATCGGCTATCAGAAGCTAGTTCACTACAATGTCGCTTTTCTGGGAAAGTTGTATCAACATCGTATCTCTTTGCAGTTTCGATGACCTTACATTTAAATGACTTTGAATGGCATTTCTGTACTTGTTTAACTTGTCAGTTATTTCCTCCAAAACTGCGGCGTGTAACGCTTCGTCTGAAACGACATCACGTCAAATAAACACGAAATGAAATACTAAAATATATTTGATTCTAATAAAAAATCGATTTCTACGTTCGTCATCGCTTAAACGCAGCGTATGCATTTTGAACTTTAAATCACTAATAATTGAAATAAATTTACATTGTCTACCATCATCTATTCGTTGACAACAGACCACGTGACATATCTAAGGCATATGTCAAACCCATACATTTTGGACTTTTCTACTAGCGCTTTCGCTAATCGATTGTTACATTGTCTAGGCCCTCGTACCTAACTTTTCAGCGTTATTTCGGGCAATTCTTTGATGTTTGCAAAAAAACAGATTTTACTGTATTTATTGTATCTATTAACTCTGGTGGACCATCTTGTCGTATTATTTTTTTCAAGTACGTGTTTATATAAAAATAAGAAAAGAACAAATGTGTTTTAATTAAGTCGTCGGTCGTCGTGTTTGTTATTATTCCATGATGCAAGTGGATGCTCCGTCACGTACTGGTCGACCGCCGTGGCTCTCGATGGTGGGCTGCGCCTGCGCCTGCGGCCTCGCCGGCGTCTATTGTTGCGACTTGCGTATATCGAAGCTTAGCAAATCCTGAAATACATTTTTTTAAGTATGTAGGCATATTAGTTTCTATTCATTAGCAAATCCTGGAATACTTTTTTTAAAATATGTAGACATATTTTTTATTTTTTAGACATTTTTGAAATCATCGTTTTCATTCCAACCAACAATTACAGTCAATTTACACAAAACCATAAATAATCTCTTCCTATATTAAATTAAAACACGTTCTTTGTAATCATCATTTTTACTTTATTAAAATATAAAATTAAAATTAAATGTTTGTCTATGAGGATTTATTTGTTTGGAAGTCTCATGAATCAATCTAAGTATCGGTGAAACCCGAATGATAATCCGTTCGGTAGTTTTTAAGTGTGTCGTCTTTAGACAGAAAGACGCGGCGGGAGACTTTTCGTTATTACAACAGCGCCATCCAGTTCCGTGGTAAGCTACGTTACGTGCTTGAGTTACGGATACCAGATAGCTGTTGATATACTACACATATAAATTTTACATACATACATATTATAGTCATGGGTGTTTATATTTATTATATTTATGTATTTAAAATATATATGTGTAGTATATCAACTATCTGGTATCCGCAACACAAGCACGTTACGTAGCTTACTGCGGAACTAGATGGCGCTGTTGTAATAATGTCACAATATATTTATTTATTTATTTATATTATAAATATAAACACCCACCTGTATCTGGAGTACAAACATTCGTGCTCAACAAGTGAATGCCCCCAGCGGGACTCGAACTCGCGATCGCTGGCGCAGACAGTAGCCAAACGTGTCGTCAATATGTATTGATACGAATGAGGACAATCTTGTACGATTGAATATGAGAAGGCGAATTGGGTGAACTCATTCACGCAGAAAAGGGATGTACCAATTTGAAAGAAATTTAATTAGGTAGGTAAGTTAAGATTTGGGATATGAACTAAAATTATTTTAGCTGAATTTTTAATGAAGAATATACTTTTAAAAAAAACAATGTTATCATTGATTTTTTTTTTATAATGTCCAAGTTAAAGGAAAGAAAGAAATAAAGCCTAGTCTTAGAGTTAGAAACAACACCTTGAAATCAAATCTACATTTTGAATTAAATTACTAGCAGTTATAGTATAAGTATATTCTACAAATAAAATAGCTAAACGACATTCAGAATTGCATTTATCAATGCAGTAGGTCAACGATTCAAGGTTATGTAAATCATTAAATATAAACAATTTTTTATTTCTAATTAGGCGCTAGATCCGACTTGGATCACGATAAGGTTAAGGAGGATTAGGAGAGGAGAAGAAAATAGCAAATAGATATAAAAAAAAATAGGTACGTTGGGACATTAATACAAAGCACTATGTAGTTCCATGGTAAGGTACCAGATAGTTGGTACATTACATACATAACTTTTAATACATACATATTATATACATTGGAGTGCAAGCATTGGACACACTCATACATATTTATGACCTGGCAAGATTCAAACCCGCTGACACAACAGTACAGTTACTAGGTAGATACAAGCTGAGCAAAACGATAGTCATTTTTACATAGCAGTAGCAAAGTAATAAGAGAGTAAGTATTTTAAAAACCAGCTGGTGAAAATACAATCACCCCTATTTTCTTTGTACATTTAGTGTTATCTTAAGATTTTATGTTTTGCTAGCAAACCCAGCCCGCCTCGCTGGGCGTAAGTTAACATAAATTAAACAGTTTTTAAATTTTCCAATTAAATCAAAGTAGCCTAAGTTATTCCTTATAACATTAGATACCTGCGAGGAAAGTCCCGTCAAAATCATTCCAGCCGTTTCAGAGATTAGCCGGAACAAACAAACATACAGACGGACAAAAATTTTAAAAATAGATTTTTTGATTTAAGTATCTATATATGCATTTATTGAGAAGCTGTTAATTTAAAATTAAAAACAGACACTTCAATTTTATTTATAAGTATTATTACTATTTGAAAGTCCATGTCCAAAATAAATAAGTGACAACCCTAACAAGATTTTCCTATACATCAATGATTTAAGGCACAGTGTATTTGCTGCTACATATGGTAGATGAGTTTGCTCAACTCGCACTAGATTGTGAAACGTCAGCTATGCCTACATGAGGCAATGAATCTTTCGTACACAACGGATATATTTCCTTCGAATCATTGCGTTTTGTTTTGCAAAGTATTTACTAATTTTAAAGATAATTGTTTTAATTACAATTAATTACATTCCCATCATAACTAAAAACCAATAGAGGTTTCATAAGCTAATTATATTTAGAGCTCAATTTGACTTTTTATTACTCATACACTGCATTTGCATTTTAAATTTATCTATATAGTAAATAAACCTTTTTAAAAAACCGATTGAAGGCGGGTCACCTTATAATAAACTACAGTCCACCTTGCTTTCCAAATGCGGATTGGCGAACTGCACATGTCTGTCTAAAACTTGCTAGGTTCTCTTAGAAACGCAGGTTTCCTTACGATGTTTTTCTTTACTATAAGACAAATGGTAATCATATTGGAAAATGATTCGCTGATGAAAATATCAAAGGTGCGAGATCCGGATTAGTACCCGCTTCACTCGGTTTCACAAGCGAGCGCGTTACCTCTGGACTACCAGTGCCTGTAACTTTTAATAATAATAAAATAATAAGATATCATATAATAATAAGATGAAAGTTCTCATTTTCACTAATTACGGCTTTCTTATCTTTAAATACCTAACTATAAATAAAAATAATTAAGCACACTGTTGGTGATGTGATCAATGGAGAATATATAAAATTTACTATTTTTCTGTAAGTTCATATAAACTTTCAAATCAATAATCCAACAGAAACTACGCCATAAAAAATTATGAATTCGTCTAAAAAACATTTCTTGTTGTCCACTAATAGAGAGAGATAGAGTCAAGTGTGCCGTATTCAAGTGTTTCACTTATCTCACTTAGATGTAACCATGGTTGACGGATAGCATCCGCAACATCAAGGATCAAAAATCATGATAGAATACAAAAAAAACAAAAAAATACTCAGTTACAAGTATTTTGCTGTGCAATTATTACATATATTACTATTAATCCTATTACTATTAATTTTGAATCTGTTTGTCTGTTTTTTTTAATTAAATCTTCGTTATAACGCCGTATAACTTATAAGCGTGCCATTTTGGCAGTTTACTTAAGTAGTATCACAGAATATTTTGAAAGCAAAAAATTTCTAATATTAAAAGTAATGTTAAAAGTCAATAACAATAAAAATTAATTCAATAAAACATATTACTACATTTCTTAATTGAACTTGTGACCTCTAATCGTAACAAGCGATACCGCTCCAAGGCGTTTTGATGATCGTCATAATATTTATATAACTTTGATAGTTTAATGCCATTGTTTTCAAGATAACATTGAACGGACAAACAAACGATAAACAATTATATATTTATCATTAAATAATTACTGTGTTTTAAATGATTCAGGGCAACCGATAGCCTCCAGAATTAAATATTGCAGTCAATCGCGTCCACACTTACATTGTTAGCCAACTCAATCGAACGTTTCATAGAAGAACAACAGTTTTAAACATAAAAGTAATACATGTATTAAATTTTTTCTAAGTATGTGATCGTAAACGGTTTATTTAGAATGAAGTACGTGATACTGCTGTCCCTGATATTGGGAAACTTCGTGAGGGACCGGACGCTGGTAGTGAAAGTCAAAGAGGGGTATTTAAGGGGAGTAGTGAGTGAGGATGGCCAGATCTACCAATACTTTGGAATACCTTATGGGAAAGTGACTAAGGAAAACAGATTTCAGGTAAGATTTAGTATTTTAGTGACACCAGTCAAAGATCATCAAATTGATTTTTGATTGTAGTTATGCAAGTTGCTTCTAATATGGATAATTATTTTTAGAAAAAATACTATTTTTAACACGTTATTGTACTAATTACGATATACTTATCATGTAATATAATATATAATATAAATATAAATGTAATATAATATATATTTTTTTAATAAAATGAATGCTATTATAGTTAGTTTATACACACGTGTAAGCTCTAGTGGTTATTTCCACTACTTATATCATTTCTCTAAGTTAAGTTAGAGGGGCATCATGGGGACCACTGCAGCCATGCGTGATGTTGATTAGCCAATTCTATAGAAAAACTCACAATATTTTTCGGTGTAAAACCAAATTATTTTAATATCGCTTAGTCATAGTAAAAAATTGCAAAAAATAACACGTACATACCTACACCTACTATATTATGTCTATGTTATGTTATATATGTTCTGTTATATTCTGTCTATGTTAAAAAAAATAACGACTTAAAAATATATCTTGGAAATAACTTCTATTCTTAAGTAAATTTTATAAGAGCCAGAGCTACGAGCGGAGCCACGGGCAATGACTATGAAACAAGTATAGAACTAATACAAGTTAAGTTCGTGAATGTATATATTACTATGCGAGACACTACATGTTCGATATCCGTACGAATGCTGACAACCGAAATAATCATTATCAAAAGAACGCACTTAACCACATATCTTTTATTAGCCTTTCCCGCGGCTTCGCTCGCGTTCTAAAGGCTGGAAACCAAATTTTTTCGCCCGTCCTCCCGTCTTGCAGACGATCATTATTTTGTTGCGGAGTTATGTTAAAACTATGATTTCTCGTAAGATATTCATTGAAATCAAATGATTTCAAGAGCAATTTTGTTATAAATTAAATACTTGTGATGAGTAACTTATTTATTTAGGCAAGAATTAATATCATGTTTATAAAAACACCTTCGCAAATAATGTTTTTTTTTTTAAAAATTGATTACCATAAAAAAGGTTATAGCGAGTCGACCTTAATAGATAGACTAATGCCATCGCGGATTTTTTTTTAGAACTTTTAAAGAGGAACAATTCCGTCATACATGATTTTTGCATAACTTTAACCGTTTACGCAGAGAACGCAACGGAAGCTCTCAAAAGGAATATTTTTTCGTTTTTGCAACATTTTTGATTGATGCTCCGCTATAGCCTTCCTCGATAAACGAACAATCCAACACAAAAAGAATTTTTCAAATTGAATCAGTAGTTCTGAGATTAGCGTGTTCAACCAAACAAACAAACAAACTCTTCAGCTTTATAATAGCTAAATAGTATAGATAAAGCTCATCATCAGAAATAACAGTATCGTAATTCTGACAAGCACAGGATAGAACAAGATTCACTTTGACTTAAATTAAAAAAAAAACATTTCTAGCCAAAATATCCTTGTATGTTACGAGTAGCATGTCATTCACGGAGCAATGAAGTTTAGCATAAATTTATAATTTAAAAAAAAAAAATTAAACCGACTTCAAAAAATCTGCACTAAAACGAGAAAAATCTAAACTAAAAAGTAGAAAATAATACTTTTAAGAACTTTGTTAATTTTGGAGTCGGTGCCAGCCAGGTATTTTGATTATGTTTACAAATTGATAGATTAATCGAATATACGGTTATTTTGCTTTGGCTGGCACCGACTCCAAAATTAACAAAGTTCTTAAAAGTATTATTTTCTACTTTTTAGTTTAGATTTTTCTCGTTTTAGTGCAGATTTTTTGAAGTCGGTTTAATTTTTTTTTTTAAATAACTTATTTTTACATTTTTAGTGTGCCTTTTATTTAGCTGATTTAATTACATATAGTGACTTAATACTATATGTCACTAATTTCAAATCTGTTTAAGCTTTATATTAAACAATGAGCATACCTATTAACGAAAATAGTAATTAATTATCGGGTCTGCCGAAAGGGGGGGGGGGGGGGGTGTTGGTGTCCAAAGAGTACTCGATCTACGACTACTGTAGCTGTAAGTAAACTACGAGCTCATCTTTATGTTTACATTCCCCATACGAAATAGTTTAAATAAACCACGTCCATTATTCCACCTAACTCCTAGAGGTTAATGAGATTTACCTTCTATTATCATATTAACGTAATAGCCTGGAAGAACACAACTATCAGTCTATATGTATGTATAATTTTAAAGGAATTTCCTTTCAACTCCTAGCCGTTGAGGAGTAGTACCTTCCATCATCAGCTTATCCACATGAGATGGTAATTATCAGATGCAAATCCTTAAAAAACTTTAGAAAATATATGAAAAATGTACTAAGTGCCTATAAAATGTAAGAGTTGCCATCGATTTCCCTAGGATCCCATTATCAGATCCTAACTTGGTGACAATGGGAACATCTTGGAAGTATACCCTACCAAACAAAAAATAAATTTTTGAAATCGGCCCACAATTGACGCATAAATCGGTGAACACAGATAAACAATAACATTTGAAGAATTCTACCTTCCATCATCAGCTCATCACATGAGATTACGATTTTCAGACGCAAATGCTTGAACAGCTTTAGAAAATATATAAAAAACATAGTAGGTGCCTATAAATTTTGAAAGTTGCCCTGGATTTCCCTGGGATCCCATCATCAGATCCTGATTTTGTGATAATGGGACCCCCTCAGAACTATACCCTACCGAACAAAAGAAAAATTTTTGAAATCGGCCCACAGTTGGCGGAGAAATCGGTGAACATACATAAAAAAAAAATACATACATCGGAACATATAACCTCCTCCTTTTTTGAAGTCGGTTAATGAGTAAAAGTAGTTTTTATCCTGCTATATCGAGGTTTCATTGAGTTTCTGACTAACTATGGATTTTTATTCTGCTTACATATTTTGCTTGTTGCTTTGCATCTTATAAGGAGTAATTTGGGTTATTTTGATATTACAAAAACGTTGAGGATTTCGCGCAAAAAACGTAGGGTAGACCGGGGACAATAGTAACGAGGGTCAATAGTAACATTGGCAATATTTCGGTAACTAAGTAACGCATCAATGTGCGAGTGCGAGCGGCGATGGTTCTTTCGTGTACGAACTTGTTCGCCAATCGGCCGCAAGCGCAATGTGCGACGGACGTGTGCTACGCTTAATTCAAAATTCGAAGACACCGCTGTAAGTATTACTAGGCTAATTCATTGTTTCAATACTTTCTACATAATGCATGCTTCAAACATTTTTATATACCACATGTTTTATGATAGATTAGAGAATTTAATAGGATATCCCTTGACTATTTTTTTAGTTTTCGTGACAGATTTTTTTTACAATTTCGGAAAAATAGCTACCCAGGCACAATTGTAACAGTTTTACCGGGGTCGGTTGTAACGTTTCAATTGACCCCGTGGTACAAATGCCCCCATTTGTTTTAAATAGTAATCTAAAAAATATTTGTAGTAAAAAAAACTAATTTTAATTTTAGTTGATTGGCGCAATGCATGAAAAGAGTCTGAAGAAATAGAAAGAAAAAAGGCAAGTAAAAAAGCAAAGAAAAATCTAAACTAGAACTAGTTTAGAAGGTAAACAAAAGAGAATTAAGCGTAATGTTTCAAAGAAAAACCTCTCAAATGATGTAGAAGAAGACGACGAAGAGAATGAGGAATACTTTTGCCTAGTCTGTACAGAGTCTTACACAACTTGTAGACCAAACGAGCAATGGATTCAGTGCAATGATTGCAAATTTTGGGCTCACGTTGAATGCACAGAACAGGAGGGATCCGTATATGTATGTCATAATTGCGAATATGATTGATATTTTGGACTGTACAATTTTATTGTAAAATTTCATTAAAACTTCTACTATCTGCCTGAGCAGAAAATTATTTGACTAATTTTCGTAAAGTTATTTTCAGATATTGTTGTAATTAAAAAACAGAATCCTATCTATTGACTTTGACGCAGTCGGGTAAAAATAATGCCTATCATGGGTCAATTGTACCACGGGGCAATTGTAACATGCTTAATTTGTATACAAAATATTTGTGGCTGATTACGACTTTAAATTATATTTTTTTTCTGTTAAATGCTATGCTACTGTGATGAGACAAACAAAGTTACTACAATAATATAAGAATTATGTTATTTTGTTTGATTTTATCGAGAAGACGGACTATTAAGTTTATGTGTTAATTTTGTCAATAATTTTCACAATATTCTAGTGTCTTATAAAAATAGTACCAAAGAAGAGATGTTAAGTTTATATTATTTAATAAAAAGACTGATTTTTTGATTATACAGCGTTTTATTTTGAATTAAATATGTGTTACAAATGACCCTGCGTAGTGGTCAATTGTAACACTGTTCAGTGTTCACTTTAAAATAAAAATTAACCATGTTCTAGTCAATTTAAGTACATGTTGACTCCTAAATTCTGTAGGTAAGGAAACTAAGTTTCTTAATTTACATTTTGTGTTTCTTAAATCTAAATTGTGTCCTCACAAACGAGGCTTAAGTAAAAAATGTTACTATTGTCCCCGGTCTACCCTACCTACTTGTTAAAATAACCATTCAGTTATTTTTTACTTTTATTACTTTAAGGCAATATACGTTACGAAGCCAAATTGCTTATTACTAATAATTACTAATTGTAATTCCTTGAATTTTAATTAGTAGCGTATGAAAGTTAATTCATCTATATAGTATAAAAATCTCGTGTCACAGTGTTTGTTATCGAACTCCTCCTAACAGCTTGCCCGATTTTTATGATTTTTTGTGTACATTTGGTAAGTCTGAGAATAGGTCGTAGGCTATTTTTTATTCCCCTAGGTAATATGGATGGCCTTCGACAGATTTTTTGTATTTTATTTTTAGACCAACTTTTTATTTTTTATGGTTTGGCATCAAAAAATACTTATAAGCCTAAACCAATCCCTATTTTTAACAGTGATTGAACGCGAGCGGAACCGCGGGACTTGCTAGCATTTAATAATTTTTTTTTTATTTTACCGCAACTCTTAAAATCGTTGTTAGCAAAGGTAGATCACTTAAATCGTAGAATAAACCCAGTAGGAAAATCACAAGGTAAAGCGAGGTTCTATCGCCGCATACATATTGCGTGTTCACTGCGACGAGTGTACCTCGGTGTACCGAGGACACACGTTCTATAGTCGAATTTTTCCTTTAAACTAAGTCGTGGTACATAGGATTTGTAATTTAAATAACCAGAATTTAATTTACTACCCTTATAAAGACTTTTTTTATTATTATTTTTATAAAGACTTAAAATATCCTTTTAATAAATTTTTCCATTCAATTCTCTTGTTAAAACAAGAAGAAAGAATAATAATCTAAATAGTAAATATATATAATAAAAATAAATAAATAATATATATAAAAAGTTCATATAGTGTAGAAATGTAAGTCCATAGCATGCAGCATTCGTATAAAAAAATTAACTGAAAAACACATTTTGAATTACATTGATTCTTTTGACCCTAACATTAAATTTGAACCAATATCAAGGGGACTTAAGCAATATCAATCATACTTTATATACATATAATAAAGTCACAAAATGGCTGTAGTCACTGTTTCGGCTAAGGTGGATGGACCATGGAAAGCCTGGAAATAAACAGTTATTATTTGCTTATTTACTGGATAAATGAAACAAACATATTTTTAAATAACATTTTGTTTTGTAGCATATTAACATAGCTGGGCACCGTAAAACAAATAATTAACTCGTTAATCGTTAATCCGTTACTTAAAAAAGTTAACTTCGTTAAACGTTAAAGAGTTACATTTTGAAAGATTTAACGTAAGTTAACGTTAATCGTTAATCCGTTAACACGTGTTTGAAATTACATGTTTTATGTCGTTACGCTAATGATCCACTTATAAAAACTGTTAGTTTGGGTTCTGGAAGTTATAGGTTAGGAACAAAAAAGAAACTTGAATGATTAGAGTATGTAATTTAATTATCTGGAATATTTCCCTTCATAAACTTCCCTAAACCCTTCAAAAAAATTTACAATGCATTGGTCCACTCTAGCTTGAACTACATTGCTGCCAGTTTTTTTTTTATTTACTATTAGCGGCTATAATATCACTGCGACCATTGTTAGGTCTATTGTGATCGCCACTTTGTAAATTAGAGGAGACCACTGAACCCTGTAGCTGAGATAAACTGCAGGATTTTCTTAGGGTTACACTCTGAAAGTTCATCTGGGCTTAGAAAGTATTTCCCAAGATGAATATTACGTTTGTGCATGAGTGGTTCACATTCCCCCAGAAGATGAATCGGCGTTTCCTCTGCGTCCATGCAAATTCTGCAGGTCTGCGTTTCACTCAGCCTCAGGTTGAGCATGTATTTGTTTAGACAACAGTGTCCAGTGTAGGCTCTTGCTAGTATTCGTAGTGAATTCCTACTTAGTGTTAGCATGAGATTGCTGAAGCTTTTTTCAAAGGCTTTGATTAGCTTCTTGGAGTGAGTCATTCCTTTTGATTCAGTCCAAGCTCTAAGTGCAGCCTTTTGAGACATAGTCATAAGGGTTTTCTGAGCCAAACTCTTGGGTATTCCGCAGAAGGGTTCTGGACCCTGCTGCGAACCAAGAGCTCCCTCTCTTGCTAGCTCATCCGCACGTTCATTGCCGTTTATACCAGCATGACCCGGAACCCATCTTAACACAACTTTGTTGTTGTTTCCTAAGGAGTTTAGTCGCTCCATGCACTGCTCTACTAGTTTAGATGAAACTGTGGTTGAGTCCAGCGCTAATAGTGCAGCTTGGCTGTCCGAATTTATGTATATAGTCTGATGCTTGTATTGTTTCCGCAGATTGGCCTCTGCACACTCCAGAATGCCATATATTTCTGCTTGAAAAATAGAGGCGAATTGTCCAAGGCTTATGCTTTTGTTGAACCTTGGTCGCTCACCGTAGATGCCACATCCTACTTTCGGTCCAATTTTGGAACCGTCTGTATACCAGATGAGACTTCCGTCTTTAAGGGTTAGTTGTCCATTGTGCCAGTCCTCCCTTGACGGAAATTCAATTTTATACTGTTTGTCAAATAGGTGCCGGCTTAACATGGTATCTGTTGTCATACCGAGTATCGGCACCCCTTGAAGCGAGTCCTGTAACGTCCTCATTTTCCGGGAGAGCCAATAAGTCCTGACTTGGATTTTCGCCCTGTACATGCTGGCCTGTGCCTCCTTCTTTATGAATAAATTTAGTGGTGGCAGTCCAAGTAGGAGGTTTAGTGCTTGACCAGGGCAAGTGGACATGGCTCCTGTGGTCATTAGACAAGCTGTTCTCTGAAGACTGTCTAGTTTGTGGATGGTTGTCGTTTGTTCAGCCTTATTGTGCCAGACTACCGAAGCATAAGTGACGATTGGCCGCACGATGGCCATAGGGTAGTTCTGGGACTTAAGCCCCAGTTGCTGCCTAACATGCGGCCGCTTGTTCCCAAAGCCATTTTCGCTTTGTTAAGGATTTTAGCTAAATGTTGATTCCAAGTCAGTTTCTGGTCCAGGGTCAGTCCCAGGTATTTGACTTCAGTGGAGAAAGGAATTTGTTTTCCATTTAGTTTTGGCGAGACTAATTTGTCTAATCTTCACTTATTTGTAAAAGGAACAATCACAGTCTTGTCGGCGTTTACTGATAGGTCACTTCTGACACACCAGTCACTGGCAGTGTTTAGCCCCCTTTGAAGTATGGTTGATAGTGTAGGTTGACAGAATCCTCTCACAATGATTGCCAGGTCATCAGCGTAACCTAGCGCATCAATGCGCAGTTCTGCCAATTTGTGTAGTAATCCGTCCACAGCAAGTGTCCACAGTAGGGGGGACAGTACTCCCCCCAGCGGACACCCTCTTGCTGTAGATATATGGATACTTGTGTCGTGAAGCACTATTTTAGCTCTCCTGCTAGTGAGCATAGATTTTACCCAACTTATCGTTGTAGGGTCGACATTCTTGATTGTCAGCCCATTAACCAACAGCGGAGTAGGAGAGCTGTCAAAAGCACCTTCAATATCGAGAAATGCACACAGTGCTATTTCCTTGTCCTCTAAAGCCTTTTCCACCTTATCTATAAGACTTACAAGGGCAGTCTCCGTAGATTTGCCCTTGCGATAGGCATGTTGACTGTAGTGGATTGGATATTCAGACAATGCAGTTTCTCTTATATACCTGTCAAGCACCTTCTCCATTGCTGCCAGTTGCTGAAATGCCGAAAGATTCTCCAATGTTCAGCTGTCTTATCTTTTTTGTCTTATTGTCATCACTTCCATAATTTATATCAGAAACAAGGATTCTCTTTTTAGGTTTCCCCCGGTTAGATCCCGCCTTGACCATCTGTTCAAACAATACATGTTGGGATTCAGTAGTCTTCGAATATGTTGTTTTATATTGTTGAGACTTGATTTATGGACTTTTATTTTTATTTTTTTGGTAAACATAGTTTAAAATACACAAAACATAGTTTACATTCTAAAACAATTTGTTCTCCCGATCTGTATAGAAAAGTAACGTAGTCAGTTAAATGTGGCCACGGATTTTCGTCCGAAGTGGAAGCTGAATCCGATTCCATGATATTATGGTATACACGCTGCACAAACGTAAACTATTACACACACACACTCACACAAACAAAATCCAAAATATACGTAGTATTAAATACTTTTGAAAAAACCAATAACACTAAGCGCCGGCGCTAAGTAATGAAAGCAATCAAACAAATTTCTTCGCAATCGCGGTTTTTTTTCTCACTCATACCGAGCTTCGTTTCACTCGCGGTACGCGCCGCGGTCGACAGGCGTTCGCCCGAACTTACTTGTCAGAACGTGTTTTTCATCGCGGCCCTTGGAATATAGTAGGTACTGTATTAACGATTAACGGACTTAAGAAAATGTAACGGAAGTTAACGAGTCCGTTAACATTTTTTAAAGTTAACTTAAAAGTTAATCGTTAAGCAAAATGTTAACTTCCGTTAATTAACGATTAACGGATTAACGAGTTAATGCCCAGCTATGCATATTAAACACTTTTTTATTCAGATTAGCATACTGAAAGTTCATCATTATGTCCCAGTCATATTGACTAAAAATGTGACGAATATTTTAAGGTGTATAGGTAATCTGACAACTTGCATTTTTTTTGCCTAGAGGAATGACCAATAATTTTTTTTAAAGGACAGATGTTATTCACAGAAAACATTTCATATCATTATCACTCATATTACCAAAATAACAATAAGTATAACTGACCAAATTTGATTTACAAAAGCAACTTTTTATTACACACAAGCCGGAGCTTGGTTTGCGGAAATCGTCAGATTATGTTTTTTGTAATTCTGGTATTATTACCCTTACTATATAATAAAATGAACCGCGCTCGAGTACCTAAGTCAAGGCATCGTTTTTTTACAACTTTGCTACCCTCCCTTAGGAGGTTAAACCGTCAGATTAGCATATTTGACACTTCTTTGTTAATTAACCCCCCTTATCTTAATCAGACGCACGAGGACGCAGAGTTTCTTTATATATAAAAATATAAGATGTGTTCAAGGTTGTATATGTGCAGTGTATTAACTATCTGGTATCCATAACACAAGCCTCATCGCTTACCATAAAACTAGTTCTGTGTTTTAATTTCCCATTTACGAGTAATTATTAAAAATAAATATACAATTTTCGTGACAAAACCAATACCAAAAACCTATGATCTGTGATCTCCTTCCCCTCCTTTAATGAATAACTTTTGCAAAACTAAAGTGTTGGATGTGGATTTTGTATCGTTACCTAACGACTACCTATTTAGTCCCAACTAATGAGCATGACTTCCGCTTCGTAAAGAACATGAAGCACCAACAGTATCTTTTGATCAATTGGTTCGACAGAAATAATAATGTTTTAGTCTAACTTGAAAAGATAAGGGTCAAGTTTTTGCTTATATGAATATTTAGCCTACTTCTTCGGTTTTGATTCATGTTCTATAAGTATGGGCTGTAGGCAGTGGTAGCGCAGCGGCAACACATCGCTTATATGGCCGAGTGATGCGGGTTCAAATCCGGGTCTTGCACCTCTGATTTTTTCATGTGCGAATCATTTCTATCCTGATTACCAATTGTCTTACGGTGAAGGAAAACAGCGTGAGGAAACCTGCATGTCTGAAAAAACCTAGCAAGTTTTCGTAAGACATGTAAAGCGCGGTGGACTATGGCCTGATCCCCCTCGTACTGAGGGAGGCCCGTGACCAGCAGTGGGACGTTAAAAAGGGCTGATGATGAAGTAGGCTACACAAATGATAAAATTCTAATTAGTCTAACTATTAGTCCTATTATCGTAACCGAGTCTATTACTATCCTTGTCTGTTTATCTGTGACCGCGTCACGAGGAAACCTCTTGCCAGATTTTGAAGAAATTTGTTATGATGATAGCTGGACAAATATAGGACACGGAAAAAAAAATAATTTCTGAGGTACATGTATAGTAACGTATGCACTGACGAACTTGAGCGAAGCGAGAGTGTATCGCTAATCTACGTTTAGTTTATGAATGAAGTCGGATTGTCTACAGTAACTCTGTAAATGGTTACGATTCCTCGCAATTTACGACTTTCTCAACGCAGTTTGTGAAGTACTGTAAAGAAGTCAAGGGCAAAGTCGATGTCGCCACATTCGACTGCAAGGTCTTCCGTCCATTTTACTTTATTTGCAACAATTTTATGGAAAAAGGAGTTCGATGATCCGATGGAGTATCCTTTATATTAAAATTATATAATTGTTGCCATTTTTCTGATAATCAGGTAAATAAAATATGTATGTCGATAAAAAAAAGTTTAATACGCCGCAGACCAAATAACGTATCCTATCTATAAAAATGATGTTTTGTAAGCGACTAAAATTAAAACTTTATTCAATAGTTTTATAGATCGTTTTAACTATCTAATTTTTTTATCCATTGTCGTCGTCGACTTGCCATTATCAAACTGTTAAAATGAATAAACATACAGACCGACCGCAACACAATAATTTCATTTTCATCTATTCACAAACGAATTTTTCTTTTTTCTTTTTGAGTCTATACAAAAATCTGTATGAAAGCCGAGTAGGAAAAAAATCATCTTCATTTTATCAAAATTTTCAGCCATGTTTTTATATAATTGTAGCTTTATAAATATTATTAATTCCATGCTAGAAATATCCCTGTGATTTTTTTTTCAGTACACGGAACATACATTATACTAAACTTTATCATAATCAAAATCTTGCTCGATGCTTGTATTATAAAAAGCATTGAGTTATAATAGTCGTGTATAACATCATTGATAAAAAGCGTAAAAACTAAAAAAAAAACATCATGATTCATGACCACGGCCAAGGTGACTGAGTTATCAAAATATATACGTATAGTAATCATAATATTAAATGTAAGATTAATATTAATTATTTTACCTACTGCCTCGGTGGTGTAGTAGCTAGCATGTACGCGGAGCTCCTGGGTTCAAGTCTCGCGTCGAGCCAAGTTTAGTTATTGAGTCTTTCTGTTTAGTAAGGCTCAGTAACAGCCCGTAGTTGGGAAGTTGGCTGTGTATATTCTCCCTTGCCTCAGAGAGCACGTAAAGCCGTCGGTCCTGCGACTTAACTCTCACTGGTCGTGACGAGTAGTCGTCCCTCCGGAGTATGAGAATGATAGAAATGGAGAGTGCACTTGTATCTGCGCGTACACTTGTATATCATATATCTAGTCTCAATGAGATAGGCCACCGTGGCCGTAATCGGTCGGTAGGACATTATAATAATTATAGTGTTTTTAAAAGCCGGTTGGTAATGGTTACTTGTTTTTTTTTCAGAAATTAGATATTTTTGAGCCATAAAAATTATATGTTGACTCGGATATCATCTTTCATAAAATCAAATCATACTAAATTTCATCAAAATCTGTTCAGTGGGTTTACTCTGATGCGGTCACAGAGACAAAGGCAAAAATTTTATAAACTTAAGATTCAGCTTAATCTGTATCGATAATGTAAATAATAATGTCTATTTCAATTAGATTGTCCAGAAAAAAAAAGGTTTGACTAAGTTAGAACTTAAGTTAAAGCAACTGCATATTAATTATTATTAAAGAAAAAAATAATTATTTTTTTTTCATATTTAAGGCGCCGCTACCACCGCCTAAATGGAACGGAGTCTTCGAAGCTATTAACGAAAATATCCGATGTCCACAAAAAATGATAGGCTCACTAGTTCTGGGACACGAAGATTGCTTGAAATTGAATGTTTACACACCAGGGCGAACAATCAAAAAATCTCTTCCAGTAATGGTTTTTATTCATGGAGGTGGTTTTCTTGAAGGTACAGGATCTTCATTCATTTACGGACCAGACTTTATCGTACAACAAGACGTTATATTTGTTGGTATTAACTACAGGTTGAACATTGAAGGATTTCTTTGCTTGGGTATCAAAGAAGCACCTGGTAATGCCGGCCTTAAAGACCAAGTAGCTGCACTAAAATGGATCAGAGACAATATAGCTGCTTTCGGCGGAAATCCTAATAATGTGACATTGTTTGGTGAAAGTGCTGGGGCTGTGTCGATTTCTTATCTTATTTTGTCTCCGGCTGCTAAAGGTCTGTTTCATAGAGCTATTTTACAGAGCGGAGCCACGACTTCACCTTGGGCAATTCAGCACGATCCAATTAAAACCGCCAGTGATTTAGCTAAAAATTTTGGGTATTTAGGAAGCAACCCACATAAAATTTATGAAGTTTTGTCAAAAAAATCTATATCAGATCTAATATATGCGATAAAATATAGAAAAAACAGAGCGTTTACTACAGGCCAACCTTTCTTTTCTCCATGCGTTGAAAAACTTATCCCCGGAATTGAGCCATTACTTACGAAATTTCCAACGGAAATAATAAAGTTAGGAAATTACACAAAAGTTCCAATTATTATAGGCTGTAATAGTAAAGAGGCAATATATTTTGTTTCGAAAACTCATGGAACTAGCATAAAGAATGTAGATACAGAGGTCGATCCACGTGATCTCTTCCAAGACGACTTGCAGTTCCCCTCAAAAGAAATAGAAAATGCAACAATGTCGACTATTATGAATAGATACTTCTCACTAGTTAAGGATGACGCTGTAATGGATTTAGTGGAATTATTCTCCGATCTACACATAATATTTCCTACAGCTATAGAATCTAATTTATACACCATGACATCTGACCAACCAATTTACTTCTACCTCTTCAAATACGACGGATACATAAATATGCCTAAAATAATATCTGGCTTCATGAGCAAGCCAGGTGCCTCGCATGCAGACGAACTGATGTATCTCTTTAAACCGCATTCATTTCCCTTGCCTACCAGATACTTGGAGTTAGATATGATTAAGCGTATGGTGACGCTTTGGACAAACTTCGCCAAATACAGGTAGAACTTTTAATAATTATTATTATTCCATCGAAAAAAACTGTTTTATTCAAAAAAATATTTTAAATTGTAAGAAACCCCAAAAAGCAAACGAAAAACCAATAGTAACTCACTTTAATAACATCAGTATACACTCGTAGGGTGTGTTTTAAGCATCCCTGTGGTATAAGTTTAATATTTGAGCATTACATGTTGTTACTCCTTCACGTTACGCTAAGAAACAGCTGGTATTTGGATGAAATTTAGTAGGCGGATAGACTAGGCTGAACTAATTACTTTGAAAAATAATATGAATCCTTATCTTCGTTTAAACTTACAAAGTACCAAACTTAAATGAAAATAGACATATATTTTATCTTCAAATAAGCAATTACTACGCTATCGATGGATTTAATTGAAGGACGGGAGTGCAACAGGGCTGACTGAAAAATTATATTAAACTATAATACAAACCCTTCTAAAAATAACTCTTGTAACCATGAAACGGAAACAGACCGACAAACAGATAGATAGTGATAAAACCTTCGTCAGAAACGACTTTTATTTAAATATACTAAGTCAAAAATGTACCAAAACTCTTCGGAATAACGTTATTAATGAATCACGCCATTATATTCTCCTGGCACAAGCAAATGCAATTTATTTGTGTTTTCCATATTAAATTAAATTAAGTTCAACTTAAATTTTAAATATTATTTTGATCGAAGATAAGAATGAAGAAGAAGTCTCCTATCGAAGATAAATATGTATATAAAAATGTCTCAAATCGAACAACAAAATAATGTTTACAAATCAAAATCACGTTCTGCTATAGTAGGTTACTTATTATTATTCTAACAATAGTCGTTTGATTTTATGTTTCTCTGACTAAATCGGCGCCAGCCGCTACAGCCGTGTCAATGTCGTGTTCCATGAGTGTCTCATGTTTAGTAAGCAAGATTAAAAAAGTCATTTGCATTCAACTGAATGTCAAGTACGAAGTGTCATTATGTATATAACTACAACTCCTTAGTCAAATAGTACGGTTCAGGTCCAAGGTACCTAGGTTCTTATCGAGTCAATTCTTAGATTTGTCTGACAATAATCCTCAGTATAAACAATTCTGAAGTATAAGAGTTATCCTGGAATTAAGCAGTAGATGTCTCTCCTAGCATCGGAGAGCACGTAAAACTGTCGGTCCACCGAGATGTACTATGATAACTGCGCAGATGTCATACTAAATTGACCGCAACGCCCGATATGGATCAGGCAGTTCATACACTAGTTATAATCGATTGATTTGATCCGAGGTTCTTTAATTCTACTTGGTTTAAGGCAGTTTTACAGCTAACTCGTAAACCGCTGTTTTCTAACACCTTACCCCATACAAAAGTGTCTATCGAGTCGTTTTATGAAATTCTTGAGTGATGTAGTATATAACATAACCTGCCTTCTATGAATGTTAATAAGGGTTGGTGACCAGAGAATGATCGAATATATAAAATAATAATTCCATAAAACGACCTCACTTTAAATATAACATGACAATCAAATATATTAAAGTTTATCAAAAAATAAACACGGTAGAAAAAACCGTAGGGCAATTAGTATGCGGCTCACGTACGTTATTATATTGACTTTATTTACGCCGCTGTTAAGCTGGATAGACTGGATGCACAATTCATTTGTATACAAAATCACGAAATGCGGTCTCCTCCCATCCGCCATCCGCCATGCTGTGGACAAATTACATACACGTGCACTGTAATTAAATAAATAATGTGCATGATGTTTTAATTACTTATAGTCCACACAATCAAGAAAAGACATGACTTATTATAGGTCACCAATCCCATTATTATGCAAAAGTTTGGATGGATGTTTGTTACATTGTTATAGTAATAAATTCTAGTCTGGAGTATCACATTTATCCGGGATAAAAGTGTTGTATTGGGATTTCTTCAATAGGGACCAACTCGAGCAAAGCAAGGCTGAATCGCTAGTAAAGATTAATTGAA
The DNA here is from genome assembly GCA_951802675.2 of Boloria euphrosyne. Taxonomy (NCBI): domain Eukaryota; kingdom Metazoa; phylum Arthropoda; class Insecta; order Lepidoptera; family Nymphalidae; genus Boloria; species Boloria euphrosyne. Next base: position 12,238,810 of record OX637887.1, read on the forward strand.
TTACTTCCAATGACGGGCATAATAGACGCTATTAAATAATTACGAATAAATATAGCTTTTTATGTTCAAGTCGTAGTGTAGCCGTAACAAGTGCAGGCATAGAATCAAAGGTCAAAGATGAGTATTTACAATTATAATCTTTCTGTAACACGTAATGTCTACTTAATAGTAACATTTTACATACAAATACATCATATATTCTCAAAATGTGAAGCAAAAAGTACATAAATAAAACCAATTTACTATACTTCAGAAGAATAACATCAAAAGACATAAATAATACTAAACAATATTTTTCCCTGCTTTGCTCGTATATAGGATATAATAGGAACCTATGTGCTCCTTGCCTTTCCTTCTCTCTATTGCTACCAGAATTACTGTAGTATGGTGCCGCCATTTCAGCATGGTGTCCTCCTGCCAATTTCACTTAGCCCTTCTGAAGACTCGAACCCGGGACCTCCGGATTTGTAGAAAGACCAACAAACATACGTGCACACAAACTTTCACATTTACGTTATTAGTATAACAGTAGGTACATATTAATAATAATAATCAATTGCGTTTTACCATTAGTTACGGGAAACCAGAGTGGAAAGGTAAATGGTTATTATAAAAATTAAATATTTTGACAATATCTATGACCGCTGGCCGAGTGCGGGTTAAGGAACATTATTATTACATTAAACTATATAGTTAATTACTTTAGTACAAACTAGGTCAGCCCTGTAATACAATCATGACGTAATGCAAATATGAGGAATAAATGCACCATGCGCCAAGCTGTAGGACGCTTAGGAAACGCATTGTATAGAATTATATCATTTGTATGTATTCAGCCCTTTCTAACGTCCCATTGCTGGGTACAGGCCTCCCTACAATACGAAAGGCGAACATAGCATAGTCCACCATGGTAGCCTAGTGCGGGCAGCGGGTTGATGGACTTCACATGTCTTTCGAAAACTTGTTAGGTTCTCTCAGACTTGCAAGTTTCCTCACGATGTTTCCTTCATCGTAAGACAAGTGGTAATCATGTTAGAAATGATTCGGATGTGGAAATATCAGAGGTGCGAGACCTGGATTTGAAACCGCATTACTTGGTTATCCAAGCGGCTACTACTACTACTGAGCTACTACTGTCAACTGACAATTATCAATCACTATAAATATTTTATTTTTATTTTTCAGTGACCCAACACCAAAAACCAATAAGCTGATACCAATTCGATGGAGGCCAAGTCGGTCATCGAACCCCATAGGCCTCGTCATAGACAGGCGACTCACCACCGCGCCAATGTGGGATACTGCCACCATACAGTTCTGGAATAATACGTATACTAAATATAGAAGAAAAGACTATGGGTTTTATAACGATAGCTTTAGTTTAGGTTAGTTTTTTTTTTTTATGGGACAAAGGGGGCAAACGGGCAGGAGGCTCACCTGATGGTAAGTGATCACCTCCGCCCATGGACATCTGCAACACCACAGGGCTTGCAGATGCGTTGCCGGCCTTTCAGGAAAGGGAGGGAGGGAGGAGGGAGAAGGACGGGAGTAGGGATGGGTAGTGGGCCTCCCGGACTCTCACTTACCGGACGAAACGCGACAGTATAGCTGCCACTTCACGCCGGTCTTCTGTGAGAGAGTGGTACGCCCCGGCGCGGCGTGCCGGCCCATTCGGCTGCTACCCGAAGGTAACAAGCATGGCACTACCACTGGAAAAAGAGTTGAAAAGTGTTTCAAAACTCACTGATATAATAAGAAAAATACTTATTTATTTTTTCTTTACGTAATAACCTTATCGTGTCTTGTTTAATTTGTAATTTTAAATGGCAAAATTAATTAAGAGCATTCAAATGTAAAATATTTTTGTTTTAAATGTTAAAAACCTACATACGTGTCAGAAGCGAATTAATTATTTAAACCAATTCAAAGTTAAAGGATGCTGCTAAATAATTTTAATAGACGATGCATGTTGGGTTCTGGCTCTAAAAAGAAATACACAATATAAAATTTCATCACTAATAGTCTATTAAAATCGTATTAAGACAATATTAATTTTACATTTATATTAGATATGACACAGAGTGTATGTGGGAAATCTCTAATGTAATAGTTTCTAGTCGTATATCTTCTACAATACCTAGGTATTTTAAAACCAAGTGATGTTCTTTACTCTGCCAAAAACGGCGGGACCGATTTGAATTCTTTTTTGTTTTGCTAAAAAATATATAATTGAAACAAGAATATTTTTTTTTAAATAAATATCAATGTTATATAGATCTACCTTTGTTTATTAATTTTATTTGTTTTATATTGACAACTATATTGTATCTCTACAGAGAAAATTGAAGTGTATGTTTTTAAATTCAAATTTACAGCTTTTCTCATATGCATATGAAATTATATATGGTACTAACATCAAAATATCAATTTTAAAAATTTTTATCTGTCTGTCTGTTTGTTCCGGCTAATCTCTGAAACGGCTGGATCGGTTTTGACGGGACATTCACTCGCACATAGCTAATTAAAAGGAGTTGCGAAATACCTTTCTTGTAAATATGTATAAAAATATTGTATTCAATTTGAATCTGTATTATATTATTAATATAAAAATAAAAGTGAATATACTTAATATGTAATTTCTTAATATTTAAACTCCTTGGTCATTAGAGTAACTCATATCTGAACTGATTTTAATAAAACTTCTACAGGTGATTGGATAATTCAGGTGACTGTGACAATTATAATATACTATAAGTATAAATAATCTAATATATAAAAATCTCGTGTCACAGAGTTTGTTATCCGAAACGGCTCGACCGATTTAATGAAATGTTTGTGTTTATTTTGGTATGTCTGAGAATAGGTCGTAGGCTATTTTTTCCCCTGAATACTAGATCGTTGATACACTACTTACACAAAATAACTTTAAATAAAGGCACTTATGAATTATTTGAATATGAAAAATTTAGAATTAAGTCCTCAAAAAATTGCTGTAGTAATGGTCATAATGAAACCCCCCAAACACAATATCTATACTAAATATAATTCAATATTTATAGAAAGCAAAGTATATATCCTACATAAACTTAAAGCAGATTCTTTACAACAAAATGTAGATAAACAGGATAGGAAAAGAAAAAGGTACAAAGTAACAAGTTGGCAAGGAGTCGCTGAAGGCTGTTTGTCTGTCAACTGCGCTATAGCAAAAACTTGGACGCCTCGGGCGTTAAGGCGAAGTAAAAAAGAGCAAAAGTTTCGTGAGCCACTGAAAAGTACTGATCGCGACTACACCAATCAACTTGACTTGTTTGGATGGAAATTAATAGCGCAATAAATTCTTAAATATAATCAAATGTTTTTATTATGTGTCGTGGAAAAGTTTGTTTCGCTTAGAATTCGTAAAAGTAGAATAATTATGGGTTTGAGTTTGGGCGTGGTAAAATTTTATATCACTACATATTTATAAAAGAAAGTCCTCCGTTGCGTCTGTCTGTCTGTCTGTTTGCGATAAACTCAAAAATTGCTGCATCGATTTTCATGTTGTTTTCACTAATTGATAGAGTGGTTCTCGAGGAAGGCTTTAGTATATAATTTGTCAAGGTTTTATATACGTTTACTTATTAGCGGCTTCGCTCGTGCTATATCTAGGGACGAACTCGAGCGAAGCGAGGGAGAGTCGTTAGTTAATAATAAAGCTGTCTTTAGTAAATCTTACACTAATATGAACACGTATGAAGGATTGTATGTATTTCAGATTTATAGGGTTACTGCACCAGTTCCAAAGATTTTAAAATATTTTATTATTAAGCTTTTCTATCTCAGGAAGAGATAATGTACTAGTAATAAGTTCCATCTTAATTTCTACTCATAGTAATAACTATTGAACTTTGAACTGTCAATTCAACAAACATACTTTAACAGGCAGTAAAGCCTCTCAAAACCCTAGAATATTGCTCCAGACAGTCATCAAACCCGTAACAATAGTATTAAGTAAACACTACTAAAACGGTGTCAGCACTTTCAGACAGCGCACGTTAACTTGTCAGCGACTGGCAACTGCTAGCGAGCTGACGTCTCGCAACTCCTCGCAGTGACGAGCCTGAGCTCTACAATTTACGTTGTGGTCTTGTTTGCTTCATCTTATTTGCAAAATTTTTACTTTGTATATTTGCTAAGGAAAATATATTATATTAATACTGAAGTGTTAAGAACTAACAATTTTCTCCCTTTCAAGAGATGTAGTTAAAAAATATTTTAACTACTGATTTTTTTTTTTCATTCTTTATTCCTTTTTTCAATTCTTTCTTTCTTTCTTTTCTTCTTTTTTTTCTTTTGTCTTCCCAAAGTTATGATTTAATGACTATATTTGTATAAAATTAACAAAAAAAAACTTTATTGAAAGAAAGTAAACGATATGTGTCTCAATATCAAGAATAAAAGCATTTAGAAATATTATGCTACTTTTTGCGGCTTTTGCATTTTAATTGGCAAACTCGGTCCGTCTCCGTGTTCTTTTGTCTTTGATTTAATTTGCGATAACATACATAATATGTTATAATACTTTCCTGGATACGCGAAAAATTAAACTTTTTTTACATATGTGTATAATATTTCATCTCACCCGTGATCACTTTTGCTATAAAGCTTTCGAAACATCGCAAACGTACTAAATTAAATTAAAAATTAAACGTCAAAATCAAAAAGTTCTGAAACAATAAATATTACTTTTTGTAAATGTACCTATAATATAAGCTTCAGTGATGATTTAATATTTAAAGACTTTTTTGGAATATAAAAAGATAAGCCATCGTTAGGAAGAAGCAAAACGTGATAAAGTTTCATTGATTATTGGATATAAATCTTTCTTTATCGCTTAAAAGGATTTAATGGCACTCCGTGCTACTTTGCTTAAGCACTGTTTTACGGGCAAATTATTTTATATACAAGAACTTTGTATGTATTTCCAATTTATTATTAGGTTTGCTGTCACATGAAGATGCAATCATTAAACTTATGTCCTATAATATATGTATATTAATTATAGTAGTTAAACTGTAAACTCATATAGGTCGTCATATTTTTGTAAATTTTTGGTTTTTGGTGTTTAAGAGGTATTCCCGAGCACAAATGTAAAAGTGTTAAAAAGTATCTTTTCATAGTATATAATAATATTATGTAACTGTTTCTGTTCAAATGTACCTATATGTTTGTTTTCCTGTTTTCATTAGTGATTAAGTAGATATACTCAATCGAGTATAATACTACAAGGCGAATGCTATTTTTTATTTTTTGATTCCTTTCTATACTTAGTAAGTGAAATCATCTAACATACCAATGTTAATTAATTACTTCTTATGGAGATTAATTCAAAAACCCGTCCATATAAAAGTGGGAGTTTAAAAACATCTATCATTACAAACGATTAAGCCTGCGACTTTGCAAGTTAAGCCTAGCGCGAGCGTACAGCGGACTGCGGCACCGCATCGATCATTATAATAATCACAGCTAATAGAATATATTTTAGATTAGCAAACCCGGCCTGCTTCGCTGGGCTATAGGCTTTCTAGTCGTATATCTTCTACAATACCTAGGTATTTTAAAACCAAGTGATGTTCTTTACTCTGCCAAAAACGGCGGGACCGATTTGAATTCTTTTTTGTTTTGCTAAAAAATATATAATTGAAACAAGAATATTTTTTTTTAAATAAATATCAATGTTATATAGATCTACCTTTGTTTATTAATTTTATTTGTTTTATATTGACAACTATATTGTATCTCTACAGAGAAAATTGAAGTGTATGTTTTTAAATTCAAATTTACAGCTTTTCTCATATGCATATGAAATTATATATGGTACTAACATCAAAATATCAATTTTAAAAATTTTTATCTGTCTGTCTGTTTGTTCCGGCTAATCTCTGAAACGGCTGGATCGGTTTTGACGGGACATTCACTCGCACATAGCTAATTAAAAGGAGTTGCGAAATACCTTTCTTGTAAATATGTATAAAAATATTGTATTCAATTTGAATCTGTATTATATTATTAATATAAAAATAAAAGTGAATATACTTAATATGTAATTTCTTAATATTTAAACTCCTTGGTCATTAGAGTAACTCATATCTGAACTGATTTTAATAAAACTTCTACAGGTGATTGGATAATTCAGGTGACTGTGACAATTATAATATACTATAAGTATAAATAATCTAATATATAAAAATCTCGTGTCACAGAGTTTGTTATCCGAAACGGCTCGACCGATTTAATGAAATGTTTGTGTTTATTTTGGTATGTCTGAGAATAGGTCGTAGGCTATTTTTTCCCCTGAATACTAGATCGTTGATACACTACTTACACAAAATAACTTTAAATAAAGGCACTTATGAATTATTTGAATATGAAAAATTTAGAATTAAGTCCTCAAAAAATTGCTGTAGTAATGGTCATAATGAAACCCCCCAAACACAATATCTATACTAAATATAATTCAATATTTATAGAAAGCAAAGTATATATCCTACATAAACTTAAAGCAGATTCTTTACAACAAAATGTAGATAAACAGGATAGGAAAAGAAAAAGGTACAAAGTAACAAGTTGGCAAGGAGTCGCTGAAGGCTGTTTGTCTGTCAACTGCGCTATAGCAAAAACTTGGACGCCTCGGGCGTTAAGGCGAAGTAAAAAAGAGCAAAAGTTTCGTGAGCCACTGAAAAGTACTGATCGCGACTACACCAATCAACTTGACTTGTTTGGATGGAAATTAATAGCGCAATAAATTCTTAAATATAATCAAATGTTTTTATTATGTGTCGTGGAAAAGTTTGTTTCGCTTAGAATTCGTAAAAGTAGAATAATTATGGGTTTGAGTTTGGGCGTGGTAAAATTTTATATCACTACATATTTATAAAAGAAAGTCCTCCGTTGCGTCTGTCTGTCTGTCTGTTTGCGATAAACTCAAAAATTGCTGCATCGATTTTCATGTTGTTTTCACTAATTGATAGAGTGGTTCTCGAGGAAGGCTTTAGTATATAATTTGTCAAGGTTTTATATACGTTTACTTATTAGCGGCTTCGCTCGTGCTATATCTAGGGACGAACTCGAGCGAAGCGAGGGAGAGTCGTTAGTTAATAATAAAGCTGTCTTTAGTAAATCTTACACTAATATGAACACGTATGAAGGATTGTATGTATTTCAGATTTATAGGGTTACTGCACCAGTTCCAAAGATTTTAAAATATTTTATTATTAAGCTTTTCTATCTCAGGAAGAGATAATGTACTAGTAATAAGTTCCATCTTAATTTCTACTCATAGTAATAACTATTGAACTTTGAACTGTCAATTCAACAAACATACTTTAACAGGCAGTAAAGCCTCTCAAAACCCTAGAATATTGCTCCAGACAGTCATCAAACCCGTAACAATAGTATTAAGTAAACACTACTAAAACGGTGTCAGCACTTTCAGACAGCGCACGTTAACTTGTCAGCGACTGGCAACTGCTAGCGAGCTGACGTCTCGCAACTCCTCGCAGTGACGAGCCTGAGCTCTACAATTTACGTTGTGGTCTTGTTTGCTTCATCTTATTTGCAAAATTTTTACTTTGTATATTTGCTAAGGAAAATATATTATATTAATACTGAAGTGTTAAGAACTAACAATTTTCTCCCTTTCAAGAGATGTAGTTAAAAAATATTTTAACTACTGATTTTTTTTTTTCATTCTTTATTCCTTTTTTCAATTCTTTCTTTCTTTCTTTTCTTCTTTTTTTTCTTTTGTCTTCCCAAAGTTATGATTTAATGACTATATTTGTATAAAATTAACAAAAAAAAACTTTATTGAAAGAAAGTAAACGATATGTGTCTCAATATCAAGAATAAAAGCATTTAGAAATATTATGCTACTTTTTGCGGCTTTTGCATTTTAATTGGCAAACTCGGTCCGTCTCCGTGTTCTTTTGTCTTTGATTTAATTTGCGATAACATACATAATATGTTATAATACTTTCCTGGATACGCGAAAAATTAAACTTTTTTTACATATGTGTATAATATTTCATCTCACCCGTGATCACTTTTGCTATAAAGCTTTCGAAACATCGCAAACGTACTAAATTAAATTAAAAATTAAACGTCAAAATCAAAAAGTTCTGAAACAATAAATATTACTTTTTGTAAATGTACCTATAATATAAGCTTCAGTGATGATTTAATATTTAAAGACTTTTTTGGAATATAAAAAGATAAGCCATCGTTAGGAAGAAGCAAAACGTGATAAAGTTTCATTGATTATTGGATATAAATCTTTCTTTATCGCTTAAAAGGATTTAATGGCACTCCGTGCTACTTTGCTTAAGCACTGTTTTACGGGCAAATTATTTTATATACAAGAACTTTGTATGTATTTCCAATTTATTATTAGGTTTGCTGTCACATGAAGATGCAATCATTAAACTTATGTCCTATAATATATGTATATTAATTATAGTAGTTAAACTGTAAACTCATATAGGTCGTCATATTTTTGTAAATTTTTGGTTTTTGGTGTTTAAGAGGTATTCCCGAGCACAAATGTAAAAGTGTTAAAAAGTATCTTTTCATAGTATATAATAATATTATGTAACTGTTTCTGTTCAAATGTACCTATATGTTTGTTTTCCTGTTTTCATTAGTGATTAAGTAGATATACTCAATCGAGTATAATACTACAAGGCGAATGCTATTTTTTATTTTTTGATTCCTTTCTATACTTAGTAAGTGAAATCATCTAACATACCAATGTTAATTAATTACTTCTTATGGAGATTAATTCAAAAACCCGTCCATATAAAAGTGGGAGTTTAAAAACATCTATCATTACAAACGATTAAGCCTGCGACTTTGCAAGTTAAGCCTAGCGCGAGCGTACAGCGGACTGCGGCACCGCATCGATCATTATAATAATCACAGCTAATAGAATATATTTTAGATTAGCAAACCCGGCCTGCTTCGCTGGGCGTAAGTTAAAATAAATTAAAATTATAAAAAATATTTTCTAGTAAGTAAAATAAAAGTAGCTTAAGTTACTACTTATATAATTAGCTATATACGAGTGAAAGTGACGTCAAAATCGGTCCAGTCGTTTCAGACATTACCCGTAACAAACGAACAGATAGAGAGACAGACAAAACTTTTAAAAATTGTATTTTCAGGTATGTACCGCTTATACTTTCATATGCATTTAGTGAAGAGCTGTTAATTTGAAATTGAAAACCGACACTTCAATTTTTTTATATGTACTGATGTAAAACAGTTTTTTCCTCTCTACATTTCAATGAGAGTTGATATTATGAGCATATGTACGTTGTACTTTTTCCAATCAAGTATTCATATTGCAAGATGTTTTTTCTTTTATTCTTTTTTATTGCTTCGTTAGTCTTGTGGCTGCTGACTAGCATGTGCGTTAACATATACGGAGGTCTTGGATTTGAATCCCGGGTCGAATCAAGTTTAATTGCTGGGTCTTTCTGTTTAAGCTCAGTAACAGCCCGGAATTAAGAAGTTGAGGGTATATCACTCACGTGCCTTGGAAAGTCTTAACTCTAACTAGTCGTGTCGACTATTTTTTATCGTGGGAAATTATCTCTAATCTACAACAACTTAGCACACCTTTGTATTATATTTAAAATAACATCAATCTATTACTTACTAACAGTGAAAACGTCCCTAGGAATGAATTCAGGCGAAGCGAGGGTGACCCTTTATTACATACATATGTATATATTATTAATAATATATGCATACAAAACCATATTTACAAAAACCGAAAGCGATACAGATGACCAAGAAAGGCAATTCGTTATAAAATTCAATTAAGGCAACGCAGGCAACGACGCGGCCGGTAGACTCTTAATCCGCGTAATAAAGAAAAATATCCGGGAAGCGACGGCTAATTGTTATAAACTGTGCGAACATGCAAATTGGCGGACTCCCTCGGCCTTTTAATTCAAAACTTATCCCGAGCTGGAATTGCGAATGATAATCAGATATTCGAGCAAATTATAAAGCTGTAAACTTGTTTGTCTTTCGCGGGTCTTCATAGAGCTTGTTATTAGCAAAACTCTTTTATGCACTAACTGTTTGAGAGATAATTAATATAATAATTAATACGTTATTTACTATGTAAACTCTTTATACTACACAAAAGCTAATCTATACTAATATTATAAATGTGAATGCAAGTTTGTTTGTTAAACTGTAAAACTACTTACTAAACTAATGAAACTTTTTACTTTGTACACATATTCTTGGAGATATTAAAAGTAACATAGGATACTTTTTTTACTTTTTTTTCTAGCGGGCCTGATACCATAAATGCGGTTGAAGCCGCGGGTACTGCTAGTTAATTATATATTAGACTAACTCCGTTTCATTACACTTTTCAGGCAACAATAAAAAAATTAAAATTACAAATTTGGAAAGCATGAAATTTTAAATTAATAAAAAAACTTGATTATTAAACAAAATGGTAAGTTTATTTTTGTGAAAATAAAGTAATCTATATTATTGAAATATTAACGCTTTTGGTGGCCTTTGAAAAGTAGACCGAAATCGAGTTAGCCGACTTGGGTTTTAATCAAAGGCTACTTTGAACACCTTTTTAAAATAAATAAAATTTCCTAGCGTGGTTTTCAAACACCCTTTATACAAGTCTCAATTTCGTCTGGAGTATAAGCTGTAATTAGTAATATTTTGTCGACTGCTAAGTCGTCTCGAGTACCGGCCGGCGACTACCGCTAGGTATTCTTATCCTTAAATATACTTCATATTCAAGGTATATATATAAATACTCAGTAGTATTGGCTTATAGATTTTCCCTAGCGATGATATTACTCGTTTTATTTAAAATCGGTTCAGTGTAATTTTGTGAATTGTTGTTTTCATTGCTCTTACAGTAGAACTTATATCAAACAATCCTAATTCCTAACCTCTATTATAAATATGTATTTATTATCTTCTAATATATAAAAATCTCGTGGTACAGTGTTTTAAGTTAGCCTAATTTAGATCTGAAGTATCGCTTTGATTCTTAGAGCTTAGTATAGAGATATGTATGTATGTGTTCAGACTTTTTCTAACGTCCCACTGCTCGGCACGGGTCTCCCTTCAATACGAGGGGGATCAGGCCATAATCCACCGCGCTGGACAAGTGCAGGGTGTCGGACTTCACACGTCTTTCGAACACTTCCTAGGTTCTCTCAGACATGCAGGTTACCTCACGATAGAGCTATACATATATAGATATGTACTGAGTAATTGACCTCCGCCACTTTCATTACTAATACATACATCTTTTGTTGAAACTGACCGTGACCAATTTACGTAAAGGTGACTTATGTTAACATAACGCAAAATTTGCTTCTAAGACTTAGCTAGCTCTTCAAAAAACTTTTTAAAAGGTATATTTTTAAATTACATTAGAGATCGTGTTTGTGAGGATAACAAAACGCTTTGGAGGTTAAATTGAAGGCCGTTCGTAAACGAAATAATATTCTAGAGTTTGACAATTTCGAGTTTCGACTTTATTTATAATACTATATTATATTATATACAATATACATACATAAAGAAATAAGAAGTGCGTATATTGTTACTTACGCAGGGGTGAATACTGAGTACATAATATGTTTGATTATACGAACGATAGAGCAGGAACAAGTATTCCGTTTAAAATTTAATGTATATATGTATATAATTTAAATGTATATACGTATATTCTGTGAATTTTATCATATAACTGTAGATCAATCCGGTAAAGAACAAACAGTGTGATATCAAACCCTATAAAAATAATCTCAGGTTTTTGAAGCAGTGTACATAGAACTTGTTCAACAGACGTGTGGCCTATTCACATTTAGGGGTAGTCTATACCCATTACCCAGCAATGGGACATTAAAAAGGTAATAATAGTAAAACTTTCAACGTAATATTTAAAGTATGTAACTTGTAAGGTAGAGTGCCAGTAAAGAGACGAACTAAACTCTAACGCTTAGCACGATCGGGGCTTTGGGTGCGATAAATCGCGTTTAGTTCTTTATAGCGCTAGTGAAGTATTTCTATCTTCATAAAAATAGCCAAGAAACGGTCATAAAGTTTCTCCATTGAAGTGCGTTCCCAGACTCCTTTACTGTAGATACTATAAATAAATTAAAATTGCGATATTTTATTAAATTGAAAATGAGCTATGAAGTGTAATATTTAGGTTTCCTTAATCAACAAATGACCTATGTTGTACCTATAGTTTCGTTATGTCTGTACGTTCGTCTGTCCGCAACTTAGCTCAGAAACTCTTAGTAAAAGAAAGCAAGAATACAATTAGTTACCGCGATAAAGAGGTAAATAAAATTAGGTTACCTCTACTCATAATCTTGCGATGTTTTTTTTCTCGTCTATTCCATGGTGTAGAGTGTCGTTGGATATGTCTTTCGGTTGTTTGTGAAAAAAATGGCTTTAGAGGTCCGTTCGTGAAATATTATATTAGTGCAAATTTTTGTTAGTATAACCAACTTATAAAATGTACTTTTTACCGAAACAAGTACCTAACGTTAAAATTTTCATAGACTTTATTAAGAAGATGAACTTGTATAACGTAAACAAACTGCTAACTACAGTAAAGATTGAAATAATTGAATGCGATACTTATCGCAACCGTTAACGTAACTTGCGAAAATGTGCACATACTCGGTATCGACTTTCTGCTTATGCAAGTGTTTCAAGACAGTAGATTGTCAGCGTGCTTAGATCGAGCGCTTGTCCTAGGTTATACCTTAACTAAATATTTCTTTAAAATTAATTCGATATGACTTAATATTTCGTGACAAAAATACATGGATTAGTGAAAAAAATATAAAGCAGCGTGCACGAGCGTAGTAGTGTTTTTATGTTGCGCATACGCAATGCTAAGTGTCATCAAGTGATATACAGTGCGGTGGATCTAAACTAAATTATATCTTACGACATGAAAAGGGTGTAGTTATTATAAAATTTGTTACACCTGTTACATATAAAACTGACTGGAATTGAGATGGATTAATGGAAAGTAATATGGAGAAACCAATATGTATGTTTAAAATTACTAAAAACCAAGATATTTGACAAAAATGAGAAAAAATATTTGTAATTTACTGCTATGGTTACTTTGTGTTCAACCATCTCGGAGTACATTGACGCCAGTAGTGCATATAAGTCAAGGCAAACTGCGGGGTCTACGTTCATTCAGGCAAAACAGCTATTTAAGTATACCTTATGCGGCTGCCGAAAGATTCCAGGTTAGAATTCAGTCCAAGGACACTTCTAAATCTTTTATAGAAACATCTTGCAGGAAAATTTTTAAGTAGGTACTTAATATGTTATTAATATTAAAAAAAATAACAACGAACATCTGTATCATATAAATTATGTAGAGTTTTAAAATAATGGATTTGATTTATTTTTTAGTTATTTATTCGGATTTCTCTCTGCAAAGCCTTGTTTGAATATCCATTCAATGGAACTGTATAAGAAAAACAATATATTTAGCAATCTTTAGAGCCCACCATATTGGATTTTGAATGACGTCACTTCAGTAATCTATGCTTAACATGTGTCTAATTTCAGATCAGTAAATTCAGATCAATCGGTTGAGAATAAACAATGCTTTAAAACTTTGTTGCAAGATTTTACCCGAACAATCAGTTTAATAAAAGCATGTCGAATTGGATTGGTTGAGCTTATTGGTTATCAGTTCTAAATAGCGGCGCCTACCGGATCTAACGAAAATCATCCGGTGACCCCATAACACAAAACAAATTCTTAAAAAACAGTCAAATCGTTTAGGACGAAAACGATATTGAAATTCTCGTAATATAGGCTCAAGCAAAAATATAACCTATACCCATTAGCAATAGTTCTGCTTCTTGCACTTGATTTCACAATTCTAATTAGAAAAGATATTCCCACTTATAAAATATCTTCTTTTTCTAAGATTCAAATGAGAGATGTGCTCAAGGCCTATATTTTCTTCGAACACATACCTATTCGAAGTAAAATTGATTTACTACATTGACTTGATTTATCAAAATATGAATCAAGAGAGTAGTTGGTATCTTATCTTATAATATTAAATGATTTGGATCACAATTTGTATTCAGACAAGATATTGCTTGTTAAGTTTGTTTTTGTGAAATTGTTTAAATTTTATACCTTATCCGGCAAACACCGAGCAAAGCTCGGTCGCCCGGTATTAATTAAGAGGGGAATTATCGAAATGAAGGTGTTTCTGTATTCAGTAGTGAATAATTGTAAATTATCATATGTTGGTATGTTATATTACTTTCATGACTTGTTACTATTCATTTTAAAAAATACAAAATCATGTGATTTATTAAACAGTAAGCACTCTTGACACCATCCTGTCATTATTTCTACACTTTAACTAGGCTTTAAGCAATGATAATTCATACCCTATTCATTATTTTAGCTCCCGAAAGAGTCTTCAAAATGGCATGGAGTCTTTTATGCTATAAATCCATTCGTGAGATGTCCACAATTGATGTCCTTCCTTACGACTGGGAACGAGGACTGTCTTTTTCTAGACGTTTACACTCCAGAAAATGTCAAACAAAACGACAAACTTCCAGTCATGGTATTTTTTCACGGTGGCGCTTATTTTAAAGGTAGCAAAGAACTTTATGATCCATATTATCTTGTCACCAAAGGCGTAGTAGTAGTAACTGTCAATTATAGGTTAGGTGTCCTAGGATTCCTATGTCTGAATGGTATTTCGAACCTAGGACTGAGAGACCAGGTGGCAGCTTTGGAATGGGTTCGAAAAAATATAGCTGCGTTTGGTGGAGATCCAAATAATGTTACACTTTGTGGACAAAGTGCAGGTGCCAGTTCCGCAGCACTACATCTGTTATCCGAGAGAAGTAAACATTTATTTAACAAGGCAATTTTGATGAGTGGAACTGCGCTGTCCACTTGGGCGTTTAACATCGAGCCTTTGAAACCTGCATTAGAGGACGCGAGGAAAATATCTCCCGCAAGAACTGAAAGTGATGTGTATCGTATATTTGCTGAAACCTCTTTACCTACACTACTGCGCGTCACGTATGACAACTCCGTAAATCCAAGATATTTCAAGTACTCGCCGTGCGTGGACAGCAATTTTACACAACCATTTTTCAATGACACCCCATACAACATTCTTAAATCGGGTCAGTTTAATAAAGTGCCAATAATTGTTGGGTACACCGACAACGAAGGGGGATTCTTCTATAGGTTATTAAGTGATAGATCAGCCAAAGATTTAAATGAAAACTTTAATTACATGCTACCCTGTGTATTTTCTTGGTGTTCAGAAGAAGAAAGGCGTGAAATCGGTTCTACCATGAGATCACATTATTTTGGCAATAAAGTTATTGACTACAGAACGTCAGCCGAAAGCTTAATAGATTTCTATTCAGACTGGATAGCGTATGGGTCGATTAATGCGTTTTCAAAGATAATGACACAATTTTCTGATAAACCGGTCTACAATTATCAATTTTCGTATGTTGGCGGCCGCAATTTCGGAAAGGCGATATCGGGACTATACTTTAATGGGACAACTCACGCGGGTGAACTGTTCTACCTGTTCAAACCTCTGGGAATATCTCTACCATTATTGGACAATGACAAGAAAATGGTAGAAAAAATGACAGCATTGATACATAATTTTATGTTAAACGAGTAAGTCAACAAACAACTATGTTTTTCGTTGTTATTACACATTTCTTTCATAACATTTAAGCCCTCAGTTAATAAATGCGATCACCAGTACCAAAAATCCTTAAATTTTATACAAATAAATAGATTATATAGGTATTTTTCATATTACAGAAATCCAACTCCAACGAAAACCAGATTGTTGCCTCTAATATGGCCTTCGGCGACGAAGAATCAATCAAACATTTTAGTCCTAGACAAACAGTTGCATGTGATCGATCATCCTCGAAAGAAGCAGCGAGGGGACTTCTTTTTGAAACTTCTGTGTACTTACGGCAAAAGTGGGTACGTGCCATGCGAAAGTGCTGAAAGATGTCATAGTAAATAAATAATAAGTATTTTAAAAATTTCCTAATAAATTGAATTACAAAATGTAAGTTTTTATTACTGTACAAAATCTTTGCAATTGTCAATTAAAGAGCTGATAAAAAGGGTCTAAAAATCCATTCCACATATTCTGAAATATTGAAAAATGAAATATAACGCAAGCGCAAAAACAATTTGATTTAAAAATTGTGTTTTGGATCGACTTTCAATAAGGAGGTGCGTAAGTGACGAGCGTATGTTCTTTATTTGATTGTATTCTTTTTTTTCCTAAAGCAGTTAAACCTCAGAAAATTTTATTGAATTAGGTATTTGTAGGGCAGTGGTAGCCCAGCGGTAACGCGCTCGCTTGATAACCGAGTGATGCGAATTCAAACCGGGTTTCGCACCTTTAATATTTTCATGTGCGAATCATTTTTATCATGATTACCACTTGTCTTACGGTAAAGGAAAACATTGTGAGGAAACCTGCATGACTGAGAGAACCTAGCAAGTTTTCAAAAGACATGTGAAGTCCGCCAAGCTGCACTAGGCCAGCGCGGTGGACTGAAGTCTGAAGACATTAAGTACTTATTAATATCGATTCGTATTATTATTATATACTATATTATAGTAGGTGCGTACAATATTTTATTTTACATTCAAATTTTATCCATAACAGTTTTATCACAATACCCTCATTTTTAGATATATTTTTTTTTATAAAGCAAACCTAACTTACAACGGAATAGTTTATCGTCTTGCGCTTAGATAAATTATGTGTCGCCTCGACTCTCGCGCCATTACAATGTTTCAAATATCAAATTATAGACTAAATATGGAAATAGTAACTTTATTACAAGCAAACGTCCACAGATAACGAATCATTGAATAATTATGATAGTTGTAAAAAATTTTGGGGGAACAGATTCGATAAAATAAAAATGTAAAATGTAACTGTGATTGGGGCCGGAGGCGGGCGGCGGAGGGCGGAGCCCTAGTGATTATTTGTAATTTATGTGAGCGTCGGCTTCACAAAACCGGCAATGGAATTACAATATATTTCCTGTTGCAATTCGACGTTTCTTTTATTTCTGTTACGTAACGTCATATTGATTCAAATAACTATTTATATTCAGTCCTTTTTAACGGCCCACTGCTAGGCACGGGCTTTCAATACGAGGGGGATCAGGCCATAGTCCACCGCGCTGGCCAAGGTCGGGTTGGAAGACTCATGTCTTTCGAAAACTTGCTAAGTTCTCTCAGAGATGCGAGAGATTCCTTACGATATTTTCCTTCATCGTAAGACAAGTGGTAATTATGTTAAAAATGATTCGCACATGTAAAATGTCAGAGGTGTGAGACCTAGATTTGTGGAGCGGCTTACCACTGGGCTACCACTGTCTATAAATAGCTTTTTATTATTATAAAATTATCTATCCTTTATAAAACATTTTTAATAATTTTATTAAATACCAGCGACTTACCCTGCCTCTTCTCCAGTTATTGGTACCAGTAATAGGTACCATATTCATAAAATCTTAATTTCCGTAGAACGACAGCTTTTCTACTTAAGCTAAGATCTTTAACAAAAATATATCACAAACGTCGAATGAGGAATTCTCAAAGAATTTTATGATAAAATAACAGAATATCCGTTTTATTGAGATCAGTCCGTACGAAATTCTCGCAAGTTTCTATCAATGTTTGACCAGAGCGCCTCGAGTCTGGATCAGGCAGAATTGAATGAAAACATTGAATATTTATCTTCAGAAGGATTGCTCCCACGCGACACTGCTAGTGTTTATTGTACGGGGAAGATAGACTGAGCACGCTGACAGCACGACCCGTGGATGGTAGGATCTCACATCCTCTCGGTGGAACTTTCTATTGCGGAGACTTTTAAAACAATAACTTTAAAATAAACTCTAGACTTTTCGAGTCTACTCATTGTACATTACTTTGTCAAATAATGGGTCCCTAGGTATCCTTTTATTAAGGTATAGCAGATCAATAAAGCAAACCAGGTTTTAGGTTATTATGGATTTTTGAGGTATTAAAATAAATTATTCTTAAAACTCGGTGGTAATGTAGAAGTTTAAGAAATAACCTACATCCATATCATCCAAACTTACTTTACAGATTTGCGTGTGAACCTTTTATAATGAAGCATTTTACTTTACATTTTAGAATAAAAGCTATCATAAATAACATAAATAATAATAAAATAATACCATTAGGATACTTTAGAAAGCTAAATTAAATTTCTCCGTTTAATAATATCTACCTTTCTAATTATCAAGGTCTCGGAGGAACAAAAGTGTTGATTTTGTATTCGTCTTTCATAATATTACAATACTCTTAATGAGCTTTTAGAATCAAAAATCCATATATAATATTATAAATGCGAAAGTAACTCTGTCTGTCTGTCTGTCTGTCTGTTACCTTTTCACGCCTAAACCACCCAACCGATTTTGCTGAAATTTGGTATGTAGATAGTTTGCATTCATGAGAAGGAAATAGGCATATTATTTTTTGGAAATTCAACCCCTAAAAGGGTTAAAAGGGGTGGCAAAGTTTGTATGAGAAAAATATTTTTATTGCACATTTTTGCATGAAACTTTGAATTAATGCTTTTTAGTACAAATGATGAAACACGTATTTCAGGGAATTCTTCGAAATTCACCCCCATTGGGGGTTAAAGGGGGTGGCTAAGATTGTATGGGAAATTTAATTCTATTGAAATATTTTGCGTGAAACTGAAATAATGCTCTGCAATACAAATTATGAGATACATATCTAAGCGTTTTTTGAAAATCAACCCCTATGGGGGTTAACGGGGTGGCACAATTTGCGTAGGAGAAATATTTAACAGTAATTTTTACCATAAGTCCATAACAATGAGCCACGTTCATCAGTTTATCAATAACGAAAAACACACAAAGAAATTATGATACACATAGTAGCAAAATTGGTTAAAAATAGGAAATAAGTTTTAGAAAGCGCAGCAGTGGCGGCACGGCAGGATGCTACACAGTAGTTTTAAAGAGGAGTTAAGTAGAAAAGAGGGCCAGAACTTTAAATGGGGAATCAGTCCTTGGTACATTATAAGTAACAGTATATAAGCAAAAATTTTTATTTTATTCACTCTTAGCGCGAGCGAAGCCGCGGGCACCGCTAGTATAATATAAAATTAGTGGTGTTGCTAATATATTAGTATTCGTTAAGAGATTAGTAATATTGAAAGATCTACGTATTAGTAATCTGACAAATTCTAGGATGCTAATATTTCATATTCACATAATATCTCTAATAACCATTCAAAATAAGTCGGCTAATATCGTTCAGATTCAGACACTTGACGCGTATCGGTTTTGTCAGGGGAACATCGAGCAAAAAACTCTTTTCTCTCTCTCTTTTGTTCATACAAATGCTTACGTGCAAATGAGATGGATGCGACCAAACTAATATCAGATACAAAACAACATTTGTTTTTATTTTCATACCATTTTTTAATATTATTTATAAATGTTAAATGTGTATGTATTTATTATTTCATAAATGGTGGTAGATTAGTATACTTAATATAACAAATTATTTTTAACATAATTATTATTACTAATTGCTAGGAATTCTATTGATTTAAAAAAAAACTAATATAGCACTGTATTAGAAAATATTTTAATATTTTCCGCTTTAAAAATAGTTTATAATACTTTTAATAAGATTTTACATAGCAAAGGATTATATAATATTAGTATGGATAAAAGTAATATTGAATATGGAACAAGAATAGAGTAGCGAGTGACACATATTATTTTATAAATATTAGTAATATTGAAATATTAGTTAAGATATTATAATATTGCCAGACTAATATATTAATATTAGGTAATATTGGGAAATATCGGTATGTAAGCTTTGTGTTGACCATAGATTATACACTTATGTGTTGACACTGACATTGACATTTGAGTTCAGCTAGAAGACTTAAGAGGGAGCTACGAGTGAGCGAATGTAAAAATGACGCGTTGGCTTTTCATTTCAAATCAAATATGAAATAACAACGTTAAATAATTAAAGTACAAATACTGTTTAATAATAACATTAAAACTCATTGTGTTTGTGAATTTGTTCAGTTTAAAAGTGTAAAAAAGGCGATTAAAGTTTTAAAAATAATAATAGTAAAGCATGAACATTTAATTGTCGATTCTCTGTTTTAGGTTAGCTAGTATTTGATTAGTTGATATTTGTTATTTAAAATTTATCTGTATTTCTTAATAACTTAAATAAAACTCTGTTTTAGATGAATCACATTGTGTTATGCTTTAAGAAGAAAATCCTGATATTATACATATATTTAGTTACAAAACATAATATTTTATAAATACGATTCAATTATTTTGTTGTAAATCCATTATAAAATCTGAAACTGACATTAAAATCCTAAAAAATGCCTATGTTATGCCATAATAACTCGTTTTCATTTGATCACGTGACAGGGGGGAGGACTTAACGCTCAATAAATTAATGGTCTAATCCTCCATTAGTAATACGAGTATATTATTTTTCTACACATTATTAAAATATATTTCAGATATAGTCTAACGTCCCACTTTTTAACGTCCCACTGCTGGGCACGGGCCTCCCTTCAATACGAGGAGGATCAACATAGTCCACCGCGCTGCGGACGCAGTGCGGGTTGACGGACTTCACATGTCTTTAGATTCTTTTTAGGTTCTCTCATATATACAGATTTCCTTACAAAGCTTTTTTTCCCCGTAAGACAGGTGGTAATCATGTTAGAAATGATTCGCATATGAAAATATCAGAGGTGCGCGACCCGGATTTGAACCCGCTTCAATCGGTTATTCAAGGAAGCATTTTAAAGTTATATTATGTAGAGCTGATGCAACACAGCTTGCTATTAGTATAATGTCAAACAGAAGAAGAGAAGAACGCCGTTATGTCGAAACACAGTCTATACACCCTATTCGCAATACCTAAAACTAATACATTAAGCCACCTGAATTAATATATTAAATATTTTATATCGGTATAATATTATTTCACCTATTATTATTTAAATACATTTAACAAATATTGTTCAATCAGAATCAGTCGATCAATTTTCTTAATTTCTTATTCGTTGCGATATACTTTCGTGGAATACTTAGTCATTTACATTGTCAGCACCAGATATTATCGAAGTTAAAATCCCTCATTGTCGGGTACAAAGTGTAGTGTTTTCTTAAAAGTCCAATTTAGTATACAAACAGACAGAAGCACTTCTCACAACATCTCAGTTTTTCCAATCCATCACAAAACCAAACAACGTATCCGAATGCTTTTAGAAAATTGCAAAGTATAAAATTAACTTTAGTAACAGTTATAAATTAGTGAATTCACTATAAATATAAATGGATTTAAATAAAAATGAAGTTTGTTAGTCTCACAAAAACTCCAAAACGGCTAAACCAATTAGCCTAATTTTTTATCTTGCCTTAACTTTTAGGTTTTGGAATATTCGTAGATGCCCAAGGAATGTTTAAAAGGTGAGAAAATATACAATATTCGTTAATTAACATTATTTTGAAAATGTCTAGATACCTTTGTTATTTCGGCTGGTGCGAATCAGTAGACAAAACTAACTTTTATTATATTGTTTTTCCATATAAGTTTGTCTTTGCGAGGGATCTCGCGTCTGCCTTTTAATATTTAATCTGCATTTTTCTAGAAACAACGCAGTGCAGTGCTCGCGGCCGCGGGCGCTCCGGCATATCAGTTTATTTCATCCCAACCTTATTGTTTGTATAAATCCCACAATAAAGGTATAGGGTTGTCGAAATTTAATAACCTGTTGCACCTTGGATAAGAAATTAAATTAAAAAAATAGATTTTATTGATTTTTAACCGACTTTGTAATAATGAGATTTAGTCTCAATGCGACGTCCAGGATCGCTTACGCATTCAACCACTACATCTCGACGGCAGGTCTGCCTATCATACCGCACAGCCGCGGGGTTGCTACACAGTCCACTCCACTATCAGAGAAGTATCAGGATCAACCCGCATGGCACACCACCCACCGAAGTGGCCCATCTCCTGGTGCCCAGACCTTTGCCCCGCATCGCACCCGGCCAGATAATAGACTGACAAGTAGTTGAAGCATCTATATTCTGCGGAAGCCTGAGAACTAAATATCAAACCAAACCGAAGTTATAGCAAATTTGAATTACTGCAGTAATATAGTTTGTGGCACCCCTAGTAAGGCTGAATAGGCAATGCACTTGTCCGACTCGTTTGCTTTGCAGTTCTGAGGCTAATGATGCCTCGCTTGTTACATTGAATGGTATTGTTCAAAATGCTTTTCATTTATATTTCAAATTATCGTACTTTACAAGTGCTTTTGTAATATTCTATAAAGAAAATACTAATAAGTTGGTCTATTGGGTAATAAACGCCTAGCTTTTGCAGCCAGTTCAAAGAAAAGTTCCTAGACCTAACTGAATCTCATCATTCAATTGAAATCGACCACTTATGTAAAAGTGTTAATGTTTATTGCTTCGGACGAAACAAACTACAATAAATTTCTAAACGTGTAAAAGCTGTAAGTTTCTCCGTACATGTCCATATTATACTATAACGAAAGTGTAATTATATATAATTTATTAAAGTTTAGGGGTGCCTGGCAGGGGGTAGCAACTGTCATAAGTGTCCGGCAATAGATGACGAGATTTCTAAAGGTATCCCGAAGAAAATATAAAAAAATGAGCTTCATACTTTAACAAATTTTAGGTACTATTTTATACACCTTTACTACCAGTTACCTGCCCAGGTAACCACAACCCAAACTCAATAGTCGCTGGTCGTTCTTACCTGTATAGGGGACATGTACAGAGAAACTTTCAGCTTTTATAAAATAACGAAGGTCTGGCCGTCGTGGGCTCTTGAGATATAAGATTTCGGCCTCAGCAGCAACAGCAGAGTTATTTTTTGCCATTATTTTATTTGAGCCACTTTTTTTTTATTTATTTTTTATTTATTTATTTATTAACTTTTAATATTATTACAAATGTACTTATTTCAATTTACCTCCCTCCAATTTACTTTTCTCCTTGTTATAGTTAAGTTTGGGAAACCTCTTACTTACTTACCTTAATATCCTACATTTGACCATTTTTTTTAGATAGATAGTTGATATACTACACAATACACATATATAAATTTTAATACATACATATTATAAATATAAACACCCATGACTAGAGTACAAACATTCGCTCAACAAATGAATTCCCCCAGCGGGACTCGAACCCGAGACCGCTGGCGCAGGAAGTAGGGTCACTACCGACTGAGCCAAACATGTCGTCTTTCCTCATCAAATTATATTATTATTTACTATTTCCCGCGACTCTACCTGCGTAAATAAAAGCTACGAATCTAATACGAGTGAAAGTCCTGTTACTTTTATATTAAAACAGTATTATTTTGGATACGAATCTTTTACTTTTATGTATGAAGTACTTTGACTATCATCGTTACTTGAATTAAAATTGAGGTGTTTCGGATATTAGGTATCTAAAATCAAGCTGACAGACAGATCATTTGAATCATTTGTAGAGACTAGAGAGCAAATAACCATATTATAAGCTCTGCAGAAATTACATATTTTATTATTATTTTTTTGCATAAATTAATTACCTCAACATAGTGTACCTCAAACTTTTATGAAGTTGGTCAAAAATACACTAGTCACTACTTAATAAAATAGCTTAGAACTTTTGAAAATCAAAGCATATTTTTTTCAAATAAATCTCATAAGAATCTCGATTAAATAAGCTTTCAATTAGAAATAAAGCCGATTTATATTCGATCCATTCGTTCGTTACCGTTAAGTTTGTAACTTAAGTTATTCGTCGGGGGCCTAAGAAACTATTAAATTCCTTAAAAAATCTAAATCTTCTCAATTAGACTTCGCAATTGTTAACTATTATTATATCGACCAGAAAAAAAATATATTTAAATTTAAAAAAGTTGAGTTTGTAGTCTTTGGCCAGTTGTTCTTTCCAACTGAATAATAGAAAATTATTTTTAACAAAAAACAAAAACCGACTTCAAAACTAAACAAATCTAAACTAAAAAGTAGAAAATAATACTTTTAAGAACTTCGTTAATTTTGAAGTCGGTGCCAGCCAAGACGGGTAGACTTATCTTGCCTTTGCAAGGAACTTTCGAACGGTATTTTGATTATGTTTACAAATATTATAGATACAGATTGTTCGAATATGTGTCTATTTAAGGTTATTTTGCTTTGGCTGGCACCGACTTCTAAATTAACGAAGTTCTTAAAAGTATTATTTTCTACTTTTTAGTTTAGATTTGTTTAGTTTTGAAGTCGGTTTTTGTTTTTTGTTAAAAATAATTTATTTTCAAATTTTTAACGGAAAGTAGATACTTATTTTGTTTATGTACAAAAAAGAATTTTCCAAATCGGTCCAGCCATCTTCGAGTAATGGGGAACATACATAAAAAAAGTCCCCAACGAATTGAGAACCTCCTCCTTTTTTTAGAGTCGGTTAATAAGAGCCTGAAAGAATTTAAGTATCGGTCTATAATTACGTATAATATTGAAAGAATTTTCTTTTAACTCCTAACCGTTGAGGAGTTGTACCTTCCATCATTAGCTCAACCACAGGAGATGATGATTATCAGACGCAAATACTTGAACAGCTTTAGAAAATATATGAAAAACGTAATAAGTGCCTATAAAATTTGAGAGTTGTCTTCGATTTCCCTGGGATCCCATCATCAGATCGTGACTTGGTGACTATGGGACCAACTAGAAACTATACCCTTTCAAACAATAAAAGAATTTTTCAAATCGGTCCAGCCATCGTCGAGTAATCGGGGAACATACATAGAAAAAAAAAAAAAAAAAAAAAGTCCCCGACGAATTGAGAACCTCCTCCTTTTTTGAAGTCGGTTAAAAAATATAATCAAGACTTCCATAAAAATGTGCAATAACTCAATGCATTATATATTACTTTAATGAATAATATATTTTTATATGACATGAGGACAGCTATCCCACGCCCAGCAGTGGGACATTGAAATAGTATTTATTCAATCTCCAAGTGAAAAATAAAAGACCATACCACCGTTTAAACACAATATATTATTATAAAAGAAAACAATACAATATAGAACAATATTGTAGAATCGTCTTTACAGAAGGGCGCGTCGATGCACACACTGACATAACTATACATATATCGGGTTTGAACCCGTAACCTTTGACTAAAAGTTAGGCCAGATGCCGAAATTATCATAAACTCTGCAAACCTACACATTTATATAAAAAAATAATACTATGTAACATCAAAACCAAAAAATTTTATTTTCCAGTAAATTTTTTTCCAACAATATGACACATCAATTTCAAATTACATCTTTTGAATTAGAAATAATACTAAATTGAGCTAAGTTTACAAAATTAAAAAAAAACTATATAACAGAGTAAATATAAAAAAAATAACTATGTCGGTGTGCACACTTGAAGGTAGAACACTGCTTTTAGGCTATAAAAAAATACTCCAAATCAAACAATATTAACCTAAATTTCAAAATGGCAAATAAAAAACCAATTCATAAACTAAAAGCAATGTTCTAACAATTCGCAACAATCGTTCATAATAACTATATTAGTGGGGGCACTATCGTTAAGTCTTTAATCGACAATTCATAATCTATACAATTTTCAAAGCCACACATCATTTAGTGTCAAATCATAATAAAACAATATGCCAAAATTACGTCGAATATAAGAAAAAATTATGATAAACCTTTAGTTGCTCTGAAATTTATATATATATTGAGTGGGGGCAGGTGAGAGCATACAAGCCCCACAGAGCGACAAAGTGCCCCGTCGCAAGTATATCATATCATATGTATGTTTATCGATATATCTATATACGTTGAATGTATACACACATCACAATATAACTACATTCGAAGTCTCCATTTAAAATATCACAACGTCTTTTTTCGTTTGTCACACACATATATAAAGTTCGAGCACATTATTTATTTCCAAAGGACCCAAGCGCCAGCTATCGGAGGCTACACTACTATAGGCTACAAAATTTATATTATTTATATATTTAGAAAAAAATTAAATTATCCACTCTGCCCCGCTATCGGGGGCATAATTGTGTGTAAGCACATATAACCTAAATCTAGCCTTATTTATAAAATTACACGCAATTATGACCTCTATAGTAAGAAACAATTATGTTAACAATTTTGATGTTGTTTTTGTTATTATATAGAGTAATTGTTGTATTTTCACAATGTTATCTGGCACTTATGTCACACAAGCGCAAGCGGTGAAGCGATGGAAGCCTATTTTACAGTTACCTTCTGCAGGTCGCCAAGGCATCGTATGTGCGTAAGAATTGGTAGAAGGGAATTGATTATTATATACACTGATATAAGATCTACATTAAATTCATTAATATTTATATTTTACACAAAAAACAGCCCCAATAGGTTTCATTATGCCCCACTCTGATGTATAAAAGGATTTATAAAGGAAACTAGTTTTAGAAAGGATCATGGCCGCCACAGCCACTTAAATGTTATAATTTTAGTTTAATATTATACAAAAATTATACAACTATTCTAACTACTTCGCAGTTTTGGTACTACTATTTTTGTTTATTGAAAAATATTTCTCATAAAAAATGGTTATTATATTTTAAATGTAATGTTACATTAATTTTACACATAGACATGTAGTATTTTAAATAACAAATTATTAAATTACAAGATAATCATGGCAACATCATACAATATTTTTTTTATAAATAATGTTGCCATTATTAATTCTATAATCATCCAATATTGAGTTTCAGGTGTTCTATTACTAATTAACTTCAGTACAATACATTTTCACATTATAAGATGCAAATAAATCAATTGTGAACTCGCTTTATGATAAAAAAAACCTTTTGCCTTGATTGATTCACAATTGAAATGAAATAAAATTATGAATACAGAAAGAAAAAAAAATCTTTTCATTTTCAAATAATTTTGTATAATAATTGCAAACCAAAAAGAAATTAACTGAAGTAAATTTTAAAGATTGATGGCAAATAAATAATAGAAAATCGATATTCATTTGTGACATAAAAAGTATCGGAAAAGAAATTTAACTTTCCACAGATAAATAATCCAGGAACTGTCAAAAAAATTAGAACTAAGTACGAGTATTCGAATGAAAAAAATTTATTGCACCGACCAATCTTTTTCCTTTGAGGTCATGTTATAGTAAAGTAATCTGTGCTAAAATAACATGCATTGAAGTCATTAACAATAAAACTGAATTGAAATGTATCAACAGATGGAATTTAGATAAAAAGTATTACGATTATTAGTGTCAAGTATTACAAAGACCAACATCTGAAATTTCTGACATATTTTGTGGTGATAAAATAGGCAGATCTGTCAGTTAGTGACACATAACCAAAAGCCAATACTGTTAGATGTTGTGGTGATAAATAGGGAGGCTAGAAGTAGTGTCGGTCGGCGGGGGGAGCCGGGGGAGGGGGACAGATCAACATCTGTTTTCTACGCAAGTGGTGACGTAGGTATCGGTCAGTCAGTGACGGTTACTTACGCGACTGTGGCGGGGGGAGGTGGTGCGAGTTAGACGCTGCGGCGCGCGAGGCGCTTGAGGCGGCGCGCGCGCGCGCGGGGGCGCGGGCGCGGCGGGGCGCGCGGGGGGGCGCGCGGGGGGCGCGGCGCGGGGGCGGGGCGTCAGCGGCGCAGCAGCGCGGGCAGGTCGGCGAAGGCGCAGGCGCCGAGCGAGGCGCGCGCCATGCGGCGCAGCAGCTCGGCCGCGTGCGCCACGCACGCCTCCACCGGCGACACCGACTGCATGCCCTGCCACTCTGCAACGTCGCGCCACGAGTTGTTATAACCCTAACATAATGCTCGAGTAATCTTTTTTAATAAATAACAAATTGCTTAACTATTCCGTAAGACATTATGTACTATCAAGTCAGCCATTGCAACATGTTTAAAAGTGTAGATTTTTCTCTAATAAATCAGTCTCTCGGAATCACGCTTCGGCGGCAACTTATAACACTGCAAATAATTATTGAGGGTTAAATTTCCTTAAATATTAATTTTAAGGAAATTAAAGTGTAGAGGAAAATCCTTGGTTTTTCTTTAAAAACCCGATCCCAAGAGTTGGCGAAATAAAGTCAACGCCCGTCTACTCCTCCCAGTTGCTTACATCGACTCCGGATATGGAAAGTACTCTACGGATTTATTTTATAACTAAATTTAGGTTCAGCCAGTCAGTCTGTAGTCAAAATATTTATCGACTGTGATTAATGATTGTATCGATGGAACTTGTTAAATAATGAGTTTTTTTAATTAATTTTTTTTCTTTGTTATTATGACACACTACGACAACGATTCCTAAATAATTTAAATAGTCCAAAATTTCTGGGATTTTATGGCAGTGTCACAGAGGTCCCGAATTTAATTCTGAATTTTAAAAATCTTGTCGAACATAATGCCTAATTGTAGTGTTATAATAAAACAAATGAGACTTCTTTTATTCACTACATTAAATTAAAGAGATTATATTTTTAGTACAATCAATGTTATTTGTAAGTATTAATATTCCTTTAAGTCAAACAAGTCAATTCTAACTACAGCACAGTCACTTAAATTATAATCATTTAGATCCAAAAAAATTAAGTAAAACAAAATATAATCTGACCGAGTATGGCGGCGTTGAAGGCCTCGCAGACGGGCTCGCGCCACACCGCCTCCAGCTGCCAGCCGTTGGGGCTGTCCCACGGGTTGCTGTACGCCAGCAGGCTGAACGCGTCCTGCACACACACGCTCGTCACTCCCCGGTCCTTACCACACTGTGGCACGCTACCTTCCATTCTTCACGTCAGATTTTAAGAATAGATGCAAGGTGCGGAAAACCTCACGTTAGTACTTATTTACGCGAAAATTTGACGTTTTAAAGTAACACATTCTCTCAAAACTTTTTACACCTTTTTATTCATTTAAATTATGAATTTCCAAAAATTCTAAATTTCAAATAATATTCCTTTATTAAATACGATTTACGAGAAATTATTTATTCCCCATACAAACTACCATCGGCTTCACCTCCTTTAAGTCCTTCCAAATTCTATTTCAAACTACCCTCATACCAAACATCTAAATCAGTTCAGCAAATTTTTGTTTGTACAACACAGAGAAAAACACTATTTTTTCTTATTTCACAATTAAATAGATCAATAACAATGCAATATTCACCTCCAACATAGACTTGAGGTAGTGGTCGGGCTTGAGGTCCTGGCTCATGGCGTACAGCTCGCGCCCGAACGCCAGCATGCGCTCCACCGACGCGCGCGCGCAGCCGTCCCCGTCTACACCGCACATTATCCACTTTACTTATAATTAACCCATTATTATGGAAACTTGGTCTAAAATTATGAACGAATAGATCTCATAATCATATACTTATGATCCGATATAATTTATCTTAAGCTCGAATAGAAACAAATGGATTAGAATTTGGATAACTTTGAATATTTTCCAAAACATAAGCCAAAAATGTACTGTTTATTTCTGTATATGTATTTAGAACTTAATAAAAAAAAGTGAGCTTACGCTTTAATTTTTGCGGGCTATTTACTAATAATATTATATTTTTTTAAAGAACACTCTTAGTATTCAATTTTAGACCAAGTCCCGTCACGCGTGTCCACTACACTGATGTATCATTCAGCACTCTGTTAGTAACGGCTGGCAGACAGTTTTGGTAAAAGGTGACTTGAAATCTCACATTAAAAAGGTGTGTGGGAAATAAATATAAAAAATAGAAATAATAACATAACATATTAATGCCGTATCCATACATTTAATATGCCCGGTAATTTTTGTAACCGACTTCAAAAAAAATCTAAAAAATAGTGTTAGTTTTTGTATCATGATTATTTACAAAAAAATATATTTTTTTAACTGAAAATATAAGTAACTGTGAAAAGTGATGTTTTTGAATGTGAAAGAAAAACATAGCTCTGAGTAAAGTAAAAGTTATTATAATTTATAGGTAAATATTTGAAGTCGGTTTTTAAATAATTAGCGTAAACTGTTAATATAGAGTGTGTTACTTGCAAAGTGGACGCGGTATTCGTGTGTTATCTACATACAATATATAGTTATAGTTGCGAAATAAAGTAAATAATATAAATATGGAATAATGTGAATATTAATACAGAATGCGAAAATTTCAGTTCGTATAATTTCTTAGCAGAGTTAAAATGATAGTATTTTATAATTTAGACTTAGAATAGAACAAGATAAAATAAATGAGGTCATACGATACAGATGATATATAAATTGGAGCTAATTAAAAAAAAAACAAATAATGCCGTATTTAAAACCCATACATTGTGCAACTTCTATAAGTAAATATCTCAAGCTGGCATATTATATTAACATATATATTGTATAAAAAAGCCTAAAATGGAAAGCAAAAATGAAAATATAGTTTCCCTTATATAAATTTGTAAAGTATTTATTAATACTACTGATTACTCGCGGCTCTTCTCACTTCTTCTCTACATATGTCAGTAAATGGTATAATTGAGTAAGTTAGAACAAACTGGTTTTGGTCATCAACCCCAAACCGAAAATTTAAGGTTTCTTAAAGTTTAAGGTTTTTTTCTAAGGTTCCCAAAAAATGATGTTAACAATTAAGTTTTTTAGGTTAATTGTATTTTCCGTGCTTTCTGGAAAGCATAATAACGGTAATCTTCGTCTATATATTATTCAAAATAATAACATTTTATAATCTGTAAAAAAATATGTGCGGGATATAGCAATGTGTATTGTATTAAATAAATGGTGATAACACGTTTTCATACATGAATAAACAAATCGGAAATATATCTAATGAAAAAAAACACAAATGCACAGATAAATACATAGATGTAAATGTAATATAACATAATATAATATGAATATGCACAAAGCTAACATTAACAGTACAACATTTTCGCTGCGCACAAACCAAGAAAACTATACAGTTCAATGGAAAAATAGATATGGGTATGCATAATTAATAATTATTTTAAATAAATCTTCGAAAACAACTAAAATCATTAATAAACTTGTGCACTGTGTGTACAATAAATTATTTTAACACGTGAGCACATAAAGCTTGTGCACAATTACACAAAAGAAGAATAATTTCATAGTATGTTCTTAATTTACTATTGGTTTACTCTCAGTTGTATATATAATACTCTGACAATTCTTGTGTATTTTAAAATCTGTTTTAAAAAATATTTATATATTTAAATAATAAACCTTAAAAGCACATTTTTGTCAGTTTGTACTTACAATTAAAACAATCACGACATAAAAAAATAATCGACCACCGATTCCCAAACTAAAATTTAATCACACCCAGAGCAAACGGACACAACAGCTAAAAACGTACAAAAAAAATGTAGCAAACAATAATAGGGGGCATGATGATAAAATGCAAAAGAAAACCATTCCAATATATTACATCTATCTATTATATACTATCTATGTTATATATGTACATGTATACATAGCACAGCGGTACGCACCGGGGCGGCCAGGCACGAGCGCGGCGACGCACGCCGTGACGCCGGGCATGCCCTTCACCAGCGGCAGCTCGTCACCTACAACCCACGCACTGCTACCGAGCGAGCTCAACCCCCCCAAACCCATAAAACCCCATGACATTACCAAAACCCTGTCGTATCTCAACCTAAGTAATGTAATGAAGCACTAGGATGTATTATATTTTTAGTAATTCAGATAAGAAGCTTATAATATATTCTTGTTTCCTTTGATAATGTTTTTTTTTACTTTTAACATAGACAAAAATTAGAAATTTAAAATTTAGAACTACACTGACGAAACAAAAATGAAATATAAAAATATTTAAGTTACCGGTGATAAAAGGACTTTTACAATAAAATATAATATGAATAATTATTATTACATATTATTTAGTAAGTTGCTAGTCTAGGTTGAGAAACGATGCCCTAACCTGATAAGAACCATTAAAAATACGATAACAGATATTGCGATAACATATACGTGGCATTTCAATATATTTTACAACCGGTTAATTATTATAAATATTCATAATTACAAGAGACACTTATTGATAACTTTGAATGAGTTTATTCAATATTTGGTTCATTGAAATAGTCATTTTTCCCAGACATTTGTCATTAGAAGTCATGATTGAACTCAATTCGAAGCAATTTTTTCATCATATTATAAAAAAACAATTTTAAGCGTATCGCAATATCTATACTTACATAGTGAAACTGCTCAGTGGATATCTGACCAGTTTCACGAGATATCGTGTATTGAACAAAAGAAGCGTTTTTACCACTAGGTGCCGATGAATGCCTACGTGAGGTGAGGGGCAAGCGGTAAGAAGCTAACATGCAACTCAGTCGACATTACCGTTACACCTTAATTCAACTATATATTATACACTACTTTTAACTTTTACTGTATTTTTATAGAAAATAGTTTTGTACAAAAATAAAGAGTCCCTCTTATTTTTTTATATTAACTTTGCTTAAAAAAACGTTTTTTATAACATATTGTTTATTTTATATTGGTACCTCGGGTCAATTAGGCTAAAAGTTTGAGGAGCACCTCCCAAGCAAAAATCACCTAATGAAATTAAATATTTTGTTTACAATTCCATAAAATACTTGAATATAGGTGTTTCCAGCGTAAGCTTGGCAACTATGCCTTCACTTATAACAAACAAATTAAATAATCGATCGCTTGCAATTTCCATACCAATAAGACCAAATATGGTCACTATTTTTAGTACATATTAAATAAAAATAATAATTTAAAAGCCCCTAAATATTTTGTTATATCACATTAAATTATTATTAAAATATTAAGATATGAATAAATAAACATGTTAAGTGCAAAAACTAAAAAGCAATGAGCAAATTATATAAAAAATGGGATATAAATAATAATTGGTAAAATGGACGACATGATTAGCAAATAATACAAAAATTAAAAATATAATCACCGTAAGTAAACTATAAAGTTATATGTAGTACTTAGATAAAAATAATGTGTAAACATATAACATAAGTGAGTAAATTCATTATTTTTAAAGTTTTTGAAGGGGAATAACCTAGTTGTAAATTGTAGGTTAAAACTAATAGTTATATATTTTTATACATTATGTATAAAAGTGTATATACATATACGTCACATAGATCTAGGGAAAAAATAAATTTATTAATACAAAGGATATAGGGGATAGAGGAAGAAGTTTGAGCATAATAGGTAATTTAAAAAAAACAATAATCAAGTATATGTGTCATTGTAGGCTAAAATAAAAATATACATTTAAATAATAAACCATATGAGTTGAGTTTCTTTAACATCTCACTATTGGGCACAGTCCTCTCATGAATACAATTTGTCCAGTCCATAGTCTACCACTCTATACTTCAGCCACTTTAGAGAAATAATGTTTGTAAACAAACCACAACAGCTGATTTTTAGGGTTTCCACTTCAGAATAAATCACGATTTCACACTTTCAATAGTTTTACCCTAAATATCTATCAGAGTTCTCATAATACCTAATTGTAAAGACACGTAAAAGATAATACATGATTAATAAACATTTCAAATCACATGTAAGTAATTATTTCTTACATTTTTAATTATATTGGGTTGTGATGGTGGATAATTATGCCATCCCTAAAGCTTTCTGCCTTTTTTGGAAGATATCGTAAACATTTTTACATAATATTTTTATAATGTCATCAAATGAAAAATACCACCAAGTACCCTACACTAACCGAATAGTTTACTGTTTTTTAAATTAGTCGTATTATTTATCGATTCTTAAAAAAATATCCAATGTTATGTGGTGCTGCCAAATCAATTGATTTCGCGTAAAATTAGACTTTAAGTGAGGAGTGAGGTAAGCGTTGGACGGGATAAACGCTTTGCTAACGGTTGATGAAACTTGTCACAGATTTCATTATAATTTGTTAATAATAAAAATTATAATAAATGTAAAAAATTAACTTCCATTTTGTTTTATTTTATCTTCTTTAGCAGTTTTATAGGTTTAAAAACTTAATTATTTACTGACAATCATTATTAATTATCATTCTAAAGTATTAGCATTTACAACAATAAACATTAATAAAAAATGTTTTTCACCCATGCTTTCAGATGGTTGCCTAGCAATACTTTGTTATTAAACATTATTTCTCTAATGTGGCTCAAGTATAGTTAAGTTGGCGGACTTCACAATTTTTTGAAAATTTTCTAGATTGTTCGACATTCTTTCCTCACGATATTTTCGTTCATTGTAAAACAAATAGTAATCATTTTGAAAATGATTCGAACCCAGAATTTGAACTCGCTTTTATTGTTTCTAAAGCGAGCACTTTACCACTGGGCTAGAAGTGCCACAAAGCATTTAAAAAAAAAAAATCATCAATCAAAAATAAATAAAAGAAGTTGGATGAAGGGGAAAGGAATGTGTAAGAGAGTAGGGGAAGAGAGAGAGAGAGGAGGGAAAAGAGGGAGAAAAAGAGAAAGGAAACGACTGAGAAAAAGAGGCAATATAGGGATATAATCAACATATTAGAGTGGACATACCCTCATGGGAGCCGTTGGCAGCGGGCGGCATTTCCACGTCGCAGTTGAGTCGCATATCTTCCTCCACCACTTCGGTCACACCTGTTTCATATAATATTTAATTATAAATCGCCTAATTTTTTATTTAGGTATTGTAAAGTTTGTATGTTTTCGTGTTTGTACTCCTTCACGAGGACAATAACTAGACCAATTTCGGTAAAATTTTTAAGTACAAGAGAATCAATTTAAGTTGTTAGTTTTACAACTAGTTCACTTCTCTATTATCTAAGGGCTTATCAGATGTAAGTGACATTCAGAACAAAAATAGCTTATTTTTTATATTAATAAACCAAAAGAATTAAGACGAGAATCGTATGCAATCATAAGAAATCAACAGACTTTTAAAAAAAAAGTATCTTTTGGATGCGTGTTTGTGTGCGTGCATGTGTTCATGCATGTGTGTGCGTGCATGTAGTGTGCGTGCATGTAGTGTGCGTGCATGTAGTGTGCGTGCATGTAGTGTGCGTGCATGTAGTGTGCGTGCGTGCGTGCGTGTGTATGTGCGTGTGTACCGTTGGTGTGCGCGTGCGGGTCGCCGTTGGCAGGCAGCGGCGGCGCGCGGCCCGTGTGCAGGATGACGGACGTGGCCACGCCGTTGCCCTCGCCCCCCGCCTCCGCCCCCGCCCCCGCCCCCAGCTCGCCCTCCGCGCCCTCCGCGCACTGCGACTGTAATATTCGCAATTGTAAGTATTATAACAACAGACCAAGTGTATTTAGAAATTCATTTGTTTTACCAATATAGCCTATAAATGCTTTATTATGAGTTTAAATTTTTTATTGCTTGTTGGTATAAGGTTTCAGTTAAGTTCTATAATCCGTTAAACTTGGGATACTGACTTTAGAGGAGATTATATTCCATACACTTGCTGACTCGACAACGAATGGTAAACGTAAGCGACAATTCCGCTCTCGTCGATAGCTTACGTCACATTGCCCTACTACCCGATATAACGTGAGCACGAGACAGTGTAAATAGAGTTGGGTCACGGAACAGAAAGAAATTTGAACATTGATCTGTCATAGCCATTTCCGCGTAAATAAAATGCGTTCCACTCGCACAGAGGCAATGACCGCCACCCTCGGGAGGTAAACAATTTACCTGAAATTGTAAAGTTTTTTGTTTGTATGTGGTTTTTGTTTGGCCTTGTAATAAAAATTAATAATTTTCTAATAACGAACTTATTGCATTCCATTAGACATGCGCAAAACAGTGCTTTTCCTTGTATACCTCGGAGTCGGAGCCGTTGACCATCTCGACGAACTGGCGGCACTTGAGCAGCAGCAGCAGCTCGGGGTCGCGCTCCAGCAGGCCCGGGTACTGGCGCCGCGCGCCCTCCACCGCCTCGCCCACGCGCCCCGACAGGATCAGCTTCGATATCCCTGCGCCGTACACGTCACACTTACACTGTACATTACTAGCAATCCACGCGGTTCCGTCCGCGGTTTAATTTTTTTTTTTTTGAAGTGAAACTTCTTTAGAATCGTTGTGATTTCAAAACTCGATGAAACGAAAAACTGTGTCTATAGAGACACACACGTAAATCAAGTACCAGGAGCTCAGAGACGAGGAAGAGTTAGCGCCACCAATGACGGCTGCTCATGCTGATAATCGTGAGGAATTGTTTTTGAAGTGAAATTACAATATCATTAGTATTTATACAGTGTGTAAACAGTGAGTTAAATTTATAAATAAAGAAGTTTCACTTCTGACATGTGTACTTTGTACGCACGCACTTTTTGTTTTTTATATTTTTATTTAGGAAACAAACAGTACTATGATACAATAATTATAAATAAAAATAATATAGCACATCCAGCAATAAAGTATCCACTTGTAAATAACACAAAGAAGAAGCAGAAGAACACAAAAAATAAAAGTAAAAGATATGTACTATTGAAAATAGGGATTCGTGGTAGAACGCTAAAACTTTAGGTTTATAGGTAGTTTTGATGCCAAATCAAAAAAAACAGCATTCAACTTGTACTTAAATTATACCTTTAAAATAATCCCTTAAATAAAGTGAAACAATAACTCCTTTACAGCTTACGTACTCTCGAGTCTCGAAGCACACATGTAAAATACTGTTAATTTTTTTCAAACCTAATAATTATACATAACAAAATCGAAATCGAACCTAGAACCTCCATACCAGAGGAATGTATATATGTATGAAGGATAACACATACTTTGTCTATTTTTAATAGAGGCTATGTCTTCATCGATGGGCTGGCCGGTGGCGCGGGAGAAGGCCTGCGCCGTGCTGCAGTAGCCGTGGTGCACCAGGTACGTGGATACCATCCTGCAAAACAACAAAATATACTTTATACAATTTCATTGCCTTACTAATTGCTTCAAAGCGCTAATTAAATAAATAAATAAATATGTTGGGACATTATTACAACAGCGCCATCTAGTTCCGCAGTAAGCTACGTAACGTGCTTGTGTTGCGGATACCAGATAGTTGATATACTACACATATAAATTTTAAATACATACATATTATATATATAAACACCCATGACTGGAGTACAAACATTCGTGATTAGCAAATGAATGCCCCCAGCGGGACTCGAACCCGCGACCGCTGGCGCAGAAAGTAGAGTCACTACCAACTGAGCCAAACGAGCCGTCATTGAGCGCAGATTAAGTAATCGCCGATATTAAAAATTTATATAAATAACTTTATATAATTTTTTACAATCATGGTCAGTTTTAATATTCAAGTAACAACACTGCTCATAAATATTTACCAAGTGCCATACCAAATTTCACCAAAATCTGTCCATTGGTATTCTTGACATGTTGTCACAGACAGAACGACAGACAAACATTTTAAAACTATAGATTTGACCTTAATTGTATCTACAATAAAGACTAAAATAATTTAAAATACAGATTAGACTAAGTTAAAAATTTATTATATGCTGATGAAAATAAGGACACCTAAAGTCAATTTTCGAGAACACCACTTTACATACCTGTGTAAAACCTGCTGCCACTGACCCTGTTCATCAGGCAGGGGGAACTCGTCAATGGCCAGGCGCGTCCTGGCGCGGAGCTCGCGCAGCATGTCCTCTATGTCGAACACGAAGGGCTGCTGTCCGAAGTTCGCGTCCACCACTTCACCTGGTGTCTGGAGACCCACTGTGGGGTATAAGTTCGGCTGAGGAGCAAGGATATTAGAAATAATTATTACAAGGTTGCTGAGGAAAGTTGCTGACTCTATGTCGTTGTTATTATTGTGTTGTTTTTAATTTAAATATAAGCTAAATTATGTCATAGAGGAACAAACTGCCACCATACAGGCTTGGTCCAGTACAGTTGCCAGTGACAAACTGCAGCAAAAAACATACATTTTGTAAATAGCTTATTCTGAGTTTCTAATAAAGAAATAGTAATATTTTTTATTATTATTATTTTATTAAGCGATTATAAACATTTTATTTATTTTTCAAATATACTACTGGTTTCTTGTTCTTACTTGGTGTTACTATAATGCTCACACCACATTGCATAAGGTTACCCCGAACATTTTTAACCTTTTCTTTTTAATTATTATTACAATTCTTTAAAATAGCCAAAAATTATGAGGAACACCATTCCTCACCGGCAGTCCTCTGAAAGCTATTCCTAGATGGTGTCCATTTTTAGTGTAGAAGCAGGTGTTGTCGACAAGGTTGACGCCGCAGCCGATCACGTCGCCGGTGGTGAAGGTCGGGCCGTAGGGCTGGCCGGTGCCGGACGAGCAGAACGAGTGGCCGTCGTCGCCGTGGTATCCGTACGAGTGTTTGTCCCATCCTGGTTGTAGGATTATTATGTTGGGATAATATGTTGGGACATTATTACAACAGTGCCATCTAGTTCCGTGGTAAGCTACGTTACGTGCTTGTGTTACGGATACCAGATAGTTGATATACTACACATATACATTTTAAATACTCACTCCCAACTGAGCCAAACGTGTCGTCAGTCGTCGTACGTCGGATAACATAAAATACATGGCGAAATATTATTGGACAGAGAATTTTAAAGGGTTTGCTAGCATGGCTGCAGATTCGATGGTGTTAGGTTCGCACAGGTTAGTACGAACTTCGACTACGAAGATGGCTTCGTAACATTGGCCACAGAGGCGAAAATCGATAAGAATGGCTTTCTATTATTAGAATAATCTATTTATAAAAGATTTCCTCAGAAACTCCTTGCGGAAAAATATTTTTGGAACAATAACGGCATAAGTCAACAAAGCAGTCTATTTTAGGATAGGGAAAAGTGAGTAAAATTATTTAATTAAAAATAAATTGTTATTACGTATATCTTACAGTATTATTTTTATGAAAACCATTTATTTTTACACATGGTAAATTTTCATAATTCATATACAAAAGATCGCTGATATCAATTCTATATGTTATACAATGTAATATCAAGTTTTTAAGTACCTACTATGAAAAATAATATCCAGCACTCACCTGGCAACCTGTTCATATTAACACCATGAGCGGATAACCCGATGCCCATGTACCCATCCCGCCCTTTCGACACTATCCGCACTTCAAAGTAGTAGAGACCGCACGCCGCCGGGATAGGATGCGTGGCACGAACGCTGGCCGCGTCCTTGTGTGTTTTGCCATGACCTGGAAAATCAGTTTATACCATATTAAATTACTGGTTCGCCTTAAAAATATATGCTAAATGCTAGAAACAGTGAATACATATTTATGCTGAAAAACAGCAAACCTTTAAAAATTAAGATAAACGCTTATATTTTGCGCTATCAGCGAATAAATATTTTTGTACATATTATGCCCAAAGGTCAGTCTCCATAAAAAAGTTAAAAGATAATTCAATTACGTAATTGTATTCATAATATTTCATAATACGTATATTACACTTCAAAATGAATCTATTTTTTCGGATTTTGTCGCGCTTTTATTTTATATTTTTTGTAAAAATCGTATTAAAATCTGTACAATAAATAAACAAAGGACGTCCAAGGGACTTTATAAAAACTTTACTTACCGCCGCAATCAGAGTCACTTAATGAACCATTAAGTCTAGCGACTTAATGATTCATTTAGTAACTCTGAGTGCGGCGATAGTCTAAAATTCTAAATACAGTTGAATGTTTTATAATATATCTATAATTCATCATTAATTCTATGGACCATTAACCAAACATTTAACAAACAAATAACACAAGTCGTAGCTGACACTTAAAATTAACAGTCCCGTCGAACACATCCTTAGTGGATCGCTTCAAAGTTCAGGCTACTTATGTAACTATAGTTATAGATAGTATTGTATGAAAGTAAAGGTCGATCGGACGAAACTGACGTAGTAACTTTGTCGACGCCAATTGAGTTTCATAGAAACAAATGTTGTTTTCGTTATAAAGACTTACTGAATAACCTAGTGACCCAACTGAATCTCATGAGACAGACATTCTTAATTTCAACATTTATCATTGATCTGTGTAATCATAAACTACACAAAAGGAAAACTAGTTTTCTCCAAATTTTCCAATTTTTTGGTATCTTTTCTATTATTTCCGAAACTGTTTTTGGTCTATATACATAGATTTGGTATGTGTACATTTAAACTTCTTATAGTTATAAGTTCAATTTAGTCGTGCCAGTTCAACAGAGATTTCTTCGCCAGCGTCATATAGAATGTAAAAATCATGGATGGAGGAACATATGATAAAAGCCAAATCTGTCTAGCTCTTATGGTCTTCTACCAAGTACCAACTAATAGCATTATTATATAAATGTCCAGCCTGTCTATTTGCAATCTTTTTACGACTAAAATATTTACTCAGAGTTTTTAATCTGAAAAAAACACCGTAGAAAAACAGGGGCGGGTCAATTATATTATAATTTTCTATTAACATACATAAATTCCGGTTACAAAACGTTGACTAACACGTTATTAAGATGAAGCACAAAGTGGGTTAAGGTAGAGTGTACGTGAAAATTAATTATAATCTATCTAATGAAAAAAAAGACCGACACGAATATAATATTAAAACGTACATATAATTATATGTAAAATACATCCGTTGCAATATACCCATATTTTACCTAGTATCATACATTTAACTGCATTCCATAGATCAAAGTTATTAATAATAATGTGACAGTTACTGTATCATTGTTACATTCAATCTATCTTGCTCATAATGTTGAACAGAAATCGATTAAATTTGAGCAAAGATATAGATTGTATTTTGGATCTATCATAGGCTAGGTTTCATCTTCGCCGAACTTTTGGAGCCACGAGAATAAGTTAGTGGAGAATAAAATGCCAAGTCCACTGAGTTTCTAAGCGGATCACGTTTCGACTAATTCAACAATGAGAAAACAATGGTTTATTTATAAACATTACTTAAAGTGTTAGAAAAATCTGTTTAGTTTGCACATAATGGTGTATTTAATGACAATAAATAATTTTGACAAAGGAATTTTATTAGAATGGCCTATTACGCAGGATTTTTAGGTTCGATTTTCGCATGTCTGAAAATGTACAGCACACTAGTAGTTTTTTTATTCAACCTATATAAAGACAATAAAGTCACCTTAATGTAATATTGGGAATCTGCGAGTCATTTCTATAACAAGAATATCCATCTTTAATTATTTACTGGAGAAGCTCATCGTAAAATACTATAATTACGAAAAAATACAAGCTCTATTTCACCTAAATGTTAAAAACAAATTTAAAATTATAGTGGGTTATAAATTATTATAATCATTCTCGCTTTGCTCGAGTTCGTTTCAGATGCGTTTTAACGATTTGTAAAGATTCCTCAGAGTTAATGTATTTTGCCACAGTAAAAAGCATCATATATGTTGATCCGGATAACAAGCTATCATAATGCCAAATTTCATCAAAATCTGTGTAGTGGTTTTCTTGTCATGCATTTCCAGACAGACAGAGAGACAAGAATCCTAAAAAGTATAGATTCGGCCTCGAAATTAAATATATTTAATGGTTCTATTAAGTTTGAATATTATTTTATGTATAAATACAAACCATGCAATAAAACCCCTCTTGTAGTAAAGGGTCCGTGCCCAGTGGGGCGTTAAAAAAGGCTGAACAAACATGTTTCAACTGGCTAATATTATGCTTTCTCTCTGCCAAATAAAACAGAACCAAAGCTTAAAAATACTACAGAAGATACTCATTATTATTCATAATCATCTCAAAATTGTGTTATCCAATTATGTCCTTGTTTGTAAAAATCCTTTAATCTTTAAATAAAGAACTGTGTATATACTTATATAGCATAACCGAGAATATTAGCAGCAAACAGCGAATCATGTTATTAATTTTCGACTTAAATATTAATTTTGGATAACACTTTAATAAGGTGTAAATAATAATGTATATAAAGTCAACGTGCACAATACAAGTGTATAATATGTATATAACATTTAACACTGTTGAGTACCTATTATCTATTCTACCGCGGAAACGGCTATAAGCGCTTACCAAACACGCAATAGATTCTAGCAAAAACTCGTAAATCGCTACAACTTATGACGTTCTCAATTCTGCTGACTGTTGATCTTTGGCCAAATGCGCACAGTCAGTCAGAACAAGGCCGGTGAGAATGTTAATGACCTCACGTATGAAAACACCACTAATACTACTATATTTTCAACAACTGATTCATTTAAACATTTTTTTACTAATTTCTTCATAATGAACTGTATAACATTGAGATAAGGTTTGAGATCGATTACCAACTAAGCTACGAGCGTTTTACCTATTGAACTATTAAGAAATACTATGTTAAAAAAGTTTATGTTCATAAGTCAATTTTGTTATTGGCTTTAATCTACGGGTCAATACGCCAAACAGAGCAACTGTATGAAAAAGTTTTCTTTAAAGAAATTCAGAAACATTAGTATTGCAAACCCGAAGCTGGAACAAAGCGACGCGACGCAGGCGCAGGTTAACGAACCACGTGTTTACAGTTTACACAACAACATCAGAAAACATAAACCGACCGGATCGTGAGAGCACAATTGAGTATTTCTCATAGTAGGGCTGCCCTATCTCTGTAATTTGTTAGACATATACCAAAACTGCTTAACGATATCCTTGAATGATTATGTATATTTATAAACTTACGTTTTTTTAATTAATATCCTCGTATTAAAAAATAAATGCGAATGTTTGTATGCGTGTATGACTGTATGCCAGTCACTTTTACATAACACATATTACGCTTAATCTACTGAACAGATTTTGATTAATTTTTACGGTTAAATAACTTATAAATCAAAGTATTAAATATAATATGCTATAATTTATAGTAATATACAATAATGTAC
This sequence comes from Boloria euphrosyne, assembly GCA_951802675.2. Lineage (NCBI taxonomy): Eukaryota > Metazoa > Arthropoda > Insecta > Lepidoptera > Nymphalidae > Boloria > Boloria euphrosyne. The sequence continues at coordinate 12,282,036 of OX637887.1, forward strand.
TGTGCAGACGAAGATGCGAGTAAACTTTTGCATTTATATGTACCTTGCTAATATTTTCTAAGAATAAAACTTTTTGAAGTTATATCATTCCCGGTATAAGCACCTCTATGGATAACATAACGTCAATTTGGTACCCGTTGCTCATTTCAAGCAGTACAAAACAAACAAACATATTTGCGCAAATACGATATATATTTTATTATATCTACTTTCGCATGTACAATATTTAGATAGAATTGTGTAAATACATCATATAAACCCAGATGTTGTTACAAAACATTGCAAATCGTAGAATATTGTAGGGAAAAAGGTTAATTTAAAGTATGATTCGATCTTTCTCATACACAAAATTATCGCACGGGTCTAACGTGACATTTTTAAAGAATTTCAAAAATGTGTTATTTCTATAATGCAAACAACAATGCATCTGGCAAGTTCTTAAATCAGATATTGTTGCCAAAATTCATTAGCTGTATAGATATTCGAAGCTTACCTATACATACCTACAGATAAATGAAATCAAAATATTGTTTTACTAAACGCATAAGTATACTTTATACGATACATTTTTTTAAATTTTCTGTTTGTTTATTTATGTACATTTACCTAAATAATATAATAATTTAATGATGTCTAATTCTAGTAGTACGTCGCACATAAACTAATTGGCCCAAATTTTCGCTGTTTGAATTAATCGCTAAACTACATTGAAATAAAAGATTAGGTGCAAGATTTTATACCACCTATAAACCTACCAATATTAAGCCACCCACGAAAACCTTGGAAAAATTGTTTCTGTGGGTGGCAATGGCATATGATTTTAACCTCAATAACTACTATTGAGGTAGAGTAGTAGTAAAAAGTGAATAAGTCATGTTAATAGAACAATATGAAATAATACTCTCTTAGATTTACGCGAATATTCGACATTATAAATGAAACTTTTCGGATTTTGTCGCGGATTTATTTTGATTTTTAGTTCCCGACGTTTCGAATGCTTTACAGCAATCGTGGTCACGGAAGAGACCGTGATTGCGACCGTGTAAATCAAAAGAAATCCGCGACAAAATCCGAAAAGGTAGTTTCATTTATAAGAACAATATGAAATTATATTATACATATTATGTACCTAATTAAACCCAAACTAAACATAATATGGTGATGCTTTATTTTTTTTAATTCCATGAAATTATTTAATACTCTGTACCCAACTCTATTATTCGCACTCCTTTTCTAGCAGTTTCATATTTCCTACACCTAAAGAGTGAGATTGCTTTTTGATTGAGGCCTCTTGAACATTATCCGACTTCCTTATTTTTATAATGAGTTTTATTATTATAATTACAGTAAAATACTTTTTATAATATCGAATGCTAAAACCACCTATTTATCGCATATTATACCTATTAGGGAGTAGGGACTTCCCCATACTTCGTTCCGATGTGCCCCTTATTAGTAGCTGCCTATGTGGTAACTGGTAATTACTGTATTTTAAATAATCCGTCCAAGCTAATCAGCGCGAAGAAACAACAGAACACAAAAATACAAGCTTAAGCAAAAATAAAATTAAATGTACTTTCTTAGATTTACGCGAATATTTTACATTTTAAATAAAGCCATGTTAACGGATGTTTTTCCCGGAGTTCAAAAAGATTTTAATAACTTGTGTTTTATTAAACCCAATAATGTACAAGGTATTTAAAGTAACCAAAAACCTTTAAACGTTTATAATATCTATAAGATGATAGCCCTACAACCGCAAGCCAGTACAGTGTAGGCACCTGGGTCCGTACGACCAGTTTTTGTAGCACGTGGAGCAAGGTGAAGAGGATCGATGTTTACGACCTACAGGCATGAATACAATACGCTTGTAAATAACATTTCGAAATCAGCTCTCTAGTGCTTTTCTTATTGATTTTCACATTCTATAACGAACCATGACTGATTTAAAGTATTGTCTATAAAAGTAATATTGAATTAAGGTATTTTTTGTAGCTAATTATCGAAGAAATAAATTGTACTACAGTAGTAATTAAAATTCATAAAGAAATTATAGAAGTCTTGACAAGTACGCCTCGTCTTTTTGATAATTATTCGATATCGCTTAAAAATAACTTAGTAGTTCTTTACAAATTCTCTGAAAAGTACTGAACGGTATCGTGAGCACTTTCACTCATAATCTACTACATTATAACTAAGTTGACTGGTTTCGAAATATATTGCAAGTGGAACACAACCGCAACTACTAGTTCAAAATCAACATTTTTATATATATTTATGTATTAAATACATTTGAAAACGAAATTTTTGCAGACTAGTTGAAGAGAAATCACCAAAATAGTAACTTTAAAATGGTTTCTAAGGAAGCTAAAGTATATAGCACAAAACACAAAAAAACTTGCAAGATTTCTTTAGATCTCAGAGATTACGCTGATCCTCGAATACCTTTTCCGAGCTAACAAGTGCAGTCTAAAAACCCAACGAGCCATCACTAACATGTAGTCTGCAATTATTTAGAGCTGGAACTGTAATGTAAGGACTGTCTCTAGGAATCCAACCTATTTACACATTTGTATTTTACTCGTGTAGCGTCATTTTGTTTTAGTAGCAAACCCGACACTCTTAAACGGTTTTTTATAATTTTCTAATAAAACAAAAGTAGCATATGTTACTCCTAAGTCTTAACAGTAGCTTTCTGCGAGTGAAAGCCTCGTTAAAATCGGTCCAGGCATTTCAGAGATTAGCCGGATCAAACAGGCAGACAAAAATATTAAAAATACAATTTTTGATGTAAGTAGTAGTAGTAGATACCGTATATTCTTTCATATGCATTTAGTGAAAAGCTGTTAATTTGAAATTAAAAGCAGACACTTCAATTTTATTTATAGTATGTATTGATAACCAAACTTATTCAAGTCATAATATTTATAGTATATACATATATGTTTATCTTAAAGATGTACAATTTTTGTGATTGAATGAAGCTGTATGTTATTTATTACATGAGCAATAATAGAGAGTCCAGTAACTAATCATTATGGATCTACAGAACGGACGGACAATATAAGTGGACTTATTAGTTATTATATGAATAAAACGAAGCCAACAGAGCGGTAAGAGTATGCCATTTAAGAGTAGAGAGCTAAATGGTATTTACTTTGCTAATATTTACTAATATTAAAGACGTGAATACACATTTTAACTGTCACCTAAAAGATATTTCAATATTTCAAAGTAGGTATTACTTTTACAAATTTAAATTAAAAAAAATCTTGAAAGCTACGATTTGTAAGTTTGTGTGTTTGTTACATAATTTACGCTAAAACTGCTGAAAAGATTTGGATGAAACTTTACAGTTTACACATAAAAGTTAAAACCTAAGATTCACGCGAGCGAAGCCAGGTAATTTTGATAGTTTTAGATAATATTATTGTGGAAGATGAACAGGAAAGAGGATGTTAGAGTGGGGAGAAAACTATAAAAGTCGATGCCCGGCATCAGGGGGTAGTTGTGTCTTGACACTTATCGTGGTAACATTGTTAGGTCGTTACTCTGTTGGTTTATTTTTTAAAATATTATTGTTGGTAGCTTAGTTGTCTTTTTGGTTAGTTTAATTATGTTTTAGCGTTTTCAGATTCTTACAATAAATTGAGGTCGATTTAGTAGCTGTTGTTGTTATAGCTTGTTTTTTTTAATAAAAGTTCACTTCTGGTCTAAATTCACAAGATTATAATAATTTAAGCAAACACCAACTATTCCAAACACGTAGTTCAACCGCGCGTTAGAGCTACCAATATAGAAACAATGCGAAACTTCGTAGTGGAGATGAGACTAAATTAGCTACAATATTAGCGGACCGTTGCCCCGACGCGGTACCTGTGCAGCGCCGAGCACCGTTACGATGGGTATCCTTTTTAACCGAACAAAAATTACTCATATATCAATATTATTTATAGATATACTAGCGATTAACGCGACTCCGCCCGCGTTCTAATCTCTATTAAGGATTTGTTGTAGAAGTATGAAAATTCAGCATAATTACTTATTAGTATTTTTGAAGCCGAACCATAAAAAAAATACGCAAAACGTCTCGTCGAAAAAACTAACAATTATATAATAATCTTCCTCAATAACTATATTATTTTTATAATTACGCTAATACAAAAAAAGGATATTGAATATGTTTTTGAAAATCGTCATTATTATCGATACAGTTGTTGAATGTCAAAAATCTATACTAAGCGATAATACGTACCTAAGTTTAGGAAGTAGTATTATGCTATATCTGGTAGTTCTAAAGGCTGAATGCGTTTCTGAATGTAGTATTGCAACCTTTAGAGCCGCGATTGAATTGAAAGTTCTATTCTATTTGATAGCTTAAGATATCGAAGTACATATTTTTATCGCTAAGATTACAATTCCACATTTTGTTCATAGCTAATATGGCTTTTCTAAGGCTTACAATATACTAGATATAGAACGAAACCGTGCAAAATTTCTAATAAATAGTAATAATTAACATCTTTTTCAACATAAGTGAAAAAAATAATTAAATTGAGGAATGATGTCAAAAGCCTAATTATTCAAGTGAAGAAGTTACATTTTCTATTCAAAACCTACTGTATATTTTAAGCACGAAAGCGTGTTACGAAATCCGCAATGCGATTATTTTGCCGAATATCGCTGACCTTCTTATAATCTTTAAAACAAAATACACAAAGTCAAATCTACGCTATTTCTTATAAACATTGATAGTAAATGTGACCTTTAGCATGAGCACTTAGTCGACACAACAATATTTTATTAACATAATATATTTTTAATTTAGATATTTCATCTCAATGTTATACATTTATGTAGTGCCATAAATAACTTCATTAACTTCAAAATAAACCAGTATTATAAAACGTAAAAAAATCTAGTGATACCGGGTCAAATCCGGGTCTCGCATCGGTCTGATATTTTCATGTACGAATCATTGCTAACATAATTGTCACCACCACTTGTCTTTCGGTAAAGGAAAACATCGTGAGGAAACCTGCATGTCTGAGAGAACCTAGCCAATTTTCGAAAGACATGTAAAGTCCGCCAACCCACATTTGGCCAGTGTGGTTGACTATGTCCTGATCCTCCTATTGAAGAGACTGCTCAGCAGTTGGAAATACTACACAATTGAATGTCCTCAGCGGGACGCGAACCCGCGATAGCTGTGGCACAGCTTACTAGCTGTAACTAGCTTCACTACAAACTGAGGCAAAAAATGTAGTCATATGTACATATTTAATTTAAGCATATACCGGATAAAATTCGTACCGTCATCTTAGTTGTTTCATTAACATTGGATTCCAATAACCTGTCTATCTGCGGTTTAATAGAGATTGGCGAACGTTGAACTTTCATAAATAAGCGTTAACTAAAAGAAACCAGTCTGTGCTCAATTTTAAAGAAATTATCAAGAAAATTGAATCGAAAATTATTATAATTATATTAAAAAAACCAATCAAAACAGGACAAAATAACTTATTTCGTGATTGTGATATTACATGATGATGATACAATAAATCTCACTCTTGAAAACTCGAAAAAATCAATTCAGTTTACAAACAATTCTGTGTGTAAGCAAAACATACGAGTACGTAGTACATTGAGGGTGATAAAATATGTAGGCTGTTTCTCCAAGTTCACATGTTTTGACTCCATGTAGAATTAAATTTTATAATTCAGATTATATTATCAAAAGCGGCAAGATGTTTGCGTTAGTCACGCTTGTTATGACGAAGTAAACGTGACAGGATTAATAGTGTCTTCACTTTCGTTAAACTAGGCAACAATAATAAAGTCTTCACAACAAAAAAGTATCATTAAAAGTTGAAACATATTTATAAATGAATACTTTAGAAACTAGTAGTCTAAGAAAACTTATATAATTTAAGTAATTAAAGATTATTTCTTTAATTAAAATTAAGATTAAAGTAGTTAGTGTTGATAAAATTCAAACTATATACATTAGTATTATATAGACATGCTATTATTTAAATGTTAAAATGTTAGAACAAACACAGCTATAATAAAAACACACACATGTTAATGACAGAATACAATAAGACAGTGGGCAGTGTGACAATAAGAGTTATTGATATTTAATGTGTAGAAAACTAGTGCCAATCTATGTGTACGTTTATGATAAAAACTCTTCGCGAAACAAATTACTAAAGTTTTATCGATATTAATCTCTAATATAAGCACACCGTGGTTTCCACTGTGTGGTTCACCATTGTGTCGCCTTAAGGCTACCAGTATGCTGACTTACTGGCAGCATCCATAGAAGAGCATCACTATGCTAAGGGACTCAAAACCTTGACCGTCAAAGGTTTATATAACGAATCGAACCATCGTCATATGGGTTTAGGCGCTAATGAAATTTTCGTATAACAATTCACATTACTCCTTTTACGGGCAATAAAAAACACACACACAAACCGATTTAATTTAATTTTGCCTTTGTTAGGTATTTCTATACAAAGCAAATAAAGTATTATTAAAATGATATTTTTTTGATCGATATAATTTTGTTTTACGAAGAGTTAAATAAAAACAATGGAATACGTGAGTAGCATATTAGTCACATGCATCGACATAAATGTACATTCCAATTATTCAGACAAAATTACGGGTACTAATCAAATTCATTGAATAAAACATATTTATTTAACACATTGTGTGTCACCTCATTTGAAACAAAAACAATAACAATATATGTAAAATAAACAGTTTTATTCAAGTTAATTAGCGAAGTAAGTCCTAAAAGTAGCTCTTTACAATTTATCAAGTAAAGTGTAGAGAACTACGCGCAAACACCGGTGAGGTGAGACCGTATCATATTTCAAGTGTTATTGCAATTATGCACTTCACACAGTAGTATTGTAGAGCAATAATGAAAACACGACATGATAATGCCTCAAGCGTACCGACACAAGAATGATAGCATACAATTAATGCGAATGGGGTTAACAAACAGAGCTGCGTTTGAAATAATAAATCATATCCACCAAATCGAAATGACATGGTCCAACCGAGACTCTCATTATGTAGATGAAAAGCCAGATTACAAGCACTGAACTCAAATCGCGTTGGATGATAGTGTCGATCGTACTGTATACATGTGAAAATACACGGAAAATATTTAATATTCGTATCTTGATACTATTAAACTTATTCGTTTCGCTTCGTAATGCTACGTTCTCGGTAATCCTATTTGTGAGCCCTGTTTGTTAACAAGATGTGTGTAAGTATAGACGTACGATACATCCAGAGGCGTAAGTGGAAGTAGGGCAGGTGGGGTCTTCGGCCCGGACCCTGCGTCCCACCTTACAACAACAGAAAACATCCATGTCCATTAGTCTATCCACACTCTGGCCCCATACACCATTTACGCGTCTGGCTGCTCGGTACAATCTCCAAAACTAATCCAATATCTCCAGCAAGTGTCTGATAATGATATTATAACTGATTTTATAGATCAAAAATCAAAACTAAATCTAAATTCAATTTAAATCAATCTATGAAATCAGTTCGATTTTCAATACATATAAATATGCTGGCCTATTAAAGAACCTTTTCGCAAAACAACAGCAGCGGTTAGATGCCAAAAACGTCATGCAAAGACCTGACTACCGACGAGCTTTAGAGCATAGTGGTGCTATGGAGCCGAATAAATTATGCTATAATTAAACTAATTACTACTTAATACCTATTAATGACTACAATTTAATTACCCTATTACAAGTAATGTATTAAAATAATAGTTGCACCACAAAATCATTGCAAAAATCGAAATGGCACACTTTAGGTCTCTCCTCATGAACAAAATATGGTTAATTGCAGACGTTGAATTAGTATCGGTACGAGATATGAAACTTAAAACAAATTCAAACATTATTAGACGGTAAATGAGATTCAAAAGATTAATTTAAATTTTTGCACATTCATAACTAAATTTTTCGGTAGTTAATTATGAAATAATGTTTAGTAGAGAAACTAAACAATTCAGTAACTAAATATTTGCCATTCGTATGTTTAAAATGTTCTCTTTATACAGAAAAGTTATCAATTCGATTTTTTATATTAGCTAAAAATTTTACTAAAGATCTAAAGTTATGGGTACCATCAATTTTAATAAGTCAGCTAATACATTATGAATATTATATAAACACCGTACAAATAATATGCCAACCTTAAAGCATTGCCAAGTAGCTCGTTCTACCAATATAAATATTACAAGCTAATGACCTGAGGTATCCCCAACAATCACTAACAAATCAAGAAAATGTACCTAATCCTAGTATTTAGTTTCCTAGAAGTATGTCAAAATACTTATCTCAAGAGCAACTGAATGCGTAGCAAAGGGCTGATATTTGATCAAGTTTACCGGGTATAGTTGAAGAGCTCTCAAATTTGTTAGGGAAAATGTAGAAACAATAGACAAACACCAAAAGTTTTCAAGGATCAATCATCACACCAGACTTTCCTTTTCTAAGGCTATCTGGTTCATGAAGTAAAACAACCCTTTTCTAATCTATTTTGCATTACTTTATAAAGTTTAGTAAAAAAAAATAAAAAGATTTTAATAGTGTGGTGTAATCGGCAGGTAGGTAGGTAAGGCTGCATAGCAACTGAAGGCGCTGGTTGTTACAAGCTGAGGCGCACACGCAACAGTTAATGCATTTTACGTGTTAACTAGTCATACAGTTTTCTTCGCGGTTACTCAACTAACAAAAGTAATGGATCTTTCATACCGCAATTTTCATTGAACATCACTGAATCTTGCACGGAAAGAGTGCTGATATAATGAAAAGCTATGAAGGATTATTATGCTACAGATTAGAGATTCAACGTAAAAATATTATAGATTTCGATTTAGAAAGGATTTTTAATTTTTTAGGAGCCAACTGTAAATACCCAAGTTTATTATACAAAATCTCTAATAGTACGGCAAATGATTTTTTAAAGGTTTCTCGGTGAATAAAATAAAATTTTACATGTAACCAGACCTAAGATTATATTGATTGAAATCCATACAGTGACCCTACAGATTATTTGCATTGAATAGCGAAGATATGTCACAATACCCCTTTGTTAACACGATCTTGCCTCTAGGGTTAGTGCTATCAATAATTCTGATAAAACTGGAACACGTTATTACTCGATTTCCATTCGCGTTGGAATTAAAAAGGTTAGTAAACATTTAAAAATAGGCCACTACACACTTTTTCTTTTATATCTTATTGTTATTCCATTTCTCAAATAAATAGAAATAGTTTAACACAACATCAGCATTTACATTTGCTTCTGGAAACTTTTATTTCCATTTTGAATAATTAAAAGAAAAAACTTCGCAGATGTCGGTAAACTTCATTTGAAATTCATATCGTCTAGTCGTGCTGCTAAATAATGTATTTTGATATTAGTATAAGTAAAACATCCCACAGTCAAAACAATCTACAGATATAATCAATAAATTATTCACTCAACTACCATTAAAAGAAATTGGACATCATCGAAGTACAGTAACAAACCATCTTGCTGACATTCGTTGCTACACGAGTACACATTCTATTCTCACTCGAGATTATTCATTAGAGATAATCACTCGCTATCGCATGAATGTACAAACAGCTGTACGTATGCAATATATTTACACTTTAGAAGTACGTATGGAGTTAAGAGGACGTACAAGCAGATCCTTCTGTAGCATAAGGCCACATAAGACACATGCGCTGGGCCTCAACCTCACGAGAGCCCAGAAAAGACAACAATTTCATTTACATGAGAGGCAGAGGAGTTCAGTGTTTTAGTCTATAACACACTCAACTGATTCTCTTTTTGTAATTTAGTATTTTTTTTACTGTTAAACTTATGTAGCTTTCTTAAAAGGGCCTAAATTGTTGTATCTCGCTTGGCTTGACGACTCTGCATGTATGCAGTAATATATATTTTAGTTTATTTGCATTAAACAGAGCCAAATGCAGCGATGGAAGCAATCATCCTCTACGTACTCACAACCCCAAAACCACGGAAATGTGAAGTTCAGTGGTAAGATTTCCTGTTTACTCTTGAAGGAACTTACATGTAGCTTTATTGCATTAGTGACGTAACTTCACCACACACGCGGGTAAAGATCTACTTCGAACTGAATCTGTAACCAATAAACTTGCCTCCGTTCTGTACGAGTATGTACCTCAAGCGTTACTTTGGATACACTTAATCTTTAACTAAAACATATTTACTTTGCATATTATCTAATATCTATACGTATAATAAAATTCTAACCATGTCGAATTTGTACAATAAATATTTTTTGGAAAAACTTAATGAAATAGTTCATTATTATTATAATCGATAACGAGGCCGAATTTATGGTTTTAAGAATATTTATCTGTCTGGATGTCTAAGATCGCATCAAAGTCAGTTTTTAAATTTGATGGGAAAAAGGATTATATGGATAATGCTTTAGCTGCTGCAACGGTATGATTTATCGATAGGACATTTCATTGGGATAACTGCTTATATAAATTAAAAAAGAGTTACTTATTCCTGCGGAGATGGATAACCTGAAAGAACTAATGATTATACAAACAAAGACAGACAATTCAAAACATTCTAAACATCAGTACAACATAAATGTTATAAAGGACGAGGGTAATTTAACTTTGACCTTGTAGATAAAATGCTACAGAAGCTGAAGTAAATTAACCATCGCTCAATTTAAAATTCTGCAAGAAAATGGCAAACGAAGCGAACTTGACCCGCTACCTACAGAATGCGACCTACTTATTACACGAGAAACCACAAAGAATGATTTAGAAGTAAGCCATATTTTGTGACATAAACGCACCAATAAGAAGCGGTATGAGCAATCGCGGAGGAGGTCGTAGGCAGTAGGATCGATTACAATATATTGGTGTAGCTGTACTTACATTTATTTATTCACTCTTAAATCAAAAGAGTAAACTGGGAAAGCATAAGTACCTTTAGTACAATAAAACACAAATAATTATTTCCATTAAATCTGTTAAGACATTGACAGTATTGATTTATTGTGTAAATAGATAGTAGTTATATTTATATCACAGTCAGATCTCATTTTAATGGTTATCGTTTTAATAAGCTGGATTTATGAGTTACTCCATAGTGAGGTATCCAATAAAAAAAAGAATGATTGAAATCGGTCTTCACTGTAATAAGTTTTGCCTATTCAAAATTAAAAATTCATTAAGTGAAAAATCAATTTAAAACAATGCTTATTTATTCTCAAATGTAAGTAGTATCAAAAAAAGAATTTTCCAAATGGGTTAATAAATAGCGGAGTTCTGAGGTAACAAATATATATCATACAACCGTATTGGGGACCTTCTCATTTTTGAAGTGGTTAAGAAACGGAAATTTTTATTCCACGGTCAGTAAATCTTTCTAAAACCTGAAATCTCTTATACGTCAGAGTGAACGTGCTTCCTAAGCATTAGATACTTTCACAATACACGTACTTTATGGCATGAGTTGAAAATGGTAGAAATTGCTAGTTCTGACACAAATTATGTGTGAAGAAATTCATACAGCTGTCAAGTACATAATAATAAATATTTTCTATGTTACATGTGGGAATATTTATTACGCACATTACAAACACGAAAGTGTCTGTGTGAAAAGATAAGCGTGTCTGTTCACTGTAACAATGATTTTAGTAAGATTTCAAATGTAGATATTTTATATTCTCCCTTGGCCATGATTGCTGCAAAGCGTTCGAAACGCCGGAAATTATAAATCAATATCTATATTAATAATTCCGTGAAGGGGTACGGTAGACTCGATCGAAACCTTAGCTGAATAATAAAACATGAAAAAATAAATATTTCGAGTCGACAACATATATCCGCAAAATTCGGATTGTCGAGTATTTCGTTTAATTCTAATGGTGATAACAGACAAATCGCAGTCGCCATATTGGCCACTCAAGCGAAACGTCACTGACATCGGATGACACCTGTGTTGCCAGAAGGTTACATTTCTTACATTTTACGTAACTTTCAATAAACTAATAAAGTGCAGGTCACATATTTTAATAAAAATATTTAGAATTTAACTTAATACATTTTATGTAATAATTAATAATGTAATAATTCAGTTTGTTTTTCATGTTTATTATTCCTTAATTTGTGTTTCAAGTGAAATTATGCTTAAGTTATTTTAAAAGCGTTAGGTAATTTAACAACCAATATAATTTGAAATATAATAAATAAACCCCCCTATCTACATATTTTACGTTTAATTTAGTAGTTCACTTGATAAATAAATAATAAATCAATCTCTTCAGTAAGATGAAGTCGTTCAAACAGATGTTAACAGATGGCGGTATTTTATATATAAAAAATCCTTAAAACGTATTGTACTTCGTTTGTAAAATATACTGTTAAAAATAATAATATTTTTATTATTCAATTTGAATAAGTGTTAATTGTATTTTGCTATAATATTTTATATATATTATATATATTTAAAAAATAACGATAATTGCCTTAATATGAAAAGGAAAAATTATCACGATTACGTTCTTTATTTTTGTGAATTGTTTTATAAAACTGTAGGTTAAACTGTAGGCCTCTGCTAAAATTTCATTCTTCGCCACTGATACACAATGCTTATTATTATTTGAATATTTATTTAATATTTTCGGACAATCTGAGGCATATATAATGAGTATACGCTGTAACATTATATATAATTAAATTTTAAATAAATAAAATGTGTTTAATTATACACTGCAGCCCCTGTTAAATATGTTGTACTAGCGACTCAACCTCGCTTCGCTTGGGTTCATTCCTAGATTTAGCGCGAGCGAAGCCGCGGGTTCCGCTAGTCTATATTAATAATTCCGTGAAGAGGTACGGTAGACTCGATCGAAACCTTAGCTGAATAATAAAACATGAAAAAATAAACATTTCGAGTCGACAACATATATCCGCAAAATTCGGATTGTCGAGTATTTCGTTTAATTCTAATGGTGATAACAGACAAATCGCAGTCGCCATATTGGCCAGTGGCCACTCAAGCGAAACGTCACTGACATCGGATGACACCTGTGTTGCCAGAAGGTTACATTTCTTACATTTTACGTAATTTTTAATAAACTAATAAAGTGCAGGTCACATATTTTAATAAAAATATTTAGAATTTAACTTAATACATTTTATGTAATAATTAATAATGTAATAATTCAGTTTGTTTTTCATGTTTATTATTCCTTAATTTGTGTTTCAAGTGAAATTATGCTTAAGTTATTTTAAAAGCGTAATTTGAAATATAATAAATAAACCCCCCTATCTACATATTTTACGTTTAATTTAGTAGTTCACTTGATAAATAAATAATAAATCAATCTCTTCAGTAAGATGAAGTCGTTCAAACAGATGTTAGCAGATGGCGGTATTTTATATATAAAAAATCCTTAAAACGTACTTCGTTTGTAAAATATACTGTTAAAAATAATAATATTTTTATTATTCAATTTGAGTAAGTGTTAATTGTATTTTGCTATAATATTTTATATATTATATAGGTATATTTAAAAAATAACGATAATTGGCTTAATATGAAAAGGAAAAATTATCACGATTACGTTCTTTATTTTTGTGAATTGTTTTATAAAACTGTAGGTTAAACTGTAGGCCTCTGCTAAAATTTCATTCTTCGCCACTGATACACAATACTTATTATTATTTGAATATTTATATACTATTTTTGGTGGATAAAGAAGGGTTAAAGCATAACCAAGTTTTGTTATATTATTATTATGAATACAATCTGAGGCATATATATAATGAGTATACGCTGTAACATTTTATATAATTAAATTTTAAATAAATAAAATGTGTTTAATTATACACTGCAGCCCACTGACCTCTATATTACCACTGGACTGGCTGTTCTAAGCGTTTGACAGCAATTTTTTTGTGTCCATTTGAAGCGCCACTAGCGAGAGGGTCGAGAACTAATTTTGACGTATATTGCAAATGACAGCGAGAAGTGTTTGTTTACTGTAAAGTAATTTTGCATTTTCGTTGTTAATATAACATAAGTAGTAATTATGATGATACGGTTATTGATTAATAAAAATAAAAAAATAAAAATCTTTATATCGACATCATTAGTTTTAGTACCACGAACTCTCGCTACGTCCGACAGCGGCGGACAGCGCCAAAATGGCGAATATCAAGCAGCCACAAAAGCACGTTGACAACAGCCAGTCCAATGGTATTATAGAGGTCAGTGCTGCAGCCCCTGTTAAATATTTTGTACTAGCGACTCACCCTCGCTTCGCTTGGGTTCATTCCTAGATTTAGCGCGAGCGAAGCCGCGGGTTCCGCTAGTAAATTTTAAAGTCAATTTATGTGAACCACATCCGGTATTTTCATCCTAATAATTTATATCTCCTAAAGCGTACAACGAAATCCACGAAACGGCGGTCAAAAAAAAATCTCTGATTTTCCCGAGGTGGATGAACAAGAACTTAACAAATATGTACTAAGATAAAAATAGAACAATGGAACTATGTAGAGTATTACTCTTCAAGATCTATCTGATGCTAGCTTATATGCGCTAATTTACAATGTATTTATGTGTGTACATACATTTTTCGTGTACAAACCACGGTTTTGTTTTCATAGAAGTTTAATGGTTTTTTTTGTTTTTTTTATGTCACCATATTTTGTGCCCTGAAAGAGGAATGTGAAGCTTAGGTTTGTTTTATTTTCCTCTGTTACTTGAATACCAAGTGGTAGTGCCATGCTTGTTACCTTCGGGTAGCAGCCGAATGGGCCGGCACGCCCCGTATAGTACCACTCTCTCACAGAAGACCGGCGTGAAGTGGCAGCTATGCTGTCGCGTTTCGTCCGGTAAGTGAGAGTCCGGGAGGCCCACTCCCCATCCCTACTCCCGTCCTTCTCCCTCCTCCCTCCCTCCCTTTCCTGAAAGGCCGGCAACGCATCTGCAAGCCCTGTGGTGTTGCAGATGTCCATGGGCGGAGGTGATCACTTACCATCAGGTGAGCCTCCTGCCCGTTTGCCCCCTTTGTCCCATAAAAAAAAAAAAAACCAACAATCTTATTAGAATCTATCCAGGCCTTTTGCCTTGTCAAAGTCTTCACTGTCACTCTTGACAAAACCTTACAATTTCCTAATATATGAGATAACAAATTGCCCATCTAATATAGTAACCAAGCTACGTAAGTATCAGTAGATATCCCAGAAGCCGTGGCACCGTGGCATGACTTTCGCTATCACATAACACATTTACTACGACTTTGTTACATAATTTCCTTCCCCATGAAAGGCTTTGAATCAGATACGATTTAAATATTGTTTCTCTGTTGACATCTTCTGTAGAAATTATATATTCGTACAACAGAGTTGATAAACGAGAAATACAACAATGAAGTACGTATTTTAAAGGAACATCTACGAAACTAAAATTTGTTTAGTTCAGTCTTAACTAACCTGAACTGAGCCATATTTGTAATTGCTATCCTAGATCCAAATTACCAGAAGCGAGTTACGTAACATTATTAAAACTATTCCTTTTATTTTAAGGTCAGCAAATCTTTCAAAAATCTAAAATATATACGAAATCGGAATGAAGTGGCTTACTAAGCATTTCACTCCACGTACCTATTTTATGTTGAGTTTGAAAATTGTAAAATTTGATAATTTTGACAGAATTGATTGGTTTATAAAGCTGTAAAACAATTTTAAACCATAATGCAATTTTCTAATTTACTACACTATTCTAAATATGTATTGACTAATTTTACCTTCCACTAAAATTAATATTTTAATTGACTACTTTTTACTAGCGGCTTCACACGTATGGTAGTGGTGAAGTAAACGAAGGTAGTTCACATGGGTCTTTCGGACGCAATTTATAAATAAATAAATTTATGTCCTTACCAAATTACATAGAAATCTATTAATGTTTTTGAGTTACTTTCACATACAATATTAATTATTACACTTGAATTAAAACGAGATATCGTTACCTATACATATATGAGAAAGTACTATGTAGTAGTAGCAATTCATCAAATGAAATAATAAGGCCAGATTAATGGCTAAGGTCTAAGAGCACCAATTAAAATCATACAACATCTGATACACGAGACCTGATTAATACATCAATCAAAACGAAGAGCGGGCGACCATTGAGGATAGAGGCTAACCACAGGTTTTTGTCTCATTACCGTATAAGATAATTAACAAATATGATGTGTATAGTAATTACTATCAATACAGAGGCTTACTTCTGACTATGTTTTTTTGAAATTTTTGTCTATATTATGTACGTATGATCACGGAAAAGCCACTAGACTAGGTTTCGACGAAATTTGTTATGATGATAGCAGGTTACCTAAGTCAACATAAAGGGTACTTTTTACTGTAGGAAAATATCCTACATTTGAGAAATGTATACAACAGTGGCGAAGGGTGAAATTTTAGCAGAGGTAAGCTGTCCAAAAAAATGACAAAAACTAAATAAATACATGCGATGCAAAAGTACCTAGTACAGGTACTAGTACCTCGTAAGTATCCGTTATGTTGTAGTGAAGATTTTTTTTCGTAATAATTATAAAGTAAAAAAGTGTTCATAAAGTCTTATGTCATTGTTTATTTTTTTAATTTATGTAAAGTTATAGCAGAATAGTCAATATATTTAATATTTACTAAAATAATATAAAAATATTAATGACGCCATCTATGAGAAATCATTACGCATCATTTAAAAAGTGAAAGTACGGCGATTTGATTTAAGGCCGCATTATTTTATTTTGTATTCATTATAAATATAATTAATTTCAACCTAAACATAATTTAGTGAGATTTAAATATTCGTTTTTCCCTTCTGTTAATTTTACATTAATATATTAAATCATTATTTTAATAAATATCGCCATCTAGCATTGAGTTATTATTACTACGTAAACTCAATGCCATCTAGTGACAAGTGTTTGAAAAACTTCGTAGTTCGTTTGCTATCTTATTGAAGAGATTGATTTATTTTTTATTTATCAAAGTTAAATTAAAATTTTGAAATATGAAGATGATTTTACTGGTTTTAAAATTTAATTACAATATCCTACAGCATTACTTGATATTTCCTTCCAGTCCGAATAAACTGTTTAAGCTAATACGCGTAAAATAATTTTGTCAAGGAAACGCATATAAAATAACTTAAAAACATTTTCACTGCAACATAAATGAAAACAAACACAATATTTTTCTAATTTAGCACTTACACACAATTTCAATAGAAAGTTTTATTACAAATTACTTGACTTATGCAAGTTTCGAAAACAAAGTTGCATACAATCCAACTTCAATAAAATACGCAAATTTAATAATGGCTTATAGAACTCACCGTAATTAAAACATATATGAACCATACACTATACAGACTCAACACAAAATATCAATATTAGTTATTACGCTAAAATCGAGTAAAAACTCAATAAAACGAAAGAAAAACACAAATAATGCACTAAGCACTTGTAAACAGAATCGCCATCGGCCATATTAATTTGTTTAGATACTTGTCGCTTGTCATTGGTCAATCATAGTGACGTTTTGTACTTTCCACCAATCACATGCAAAATAAGCTGCTCGGGAGCGTCTTAACCGCGAACAAAAATCTGAGTAATTATGAATGAAATCACTTGAAAATGTTCCAATACAAAAGTATGAATGAAACACGATTCGTATGGAAAAGGTAAGCCGAATTACTACGTCTTACCGCGGCATTTCTATGAAGGCGCATTTTAGCAAAGTAGACATTTTTGTTGATTTTGACTTATTGTAGGCGTTATGTTATTTTTAAAAAAGGATTATTACTATAAATTATTATTTTAATTAGT
This sequence comes from Boloria euphrosyne, assembly GCA_951802675.2. Classification (NCBI taxonomy): domain Eukaryota; kingdom Metazoa; phylum Arthropoda; class Insecta; order Lepidoptera; family Nymphalidae; genus Boloria; species Boloria euphrosyne. The sequence goes on from OX637887.1 coordinate 12,299,992, forward strand.
AATCATGTAAATTTAAAAAACAATTATTATGTAGAATAATTAAAACTTTATTGGATTTTTAAAAGGTAAGACGGTGGGAATCGTCTTGTATGGACCCTTCGCCACTAGTATACAAACCGTTGAAACGTACCTAGGAAAGGGTGAGTTTCTGGTATAAAATTAAGTATTAACCTTGGTCCCTAACGACAACGACAAACAACTTCCGCGTCAATACGTTCAAAATGCAAAATTATACTACGCAGCTACTAATTCTATTATTGTTTTAGTTATAAAATTATTCACAGTAATACAACTTTTAAGGCCTATGAATAGCACTGATTATTATCGGTTGACGTAAAATCTAATTCGTGCATCGCTACGACAAGGCTGTTAAATAAATATATTGTTGGAAAATACACTCTATATCTTTATAATAAGGCTTTTTGGTTTGGGGAATGACAGTGGTGGGGCGAACACGTGTCGAGTCGACGTAAGCGAGCTTGACCTAGTTAGTAGATGCACCATTTTGGTCCCATTTCGTAACGGTCCTTCGCCGCCGACTCTTTGTTTGGAACCTTCACTTTCTGTGCTATAATATCAACTTCTACGGCAGTCTTTGTTCTCTCTCTACAAATTGATTTATCTAAGCTCTTCGATAACTTGAACACGATATACTATTTTTTTTTCATCTTATTTTATATAAACATCTATACTGTTTTGATACTAAAATCTAATCAAGTTCTCTCTTTCTCTGATTGTAGAAAATGTCGTTTTGTTAGGTCAAGTTTAAAAGTGCTTTTTAAATTACATATATTCAATTTAGTCGTATCTAAATCATTAGTAGATCTTTTTTTAATTAAAATTCAATGTCGCTAGACTACAATATAAAAATATGTATTATCAAAATACTGTAAACACTCGACCGCAATTTGGCGGAATGCCCTCGCCATAACAGTTTACACCTTCATCAAAACATTTTATTCGCAGCACTTAAAACAACGTTTAACAACATAGTAATTAGTACGAGACTGTTGCTAGATGACCTACTAATAGTCCGCAGATCCTATACCTACTGAAGACAAATAATAACTTAAAAAACATTCTAGTTCAATATTGTTTGAACTTATATTAAATTAACTATATTATTAATTTTAATCACACAGCATCGATAAACAATACACTTATAGGCTTAGAACCGCGTTGAAATCAGTCCCTTAGCTACGATGTTTCAGACCGGCGTCAAACAAAAACAACAACCCCATTTTTCGTCGGGGGCTAAAACGGGGAAATTAAACGTGGAAACACTTAAGATTTCCCTACCCTACTGTATAACAAGAGCATCCCTCATATCCCGTTGGATAGAGCCTGTAGCAATGAATTCAGTCATGTTCAAATAAACACTCGGCTAATACTCTACTATATAGAAATTTAACTGCCTCGTTGGTGTAGTGGCTAGCATGTACGGTCACACACCAGGAGGTCCTGGGTTCGAGTCCCGGGTCGGGCCAAGTTTGGTTATTGAGTCTTTCTGTTTCGTAAGCCTCAGTAACAGCCCGGAGTTAGGAAGTTGGCGGTGTTTCACCCCCGTGCCTCGGAGAGCACGTAAAGCCGTCGGTCCTGCGCCTTAACTCTCACTGGTCGTGTCGAGCATTCGTCCCACCGGAATATGAGAGTGATGAGGAACAGAGAGTGCACTTGTGTCTGCGCATACACTCGTGCACTATAATATTTCCCGCGCCGTTGGCTAGTCTCAATGAGATTGGCCGCCATGGCCGTAATCGGCCGGGAGGACATTATTATTATTATTATATAGAAATACAAAACAAAGAGTAGCAGTTATACGCGTTACTCAGTGATTACGACGGGAGGGAATATTTATATATGCACGGTTCATCGGCTTCACACAATAGCGTATGAGCTCATACAAAGTAACAGAATTTCGCTTCAGTGTTTTTGCATTTTAATCTATTGCTTTTGTCATAGTCACTTTTTTACGACTTATAACTTTCCGTATAATTATTATTTTAAGAACTCTTACTCTTAAGAACAACTGAACCGAAAAGCAAAATTTTTAAATGTATTAATAAGGTTTTAGGACAAAAATATTAAAAACATTGCGCATAATGTTGAAAAATTTGAGAAAACTGAAAATGCTACATCAATCTACACTCTACAGGATTCATTCTGAACTCAACAATAAAAAATATGGGACAGGACAACGTCCGTCAGGTTGTCAATTAGTGTCTAATAGATGCTCCACTCCTAAAAGTCACATTGTCACGTTAAATGGCTATTTAGCTCAAAAGCTTTTTCGATAAATAACCCAGTATATCCCGCTAAGTTTCTTGTGCTAGTTTTTAGGTTCAGGCTTCTTTTTCTCGAAATGGTAGTAGACTCATGACGTTCATTAAATACGTATTAATTTAATAGCGAATAATATTTAATTTCATAATATATTACTATGGTAGAATAGAAATGGTTATATTATATATATACTACGAAAACCCATTTTGCTTAGTTTTTAATCAGTAAAAAGTCCAAAAATGATGTTTTCTCTCCGAATCACAAAACAGCCATTAGAAAATTAAAAAATATTTTTACAATACAAACTTAATCCCGACTTTCTAGTTACTGCAGCTAAGATTAACAAAGTCATAAGTTGTATTGCAAATTTAACTTTGTTTTATAAGTGGTTTTAGTCTGTCCATGTCATTTTTTCAGGGTATGAAATTATAATCAAAAGTCTCCTTTCCCTATGAATAAACAAAACTTACGAAAAGCGGGGGAGCATTGTTAGTATATACATAACGTCTGTAGTATATTTAGTGTACGTAACTGCGGGCTCCGCGACCCCATTTCGTAGCTCCTAGGGGACTTAACCGTAAAACACCAAGGGTAAGAATTGTCACTACGAGCGATACTATATCTAAATATATTACCTACACGTAGATACAGAAAAATAGTAATTTTAATAAGAAGTGAGTAGTATATAAACATCCGCCAATAAAATTTTCATATTTCAATTTTTCATAAAAATTCAGTTAGCTCCAGTTTCTACAGTTTCTGATCTAAATCCGGGAAAGTCTGCTAGTTTTTTCTTACCAAAAATCTTATACATTAACACTTTAAAAAAATCTTATGAGTAACACTCTCACCCGTGATCACCAACGAACAATATTTCATTTTTATTTATATGTATAAGAGGATATATAGCTTAGCTTTTATAATTAACTTCTTCATAATTTCATATCCCAAAGTCAATTTAACCAACATCTAACTGTCGTATCGATCCGAAATAAAAGTTCTAAAGTAATATTTGAAGCCCGCTAAAAATGTTATGACAGCAAAACTTTAAGATGTGGATCGTTAAAATTTTCAATGTCTGCTGGACTAATATTTAACCATTAGAGTTCAGGCTCATTCACTTTTATAAGTATCATACAGTGAGAGTAGGTACGCTGAGTTACAGTTGGTCAAATGAATTTTTTTAGTTTTTATATTTCCAATATTTTTATTTGAACGAGGCTTATTATATAAAAAGTTTATTGTATTTATTGAAAAGCTTCCTTTTCCTCGTTGGTTTAATCCAAAAGATAAAGTTCGGTAATTATTAACAGCAAAACAATTCAATAAATGTTCAGCCCTTCACAACGTCCCACTGCTGGGCACGGACCTACTTTCTATACGAAGGGGATCAGTTCATAGTCCACCAGTTGGCCAACTCCACATGTCTGTCGAAAAAATTGTCGTAAATGTCTAAAAAGACAAGCAGATTTCCTCACGATGTTTTCATCCACCGTTAGACAAGTGGTAATCATGTTAGACACGCTTCGCACACGACATGTTTTCCACTATTGAACTGGTTTTCATAATAAAATTAATGAAGGTATTTCTGAAAGGGTGATTACATACTTTACAAGTATAAATTGCACACCTAAGGGTGTAATTACTTTGTTTCGTAAAATTAAATTTTCGACTTTTCTATATTGTATCCTTTTGGTTATGTTACTTCACTATATCAAATTTTTGTGAAGGTGTTTTTCTGTACTCGTCTAGTCTTTATTAGCATAGAGCCCTTTTTGTTATATATCGTAATAATTATCTAGGTACAGTTCTATACAAATAAATGTTGCTTATTTAAATACGTTTTATATTCTACATTTTGATAATAATTGATTATTGTGAGAACTTTTAGAATGAATATTCCATTTTGGCATAGCTTAGACCATACACTATTTATTATTAGGATGGAATCTCTGGAGCTTCAGTTCGTCTTAATTTAATTACGCAGTTGCTACCAGTCGTCATACTTCTATACAATTATGTAGTTATCTAATATGAACTAGCGACTTACCCTCACTTTGCTCGGGTCCTACGTGCATTTTAATTATTTTAAGCGGAATCATAAATCTATTTTTAAAGTAAAAGTCTTTTTAAAGAAGTGGTCCCATTAAAATTGGTCCAGCCGTTCCGGAAGCCGTTCCGAAGAAACAGAAGAAAGACAGACAAGGCAGAAAATACTTATAAATTGTGTTTCTCTTATTTGTATCGTATATACTTTCATACGCCTTTCGTAAAAGCTTTTTTTATAGGCATAATTTAGTACAAAACGCTTTAAGCGTAATTCTTTTTTTTATTTTTCAATTATTCCAGTTTGATGTTCTCCAAAACATATTTATCTCAATTTCCTGCGATAAATTGTTTTCGCAACTCGTATACATCAAAGCGCTAGTTTTTGAAGCGAGCTTTCATTTTATAACACATTTGCTTAAATTTTCTAGTTATTTGTGCTTGGGTACAATATTACTAGGAAAGAGAAAATTCCTTTTCGTCTACATTTTTTATCTTTGCTTATATACGGTAACTAGCGAATCACCCTCGCTTCGCTCGGTTCGTCTCTAGGTGCTTCCTGGCAAATTTAAAGTTTGTCACTGAAATCCGCCACGTAATTAAAATAAATAAAATTTCTAAAGTAAAAGTAAACTAAGTTACTCGTAACATTAGCTATCTGCGAGTGAAAATCCCGTCAAAATCGGTCCAGCCGTTTCAAAGATTAGCCGAAACAAACAGACAGATAGACAGAAATTTTAAAAAATGATTTTTGATGTAAATTGCCAATATACTTTCATATGCATTTAGTGAAAAGCTGTTAATTGGAAATTAAAAACAGACACTTCAATTTTATGTATACGTCTAGAAGATATTAAGTTGACATTCATGAATACCCGTTTCCTGTACATATCAAACTTTTTTTAGCCGCAGCAGAAAACAGAGACGATTTTAATGAAACTTGATTAATTTTAAGAAACGTAAGTAAAGCCATAAGCAATTGCCTTTAAACCACTTTTTCATATTACTGCGAAAGTATATATTATGTGTACATATATCTATAACTCCTAGACGCTAGAAACGGCTATAACGATTTTGAAGGTATTTAGTACGCAGATAGACTATGATTAAAACTCAGGCTACGTAATACGTTGCGAACGCGACGAGCAAGTCGATAGTTTAATAATAAAGAAAATATATAACGTAATTTTCATAAGATGTAAATAATTTCGTTATAGATGAACAAAGTGATTGACACTTTGTTTAAGTATGCTTGCTTTACTGCGTAAAAACTTTGATGTGTATAAGTTTAAAGTTATCTGTTACTCACAGATAGCTACTCACAGAGCTTTTATAATTTCGGATCTATGGAGTTGTCTGTCAGATTGACGTATTGATACAGCATGCGATGACGAAATACGAATTAGGTTATGAAAATTAGGTATATTGTAATTTAAATAATTTAAATAATAGGTAGTGATTAAGAACTGGTGAAACAATAGCTTTAAATGTTGTTTCTCTTTTCAGGTGAGTTTGTTATTAATTAAGGTTAAAGAATGTATTGTTAGTGTTAAAACTAGTTTTTATATTAAATAAAATGTACTCTTTTCAGAGCAACTCAATTTTAGTTAGTTTTACTGTTCATCATAGTACCCAAGGATACATTAACCCATTATATAGAATTAAAAAAGAAACCCACCCAGCAACGATAACATTTAAAGGCATGTGGAAGTGAACGGTCGGAGCCCTTTACAAGCGTAACCCCTGTCAGCAGTCAATGCCCTAGGCTGGTATTATAGTGATACAGTTATATCTGGAGAGCAGTTCGCAGAAATGGCATGAGGGACGGACATAGATATTATATGCGAATTTTGTGTATTTTGATGTATATTTATGTATACATTTGTGAAATATCTGGGCGAATTTTAATGAAATATAGCATGAGTACATGATAGACTTTGGCCGGTGAGTAATACTAAGGCTATCGTTAGGCACATTAAGACGCACCTGAGCGAAACGGTGGTCTTATAATTTAACTCGCATTGCTTTTTCAGAGAAGATAAGTGCATATAAATATTTTTGTTATTTAATTAAACTGAATCCATAAATAATTCTGCGCCAAAAATCTTAAGTATTAAAATCAGTTATTTTTTTTTAATTCTCTTAATAATGGCTTCAAAGCGTGCCAATTTAGCATAGATTACTTCTCCAATGACACTTTAAATGGAGAAGACATTAATTAATTAAAAAATAATAAATCTGGTCGATTAAATAAGATAATAAAATCAACAGGATTGATCTAATGTTTACAAATTGTATTGTTGCGACCTGTATTGTTGCTAAACCAGCTAGTATAGTATTATAGTGCATTTTTTTTTTTAATTTGATTCTATGGACATTCGGAAGACGCAAGTCTTAACTTTGAGTTTTAGCGTACGTAAATTCCCTGAAAACTAATTAATTAAAAGTATTATTTATTAAGCCTTCAAAATTAGCTAATTAAAAGTATTATTTTTTCGTTTTCAGTTTAGGTTTGTATAGTTTAGAAGTCGGTTTTTGTTTTTTTGTGATTTTTTTTTTTTTTGCGAAAAGTAGATATGTATGTAATTTTGTTTATTTAAATATAAAATGGGTATAGGGTAGGTCAACTAAGACACTGCTCGAATGAGTCAGCGAGGTTTCGGAATAAACGTTATTTAGGCAATCGAGATTTGTCCACGTCCAGTTTTCCACTTAACTCCCAGAGATTAATGATTATAAAAATGTACCTTCTATTATCAGGTAAGCCTAATAGCCAGAAAGAATACAACTATCGGTCCATAACTGTGTATAATATTGAAAGAATTTTCTTTTAACTTCTAACCGTTCACCCAGTCGCAAGTTCTGAGGTAACAAACATTAAAAAAAAATACACACGAATCGAGAACCTCCTCCTTTTTGGAAGTCAGTTGAAAAAACTTGTTGCACTTAAGTCGAGTTGTTTTTTGTACCTAATCACTTGCTGTGACGATGCGGACAAGTTTTTATAAAAAAAGAAATAAACCTTCATACTAATTTGTAATTAATTTGATATAATTATATAATCGTATTTAAAATCCTGTAACAATAATGGAGTTTCATTTCTACAAATTCTTACTATAATATTCGTACACGCGAAAAGTTGTTTATTTGTCTGTCCCTCTTTCGACATTTAAATTTAAAATAAATATGGTCAACAGTGGCGAAGGGTGAAATTTTAGCAGACGTAAGCTGTCCAAAAAAATGACAAAAACTAAATAAATACATGCGATGCAAAAGTACCTAGTATCTACTAGTACCTCGTAAGTATCCGTTATGTTGTAGTGAAGATTTTTTTCGTAATAATTAAAAAGTAAAAAAGTGTTCATAAAGTCTTATGTCATTGTTTATTTTTTTAATTTATGTAAAGTTATAGCAGAATAGTCAATATATTTAATATTTACTAAAATAATATAAAAATATTAATGACGCCATCTATGAGAAATCATTACGCATTTAAAAAGTGAAAGTACGGCGATTTGATTTAAGGCCGCATTATTTTATTTTGTATTCATTATAAATATAATTAATTTCAACCTAAACATAATTTAGTGAGATTTAAATATTCGTTTTTCCCTTCTGTTAATTTTACATTAATATATTAAATCATTATTTTAATAAATATCGCCATCTAGCATTGAGTTATTATTACTACGTAAACTCAATGCCATCTAGTGACAAGTGTTTGAAAAACTTCGTAGTTCGTTTGCTATCTTATTGAAGAGATTGATTTATTTTTTATTTATCAAAGTTAAATTAAAATTTTGAAATATGAAGATGATTTTACTGGTTTTAAAATTTAATTACAATATCCTACAGCGTTACTTGATATTTCCTTCCAGTCCGAATAAACTGTTTAAGCTAATACGCGTAAAATAATTTTGTCAAGGAAACGCATATAAAATAACTTAAAAACATTTTCACTGCAACATAAATGAAAACAAACACAATATTTTTCTAATTTAGCACTTACACACAATTTCAATAGAAAGTTTTATTACAAATTACTTGACTTATGCAAGTTTCGAAAACAAAGTTGCATACAATCCAACTTCAATAAAATACGCAAATTTAATAATGGCTTATAGAACTCACCGTAATTAAAACATATATGAACCATACACTATACAGACTCAACACAAAATATCAATATTAGTTATTACGCTAAAATCGAGTAAAAACTCAATAAAACGAAAGAAAAACACAAATAATGCACTAAGCACTTGTAAACAGAATCGCCATCGGCCATATTAATTTGTTTAGATACTTGTCGCTTGTCATTGGTCAATCATAGTGACGTTTTGTACTTTCCACCAATCACATGCAAAATAAGCTGCTCGGGAGCGTCTTAACCGCGACCAAAAATCTGAGTAATTATGAATGAAATCACTTGAAAATGTTCCAATACAAAAGTATGAATGAAACACGATTCGTATGGAAAAGGTAAGCCGAATTACTACGTCTTACCGCGGCATTTCTATGAAGGCGCATTTTAGCAAAGTAGACATTTTTGTTGATTTTGACTTATTGTAGGCGTTATGTTATTTTTAAAAAAGGATTATTACTATAAATTATTATTTTAATTAGTAATCATGTAAATTTAAAAAACAAATATTATGTAGAATAATTAAAACTTTATTGGATTTTTAAAAGGTAAGACGGTGGGAATCGTCTTGTATGGACCCTTCGCCACTAATGGTCAATGACCATAAACAGGATATTTTCATACTTATAAATTATTTTGTAATCGTGGAATATATGACGTATTAGAAAACTTGAAAGTCTAACCGGATTTTTATAATAAAAGCGAATGTTTATGTGTAAACATTGCTAGATAGATTTGTATAAAGTTTAGTACACAGATATATTATCCATGAAATAAGAAAAAGGTCACGAACGAACCCGAGTGAAATGAGGATAAGTATTCTTGGTATTCATTTAGTATCGTATTATCGAACAATAAATACACAAGTGTCAATAACATAACTGTAGTATAAGTAATTTTTTTGGGGTCGGTCGGTAGAGAATATGTCTTTTGCGCTTCGCTATTGACGAGTTCGCGTAACGACGTCCGGCGCCAGTATGGTAACGGTCATGTTAAGTAAAAAAATGTTGGACATAAAAATCATGATATGGCCAATGGCCATTCGTTATCTGAGCATATTTTAATAAAGGTATCGATATTATTAATTAGGACCAATTTTCAAACTGTTCTCTATCATCTAGTGATTCTCGAAGGTTTTAGTATTTAACTAAATCTAGGGATGAACTCGAGCGAAACGAGGATGAGTCGCTAGTACAATATAAAAAATACTTTGTAATTAATAATTCAGTCAGTCAATCAGTCAGTGACTGACCAATATACCGTGATCAGTAACCATAATAGAAACATCGACAAACATAAATTTTTATTACTTATTAGAGTTAAATATAAAACAAAAACAAGTTGTATTAAGTGTGAGCACGCAATCAATACACCGTCGGTAGTAGGTACCTGCGCATTGTAAATATTCCAGCATAAAATATTCTCACAAAGTATGAAAGCTTCGCATTTTATTAAGCTTCAATTGAATACTGTAAATATTTGTTCAAATTCAATATTCAATTTCCATAATAATATCGATACCTTTATTAGACATTCTGCTAACTCCGTTTCATTACATTTTTCAGGAACCAATATAAACATTTATGTATTTGGAAATTATGACATTTAAGATTAAATATGGTTGTTAAACACGGTTTATTTATTTCTAACGAGCAGTAAGGACCTGAAATATTTTCGTTTATCATGGCTTTAAAAAAGTTGAGGGTTTATGAATAAACAATAAAAATATAACGCTATTAACTACTATCATTATATCGTCTGAGAAGTTCAAACAATGTAGTTTTAACTGAACTATGCACTAACATATTGCGATAAAACTGCGGCAAAATGAATAATAAAATAAATGAATAGAACGACAGACAGACAGTAAAAACGATTTAAAAAAATGTTCATATTATGCGACGCGTGTAGACGAAGATGTGCGGAAGTGTTATAGCGCGGCCGTCAGAAAACAACCGCTAATATAGGCAGTGCGTGCGCGTCGGTTTCCTCTGCATGCTAATTGACTTGTAGGTACTGTGATTAATAACAATTATCATTAAACCCTAAAACTGTATACTATACTCGCTGACCCAAAATCTTGTATTTCATTGTCCCCAATTTTCTGACTAACCTCTCTTATTTTATACTTTTTTTTAAATATTAGTTGGTACAAATTATTAGGAAGATTTTAAAAACAATCGTCCGGCCGGTCAGAGTTTTATTAGCGAACAGCATTCCATATTAAATATAATTTAACTCTTGATCTGGTGACGAAGTCAGGAGATGGATACTGAAAAGGTTTAAGGACGCAAACCTTTTCAGTATCCATCTCTATTATATGATAAGTTCCGAGTCCCGAACATTCTTCTCTATACGAGTAGGACTAGGCGTAAAAAGAAGACTTCATATGGCTTTTGAACACTACTTGGGTCTCTAAGAAATGCAGGTTGATGTGACGTACTATGTATTTCTTCATAGTATTGACGAGTGAAAATGACCGGACGGTCTAAACCCGTTTTAATACGTTTCCAAACCGAGCGTGCCACCACTACGCTTACACCGCTTTTCAGTGGCCTACATAAAGTAAAATAACATTATTTTTAAAAATTACATCCTCTATGTTCGTAGTATTGGTAGATAAACGATCTAAAGTAGAAATACCACTGTCTTTCATAACGAATTAAGCCAAAATCAAACTTATGACTTTCGTATACAAATCGATTGCAAAAGAAACTAAGATTCATACATACTTCAAAGATATATAATACGTTATGTACTTGACGTGCAATGCATAGTAACTCCAACCGGCTTCAAGAAATAAAATCAATACCATATCCATTGACGACGGAGCATCTAATATGCGTAAGCAATGCAAAATTGCATTTTATTTCAGATTAAATCAATTGACAAGGACTTTAGACTTATTAATATATTTTAGTTAATAACTACTAAGAATTACGTTAATAATTCCTAAACGTTTTATTAATTCTGTACCTAATGAACATCAGTAATCTGCCCGGAATGTCGAAAAACAAAAAACCTCCAGCCATAGATTTCTATGGTTGATCTGGCCAGTATTGCCATTGATTATCTCATACATATTCATGTAATTACGTTAATTACGACATAAAATAGACTAAATCTGCCCAATCACTTATTTTTTTATTGCAAAAGATTATGGCCAATACACTTACGTATAACTACTACTTTTCAGTTTAACCAAAACTGTACTACTAAAATTACAAATGTCCTATCGCAAATGAGTAGGTATTCATTATTTATTTACCTACAAAGTTATTGAGCTTATACAATAAACAGACGATCATATCGAGCAACCTCAAATCTAAATTAATAGAATAATTAAAACTTTATTGGATTTTTAAAAGGTAAGACGGTGGGAATCGTCTTGTATGGACCCTTCGCCACTAATGGTCAATGACCATAAACAGGATATTTTCATACTTATAAATTATTTTGTAATCGTGGAATATATGACGTATTAGAAAACTTGAAAGTCTAACCGGATTTTTATAATAAAAGCGAATGTTTATGTGTAAACATTGCTAGATAGATTTGTATAAAGTTTAGTACACAGATATATTATCCATGAAATAAGAAAAAGGTCACGAACGAACCCGAGTGAAATGAGGATAAGTATTCTTGGTATTCATTTAGTATCGTATTATCGAACAATAAATACACAAGTGTCAATAACATAACTGTAGTATAAGTAATTTTTTTGGGGTCGGTCGGTAGAGAATATGTCTTTTGCGCTTCGCTATTGACGAGTTCGCGTAACGACGTCCGGCGCCAGTATGGTAACGGTCATGTTAAGTAAAAAAATGTTGGACATAAAAATCATGATATGGCCAATGGCCATTCGTTATCTGAGCAATTATAAAGCAGATGAAATTAGTACTGTAGTGATACTTGTGATGCTTGTATATACCTTATCGTGCCTAATAATTGATACTTGATTCATGCTTCGATATTGAAAATGAACAAGAAAAACATCAATAAATATTCAAAGAAATTAAAAAGCTTAAAAATTAAGGGAATTCAATTCAATTCAAAGCATCGATTAATTCTTAAAAACAGCAAAAATAACTCAAACTTCTATTCTAAGCAGAGACTTAGTCATTGACTTAAGCGTAAGTCGTAACTTATAATAATACCGTTAATTGTTCAGCTCTAAGATATACCAATTTCATTAAAACAACTTTCTATTCGACCTACATAGCTTATAAATTTTTGTATATATCTACCATTAATATAGGTACGTATAATGTAATAAATTACCTCATATTCAAAAATAATATACGTATAATAAATATTAGGTAGGTATGTAAAAAAATATCGTGAACCTTGCGTATCTAAAAGAACTTAAATATTTTTAAAGAGATATGCTCTCGCACTTGGCTAGCAATGAAGGGATTGATTAGCTTCTGTCATTTTTATTTGCCAAATATTTCTAATATCTGTACATAAATATTAAATACTTAGTTATAAGTTTATAACTTATATTCTGTATGTCAATTGTCAGTGTCACGTAAGCTTTCATTTTTAATTCGAAGTTTATTAATTTGGCTACTATCAGTACCTAGCAGTAGAAACTAGAAAGTGAAATATTATAGAGCAAATAAATTGCTTAACGGTAAAAGTAACTTTTACCGGATACTTGGGAAATTGAAAACAGGACATTTAATAACAATAATTAATAATATATTATATTTTTTGCTTTAAGGTGAATTCTTTTTTATTACTTCACTAGTCTACACTTGCAGTGACTTCACTCACTATATATACCACGCGTCATCACACCACACCATGACCCTTACAAGAGCTGCAAATATACAAGAATATTATAGTAACTAGCGGAACCCGCGGCTTCGCTCGCGCTAAATCTAGGAATGAACCCAAGCGAAGCGAGGGTGAGTCGCTAGTACAAAATATTTAACAGGGGCTGCAGCACTGACCTCTATAATACCATTGGACTGGCTGTTGTCAACGTGCTTTTGTGGCTGCTTGATATTCGCCATTTTGGCGCTGTCCGCCGCTGTCGGACGTAGCGAGAGTTCGTGGTACTAAAGCTAATGATGTCGATATAAAGATTTTTATTTTTTTATTTTTATTAATCAATAACCGTATCATCATAATTACTACTTATGTTATATTAACAACGAAAATGCAAAATTACTTTACAGTAAACAAACACTTCTCGCTGTCATTTGCAATATACGTCAAAATTAGTTCTCGACCCTCTCGCTAGTGGCGCTTGAAATGGACACAAAAAAGTTGCTGTCAAACGCTTAGAACAGCCAGTCCAGTGGTAATATAGAGGTCAGTGGGCTGCAGTGTATAATTAAACACATTTTATTTATTTAAAATTTAATTATATAAAATGTTACAGCGTATACTCATTATATATGCCTCAGATTGTATTCATAATAATAATATAACAAAACTTGGTTATGCTTTAACCCTTCTTTATCCACCAAAAATATTATATAAATATTCAAATAATAATAAGTATTGTGTATCAGTGGCGAAGAATGAAATTTTAGCAGAGGCCTACAGTTTAACCTACAGTTTTATAAAACAATTCACAAAAATAAAGAACGTAATCGTGATAATTTTTCCTTTTCATATTAAGCCAATTATCGTTATTTTTTAAATATACCTATATAATATATAAAATATTATAGCAAAATACAATTAACACTTACTCAAATTGAATAATAAAAATATTATTATTTTTAACAGTATATTTTACAAACGAAGTACGTTTTAAGGATTTTTTATATATAAAATACCGCCATCTGCTAACATCTGTTTGAACGACTTCATCTTACTGAAGAGATTGATTTATTATTTTTTTATCAAGTGAACTACTAAATTAAACGTAAAATATGTAGATAGGGGGGTTTATTTATTATATGTATTTCAAATTACGCTTTTAAAATAACTTAAGCATAATTTCACTTGAAACACAAATTAAGGAATAATAAACATGAAAAACAAACTGAATTATTACATTATTAATTATTACATAAAATGTATTAAGTTAAATTCTAAATATTTTTATTAAAATATGTGACCTGCACTTTATTAGTTTATTAAAAATTACGTAAAATGTAAGAAATGTAACCTTCTGGCAACACAGGTGTCATCCGATGTCAGTGACGTTTCGCTTGAGTGGCCAATATGGCGACTGCGATTTGTCTGTTATCACCATTAGAATTAAACGAAATACTCGACAATCCGAATTTTGCGGATATATGTTGTCGACTCGAAATGTTTATTTTTTCATGTTTTATTATTCAGCTAAGGTTTCGATCGAGTCTACCGTACCCCTTCACGGAATTATTAATATAGATGATGGTCTACACAGTAGTAAAACACAAAAATCGCTATCGTAATCGATAAGTAATACTAATAATAATAGTTTCTTCACTGAAAATAAATAAAAACAAAATAAAATTAAAGTATAATGTAAAATAAACGTAAAACTTTACTGAAAGATATCATTATATCACAACATATAAAATATGTTTATATTGATTCCTGAAAACTGTAATCAAACGAAGTTAGCAAAATTTTTAATAAAGGTATCGATATTATTAATTAGGACCAATTTTCAAACTGTTCTCTATCATCTAGTGATTCTCGAAGGTTTTAGTATTTAACTAAATCTAGGGATGAACTCGAGCGAAACGAGGATGAGTCGCTAGTACAATATAAAAAATACTTTGTAATTAATAATTCAGTCAGTCAATCAGTCAGTGACTGACCAATATACCGTGATCAGTAACCATAATAGAAACATCGACAAACATACATTTGTTATTACTTATTAGAGTTAAATATAAAACAAAAACAAGTTGTATTAACTGTGAGCACGCAATCAATACACCGTCGGTAGTAGGTACCTGCGCATTGTAAATATTCCCGCATAAAATATTCTCACAAAGTATGAAAGCTTCGCATTCTATTAAGCTTCAATTGAATACTGTAAATATTTGTTCAAATTCAATATTCAATTTCCATAATAATATCGATACCTTTATTAGAAATTCTGCTAACTCCGTTTCATTACATTTTTCAGGAACCAATATATAAACATTTATGTATTTGGAAATTATGACATTTAAGATTAAATATGGTTGTTAAACACGGTTTATTTATTTCTAACGAACAGTAAATACCTGAAATATTTTCGTTTATCATGGCTTTAAAAAAGTTGAGGGTTTATGAATAAACAATAAAAATATAACGCTATTAACTACTATCATTATATCGACTGAGAAGTTCAAACAATGCAGTTTTAACTGAACTATGCACTAACATATTGCGATAAAACTGCGGCAAAATGAATAATAAAGTAAATGAATAGAACGACAGACAGTAAAAACTATTTAAAAAAATGTTCATATTATGCGGCGCGTGTAGACGAAGATGTGCGGAAGTGTTATAGCGCGGCCGTCAGTAAACAACCGCTAATATAGGCAGTGCGTGCGCGTCGGTTTCCACTGCATGCTAATTGACTTATAGGTACTGTGATTAATAACAATTATCATTAAACCCTTTAAAACTGTACACTATACTAGCTGACCCAAAATCTTGTATTTTATTGTCCCCAATTTCCTGAGTAACCTCTCTTATTTTATATATGTTTTTTAAATGTTAGTTGGTACAAATTATTCGGATGATTTTAAAAACAAATTTGTCCGGCCGTTCCGAGTTTTACTAGCGAACAGCATTCCATTTTTAATATAATTTAATTAACTCTTGATCTGGTGACGAAGTCAGGAGATGGATACTGAAAAGGTTTAAGGACGCAAACCTTTTCAGTATCCATCACTGATATATGATAAGTTCTGAGTCCCGAACTTTCTTCTCTATACGAGTAGGACTAGGCGTAAAAAGAAGACTTCATATGGCTTTTGAACACTACTTGGGTCTCTAAGAAATGCAGGTTGTTGTCACGTACTATGTATTTCTTCATAGTATTGACGAGTGAAAATGACCGGAGGGTCTAAACCCGTTTTAATACGTTTCCAAACCGAGCGTGCCACCAATACGCTTACACCGCTTTTCAGTGGCCTACATAAAGTAAAATAACATTATTTTTAAAAATTACATCCTCTAGTTCGTAGTATTTTTAGATAAGCGATCTTAAAAAGTAGAAATACCACTGTATTTCCTAACGAATTAAGCCAATCAAACTTGAAGCAAGAGTAGAACAATTACGTTGTAACGTGTACGGTTCCATTTTCAAAATCAAACTTATGACTTTCGTATACAAATCGATTGCAAAAAAAACTAAGATTCATACATACATCGAAGATATATAATACGTTATGCACTTGACGTGCAATGCATAGTAACTCTAACCGGCTTCAAGAAATAAAATCAATACCACTTACATTGACGACGGAGCATCTAATATGCGTAAGCAATGCAAAATTGCATTTTATTTCAGATTAAATCAATTGACAAGGACTTTAGACTTATTAATATATTTTAGTTAATAACTACTAAGAATTACGTTAATAATTCCTAAACGTTTTATTAATTCTGTACCTAATGAACATCAGTAATCTGCCCGGAATGTCGAAAACCAAAAAGCCTCCAGCCATAGATTTCTATGGTTGATCTGGCCAGTATTTCCTTTGATTATCTCATACATATTCATGTAATTACGTTAATTGCGACATAAAACAGACTAAACCTGCCCAATCACTCTAATTTTGATGATTTTTATAGTGCAAAAGATGTTTATGGCCAATACACTTACGTATAATCTACTTTTCAGTTTAACCAAAACTGTACTACTAAAATTACAAATGTCCTATCGCAAATGAGTAGGTATTTATTATTTATTTACCTACAATTTATACAATAAATAGACGATCATATCGAGCAACCTCAAATCTAAATTAACCAGACAACAAAGGATGAAGGGCGACCTCATCTTTTTAGGGCCCGCGTCTAGACTAGGGTTAGTGCACCGACAGGGACCCGCGGTCAACAACCGACGCGAAAATCGTTCAATACCTATTTATCTATAATTCAAAAGATGCCAGCTGAAGTTAACAAACTCTGATGGAGGGAAATTAAAGGAAGAAAACGTTGAAATTTACGAATGCCTCATAATTATTAATTATATCTTCTAATACATAATATATGTATATATATTGAAACTGGATCAAATTTGTAGATTCGATGATGTTTTTTTGGGAAAATCTTACTGTAATAGTAATAATTATTGTCGATGCAGTTACCGAGAATCTATAGGTTTTAGAATTTTTGTTTGTCTTTCTGTATGTGTGTTATGTATGTGTACTTACTACTAAAAATCACTAAACACACTTATAAAGTAAATTCTTTACATAAAAATACATAAGTAATTTATATTTAAATTCTGTTACTATGTGAAAGCAACATTGTATGGATTTCTATGACGTTTAGTACATTAATTAATGCTTAGATTTAGAAAACACTGTTTTAAATACTGAATAATTATACATAGTTCTCCAGAATAGAAAGTGAACAATTATTTTATAACATTTATATTGAACTGACAGTGGTAGCCCAGAGGTAGCGAACTCGCTTAGACAACCAAGTGATGTGGGTTCAAATCCTGGTCTCACACCTCTGTCATATTTTCATGTGCGAATTATTTCTAACATAATTACTTGTTGGTGAAGGAAAACATCGTGCATCCTGCACGTCTGAGAGAACCCTGCAAGATTTCGAGAGATCTGTGAAGTGCGGGAACCCGCACTAGACCAGCGTGGTGGCCTATGGCCTAATCCCCCTTGTATTGAAGGGAGGCGCGAGCTCAGCAGTGTGAAAGGGTTGGCTACATACATATTAAACTGCATACATACATACATACATACATACATACATACTGTAATTTTTGTATTCCAACAAAATAAAAAATACTATAATTGCCCTTATCTATTATTATATATCAGCCAAATAAATGCAATAAACAATGAACATCTTTGGTTATTATTCATCCATCTATATTCTATGTGAACAAAAATGAATGTTTGTATGTTGGTTTGTTATGTGTTTTTAAGACATTAATTTGATCGTGATAAAGCTGGTGGGTAAGCTGCCTATGGAGGTTTCTGGCGCTAAAATATCTTTAGACATTTCACTTTTCTATGTTCATAAAGCATTAAAGCAGGGTGTGTTCCTCATACCCAAAAGCAAACCGAGGGTAGGTTACTAGTCAATATAGATGAATAATAATGCACATGAAAGTATATGCAGTACATATAATAAAAAATGAATTTATTCAATTTCTATTGACTATCAACTTCAAATAAACAAGCATAATGTGTGATGAATTGTGATGAAACAAATTAATTACTTCATCCTGCAAAATTTATGAAAGTATTTTCCTTGTATAGTGGAGTTATCAGTAATAATTATTATTTACCGGTTCCTAAAAATGCAAATTTACAAATTTTAGCAGATTATCTCCATACAAATTCATTTACATATGCACAGATCCATAACTTTACTGTCTCACAGTCTGGTTTTGGTTTTAAAATATATTTACTTTTACTTAAAACATAAATCTTTGTCATTTTATTCAATATATATTATTTTCATAGAAGCTTTTGAGAAAGGAAGGTTGATTTATGATCATAATAAAAAGCAAATATCCTAGTAATGTAACCCTGCTGCTATAAAACTGGGGACTTTAGAATACAATCTCAGATTAAAGATGGTAGCAATTTTTTTAATTTTACTAACACCAAGTGATAATCTGAACAGCAGACATTACAATCAAATTGCAAGTGCTAGTAATCTAATACTAAGAACATAATGCAGTGTATATCTATATATTGTGCTTGACGTTGCACATTTTACAAATATGCAGTTTCAATTCAATTCTTTGGTTTGTTGGCTTCACTGTTTAAGGAGTATGTTAAAATGAAAACAATCAGATGAATAATGAATCTAATATTTTATAGCTACTAATGTATTCATTTTCGTTAAAAATTTCAGCAGAAGGCAGATAGTGTTATGCCAAAGTTCCATAACATGTATATATCCAGGATAATTTTTAGATTTTTTCAATTCTTAAATTTCGTTTTTTAATTTAAGATTAATTTATATTATTTTTTTAACTAGGTACTCAATTTAGTTTATGAAAGTAGAAACACTTTTTATTTTAACTTAAAAAAATATGTCACAATGTGGCACATAAAATATCTCTATGCAAAGTATAAAAAATTGACAGACTATTAAACTATTGCGCATGAAAGAAGAATCAAAAACCAAAGCACTTTCGCCTTTGTAATAGGTACCTAAGTAATCATTTTACAAGGAATTCCTTTGTGAACTTGAAACTGAAATCTTTAAGAACCCAAATCTATTTTAATTATTACTTATTCCTTTTATACAGGTAAATTATTAAAAAAATTAGCTACAGTCAAATAATAATGAAGAAATACTAATTCATCATGGGGGCATTAGTTTCATTTTCACAATTGTATTCATTGAAAAGCCAGAATTAAACAAAGACATTAATACATATAAAAAAGTATTTACATACAATACTATCTACAAAATCCATTTTTTTAAAATAACAGCTTGATATCTGTAAATTACGTATAATTACGCATCAAATACGTTTTGAAAAATTCACATATTATAATGTGTTAATACAATCACATGATTAATTAAGGATAGTAACTTTAAATTATCTATATAAACCCTTACACGCCTACATTTCTAACAAGTGTTTGTACTTTGTTAGAATGATATGATAAATCGAAACTTTGTCTGCCATTTCTGAGGAGAGACCTTGTAATATATCGAACGATTTTTATTCAATTAAAAATAACGATAACATGAAGAATATAACAAATAAACCAATTTATTACGTTATAAAGCGTAAAAAATGCAGCGATCATTTATTTTCGCATGTTGTTACAAAATATACGATCAGCTGATTTCTTTGTTTGAGTAATAAGGAGTCTAGCGCCTAACAGAACGACAAAATCTTGACACGTCAGATTATCCAGGAATCCTGTACACTGGTTAAAACTATCATATGCATTTTAAAGCCAATTTTAAAATATATGATATAGAATTTCGCAAATAACTAATCCATAAACAAACCTTGAATCTTACCTTTGTAGTGCACTCGTAGATTATTTTGCGATAACCCGATGTAGCTGAATTTATCCTTGGTGCTCCAGGATCTTGGCAGGGGTGTTTCATCTTCGTTCACATTAGGATAAAGTAATTTTAAACGGTCTAAATTATCACTTTGCACTTGATTTTGGGAATCCATCGTCCCCCGTCCACTACCCATCGCAGCCATTTCTAATTTCCGTAATTCATGACTGTCATGACGTCACATCCAGTAGTTCGCAAGCCTGTCACAGGTGGCAGCATATACTCACTACAGATTAAAAACTGACAAGACTTTATGATACGACCATGGAGATTAGAGACCCATCGCTTCATACCATGAACCTACTATTAGGTTCATGCTTCATACTAAAGCATTACCAGCCTGTCCTTGAAAATTTGTAGAATTTACAACGCGCTGTCGTCGGTAAGTAGTATTTGTAAAGTTAGCTGTTTATGAGTATTGTCACTATTGTGACAACGTGAAGTTAGCCATTGAGACAACATAGCGATCGCAGCGCCTCCTCAGTTTGACAATATTTCTGAGACACTACATTCTAGGGCGATGATCCTCCTTGTCTCTAACCTCCATGGATACGACTATGGAGGGTAGAAGAGGACTCTCTCTAGTCTCTGTGTAAGAAAAGAGTCCGTCGAAATTAGTCAAAAAGGAAAAATATTTTTTTTAATTTTATAAAATAAGTATTTAATTTAATGAGTTTTCAATCACACAAAGTAGGTAACTATTATTAAAAGAATATATTAAAAATATGTAAAAAGTCATTATAAACAATTTATGACTAGAAAAATAATATCCATTATTTAAAATTTAAGGTAGTCTTCACATATATTACCGGTTGCCCTTGCATTGCAGTTTGCAATTATTAATTAATAATATATGGGTCTCCACCACTGACCGCGCCTATAATCGCAAAAACGATTGAGAAAATTTGAAGTAAAGTTGTCGAAAAATTTTATACTATATGATTTTTAACGAGATAATCGCGAAAAACTGACTACT
Organism: Boloria euphrosyne; assembly: GCA_951802675.2. Classification (NCBI taxonomy): domain Eukaryota; kingdom Metazoa; phylum Arthropoda; class Insecta; order Lepidoptera; family Nymphalidae; genus Boloria; species Boloria euphrosyne. The sequence goes on from OX637887.1 coordinate 12,321,630, forward strand.
AACAAAAATATCTAAGACGCAGACATGATATTTTATGAGACTTTTGAGACAAAAACACAAAATTTAAAATATATACAAAAACTTAGCATACTAGGTATGTCTCATTCTGACTGGACTGAAATAATGTCCCGATCTTCGGCAGACGGCAGCCCACATCCATCCCTAAATTATCGTAATATTATTTTACTTACGACAAATTAATAAAACCAGAGCCTAATCCTTTCTTTTCCCTACAACAAGTAGAATGCTGTCAATTGTAATAATAAGCTACGTGCTAAATTACTATTAAACAGGATCAATTCATAAAATGTAGGTCTAGTTTGATATTTGAGTTGTGTAAGTTTAAGATATAACTTCAGTATTAAATATTTTATGAACTTTTAGCATTAAAGCTTTCCAATATAGATAATTCTTCGCTAATCACTGATAGTGATTGTCACTACAGAAACAAATCACTTATTGAATGATAAGCTTTGATAACGTTTACTTCTCCTGTCTCCACGTTAAATATGTTACAATATTTGAAAATGAAAAGCGCGTCACCGAAATATATTAAGAACATCGAATCTAAAATTGAATCCAAGCTAAATGTTATTAGACAGCCTAACACTGAATTATTAGATATTAGACAAATGTATCTTGACGAGATACTCGAGGTATTATTTTTTTTATTATTATATTGTTATTATCAGCAATATTTAATGATTTATTTGATACTTTTAGGTTTATCAAGAAGGTTTTCAAAATTTAATTGAACATGCAGTTACACATTCTGCTTTGCTTTGTAAAATCAAAAATGCATATGAAGATGCCATTCGCATACGAGATGAACGAATCTCACAATTTATTACACAGGACGTAAGTATTTTAAATTTTAATATCAACAGATACTGATTGTTCTTAAAACTAGCTTTAACTCAATGTTTACAATGCTAACTATTAATATTATTCATTTAATAATTCGTTCCGAGGATACTTGATTTAACCCCATAGTGGTTTACCCTCGCTTTGTTCTAGACTAGTCTGGGTGCAGACTAGTGCGACAAACAAATCACTAATGATTTTGCAAAATTTCTGAAAACTTTATTAAGACGTATGTCTTTCTTTCTAGTTTCTAGTATATTATTTTGATGTATCTGTTAAAGTTCAGCCAGCGTTAGCTGTGTTATATGTAAATTTGTAAAGAGGACTAGATAGATAGAGATTTAAAGAAATAGAAATAGTTATAGAAAGACTTTTTAATTTTCCCGTGGGAATGAAAGATTTTCATGTACAAAAAGGTATCCTAAAATACGTTGACAGGAATAAGACAGGACAATAAGTTATCACAAAATTTAGTCCAGATCTATTCAGTAGTTTTTGTGTGAAACGCGCTTTTTCTTAGTTTTTCTTTAATTATACACATTTCTTAAATAAAAAGTGGCAGTGGTAAAGTTCGACGTAAATTCTCGCATGGAAAATCTAATGAAGCAGGTTCGAGCCCCGGCTAAAATAATTCTATTACTTCACACATTTTCCTTACAAACCACTAACCAGTAGGTACCTATGTCTGAGAGACCCTAATTAGTTTTTAAAAAAAACATGTTGACTACAGTCCGCTTTCTTTCGCGCATATAAGATCTTATTGTTAGGATTTAGGAGTATGTAGGGCTTCAGTCAACTTTCATTTTAATTTGAAAAAAAAATTGGAGTTATTTTCTAACATGTCGTAGTCGCAGGACCATATTTTACAGTCACTATTTACAAATACTAAGTATTCAATTTAATTCTAATAAATCATAAATTATTAATTAACTCTTAACAAAACTCGAAATTATGTAGAAAAGGAAATAGTTTTGTTTTCGCTAAAACAATGGACCTGTGGGCTGGGCTGGGGATAAAGAGGTTTTTTTTTAATCTATACTATTTATAAAGCTGAAGAGTTTGTTTGTTTTTTTGGTTGAACGCACTAATCTCAGGAACTACAGGTTTGATTTGAAAAATTCTTTTTGTGTTGGATAGACTATTTATCGAGGAAGGCTATAGGCTATATTACATCCCGCTACGATCAATAGGAGCTGAGCACCAATGAAAAATGTTGCAAAAACGGGAGAAAAATAATCCTTTTAAGAGCTTTCGTTGCATGCGCTGCGTAAACGGTTAAAGTTATACAAAAATCATGTATGACGGAAATATTCCCCGTCAAAAGTTCCAAAAAAAGTCCGCGATAGCATGTGTCTACTTTTATGGTTGACCCGCTGTACTCTTTTTTTAGGTATTCAAATTTATTTCAAGACAATGCATTATTTGCGAAGGAAGTTTATCACACTTGTATTTAATTTTGAACAAAATTGCACTGGCATCATTTGATTTTAATGAATAAATGACGAGATATAGTTTTAACATAACTCCGCAACAATATAATGATCACCGCGTGCAAGACGGCGGTGTTGCGGGGAGGGACGCCAAAAAGAATTTGGTTTCTAGCTTTTAGAAAGACTAGTATGATAATAAAATAATTTTAATAATAAATTTCTGTGTTAAATAAAAATCATAAATTATCGTAATAGTGAGACAACTTATTAATTATATAACAAGAATTGAATATGACATACAAACAATCATCTGTACAAACGAACAATAATAAAGTAAAACATACCTATATAAATTGTTGAACTCAATGATATTATAAGTAAATATATAAACATCCCAACACAGACTTTTGTTAATGGAAATAAAAGTAAAGTTACTAACGACTAAGTGTAAACCAAAAACCCTGCCTAAAATAAAATGGTACATGATAGAGAAAAAGGAACGGGCGGAAGAGTTTAAAAGGCGAGTGGTGGAGAAAATGATCGAGATGGAGGGTGATTCTCAAAAGAAATCCGTAAATGAGTGCTGGAATGAAATGGCTTCGTGTGTGAGGAGTGTGGCGATGGATGTTTGTGGTGAGACCAAGAGTAAAAGACAGATAGATAAGGATACGTGGTGGTGGACTGAGGATGTACAAAAAGTTCTGAAAGAAAAGAAGGATGCCTTTAAAGATTGGAATGATGTGAGTGACACTGATGTCACTATGAAACAGAATAAAAGGGAAGTATATACCGAAAGTAAAAAGAGAGCTAAGAGAGCTGTCGGTATGGCAAGAAGGAAGATAGAAGAAAAATTATACGAGTCTTTAGAAAGCTCCCAGGGGCAAAAAAATCTATACCGGTTAGCGAGAGTGAGAGAAAAGAATGCAAGAGATATTACACACATTAAGTGCATAAAAGATGAAAAAGGAAAAATTTTAACAAATGACGAGGAAATAAGAGTACGCTGGAGAGAATATTTTAGAAGGTTAATGAATGAAGAGAATGACTGGAATGGAGAGTTAGACGATGTACCTTCAAACTTGGGTGTGATCAAAGATGTGAGTGTGGACGAAGTAAGAATGGCAGTACAGAGTATGAAAAATGGTAGAGCGACAGGGCCAGATAGTATACCAGCTGAAGTATGGAAGGTCCTAAAAGCGGATGGATGGAGCTGGCTTACTTTATTCTTCAATAAGCTGTTGCACGACGAGACGATCCCGGAAGAGTGGTGCAACAGTGTGTTGGTGCCAATTTACAAAAACAAAGGTGACGCACAAGACTGTAACAACTATCGAGGAATAAAGCTCTTGTCACATAGTATGAAGATCTGGGAAAAAGTGGTAGAAAGAAGGATGAGAGAGGAGAGTGAGGTAACACAAAACCAGTTTGGATTTATGCCAGGACGAGGAACGACAGATGCGATATTTTCACTTCGCCAACTGTGCGAAAAATACAGAAGTGCGCATAGAAACCTGCACATGGTGTTTGTCGATCTCGAGAAGGCATATGACAGAGTCCCTCGTAAGGTTTTGTGGTGGGCTTTGAGAGTGAAGAGAGTACCTGAGAAGTATGTGAGACTTGTAAAAGCGATGTACGCAGAGGCGAACACAAGAGTTCGGTCAGAAGCTGGCGTAACAGACAAGTTCAATGTTGAAGTGGGCTTGCACTAGGGATCGGCTTTAAGCCCATACCTGTTTGTCCTGGTAATGGATGCTCTAACATCAGACATACAAGGGCAGGCACCCTGGTGCATGATGTTCGGTGATGACATTGTACTTGTCGGTGAAGATTCGTCCGAGGTCCAGAGCAGACTGGAAAAATGGCAAGAGAAATTGGAAAATGTTGGACTGAAGATCAGCCGAACCAAAACAGAACATTTGTTCTGTAACTTTGGTGGCCCTACATGTTCCTCTAGTATTGCCTTAGATGGTGTAACCTACCAGTCTGCTCCAATTTGCGGTACCTTGGTTCAATCGTTCAAAACGACGGCAATATTGACCGAGACGTGAATAATAGAATGAATGCGGGATGGATGAAATGGCGACAGGTCTCAGGCGTTATATGCGACCCACGAGTACCCCTTAAACTTAAGGGGAAAATCTATAAAACAGTCGTTAGACCTGTTGCATTGTATGGTTCAGAATGTTGGGCGGTGAGAGGGATGGACGAAAGAAAAGTGCATGCGACTGAAATGCGAATGTTGAGATGGATGTGTGGTGTGACTAGAAGAGATAAGATAAGAAATGAGTATATAAGGGGATGTTTGAAAGTAGCGCCAGTTATAGAAAAGATGAGGGGTAATAGGCTGGCATGGTATGGACATGTGATGCGGAGGGAAGAAAATCATATTACGAGGAAAATGTTAAGTATGCATGTAGAAGGAAAAAAGAGTAGAGGAAGACCGAAAAAGAGGTGGATGGATTGTGTAAAAGAGGATATGCGTGTAAAAGGGGTGGATGCTATGTTGACGAATGACAGAGGAGAGTGGAAGAAGAAGACATGTTGTGCCGACCCCTACATAGCGTGGGATAAAGGCAGGAAGAAAAAAAATGATATTATAAGTAAAAAGGTGTAGATACGTTACCTAAACGACATTCTATCTTCAAAAACGGCACACTAACGCACACATGAATACAGAATAACTAAAAATATTGCAATAACACACTACATTACGATTAGTCGTCAAAATAGGATGGCATGATTCAAGTATCGCCAGTGAAAAAGAGACAAATATAATTCTCGACAGTGCGTCGTCAACGCGTTGGTAGGCCAATAGCCTAGTTTTAGTGTGCCACTTTTTGAGCGCGTGTGACTTATCTACACCTTTTTTCCTAGTACATATATCAATGGTTGAACTATTTTCATATGACATACTATAATTTTTAAATATTTAAAAAATATAAATATATGAATAATTGACATTTGTGCTCAACTGGCACGCCATTGGCACGCATTGAAGCACCGACACAATTTTAGCACCCCATCGAAGGATTTTTGAAATCAATATGGCCTGAATCGATAGGTCTACGTTCGGTCAGGATAGGTCCATTATCATTTTTGTTAGGTCGCCTGTGATTTTTTAATAAATATTTTTTTAAATTTAACTATTATTTTAAAAAATTTTAGCACCCCATTGAAACTGAAACTGATTAATCTTTATATTTCTACAATCTTTATCGTTAGGACAGTTTTGGTCTCTATACGTTTTGCTTTTATATTATCCATTTAGTTTTTTTTATTAACAATTATAAATAATTGACATTGACAATGTCATAAGTCATTTGACATCTCATTTATGTTACCTTTTGAGCATTAGCTTCTTGTATTTTGGCTATACATTTTTATGTCATATTTAATATGTATTGTATAGTCTATATATAGTTATTTAATATTATTATTATTTTTGATTTGTTTTTAATTTATTGTTGTTAAACGAATATAAACAAAGTAGAAAGTATGAAGGCATAAAAAATAATGATACACATAAATAAAGAAAACACAAAAATCAACAACAATAAATTAAAAACAAATCAAAAATAATAATAATATTAAATAACTATATATAGACTATACAATACATATTAAATATGACATAAAAAAGTATAGCCAAAATACAAGAAGCTAATGCTCAAAAGGTAACATAAATGAGATGTCAAATGACTTATGACATTGTCAATGTCAATTATTTATAATTGTTAAAATAAAAAAACTAAATGGATAATATAAAAGCAAAACGTATAGAGACCAAAACTGTCCTAACGATAAAGAATGTAGAAATATAAAGATTAATCAGTTTCAGTTTCAATGGGGTGCTAAAATTTTTTAAAATAATAGTTAAATTTAAAAAAATATTTATTAAAAAATCACAGGCGACCTAACAAAAATGATAGTGGACCTATCCTGACCGAACGTAGACCTATCGATTCAGGCCATATTGATTTCAAAAATCCTTCGATGGGGTGCTAAAATTGTGTCGGTCATTGAAGCCAACAAATCAAAGAATTGAATTGACATTTGACAGTGACATGTTATTGTTAATTGTTATCACTTATCAAATTTTGAAGTTGTTTTCTTAATCAATCCTAAGCTTAAATATTATTTATTATTTTTCACCGGCCAATCTCGAACGTGACTCATCCATTCAACGTAACATTGGCGAAATAATTTGTGCTCAACTGGCACGCATTGAAACCAACAAAGTACAAACCAAAGAATTGAATTTATTATTTAATTTATCAAACTGTATATTCATCAACCACTATTATAATTATTGTAAGTACATAACGTATAAAATTGTACTACGAGCTTTGTTAAAATTTATTGGATAGAAGATATATTACTAAATTAATTATATTATAATGTCTACTTTTTTGTCTTCAAAGAATAAAGTTTATGTTCTTGATGGGGGTTTCTCGTCACAAATATCTCGTTATGTGAATGCTACTGTGGACGGGCATCCGTTATGGAGTTCGAGATTCCTTCAAACAAACCCTGACGACGTAATCAAAACACATTTAGATTTTATAAGAGCTGGCGCTGATGTTATAAGTACCAATACTTACCAAGCATCAATTGGAGGATTTACTCAACACCTTGGAGTAACTGAAGAGCAAGCTTATACAATCATTCAAAGTGCGGTGGAACTGGCAAAGTCAGCACGAGATAAGTATATTGAAGAGTGTATACAAAATGGCATACTTCATCGTGATATAATCATAGCTGGATCTGTTGGTCCCTACGGTGCTTATCTACATGATGGTTCAGAATATACTGGTGCCTATGCTGACACTACACCTGAGAGAGTTATGGAGGAATGGCATAAACCTCGCATAGAAACACTAGTCAAATCTGGTGTTGATTTACTTGCATTTGAAACTATTCCTTGTCTAAAAGAAGCTTTAGTTCTTGTTAATATGCTAAAAAAGTTTCCAAATATAAAAGCATGGATTTCATTTAGTTGCAAAGATGATACAAGTCTTGTTCACGGTGAAAATTTTCAAACAGCAGCAAAAACTTGTTGGCAGACAAATCCAGAGCAATTAGTTGCTGTTGGTATAAATTGTTGTTCACCAAAGATTGTAGCCAGGTTATTTTGTGATATAAATAATGGGATAGAACCACCAATACCATTAATAACTTATCCAAATTCTGGCGAAAAATATAATCCAGAACAGGGATGGATTGATAAGGATAAATGTGAACACTTAGATATATTTGTCCATAAATGGTTGGACCTTGGTGTTAGATTTGTTGGAGGATGTTGTCGGACATATGCTGAAGATATTACATGTATTAGAAATCAGGTCCAAACTTGGTCCCCAAAGTTTTCATAATTCATAAATAAATATTTTTTAAATGCATATTTTATTTTGAATTACTATACATAAAAGTTCTAAAACTCTAATTAAATTAATTAATGTCTCAAGAACAAATTGAATTGGGTATTAGTTTTTTGCTGTAAATGTTTTTGCTTAAAATACTAAATAAATAACAAACATTTAATACATTATTTTTACATCAACATTGCAGAAGGTCTTTGGAATATCAGTAAAGAAAAAACAAAGAGATGATAAAATGAGACTGTTGACGAGGGAGAATCAGAATTTACGAGAAGAAAATTTAAAATTATCTTTTGAAATATCAAAATTAAAAAAAGAATTAGGCAAGGTATAGCCTGTATATTTTGTATTTGACTATATTCAATGTTTTTAAATATTATATATTTAAATATTATTATGAATGTCTCTGAAGTTTTATTTATATTTGTAATAAATAAATAAATATACATTATTATTATTATTATGTAATTTATAGAATTTAATTAGTTTTATATTGTTTTTAAATTTCGCGCACAAATCGTCAAGTAGGAAGAAAAGAGACAGTAAGACTCAATCACTGACCTCTATAATACCACTGGACAGGCTGTTCCAAGCGTTAGGCAGCAATTTTTTTTGTGTCCATTTGAAGCGCCACTAGCGAGAGTCCCGAGAACTAATTTTGACGTATATTGCAAATGACAGCGAGAAGTGTTTGCTTACTGTAAAGTAATTTTGCATTTTCGTTGTTAATATAACATAAGTAGTAATTATGATGATACGGTTATTGATTAATAAAAATAAAAATCTTTATTTGAAACAGTTTTATTGATTGTAAAAAGTTATTATTAAAAGTTGTCGATATTTGCTCGCTGATATCGACATCATTAGTTTTAGTATCACAAACTCTCGCTACGTCCGACAGCGCCAAAATGGCGAATATCAAGCAGCCACAAAAGCACGTTGACAACAGCCAGTCCAGTGGTATTATAGAGGTCAGTGGACTCAATATTTTTGTCTCTCTCTGTGACACTTGCACTTGTTTTTTTTTTAGCACACAGATGATAAATTTTCTGATTACTTAACATTAATGAAGGAGCGTGATGCGAGATATACACTTTACTTTGAAAATGTTGCTCTTCAATTAAAGCTACGAGAGCTCGACGGTAGTTCTAGAAGTGATTCAGTAGATGATGCATATAGAGATCCCATCGTACTAAGAATAGCATTAGATCGCTGTCGGTAAGGTTTTAAGTTAATAATTATAAACAGTATAAATATACACATAGTGTAAAGGTAAAATTTTATTATAAAGTGTACTACTTCCTATTTTCTTCAGATATTTTGATTACGATTAGCAACTTAGTTGCCAAAAGTGATGGTAGTACATAACTTTTGTAATAAATAAATGATTGGTCTAAATGAATGTTAAAAATTTAAAACATATCTTTTGGTTGTATAATTTTAATAAAAGAGACAGCGATTAGCTTAAGCTTTTTCTACACTTTTTAATTCACCCGCAAAACCAGAAAGCATGCGTTTTGAAGAAAAGTTTATTTTAGGGAACAACTATCAAGAGCTCAAAACGAGTTGAAGAGAATCACAGACGAATACGCAGAGACGGTTCCGCGACGAGAGTACGATGATTTAGACGATAAATTATACGAGCTTTCTAAAAAGTTCGATACTTTAACTACTGAGCATGAGGGGTTGCAGAGCGCATATAAACGTGTTCTAGGTGAGGTAATATACAGGCAAATTAAGGAGTTAAGAAAATATGGAACAAAACCTCTTTCAATTATTTTAAATCAAATTTTAAAAGATTAAAAACATAATACCCACAACTTTCTACTGTGGGATGGCAATACCAATCGCCTTCCAATAAATAACAAAATGTTATAACTTACGAAACACTTTGTTCGAATAATTCGTTATCATAAATTTAAAAACTAATTATTTTCAAAAGCCTTAAAGAAAGTAGTAGACGAAGAGCTGATGGAGTGTAAGGAGAGGTGTCGTGAGTTAGAGCGCGCGGGCACGCCGAGGCCGCAGTGGGAGATATGCGCGGACTTCATTGGCGGGGGTCGGGACAGGTACCGATATCAGTTCTTCTTATTCTTTATTGCTTTGTTGAGTTGAAATGATCATAATATGGATGTGTCAATCAACTAAAATGTATATATAACATGAATTAATTTTAAGTTAATGTAATAGACTAAAATCTATCTACTTATTGAAAGTATATTTCTGATTTCCTCGGTAACTACATCTGTAGTTACTAGCATGTATAGCCGCTGCAGACGCATATCCGGAACTCCTGGATTTAAGTTCCGGGTGGGGATACCATTTTCATCTCCCTATTTCAGTCAGATGTATCGTCTCAGACTTTAAGAGTGAATGGAATAGAGAGTGCACTAGAGCCTCCGCGCACACTATAATATTTCCTGCACAGATAGCTAGTGTCATTGAGGTCGGCCGCCGTGGCCGTAATCGGTCAGGAGGAGAATATCACGTCAATTATTATATATTTAATTTATTTAATATAGTTCGATACCCACTTATGATTTTTAGATGGTGGCAACTTGCCAGTGGGCTATCGTCGCGGGATATGCTCAGGGTGCTTCTTAAAGAACTCGGTCCAGCTGCGGAGAGTGAACATTTGGAGTATTTTGATGGACTTGTTAGTATTTGACTAATTCGTAGAGTATATACAACCAAGCCCAAGGTATAATTTCCATAAAACACGTTCCCCAGGGCACGGACCCGGTGGTCCCCCCGTACCTGCGCTACGAGGGGCGCGTGCGCAACCTGCGCCTGTCGCGGCGTGAGGTCAGCGTCATCATCAACGACCTGTGGGCGGGGCGCGAGCGCGCGCGGGGCCTCGCGCTGCAGGACTATGTCACCAAATACTTCGAGGATAGGTAAGGGTCAGAACAAACTTTCGTGGTGGATCAACTGGGATAGTTACCACAATTCTTACTTACCTTACCTCGAAACTTCTACGTTCTCGTTCTTCAAAATATGTTGCGCCTTGATAAAACTCAAAAACATTGTCCAACAGTTTAAGGTTCGGTCAATTATCCGATTCTGGAATATAACCTTATGCTAGGTACCAGCAGCCGTCAGTGCGCGCCGAGTGGGCGTACAACCTGTGCGCGGGCGCGGAGCAGATGCTGGACGAGCCGCAGGTGCGCGTGTTCTGGGGCGCGCTGCACGGCCTGCTCGCCGAGGACGTGTACTGGGGGCTGCGCGCGCACTGGCGGGCGCTGCGCGACCAGCTCTACCGACACAGCAGGGACGGGGAGGTGCACTTGAGACGTTACATATAGTAATGAGGCAGTGGTAGCCCAGCGGTAACGCACTCGCTTGGATAACTGAGTGATGCTGGTTCAAATCCGGGTCTCGCACCTCAGATATTTTCATGTGCAAATCATTTCTATCATGATTACCACTTGTCTTAGGGTGAACGAAAACATCGTGAGTAAACCTGCATGTCTGAGAGATCCTAGCAAGTTTTCGAAAGACATGTGAAGTCCGCCAACACAATTATATTTTTTACAATTATATTTCATGCCTAACATTCCGCTCAATTAAGACATCTACACGCGCATCCAAGTCCGTTACTAAAAATAAAAATGATGTAAACACTGCTTATTTCTTCTAGACTATAACAGTAGAAGAATTCGAGAAGGTTACCAGAGCAACTTTCCCTTTGAAAAACGAAGTTGATATAAAAAATCTTTCTGACGTCATGAAGAAACAGCTCAAACTGAAATTAAACGCTGTTGAAATCAATTTAGACAAACTCTTCTATGAGGTATAATTATGTTATTCATTTCAGATTCAAAAACGGCTTTCAAAACGAGAGTATTTAATTGTTATTTTAAAAGTTTACGATAATTTTAGCCAATAGCCCTCGCCATGAATATTAATCGGAAAGTTCTCAATGTTCTGGATTTACTTCGACAATGCCGCGTATAATGCAGATTATATATAAATTGACCGGTAAAAAAAAAACAATTAAAAAAGAAAATAATCGAAATTCAGTAATTTCTTAATAATAAGTAAATCGTACGTACACTATAATTTTGGTCCTTCAAGCCGGATTTGTTTTAGAACGAAGAAGGCTTCGATAGAATTGAACTAGCGCGGGAGTTGTACCGGCAGCGTCAGCTCGCGCAAGATAAATACATACGTGAAGTGGTGGCCGAGCTCGGCGGCCGGCACGCCAACAAAGCCGTCAACGTGGACAGCCTGAAACGGGCCTTCGCTATTGTCGATCCTGCTATAGGTGAGTTCACGCTTGACATTCTTTATATTGCTTTTTTCCGTGTTTTCTATAACTTGATCGCCATTATAAAAAAACTAACTCCATATATGGACATCGCAGTGTATTGAAATGTATGTATCTACATTTAATTTTTCAAAGAATTTCTCATTTTTTCAGATCACATCCGTATGGAACGATACATTCGTTGGGCGTTTTCAGACCAAACATCAGAGCTCAGCGCCATCAGCCCGCTGCCGCTGCGCACTCTCGTCGCGAGGCTGGCCGTCGGGGACATTGAACGTGTTGGACCCAGATATAAGGGGGCGCGAAGATTTAAATAAATAATAATTATTAAATACTTTATTTGTTGAATGAAATATTTTTGTTATTATATTTAAAAGTTTGAATTTTAAATATAATTCAAAATAATACATTGCTTCATTTCTTTTTTTTTTGTTTTAAAAATAATATTATATAGAATAAAACTGTATACATAAGGGGTTATAAAATAAATATATAAATAAACTAGCTGACCCGGATGACTTTGTACTGCCTCAATCGATAAATAAAAGACCTAAACATTTTTTTTCTTTTTTATTCACATTTATTCACCTTTTAAACCTTCTCTAGACTTCCACAAATAATTCAAGACCAAAATTAGCCAAATCGGTACAGCCGCTCCCGAGTTTTAGCGAGACTAACGAACAGCAATTCATTTTTTATATATAAGAATAAAAAGTCAATAATATAATGGTCTTTTTACTCTAAACTGAGACTAGCCAATTTTCAGCTAATTTTTACAATTCGGTAGATAGAATACACGAGTCGTCCATAGAAATTTTAATAATCATCTATGGTAGATAGTCGAGAGTTAAATGGAATTAATTCAGTACTTTAACTTGCAAACTAAACAGTTAAACTTCTATAATTTAAAAAGATAAAAAATGATTCAGGAATTTTTTGTATTAATTTCTTACATTATTCTTTTTAAAAGTGTACATCACTAGTCAATTCGCGAATGGCAACTTGTTACTTGTAAAAAATCAAAAATGACACTAAAATGTCACAACAAAAACACGCGGAAAATCACGTTGGGACTTCGCTTGCCAAAGAGTAATATAAGTATAGTCGCTTGCGTTAGCTTTGGTTAACACACGTGTTTGTATTTTGTGCGTGGTTTTGTAAATATTTCGCGTATACTGTTGTAATTTTTGTTTAATCAGATATTACTAACTTGGTGTTGGGTATTGGTAAGTAGTGTGTGTTGTTTTTGTGTTAGTTAGTATATAGTGTTCTGTTTATAAAATGGAACCCGATCCCCCGCCTGATCCACCCGATCCCGGCGGATCGACGGTACTTATGAATTCATCAAGAAAGCGTCAAGGTGACGAAGTTGTAACTGATCAAACTAAAAAAACTATAGTTGACCCAGCGTCAGCTACACCTTCAATCCAACATGTATATGTTCACCCCTCCCTCTCCGGTCCTAAATTCTATTCAGAGAAGGATAATGGACCTTTCATTGTTTATGTATCTCGTGAGACTCCAGACCCTGCGGCAGGTACTACCATCCGTGCGATAAAATTCGGCCAATTTCTGTATCATAACAAAATTCAGAATATTGTTAATGATGGCGTAAAAAATGTAGGACGTAATAAAATTGAAATTCAATTCTCGTCAGCTGTAGCAGCCAACAACTTTTTATCGAACCCTATTTTAAAATTATCCAAATTCGTCGCAAGCATTCCAACCTTTAATGTCACCCGGATGGGCCTAGTGAAAGGAGTCCCCGTGGACTGGGCAATGGAAGAGTTTGTTTCCTCCCTTGAATTACCTTCCTGTTGTGGTCAGGTGTTGAAGGCGAGACGGTTAAATCGCAAGACTGTGAGTGAAGGCAATGTTACCTGGGTTCCAACTCAATCAGTTGTTTTAACTTTCCGTGGTCAAGTACTGCCACCTAAAGTATACTCCTACCACACCTCCCTTCCTGTATTGACCTATAATCTCCCAACAATTCAATGTATGAATTGTTGTCGTTTTGGCCACATCAAAACTCAATGTAGGTCTAAGCCAAGATGTTACAGGTGTTCCCAACCACATACTGGGGATGCGTGTGATGTCTCAATAGAAAATTCTACTTGTCTTTACTGCTCCGCAAATCACTTTGCTACTAATAAAGAATGCCCTGAGTTTGTCAGGCAGCAAAACATTAAAACTCTAATGTCACAGGATAATATTTCTTATATGGAAGCATCCTCCAGATTTCCTCCAGTTAGGCGCTCCTATGCTGATATGGCAAAGGAAATGTTTTCCCCTCCTTCTACATCATTTTCGCAACCCAATCCTGGTAAATCACAGAATACTATTAAAAAATCTTATACCAAAACTGTCATCCGCTCCCCACGTCCCCGTGCTCCCCTTCCCAAAGGATTTGATAGACAAGCTCACCAAGCTATCACCAGCAATTGTCCCTCTTCCTTACCTAATGGCTGTGCCTTAGGTACTAATAATGAAGCTCCTTATGATTTTTCTAAATCAAACCTTTTATTAAGTCTAACTGAAACCCTGATTTCAATTATATCTGCTGGTGATGAAATTCCACTACCGTCCAACGTTGCCCAAAACTTCCTTCAGATTTTTAAAATCCTTAAAAATGGCCCCACTCAACTTTCTTCAGTGGAATAGTAAAAGTATACGTTCTAAAAAACATGAACTGCTTTCTATTATTGCCCTACATGAGCCTGTCATTATTGCCATCTCTGAAACTTGGTTAATTCCTCAGTCCCGTTTTAGGGTCTCTGGTTTTGCCTGTTTGAGGGATGACAGAAGTGACGGGTATGGGGGTAGTGCCATTCTTATTAGGCACTCCACTCCATATTCCCTAATTTCTCTTCCTTCTTATAGCTCACAGTTTAACGCTGTGGCTGTAAGAGCTTTTAATATTTCTTTTCTCTCTCTTTATATTCCTAATCCTTCTTCTTCCGTCTTTGTCGAGTTACAGTCTATCATTTCTTCCCTTCCAAGTCCTGTATTGGTTATGGGTGATTTTAATACTCACCACACTTTGTGGGGGTGTTACTTTTGCGATAGATTCTCGCCTTTATTGGTGGACGTAATTGATGATCTCAATCTTTGTATCTTGAATGATGGCTCACCAACCCGTAGAGTATATCCAAATCAAAATCCCAAAACTGCAGTAGACTTATCCCTAGCTTCCCCATCTATATCTTCCCTGATATCCTGGAATACCTTATCCTCCTCCTATGGGAGTGACCACTTCCCTATCCTACTCTCTTTAAATAATTGTCATCCTCCTCCTCTTCCCTCAAACCCCTTGCTTCCTTATAAGTTAAAAAATGCGAATTGGTTTGACTATGCCTGTTCAGTTGATAACATGATGGACTCCCTTCCCGAACCTGTAAGTGATGAGAATGTCATGGTTTGCTATGATCAATTTCTTGTAACAATTTTTTTAAGCGCTGACCTGTATATCCCCAAAAAACAATCCACACAAAATCAACTGCCTTCCAATCCCTGGTGGGATCAGGAATGCAGCGATTTTGTTAACCGGCGAAAGCTTGCCGAAATAACATATGCAGCCTCCATGACAATGGAGAACTTTATTGAATATCAGCGCAGTAACGCAAAATTTCGGCGATTGATTTCTAAAAAGAAAAAACTTGGTTGGATCAAATTCTGCGAGTCCCTTGAACCTCGATCCCCGTCTTCTCTTGTTTGGAGACAAGTTAAAAGATTTCGCCGGGCTCTTGATGGTGTTTCCCATCATGGCTCCAACAACCCATCGGAATGGCTTAATGACTTTGCCGACAAGCTATCCCCTCCATTTGTTCCCTCGCACAATCTTTTTCCTTTCCCTGCTCCAATCTATTCATCGGATGATATGGATGCCGCTTTTACTATGGAAGAACTTGAAAAATGCTTAACGGGTTTAAAGGACACCACTCCAGGTGAAGATGGTATACCATACTCTTTTATTGGAAAATTGCATGAGAAAGCTAAAGGATATTTTCTCAAACTTATTAATGCAATATTTAAATCGGGCATTACACCAACAGCATGGAAATCCCAGATTATCATCCCAATCCTAAAACCCGGTAAAAATCCCTCTGACCCGAATTCCTATAGACCTATCGCGTTATCTTCAACATTAGCTAAAGTTACTGAACGGATTTTAAAAAACCGATTGGAATGGATAGTGGAAAGCAGAAATATCTTAGCACCCTCTCAATTTGGCTTCAGAAAGGTTCTAAGTACTGTAGATAGTCTCAGCATTTTAACAACAGACATTCGACTAGCCCATGCAAAAGGAGAGTATTTAGTGGGTGTCTTTCTTGATATTGCTTCTGCATATGACAATGTTCATCTTCCGTTGCTCAGGCAGAAAATGCAACAGCTGAGTTTACCGCCGAGGTTGACACATTTCATATGTAATCTGCTGACCGGTAGAACTATTTCTGTAAGACATAGATTACTTACTCTTCCGCCCAGGCTTGTCTGGAAAGGCTTGCCTCAAGGCTCGGTCCTCAGCCCTTTGCTATATAGCATCTACACACATGACCTCGAACTGTCTGTTAGTAGTTTTTGCAACATTCTTCAATATGCTGATGACATCGTTCTCTACTACAGCTCAAAGTCGGTAGAGGACATTAGTTTTCGTTTGAACTCTGCTTTGCACTATATAGGCCAGTGGCTATCTGAACACGGCTTGTCTTTATCGGTGTCCAAATGTCACGCTGTTGTTTTTACCAAAAAAAGGAATGTCCCAAATTTTGACCTTCGTTATGAAGACCAAATTATTAATCTGGCTGATAATATAAAATTTTTAGGCGTAATAATCGATAAACGACTGAACGGAATTGCTCACGCTGAGTATATCAGCAGAAAATGCGAAAAAGGCATCAATGCTCTTCGAGCGGTTTCGGGTGTGTGGTGGGGTGCACACCCTTATACTCAAAAGCTACTGTACAACTCTATAATACGTAGTCACATAGACTACGCCATGTTTGTTCTAGACCCCTTCAACAAAGCTCCCTCTGAGAAGCTTAACAAAATACAGTATAAATGCCTTAGAGTAATACTAGGTGCTATGAGATCCTCTCCTACCAACGCCATGCAGGTTGAATGTGTGGACCCTCCGTTTTCTATCCGCCGCCAGTACCTATCTGATCGATTTGTTGGCAAGGCATTACAGCTGTCTTCTCATCCCTTATGGCCCAGGCTTCGCCAGTTGGCTGAGCTAAGACCTGCGAACAAGCCATTATCCTTTTTACTAGATAGCTTCCTCAAACTCACTAACCTACCACATCCTATGTCTTGTTTCCCCTCTAATCCTATCTTCTGCACTCCCTACAATGCCCTAGTTATGTCTCCTTCTATAATTACAGAATCTGGTCTGACTAAGGGAGCACCTGACACCAACACAAAGTTCAAGACACTAATTCATCAAAATTGGTCGGATCACCTCATCATCTTTACCGATGCTTCAAAGCTATCCAAAGATGGCTGTGTTGGTGCAGCTTGCTGGATTCCAAAATTCAAAATTATACTACAATTTAAGTGCCCTCCCCAGTCATCGGTGTTTACAGGCGAGGCTGTTGCTTTGTTAGAAGCAATCCTGTTTACCCTGTCTCACAATTTTAAACAAACAGTTATTTTTACCGACTCTTTAAGTTGTCTTTTAGCTATTAAGGAAAACCCCTTTCGTAGTAGACTAAGATATTCCATAACTTTGAAGATTCGCGAAGCTTTGTGCTCATGCTATCAAAAGGGTTTAGCTGTCTCACTAGTTTGGATTCCTGGCCATTCCGGGATTCCTGGAAATGAAACGGCTGACTCCTGTGCCAAAGCTGCTGTGCAGTGCGGGTCACTGGAGTATTTTTCTAACTCAGCGCAGGATCTTTTATCTATTGCAAAATCTCGCTTAGATAAATCGTGGGAAATCATCTGGAATACATCAAAATCTTTTAAGGGTAAACATTATGCGGCTATACAACCTGAGATCCCAAAACGTCCTTGGTTTTCCCGTTGCAAACAGGTGGAACGCTGGGTTATTTCTACCATTTGTCGTCTACGTCTAGGACACGCAAGTACTCCTGTGCACTTGGCAAAGATCAGAGTCAGGGACCACTCCCTGTGTGAATGTGGCCTGGACGAAGGCTCCTCTTCCCATATCCTTTTCAACTGTCCCAAACTTCTGTATCCTCTCTATGACATCCTTCCTTGTAAAGTCCCCCGTCCTATTAATGTTAATTGTTTATTAATGTTTGTGTTTAGTCCATTATGTAGATTTCTGTGTACATATATTAGAAATAACAAAATTAAAGTATAGATATATTGTAAATATGTTATTTGTAACTCTAATTAATATAATTATTATTTTTATAGTTTTGTATATATTGTGTTGTCTGTTGTAGGTTCTAATTTTACAACGAGTCGCTCCGTTTCTACATGTAATCAGTCTTAGTGTTTGTTTTTATTATATTCACCGATCAGTTTATATGTAACGTGTATTCTCCATTCTACGCGACATTGGCGAAGTCAACTGTGCCCAATCGGCACTCATGGAAGCCATTAAAAGAAATAATTGAATTGAAAATCACGTTGCCTTTATTTTAAATTTTTTATAAATTATTATCATGATATTATAAGATTTTGTAATTTTTTATAAAATATTTGTAAAATGTGTGATATAGTAGAAAATGTGGAAGTTGATAAAGATACGGTGGAAGCAGATGAACTAGACAAGTTATTTAGTAAAACGTGTAGTTTACTTACAGAAACTGCGGTAACGTTGAAGAAAAGTTACATTACTAAATTAAAAGTTACTAAGTGAGTGAAAACATGTACATATAAGAAAAGTAATTTAGAAAATGTATACATTAAAGTGTCCAACTTTCCAGAATAATGGCATAATTTTTAAATAAACTCATATATTAAATAAGAATTTTTTCACAGATCTTTAAACATAGCCGTAGGTCTGGATGACAATAGCATAGAAGTTTATAATTTAGATAAATCGTCTTTATCAAAAGTCTGCAGACTTAGTGGTCATGAGAAAGCTCTTACAGAAGTTGTATTTAGTCCACAAGAAGATAATTTAATATATTCAGCTGGCCACGATGGAATTAAGTTATGGGATACTAGATCAGGTGGAATGTGTGTACAGGAATATAAAGGTACAATTGTTATTACATGGAAAAACTATGAAATAGTCTGGAATTTGTTACTTTCTTACCAATTTTTAACCTATTTCGAAGTTACACATAAAATAAAAAAAAAATCATACATATTTTGAATTATTAAAATTGTAATTATTTTATAAGGTGTCTAACAATGATTCCAGATGAAGAAGACTCACCGTCCAGACCATATGATGCCATGGATGTTTCATGTACTGGTAGGGTGATTTGTGCGGGAAGTCAGCTTGTTCAGGAAGATGCATTTATTGTATTCTGGGACAACAGAGCACTACAGCCTTTAGGTGGCTATTGGAATTCACACACTGATGATATTTCACAGGTATGACAAATATTAATGCTAATTATAATTCAAATAATTGTTGAACATAATAGAAATATGTCTCACTGGTTATATTCAATCGATTGCAAACCACCTGTAAAATATTATGATACCATATAAGGGCTCACATATCAGTGTGCTTTTCAGATGATTTCTTAAAAAAAATATTATTATAATTCTAGGTAAAATTTCATAAGGATAAAAGTGAGATCTTAGCAACAGGATCTCTGGACGGCCTCCTCAATGTTTTCAATATACTGGAGACTACAGAGGATGATGCTCTCACATACTCACTGAATGTTGAGAACTCCATAGATAAGATTACTTGGTTGAATGACAGTCTAGTGTCTTGTATAACGCAATCAAATGACTTGCAGCTATGGGACACTTCTACTGGGGATTTGGTTAAAAGTTATGGCAGAGATAAAGTGGCTAGAAGTATTAAGGTATAATATATGTAAATGATTTGCTTTCACAATACACTTAAAAATTAAATTTCCTTTTATTCATGAATGTATAGTTTTTAGAATTTTTGTCTGTCTGTCAGTCAGACAATATAGTAAAGGGACAGTCCAGTAAAGACTGATTTTGATAAAATTTGGTATCCTGATAGCTGGTTATCAGGATATCAACATATAGGAAAACATTTGCTGCAGAAAAACATCCAATTTCTGAGAATCTATACTAATTCTTAAAGTGTACTTAGGGACGAACTGTGACTGTGTGTAATAGACGAAATTTAATGTACTTGCAGAGGCTTAGAGATGACGATTGCTACTTGGTGGACACATACAAATCGAAAGATGACAAAACTGTAATAGTGGCTGGCTCCTACGGAGGAGATGGGTGAGCAAATTATAATAATAGAAATTTTGTTTTTCAGAAAATAACATAGAATTTATTTATTTATATTATATGTGCTTGTGAATTTTAAAAAAGTGTTAAAAATATATATATGTATATGTAAAAATAGGTCCTTATACTTAAAAATATTTTGATTATAGGAATGTCCTCCGTTCAGTCACAGACACTGGCAAGAAACTACAACCTACCACTAACTTTACCAAAAACAAGCAGATAGTTAGATGTTGCTCATATGATCAAGAAGTAAGTGTTATAGATATTAAATTTTTTTTTAAATCTTGGCTGGCGAAGTGGACTATGACCCATGCCCGGCTGTGGAACATAATATCTGAATACATATATCTAAGATATAAGAGTGAATGAAACATGATATCATGTAATTTCAGAAGGACATATTAATAACGGCAGGAGAGTCTGGCTTCATCAGCGTGTGGGGCGCGGAGGGCGCAGCCGCCGTCGCCGGGAGGCTCTCCGCCGGCCTCCGGCTCCACGACCACAGACATAAACCCTACTGACCGTTCACATCTTGTTTTATTCTATCTTTTCAACTATACTTACCATTTTAGTGCCTTATGGGTTTTACAATAAACCATAGTCATCTATTTGCCAAAAATATATAACAGCTAAGGTGAAGTGAAGTGCGCTCTTATTAAAAAAAAACAGATTGCCTGTAACAAAATGAATTTTCAAATTGGGACAGATCCAGGAATTAAATTAGGAATAGAAACAATTATGTTTATAGTTCTTTATTATTCATTTTAAATGTAATTCATATTATATATAATAAGTGATTATGGAATTTTAACGAAAATATGGTATAACCACTTTTAAAATTGTGCAGTCCTTGACTATACGATTTAACAGGCGAAGGAGACGAAATAAAACGTCGAAATTGTATCCATAATTTTATTAAATATAGCACTTCATTTAAATCCCAGAGTAAATATTTAAATTACACTATCATTAGTAAAATTAGAACAGAAAAACAAACAGCACTCGTGCTTCGATCTAAAAGTTTACAAATAAAACTAATATAGATATATCTAAAAGTACCCATTTTTGCCAGTTCGTAAAATTCTTCTACCTACTTATTTTCTTATAAAATTTGTACTCGATAGTCTCCAAATCTTCCCCAACTTATCTACATTTTGATTATATTTTATTTATATTCTCATTATGTGTGCAATTTAACATCGTATTGTTATTATTTGTGTAGTATTCAGTGACATTAGGCATAAATTTATTTTTATGATGATATTTTATACAGCTAGTATTGTACGGCATGACCTCTTCAGAAAATTTAAATTATTTGCATAACTACCTAAACAATAATTAATATCAGGCTTAGATGTTCAAATTGCAATTGAAATATTCCAGTTTAACTAAAAACTAGCAACCCTGAGTGAAGCAAGCAAACACTCATAGTTCATACCAACAATTATTATAGGGTTACATCATTCATTCCCGAATTATATTTTACGATATGCAAAAATATTCATTTTTATTGTATTAAAAAACACTGGCTGTTTTGAAGCAGTTTGAAAGAAATAGACACATATTGCCATCTCAATTTCACTAACAACTCGTGTAATAAAAGAATTTATATATTAAAGCATGTTTTATTATTGAAATGAATTTTAGAATTATATTTTTAACCTACATTTATACACTACTTCATATTTAGGGGATCTTTAAAAAATTATAGAGGTTTATACCATTTTAAGAAATTATTTATAAAATAAGACGATGTTGATTTTTGAGACAGAAAAATAAAAAAAACTTACACAAAAATTCTAAAATATTACAACACCTGGAGATCTGATGCGTATTGAGTAGTCCAAAACACACAGCAATCACAGTTACAAACAACCCAATATAACTAAAATGGAGTCTAAAAGTAATATTTAAAATTCTCTAACTATTTTAATATTGTATAAAAATATAATATCGATCTTTGGTAAGTCCAAAGTGAGTTGTAATATTTGTCTTCGATGAGCATCATTTAGGTGACAAGAACATGATGAGCCTGGAACAGAAAACGATGTATGTAAATTTTATTAATTAGTATTTAGTCCGCGGGTTCTCTTGCTTGCTATAGCCTAAAATTATAAAAAGTTACAAAAAGGAAAGTTTGGGTGCGACTCTCAATTGGGTGACACCCATTGATTGCGAAAAGCTAAAAAAGGAGTCTTGTCATCCAGGTGCTAGCTGTTTGGAAAAGAGACTTGATTGTAAAACACTAGTGATAGTGTTAAAGTGTCTAGGGTCCGTTCATTATCTCCTAATGTCTTGGATTTCACCTATTAAGATCACTATCTAACTGCCTCGTCGTAGTAACTAGCATTTATACTATGCATCCAGAGATCGAGATCCTGGGTTTGAGTCTCGAGTCTCGGGTTTTAAGTTTAGCTACCGAGTATTTCTGTATAGTTAGCCACACCCGGAGTTGGGAAGTTGGTGGTTTGTCTACCGTGAGCCCCGGAACGCTCTCACTGGCCGGCTGCTAGGTGTGTGTCACCTGAAGTGTATGGCCTTGCCGGCGAGCAGGCGGTTGGTGTCGGCGGCGTCGCGCAGCGGCAGCGGCGCGGCGGGCGCGGCGTCGTCCTCGCGGAAGGCGTGCGCCGCCAGCGCCGGCCGCAGCCGCGCCTCGCCGTGCGGCCCGCGCACCCACACCCACGACACGCCCACCGCCGCCGCCGGCTTGCTCTTCAGGATCAGCTGCGAATATTGCCACGTTGAATGTGAAGCTTCTCTCGTACTCACTCCACAACACACAGCCGAGAGGTTGCTTCATAGCCCACTCTGCTATCAGAACAATACCACCCATCACCGCCATATTTACAAAGCATACCTGGTAGGTGAGCTCTCTCTGCGAACTCTGCGTGGGGTCGCGCTGGTTCTTGTTGACGAAGGCCTTCACGATCCACTGGTGGCCGAAGGCGGAGAAGCGCGACGTCTCGTAGTACAGCTTGTGCAGCTCCTCCGTGCGGTACGGCTTCAGCTGCAGGTCTGCACACGGACATAGGAGTAGCGCTCCAAGTTACAGTTAAAACTACTTTTATTGAATATCATTATTTAACACACATTGTTATAAAATAGGAATTCCGTTCCTTATTTTAAACTTGTTATGATTATGACCCTAAGCCAAAAGGTTTTCGGTTTAATGTTTCGATTACGTTCTATAACCGGTTAAATCCTACAGAACGATTTTTAATGAGTTTAGGTTCTATGACCAAAGTTAACTGGTTAAAATGAATTTTTTGCTATTGACAGATGTCCTACTAGATGGATACCTGTATTTTTTTATTTATAAATGAAGAAATCATTTTTTTTTCCATATAAAAACCAAATTCAGACTTTTCTCTAAGAAGCAAGCATTCGGTCAGTCGCGTCGGTCGGTCTTTGTCAAATGTCAACCGTAAACATTTCATATAACATTAACAACTGCTAAAACCACTGAAGAGTGTGAAAATTCGTAAATTTAAAAACAAAATTACCGCCTCAAAGGAATTTTATATTTGAAAAGATAGTTTTATTTAATACTAGCTGACCCGTGCCCACTTCGTTGGGCATAATGTTAATAATCCTTTTTTATTACAGTGTTATGTTTTAATTTCTAACTGCCAAAAGGAGGGTTATACGTAGGTATTTTATTAATATTAAAAATTAAATTATCCATACTAATATTAAAAAAACTACTTTTTGTAACTTAAATATAAAAGTTAGACGTTGACTTTTTTGTAGGCATTTTCAACTTCCACATCTTTTCTCTAGAACTCAAAAATATATCTTTCATAGTTAAGGCAGCGTTCGTAAGAAACGCTTTCATTCGACCGTTTTTTCTCCGATTTACTTTGCAAAACGGGCTACCACGTAAAAGCCTTTTTATTTTTTGCTTTTTTATATAACCTATGACACTCGGCAATAATGTGGCTTTCTATTGGTGAAAGAATTTTTAAAATCGGTTCAGTAGATCCCGAGATTACCCCTTACAATTTAACAAACACACAAACTTTACTTCTTTATAATATTAGTAAGTATAGATTCCCATTAATCTATAAGTATTACCGTTGAAGGTGATCTTCTCGTAGGACAAGAGGTCGAGCAGCTGCGTGTAGACGAGCAGGTTGTCGGCGGCGTCCTGCTCGCGCTGGCGCAGCAGCTCCACCAGGTCGGCGGCGCACTGGCGCGGGTGCGCGCAGGCCGCCGCGTGCGCCGCCGCCGCGCGCGCCGCGCCGCGCCAGCGGCAGCCCACGCACGCGTAGCGGCACCCCGTCACCCTGCGCGGCACGCCGCCGTTACATGTGCTCTGACAGACGGAGCGCTAGCTATCGTGCACTACGACCTAGCGAATTACCCCGAATTACCGCGCCTAGCTTGGATGCTACACGTTTAGGGACGCATCTCTAGACGCCCAACAGAAGCCTATGCGTTACTGCAGGTTTTTTTATAAAAGGTATTAGCGTAAAATATATAGTCTATCCCCTGCACAAATATTTTACATAAAAATAAAAAAAAAACGCGGGAAACATACATTATCCGGGATAGAATATAACTTATCCGGACTAAAGTGTCTCAGTGCCAAACACCCAAATCCGTACAACAATTCTGGAGTGATTGAAGCATCCATCTAAACGTTCGCTTTTATACTATTTATGGGATTTTTGAGTGCGTCGATATAACCATATCGATTATATACTCGTATATATTCGACGATGTGATTATAGATATTCGATCTTTACTATGTTTGATGTTCATTAGTTTGGTTCGCATTATACCTAGTGTATGAAGCGCAGTGACCACCTCTAATTGCTATGACAGTTTGTAAGACTGTTTGTCATTAACTACTTTAATGATTTAAATACTAAATAGTTATTATCATATTATAAATGTTATGAAATTTTACATGCTTTACTCTTTAGTCGTTCATATTGTAAAGTTATAAGATTAGAGTAATGTCAGTAGGTACCTAAGACTAATTGATTAGTAATTAAGTCGAGTTTATTTATTTTAATAATATCAGCTTAATTTAATTATTTTAATGAAAGAAAACAACAGAGGACCTTAATACAAGTTTGAATAACATTCGAAAACGATAGTAAATTCTGTGAACCGCGTATATAAAAGTTCATAATTAACCGACTTCAAAAAAAGGAGGAGGTTATCAATTCGTCGGGGACTTTTTTTTTTTTTTTTTTTTTTTTTTTCTATGTATGTTCCCCGATTACTCGACGATGGCTGGACCGATTTGGAAAATTCTTTTTTTGTTTGAAAGGGTATAGTTTCTAGTTGGTCCCATAGTCACCAAGTCACGATCTGATGATGGGATCCCAGGGAAATCGAAGACAACTCTCAAGTTTTATAGGCACTTATTACGTTTTTCATATATTTTCTAAAGCTGTTCAAGTATTTGCGTCTGATAATCATCATCTCCTGTGGTTGAGCTAATGATGGAAGGTACAACTCCTCAACGGTTAGGAGTTAAAAGAAAATTCTTTCAAAATTATACGTAATTATAGACCGATAGTTAAATTCTTTCAGGCTCTTATTAACCGACTCTAAAAAAAGGAGGAGGTTCTCAATATAAGTATGTTCCCCATTACTCGAAGATGGCTGGACCGATTTGGAAAATTCTTTTTTGTACATAAACAAAATAAGTATCTACTTTCCGCTAAAAAATTGAAAATAAATTATTTTTAACAAAAAACAAAAACCGACTTCAAAACTAAACAAATCTAAACTAAAAAGTAGAAAATAATACTTTTAAGAACTTCGTTAATTTAGAAGTCGGTGCCAGCCAGGACGGATAGACTTATCTTGCCTTTGCAAGGAACTTTCGAACGGTATTTTGATTATGTTTACAAGTCTATCCGTCCTGGCTGGCACCGACTTCTAAATTAACGAAGTTCTTAAAAGTATTATTTTCTACTTTTTAGTTTAGATTTGTTTAGTTTTGAAGTCGGTTTTATGTATATCATTTCTTCCGCAGAAGGCGGTACATTCATTCAATTACCTACAAAAAAGAAAATGCTTTAGTCATTGTTGAATCAAGCGTTAGCTTTAAAGTGCTTGTTCACTGACGGCATTGTTATCATATCAGTTTAATTTTCCACGAGTACAACTTTACACTCACACTTAGTACATAGCAAATGTGTGCAAATTCCTAATACAATAATTATAGGCTATAATAGCGTAACTAAAGGGTAGCATCCAATTAAGGGTGACATCCGTTAATATGTAGTGTAGGCAGTGGTAGTGATGCGGGTTCAAATCCGGGTCTCGCACCTCTGATATTTTCATGTGCGAATCATTTCTATCACGATTACCACTAGTCTTACGGTGATGGAAAACATCGTGAGGAAACCTGCATGTCTGAGAAAACCTAGCTAGTTTTCGTAAGACATGTGAAGTCCGCCAACACGCACTGGGCCAGCGCGGCGGACTATGGCCTGATCCCCCTCATACTGAGGAAAGCCCGTGCCCAGCAGTGGGACGTTAAAAAGGGCTGATGATTATCCGTTAATATGTGACGTGCAAATAACAAATGTAGTCCTTTGTCCTTGGTTAATTACCTGCTTTGTCATTGTGTCGATTTAATAGAGGTAGTATCATACAATTAAAGATGCGTGCATTCATTTTCATGAATATAGAATTCGCTTCATTATCCAATATTATTGAAACTCGTAGGCCTCTGATATCTATTTACATTGTACATGTGTGTATTATGTATAGAAATATAAGCTTGAAGCATATTGTTATCGATCTCCAGCGCCATTGCAACGCACCTGCTGTACCTACGGCGCTTGGCCTCCGACACCTCAGAGACGAAGTAAGTCCTCGTGAAGGCGGACACCAGGAGCCAGTACACATTGGTCACAATGCGAACCAAACCAGCGAATGGGTAACGCGGGGCCGAGTCTACTACCAGTTGGGAAAACTTGTACGGCCTGGGGACGAAACTGCATATCAGTTTCGAGTGGGGGTCGGAATATCAACATTTTTTTAACATCTATTACTTAAAAACATAAGCACTATTAACTATATAGTAGTCAAAAATTTATAAATATTTTTATCTGGAAAACACCAGTGTAGCCGCGAATAATGATAATAATTCTAATATAATCGTACAAATTACATATAAAGCCAGTGTTTTTTTCAGCCAGTGTGTTGTGGTCTTAAACTTGTAGGCAAATATTTAAAAAAATAATTATAGATTGACCAAAAATATTTGAGGTACAGATTCTACTCAGATTATTATCATATGTATATTAGATAATAATAATTAAAGAATAATTCAGCTAATAACGGTATCTAAAATTATGTTCATTTTAGAGTTAAAAATGAAAATAATGCATTTTAATGGAATCTATATCAATTATAATACATGTTATACGAATATATGGTAGATAACATTGCTCAAGTGCATGGGCTTTTGCAAGCAAAACCTACCCCCTAAAGATCGGGGTTAATAGGGACTTGGCCTGTATGTCATAATATGTTGTCATACAACAAGAATTACGTCAATTATATAAATTCTTACAGGTTTCTATTCTTAACTAAACAAATAACAATTAGCATTGTATTACCTGTCTTCGCAAACATTCTCCTCGTGATGCTGGAGTGAGTGTCGGGGGAACACCCGAGTGCAATGCTTACACTCGGAAGGCAGTTCTGATACCGCCTTCTCGACTGCTAGGTTCCTGGAGGCTGAGGTCTTAGAAATTTCTATCCGGCAGTTGGGACAAGTGGCGGTCTCGTCACGAAGACGGGCATCCGCAAGGAGATGAGTTAAGCAAGGGGCACACATTAAATGGCCATTGCTACACTGAAAATTTAAGCACATTCGTATATTATCAAGATATTATTTTGCACATTGAGAGGTTTTTCAAATCCAATAGGGTTTATTGCAAATATATTATTTATTTTTTATAAAAAGGGACAATTACTTAATGAAGTCTTTACATAGGTAGTGAATTAAATCTATGAAATAACTTATTACTATAATGACATTTAGTTTTTAATTTATTGTCTTTAAACATTTATAACTCTACATTAACAAAATAGGGAAAGTAATTAAGATAAAGCTGCCTAAATTAATAAAGTACAATTGGTTCATAAAAACAAAGTGATAATTCAAAATAAATAATGGATATGACTATTTGTTGTTCTACCTTAGCCGCTCATGATTTGTAGACCCTGAAATCAAACTTGAAGTTCAATAAAAACTACAATATTTTTTCTATTCTCAAATGCATTGTATTATTTTTATAATTCATAATTTTTGATTTTGTAGAATTTTATAGCATAATGGATTCAAAAAATTAACTGAAATATCTAAGCTTATAAATTTATTTTGTTTATGTCTTTAACTCTTTACTCTTTAGAGAGACATATTGAATAATGTCCAACTTGAATTGCAAAATTTTTGAGCTCAGTTGTGGATTGGGATAAAGGGTCTTCTAAGGTGTTTCAAAGAAAGAACTACATCTCACAAATAAATATTTATTTAAGTGAAAAACTACAAAATGTACATTCTACAAATTACCACAATCATTAATAATGCGATCATATAACAGATTCTATCACATCTCTCTATACAATATCACAGACTTTTACTTAACTATAACAAAGTTCAGTCACTAAAGTATAGATATGGAAGATTATAGTTTATTTTATTAGAGTTATTATCAAATGAATTTGACGACACTCACACAAAATAAAAACAAAATATATTCATACGGCCGTAACAAAATCGTTTACATAATTGTTTCTTCAAAGTATGGCGTCGACAGACGAAACAAATGTCGAATGTTGATGCCATTCTTTATGTCATATCAATTCCGAAACTTAAAATAAATATTACGAAAAGTAAAGTAGGTACGTTCTATAAGTCGTAATAATATTATGTGAATCGATCGACGATCAATAAAAAATATAAAACAGCTGATGAGGCAGATGACTGTCTGTCAGCTGTTTTGCAATACCTGGTACACGGCCGCCTGGGGCAGGTCGAGGCAAACTGCGCAGCACAGAATGCCACCCAGTCTGTGCTCCAGCTTTTCGCTCAGCTCATTTTCTATTACCGTTTTACGTTTTTTAGGCGAAGGCCCCTCATCGTCTGTCGGATCTACAAGCACACTCTCAGTACTTTCGCTCGATGAGGGGATCGCTTCGCCTCCGGGGACCTCGGCCATTTTCAAATGTTTCAAATGTTAGAATAAAAATTAAAAATGCTATGTCAAATAAACGACACCAAAGGCAAATACTTCGCGATACTGTCACTGGCCAAAGAGCATATGTAGCAATATACTCTATGCCAAAGAGTATGTAAATTGTAAACACTACGTTTATCACCATAGAGTATATTGCTACATATTTGTTTATCACTGGCAGATAAACAATTTTGTCCGCGTACAAAGGTTTGTTTTTATCTATGTAGCAATATACTCTATGGGTTTGTTGTGTTTCTAACCTCCATGGTGTTTAATGTTTATATATATATGCCCCCCGCGCTTCAGCCCCGCTCGTGAGTATTGCCATATTCATTTAATATTTATAATAATAATCGTAGGTATAATCGATTATCGATTACATATGATTCGATTTAAAAAATTAAAAAACAATTACAATAATGTATATAAGTAAGGTATGTTATTTAACTTATAAATAAAAACACTAAACTATTATAATTTTCACTTAACATAAAAATAAAAATATAGAGAATGAATGAAAACTAGGTAGAACTTAATCTTTATTTTTATTAGTAACTATGCCGTTATTGGCCCTGTCCTACATATTTAAAATGTTTATTTGCATGTGAATCACAAAACAATAATCTTAAAACTTTTATATTTAATTCTATGCTAAGATATATATATTTTTCTATTCACATAATAAGAAATAGGAACTAGGAGGTACAGTACTGCTGTACTTCTTCTCTGCATAAATTTACTGAATCTAAGGAACCTATGAAATTAAGATTAAATATTTTTATGGTTAATTTAATTTTCTTGTTAGTGGTTTCAAAAGTCAGTTGAATATGGATCACCAATGTCATGGAGAATGGAGAAGATTTACAGGAGATTAGTTAGTAAAATAACATTATTAAAGTATAATAAATTATAATGTAAAAAAAAGGTGAAAAATCCTTTTATTATTAGCATTCATACATGTTTACCAAACATATAACTGTTTGCATTAGTCAAAATTGTTATTAAATTACAATTGTATCAGTTTTTCAGTCTTTATTTAAGTTCATATTTTAGGTTTTTTGGCTATGGAACCGAATGCTGAAATGACTGTGCCTTTAGTTCCCGTCACATTACTAGTGAAGGGTTGTTGAAGGAGACCTGGCTGTTTAATGCTCGGTTTAGATGCTACATTAGGGGCAGCTTGATCCCATTTGGATTTTCTCTTTTTATCATCATCACTGTCAGATTTTTTTGCTACCCCTGAAATAAAATCAATTTTAGACAGTTTTTCTTTTTTTTCCTTCTCTCTTTTTTCCATTTCCAATTTTTGAACTTTAGCTAGTTCATCATAATATGACTCTTTACCCCATTTCAATGGATCATATATTTCTGGGGGATAGTTTGTGTCTAACTCATTGATGTCACAAAATTGAATTAACTTCTCATAAATACTAGGATTTCTAAAGTTCTTTTTGTCTTGAATTATCTTGTTCATATCATACCCTTCTGTCATCATACGGCTATAGAATTTTGCTATTGATTCTTGTAATTCTTTTGGGCATTTTCCAGCTGGTTCTGGAGGTATTAATATTCCATCTTCAGAGTCGTCATGATCAGATCTTGGAACTGCTTCATCAGTGTCTGTTTCCATTGATAACCTACGCATGTCATCTTGATTTTCAGCATTCGGTGAAAGGAGCTCTTCATCTGAAACAATTGTGTCATCGACGTATGAAACCAGTTGTCGTTTAGGAGATGGAGGAACCGATGCAGATTGCTTGACTTCTTCCATAACTCTCGGGCTCGCAGGCAATGATTGTGTTGTATTACTAGGCTCGTCTTTATCTGGAGTCTGTTGTCCATCTTCCATATCTTCTTCACCTTCTGAATCTGTATATGTTGCAGTAAGAGAAGCCAAAGCTTGAGAAGTCATTTTTTCGAAATTACCGGGTTCGAATAGTCACAAGATAGCAAAAACTTTTGGCTTATAGTTTCACAATACAAAGTACTACGACTTGATCAAATTTTCTATAAAACTTTGAATTTTAATAATGAGATACTTAAACAGAAACTATATTTTAAAGGTTATTTAATTTGTCAATAGACCCAACACAGCTAAACAACTCAACAATGTCTTATGTCAACGTCACTGTCAAGTGTTAAGTATAAAAGTATGAATCATTTTACGTATTTTTAAAAGCTACAAAATATTTCAATAAAAAAATATTTCAATAAAATTAATTTACTAAATTATACAACAATATTCAAATTATACTAACGAGAATATATAAAATAGAGAGTTACAAAAATACATTACAACATTACTACCAATTGAAGTTTTGAAAACGCAGACTTTATTGATAAAACGACGTAAACATCTGCAAAAAGAATCGCAATGCTGTAAGTTGTCAAAATTTTTAAGAACTCCGAGAACGGAGAAAATGACATTACTTGGTTGACGAGTAATGATGGGGTGTTGAAACTTGGAAGTCGGTATCGTGAACTACATCTAATGTCTTCACTTGTGTACATATTATGTTATGAAATAAGAATATAGAAATTACGCCTCTCCGGCTCCCCTATTGACAAAGGTAAAGTTGTAAGGATGGCGACTCAGCCGAGTGACAACACGGAGTTTCCGCCGGAGATTATTCTGAAGCCCCTAGCTTTAATCGGGCTCGCGGGACTGGACACAGTAAACAACGCTATACATAAAACTATCTGGGATGCGTTTTCTAATAACAGGCGACCAGACCGAGCTTCTGTTAGATTCAAGTTGTTGAATAACACCTTCGAGTTCCCAGTCGTAAAACCTAAACGAAACTCATATGAATGGTATATACCGAAAGGAATATTAAAGAAAAACTGGATACAGAAGCGTGTATCGTTAATACCAGCCGTGGTCGTTATATTTTATGACATGGAATGGAATGATCCTCAGTGGAACGAGAAAATTATAGAATGCGCCTCGAGGGTGCAATCAATTCGTGCTGCGGTCGAAGGACACGCTACACGAGTAGCTGTTGTAGTTGTTCAAAGTGGTCTCTCACCTCCTCCATCTGAGTATATGTTGGGAGCAGAGAGAGCTCAGGCGTTATGTTCTGCATGTGAAATTCAATCTAAGTCCCTGTTTGTACTTCCTCACAGTGATCATTTAATGGGATACATAATAAGATTAGAAAATGCTTTCTATGATATTGCTCAGAACTATTATCACCATGAAACAAAAAATATAAAACAGCATAGAGATCATTTAAATAAAACAACTCATCAGTATTTATTTGTAAGACATCAGTTCAAACTTGGCTTTTTAAATGAGTTAAAACAAGATTTAAGCACGGCACACAAGCATTACATGCATGCTTACAACAACCTATATGAGACCAGGCAAGTGGATACAAATATCCATGAAATAAGAACTGTAGCAGGATATATTAATTATAAACTTTGTAAGTTACTATTTGCATTAAATTTGGCTCGTGATGCCATTGCACAACTTAAATCACACATAGAGCGCTTTAAAAACAGAATAGGACCCACTGAACTTCTCTTTGAACACTATGCTTGGCTTGCTAGACAATATAGTGCATTTGGAGAATTATTTGATGAAGCCATCAGAGTAGGTCTTCCTGGTATACAATCACAGCACCCAGGCTTTTATTATCAATATGCAGCCCAATTTACAGTGAAGAGAAGACAAGCAATGCGATCAGTGTGTTGTGAAGCTTTGCAGTATCCACCGCCACCTGACCCAATGGAAGGTATAGTGGAATTTTATGGCCAAAGACCCTGGAGACCAGGGAGGCTCAGTGCTGATCCTCATGATCCTCAAAAGGAACAAGCAGCCGTTCTGGCATTACAGTATAATGAAAGAATTTTCAATCATTCAACTATGATAATAAGCTTTTTAGGTAGTGCAATATCTCAATTCAAAACATTCCATTCACCCAGGATGAGAAAACAATTAGTTGTTGAAATGGCAAATGAATATTACTATTGTGCAGATTATGGTAAAGCCCTAACATTGTTGACTCACATGCTTTGGGACTATAGAAGAGAAAAATGGTGGTTTTTAGCTTCACATGTATTAAATAGAGCCCTTCAATGTGCCTACTTATCTGCAAAGGTACAAGATTACATTCAGCTTTCTGTGGAAGCACTGTCGAGACACATACAAGTGCCAAATAAGGATAAGGACAGAATATTTAGAAATGTTATGTCTGTTCTTCATTTAAACATTCCAGCTCCAGAACCTGATTTGCCGGCTTCATCTCAAAGTAAGGCACTGGAGCTGTGGCAAATGGCTATAGAAAAGGAACCGCTCACAGTTACTATTGATATGATCAACATTGCTAGTTTTATAGAAGTTAAAACAAAGTTTAAACAACCGAAATATAGAATGGATGAAATAGTAGAAGTTGAATTGTATGTACGTCTGACTTATGATACAGCTATTGAAATAAAGACAGCAAATTTAACTATATCCAGTAACACTGAAACTATTGAAATTCCAATAACTGATGAAGGTAGCACTGTTTTAAAACTAGAAGGTTGTAAAGTCAAGAGATTTTTATGCCATTTCAAGTCAAATCCTCAAGATAGTGGTTCAGAGTTAAATATAAAACATGTGTCATTTATCTTAGATGCAGATAGAAGGAGAAAGATTGTTATGAACTTTAAGATTGAAGATAATAAAGCCTTACAATCTACTATTCATCCAGAATTGTTACATTTCATATTGAGCCCTAAATCTGATCATGAATTTGATTCTATTGTGCCTTTAATTAGTACAAGTATCATAAGCAGAGAATGTAGACTATCTATAGGAATTGATAATGCAGTGCCTGCTCTACAAGGTGAATGGTTCCCAACCACATTCACAATAACAAATAATGAGGAGAGTTTGGTCACCGATATGACAATAGTTCTTTCACTTATTAGCTCACCGGAGAACCCTAATCCTGAATCTGTTACAGATTTAAGTTTTAAGCAAGGTGAACCACAGTCTCAGCCTTTAAAAATTACTGTGGGTGATTTGGATAAATCATCATCCTATGCAAATACATTTTTTCTTAAAACAAATAGAACTGCAACAGCTGCAGTGCAAATAAAAGTATCCTACCACATAGATCTCCATAACACTCCTAAACTTGAATGTATGAAAGATTTCATTACTAAAATTGCAGTCATCAAACCGTTCGAAGTTTTGACTAACTTTGTAGCAATGAATTTTAAACCTATTACAAAGTGCTTTGTTGATGATCCTTTTATTGTGATGCCTCAAATAAAAATTTTAAGCCCATGGGATTTACTTATTTTAAATACAGAGTTAGAAACTGTGGATTGTTTCAAATATGCAGATGAATCAAAGCCTCCTTCATGCATAAGTAATTTAAAAGTAGCTGAAAAAAATATTGCCTCTGATGCGGTATGTATACAGGCTAAGTTTAAGCCAAAAGATCTACCCCCTAGAGTGGGGCTGTATAATATAACATGGAAACGAAAAAGTAATGTAGATGGTCACTGTGTCATGAGTAGCACTGCACTATCTGGAATTCCTATTGATGATTGCCCTATTTCAATTGAAGTCAATTATCCTGAAGTGGTAGACCTACAGACATCGGTTCCTCTTAAATATACATTAATAGGTAAAACTAACACACCCATTAGACTCAGTCTTACAGTTGAAGGATCGGATGCATACATGTTTTCAGGGTACAAAAAGATTTCCATAACAGTACCTCCAAAAGATAAGGTTGAATTATGCTACAACATTCATCCTTTGCTGGCAGGAAACACTGTACCGCCAAGAATTAAAGCTTCTGTTGTAGGAGAGGACTCGAGGCAGGAAGTCATAAAAGAAATGTTTGAAAAAATCTTCCCTCAGAATATATTTGTTATGCCTAAATACAATAAATAGTGAGTTAAGTTTGTTAATTACTTGGAATGAGATATGTAAATAGATGAACAAATATGTAATTATTATATTGTAGTTACCCTGTAATTATTTTTAGAATAAATTCAGTTTATTGTTTTTATGTCTGTTTTGTTAACAGAAGGTATTAAAATTATTGAAAATATTAAACAGCATTTTATTTAAAGCAATATTTATTTTTTATAATTACAAAAAAATGTATTTTTTTAATCTTTACGAAGTTCAAATTTCTCTTCTTGAGTACCATTTGCAGTTATTATTAAAATATAAATGCAGTCACCAGTATAAATATCACGTTCTGCTGCACTGATAAAAACATCCTTAATGAGAGCCAAGGCTTTGTCTTTAGAAAGTGGAGCCTCTGTAACATTTTGCATATTCTTCAGCCCAATCTGATTATCCAGCAATGGCTGCAGTAGAGCTCCAGCGGAGCCTCCTGCTCGATAGTTAGATCTTTCACAATGACCAATGGGATCATAGCTGTAGACACAACCTTTACCCTCAGCATCCAGACCAGCCAAAACATTAGAAATATAATAGGGGAAGAATCTTTTGTAATAAAGCATGGTAGATAGCATCTGAGCTACTGCAGGAGTCGTCATGGCTTTATTGTGTTCGTGCTCGTACATTTGCATTCGGGCTTGCAACAGTCGAGTAAGTGTGAGAGTGTCGCACCAACATCCCGTGGCTCCGAGTACAGTCTTGTCTGAGAGTTTAAAGAGTTTTTTCTGCTCTCTGGTGTAGATAGAGAAACCAGTACTGAGACGTGTATCAGCTCCTATTACGGCATAATCCTCACCGGCGATGGCCACGACGCTCCCACCGTTGTCTGCGTAAGGTTCGAAGCGAACTTGTTTAGCCCCAGGCACAGCATATTCGGGAAAATTTTCATTAAGGCTCAACATTTTCTAAACAACTTTACAGAATCAAGTAATATAAATTAATACAATGTTAAGTTTTGAATAGTTACGATTTACGAATGACATGCACAATTTAAGAACAATTTTGACAAGTGCTATATGACAAGCGGTTTATGAGCGGTTTCGTTTGTTGATATAAATTCCGATTCACGTATCATTCATTAACATTTTATTTCGTACAATCTGAAATACAGTTATACTAAATTTAAGTAAACATTAATAATTTAAATGAATACAATATATAGTATAATATGCATAAATTACATATAGTACATCTTGTGCCTATTATTTTTGATGTGGGCTCCAGACAGCAGACTCACGAGGCGCCTCCTGCATGAATCTTGGCGAGTGGATGCTACACAAGTGCTAGCCATCCACACTCCACAGCCACACTCAGTTTATTCAGTAGTCCGTTACTACTCTACTCAACACTAAACTAAACGGAGCGACATGCAGACAGCGATACGAGGGCACTGTTCTCACTCTCGCACTCACGTTGCATCGCGTAGCCTCGTGGACTGTGGAGAGTCCGGAATCTGGATGGGGTGTAAGGTTCTCTCAGACATGCAGGTTTCCTGACGATCTTGGAAGTGATTCGCACATGAAAATATCAGAGGTGCTAGACCCGGATTTGAATCCATTCCTTTCATTTATCCAATTATTAAGTATTTATTACAATTCAAAAGTAAAACAATATAGGGGAAACGACCCAAATGTTGGCATACACCCAATTATTGGCACTTATGCATTTAAACTATAATAATAAGGTTCCCTTTGGCCCAAGATAATGTTAACAACAACAATATTTTAGTAGTAATATTGCATTATTAAATTGCCAACACTGAATCTTTGATGCCGTTGTACTTCATTCAAAAGTAGCCGCTTAAAATTTCGCTGTGAATGAAAACCGATTTTGTTATTGTTTTCATAAGGTAAGTCAATTTGATTATACATTTCTAATTATGCTCGTATAATTAGAGACCAAATGAGTGTACTTGCTTAATATTGTATGATGCTTAAAGCATAGTATGGTAACGATTTTAAGTGATAAAAAGTTATGTTTTCGCTATTAATCGGGGGTGCCAATTACTGGATGCCAAATAGCTCATAGTCCCATTCTTGGCACACTATGCCAATAATTAGTCGTTTTATAAATATTTTATTCCCGTTCTTTTTTATTCATTACCTTTTAACATTATTAACTTTACATTTCCTCTGAATGAATAACAATAAATTATTTGGTTATCCTATAATTGGCACAGTGCCAATGAGTCTAATACCTATTATGGACACTACGCCAATAATTGGGTCGATAATATGCCAATAAATGGTTTATTACATATATACGAATAAAGACGAAAATGAAGACCAAAAGTAAAGCGAAGCCTTAAGAAAAGAGAGTGAAATATGATGATGAGAATTTAAAAAAGGCCTTAAATGCAGTCGAATTTGGAATGAGCAAGAAACAAGCTGCAAGAGAGTTTCAGGTACCCAGATCCAACACAGAAAAGAAAAAGGCAAAAAGAGTTAAAAGAAGAAGGTGTTAAAAAAAGAAAATTAGAATTAGAAGAAAAAAATACTTACACAGACAGTACAGTACAAAAGAAGTAATGCACATGATGTAAAGAAAAACTTACTAAATATTCAAGAAGCGGAAAAAGATAATGTTTTTGAAAATGTCGAAAAAGTAGTAGAGCTAGAGTCAAATGAAGAAGAAAATGTGTACGAAACAGGATGATGATGTTGTGCCTTCTACTTTAAGAAGGGTAGTTAGAAAAGCCTACAGTGCATCAGAAATTTTTAAAATGCTTGCAGATTCAAACGATGATGAAATGTAAAAATCTGTTAGAGATTGATGAGCTGAGCTTTGAGAAAGAACCTATTTTTTAACTGTTTTAAGAGAACTATTCCTTGTATATAACCTACTTACAAATTAAATTATAATTTACGAAAATACCGATAGTTATATTTAAAGACAAAGTAGAAATAGTAAACGAATTAGAAGTGCCAATAATTAGCATTAACTGTGTCAATGATTAGGATTATAGGTGCCAATAATTGGTTTTTCCAAAAAAAATACACAATCTTATTTTTTTCTTTTATACGACAAAATAGATTTGTTTTAGCGTATGATCTTAAAAGTAGATTATATTGGAAATACTAGAACATAATAAACATCGACATAAATAGTTTAAAGACAATTCTACATTCATTTGATTAATAGCCATGTCTTAAAGTGCCAATATTTGGGTCACTTCCCCTAATTTGAAATCATATACAAAAATCATAAGTTTAATCTAT
This sequence comes from Boloria euphrosyne, assembly GCA_951802675.2. Taxonomy (NCBI): domain Eukaryota; kingdom Metazoa; phylum Arthropoda; class Insecta; order Lepidoptera; family Nymphalidae; genus Boloria; species Boloria euphrosyne. The sequence goes on from OX637887.1 coordinate 12,360,298, forward strand.
GGTCAGAGGAATAATAAAAATGAAATCTAGGTATCTTTTAATTTTTATTTTTTAATCTGTTGCTATATAATTGGTACACGTCAGGATTCTGGCGGGAACCTTGAAAAAGCGCGGTTGACTTTAGAAAATTAATTTTAAATTTTTCCTATAAAGTGATTTTTTTATAGTTAAAGTGAATTTAAATATTGCTATTAGCGGCTGAAAAGCACAATAGCAATGGAGATAAACGAGGGGGGCGGGTCTAACCCGCCCACCTCAAAAAAAACAAAACGGACACAGCCTAGATATGAAGGACAATCGGACTCCGGCGGTGAGCGAGATGCGTATCTGCCCTATTACAAACCGAATTATAAAAGACTATATCCGGAAAACTCAACCAACACAGACTTTAAAGTGTATGTAGAATCCATAAACGATGATAGATTGGGTAACAAGAGCCCTATATACTTAAATCATCTTTTCTCAATGGACATAAAAGGTGTGACGGGTATTCAGAGGGTGAATGCCAATAAAATAGCAGTTATTTTCAAGCAATATAATACGGCCAATAACTTTATTAATAACACTACTTTCCTCACAAAATATAACATGAAGGCATTCATACCGGCAGCGCAAATTGAAAAAACCGGCATCATTAGATTTGTTCCAACGAATATATCTAACAAAGAACTCTATACAAGACTTTCTTCAATTTATGAAATAGTGGCAATAAGAAGGTTTACAAAGAAAATAGGACAAGAGCGCATTCCATTACAGACTGTAAGCGTTACTTTTTTATCTAATGTACTACCTGATAATGTTCAATATGATCTATTCTCGTATAGAGTTTTTGAATACATTCCACCATTATTACAGTGCTATAGGTGTTTTAAATTTAATCATTCAGCAAGGATTTGTAATGGTAAACAAAGATGTTATAGTATTTGCGGAGGTGAACACATGTATAAGGAATGTGATAAACCAACAGAAATCAGCTGCATAAATTGCAGTGGGCCTCACCTTGCGATATCTAGATTATGTCCTATTAAAGCAAAAAAGATCATTGAAAAGAAAAACAACATATCTTATGCAGGTGTCACCTCTACAAAACAAGTCATCACCAATGAAACAGATTTTCCTCCACTCTCACCACCAAAATCACAACTTGTAAATAGTAATGTTATTGTAAATAAATCTATAAATATTCCTGTAAATAAGTCTGTACAAGATGTAAATAAAGCTAAAATAGTTAATTCTAAAGACCTTAAAACTCAAATAATTTCCAATAATGATGTACTTATGGCCCTAGTGCAGACGTTGGTGGAATTAGGCAATAAAGATGATAGTACACCGACTAATATTAAAACTATTAAAGATACATTATTAAAAAACTTAACATAATGGATTGTGTAGGGCCTAGTTCTACACAATCTAAGTTACGTATTGCGCAGTATAACATTCAAAGTGCAAATAGTAAAAAACCTTTATTAATCCAATTTTTAAAACAACAAAATATTGATATTTGCCTTCTTAATGAGACATGGTTCAAAGATAATAATTTTAAAATACCAGGATATAATATATACAATAAAAATTCAAACAATACACATAATGGAGTTGCAATACTAATAAAACCACACCTTAAGTATAATATTTTAAATACCAGATTTTATGAAGACATTCAAACAGTTGCTGTATCTGTATCAACAGGACATAGTAGTTTAACAATTCTTTGTGTATACTGTCCACCTTCAAGTGGACGGATACGAATTAATAGACTCCGTTACATTATTAATGATCTACCAAAGCCCATATTTATGAGTGGTGACTTTAATGCTCATCATATTGCATTTGGTTGTTTGTCAACGAAAAGTAGAGGTCAGGATTTATTTAATTTAATTGATGACTTAGATTTGTGTATTTTAAATGATGGTAGACCTACAACTATAAATCGCCCTAGACAAACTGCTTCTGCCATAGATGTAAGCTTTATAAGTGGCAGCCTCGCACCACTATGTGAATGGTCTGTACATGATGATACAATGGGAAGTTACCATTATCCAACAATAACAGAGATTTCATTACAAATAGATAAATATCATCTCAATTCCCCTGTAGATAAGTTCATATATAAAAAAGCTGACTGGAAAACATATACAGCTCTTTCAAAAACAATGTTTAATGATTTGATACTTCAACCACATGATCCTATTTCAACCTATAATAATTTCTGTTTTCATTTAGATACTCTTAAAGAAATGTCAATTCCAAAGCTCACTAAAACAAACACTTTCATAAGCAGACCACCAGCTCCCTGGTGGAATAGTATATGTGAACAAAGTGTTATTGCTTCATATAATGCACTAAAACTATATAGAAAAGAGTCTACTATTGAAAATTATATTAATTACAAAAGAAAAGATGCCCAGAAAAAGAGAACAATTTCAGAACAGAAAAAAATAGGATGGAATAATTTGTGTAACACTTTTAATAGAAATACTCACATAAGTAAAATTTGGAATTTATTAAAAATGTTCAAAGGCATAAGACCTAAGAATAAATCATATACAAATGAGTTTATATCTCCACTCTTAAATAAATTATCAGATAATAGCAACTTAATTGAAGTAGATCAACTGAACATTCTTTTTGAAACCAACAATGATAACCCAAATTCTAAATTTTTACTGGATCCTTTTTCATGGTCTGAATTTTTAACAAGCTTGCACTCTAGACGAAATACAACTCCTGGCTTAGATGATTATCCTTACATCGTAATTAAAAACTTAGATGTATCTGCCCAAAAGTTGTTTCTTAACATTCTCAATTTGCTTTGGCTTAATAAATGTATTCCACAGTCATGGAAAACACAGTGTGTTGTCCCAATACTTAAGCCCGACAAATCTCCTGAGTTTGCTAGTTCTTATAGACCAATTTCCTTGTCATCATGTCTTGGTAAAATATTCGAAAATATGGTGAAAGTTCGTCTTGACTGGTATGTTGAATCAAAGTGTTTCATTCCACATATACAATATGGCTTCCGTAGAGGGCGTAGTAGTGCAGACAGTTTCACCTCTTTAATCTCTGACCTAAAAAATGCAAAACATAGAAAATTAAACACTGTTTGCGTATTCCTAGATGTCCAAAGTGCTTTTGACAGTGTTGATCCTGGTATACTAGTTCAAATCATGTCTAGGTTAGGTGTGCCCGGGCACTTATGTAAGTGGATTTTTAATTTTTTGAACAATAGAACAATCTATGCTAGACATAACAATATTTTATATGGACCCAAATATGCCTCAAGAGGCACAATGCAGGGTGCCACACTATCTCCATTGCTGTACAATATATACACAAGTGAAATTTGTAAATATGTAAATAATAGGAATGTAAATATCTTACAATTTGCTGATGACATTGTATTATACAGCAGTAATTACAACCTAGAGATTGCAATAGATAACATGAACAAATCCTTATTTCAACTATTACAATATTATAATGATTGTTTACATTTAAAAATTAACCCCTCTAAAAGTAGTGTTATGTTTTTTGGCAATGAAACCCCAAACTCAAATGTTATTTACAATAATGAAATTATAAATAAAGTCACTTCAAAGAAATTTTTAGGAATAATACTAGATCCAAAATTAACTTTTGAAGAACATATTAAATATATATCCAAAAAAGCTCACACAGGACTAAATGTTATCAGATCACTTTGTGGTGTAACATGGGGTGCAGATTCTAAAATATTGTCAATATTGTATAAAAGTATTGTAAGAAGTCACTTAGATTATAGCTCACTCGCTTATATGAATAGTTCGCATGTAAATAAATTAGACATATTGCAGAATAAGGCTTTAAGAATAATATCTGGTGCTATGTGCTCAACTCCCATAAGGGCCATGGAAGTTGAGACAAAAGTGATGCCTTTGATTTTGAGGCGAATTTTACTTGCTGAAAGATTCTGTCTCAAACTAATAGCATCAAATAACATTCAAATAATAAATAAAATTGTACCTTATATAGATAGATCCCCAAGAAGACCATTAACAACAGCACACGGTCTACTATGTGGTAATTCTCCAACACTGTCTGATATATTTCTGGAAATAGACAATAATTTTTCTAAAATCAGAAAACAGTTTCCATGGCCATGTTACTCTTTCTCTTATCAGTGTATTTCACATCCAATTAATGTAGTTCAACAGACAATAAACAATAATTCGGAAATGCTTCAATTTTTGGAGGAAAATACAATGTACTATGTTATCTACACTGATGGGAGCAAAACAAGTGATTATGTACATGCTGCTCTATATGATCCACAGGCAAAATTTTCTTCAAGTTTTATTCTGCATGAACCCTGCTCTATATTTACGGCAGAGGCATATGCAGTGTATCAGGCATTAATGCGTATTCGCGAAATCAATAACAATAAATGTTTTTTAATAATTTCTGATTCCTTAAGTTTGATAACAGCTTTAACTACCCTCACAGTCAAATACAAGTCTAATTATATCCTTTACTTCATTAAGCAAATAATTCAACAATACCACAGTAAAAATATCCAAATTTTCTTTCTATGGGTGCCTTCCCACAAAGGTATCTCTGGCAATGAAATGGCTGATAAAACTGCATATGAAGGAGTTAATGCTGTTGACGTTAGAAATACAATGAATGTTCCTATGTCCGATTACTTGCAATGTATTGACCAATATATTCAAAAGTTGTGGTTAGAAATGTGGAAGAAAGATCAAGATACGAAAGGAAAATGGTATGGAAGCATACAAGAAAGCTTACCTGCAAGACCTTGGTATCATCGTATGCCAGATGCTTCTCGAGACTTTATTACTATTATAAATAGACTGCGTTTCGGTCATAATACTACACCGTCACACCTTGCTCGACTCGGCATTATTGCGAATGGAACCTGTTCTCATTGTAATTCAAGTGATGGAACTGTGGAGCATGTTATCTTTGATTGTCAAAAATTTTTGATTGACAGACTAGTGTTGGCCAGTGAACTCAGTGATGTTGAAAATAAGTGTGATTTATTGTCCCGCCCGCCGCCATTAAAACAATTGTTACAAGACGAACTTACTTATAAGCACATCTATAAATACATAAAGAATACAATTAAAACAATTTAATGGGATGTGCTCATAGACATATTATTACGTATACGAATTAGAGGTGAGTGATAAATAATGTCACAGTGAAAAAATCACCGTGATCTGCCTTCTTGGAATGTCACGGTGATTTATTTCAAAGTAACAACGTTCCAAAAAATAACAACGTTCCAAAGTCACAACGTTTTAAAAGCAGTCACTGTGACTGTCAATGTTACATGTCACTTGTCAGTGACAGACGATAGTTCTTTAGAGCTGCGTTTATACATAATATGAAAAGTAACCTTATTTTTAAACCCATACAACTCAAAATCATATTTATTTTTGGAACATAGGAGTATAAATGATATAACATTAAAAACCATATTTCTATCGTCATAAGACTCAATATCAAAAGGATTCGTTTCATATTAAGCGGCTAAATTAGATTCTACTTGTTTAAGTAGTATTTCTGAGGAATTGAAAACGTAGCGATTTTATTCGTGTTTTTTTTATAACGCAACGAACCGGCAAGTGTGACTTTTTTTTAATTACTACGCTAAGTGCTACCTACGCTTTCTGTTATTGACATATTCGACATCTTACATGATACAATACATAATATTTATTTATTTAATTTACGCGCACGATCAGACATTAAATATTATTTTTATATTTATCTTATGAGTCTTAGTTAACTCATAAACTTTAACTTATATTATTAATAACTAGCAAGCAAAAAGCTTTTGACTCGCGACTCACCCTTGCTTCGCTCGGGATCGTCCCTAGATGTAGCGCGAGCGAAGCCGTGGGTTTCACTGGTTAAAATAAATTAAAAATCTAAAATAAAATTAACCTAAGTTACTCCTTACAACATTAGCTATCTGCGAGTGATATTTTCAAAATTGGTCCAGCCGTTTCAGAGATTAGCCGGAACAAACAGACAGACAGGCAGACAAAAATAAAAATAAAATATTTTTGATATTAGTATCGTATATACTTTCATATGCATTTTTAGTGAATAGCTGTTAATTTGAAATTAACAGACAATTCAATTTTATTTATGTGTACTTATAGATGTAAGTACAATATATACTTTCATATGTGTTTAAACGTGCGCTCAATTTAAAAAAAATATCACATCTCTAGTAACAATTAATGTAACTAACATAAACTAAGACGACAGTCACGGTAATAACAACATAACGTTTTTCCAGCTCTCTTAAGTTGGCGGCGGAAAATGAATTTTTTAAATTTTTTTTTGCTAATTCGTTTGTTCGTCGTTAGTTCGTGATTGTCCAATCAAATTTATTGTTTGTTCGTTGTTCGTTTTTTTATAAATAATTTCCAAAAATTTAATTTGAACCTAGCGCCGACAATTATAGGAACTAAGGTTATTTTTTCAATCAATCTAAGCTAGTTATCGTTTGTCCGATCAAAAAAAATGTTTGTTCGATTTTATTTATGCTGATTATTTTTTTTTTAATATCATTACACCCACCTTGGGTATGTTCAAATAAATACTACTGCGCATGCGTGAACTCTCGACTGCTGCGCGAATGAAAATTTATTTATTTTTTAAGAACTCAATATTAAGAGAAAACAATTTTTTTAATCGAGATAAATCTCCATTATTATAGCAATTTGTTAGAAGTATAAATCAAAAATTATCTATGACATTAGTCGAGTTAAGCAGGAAGATGGGGTTGGAATACCATACTCGATTTCCTTTTGTATATAGGAGTTTTATAATTCTTAGTTTTAAAATATATAATAATTTTGTGAGTATGCTCTTGTGATAATATGATACTCCATATAGTTAACCATATCTTTTGGCAACTAGAAAAATAAAGCAACTGTGTTTATTGTAATACTAGCGGAACCCGCGGCTTCGCTCGCGCTAAATCTAAGAATGAACCCAAGCGAAGCGAGGGTGAGTCGCTAGTACAAAATATTTAACAGAGGCTGCAGCACTGACCTCTATAATACCATTGGACTGGCTGTTGTCAACGTGCTTTTGTGGCTGCTTGATATTCGCCATTTTGGCGCTGTCCGCCGCTGTCGGACGTAGCGAGAGTTCGTGGTACTAAAACTAATGATGTCGATATAAAAAATTTTATTTTTTTATTTTTATTAATCAATAACCGTATCATCATAATTACTACTTATGTTATATTAACAACGAAAATGCAAAATTACTTTACAGTAAACAAACACTTCTCGCTGTCATTTGCAATATACGTCAAAATTAGTTCTCGACCCTCTCGCTAGTGGCGCTTCAAATGGACACAAAAAAATTGCTGTCAAACGCTTAGAACAGCCAGTCCAGTGGTAATATAGAGGTCAGTGGGCTGCAGTGTATAATTAAACACATTTTATTTATTTAAAATTTAATTATATAAAATGTTACAGCGTATACTCATTATATATGCCTCAGATTGTATTCATAATAATAATATAACAAAACTTGGTTATGCTTTAACCCTTCTTTATCCACCAAAAATATTATATAAATATTCAAATAATAATAAGTATTGTGTATCAGTGGCGAAGAATGAAATTTTAGCAGAGGCCTACAGTTTAACCTACAGTTTTATAAAACAATTCACAAAAATAAAGAACGTAATCGTGATAATTTTTCCTTTTCATATTAAGCCAATTATCGTTATTTTATAAATATACCTATATAATATATAAAATATTATAGCAAAATACAATTAACACTTACTCAAATTGAATAATAAAAGTATTATTATTTTTAACAGTATATTTTACAAACGAAGTACGTTTTAAGGATATTTTATATATAAAATACCGCCATCTGCTAACATCTGTTTGAACGACTTCATCTTACTGAAGAGATTGATTTATTACCTATTTATTTATCAAGTGAACTACTAAATTAAACGTAAAATATGTAGATAGGGGGGTTTATTTATTATATTTCAAATTACGCTTTTAAAATAACTTAAGCATAATTTCACTTGAAACACAAATTAAGGACTAATAAACATGAAAAACAAACTGAATTATTACATTATTAATTATTACATAAAATGTATTAAGTTAAATTCTAAATATTTTTATTAAAATATGTGACCTGCACTTTATTAGTTTATTAAAAATTACGTAAAATGTAAGAAATGTAACCTTCTGGCAACACAGGTGTCATCCGATGTCAGTGACGTTTCGCTTGAGTGGCCAATATGGCGACTGCGATTTGTCTGTTATCACCATTAGAATTAAACGAAATACTCGACAATCCGAATTTTGCGGATATATGTTGTCGACTCGAAATGTTTATTTTTTCATGTTTTATTCAGCTAAGGTTTCGATCGTGTCTACCGTACCCCTTCACGGAATTATTAATATAGAAATATAGAAATATGACACTAAAACCAGATTTTAAATCAGAATACTAAAACACCTGAACTCAAATATCATCCTACTTATATAATATTATAAACGCGAAAGTTTGTTACTCTTTCACGTAAAAACTACTGAATGGATTTTAATGAAACTTTACAGTAATATTGCTTATACATCAGAATAACACATAGGATACAATTTATAAAGATATTGTGCGAATTGTCCAAAATATGATGATAAATGTCAAGTAAGTAGGACAAATTAGGATTACCTCTCGTCGCAAGGTGTATTAACTTTTGCCGTATTTGTTTATTGTTTGAAACGTCCCAGCCATATTGACTAAAAATCTGACGAATATTTTCTTCTACACAGAAAACATTTTATATCATTATCACTCATATTATCAAAATAATAATAAATATAACTAACCAAATTGTATTTATAAAAGCAACATTTTATTGCAAGCAAGCTGGAGCTCGGCTTGCGTAAATTGTCAGATTATATATTTTTTGTAATTGTGGTATCATCACCCTTACAATATAAAAAAAAACTGCGCACGAGTAAGTCAAGGTATCTTTTTTTTACAAGCATAAAAGTTCACTAATATTTACGAATAGTAAACAATATTAATCAAAATATTCAATTCAGATCCGCCATCTTAGATTTGAAAATGGACCTCATTTTCGCAATCAGCACCCCGAGAAACCTCGAAAATGACACCCTTGTCATTATTGTAAAAAACCGGATGTCCGCCATCTTGGATTTGTAAATGGACCTCTTTTTCGCAATCAGCACCCCGAGAAACCCCGAAAATGACACCCATGTCATTATTGAAAAAAAACCGGATGTCCGCCATCTTGGATTTGAAAATGGACCTCATTTTCGCAATCAGCACCCCGAGAAAACTCGAAAATGACACCCATGTCATTGTTGAAAAAAAAACTAGTGTTGACTATAGCTAACTTCAACATGTAGATTTTCGTGTGACGGTGCTGCGCGCGCATCATAAAAATTCCCTCTCATCATTTTTTCATTCATTTCATCATAAGATACACCGACGTTGTGTCGACCGTCATTGAAGGTCGTTTTTTTTAATTTATGTTAACTCATCGAATACATTGATTCGCAAATTGTTTTCTTGATCGTTGAACTTCGAAATTACTAGAAAAAATAGGTCGACAACATTTATTTAGCCGGAACACATTGTCGACCGAACGTTTATATTAAAAAAACAATATTTATATATTTTATGATCTACTTACACAATTGTTTATTGCATATATATGCACGATTTTAGTTTTAAATTAATCATAAAACTTAGGGAGATACGATTAAAAAAAGTTTACTTTAAAAACTGTTTCATAAAACAATATGTCGACACTTAACAATAAAACATAATATGATATTAATCCTTACCTATATAAATAAGTTACTCATCACAAGTATCTAATTTTGAACAAAATTGCTCTTGGCATCATTTGATTTCTATTATAAATGTATATCTTACGAGATCGAAATTATTATTTTGTTGCGAAGTTGAGTTAACAACTATGATATAGTTAACTTCGCAACAAAATAATGATTTAAATAAATGTAAATTGCGTGCAAGACATCGGTAGCTCTGTGAGATACCGCTTAAAACTCGAAAAAAAAATTTGGTTTCCAGCCTTAGAACGCGGACGTAGTAAATAATAAGTCAATGTTAAAGTCAATAATACTTTAAAGTTCTAAGTAGGTACCCAAAGATTAGTAATTTTATTTTAAAAAAGCGTTTAAACAAATAGCGCTTTTATGTACGCGCTTAAAAAAATAAGTATAACGTTTAAACGTGTAGTCAATTTAAAAGCGCTTATCACTTCTCTAGTAACAAATGTAACAAATAGCAAAAAGTTAATGTAGTGACCGAATATCACTGTTACTAAAGGAACAGCTGTCACATCGGAACCGAAGTGACAAAGTCACGGTGATTTTTCACGGTGACTTTTATGGAACTGGAACGACAGTCACAGTGACTACAAAATAACATTTTTCCCCATCTCCAATACGAATAAATAAGAGTTGACCTAAAGGTTGTAATTACCAGGTCAAAAAATCCCAAAAAAAAAAAAAAAAAATGGTACACGTCACGTCAAAATACGTCAAAACTCATAACTCCGAACCGTAAAAAACTAGAAAAAGCCGGGCATCTATTGTATTTGCTAAGAAAAATGACTTCTCTTACGTCCGTCATCCCTAAACTTTATCAGGAATACACAACCAAAACCCCTAAGAAGCTGAAAATTATAGATGCGTATTTGTTGTATGTGTTTTTGACCGCAGTAATCCAGTTCGTATATTGCTGCATTGTGGGCACATTCCCATTTAATTCTTTCCTCAGTGGATTTATATCTACAGTTAGCTGTTTTGTGCTGGGAGGTAAAAAAACTTACATTACCTAATAATTATCTTACTGAGACTTCTATTTTGGCACGCTTGAAGCCATTAACAAGAGAATGGAATTGAGACTTCTAATAACCATGTCTTATATTTTCTTACAGTTTGTCTAAGATTACAAGTGAACCCAGAGAACAAAAGTGAATTTATGGGATTGAGTGCGGAACGAGGATTTGCTGATTTTATATTTGCACACCTTGTCTTGCATATTGTAGTTATTAATTTTATTGGCTAAATTTGTATAATACCTATTATTTTCAAATTAAATATGTTTAATTAAGAGATAAAATGGTATATTTTATTTTCATACATCATACAAATTTACCAAAACCCAGGTTTAAAACTGTGTCATTTTGGTGTTTCAAGCAAATTTGTTATTTGGGCTACCAGTGCCTTCTATAGACACTAAAGAACTGTAATCAGCGTTGCCAATTGGAGACAAAAAAGTTACTGATTCCCCACAAAATGTAAAAAAAATAGATAAATTTCAACTATTAATATTTTTTATTGAAGTAAAACTTTTTTGCGCACATAAGGGGAAAATTCTTACGGATCAAACACAACATGAAACATTTGTAAGATAAAGGCCTTATTACACCTTCCTAAATTTAGTCGTCCTAATTAGGATTTAGGAAAGGAAAGCAAAATGATGTTTCTGATTACACTATCCTAAATTTAGTAACCATAGACGAATTTACAGATTAAGTATAAGTTTCTACGAGTGCAACCATAGAGTATATTACTATATTATATAACGTTTTCATTAACTATAATAATAATTTTTATCGATTTTATTCCAAAGATATGTTTTTATCGTTTTTATTCAAAAGATATGGCATATCTTTATATAATTGAATAATATTAATTAGGATCTCTCTTTCCTTTGCCATTAAACTCGTTGCACTTTAACAAAATAACATTTAATTTTTAAAAAAATTTAATAACATGTGCACACGCACTACGCAGTCGTCACGTTTATTATAACAATAATAAATGTACTCTCTTTGGAGTCCAGAACAAAAATCATAGAAATAATAAACCAAAAATACTTGCTGTCCACAGATTATTAAGGTCGACGGAATTTAGCAACCATACTTCTTCCTAATAAGGTTACTTTTTAGGATTCTAACTTGCTAAATGCGATTACACTTTCCTGAATTTAGTAACTAAATCATTTAGAACACTAAATTTAGGAAGGTGTAATAAGCCCTTAAGGGAGAAAGCCATTGAGACCAATTGAGAGAGTAAGAGAGAAAAAGCATTTGTATTAATTTGAGACACTTATTATTTTAATTACAAAATTATAATAATATAATGATAACTATAATTTTATTTATTTATTTTTCTATCTTCCCTTTTCCCTCCCTCTAAGTCTCTGAAGTCTAAAGCTTTAGATTAGTATAAATATAAATGAGTACCAGTACCAGTATAGTACCAGGCACTCGGAGACAGAGAGACTTATTTATATGTATAAATTTCAAAATATATTCAAGTTAATCTAAGAAAGTATTGAGAGCTTTTATATTCTTTTAGTTTTTTACAAATATATATAATTTCCTAATTAGTTTTAGGATTCAGTATACTTATCCAATAACTATAACAGTGTTTTATTTTGGCTTAAGTTCAAAATTTGGTTAAAATAATAATTTATTATTCCTGAAAAAGTTTCCCCGCATAATGCCAATCCCCAACAAATCTCCAATCCACTTGAGATTCCCTGCAGTTTGTGGAATTCCCCACAAATTGGCAATGCTGACAGTAATATTAATATAATACTAGGTACTTTCCCTAGCTTTGTTCAACTAGTTTTTGGGTAATACTCTGATATGAGCAAAGCTTGCACCCTGTCTATGCATCGTCTAAATCATGGAGATTAGAGACCAGGGCCTATAGCCAACCGGCATTCGTTATGAAGCGATTCGATTTCTACAATCGTCATCGCTTAAACGCAGCGTATGCATTTTGAACTTTAAATCACTAATAATTGAAATGAATTTACATTGTCTACCATCATCTACTCGTTGACAACAGATCACGTGACATATCTAAGGCATATGTCAAACCCATACATTTTGGACTTTTCTACTATCGCTTTCGCTAATCGATTGTTACATTGTCTAGGCCCACAGGGCCTATAGCCAACCGGCATTCGTTATGAAGCGATTCGATTTCTACAATCGTCATCGCTTAAACGCAGCGTATACATTTTGAACTTTAAATCACTAATAATTGAAATGAATTTACATTGTCTACCATCATCAATTCGTTGACAACAGACCACGTGACATATCTAAGGCATATGTCAAACCCATACATTTTGGACTTTTCTACTAGCGCTTTCGCTAATCGATTGTTACATTGTCTAATGTCTAGGCCCTCAGAGAACCAAGGCCCTAGAATGTAGTGTCTCAGAAATATTGTCAAACCAAGGAGGCGCTGCGATCGCTATGTTGTCTCAATGCCTAACTTTACGTTGTCACAATAGTGACAGTACTCATAAATAGCTAACTTCACAGATACTACTTACCGACGACAGCGCGTTGTAAATTCTACACATTTTCAGAGACAGGCGGGTAATGCTTTAGTATGAAGCGATGGTCCTCCTGGTCTTTAATCTCCATGGTCTAAATGCAGCAGGCACTACATGTCATAATATATATTTCAAAATAAATAATTGACATTAAAATATTTTTTTTATACATGTACCTCCTTCCTCTTGAATCACTATCTATTTATGAAAACTATATTAAAATCCGTTGCGTAGTTTAAATGATATAATATTGACTTCAATGAAATATCTGAATAATCTGTATGTTTTTGGGTAAATTATTTCTCCTCAACACTAAAAAATTTGCTATCCATAATGGTTTGTGGAAATCAATGTACTAAATAGATTAGGGTACTCGTAATATATATCAAATAAAAAATCAATATTTTAGAATATTTTATTTTGACTAGTCTTGAATCAATTTTAGTTTACATATAAGATGTATCTGACATAACACAAAAGTTGTAGCCTCATATTCATCAAATAAATGAATAAAATAATAATATTAAATCCTAGTAATTAGGATCGTAACATAAGTTTGAACGCAGCAAGTGAGTTCTGAGTGAAGCAATTAAGGAATGAATATGAGGCTACATAATATTTTGTAAATTACATCAATATCAATGTCGCAACAATGACAAGAAGAATAAAAAATACTTATCACTATTTTCACACATAAGTACTTACACAATGAGCTTTAAGACTTTAAGAGAATAATACATAAAAATGAGAAGTGAGAACTATCAATCAAATTACTCCATCAATGTACGTGTTCACTAACCTCTAGGTACTCCGTCAGGTTGTAATTTGTCTAACATATAAACAGCTATAATGTAATAAAAACACATAACATTATATTGATGGATTCAGAAAAGGAGAAATAGAAAACAAATAGTCTACATTAAATTCGCGCCAGCGCGCATTTGCCGGCGTGGTGGACTAAGGCCTGATCCCCTCGTATTGGGGTGAGGCCCATGCCTAGCTGTGGGACGTTATAGAAGACTGAATACATTCCATATTAAATGTAATTATTTTTTTATTAATATGCTAATGTAATAATTAATAAGTGAAGTATAGTAAAATGGAATAAAATCATAATATGCCACTCGCAGTAGTCAAGTTGAGTTGCAAACTGGATCCACCATTACAATTTATTATACTTATAGTTGGATGGACTAATTTAATATTTTTATGATAATACGATGCACATTAAAACTCTAAATTTACATAGATACATATAGCCTCTTAAACTTTTAACATATCTAAATTTTAAATTAATATCTGAACAAAAGTAAAAACTATGTAGAAAAAAATTGTTTAGTATGGAAAAACAAGTCTGTATATATTTATACAAATGTTATTTACAAAGCAATGTGTAAACAAGATGTAAAACATTAAAAGTACACACTATTTATTAATAATTATTTAGTAATAAGTACCATCAATTGGATAATAACTATTTTTTAAATTACCATTATTAATTAAACGAGCAAGCCTTACAGTAGTTACATGTGATGTTTAACATTTTATATGTATATCTTTCCTGCACTTTTTCCAGATACTTATTATCAACAATAAACCCACTTTCAATTTTTTTATTTAATTATTAATATGATGGCCAACTCTACCACCGCCATAGATTTAGAGAATAGACTGCAAGTTTCCTATACAACTATAAAATATGGGCAGAAAAGTGTGAGAAAGATGAAACAAACGTGCGGCCAATAGTTGTCTTTGTCTAGAATTTTGATTGGTCAATGCACACGTGCGGTACAATGCTTTTATTACTACAGACCTTTAAGACAGAGATAAGTATAGGCCGCACGATCGCTTTCTCTCTTTCTAGAGAGTGGTCAATTTTATAAGAGTATTGCTCAGTCCATTAGACTTATGACGACCGCGCATTGGTCAGTTCAAATGGCGCGCTTTTAACTTCCTGTTACACACTTCCGTCTTTTTCACCAAATCACTCTCACAGATTGCAGGAAAGCGAGAGAAAACATTACACATCAGGCTATGATATAAAATGTGCCAATAAAATGCAAAGCTTTATTAATATGGGCTGTGAATTTAAATATGTACAATATTATAGTAACGAAGATCCTAAAATGTTTTTTATAAGAATACATCACATCAACATCGACGTGGACAACATTTATTACAAATTGTAACTATTCAATACAAAAATACATTTTTAATATCAAAATAAGTAACTCGTTTCTAAGTAACATCGATAGAGAAAAAAACTAAAATATTTACACAATAAGCTACTAATACATCGTAGTGAGGGAATTTATATATTATGTAATGTTTTATTTATATATTATTATGTATATGTTTACATATTATAGAGCAAATGGCTTGAGCAGAATGCCGCCACACTTTCAGAACTCATGTTCACCAAACATCATACTATAATAGAATCGTTAAAACCCTTTCAATTTTCTTTTCTCAACCATTATTAGTAACAATAATAAAGTAAGAACAACAAACACGTCTCGCTTTTAAAGTTCGTGTAAGCACTTTTACAGATTACTATTACCACTAACGGTTTAATCAATAATGTAAAACCTCTAACATCAACGCGTCACAAAATATAACTAACAAATTAGTTTCTATGCCAACGTCAACCTTCTTATGTATAAAAGATATTATTAAAATTATATTTATGAATTGGTGTTAAATAACAATTGAGATGTACTTAGCACTATATTTCAATCGGGGGTTTCCCACGAATATAACCGCGACACTAGCGCCGCCACATTATTTCGTGCCGACTTCCGGAACAGCAACGAACTATTTTACATTCAGAGTTATTGTGCCTGGATAAAAACTACTTTAACCAGCTTCCAGTTAAGAGGGTACTTGATATTAAAGTTACGCTAATTTCGGATTATTTAGAGGATATTAATTTTTGGCATGCGAAAGAACCCGAAATATAAGTTTAAAATGTGAAATACATACTCGTATCTAGGAAAATATAACTAACATAAGAAAGTAAACGCAGGCAGTGTTTATTATCCTACACTTTAACGCACCTAATGTTATTATTTTACACTTTTCTCTATATTTGCTACTTTCTGCTTTTAGTCAAATTTAATAAACAGGACATATCACATTCTTATTACATACAAACTTGTGGACAAGTTTAGCATTTTTACAAAAGCTTTTTTACGGACAGAATTTTCACTGGTATTTAACTAGACATTTAGAACTTTATACAAAGATATTAATATAAGGTGATACAGAATACTCATATTTTTTTTATTTTTTTGGACATTTTCTTGAAAAGCACGACTAAGACACATATCAAATACATATATATATTTTAAAATGATTAAAATATGTACAGACAGACCTACAACAACGACATATTATATAGTGAAAATCAGCCTTACCTCTATTCCTCTTTTACTCTCTCTCTCTCTATTTTCCTGCACGTTACGCTATCGTCAAAGGAACAATAGTACTATATTACTATGCCGAAATACACAACTAGTTCACTCGGCCTGTGCACACTACACTAGTGACGATTTTTCAGCTGAATCAGTAATAAATGAAATTTTCTCAAATAGAGTATTTCTAGTCTAGAATATAACACCTCACGTATATAAAAGTCGCAACAGGTTCCAGCCCCGTTATCCAGAAACGTTAAAACCAAATTTTAACCGCGAACAGTTTTACTTGTTAAATGCAATTTCTGCGTACATCGCCTACTCCGAGCACTGCACAGTACATTACTCGCGAAGTTGATCGAATACGAGAGTGTAGAGCCATTTCGGTTCGTCTCGTGCAACTTGCAAAGGACTCGAAGAAGCTCACACAAGTGTCATTCCACTATTCGCGGAGTATAATAGTTGACTTCGGTCAATTTCGGGCAGTACTCCGGCGAGTAGTGCGGGGGGTGCTCAGGGCGCGGCGGGCGCGGGGGGCGCGGGGCGGCGTGCCGGCGCCAGCGCGGGGCGCGCCAGGCGCGACAGCACGTCGCGGAACACTCAGCTGGCCGCGTCCTCGCCCGCCGCCGCGCCCGCGCCCCCCGCGCCCCCCGCGCCCCCCGCGCCCGCCGCCGCGCCCAGCCCGGCGCGCAGCAGGTAGCGGCGGCGCGCGGCCGCCAGCAGCGCGTCCTTGCGGCGGCGCAGCGTGGCCTCGCGCTCGGCCGCGCTCGCGGAGAAGCGCGCGCCGGGCGGCGCGGGCGCGGGCGCGGGGGGCGCGGCGGGCGCGGGCGCGGGCGGCGCGGCGGGCGCGCGCAGGCGGCCCTCGAGGATGTTGTCGACGGTGAGGTCGGGCGAGCGCGTGCGCGCCAGGTCGGCGGCGAGCAGCGCGCGCGGGAACTGCGGGAACAGCTGCTGCACGCGCGCCGCCGCCGCGTCCAGCGCGCCCGCCTCGCGCACGCGCGTCACCTCCACCGAGAAGCTGGGCAGCCACGACACGTAGCGCGACCCTGCCGGCCACACGCACGGTTTGAACATTTTATATTCAGAAATATCCACCCTAAAACCCCATTTACAATATTTCTTCTCTTTTCACTCTCTCTTTCTCTCATTCGTCTTTCTCTCTCTTTCTAGACATTAAAAAAATAATATAACTACCAGGGAGGAACATAAGTGATAAGAAGGTGGTATGTCCTCTTTGTCGAGGCCCTTCATATGTAGAGTACCAGTAGGTTTGCAAATATAAAAGTCGCGGGTGTAAACTGCATTTTGAGCTATTAATTTGCTCATGACTTTGAAAATTCTGATCAAAATTTTCAGCGTGATGTGATCCAGTAGAACCTTTCCCCTTAAAGCAGTCAAAGTACAAATGAAAAATCCCTACACATAAGAATGCTACCAGACTTGAAACAAAGACACTTCATTCCTTGATTAATAAGTACTACTTAAGGATCTTAGTGCTCTACTACTTGTATCACTAAAGTACTAGGCGATCATAAGTGTTGAGAGGTGTATGTTATTAAAACATTCATGTACATTAAACTGCCCCGGTTTCTCTTTAGTGACATTTAAAATGGACGATGTACATTGTCTATGGTATATACCCTGGTACTCGCGATGATGTGTGTGAAGTAATGTAAAAGTCAATAGCTGTTAGCCAGTACGGGCTACTTATGATCTAAGAGCTCATGATTCCCTGCGAGATATTTCCAAACAAATTGCGTTTACTCACGTTTGAGTGTCAATATAATATACTACTTGTAATAATGTAATATACAACTGGTTCTTGCTGGCTACGCTCAGATTTCGACTCCAAAAGGTGAATGGCTCTTTAAGGGCTTGAATATAAGCGAATACAATAAGATTCCACCGTTGCATTTTATTATTACAATAATAATTGACGATCCAAAAGTGTATATAATAAGTGTAATTAAATAAAGTTATTTTTATTTTATTTCTTTCCATTTCAAGGGCGGACAGCGACAACGACCCGTAACCGAATTTATTTTGTAATACGTAGTGTGATGTGAAGTATATTACTGAAGATATTACATACGTATGTACTGTTTAATTATAAATTATTTAAAATGAAATTAATTTGTAGATAATTTTTAAAAAACACCATCGGTAAGGTTTACAAAAGCAGGAACCTCCTATGCCCCAGTGCCCAGCAGTCAGCGCGAGCAGCGCCCACGCGCACGCGGCGCACACCACACAGAGCGCCGCAGCTCCCAGCGGGGAGTGTACACGCATTTAATTTACACTCACTGTTTTATATTTTAATTTCAACATTTTCAATCGCAGAAATGAAACGAGTATTATATTTAAATTCTATTTATATCATTGTTGCGACATTGATTTTGTCCACAAGTCCAAATATCTGTCACGTTATGACTTATGTGACAAGTTATTTAGGTGTCATTAGAAGTCGTAAACAATGTGCTCGTAATAGAATATAAAAAAAACGGCCAAATCAATGAAGCCACAAATTATTACTATTTTAAAAATCGAAAAGAAAAATCGCAACGCTACCTACGTCCCCTGGGAATGTTATGCCAAGGGTTTTGATATTATATTGGCGAGCGAAACAAATTTACATAGTTTTCTAGTAAATAAAGTAAAACATAGAATTTTCTTAGATTTAGGAGCGAATATTGTACAATTCAGAGAGGAGCGCTCACCGTCGAAGTGGAAGAGGTGGTTGGGCGCGGGCGCAAGCGGCGGCGCGCGCGGCGCGTCGGGCGCCGCCGACAGCGCGCGCCGGCACGTGGGGCACGACGCGTCCTGCTGCACCCAGCGGCACAGGCACGAGCTGTTCAAATATATACTGTCTATGTATTCATCAAAATAATAACAATCAGTGATAAAAATTGTAGAACCAGTGATATCCCAGTGGCTACGTTCTCAATTCAAACTGAGTAAATTCGAACCCTGCGTCTCGCACTTTGCATACTTCCACGTGCAAAACATTTTCAAAATTATACAACTACCCTTATAGATTATAATGAACCCTGGTGGCTGGTAGAAAAACATTGAAGAAGGCTGAAATATTAAAAGTATGTACGTACTTATGGAAGAGGTGCGCGCAGGGCAGCTTGCGCGCCTCCTTCATGGGCTCCCAGCAGATGGCGCAGTTGTCCTCGTTCTTGCGCACCTCCTCCGCGCTCGCCATCGGGTAGCTGGGAGATTATGTATTTTTTTTATAGACTGTACCTACTACTTATATATCTGTACTTCTAAGCTAATATTATTATTATTTTTGTATGTTTGTTTGCAATGTATAGACTAAGAACATTGTAAATACCACATATTACGTACATACGTATATTATATACATATTTATAGTAAATACGTATATTCTGAACAAATAAAGAATTATTATTATTATTATAAAAATAAACCGATTTAGATAAAATTAGATATGAAGATATTTTGAAACCTTGGAAATGAAATAGTTTTTATACCAGTAATGAAAAAGAGGGTGAAACTTGCATGAAAATTTAATCATTTCTCAAGTAAGGATTAAAGTTCATCGTACTACCTATGTATATAATGTTTACCAAACAACGGAAATACATAGTATGATATCGATTTTAAGAGATAAGATTGCTATATGTTACGTTTTTATTATCTCGATATATCGAGAATCTATCGAATAAAATAAATGTGTAAAAATATTATGTAGTTTGTTCGTCCTTTATTTAGGCGAAAACAATAAACATAGATTAAACGGAAAATCTAATAAAGGAAAAATTAATGCACGCAATATAAGCACATAGGTAATTAATACTACATTTGAAGTATATGTTACTGTAAAAGCCCGAATATTGGTAAATCTTAGGTTTTACCAGTAAATCTTAAGGTTTACCAACATGAGTCGGTAAATGTAAGAATATGAAAAAAAGAAACGACTTTATCGGGCTTTTACCATTAGAATTTAGTACATGGGTAAGGCTATTCGGACACTAGCGTGTCTACAGCGATAATTTAGCGTGACTGGCACAAAGATTATTTTCTTTCGATTTAGATAACATAGGTTCATGTGGGAGTGTAAGAGGGTTGCCAATCAAAAACACACTTCCACTTAATATATGCGTATATTGCAGTTTATAAGCCACAAGCATACACGATATTATACACGTAACGATTAATCATAAAGCGCGCGCAGCAGAGAGGCATAGGTTCGTCGTAGATGCGGGTTTGCGTCGCTCTGGCGCGTGCGCCGGCCGACTGGAGACAAGTTTTCTCCCCGCACCGCGCGCGTCGTTCCGTACCCCGCGAGCGCCTGGACGGGTTCGCGAGTAGGGATGTGAGTAGCGGCTAGTGACGTGCCGCCAGGTTAATTTTAAAAACTTTTCTTTCTTTCTAGGTTGGTTAGGTTAGATATATGACCAAATCGCACGAGCCGAGCGAAGCGTGCCGCGGTAGCGGCCGGCGAGTGCCAATAATTAAATGTTAACGCTAATTCTTTAGATAATTTATCTCGAGTGCCAGTCACGCTAAATTACCGCTGTAGTCACGCTAGTGTCCGAATAGCCTTAGCCTTTACCAAGTGAATGGTGGTAAAAATCCGAAATATACGATGATTATAGAACGGTTCTGACTTTTACCATTAAGAGTTGGTAAATCTTAGGATTTACTGCAAAATCTTAGGATTTACCGTAGTTCGGGATTTTACAGTAACATATATACTTAACGACACGTAAGGCTCAGTTTGTATAACGTAGGGTTATAAACTATGGCAGCGGTTGCGGGTTCGAGTTTCGCTGGACATTCATTTGTGTGATGATCACGAATATTTGAATTCCAATCATTTGCAATATGTATGTACTTATAGATATATATGTGTCGTGTATCAACTGGCATCCATAACACTGCGCTCAACCTTACCGTGAAACCAGTGGTGCTGCGCGTTAATATTTTACCATATTTATTATTTTATACGTCTTTAACCAAATGTTCAGCGGGTAAAACCAGTTTGTATTAAATATATGTACATTGTATATATTATAGAAGGAGGATAGACACAAATTAAGCGTTTTGTCGGAGAACCTACCGGTTTCCTTGCAAAATAAAATGGCTGATTGTAAGCATTATAAAGTATAGATAGGCACCATGTTGAAGCTAGGTTCTACATACGAAAAATAGGTCACGAATCAAGAAGTGTCTTTGAAGTTTAAAAATTGGAGCAAAAATATATATGCGTGACTGTGAAGCATTCCGAGTACTATTTATAAGCTTTTTCTTATAATAAGTAATGATATAAATTATGGACCACGGAACTAAATGGTGCTGTGTGTTAAAATGTGTCAACATATTCATATTTGTTAGATATTAATAAGTCTATTTTTTGAATAAAAAGTTACAACGAATTGTATTAAAATAGGCAGTGGTAGCCCAGCGGTAACGCGTTGCTTGTATAACCGAGTGCTGCGGGTTCAAATCCGGGTCTCGCACCTCTGATATTTTCATGTACGAATCATTTCTATCATGATTACCACTTGTCTTACGTTGAAGGAAAACATCGTGAGGGAACCTAGCAAGTTTTCGAAAGACATGTGAAGTCCACCAACACGCACTGGGCCAGCGCGGTGGACTATGGCCTGATCTCCCCTCGTACTGAGGGAGGCCCACCCCCAGCAGTGGGACGTTAAAAAAAGGCTGATGATGATGATGATGTATTAAAATAAACATCTTCTTTTGGCTGTGGTCTGCTGCGGCAGACCTGCCGGGTCGTCGGGCGTCGTAGTTGGATGTGCAAGCGATCTATAGCGATTCTACAGGTTGTATGCGTCAATGCATTTCTCAAGGATAAAAAAGGGTACTGGAAAACTTATTTCTCTTATCGGTACCTACATATAGTGATTTTACGAGTAATATATGAATGCTTTGTAGGTTTTCTTTCTTGTGAATTATAAAGAAATCGTACGATAACAATTATATATTCACTATAAATACAAACAATTGAAAAAAAAAACATGAATTCAATGCATCTATATGTATCATAACCTTTTCATGACTTGATGTGCAAATGAACTGGTGCTTGATAAAATATACATATTGTTCAGTATAAAAAATTTTACATATAATAAAATTGTAAGTCGAACATGTAAATTTAATACTTTTTGAAAAATATAATTGAAATACAGAGACCGAATGTTTTATTTTTAGAATTTTTGTCTATTTGTCTGTAAAGGCATCACGAGATAACCACTGAACTGATTTTGATTAAAATTGGTATTGTAGCTGGTTACCCGCCTCAACATAATATTATAGAATACTTTTTTACGACGACGACTGACGACGACGAACTCGAGCGGAGCAAGCGTGTAATGACTAATTTTAAAATTCTAATAGTTCGGGCAAAACCAACAATTTCGACGTCATCAAAAACTATTATGTTGATTTATGAATCCTTTATTTCTACTTGCGCCTATTCATTCCTATAAATATTTATCATCTCCAGCCCTTTTTTTGGTCCCCTTTTTGGGGGCACGTTTACTCTCGAGTTTTGAGTTTTACTCATTATTTTCAAATTCTTTCAATTTTTCAGTTTTTGTAGCTACATATTATTGATATTTTCGATATTCACTTTGGGGACACGCGTGCCCCCGCGTGCTCCCACAAAAAAGCCCTGTCTATATCTATACTACTATAATAAAGACACACTGGAAAAGACATAGGGTAGTTTATATCCCGAAAAGAGATGATCCCTTAAGTGGTTGTTAAGAAGGGTGACAGTTTGTATGTCGGGGAATCAATCATTTCTCAAGTTAAAAGATACTAAATATACATAATTCTATAGTTTCTATTCCATACTAACAGTAAAAGCGCACCGTGGGATGAACCTGGACAAAGCAAGTGCGAGTCGCTAGCAATTAATAAAGGTAAAGCGTAAAAATGGGGAACTAGACTAGTGATTGATATAAAAGATATATGAATCTTGAAATATTACTTGAAATATGTTATCTTCATCAATGTAAAATACCTATGCTTTATAAGCTTCAATATTTTTCATGGAAACTTGTGTTTTGTTACCTGGTATATTTTTTAAGTAATATATACATATGAATATAAACAAATGAATTTCCAATTTTAATTAAACATGAACGCGATAATAATCACAACAAAGGCGATTGCCGATTAATTTGATTACGATCTCATTCTATATGGAGGTTCTATAAGGACGTTGACTTATAAAGGTTTTGGTTAATAAACTCTGAACGCTGATCCCACCATTTTACCTCAGACCTCACACTATGAATCATTAGCGGTATTTTGTCGGTCATTAACTTGCAAGTAAAAACGCGCATCATTAATCAGAATCAGATTTATCTGATGTAAGGCGACCCTGCGACTCCCTATTAAGACGGAGGAGGTTTCGTAGGGTCTCAGTTACTGGTTTTGCTGGTGAATCCCACACAACCATCTGTATTTTCACGTGCAAACCATTTCTAACGTGATTACCTGAAGGAAAACATCGTGAGGAAACCTGCATGTCTGAGAGAACCTAGCCAGTTTTCGAAAGACGTGTGAAGTCCGCCCGCATTTGTCCAGCGTGATGGACTATGGCTCCCCTCGTGTTGAAGGGCCCGTGTCCAGTTGTGGTCCAGGTATCGAAACCATGTGGTCCAGGTGTCACACAGGTATCGAAACAATTGTAGCAATCATGTATCTACTACGCCTACGCCCGCACTTCGCATCACTACGCATTTGCGGTTTAAGTGACTAAACAATATTAAAAACAAATAATAACAAGTCGTTTGTTAATTAATAACAGATTAAAAGAAAAACGAAAGCGTCACTATTGTTAAATTAATAAAACAATTAATATCGATAAGAGACAGTCAAATATCGATTAGAGTGTAAAACTTTCTAGTACATGTGTGGTCAATAGCTATTAGATTATATTATTAAATGTAAATTTTCCTCCATTAATTATCCTTATCGTAGACGACACGTTGGTTCAGTTCATAGTAACCCTATTGCTGTGCTAGCGGTCGCGGGTTCGAGATCCGCTAAGACAATTAATTTGTGTGGTGAACACGAATGTTTGTACTCAGTCATGAGTGTTAATATTAATAATATGTACATGTATTTAAAATTATATATGTGTAGTGTGTAACTATCTGGTTGCCATAACACTAGGTTCAGAGCTAACCATGGAACTAGATGGTGCTGTGTATTAATGTCCCAATATTAGATTAGATATCTTGTGTATTCATATATTACAACTTTCCATATATTTCTTATTAATTGTCTATAGGAAAAAAAACGTAGGTTGCTACCCGGATCCTTACGTATTTGCATACATCAGAAATTTATCACAAGTCATAAAAGAATTTTATATGGAATAATGGAATAATTTAAATTGAATAATATTGAATAATTTAAATGTTTTAATTAACTTAGCTATAAATTCAATTCTAAGCGCTTGTTAAGAATTCTTTGTAGTAAATCATCTATAACTGTTATTAAAATTATATCGTACGAGTGTTAATACGTGATTAAGATATCGTGTCCTGAGAACCAGCTCTGTATGCTTTTAGAATATGGTAATTAATTAGTCTTTACCGTACTAAGTATAGTAGTAATTAAAAAAAAATATGCATGTATATTTGCAAAGAATAGCTTAAAAATCTGCTAAAACTATTAACTTAGATGAAATATAGAGATAGTTTGAGACGCTGGGAAGGACTTAGTTTTTTTCTAAAAATCATGCCTTAAGTGAGACGAGGGATGATTCTTTATATGGGGAATCAATAATTTCTCAAGTAAATGATGTAAAACTAACACCTATAGTATTTGTACTAACATAGTTAAAGCAAATCTACGGACGCGCCCGAGCGAGGCGAGGATGAGTCTAGCTAGAGCTGAAAGTTAGTGTATATTTTTTGTCGTTTACGGTGTTATGGATTAATTACAATGTTATTTACTAACAATTTGCGTTTCGTGAATCAATCACAGGTGGTCTAAACTATAAAGCAATTACAATAAAATTCAATGCGCGAGACGATCAATAAATCTAATAATAATTTCAACGTTTCTGAATATAGACCTCTCGTGACCATTTAGTTCGGAATAGATGAGTAAGACGTCGCATTTAATAGATTTGGACTTAACAAAAATAGCCACGCAGACCACCCGGCGAGCCAGCGTTTACAGAGGATTACTATTATTATAATTTTATACACATTATAAAACAAAGTGATCCGCCGCGTGTGTCTGTGTGTCTGTGTTCGTGGGTGAGTGGCGGGTGCGTACTTGCGGCTCATGTGGTCGGCGAGCGCGGCGTAGAGGCGGTGGCGCCGCAGCCGCGCCAGCAGCGCGTGCAGCAGGTGGCGCAGCTGCAGCAGCAGCACCACGCACGCCATCGACACCACGGCGTTGCTGTGCACCACCATGTGCGCCACGTGGCACGTCTCCGTCACCAGCGCCGCCGCCTGCCACACACGACACGTCAAGAGTTACATTCATAATAAACTTGGACGTAACCTGAACTAAGCTGACGTAACTACTAAGGTAATTTCTCTTTATAATAATCCTAGAGCTTCTACTATTTGAGCAGTTACGTAATTTTGGAAAGTTTACGTATTGATCGAAAGTAAAGTGCTAAGACTCAAAGTTACATCATACATTTCTCTGTATACTATTAGGTAGGATATGAACGTACTGAATTACTTTAAAAAAAATCGCGCAACAAAAAGACCGAAATTTAGGGAAGACGAACACACTTCGAAAAATTCTCAAATTGACTACAATTAAGTATAAATGCGTATAATATATTAATATTCCTTCACGCTGAATCCTCTAGAAATTTTACGATATCAGTACAAAGACTATGACAGACTACAGCTTGGCATCACAGGTTATATACTCACATCAAACACTAAATGCGTGTAGTATGCGGCGGGGCCGGCCGCGTCCGCCTCGCGCGCGCGCAGCCCGAAGCGCGCCAGCACGTGCAGCGCCGAGATGCCCACCAGCAGGCACTGCACACATATTCATCACATAACTTCGCTGCATTATATCTATTAAGTCATCCGCCGAGCTAAATAACTTGTATACAGAATTACATACCGTTTTCACCAATAGAAATACGCTACCTTCGTTGAGTATGATAACATTTGCGAATTAAGCGGAAAAAAACGTCATAACTTCCGTAATATAACTAGTTTGTTCATAAACATGATCATTTGTTTAATATTTTAAATAAAGCAATGAAAAATCCAAAGCGCCATACCTCAGCCGCCATAAAGGCGAAGGTGTCCTTGCCCGCGGGCAGGCCCCAGGCAACGGCCGTCGCTAGCAGCGCCGCGGCGGCGCTCAGGATGCCCACCAGCAGGCACAGCAGCCGCGTGTGCGCCCAGCGCTCCGCGCTCGGGGAAGACGACAACTGTGGATAAAGACATAGGCTCTCTTATTCTCATCTTCTTCGAAAGAGGACTTCTCTAGTCCTCCATAACGTTTTCCTACGTTTTTTTGTCTTCTAAACCAACAATAGTAACACAACTAAATGCAATCCTTACTAAGGTGGGCTTGAAAAAGAGAAAATCCTTTTTTTGAATCCTTTCTAAAAATTATAAAAAAAATAGGCTTATTTTTTTTTATTGCTGTCTAACAATACAATACATGGGTATTACACTTGTTACTGACGATCGGTTTTTCCAACAACAGCTTGTCCTTCGACTTAGGCCTTCTTAAACCAGAGGTTCCCATACTTTTTTTTCTCATAGACCACTTTAAACATTTTGCTGGATCTGGTGGACCCCCTGCAGCTATTACATCTACTAACGTACTTCCAAAACCCGAAAAAAGTATATGTCTATGTAAATCTGTGTTGTGGCTATTTTTCAATCAACTATGAGTTAAAAGTTTTCGAAAAAAAGGTGAGAATTTATATTGCTTTGATTATGCTGTGAGTATTGTCATTTAAGCTAAGTTTCAAGGCCAGTCTAAAAAGCGTCTTCATCCAACAGTTGGATTCCTACTTTACTTTTTTGTATTCTAAGATTGACTCACAGTACAAGAAACCAATAAGCTTCCACTTCGGAGTGGTAAAAACTAAAAATAAATATATTCTTGTTTTGTAGCTATTTATTATATTATTTAGTTATAACAGTCTTAGTAGAATTAAAATTTAACATCAAAACTAATAATGATTATTATTTTAAAAACAGTCGCAATATAATCAAAATTTACCAAAATTATACCATTGTAATCTGAGATAAAAGTTATAATTTTAATGGGAGGGATGTACTTGGTGAATTGACAGCAAATTATCAATATTTGGCTTGAGTTTAGTTAAGTATAACCGTAAATCTCCTCGCTCTGTAATATTTTATCTGCTCCGTTTTTTTGTCAACAAGTTTGTTACGGCACTAAAACTGCGTTCGACAAGATATGACGAAGGAAACGCTATGAGAAATTTTTGCACAATTCCCCACAGTCCTGGATATTTTTCAGGTATTTGTGCCTGCAACCAAAATGATTGATACCCTCTTTTGAATGCTACTTTGAGCTCCTCATTAGTGCTAAGCTCGAGTAGCTCTTCTTGCAGTACCACATTTTCCACTTCAGTTTCATCATATGGATTTATTATCCATGGTGGTATATCCATCGACAGAATGTCTTCAAATCTGATTTTAAAATCATCATACAGGGCAATCAAATGTTGAACATACGTCTGAATATCTTCGTCGAGGCATCCTACCTGCGATAAATTTGGAAACTGGGAAAATTCACGTCGACCAATATTGTGCTTCATAAGTTTCAGTTTACCAAGAAAAGCTGAAATTTCACTCTTTGTTTTTATCAAATTGAGGCTGTCCCCTTGTAACTGTAGGTTGAGGTCATTGAATTTTTTGAACAAATCTGTCAAATACGCAATGTCTGCTTTGAAATTCATGAGGTTTTCTTTTAAAACAGGATTTTTAGTGTTCAGAAACTCTAAAACAGAGTCGAAAAGCAAATAGAATCTTGATAGATATGCACCTTTCGACAACCAGCGTACTTCGGTATGTAGCAGCAATCGTTGGAAGTCCTCATCATTTTCTTCGCACAATTGTGCAAATAAGCGCGTATTTAATGCATTGCTTCTTATTTTGTTAACTGCATTAATCACAAATTGAAGCGCTTGGTGCAATCTATCACTCAATTTTTTCACTACTAGATGTTGTCGGTGGATGACACAGTGAATTGCAATTACCTCTGGTATAATCCTTTTAAGATGACTTATAAACCCACGATATCGCCCGACCATGGCAGGAGCTCCATCTGTTGCCACCGAAATAATGTTTGTGAATTTTGTTGATTTTTCCGTAAAAAAATCATTCAGAACATTAAAAATTGATTCACCTTTAGTGTCAGTCTTCAAAGTTTTCGCGAATAGTAACTCTTCAAACATTTGTTCGCCTTTGATAAATCGAACATATGCCAATAATAATGCTTCATTGCCAGGTAAAGTTGACTCGTCCAGTTGAATAGAAAAATGAGTTGTTTGCAGATAATTACACAAGAAACTTTCAACATCAGAGCTCATTTCATCAATACGTCTTTGTACAGTGTTGTTACTAAAAGGAATTCTTTTAAGTATGTCAAATGAAGATTTGTGCAGGACAATTTTTAAGACCTCTTCAACAGCAGGCAAAATTAACTCCTCTCCAATGGTATGCGGTTTCCCAGATTTTGCTATAAGTAATGAGATATTGTAAGATGCCCGCAAGCCATCGTCGTTGCTTTCAGACGTTGAAGCGAACATACTATGTACGGTGGGTCTCTTTTCATACTTTTCTTTCAATGTTTGGAAATATTTCAAATCCTTACCTATTTTGTCAGGATGACACCTTCTTAGATGATCTTCCATCTTCGATGGTTTCATAGAGTCATTGCTCAAGACTTTGTTGCATAAAAGACACATGGGCAATCGCTTGTCTGTATTTGATGGAAGAAAACCAAATTTCAAATATTCAACACTGTACTGTCGACACTTCTTCTTAGATTCAGCCATGTTTCGTATCAATTTAAGAGAATAATATATTTAAAGAATTGTAATGAAATTAAAGTGAGCTAGCTGGAATAGAAGTTTAATATTCCTGAACTTTCTGTTCTTTTTCGAAATAAATATAGGTATTTAATTTAATTTTATACTTTTACTTTGTATATATTTTATACGTGTACTTGGTCACTTACTAAACGCAACATACTTATTCATTACAAAACACAATCAAAACTAAGTATTTATTTACGCACTTATAAAGATAAAAAATTAGGACTATCCATACAAAACGCACGCATCACTTAAAAATACTTAAAATCAGATAGTTGAAGAAAGTAAAAAAAATACTGTTATAATTTTCCTTGATCTATGAAATCTTTATTCTTGGAATGGTTCAGAACCTACTGTTTGTGGGTTTGTTTTTCCCGCAGATACAAGTTGCTAACAAATAGATAGGCAGGTCTTACTTTTCCAACACTGGCAAACAATAATATCAATTCACTTTAATTTTCAAAAGTCTGAAAACTACTTCCGTCACTGGTGAACACTTATATAGGTACACTTTCTTTTTGGAAATTCCGGAAACAACTGAGTAATGTTTATCATTCGCATTCGTATTTATATTAGAGAAAAATCCAAAAAGTTCATGCAAGTTCAGACGCGACTTTAACTAGGCGGGCGGGCGGCGCGGCATCGGCGAGTCTTGACACGCTCTTTCTGAATATGGAATATGCAAGTTCTTACAAAAACAATTGCTGAGCTTCTTATAATATTGTCTTCCTATATTCATAGGAGAAGTCAAGCTTCTTATAATATTGTCTACCTAATCCTAGTGGTCTAGGTGGA
Organism: Boloria euphrosyne; assembly: GCA_951802675.2. NCBI lineage: Eukaryota > Metazoa > Arthropoda > Insecta > Lepidoptera > Nymphalidae > Boloria > Boloria euphrosyne. The sequence goes on from OX637887.1 coordinate 12,391,015, forward strand.
CCCCTGGGGGTCCACCTGGACCACTTTGGGAATCTATACCTTAGACCAAAGACTTCCATCTATCTCTGATAATTTTAAAATGATATCTCTATATATCATCTAAAAAGTAATACAAGATTTTAACTGCTTACACAAAAAAAAAACAAAAACAAAAATTATAGATATTATATATATTTTAAAAAAGGAACGCACAAAAACTTGTGTACATCTTTACATTAAACATGAAATGTTAAAACGCTGATAAGCGAATAACTTGAAATGCCGATTTAGTTACTTTTTTACTCCGAGTGAAGTTTCTTTTTTTTATAAACAAATTATTATTTCTTATGACATCAAGGATAAAATATAAATTTATTATAATTGTGGCAACGTTTTTCGATCAGTTAGTGTTCGAAATATAATTATATTTGAAAATACTAACTCGTAATTATTTATGTGAATAATTATGAACATACGAATATACGAATTTTTTACTGAAACCACGAATAACCACTTTAAAGCATAACTAATATTTTTTATTATCAATTATTACTTAGTTGGAGTCGGTGCCAGCCAGGACAGACCGATTTATCTTGCCTTTGCAATGAAAGAACGAACGGTATTGTGATTAAATTTACAAATTGATAGATTTATCGAATTATGTTTTACTTTTTAGTTTAGGTTTGTATAGTTCTGAAGACGGTTTTGATTTTTTTGTTAAAACTATTTTTTTTTGCGGAAAATAGATACGTATTTTGTTTATTTAAATAAATTATAGGTATTAGGTAGGCCAACTAAACCACAGCTCTAATGAGTCAGCGAGGATACGGAATAAACGTTAGTAAACAAATAACAATCGAGATTGTCCACGTCCATTTTTCCACTTGATTCCCAGACGTTAATGATTATAAAAACTTATCTTTTATTATCAGGTAAGCCTAATAACATGAAAGAATACAATCGGTCAATAAGTGCGTATAATATTAAAAAAAAAATACTATACTTTTAACTCATAACCATTGAGGAGTTATACCTTCTATCATCAGCTCATTGACATGACACCGACGTTCGGTAGGTGATTCAAATATCCGGCCGAGTATCGTTAAATTCCTCCTAAGAATTGAAGAGTTCCGTTACTTTTTCATGGATCCCATAATCAGAACCTAACCAAACTCTCATCAAAGTACCCTTGAAGTACAACCTTTCCAATAAAAAAAAGAATCATCGATATCGGTTGGCGTGATATTGAGTTAGTTACCATTTGTCGCGCACATACCTAATGCAAATTTAAAACTTATGTGGTTTTCTCATGGATGTCACTGAACGTCGGAACTAAACAAAATTAAAATAGGACCTCACGAAAAGCACCAGCTTTCAAATAAAAAAAGAATCATCAAAATCCGTTCACCCAGTCAAAAGTTCTAAGCTAACAAACATAAAATAGACGGATTGAGAAACTCCTCCTTTTTGGAAGTCGGTTGAATAATAAGTTGTTTAATGAATTTAATTAATTCTAACTACCTACCTAATGAATAAATAACTCAGAATTATAATTAAACTCAAATAGAGTTGCGAGTGACAGAATATCACAGTCATGAAATGAGAAGAGAGAAAGAAGAAATACCGTGACATCACTGCCACTGGGTCGATCGATATTTGAAAGTATACAATAAAAACAATAAAAAAAAGTTGTACATATTCATCGGGGCTAAGACCAGATTGTGATTCTTAATATTATTGTAATGAAGTAGTAAATAATCAGTTGAACGACCCGAATGTTCGACAATTGTGCTAAAATGTAAATGAGGGCCGTTAGCTCTCCAAGAGACCTCGCATGATGCCGACTTTTGTCTCTATCAGTGGAAAGTTTAGTCAGTGTCATTATCTGCATAGTATATCAAGATTACAAGTAGGTACGCTTTTTACAATTTAGTAAGTTCTGGCCGGCGGCCACAGACTACAATGTAATATGGTTTGACCAAACTATGCTTTTGTATCTTGGCCAAGACCGATACCAAGATCGAAAAAGAAATAAATTTTCGGCCGAGGCCGAGGCATGACGCATTTAGTATTTTAAAAAGATTCAAGAATAATACAACATGAATGATATTTTCAAGCCAAAATTATTTCATTACTTTGATTCGATTATTGATTATATATACGTTTCAAGAACAAATGAAACACGCAAGGTATTCATTTCCACGACCAGTCGGCGCTTGTTCACAATCAGCAATCGGAAACAAAAATGCAAGTTACGAGAGTTTAATTCTTCCACGAATGGATAAATGGAGTGATAGGGTCTAAATCAAATTCAACTAACTAATTTTCCGTCTAACACAAAGTCTCGGCCGGCTAGATAGTCTCAGCGTTTACAGGCCGAAATCTCGGCCTGATTTTTAATTGAAAATGACCGGAACAAAGACCTTACTTTCAAATCAATCTCCAAGAGAATAACATGACCGACTGTGTTGTATAATCTTTCACTGTAATAGTTCTTGTTATAACATTATTTTTAACAAAAAAACAAAAACCGACTTCCAAACTTAATAAATCTAAACTAAAAAGTAGAAAATAATACTTTTAAGGACTTTGTTAATTTTGGAGTCGGTGCCAGCCAGGTATTTTGATTATGTTTACAAATTGATAGATTAATCAAATATGTATCTATTTAGGGTTAATTTGCTTTGGCTGGCACCGACTCCAAAATTAACAAAGTCCTTAAAAGTATTATTTTCTACTTTTTAGTTTAGATTTATTAAGTTTGGAAGTCGGTTTTTGTTTTTTTGTTAAAAATAATTTATTTTAAAATTTTTAGCGGAAAGTAGATACGTATTGTGTTAATGACTATAAAAATTTACCTTCTATTATGAGGTAAACCTAATAGCCTGAAAGTATACAACCATCGGTCCATAATTGCGTATTATATTAAAAGAATTTTCTTTAAACTGCTAACCGTTGAGGAGTTGTACCTTCCATCATCAGTTACGGTACGTGACTCAAATATCCATATAGCCTATAAAAGATTCCGAGCATCGTTAATTTGCTTCTAAAAATTGAAGAGTTCCGATACTTTGTCATGGATCCCATCATCAGAACCTTACCAAACTCTCATCAAACTATCCTTGAAGTATATCCTTTCCATTAAAAAAAGAATCATCGAAATCGGTTGGTGTGATATTGAGTTATTCGTCCATTTGTCGCGCAAATACTTAATGCAAATTTAAGACTTTTATGGTTTTCTCATGGATGCCATTACCAGAACTGGAAAATATTAAAATGGGACCACATGGGAAGCACTACCTTTCAAATAAAAAAAGAATCATCAAAATCGGTTCACCCAGTTCAAAGTTATGAGCTAACAAACATAAAAAAAAAAAAAAAAAAAAAATATACAGACGAATTGATAACCTCCTCCTTTTGGAAGTCGGTTGAAAAAACAAAAACCGACTTCAAAACTAAACAAATCTAAACTAAAAAGTAGAAAATAATACTTTTAAGAACTTCGTTAATTTTGAAGTCGGTGCCAGCCAAGACGGATAGACTTATCTTGCCTTTGCAAGGAACTTTCGAACGGTATTTTGATTATGTTTACAAATATTATAGATATAGATTAATCGAATATGTGTCTATTTAAGGTTATTTTGCTTTGGCTGGCACCGACTTCCAAATTAACGAAGTTCTTAAAAGAATTATTTTCTACTTTTTAGTTTAGATTTGTTTAGTTTTGAAGTCGGTTTTTGTTTTTTGTTAAAAATAATTTATTTTCAAATTTTTAACGGAAAGTAGTTACTTCTTTTGTTTATGTACAAAAAAGAATTTTCCAAATCGGTCCAGCCATCTTCAAGTAATGGGGAACATACATAAAAAAAAGTCCCCAACGAATTGAGAACCTCCTCCTTTTTTTAGAGTCGGTTAATAAGAGCCTGAAAGAATTTAACTATCGGTCTATAGTTACGTATAATATTGAAAGAATTTTCTTTTAACTCCTAACCGTTGAGGAGTTGTACCTTCCATCATTAGCTCAACCACAGGAGATGATGATTATCAGACGCAAATACTTGAACAGCTTTAGAAAATATATGAAAAACGTAATAAGTGCCTATAAAATTTGAGAGTTGTCTTCGATTTCCCTGGGATCCCATCATCAGATCGTGACTTGGTGACTATGGGACCAACTAGAAACTATACCCTTTCAAACAAAAAAAGAATTTTCCAAATCGGTCCAGCCATCGACGAGTAATCGGGGAACATACATAGAAAAAAAAAAAGTCCCCGACGAATTGAGAACCTCCTCCTTTTTTTGAAGTCGGTTAAAAATACGATTTCTGGAAAATATCGTACACATTTTCAATTGTGTTATTAGTTAGTTGGCCGACAGAAAGCCTGTAGTCTGAAGAGCGCCTAGCGTTATTAAAATGCTAAGTATCCGTATTTGACACTATCGATTTATACTTGCAAAAAGCGACGTAAATCATATGCGTCCTTGTTTTGTTTTAAATTAAACAATTTAACCTTCCGTTAATTGCGGATCAAAGGCGAGTAGAAGCAAATAAATGTGAATCATGAATTCATTATATTTCCTATCTTTAAAAATTTGATAATCGTTTGCTAGAACTTTAAATAAATACACTTTGTTATGTTTCCTGGACCGTTTATCAAAATACTTTGGTGTAATCACTTGGCATGAGTATGATTCACCATCACTAGGTACGGTAGTACCTAACTAGTAGGTAACCTCTTATCATATGACTTTATTTTATAATTTATTAATTTGTTTATGCTTATATTCCAACATACGATTAGCGATAAGAATTCTAATTCTAAAAAGACCATGTTATAGGAGATAAACATATTTCGCGTAGGTATATTGCGCCTAATTAATGTAAATTTCCGTATACAAACAAGTAAGTATTTTTCATGTCTTAGTGACTGGGTCACACGGGTACGTTGCATTAATGAGTATTAATGCCGCTTTCATTAACGCAAACATCCACTTTCTATTATTTAAAATAAACATTACAGTATAGCATAAATCACACAAGCTAAGTGCTAACCGTAATAAACTAGTAACCGTATTTAAATGAAAAAAAAAACCTGTGTCAAGATAAGTTTTATTTTGCTTTTGAGATATAAGTAAGCTCTTTAATACATATAAGGCTTAAATGGTCACTGACAGTGTTATTATGTTGTGTAACGGAATATTTACCATGTTTAGCACTTACTTGTGAGATATCCCGATATTTCGGCACTGAGTTTACCCTTGATAATGGCGCTTTTAAAAGGGCAGTTCGGTCAATGTCGTCGGTGTGGAAAATATCTTAATTATTAAATACACAACCTTGTCGGTCCAAAACAGTTATTATTTTACAAAAAACTATGAGTCACCAAAATACTTAAAAATTGGGACAAACTAATAAACCCCTAGATTTAGTCTTCAAAAGGTTTCCGTACAATAGAATGTTGCGTGATTATTAAAATCTACAACTAAAAATAATATACTACGAGTATTAAAAGGCTGTGTTAGCTCAGTGGACACGCGTTCGTTTGGGAATCGGGTTTAAATCCCAGGTACTTTCCTCTTATATTTTCATGCGCGAATAATTTATAACATGTTCAGGTGTCTTACGCTGACGGCTGAAGGGACACATCGTAAGGAAACCTGCCTGTCTCAGAGTATCTGACGAGTTTTCAAAAGGCATTTAAAATCCACCCCTCGTCTTGAAGGGCGCGTACTCAAACTAAAAAAGTTAAGCGAGCTAAATACACATTGTACCTACTGCAGATGTTATTACTATGTAGAATTACTTATTGATGAAGCGAATATATAATAATAATAATTCCACACATATAAAAAAACAGCAACTTGTTGTCGAGGCCCTCGCCGGAACGTTACGGACGATTTACATCGACTCAGTGGCAGATCCTTCATGGACTTTATTTAATACTGACATTTTAATGTAAAACTACTAAAGTTAAAAACTTGATAAATAAAGCATATTATTTAGATTATTGTTACATATATTTTTACACATTATACTGGTAAACATATATATAACTATTTTTATAAGTCTTGAATTAATTTAATGAACAGGTTTTTCTTTATTTTTGCACAAAATATGCGAGATATGATTTTAAGTTTTTCACTCAAGAGCCTTTTTGCCTGATTTTGAGGAAAGATGTGGACATTTATATCAACTTGAATCTTTAAGGAAAAATAGATAAATACATATGATAACACGAAGTCTATCCATCCACACAGACAAGGATACGCTAACTATACCAGCTCATGTATATGTATATTTATAATAAGTGTGTATTTAATATTACACACATAATATGTAGTGTATCAACTATTGTCTTCCATGACGCAAGCCTCATAGCCTACCATGGAACTAGATGGTGTTGTGTGTTAATGTCCCAACATGGCGTTTTAAATATATATTAATTGTGGGTAGCCACTGTCTGTAATAACTAAATAAACTTCTGACACCTCTAAAATGTGTATCTCCGTGACCATGACTGATGTTAAGAACTCGTCTTGAAGTCGTCCCAATCGCAAGTAAGACAAGAAGTAGGTGGCAGACGCAGGACGTTGTTTAATATAACGTAATAACTACTATCTACAAGTCTACCAGTTCGTAGAAACTAGTTTTTAAAATATAATGGATTCACTAAGGATATAGTGACTTCGTTATAATTTATAAAATAGCTGTGTTATTCTGTTCTCCGAGCAAAACCAGGTCACGTCACAAAAAAATTAGAGGTCAAATAATAGCATAATTTGAATTTGCTTAAAATATCAATGTCATTTTCCGCCGCAGGAAACATAAATCAATACATTTTTAATGTCATACTTCCTCATAAAATTAATACTTCGCTGAGATAATCGCTCGAAATTCTCATGCTAAGTTTAGTTTTTAAAATCAAAGTGTAGATCCTTCTTCCTCGTACCAACAAAGGAGTATGTGCTACTTTAGTTTATTTCATAGGGTGGCACCTGGCCGGTGCAAGTGGAGTGGCTTAAGCTAGAGCCTAGAATCCTATTGCTTTGTATAAAAATGAGTATCTTAACGGAGCATAGATAAAGATTATGTCATCTGTACTTAAAATAAAATAAATAATTTGAGCACTACCACAGAAAAGGCAGTCTTTAAACATATTTTGTTTACAATAGAGCGGTTCAAGTGGTATTTGCATCCAAAATCACCACGATAATTATATCGTACAACGCGAATGAAGTCAAGGACAACCACTAGCAAACCAATCAGTGTAATATAAATAATGGATATTAGAACTCGAGAGTCTATCGTACTTGTCCAACCTCTGCGACCAGCGACCTGTCAACACGATATCTCACGCGCCTTGCCCACATCACCTTAAGACATTGAAGTATCATGTCAATTCATTCTAACCACAAAATATATTTAATATAAAAAATATTTTGTGTTCTTGACCACGGCTTATATAAATAACCGTATCCGAAGTAATCATTTCTTGCAAATTATTTATTCATTTATTCATATTTTTAATTTTGTTCCGGCTAACGGCTGAAACCAATTTTGACGGAATTTTCATTCGCAGATAGCGAGTAGGAGTAACTTAGGCTCCTTTTATTTTAGAAATTTTATTTACTTTAACTAGCGGAACCCGCGGTTTCGCTCGCACTAAATCTACGTTTGCATGTAAAATGTTATCGAGATATAGCATCATTTATAGATTTAAAAATCACACAAAGAACTATGAATAGATAATTAGCAAGAAATGATTACTTCGGATGCGATGTGAGTACATCAGATTTGGTACAATATATAAAAAGAAGCGACGTCGTCCGCGCGAAGTAAAGAGAAACATCAACGCAAATCATTTGAATATAAATAATAAGTAGGTATTTATATAAATCTCTACCTATAAGTTGCTGTTGTAACTCACTACTATTTCCAGGTTATAAAGAGTTGAACCAATGTTCGTTGTTAACGTATAAAGATCACACATTCCGTGTACTTTCTTGACACGTTACATAAAAATCTGTTGGTGAAAAATATAGATTTTAGCAATAGTGTTAATTTATACCTATTATAATTGCGCAAGCTCTGCTTCTGAAAGAGCTCCTATCTCTAAATCTTTGTATTGAGGTTTCTTCTTTCTTGTGTACGTGACAAATAATATACGGGTACATGCATATAAAACAAACGAATATCCGCACTTCCTACCACTTTGCCTTGTTTATATTAAGTATTCATAACAAATGCATATGCACGTAACGCACTACATATTTTATAAATAACGTGACGTACAACTAAAAAAACATAAAAAATGTTTCGTTGATAAAAAAATCTAAATTTAAATAATAATATAACTCTGCTTAAATAAAAAAGTTTAAAGTTAACTTATTCTTTGAATTACTAAAATCGTTCGCAAGTGTTGCACAAGTTCACGCATAGGCAAACTTTTCATGGGAAGTCAAAAAAGGATATAATATTTTTTTAACGGTTTTTAACTCGACGCAAAATTGTCAATGGTTCACACCTATTTTCCTTTTAGCTTTATAGTATTACTTTACAAACTTTGAATGTCTTACTTATTTATCCCTTATCAAAAGCCTAAATAATAAGTTTCAAGATTCTAGCTTTAAAAATAACGTAATTTCCATACAAACTTTCATCCCTTATTTTAACTCTTTACAGTCCTTTTTTCGCCTTTAAAAGTAGCCTATGTCCTTTCTCAGGCTCTAGACTATCTGTGTACCAAATTATTAATTAACATCGGTCCAGTAGTTTTTGAGTTTATTCGTTACATACAAAAATACAAATCTTTCCTCTTTATAATATTAGTATAGAAGTATAGATTATTCTCCTACTAGCTACTACAATATTTGACATACGGACAAACATTTTTAATTCGGTGGCTTTGACTGCGGAACCCTTATTTAAAATTACCAATAACCACTATAATGAGTCAGGTAAATAGTAAAAACTAAAAGCCCACAAGTAACAATGGTCTCTAATAGCGCCACGTCGTTACATATGTATACGTATGATTCATATTATATTTTCCACTACATATTGAAATACAATTGTTTAATTGTGAAACAATTTAAACCAACTTATGACAGTGAATGTGTCACTGTTAGAGAACCCTTTTTGGTTGAAAATAATGAAAAGTTGAAAAATAATAATATTCTGTATTCGAATATCAAATATGAGGTGTTTAATTGTATGTATTATTTACCGTGTTTAATAAATGGAAGTTTGTAGCATCTAGTCAATGTTTTTTTTTATATATATAAATATAAAATAAAATATAATAAGTAGGTACTTGCGACTCACGAGAGAGGGATCTCGGGTTCGGTACTTCGTACCTACGAGTACGTATTAACGGTCAGTATAGACTATGGTATAGATTTCTCGGAGATGAGATTCTATGTTGACCCAAATAATCAGCTATCATTATACCAAATTTTATCCAAATATGTCGAGTGGTTTTCTCGTGATGCGTTCACAGACAGACAGACAGAATAACCATACATTCAGAATCTGTATTATAATAATAATCATTAAGTATTATTCCAATTAGATTTTCAAACAAATAATATATGTACACATTCGACTAAGTTACAACTTTATTAAAGATGCATTTATTATATTACATTGTAACCTTATTTTTATTTCTTAACGCAATGTAGTGTAATGTTAATTTAGTATTGTTTTAAAAATGTACTCCGAAGCTCTTGAAAATTTATAATTTTTTCATCAGAAGTTTTCCAGTTGGTAAATAATCTGTGTACACTGTACATATTGAATATTTTTTGGAAATTCTTTTTGAAATAGTAATAATTATCGAAACAGATTACGAATCTATAGTTTTTAGTATATTCACCTTACATCAATATAAGAATAAAGTCTTCGAATGGACGGAATAAACGAACAAGCGCTTCTTCAAACATTCATTGTAATCCTTACGGCCGGGCCTGTCCGCACTGCGAAATTTCACCGCGCGGTTTTTTTTCCGCAATTCTGTAACACATGGAATCTTATAGAAGTATCCGCACTGCGAATAAGATTTCGCGCGATTTCTCTCAGTTCGATGCAGGTCCCAATATTCCGATCGCGGAAAATAAATCGCGTGAATAAAATTCGCGCGGTGAAATTTCGCAGTGCGGACAGGCCTTTAAAGTACCGTTTCACCGCATTTCTATTTATTAATATAATAATAATATGTTATGGAACATTGTTACACATAGCGCCATTTAGTTCCATGATAAGCTACGAGGCTTGTGTTACGGACACCAGAGAGTTGATACACTACACATATTTTACTTTTACACATAGATAATATAAATATAAACATCTATGACTGGAGTACAAACAAATGAATGTCCCCAGCGGGACTCGAACCCCCGGCCGATGGCGCAGCAAGTAGGTTCACTACAAACTGCGCCAAGCGTGTCGTCATTAATTTTTATAAACAGACTCTATAAATAATAATACATGATAGAGTATTTACAGATTAAAATAATTTACTGATCGTTATATTTAATGGTGACTTCCCTCTGCTGTAATTTATTACTGTATTGTGTTTTTATATAAAGTGACGACATTAGTGACCTCAATCGCGAATCTTATCAGTTGTATTGGCACTCACATTCAATGTTTTCAAACAGTTTGCGATGATAACGCGATGTAGTCGTCACGCAATCCCTATAATGTGTAATAAGTCTAATAACTAATAAGCGTCACATTGTGTTTGGGGGCATAAGATAAAGCTTTTTATATGTTAATGTGAAATTACCACGATAACTATATATATATATATATATATATATATATATATATATATATATATATATATATATATATATATATATATATATATATATATATATATATATATATATATATATATATATATATATAAATATTATTTATAAAACCAAATCAAAACTAAACATAGTATGATATAAAAGATGTAATATAGGTATACAACTTTTATATCAATAGTCTTATCTCTCAAAGTCGATATAAAAACAGGTACACCTTGATAACTTTGTTTGCAAAGTATTATCAAAAAAATATAATTAAATGTCGAGTAAGGTGAAGGACACTCACGTAGTCAAACCTGTCCTTGCAGAGTTGTCCGAGCAAGTGCAGGAAGCCGACCAGCGTGAACCAAGAGCACCACAGCAGCACCTCGTCCATGTACTGCACGTTGAGGACGCCGAACACGAAGATGAACTTGTAGAACACGTAGTTCCAGAACTTGTCCTTCACCCGCTGGGCTTCGGCCACCCGGAGCTTGCCGAAGACCAGCCTCTGGATGAAGAAGCCGAACAACGCCAGCGAACAATACGCCATATTGATAAGTGTCTGTAAACAAAGAAATATTTACGTTAGTTTTTTCGCAACCCTAGCATGGTAAATAGTAAATACTTATTATTTATCATGGTAATACATAAAGTTTTGTTTTATCTTGTATTGTAGATACGTAACGTAACATGAGGCTCTCTTATAAATGTGGATCATCGAAAATTACGACGTTTTACTCGACAATTTTTTTTAGATTTAGGTCTGCAAAATTTTGGGCGAAAATATAAAACAAGTTCACAACAAGCAAATTATAAAACCATTATGTAGGTATTTTTAATAACCATGTTTGCTCGTAGTGGTAAATAATGATATGTCTACAATCTACATAATAATATTATAAAACCAAGCCGCTTCCTGCCGTCTGTACACTTAAACTTAAGTCTTTTAACACTTAAAAACGTATGGGTACGAAAACCTAGGTGTAGGAATCCGAGTGGAGCGCGAGCGAGCAGCTGGTAAAGTCATTATTTATTTTACGGATTTCGAACATATTATAATGTTTATTGTTTATCGAAATATAATTGTTATAATATATCAGGTTTTGTTAAAAATTGTTTGTACAGTAAGGAAGGTGTACTCTGACTTCTGACAATAATAGACAATTTACATAGATAAGATGAGGAATTAGCAAAGTATAAAACTCTACCTAATCAATATAGCCACCATGCATGACAACAAATATGGAACATTGTGTTCGTCAGTCACTGCGCACTGTACGTGTCGCTGAGCACGTAAAAGAATATGTGCTGATTACTTGTTACACAGTGGCAATACTAAACTTTTTAAATATTTCCACACAAACTATTTACGCCATCAAGATTCTATCTAAAATTTAATAAAGAAGAAATAATTTAGATACAATATAGAATTTAAAAATTTTCCTAAATATATCGCTTTACACATTAAGTAGAATGAAACCGACCATCACGATTTGTTTTCATTCCTGATAATTAAAGCATTAGTAAAGTAATAAATAATGGCTTAGCTAATAAACGAATCGTAAACAAATATGGGTAACAAATTATCGTTAATTTTATGTAAACATGTACTCGCATACCTACGTAGGGACTAAGTAATCTAAATAATTTATACACTAATGAACGTACAGACTTCTAGACGCTAGTGAAATATAAATTCGAGGGCTGTAAATTTTTCTAATTTCATTAAAAAATACTCAACAGCACAATATGAAAGACAGACACACATTTTAACACTTTGGAAGTATCTCTCGCGCAAACTAGTCAGTTTAGAATAAAATTATATTAAAAACCTTTATTTTATATAAATATATTTGGGTTTGATGAAAAACATTTTTTTGAGTTTTAGTTCTAAGTATGGGGAACCCGTAAAATTTTTTTTTCTATTTTTATGTGAAAATCTTAATGCGGTTCACAGAATACAATATCTACTTAAGTACCTAGTTTCAACAGTATAGTTCTTATAGTTTCGGAAAAAAGTGACTGTGACATACGGACGGACAGACAGACCGACATGACGAATCTATAAGGGTTCCGTTTTTTGCTATTTGGTTACAGAACCTTAAAAATGAAGTAAAAAGATGTAAACAATACCTACGAATATGGAAATACGTATTTAGTCAATTCTAAATAGGTATATTAACAGGTAAATGCAGCTTCATGATTTTTTTTATTTTTTGGCCTGTAGGTATAGCTTTTTTGTTCGCAGTCAACTTTTCAGTAGGTACTATACTTCAGCCACTTTAGAGAAATAATGTTTGTAAACAAACCACAACAGCTGATTTTTAGGGTTCCCACTTCAGAATAAATCACGATTTCACACTTTCAATAGTTTTACCCTAAATATCTATCAGAGTTTTCATAATACCTAATTGTAAAGACACGTAAAAGATAATACATGATTAATAATGGGTTGTGATAGTGGATAATTATGCCATCCCTAAAGCTGTCTGCCTTTTTTGGAAGATATCGTAAACATTTTTACATTATATTTTTATAATGTCATTAAATGAAAAATACCACCAAGTACCCTACACTAACCGAATAGTTTACTGTTTTTTTATTTAGTCGTAGTATTTATCGATTCTTAAAAAAATATCCAATGTTATGTGGTGCTGCCAAATCAATTGATTTCGCGTAAAATTAGACTTTGAGTGAGGAGTGAGGGAAGCGTTGGACGGGATAAATGCTTTGCTAACGGTTGATGAAACTTGTCACAGATTTCATTATAATTTGTTAATAATAAAAATTATAATAAATGTAAAAAATTAACCTCCATTTTGTTTTATTTTATCTTCTTTAGCAGTTTTATAGGTTTAAAAACTTAATTATTTACTGACAATTATTATTAATTATCATTCTAAAGTATTAGCATTTACAACAATAAACATTAATAAAATAGTTTTTCACCCATGCTTTCAGATGGTTGCCTAGCAAAACTTTGTTATTAAACATTATTTCTCTAATGTGGCTCAAGTATAGGCACTATTTGTTGTCGGCGCTCGGGCTGTCAAGTCATACATTCTATCTATACATGGGTCATTCCACAAAAATCCGTACATTTTTGATGTTGTTTTGTCCTAAACCTTTTTAAGATGCTTTTGGATACTTGTGTAGTGTATATTATATGTAATTGATTAACTATCTCATATCTAAAAGGGCCAGTCATTTTACGTTTTATTTTAGGAGAAATTTAGAGTTTTTTAAATTTAGGCATCTAGGGACTGACAGCTCTGGTTAGGGACTGATAAACAATAATGATATTGTAATAAAATAAGTTGGCTATACTTTTGGCATCATATTTATTTGTAAAATATTTTGAATATAATCACATAAGAAAAAAAACATAGCTCGTAAACACTTCTTAACAAAAATAATAATCAAATAATGGAATTCTTCCAATGAAATTATTGTACAATCTTTAGCTATTTGCTAAGTGTGTCACTTCTTTGGTTATTGGGTATTTAGACAACCACCTTCAACAACTATATAGCTTATTTATTATCAAGATAACAATTAGTAATACTCTTCTTTTATAATAATCAGTAATTATAGGCACATAAAGTCAATTGAATAGGCAATTGTCAATGTTTTTGTTTGAAAAACTTTTGGTGTGATTTTTTTAATGATTCTAACAATTAGCGTTTCTGTTTTTTGTTTTTTTTTGCGAGTAATACACTCCTTTTTTCCAGCTGCAACGCGACTATTACTATGGTGTTCATAAAATCTGTGAACCATTTAGACTATTAAATTTTTCTTAGTTATACTATTATTATAACTTTTGCGCCAAATCTTGTTATACAATATAGAGCTACAACCTTGTCGTTAAAGTTTATATTTTTCTACTTTGGAAACGGCCAAAAGCTGTTTAAAGTTGGATTTTTCTTGATGAGTTTGAGCTTTTGAAATATTTTCTGTAATTTGAGCATGCAAAACTTCGCCAAACAAAGCCTTTTTGACCTGTTCTCTACTTTGATTAGGATCTTGTTCTATTTTATCATCATCAATAGTCACACATTTTTCCTGTAACACTTTATTTCTTATCTTCTTTACTAGGGCCTGATGGTCTAGGGACTGACGATTTGGGGTAAAACTTAAGACAAATGCAGGTTCACTTCTAATAAAAGCTGTTTATTACGGTGTACCAAAGAAGACCGACAAATCACACGTAAATGTTATTTAAATATCATCAATTTCCTATTATAAACAATAAAACTATTCACCGAGGGAATGACAAAGTGACTGGATCAGCACGTGTTTCAGCGACTACTGCCGCGTTTGCAATGATTAACAAAACGGCTGCCGCTCAACGAGTATGGTCTATGGATAACTTCGTGTCGTACTTTTCAATTAAGTAGATGTCATTCACTCTTCATTCATATTATGGCGCGAAATTTGTAAATCTTGGCGTGGCTAGGGAATGACGGACAAAATCGAGGACACATTTTTAACCTCAGAAAATCGATTTATTTTTTATTCAAACTACAAAATACTAATAGAATTTGGTGTATGTACGATAAAGTAGATAATTGTTTAATCAAATACAGTATATGGTTGATGTATCTATAAGTATGGGTGCCCAAACATAAAATTTTGGAGTGCGGACATGTCTAGGGACTGATATTTTGGGGTCTTTATGAGAGGTTTTAGATTTATTTTAAACATATTTATTTCTAAATATATGTGTAATGAATAAAACACTTTGCGAGCTGTTACTTAACAATTTTGGAACAAAATATTACTAATTATACTACGTGAAATATGTCGCGGACAATGAGTGGTACTATTTTTGTGGAATGACCCACATATAAAAAACAAATGCTCCTCGTTAGTCTCGCTATAAATCAGAAACGACGGAACCGATTTGAATAATTATTTTGACGTGACAACGTCTTAAATTAGGTTGTTAGGGAGTCACTTATGAAAAAGTGTAACGCTCGGTAACGTTACGATGAGTCACCGAACGAGAGAGAGGCCCGCCGAATGCCTTGCGTCTCTCTCCCACTCAACTATTAAAATATATTTCTATAGTTAAAATTTGTGCAATTCTTATTTTCATTCAATTCCTTGTTCCTATTGTGCAATTTAATTATATTCATATCAATAAATATTCTACCGAGAAAAAGACGTTGTCACGTAAAATCTTCGCCCGTAAAACCGACTTTACAGGCAACCATTTTTTTTTTTTTTGGTTTTTTAGGGACGTACCTATCAGTGGTGTTGTATAAAAATAATATGTATACATATATATTATTTTCTCTATTTCATAGGAACGGGTAACGGAACAAACCTGGGCGAAGCTGGAAGAAGGATAAGTTGCTAGTAATTACAAATTTATATTTTTAATTAACCGACTTCAAAAAAAGGAGGAGGTTCTCAATTCGTCGGGGACTTTTTTTTTTTTTTTTTTTTTTTCTATGTATGTTCCCCGATTACTCGACGATGGCTGGACCGATTTGGAAAATTCTTTTTTTGTTTGAAAGGGTATAGTTTCTAGTTGGTCCCATAGTCACCAAGTTACGATCTGATGATGGGATCCCAGGGAAATCGAAGGCAACTCTCAAATTTTATAGGCACTTATCACGTTTTTCATATATTTCCTAAAGCTGTTCAAGTATTTGCGTCTGATTATCATCATCTCCTGTGGTTGAGCTAATGATGGAAGGTACAACTCCTCAACGGTTAGGAGTTAAAAGAAAATTCTTTCAATATTATACGTAATTATAGACCGATAGTTAAATTCTTTCAGGCTCTTATTAACCGACTTTAAAAAAAGGAGGAGGTTCTCAATTCGTTGGGGACTTTTTTTTATGTATGTTCCCCATTACTCGAAAGTGGCTGGACCGATTTGGAAAATTCTTTTTTGTACATAAACCAAATAAGTATCTACTTTCCGCTAAAAATTTGAAAATAAATTATTTTTAACAAAAAACAAAAACCGACTTCAAAACTAAACAAATCTAAACTAAAAAGTAGAAAATAATACTTTTAAGAACTTCGTTAATTTAGAAGTCGGTGCCAGCCAAAGCAAAATAACCTTAAATAGACACATTCGATTAATCTATATCTATAATATTTGTAAACATAATCAAAATACCGTTCGAAAGTTCCTTGCAAAGGCAAGATAAGTCTATCCGTCTTGGCTGGCACCGACTTCGAAATTAACGAAGTTCTTAAAAGTATTATTTTCTACTTTTTAGTTTAGATTTGTTTAGTTTTGAAGTCGGTTTTTGTTTTTTGTTAATTATCTTACTTGTATATATTATACATATACTCGTATTGACGGAGAATGTATGATAGATAACATTACACATACGTAGCATTAATATAAAAATGTTCTTTATTTAGGTTATAAATTAAAATTAAAATAATATATTTGATACCTGTGCACCGTTCACTCATCGGATTAATTTTACAACTTCCTACCAGCGTAGTAAGAACTATAAATATATAGAATTTTTACATTGTAACATTATCATTTGTTTGTTTGATTACATTCGAATAAGGTAATGTATATTAATACTATAGTTAATGAATAAATTGTTAAATTATAATGAAAGAATAGTCATTACTGGTTTTATTTAAGTACATTGATAATGTGCATTTTAAATAGCACTAGCACGATAACAAAACATCGTAACATTTGAATGCTCCGTCCGTTACCTCGCACCTTGCATTGCTCACAGCAGATACGAATTTTTATTCTCATAATAAAAATACTAAAATAGTTTATAACAAAAGAAGCTAAAATCGTAAACAGGATTTTATATAATTATGATAATTTTTAATGAATCGCGATTATCATCGCGATTATACTTGTTCGTTTGTCATTTTTTGTTGGTATGCAAAAAAAATGTAGGTATAAAGGTATCGCAACGTATAAAGATTCGCACCGAATTTTCATTCGGTTTTCACCAATAGAAAGAGCAACAATGTGGGGACGTAGCCTATAAACAAGTTAGAAAAAAAATTTTTTTCTTTATATTATTCATGGGAAGGGTTCGTCGTGAATACAAAACTGCGAGGGCTATAAAGTAGCCTGATATAACTGGATTCTATCTAAGATAGAACTGGATAGATATTACATATTTTACTCAATACAACAAGTACTTGGCTGATGTGGGACTCATTTGGCAAAACAACCAGTATTTGTAAACACGACGCATTCGTTTAATATTATCTTAAGACGTAATAAAAACAAAGTTTGTAAACAACGTAGCCACGTAGATACGTGGGCATTTGCGCTGCTCATTCAACCCATTCTTGAATAATTGTTATCTATTATTTCCCAGCTACTTTAAACGCGGGATAACAGATACACAGTTTTTTAGCAATAATTAGTAGGTATCTGTCGATACTCGTACAATTGCATGCGTGCATTCAGCCCTTTTTAACTCATTTGTTTTTCCTTCACCGTAAGACAAGTGGACCAAATCATGATAGGAAAGATTCCCACATGAAAATATCAGAGGTGCGAGACCCGGATTTAAACCCGCTCGGTTATCCAAAGCGAGCGCGTTACCACTGGGCTACCACTGTGGACAATACAATGGTTTAATATTGCATGTAGATTGTAGGCGTCTAGAAAATATAATTTACTAGATAAAATACATATTAATTTAATCGATGCACGTAGATATAAGAGATCTCTAGCAGAAACGTTTGAGCGTCAGATAAGAAAAAAGTAATAACAAATAAGCAGTTGCGGCGTAGATAATAAAGAGATTATGTGGATTGACTCAATAAAATTTTAGTGGGTAGTACTTGGCACCATCTACTTTTAAGATATTAATATGTTCTTTAATATTGTAGAACATTTTTTTGTTCTATCATCAATAGTTTCCGCAGCGCATTCGACAGACATTTTACTTTCCTAGTCGTTGAACCCCACATAACCCTATATAAACCCGCGCATAGTACGCGCACGGGTGGTACGCGTAAATGCATTTCCCAACAAAAAAGTAACTAGAGGGACGTGACAGATCAGTTAAATACTAATCAGTGCTCCGTATCTAGTGCTCCGCCAAAATGACCTACATGGTTATGCGTATATAGCGAGAATGTTGGTGCCCTTCGCCGCTCACTCACTCACTAGGTCCCATTTAGGTACTTGTTATCGAGCGCGATATTATGATATTTACTTTGCCACTTTGCCTGTCGCAATGTCTGGGATCGTGCCAAGATATCAACTTGGCTGCCACATCGTAAACGTCGAGACGCTTTAGGGAGTTTTACCTATATGCTTATAATATTGTATAGAACAAATGTTATCTATGCTTATGTAAACACCATCCGCTTTGAACGTTTCATAATTCATGTGAGACTCCTACTCAATAAAACAAACAGCGGGGACGTTGCAGACACAAACTATTACCTAGAGTATACATTGGCTACTGATAAATCCCTAGTAACTAGGCATTCACACGTACACGATCTAGCGGAGCTAAAGAAAGAGAACAATTTACAAACTAAAATACTTTCCTGTTGATTACATTGAAATAAAAGACTTTACTACGTGAACGTAATAATGACCACGTTGACTTCTAATAAGCAAATGTATCATCATAAACAATAATAACGTGGCAAATGCTACATGACTATTCATTCAACAAGTCTATATGTCTTAATAGTCCAGTCAAATAAGGTCTGAAATCAAAATTTGACTTACATCTTTGCATTTTTGATATGTTGTTTGAATGATACAAAAACATTGTGTAAAGGTTTTAGTGTCATCAACCCCCGGCAAGGGTGGAAAAAAGACGGTTAAAAATTTTTTTTCGCAATTACTCGAAAACGGTACAAATTAGACAAAAAGTTTAAAGAAAAACTTGTAGACCTTAAAGACACCTTAAAGACCTTAAAGCCTTAGAGACCTTAAAGCTTAATGCGCTATATATATTATAAATTATAATATTTAAGTATTGAATTATTTTGATTATCAGTTTTGTGCACAACATACCTGCTGTTTATTACTCTATTTATGATTAACAAAGGTGACTGGAACAGATCTCTTCTATAGATAAGTCCACCTTTGCGTATAACAATTATGTTAAAATGTCTGTATATAATTTTTAAGTGCAATAAAGAATATATTATATACGTAACGTAGATAAGGAATCGATCAAATTGGTCATATCTCAGATAGTAGGAAAGTGCGCATATTTTATAGGAGAGCCGCGGCGCGGGGTGTAGGTATTCATCAAGCCGATGTAGAGCGCAAGCTCGAGCCCGCTGGAACTGCGTAGTTCAGAGCCGCCCACGCCAAATGTTCCTTGCGATCATTACTTACTACTTGTATTGTAACAACCAAACTATATTATTAATTATTATATACAAGCCAAACCGAACTGCGTATAAAATGTTATCGTACTTGATTACAGCTTAGGTTAAGGCGCATGTCGTGATGTACTCGTCAATATTTATGTGGGATTTTATTGAGTAGGTTTATTGCTAGCACTTTTACCGTGCTCTATTTTAAGGAAATTGATTATTTTATGAAGTTCAATATGTGACAAATGAAAGCACTTAATGTTCACAATGTGATGCATGAGTTGCGAATACGGAAGTTTCAGTCGAGTTAATTTTAAGAAAAAACACCATTTACCTCCCCTATTTTCCAGATTCGAAACGCAAGTTTAAGTATAACTTAAGATTTTTTGTCTCATGAGTTATCTTCAAGTAAAACTATTCTAAACAACTCGTATGTACATAGCAACTGTTTATTTAGGTCTAATAAAAAAAATGCTAAATATTTTTGTGTCAGTTGGGATTTTTTATCAAGTTAGCTTAACTTAGTGCTAATTATATATTTTTATCACACCTACAAATCAGCAAAAACATATTTACAAAACATTTCATATCCAGTATCCTTATCAACCACGTGTTGTCTGTATTTATAACAGTCGCAAGTTACGCACACATGCTCCAGGAGGACAGCTGACATATTAATACCCACGATTGTAATAATAAATAGATACTATTAGGAACAAGAATGTTACTTTTACTATAATACTATAATTTTTAGAGCAGATTCATCATTTACATCGAATAGGTTAAACCTAATTTTAATTAATAAGCTTAGTTTTAATTAATTAATTTTAAATTGTTAGAGTTAATTTGCAAACTATTATTAAAAATGAAAAAAAATATGTAATGGGTAGCTGAAATATAAACAATACAATATTTTTACTGTGTCTATCTATAGAAAATGTGAAGTAAACGAATTTAAAACAGAGAATACTAGATATGGACACCTCACTCGATTCTCTGTTCATTTCAGTTCAGAATTCTGATCACACCCACGCAATATCACGAGTCAAAAGTGTTTGTAGGATTCATTCATTAACAAAACTAGACCACTATGTACATTATTACATATATTATATATCAGTACATAGTCAGTAGTCAGTACCTACATGTAAATAAAATTGAAGTGTCTGCGTTTAATTTCAAATTAATAGCATTTCACCAAATGCATATGAAAGTATATTCGGTACTTACATCAAAAAATCAATGTATGATATTTTTATTTTTGTCTGTCTGTCTGTTTGTTCCGGCTAATGTGGCTAAAACGGCTGGACCGATTTTTACGGTACTTTCACTCGCAGATAGCTAATGCTATAAGGAGTAACCGTTTAATTTGTTTTAACATACGCCCAGCGAAGAGGGCCGGGTTTGCTACTATATAATACGCCGATGTTTTTGGCACAAAATTTACTAAAGCATTGTGTCCTGTCTCAAACAAGACTTTTTGATACATTATATTATTTGCTACAGGCGACGCGGGTAATATTTACCTACCTGCTGTAGGTACTCTTGGAAGGGAGCCACGTTACGTATGCATTTGGCAACTAAAAATGAAAGAAATGGTCGTCTCGATGTGCCAATTTTGTTGTAAACAACCGTTTTCCGATTTATATCATAACAATAAAATTAAACGTGAAGTTTTTATCTTTAGAAAAGAATTCAACAAAGTCTGTCTTTATTACTTATCAGTGTCATCATGACAATCGTTCCGATTTTAATAAAAACAAAATATTCTCTCATATTCTACGCGACATTGGCGAAGTCAACTGTGCCCAACTGGCACTCCTGGAAGCCATTAAAGGAAATCGAATTGAATTGAATTCTCTCATAGGTATACGACATACGTAGATGGTTTTTGATGAAAAATTATCCCAGTTATAAGTTAAGCCCAAAATATGAACAAACAATTTATACTTAACATTAAAAACTAGCATTTCCCGCGGCTCCGCTTGAGTTCCAAGTCCGGAATATGCTTGTTCTATGAGCGATGAGCCTTCCTCGATAAATAGGCTTTCCAACACTAGCAGATTTTTTTTAATTTGAACCAGTAATTCCTGTGATAGCAAGTCTAGCCAAATAAACACACTTTTAAGCTTTATAATACTTAGTGTATTATTAGAATTATCTTGCAAGAAACATAAAGTGTACTGTACACATTGTAGGTACATTTATAAAAAGATCCAAGAGATTTAAGAAAATTTTTTTAGTGGACAGTTATCTGACTGACAGTCTCCTGGACATGAAAGTGGAGAGAATTTGAGACTTGGACGATATGTCACATGATCTAAATGTAACATTATATACTAATGTACTGAGTTCTTTATCAATGCATTGAAATGGCACATAGAGCAAATCTCCAATCGAATAACCTTGAAACGAGCAAGCAAAGTCGGTGATGTGTGATGTGAAGGTCAGAAATATCCGTACATACCAAGAACAACGGGAAACATTCGGAACGCGGATATAAAATCAACGACTCTTCCTCGTCGACATCTTCGCAGCGCATCCGCATAATACGAGCAGTAGGAGGCTGGAGGGAGGTTTTATCAATATCGTCAACTAGTATTGCTATTTAATTCGCGTACGTTTTCAACTGTCGCTAGCTAAACTAGCGCCTCGCCGTGATCGGTTTATAATTTATTTCAATTTATATACCTATACCGTATTATTATTTACTGGCGAATTTCACTCAGCCATACTGGATGGATTTAATATGGTCTTAAAAATCTTGAGGACGCATAAATACTAGAAAGACCAAAAGACCAAAGATTTTTTTTAAACGATGCATCACAATTAGATCAATAGTTTAGGAATGCTTAGAGGACAAACATACGAACATTAATTTTTGTTTATATACTTATAGTACTGGAGAATCTATTTCTGTAAAGTGTGTAAATAACTAATAAGGTATTTTTATGACATGTGAATTAACGTGGCAATTGAACGCTTATAATAGATATTAGATAGTAATGATACTTTACACGATTTAAATTAATGCGTTTCCTAATTGGTGCCCAATCCTTTTATCTGAATGATCCGCATTTAAATTAATTTCTTTTTTATTGATAACATCATTTATAAGAAATTTTCACATTAAACAATTAGAAGATACACCCTGAAATTGTAGGTACAATAATCGATTAATATATTATACGTATTATATCAATTTTATAAATTAACTTAATTGAGCTCTGAAAGCAGAGTGAATATTATTTACGTGCGTGTACTTTTACCTTGTTCCATGTACACAAAAATGTTATAATAAAGTAATATAAATATTATTCATAGTCAAAACTCAAAAATAAAAATTCAATTCAATTATTTCCTTTGATGGCTTCCAGGCGTGCCGATTGGGCACAGTTGAAATCATGCAAAGATTACTATCGATAATAATGGCACTGACAGCTGCCGTCATATTATGCACAAAGCACGTTGCACATGCTTGAACAAAAAGTAGGTTCTTTTGTATTTTTCATTAACTTATATTTAAATTACTACAATTTTTTCTGTAAATTAATGTTTGTCATCCCTTACATAAACTTAGTGACAAATAATTTTTCGTATTATGGAAGTACATACTTACAAGCAATGATATTCTAACAATATATGTTGTGAGCGCGCAATCGTGAAGACTCGAAAACGTCCTAATTGGGACGTATTGCCTTTAGTCTGTGTCACGCATGGCGACGAGTGGTACGCTGCTACAAAATAAAAAAAAATGCCATCCTGTGTATTTAGGAAATGCACCAATTATGATACCAAAGTTAATAAAACACAAGGGATCTCATACCACATTTAAGAACGCAGTATACTTCGATTTATTAATATATTTCAATTATTTGCATTGAGTTATTATTACTACGTATAGAGTGGGCGCCTCAACTAGATTTATTCAAACACCTGTATAGGCCGATCGGCATATACGCGTTTAGTCTGTGCCGAGCGGCTGCGGTAGCTTGACGCATTGGAGTAAAAATTATTACGTCTAAATATGCCGTCATGTGTAGTGAGGTACTGTACAAACCGTTCAGGAAAATCAAATAAAAGTCAAGGAGTGACTTTTCACGCGTAAGTTTACTGCATTTTCGTTTAATCACGCTTAATTTAATAATTTTGTAAAATTTTAAAGTCATGCCGACGCGCCATGCTGCGGCGGCCATGATTGTTGAAATCAAAGAGTAAAAAAAAGGTCTACGCAGAAGTGACAATATCGAGTTGCTATGTTAATTAATACAGATAATGAAATTATTTTGTAGTTCCCTATCAGATAAAACATTTTATATTATTATATAATATATACTTTTTTATTAAGCTATTGCATAGCTTCTATCGCGGGCTTTGAGCGCGGCGACCGAATCAAGAAATTCCGTAACGAAAAAACCTATTACCTAACACCAATAAGGTTTAAATAATGAGGTCCATTTTCAAATCCAAGATGGCGGACATCCGGTTTTTTTTATATAATGACATGGGTCTCATTTTCGAGGTTTCTCGGGGTGCTGATTGCGAAAATGAGGACCATTTTCAAATCCAAGATGGCGGACATCCGGTTTTTTTTCAATAATGACATGGGTGTCATTTTCAAGGTTTCTCGGGGTGCTGATTGCGAAAATGAGGTCCATTTTCAAATCCAAGATGGCGGACATCCGGTTTTTTTTCAATAATGACATGGGTGTCATTTTCAAGGTTTCTCGGGGTGCTGATTGCGAAAATGAGGTCCATTTTCAAATCCAAGATGGCGGACATCCGGTTTTTTTTTCAATAATGACATGGGTGTCATTTTCGAGGTTTCTCGGGGTGCTGATTGCGAAAATGAGGTCCATTTTCAAATCCAAGATGGCGGACATCCGGTTTTTTTCAATAATGACATGGGTGTCATTTTCGAAGTTTCTCGGGGTGCTGATTGCGAAAATGAGGACCATGTCATTATTGAAAAAAACCGGATGTCCGCCATCTTGGATTTGAAAATGGACCTAATTTTCACAATCAGCACCCCGTGAAACCTCGAAAATGACACCCATGTCATTATTGAAAAAAAACCGGATGTCCGCCATCTTGGATTTGAAAATGGACCTCATTTTCGCAATCAGCACCCCGAGAAACCTTGAAAATGACACCCATGTCATTATTGAAAAAAAACCGGATGTCCGCCATCTTGGATTTGAAAATGGACCTCATTTTCGCAATCAGCACCCCGAGAAACCTTGAAAATGACACCCATGTCATTATTGAAAAAAAACCGGATGTCCGCCATCTTGGATTTGAAAATGGTCCTCATTTTCGCAATCAGCACCCCGAGAAACCTCGAAAATGAGACCCATGTCATTATTAAAAAAAAAAATTTAGGATCTTGTGGCTCAGTGGATGTAAAGTGGGTTATAGGTTCGATACAATTACAGAATATAAAACCTTATTGGTGTTAGGTTTTTTCGTTACGGAATTTCTCGATTCGGTCGCCGCGCTCAAAGCCCGCGATAGAATCTATGCAATAGCTTAAAAAGTAATTGTAATTAAAATAATTAGTTGTATGCTCATTAGGCAGAATATAAACAAAGTGTCCGTGTCCCTTCTGCATAGTAATCTTGCAATCTATGATGCGGTCGCCTCCTCCCCCGCGCCCCGGGCGGCCGCTTTTGGCGAACAGATTTTGTTCGCGGCGTCTACTCTAGTAATAATAACTCAATGATTATTTGCCTAATATTCTGATATGTCATCGGTCGCTAGACTAATGTTTGTTTACATTGACGCGCAATTGACAACACTAGCTGTCTCTTTTTTTCTTATTGATTTTATCGACTATCCCTTTTCTATCATTTTGACTTGTAGTGAAATGTACCTTGAATGAAAAGTGTGTATGTGTGCTGCGCGGAACACTTTTTTCGGTTGTTTAGTGAGCGTATAACATATCTGTCTATTAGAATATCATTGCTTACAAGACAAACATAACATATGTAACGAAATAGTTTGTAGAAACCGAGGAGTTTCTGCAAAATGCTACGGAATCATTTATGAATCGAGACAGAGAAATAGAAAAAATAAAAATGTGTGTTTTACACATTCTCATAGTTTGATAATAAAACATTCGATAAGTATAGGTTAACGTACGACTTACGAGGCTCATAAAAAGCTTACGCAGGCCGTCGCTCCTAGAGCCAGCGCTTCCCCCGCCTTCGCACTCACATATCGGCATTGACAAGGACAGGTCATAAGGGTCGCTTTACATTAAATACCAACAACAAACATGTAATATTTATACGATAACGTCCTTATCTTGCAAACTCATAATAAAATTTGTTTGTTAGTACCACGAGGAAAATTTCTATTGAAACTATTTAGCTACTTTCACTTAACACTTACACACAAAACAGAAACCGATGGAGGCAGATCATCCGCTCCAGATGCAACAGATGCTGACCACAATCCTCAGACATGAGGGACCGACCCAGAGAGAGAGAGCTACTTTCACTAAGAGATGTTACGGATCCTTGAGTAACACGTAGGAATTTTCACCAACGATATAGGTAAGTAAGCGTACTCGCGGGTGATAAGAAATCATAGAAATATGATAAACTGGTTATTATACGTCTGAACGTTTAAGGTTAGCTTATATCTAATTTTTAAATTACAGTACAATTATGAGATATTGTTTATTAATGATTATTAATATTATAATTAATTAAACAATTATGTTATCTCGACACTGACCACATTCAACATTCTAACACCTTGACTTAAAAATTCACTTGTCTAGAATACTTTTAAAAATTAAATGTGTTTGTATTTTTTGCACACTGTGCAGCAATATAGTACAAAAAACTAGATTGTTACATAGATCGTTTGTAACTTGACTCTTATCGCTTAGGCTGTTACAGCCTGAAGAAGGCATACACTCGGAGACTTTGCTATTACTGCCATTACTGCCATATCGGCATATATATAATTGGTACACCAATATATTGTAGTAATAAAATATATTTAAGTATATAACATTTTATTCATACATACTTTTATATAATGATAATATATAATATTTGCATTACGCAATAACCTCCAAGCATAAAAAAATGTTATAAAATTAATGAATAATTGAAATAAAAATATAGTAAATCGAATCCGGTTAACGTTTCACTTTCACTGCTCGATGTTTGTCCACTTTCGAAAGTTCTATCGTATGGACGTGTCTTTCACTTATTCTTCTAAAGCCCAGCTTAGCCTGATATTACTAATTACGTACATCCAAGAAAATTTTACGCTTACGCCGTTTTACTAAAAATTTTCTTAGATTTGCATCAATATTTGACACTTTTAAGTCTTTACATTAGGGTTCATGATTTCTCGAGCTTTTCAATTTCTCGGGTCTCGAGAATTCTCGAGGCTAATTTCTCGAGGCTTCTCGGGTTGTCGAGAAATTTACATTTACGTACGTTTTCTCATATTATTTGGTTCCAATAACGACAACAAATTCAGTGGTTTTCGTCTTAAATAAAAGTATCAAATTAATTATAAAACTTTTATTCATTATATTTAAAAAGTAAGAAAAGTAGCTTCTAGTCTTGTCAACAAGTTCAAAAACAAGTGTTAAATAGAAATAAAGCTCCTAAAAATATGTGCGATAGCTCATTCGATTCGGAATGACGTCTAGAAAAATGTTTTTTAAGGGTATATTAGCACATAAAAAATTGCAATTGTTATTAACAAAATAAGATGAAAAAAATGATATTTCGTTTTTTGTTAATAACTCGAAAAATATTAATATTTAGGTTATTTTGAAAAAAGCTCATTAAAGAGGAGGAAATTTCTATTCAAAATCTATATGTTCCCGTACTTTTCTACTTTTTTTAATTTTATGTGACATTCCTTGCTTTGCCCCTGTACCCTTCATTTTCAGTTGACGTAGGCTTAACTGAAAGCAATGCTTTGTACATAGATTCTAAAGGGTCTAGCCGGATAAGCATAACGAATCTGCCCCCAAATGGGAACCTTAATCGAACCTTATGTTTTAATATCTACTTGATTTATAAATACGATTGATGTACATATCGCGACCAGATTCCGTTTTGAACCTGAGATATGGGAAAAAATAACCTTTCGCATGACTATTTTTCAAAGTAATATATCTCAAAAACTGATTACGTTAGAGAAGTGAGACTAATGCGAGGCTTTAGGTTACATTGCATACTATATCATATATTTTTTATGAATTCTTAGAACCATTTTTTTCTAAAAAAAATGAAAAAATACACAAAAAATATTTTTTATTTTTGTGTTTTCTGAGACTTACAATCACAGAAATAATATATGTTGTGCTCCTTTATGTGCACTATTACTCATAAAAATTACGTACGAAAAAAGTTGGTGTAACACTTCGAAAAAAAATTAAATGTAATGTACGCCTTATAGTACACCGTTGTAGTATAAGGCCCACAACAATGCACAAGGCACCAACTTATTTTAGAACATAGGTAATCATTTTTAAAAGATAGAATAATTGTTCAGAAAGAGAAGAAAAGACAACCAGTATACATTTTTAGTATTAACACCACTTTTATTCCTTTACGTGTATAATCAAAATATAAGAAACAAAAAATATAAACAATCGTCATTGGTATAATTAATTTCAACTCGAATACTTTTAGTTGCAAATAATTTGGGTAGACCTCACCAGAACGCACAATTTAGGACAAAGTACGTCCTTATGACAAATAATAAATAATAATAGCTGCTGTATGAGAACAGCGTCCTACTAAGCTGTTGTCATTGGGGCAATAACAGCAATAACGGAGAATATTGTTGTAATCACATCCCTTGATTTTACTTAACATTGAAATGGAATTTCAATATAATCACCATTCATATGTACTCGTAAAATCACTATCACTAAGTACAACAGTTATGCAAAGTCTTTCGTATTTACATTCACTATATCTCCGATGGTAATAATTACAACAATTTTATCTGTTATTGCTGTTATTGCCCCAATGACAACTGCTGCTGTTCTCATATAGCAGCTATTATTATTTATTACTAGCAATTCCCGCGGCTCCGCCCGCGTTCTAATAATTATTAAACTTGGTCTAAAATTTAAGAAGGGTTCCACTTTTTTTCCTTTTTAGGTACAGAACCCTAAAAACCAAAAAGATATGGAAAAGGCCACCCATATCACCTAGGTGATTAAAAAATAGTCTAAGACTTATCCTGAGACCTACCAAATATACACAGACAATTTCATTAAAATCGTCCAAGCTGTTTAGGAGGAGTTCGATAACAAACACTGTGACACTATAAGATATTTATATATTAGAAGAAGATTTGTCATAAGGACGAACTTTATCCAAAATTGTGCGTTCTGGTAAGGTCTACCTAAATTATTTGTTTTTAAAAGTATTCGGGTTGAAATTAATTACAACAATGACGATTGTTTATATTTTTTGTTTCTTATATTTTGATTATACACGTAAAGAAATAAAATTCAAAATATATTCAAAATTATAGACGATTTCAATCAATTGGCACCTCTTTCTGCATTCACATGTATAAGTATTTTTATATAATATGTAAATATATATGTATCTATTATACATAAGTATAGTTCATATTTTAAGTATAATATAATATGTATAGTATTATATATGTATGTATATTAATTATATATTATTTTATTGTATATACAATTATTTATTCTTTGCACAATATCGCCCGCTGACATCTTCTTCCACATCCACGGGTTGACTGGAAGAGATCTCTTTCAGGGATAAGTCCACCCTTGCCAACTAAGTTTATTGTTTATACTTTTTCTGTATCTGTTTTAATGTGCAATAAAGGATATAATAAAAGTGGTGTTAATAATAAAAAATGAATACTTGTTATCTTTTCTTCTATTTATGAACAATTATTCCATCTTTTAAAAATTACTAAATTTAAAATTACCTATGTTCTTAAATAAGTTGGTGACTTGTGCGTTGTTGTAGGCCTTATACTACAACGATATACTATAAGGCGTAAATCACATTTAATTTTTTTCGAAGTGTTACACTAACTTTTTTCGTACGTGATTTTTATGAATAATAGTGCACATAAAGGAGCACAACATATATTATTTCTGTGATTGTAAGTCTCAGAAAACACAAAAATAAAAAATATTTTTTGCTTATTTTTTCATTTTTTTTAGAATAAAATGGTTCAAAAAATTCATAAAAAATATATGACATAGTATGCAATGTAACCTAAAGCCTCGCATTAGTCTCACTTCTCTAACGTAATCAGTTTTTGAGATATATTACTTTGAAAAATAGTCATGCGAAAGGTTATTTTTTCCCATATCTCAGGCTCAAAACGGAATCTGGTCGCGATATGTACATCAATCGTATTTATAAATCAAGTACATATTAAAACATAAGGTTCGATAAAGATTCCCATTTGGGGGCAGATTCGTTATGCTTATCCGGCTAGACCCTTTTTTAGTGACCTCTTCCGAGTCTGTTCAAAAAGTAAGAACTATTTCTTTACTATATTTTGACAGTGCCACTGCACTTGCCTCCTCATATTTTGTTCAAATGCCTTTAATTGTTTTTCTAATTGAATTTCGAAGCTTTCGGGTTCAGGTTCTCATGGGCTTACTTCTTCTACCACACCCGGCTCATTCTCTCCGAGATCAAAGGGTGCCGCTGCGCTTTGGCCCGCGCCGCCACGCAACACAACAAACGGCGATTTAATTTCTATATAGGTACATGATTTCTCGAGTTCTCGACTTTTCTCGAGCTTCATTTCCCGGGAACAAAGCCCAACGATTTCCCGGGAATTCTCGGCTCGAGAATTCCCGGGAATGAACCCTACTTTACATACATATAAATTTAGGCTTAGATGGTGAATAACGCTTAGAACGAGTTTCATTTAATGTTCTGCTCACTATCGAAGCAACATAAGAATTAATAACTATTGTGGCTTGTCAGTCAGTTATATTTTTTTTTAATATTTTTATAGATTTTTAGTCCTTACTAATATTATAAACTTTGAGAAGAAGGCCAACCGAAGAATTCGCTTGGGAAATTACGTCATATTCTACAGTCATCGATCCCACAATCCCTTAAGAACAGAGTATTTAACCAGTGCGTCCTACCAGATATGACATACAGAGCCGAAACGTGAACACTCTCCGTAGGACTGGTCCACAAAATATGTAAATGGAAGGTCGCTCAGCGCGCTACGACGCGCGATGCTTGGTGTTTCTCTGGCAGACAGAATTCGAAATTTATTCGCCAGAGAACTAAAGTAACCGACGTCGCGTGCAAAATTAGCTCGCTAAAGTGGAATTGGCCCGGTCATGTCTCCAGGCGAACTAATGGTCGATGGAGCCGAAAAGTGCTACCGTGTAGACCGCGTTTAGGCAAGCGTAGTGTAGGACCTGTAGGGGAGGCCTTTCTTCAGAAGTGGACGATGATAGGCTGATTGATTGAATATTATAAATGCGAAAGTAACTCTGTCTGTCTGTCTGTCGCGCTTTCACGCCAAAGCTACTGAACCGATTTAAATACACAGATAGTGTAAAGCCTGAGAACGGACACAGGCTACTTTTCAAGGCGAAAAAAGGGCAGTAAGCTGTAGCGCTGCTGGCGGTTGAAATGAGGGATAAAAGTATGTATGGAAATAGCGTCATTTTTAAAACTAGAAAGCTTGAAACTTATTTTTTAGGCTTTTGATTAGATATAAATAAGTAAAACATTCAAAGGTTGAAAAAATGTTATCCTAAAGGGAGTACCTAGGGACGAACCCGAAGCGAGGGTGAGTCGCTAGTTATTAATATTTTAATAACTGTATATATAAATTGTTAACGAGTTTTGTATGTGCAGAAAGTTAAATCGGAAAAATCATCAAATCGCATGAGGAACTAGGATGTTTGTTAACATAATGCAGCTCCAGACATAATGCTCTTTTGAAAACGTTTACCCTTGAATTGGAGTGTTATATAAATGTATTTATTTGCATTAAGTTGTTTTATGCATCACGCGGCCACGGCCGCCGGCGCCGGCCGCGCTGCGTCCTAGCTTAAAGCGATCAATAAAATTGATAATATTTTAAACAATATAAATAAAGGTCAAATACTGTACGATTCTTAATTAAAGTCCAATTACAAATTATTCAAAATATACCTCGTATAATTTTTGATTTTGTAGCTGTGATTCTTTGTAAATAATGTTTTATTATATTTAGTCAATTAAAGCAAGCGCAAATTATTTAGGTACATATGTTTGTTTTCGCTAAAAATAACGGGGATTTAAATTAGCTTATTTAAAGATAATTTTACGGTAAATTCAGGTCATGGTTCAATATTTTATTCAAATATATAACTAAAGACCCTCGCTGCTCGACGTCATCGTCCCTAAGTACGATAATACACATTTCTTAAATGTATTGTAAGTAAAGTATTGTTAGTCGCATTGAGTTATTATTACTACGTATAGAGTGGGCGCCTCAACTAGATTTATTCAAACACCTGTATAGGCCGATCGGCATATACGCGTTTAGTCTGTGCCGAGCGGCTGCGGTAGCTTGACGCATTGGAGTAAAAATTATTACGTCTAAATATGCCGTCATGTGTAGTGAGGTACTGTACAAACCGTTCAGGAAAATCAAATAAAAGTCAAGGAGTGACTTTTCACGCGTAAGTTTACTGCATTTTCGTTTAATCACGCTTAAGTTAATAATTTTGTATAATTTTAAAGTCATGCCGATGCGCCATGCGGCGGCGGCCATGATTGTTGAAATCAAAGAGTAAAAAAAAGGTCTACGCAGAAGTGACAATATCGAGTTGCTATGTTAATTAATACAGATAATGAAATTATTTTGTAGTTCCCTATCAGATAAAACATTTTATATTATTATATATATACTTTTTTATTAAGCTATTGCATAGCTTCTATCGCGGGCTTTGAGCGCGGCGACCGAATCGAGAAATTCCGTAACGAAAAAACCTAACACCAATAAGGTTTTATATTCTGTAATTGTATCGAACCTATAACCCACTTTACATCCACTGAGCCACAAGATCCTAATTTTTTTTTTAATAATGACATGGGTCTCATTTTCGAGGTTTCTCGGGGTGCTGATTGCGAAAATGAGGACCATTTTCTAATCCAAGATGGCGGACATCCGGTTTTTTTTAAATAAAGACATTTTTTGCGAGCTCGTTATCCACTAGTGACTCAATTGACACTGACGTAGGTGAGAAGCGAGTCTACCAATTTTAGTAGACTTTATTTCGGCCGTTAGGTACGATCAATGCGGTATCTAGAGTCTAGACATGTGTATGCGAAGCTAAAAACTATAGATTATTAGTCTCTGTATCGTTAATAATAATGACTCTGGGAATAAGATTTTTTTTTAATAGGCTTTTAATTAAAGGTTTTTTTAATAATTAATATACAGATTCGGCTCAGTTACAATTTTATCATATTATGTATTAGTATGGATATTATATTTCAATTGAATAGTATATAACCCTACTAGCTTTTGTGTACGATTTCTTCTGCGTGGTCTATATATTTTGCAACCCTCTTTTATATTTTATAAATGATATATTATTATTTATTTATTATAAATTATATACACTTGTGACAATGTCCATCAATTTTGTGTACAAATAAAATATAATGTTATATTAATTAATGAGTATAAATATAGGTAGGTAATACTTTCTTAGATTTACGCGAATATTCGACATTATAAATGAAATTACCTTTTCGGATTTTGTCGCGGATTTATTTTGATTTTTAGTTCCCGACGTTTCGGGTTCGGAGAGACTCTCCCGTGACCATGATTGCTGTAAAGCATTCGAAACGTCGGGAACTAAAAATCAAAATAAATCCGCGACAAAATCCAAAAAGGTAGTTTCATTTATAATAGGTAGGTACTTCGACGGTTTGTATGAGAGGAATGACCGTTTTAATAACTCGTGCCCTCGTGTTTAACATAAAATGGACGATGTAAAATTATAATTAAAAGTTATCCAAGTGCGTGGCGGGCCTCGCTCAATGTAGGGTTCCGTAGTTGCCATGACAATAATGCGGAATAAGAAGAGAGCTCTTAGATTTTTCATTCTCATAGCAACAAGTAAATTTTATAAGTTGGTCGATTACTACTCGTGAAATAGTAATGCCTCCTTAGCTATGATAGTTTTCCTTTTCAGGTCTTTGCAGGTACCTACTTATGTATCATTTTTTTAGGCACACTAAACTCGACAAAAATTGCACTTTAACTTTAAAACTTGATGCAACGGAACTACGTTACTAGTCTGAGCTGCGGATAGCTGCGGATAGACTGACGAACACGCACAGCGTAACTGTAAGGGTTCTACGGAATCCTAAAAACCGTGTATTCAGTTATGTAAAAAAAAATGGGTAGGTAGGTAATAATAAATTATAATAATTCATCATCCTTGAATGTGTTTAATTTTAATATTATAACATGTTTTACGTTAAAGAGTAATACAATAGTGATAGAATATCTCATAATTTTAAAAAGTTTTCTTCGTAAAGATCATCGTAAGAAATCGTTTATTTGTAAATAAATCTAGATTATATATTAATTAAAAAAAAAGCGAAATATCCGTATGCTGAATGACAAAATCGTCTCAAGAAAATTAAGTAGGTCATAGCTTAAAATTCAGTACCTACGCATCCGATAAGCAATATTTTTAAGAATTTGAAGATTGTATGAATATCCTTAATTTTCAAAATACGCGAACAAATGCTAGATAATTATTATATCAGAAATACCTACTTATAAAATTCTATGATATTTTAATTGTTTAACAGAAGCGCATCGTGAATATTGTACCTACCTTGTTTTTAATTTATAATTATGTACCACTTTAGTTTAAAGAAGGTTTTTTAATAAATTATACATTAACCGCTGAAACCTTGGCAGGCAGCCTTCTGAAACAACACGGTCTTGAGGTTTGTATTTGTTTTAATAATAATTATAAATGCGGACGTCAACCTTAAGTTCACATTGTATTAACATAATACCCTTTTCAACCTATCAAAATACGAGTATGTTAGCGACTAGCGTCTAGTGGTTTTCTCGGGATGCAGCCAAAGACGGACATACAGACAAAATTTCTAAAAACTGTCGATTCGGCCCCTGTATCGTTAAAAAAGACTGGGTATTTTAATAAGATTTTCCAAAAAAATCAATGTTCAGACTCGACTCAATTGTATATCATGTTTATTTCATAGATCAGTAAATGATAATTACTAGAAAGAAAGATATTTATGTTACGACTTAGGGTTCGTGACAATTAAAACAGCCGATTAAACTACTAAAAAAATAGACACTTTAATTATCCAACACTAATGTCAAAACAACACACTAAATTATAAAACACAATCGCACTAAGATCACTTTAATCCGCACTCGTAGATCGCTTCGATGTTATCGCTTGTATCGCTGATACCAAAACTGACTAGTCGCGGCTCATACCCGGCCTTATATAGGGGCCTCGGATTCGGTACGATTCTAGAACCTTCGACTGTAGAAACTTCCAGAATGTTCGAGTACATTCCGGCCCCGATCGATCATAAATCGATCGATCGAGATTGTTCTGGAAAGTTCTATCATCGAAGTTTCTAGAATGATCTTGACTACTAGTTCCGCCACTCGATACTAGATGGCGCTAGTGGTACGTAACGTCACCATGTGCCGAGCATTAATCGTTGCGCGTAACATTTATATATAGCTTTGATATCAAATATATTATCAATAGCGAGAGCAAAGCCACGGGTTCCGCTAGTTAAAATAAATAAAAGTAGCATAAGTTACTCCTTGTAACATTAGATATCTGCTAGTGAAAGCCCTGTCGAAATCGGTCCAGCCGTTTCAGGGATTAGCCGGAACAAACAGACAGACAGGCAAAAATTTAATTTATTTTTTGATTTTTTCATGTTATGTAAGGTAGGTAACCTTACTTTCATATGCATTTAGTGAAAAGCTGAAATTAAAAACATACTTTAATTTTAATTAATTATTACCTTTGATTTATTCAAAAAAGCTTACAAGTTCACGAGAATTGCATTTAAAAGTAAATATTGTTGCCACGAAAAAATATACAATTTTACTAGGTATTACGGATTTACCTCAATGTAAATTAATGCATTAAGGACAAGGTTAAAAATAAGAGTATTTCCTTCGTTAAGGACGTTATTATTATAATAATTGATAATTATCATTAAAGTGTCATAAACTAGCTATTCCTCAATATAATAATAAAAATGCAGTATTCAAAATAATAAATGGTATATTGAAATAAATTATATGTACATTTTTTAAAATAAATGATATGCCTATATTAAGATATTTTCTAGAATATACTTAATTGGAAATAAGAATTCACACGTTCCTAGCTAGAAATTATAAAGGATTACTTATACATACCTAATGAGCAATCATTAATTTAGACATTTGTTAAGAAACGTTAGCGCACTTAACGTTAGCGTATACCGTTATAGTTCATTTTTACACGCCTCGTTCCAAATATACAAGCCCGTTAGTTCTTCACGAAACTGCAATTTCCGCAATATCGTCTTACGCGAATCCTTTCCGTGCACTGACTTCGAATCACTAATGTAAGTATAATGCGATCGTCATTCAATAACTATAATTTAGTAAGTTCATAATATATTATTAACTTTTAGGCTAACCAGCTGGGAAACATTTTTGTACACATTCGCTGGACTTAAATTTTATACGGTTTAAAAAGCGGTTTTATTTGGAACTAGTGACTCTTCACTCGGGCTCGTCCGTAGCTACGTTTGAACGGTTAGTAATTCCGAAACAAAATAATAAACAGTACTCTTACTAAACTTTCCGATTTTCCGCCGATTGGTCTAACCGTTTTTGAGTTTTAGCGACGAGACTAACGAATAAAAATAGATTTTTATAGATATCTTCTTAATATTTCTTATTAAATTTTAAATACATCTAAAACGGTGGTGATAGCCCAGCGATAACGGAGTGATGCGAGTTCAAATCAGGGTCGCGCACCTCTGATATTTTCTTGTGCGAATCATTTCTATCTTAATTACTACTTGTCCTATGGTGAAAGAAAACATCATAAGAGTATCTGCATATATGAGAAAACTTAGCAAATTTTCGAAAGACATGTGAAGTCCACCAATACGCACTTGACCTGCCTGGTGCACTATGGTCTGATCCCCCTCGTGCTGAGGGAGGCCCGTGCCCAGCAGTGGAACTTTAAAAAAGGCCAATAAGAAGACAGTAAAACAACATGGTATTGAAGGCTGAAAAGATCACCATTACGTAGAATATGTAGCAACATTTTTCAAAAAACTATATTGGTTCACACAAAGAAATTATGTAGTTTCTAATAATGTTGCACTATTTCAGTAGATAGTGATTCCTGGAAAGGTCTATTTGGTTTAAATGCAAGAGGAGAGCATACCTTGGCAGCGGGCATAGAGGTGTAAAAACCATCACTTTCACATGGTTTCAAAGGTTTTGTAATCAATCTGTGTTTTTAACTCTTAAAATCTCTAAAACATTTAAAAATTAATAAAAAAAATTGCTTTAAACTATAAAGCTAGTATGAATGCAAAATTTATACTTTAGAACAATGGTTTTGCAACTTTCTAAATTACTTATTGTCTAATGCAAAATGTATATAATTATTACTATAATCTATGTAGAGCAAAGAAGTTTTTTAATTATCTAGACTGTAGAAAAACTAAGAGATTAAAGTCATACTAGCAACTCACCCTTGCTTTGCTTGGGTGTGTTTTAACCATTAGTATTAGTAACCATTATTATAACAAATTTCATTTATATCCATTCATGACATAGGTAATTGAGTAACAAACAACATTTACCCAAAAATCATTGAATTATTATATTTCAAGGAATTACTATTAAAGAAAGTATCTTCTATACATTTTCAATTCTGTTGCAATGTTACACATAATAAAATTAGGTATTGTATGTATTTTTAGAGTATTGTTAAGATGTTGTGTTTATTACTTGATATAGCAGCAATGTGCTTGTAAATATTATTCAAATATATAGTAAAAATACATTGATTTGAGTAAACAAGTTGTTGTTTATTATGTTAAGTTATACCCTTACTAGGCTATTGTTTGTCTGAGGAGGCCCCAAAATACTTAATTTCCTTAAAACATTATTTTTGATTTAATTCATAAAGATGCCTTATTAATTATGCATAACATAAAGTAAACCAGTGACAAGTGAGCCCTTAAAAACACTCACAGAGTGACTATAATGAGGGTCAGTACCCTCATTATATTAAATTAATAATTTAATAGTACTTTTATTAAACCTTATTGAATATACCTGGTTTTATTTTATTTATTATCATAAATGATATTTAGTGTTCACATTTAAAATTTTATAAATTAAAATTAAGTTTCTTAGCTACTTTTTGTTTATTTATTAATTCCATAGAAGGCTATATAAAATTTACAACTAAAAAATAAAACATTTTTATAAATAGGCAATTTGTGTTAAGGTCTTTTCAACTTTTGTTCTGTTAACTATAATTTAAAAAATAAAAATAGAAAATGATATAAGTAATAATATAATTTTCACTTCAAAATAGTACTTATAAAGAGCAGATATTATATAAGATATTATTATATCTGAAAAATTCTGTGAACTTCAGGCTCGTTCAATTTTTTTATAGTATTATATTTTTTATTTCAACAACATGAAGCAGAATAAATATAAAATTAAATTACTAAAATATTTTTTATAAATACATACCCACATACACAGCGGCTCCTGCATCATGAAAGTCATTACTTCGACGAACTGATCGGTAACATTCCTG
Organism: Boloria euphrosyne; assembly: GCA_951802675.2. Classification (NCBI taxonomy): domain Eukaryota; kingdom Metazoa; phylum Arthropoda; class Insecta; order Lepidoptera; family Nymphalidae; genus Boloria; species Boloria euphrosyne. The sequence goes on from OX637887.1 coordinate 12,429,993, forward strand.
GTAACATTATTTGAGAGTTCAGTGTTCACCAGCGGTTGCACCATCTTAGCTGCTTCACTATCTACTTTCCCTGAAATCTCCTGCTTCTGCAAAGTAGCGTTCAACTTCCAGTTCGGATCACTCGTCACATTCACAGCAAAATACACAGCTATCGACAACAGTAAAACACTTCCCGCCGAATAAACCTTGAGATTCGGCAAGGGCAACCTGTCTACTAGAGTCACAGGCATCTTGAAAGTTCTACACTAAACAACTAACGTGAAATTTGTTCACTAACCGCCGGTCTGTTTTCGCGTTTACGAACATTGAATTCTTTCCGAATAAAAATTTATCTGAATGGCGCTGCCACGATAATAACAACACATAACCGTATATACATTAGGGTAGCAGAATTGGCGTTCGTACAATAGCGGCCGCTCGTGATCGTAACTTGCAATTTATATTTATTTACGTCAAAATAATATCGAGTATCGACTACGAAAGAGTCAACTGTCAAGCTCGAACACGATATACGTCTCGATATTATAAAACTTAAAATCGATGTTTTGTTGACTGAAAAATACATTGAGTTAAAATACAATAAAGTGGATAAGAAGTATACGATATTTATATCAAAGGTTTATATGAAGTCTTTTAGGATTTATAATATAATAATATTATTATTATCGAAAATCGATATCATTAATCATATTACAATTGTCTCTTGTAGGTCTATAAATTTTAATTTACCTAATTATGTACATTTAAATTAAATTGATAATCGTTTTTTTGTATGGAGTAGACAAGAAAAGTAAATATTTAAAAAACAAGGAGGTTTGTAAAATAAGAGTTTATGTGCCTATTGTGTAATCTGACTATTCACTATAGAGTGTAGAGGTAAGGAGTACTATCTTAGTAGAAACAAACAGTTGAAAAAGTGTCCACCTGTAAGCGATAAATAAGTTCAAAAATCAAAACCCACCAGAATGGCGCTGGTGTAGTAAAACGGTATGATATGAATCTAAGCAGCTGTAAACTGAGTGAAGTATGATTCATCCACTGGCTACCGTGGCGCCACCACAAATAAGATACATGTATTATGAAATATAATTCTTTCTTTAAAATTTACCCAGATGCTAATGTGGTGCCACCCTAAATTAATGCGTTTCGACGGACACTTTTCATGTACTTAGATAATCCTCCTTACGTCTACCCACCTTAAATCTGACAACTGCCAGCTGTCATTGTCAAGAATTAAGATGACAATTTGATTTTGTTGATAATATAATATAGCCGAGTTGAAGTATCTTAGGTGGGCAGTGAATTAAATAGATATAAGTTTTCGATAGTATAAGTAAACATTGTAATAGTGAATTTTCCCCATGAAAGCATAGGATTTTTATAAGATGACTGAACGAGATTACGCTCCATTAAGTTCAGCATGTGTACGCGGCCTCTGCGACAAGTTCTATGATAAAAGAAAGTTTGCTGGTGTCGAAATTGAAAAGTAAGTAATCTAAATGGAGTATAACCATTAAATAATGGTCTTAAGTAAAATAATTACTTAATTTTTCTTTAAATGTTTCGATACAATGAAACAACTGCATTACTTTGATTTATAGTAAGTTGATTTATTTCAGAATGGTTAAAGACTTTAGTGATGCTAACAATACCAATCAAATCAAACGTCTTGTTCGTATTCTTGGCCAAGATCTCATGTCTTCTACGAACCCGAATGTAAAAAATGGAGCACTTATGGGTCTTTCTTCAGTTGCAGTAGGTTTAGGAAAGGTAATAAACTACTACTTCTAACAGTAACATGACATAATGAAGCTTGTCTATATAATTTTCATTGGTAGTATTTATAATCTTTCTATTTTATAATGAAAACTTATAGAAATTTACTTAATTTCATTCAAAATTAAAAACTAAACAAAATTTATTTTGCAGTTTATCCCAGTATTGATTTAAGAATTATATTATTTTTAAGGACTGTGTGCTCTACATAAATGAACTGATTCATCCAATAATTGCTTGCTTGGGGGAAAGTGAAGCTCGTGTACGCTATGCTGCAACAGAAGCATTGTTTAATGTCTTAAAGATAGCAAGAGAAGCTGCATTAACTCATTTTCCTCTTGTTTTTGATGCTCTTGCACGTCTTGCTGCAGACCCTGAACCACAGGTTAGGCAAGGTGCCGAATTGCTGGATAGACTTGTCAAGGTAATTTATATGGTTATAGAAAACACACATATCTTGTTAAATGTTTGTATATTGTTAGAATTTAATCTGAATGTAGGAACTTGTTTCTATATTTTCATGCACAGTCCGCCTTTGTGTTATCTTAGGATTGATAATTTATTTTATAAGTGGTGCAAAATAAAATAAATTTTTTACAATTAATCCAATACACATTTCTTTCAATTATTTTTGTACTTGCAAACATGTTCACAGGACAATGGACATACTCTCAGACTCTCAGTCTTTAATCAGTATTAAAATACATCTGAGAAAAAATCCAAAAAGATAGTTTGTTTTATAATGTCATATATATGCATAAAATAAAGTATCAGATAGTATATGGTATGTGATATGTATGAGGTGTGGGCAGGACATAGTGACAGAGAGCCCGTGCCTGGACCTGTCGTGCGTGGTGCCGCTGGTGCGCGAGCGCATGTACACGCGCAGCGCGGCGGCGCGCCAGTTCGCGGTGGCGTGGGTGTCGGCGCTGGACGCGGCGCCGGCGCTGGGCCTGCGCGCGCACCTGCCCGCGCTGCTCGACGGCCTCTTCACCGTGCTCGACGACCCCAACCCCGAGATACGCCGCATGTCAGTACCCACCAAACACACTTGCTATCTTTAACCTACCAATCTAATAACTACCAACATAACGAAAATATTTCATTTATTCAATTTGATTCAATTTTGGACATCTGTCGACCACTTTAAAGTAACGAAACACTCCTACAACATTATGTTGTCAATCTTTAGAACTGACAACTTTGACCTGATCTACTGACATTAGTATTGTTTGTTTTGTAATCAGCCCTTTTTACGGTCCCAACTGCTAGGGACGGCCTTCCCTTCAATATGAGAACTTGCTAGGTTCTCTCATATATGCAAGATGGCTCTCGATGTTTTCCAGAGCTAAGCAGACTGGAAGCCGGAGCCATCAGATTGACGTTTATAAAATGGGTGATTTGACGTTGATACCAGATTGTATGTATGCGTGCAGGTGCGACGTGCAGCTGAACGAGTTTCTGCGCGCCATCAAGAAGGAGCCGGCGGAGGTGGACTTCCGCGCCATGATCAACATCCTCATCACGCACGCGCAGGCCTCTGAGGAGCTGCTGCAGGTACCGCCACTACTTATTGCAGGGGAAATACTCTTAAAATTATTACTTTACTGTTTAGTTCAATAAGTAATATTATTATTATAACAATTTTAATGTGAAAAATAAGTTCTTTTTTTTGTTAGTAGCTACCGAAATTTTTTTTGACCCAAGTGGCATTTGAGGAACCTCTCGCCCCTCACAACTTTTGCACCTTTTTATCCTTTCAAATGGGTTATAGAAGGAAAAATAAGCTACGCCGCAGTCAAGAGTACAAGGCCGATGCCGGCCATTGTAGTAAACCTTTGACATTATTGTGTATGCTTCCGGGCAAATTAATGTAATTAGTTAATTGTTTATACATGTTCTAGTTGTATTAGAATGTGTGAAGGGTGATTCATACACGAATATTGTTTACAATTTATTTATACTTATTAGCACTATTTTACATGTGATTGAGGATGTACAAATGTGGATGTAGATAGTGTTTCTTTATAATATATTATAAACTAATTTATTATGTTATTAGGTAATTGTGTATGTAGTAAATAGGTACTTAAAATTATAATATAATTATGCATGACACAACATCCATCGCCTAGATTTAACATTTAAAATGACTGCGAGTACTTGGACGAGGTTAAAGTGAGGTTTCGGTTGCAGCTGACGGCCATCACGTGGCTGAAGGAGTTCTGCGAGCTGAGCGCGCGCGCCGCGCTGCCGCACGCGTCCGGCGTGCTGCGCGCCGCGCTGCCCTGCCTCGCCTACACCGACGAGCCGCGCAAGAGTATCCTTTACCTGCACTCATTCACATACACACACACACTGCTAAACCAATTTATATTTTTTTGCAAAACGGTATTATTTTGGCTTCTTTCTATACTGTACGTATCAATCGTAAGACCAAACTACATGCAAATCAGAGATACGCGAGACCGCTGCCACTGTCAACCTGCTGCTCACCAAACTGGTGTCTGACATGGAGCCCGGCGCGGCGTCCGCGGCGGGGGAGGCGGGGGAGGAGGGGGCGGCGGGGGAGGAGGGGGCGGAGCGCCTGCAGCTGGACGCCGTGGTGGAGGTGCTGACGCAGCTGCTGCACCACAACTCCGTGCACACCAAAGTCGCTACGCTGGACTGGATACTGCATCTGTACAATAAGTTGCCTCTTGAGGTGTGTAATTAGTTTTCTCTGCACTTATAAGCTCATTACTTAGTGTTATCCTTAAAGGTTTTTGTAATATAGTGGAGAGTTCCAGAGACAAGCTTTCAGAAGAATAAAGAAAACAATTCATCCTAATAATGTATTGGTATACATTAGGAGTGATTATAATGTAAACGTCTTTCTCGTAATTCCAGAGCCATTCGTCACTTCTATTTAATATTTTCGCACTAGTGACATGCCCTCCTGGGCTCGTGTGGTTGCAGATGTCGGCGCAGACGGAGCGCGTGTTCGTGAGCGTGGTGGGCTGCCTCACCGACCCCGCCGACGACGCCGTGCGCCGCGCGCTCGCCGTGCTCGCCGAGATCTGCTCCGGCCCGCCGCCCGCCCCCGCCCCAGCGTCCGCCCCCGCGCCCGCCCCCGGCGACGAGGACAGGGACGCCTGCAGTAAGATATGACTAGTCCTGGCCATCGTGCGAGGCGAAGGGAGCCGCGGGCTACAACTGTAGCTGTAGGCTGTTTTCAAGAGTTGCCGACTTTAAAATTTAGTTTTTATAAAAAATCCCTTGTACCTATTTGACAGGAATTTCGTCAAAATCACTTGATAATCGTGAACTGTAGAGACTTTTAGGGGTATTTTAATAAATACTTTAACATTGTTATAAACACTCATTTGCTTTCGTATTAGTATAATAATTAATAATACTCATATGTCGTGTTCCAGGTGACTTAGAAGCGAATCCATACTATCAGAAATTCCTAAAGGCATTGTTGAGGCTGCTGGCCGCCGACGAGAACCTGCTGGAAGAGAGAGGAGCTTTTATTATAAGGTAGGTAACATAGTTCTCGGCGAACTTTCGAAAGTAGGTACCGATGAAGGTGTATTACTCTGTTTATTCACTACATGGACACATCACACTCGAGAACAAAATTTGTAATGTAGGTATAATTCCCGTCACGTAAGAAGAACGCTGGAAGAAAGTGGTGGGTATGTTTGCGCATGGGTATTCGCGCACGAAAGTACTAGGCCTATTCTTTTATTTATGAACTAGGCTTTCGCTTGCGACGTACATTGGTTATTGTTAGGTACATTGAAAAATATATTACATGCAATATAATTAAATAGAATTCTATTCATTAATAAAATAAGTTTGATTCAATGTAGAATGTTTAATCTACTTACAAAAAATAAAATCAATTAGCTTAAAATATTTTTTCTCTCTTTTCTATGTAAAATAATGTCGTAATTAAAAACTTTTGTGCGTATATTTAAATAAAAAATCATATACGATTTTTTCAGGAACAGAGCGTTTTTTTTAATTTCGAATAAAGCAAAGGTGTATATTTGACGTGGTTTTTTTATTTATTGTTAAAAATAGAAACTTTTTTGGAAATAATTGGTAGAAATCTTGTTTAAAAGAAAAAAAAATCTAAAGTAACGAGACAATTATTGCGATTGTTGATTCACTTGCTACCTTGGGGATCATAGCAAAGTACCCTATAAATTATTTTTAACAAAAAATAAAAACCGACTTCAAAACTAAACAAATCTAAACTAAAAAGTAGAAAATAATGCTTTTAAGAACTTAGTTCATTTTGGCGTCAAACAAGATAGAATTAATACTTTTATGTGCAAGAAATTGATAATGAAGATACAATCAATATTTTCATGCGAACTTCAACCAGGAAAAAGAGATGGACAAGTGTTAAATTAAAAAAAGGCTCATATTTAAATTAATAATATTCATTAAATACGTAGTAGTTTAGGTTTAGTTCGTACCGTCTACCGGACATCACTAACTAGGTCGACCGTGCCCGCGGCAGGCAGCTGTGCGTGCTGCTGGGCGCGGAGGCGGTGTACGTGGGCGTGGCGCGCGCGGGCGCGGGCGCGGGCGGGGGCGCGGGCGGGGCGCGCGCGGCGGCGCGGCTGGCGGGCGCGCTGGCCACGCTGCTGCTGACGGCGGCGGAGCTGCGGCCGCTGCGGCGCCGCCTGCGCGCGCGCGCGCCGCCCGCGCTGTTCCGCACGCTGTACCGCGCGTGGGCGCACAACCCCGTGGCGCTGCTGGCGCTGTGCCTGCTCACGCACAACTACCGCCACTGCGCCGCGCTCGTCGCCACCTTGTATCCTTTTCGTTAACTTCACTGGTCAGTTGTCACAAACAGAACATTGGGTCGTACGCCGAATACCGAATTTCATGTGGACTTTGCTTCAGAGTATACAAATATTAACCAAAATTATTCAGTCAGGACGTCGTGTGATCGTTTCTTGTTTGGTGGCAAGAAGTAGTATTTATTAAAAACATTTTTTTTAAACTACTAAGCAACTACTAAAATTGCAAAAATCCAAGTTAATCTTCAAACAACAGTTCAACTGAACTTTCCTTGTCCTGAAATGTCTCACTTGAATTTTGCTAGTATACAATAATAATCAATTTCCTTTTAAACTGAATCATCCCCTAAATTCTGTTTAGACAACGTCAGCATATAATATTGATAAACTAATTCTTATCCAGTATGTAGAAAATATTATGTTATATATACAACATGTAGGGATCATATCTCTGATTTAATAAAATATAAAACAGTAGTTTACTCTGTGCTTAACTATTTATTTTATACAAATATTTTTCCTAAACCAAACATTTAGCGGAGACCTGGAGATAACGGTGGAGTTTCTGACAGAAATAGATAAATTAGTGCAATTAATAGAATCTCCCGTGTTCGCGTGTAAGTGTTATGATTTTATTTATTTTACAAGAGTGATTAATATATATTAGTGTGTGTCGTAACGTGTCGTGTGTTGCGTGCGCGGCAGATCTGCGGCTGGAGCTGCTGGGCGGCGAGGGCAGCGCGGAGCTGCGCGCGGCGCTGTTCGGCCTGCTCATGCTGCTGCCGCAGAGCGAGGCCTTCCACGCGCTGCGCCGCCGCCTGCACTGCGCCCCCGCCCCCGCCGCCCCCGCGCCCGCCCCCGCCGCGCCCGCGCCCGACCCCTTCCCCGACCTGCTGCGCGAGTTCCGGCGCGTGCAGGCGGCGCACAGCGACGACCTGCTGCTGGACCGCCCCTCCTAGCCGCGCCCCGTTGCATGTAACAAATGTTGGTTTACTATAGTCTATTTGAAAATCACCATTGATCGGTATTATTTATACTTTAATTATATAATTATTTTGACCATATCGATAATTTTTTCAACAAACAAAGCTTAAACTGTGGCTCAATTTACCCATAAAACCAGATGTTACCAAAGTCGCTGATTGTCATATCTGATCTCAAAACATTTAAGAGACACTGCACTGAGAGCGAAATCTTTATATTTTATTTATGATAATGTTCATAAAATTAATAAAAAAATCTGAATAGATAAATATCTAACTAATTTTTTTACAAAACGGCTGTAATAAATTTTATAATTCCCATGTACAAAGTACAATTCAACCCAAAATTCTGTACAAAATAGTCGCTATTTTAAGTATCGATTAAAGCCTCGGAGTTATATAATCGATTACAATCGTTAATCGAGGCTCACTCGAGCTTGGCATCATGAGTGAGGTCTTTAAAATCGCTGGCAAGCGAGCTTAGCGCATAAAGAGATTTATATAATAAAATATGTGTATATACATTAGATGTGTAAGATATTGATTTGATAAATAAATTATTGTTGTTCATACATTCCATTATTGTGTTTTATTTGATACTGCTTTTATTTAGATATTTTAACACTAGATAAGTTATTCATTTTTGCCGTCTGATTTTTAAATATTAAAAAAAAGAAAGTAATACGTAAATATAAATAGATATGAAATAGTATACATCAATATTTCAGTGGAAATAAAAAGATAACTAAACACTTTCTTAGGTTTACGCGAATATTCGACATTATAAATGAAACTATCTTCGGATTTTGTCGCGGATTTATTTTGATTTTTGGTTCCCGACGTTTCGAAAGCTTTGCAGCAATCATGATTCAATACTTTACCATGATTGTGTGAATAAAATAAATCCGCGACAAAATACGAAAAGATAGTTTCAGTTATTAGAAAAGTAAACTCATTTAGCAATTAGCATACATATTTGTGTAGAAATAAGTGCCATTTTACAGTGTTTACATTTGTGTATAGAATCAGATCACTTCTAAATAATATAGTCGTTTAATATAATATTGAGAAACCATTAATAATAGAAAAAAAAACCAAATTAGTGAGTATATTGCCTGTTAGTAACTCTTCACAATAATTACAGTGAAACAACATTAGTGTAATAATGGCTATATTGTCAACAAAATTCATTCAATTTTCATACACGCAACAGAAAACCATACGTGATACGACCCACCGCAAAAATGTCACGGTCTTTATACTTAATTGTCTGCCACTTGCCAGGCACCTGTGTAGACAAACACCACAGAGGGAGAAAACCAGCGCGGATGAAGCCGCGTGCAACAACTAGTTGTATTAAAATAAAACCAACAAAAAATTGTATGTATATATTTATTTTACAACAACAATAAAATTGTCGTATTGAATAATGATGAATCACAGGATAACTTATCAAATACCAAAAGTAATATATTTATAATTATTCTATTATATTCTATTATATTCTATTTATTCTCTTTAAAGTGTAAAATTAAAGTGGCTTATAAGTTTTCATTCTAAGGTAATGTAGCTAGTGTAGGTAATGATTTCAATAAATTTTCTGAACTGCACTCTCCTGATATAATATATTTAACTAAAATATAAATATATACATACATATTAAATAGTGTTACTGGTTACTTAATTTTATATAGGACAGTACTAAATGCGAAATTTTTTTTACTTTTGACACAATAAATATGAACAACCAACAATTACAACAGTTTGTCTCAGTCTAACTTAACCAGTTGTACAAATGGAATAAATAATTAATTTAAGTTTAATTCATATAAATGTAATTATTTTTGGATTGAATTTATTTTTGACCAAAATTAATAATTCGCTACAATTTATAATGCTAAAAATATTGTTATTGTAAATCTGAGAAAGTATTATTAATTACTTCTAATATTTAATTTAAATAAAATACCAAGAAACTTATAAATTGGAGATCAACTAAATAATGAGTTTTTCATTCTATACAATGTTCCATAGTAATGGATGGATATAATAAATAATCAACTGTTATTATTAGTCTATACATTTTGCAGATTGAGATCACATTTTGTTCAGTACATTTCTTTACATAATGATACACTAAATTATTCAAAATGTTCGCCACTTCATTAAGGTTAAATAAAATAGATTATTACTACATTATATGTTTATCAGTCCTACAATTTGGGCTTTAAAAACAAGAAAAATTAGACAAGTGTGAACTGCCTCGCCCACCAAGAGTTCCAAACCACTAAATATTAAGTATTTTAAACTTTAAGCACTTTCCCATACATCAATATTTACTAATAGCATGCATCACTTTTTTCATGGTATTTCTAGTATAAATTACAAAAAGTGCTTAAAAGATGGTTATTAAAATAACAGAGCTTGGTACTACTGTTAAGAATTACGACAACTCATTTTTAAGGTTTCACTTATAAAATTAAAGGGCGGTTATCAGTCGTCAATTTGTGCCTTGAAAAATATTGAGTGGGAACTACATTAAGGCTTTAAGAGGTTTTCACAAAAATATATATGTTTGAATAAAATGAAATCGACATACGCAATCTGCTGTGTTTAAGTATCAACTCTTTTAAACTTAACAATATTAAACTACACTAATAGGCAAAATGTTGTAAAATATAACAAGGAATCATTCTGCATTTGGAACTTAGTAATATATGTACTTCTTTTTACAGAACTGCCCAAAAAAAGGAGTGTTCGTGATATGTTTTCAGGGTTCATGTATGTATGTATGTTTGTGAGTTTCTTTATTCCACCATAAGTACTAAACGCCTAAACCGATTTTGATGTATGTGATATCGTTAGATTCCTTGTGTTACCGCATGTAGCTTAGTGAGTAATCAGCCTTTTTTAACATCCCACGTAGCTAAGATTAATAAATATAAAATACCCAACTTATTACACAAACTTCATAAAAAAGTGCAGTGTTTATTAAATAATCTCTTCCCTCTTAGTGGAGTTCATATTACTAGAGGTTGCTTGGAAAATAATAAATATAACTGTTTTATGAATTAGTCTTCTACACACATTCTCTATTTCATGCATACATTTTTTTGTATTGTCACTGTACATATCTATTACAATCTATTTTATTGTAGAAATCAGACCAGTATTTTTGCTGGTAGTGTGAATAGTGTTAAGCAACGACGCAGGTAGATTTTGTATGTGGTTTTACGCATATATTCTTATTGATCTCATCTTCGTCTTTAGGAAGCGACGCAGCCTCCTTGGAGTTCGCAGACTCGTATATGACAGTCCTTATGCCGGAGTCCAGGGACGTCATGGTCGCGTCCGAGTCGGTGGACGTGGTCTCGGTGTCCGTGCATTCCTCAGCGTTCCGCAAATAGTATCTATTCGTTTGTGCGTTTAACATCTCACTATTGCATTGAAAAATTTTAATGTTTGCCACATTTTTGTGTAAATTTTCATACACTATATCAGAGTTCTGCTGGTAGTAATCTGAATCGAAGTCGGTCTCCAGGTACATGCGACAGTCGTCCTTATTGCACCAACACTTATCACTTTGACTAACACTATTGAGCTCGTCCACATTGGTGTTTGTGTCACAGTCGTCGGCACAGCACTGGGAGTTCAAGCACTTGAGGGCGTGCGCGGGGGCGGGCGGCGCGGGGGGCGGGCGCTAGGGGTCCGCGTGGGCGGTGAGGCGCACGAGGCGCGCCACCAGCGCGGAGCTGGCCGCCACCGCCGCCGCCACGTCCTCGTGCGCCGCCAGCAGCGCGCGCACACCCGCGCCCGCCGCGCCCACGCCGCCCGCCACACCCGCGCCCGCGCCGCCCGCCTTCGTGCCGCCCGCCCCCGCGCCGCCCGCCGCCGCGCCGCGCGGACGCGACTCCTCTTTTTCAGTTGGTGTCTCTTGCTTCTGATTATTTGACTGCTAAAGAATTAATATTCGTTTTAAAATATTAATTGGGTTATTACATATTTGTAATTTAAACATCTATTATTTGGATTTCATGTAATTTCATGGTCATGTATTTGAATTTAATAATTTAAACATTAAGTATAGAGCTGTACCTGCGCGTGCGCCTGCGCGTCGGCGACGAGCGCGCGCGTGGTGTGCTCGGCGTCCTGCAGGCGCGCCGCCAGCGCCAGCACCTTCAGCTCGGCGGCCGCCAGGTCCTTGTCCAGGATGTGCGTCTGCAGGTACACGGTCTGCGCCACCTTGTACCAGTCGGCCACGGCGTCGGCGCGCGCGCGGGCCAGCGGCGCGGCGCGCTGCAGCAGCGCGCGCGCGCGCCGCCCCGTCTCCGCCACCGTGATGCGCTCCAGCACGTGGAACTGCTCGTCGTTGTAGGTGAGCGAGCGCGTGGCGCGGTCGCGCACCAGGTGCTGCCACGACTCGCGCAGGCGCTCCGCCAGCGCGCGCGCGCGCCGCGCCAGGCGCAGCTCGGCCGGGCACGGCGCCGCCGCCAGCGCGTCCAGCCACGCCGCGCGCAGCGCGCCGCCCGCGTGCCGCGCGCGCAGCGCCGCCGCCGCGCCGCGCAGCGCCTCCGCCTCGCCCGCCGCCAGCGCCGCCGCCGCCGCCCACTGCTCGCCCGCGCCCGCGCCCGCCGCCCCCGCGCCCGCGCCCCGCAGCGCGCGCGCCGCCGCCGCCGCCAGGTCGAGCGCGCGCGCCGCGTCGTGCAGGCGCGCCGCGTGCGCCGCCAGCGCGGCCGCGCGCGTCGCCACCGCCTGCAACCGCCACACATTTACAATAATAAATTCATCGGCGTGTTATTATTTTACTTAGGACTTGAACATATTTATTGTATACTGAATTTTAAATTTAGTTCACACAACAAGTCATAAGAGTGCAGTGCAGTGTGACGACCGACCTCGAGGCGGCGCGCCAGCAGGCCGCCCCAGCGCGCCACGCAGGCGCCGCACAGCTGCGACGCGGCGCACAGCGCCTCCACGCGGCGCCGCACCACGTGGCCCACGCTGCACGCCGTCTGCGCACACACACGCACACACACGTTACCTCCAAGCAATACCTCTAACGAGGAAATCTAATAAAAAGTATTATTAAAAACAATAGCTAGTGTAGGAAGAGCGCGCGACCTTGGCCTGCGCGGCGTCGTTCTCGACGGACACGATGTTGGGGAAGACGGGGAACTTGGGCACGTCGGGCTCCGGCGCGAGGCTCACGTTGTTGTCGTTCTTGTTGAACAGCATCAGCGGCTCCTCCGCCGTCGTCTCCGGGTACTCCTTGCCTGCCCACGGTGCGTATTGTCATTATAACAGATACAGAGGCCAATTGTGGATTTTTATTCTGTCTCTCCATGACTGCATCGCGACAAAACAACTGAACAGATTTTGATGAAATTAGGTAAGATGAAGGAACTGGTTCTCCGAGTCAATATGTTATGTACTGAACTACTGACTGTCAAAATGTACATAGGGACGAACACAAACGGAATAAGTCGCTATAATAGAAGGTAGTGATTAGTGGGTACGTACCCAGCGTGTTCTCATCGATCTCTGAGAGGATCAAGGTGTCCTTGTACAGCAGTATCTGGGACTCGGCCACGACGCTGGTCTGCTCGCAGATGTATGTCTGTAGATGCTCATACTTCTCCTCTGGTTTTAAAAACACCTAAGAGATCAATTACGTTTCAATAAAAATACCTCATACAACTCATCCATCATCAATTATTTTTTGGCAAACAAACCGTGGTCCGCGGCTCGCGATCGAAAAGTCAAAGCGTGGTGTTAGATAGCATGATATAATAAAATGTCTAATACCGACCTAATAGTTCCACAGGTTATGGCGTTCATACAAACAAAAAACTAATAAACTGCTTAGTTTTATTCGGTCGGTGCAGTAGAATATAAAATGATATGTGTTATTGATTGCAAGCAAGTAAATGTTGTCCATTAGTAAGAGCATCAGTTGAGAAATAGATTAACAGATTTTGCTTATATCCATAATAGACTATGTAAGGTTTTTAAAGAAAAAAAAATATTAGAAGAGTTGCCAAGGAACTGAGAGAAGGAACTGAAATTGCTATTTTTGTAATAGTTTTTATGTCACTGAGATCAAAGTTAAATTGTTCAATGTCTTGGGATCAACTTTTTTACAATATGTTAAGTAATACGATAAATTAAGATTGTCAATTATTTTAAATTAATTTACAGTAAATAATAAACCACAAACTTCACTTTGTATCTATATTTTTTTCTAATTACTTCATGAATGCCCGACAATTGCCAGCACGCATACGGAAGTAGGTTACTTTATATCACAGGCCGCGATCAAGCCGCAAACCATAAGGAAACGTGTAACGTCACATGCAAGAATAAGTTTAATATTTCAAAGGGAAAATAATGTCGGAAAACCCATTTACAGTAATAAAAACCTCCAACTGCCCAATATAGTACTAAGCAGTTGATACATAGTATGCATTTAACCGCCACCCCGCGCTCCCTCCGCGCCTCTCGCCCGCAATGAAATTGCAAACAGCCTTGGATATGTAGGACGTACATAATACATATTATAAATAGATTTCTTAACAGTTTCATGATGATTATGATTCATTATACTTTTTATTTGTATAATTTTAACGTACACTACTGTATTAGAATGCAGCATACTTTTATTATGTAAATATATTAGAATAACATATTCATGCAAAATTATAAGTAGGAGTATCATTTTTGCAAACTTTCTCTATTAATTATTCTCAGTTACATAAAAAATGTGTTTCATAAATATATAAATATGTGAATTGCATTGAATTATATGATACACACTTTTCAGCTTCAATATTCAAATAAATGTAAACAAAATTCATATCCTTTGTTATGTCAGTATCAATTATAATGAGTTTCAGAGTAAATAATAACATACAGACTAATTTGCCTCAAAATATTATGTAAAGTGTACACTCATCAATAAGTTAATGGCAAAAAGTAGCATAATTTTCAAATAAATACTTTACCTTGATACTAGCTGCCTTGTTGACATGAAAGATGTGGACCGGTGTAGTAGATGTTACAGTTTGGACTTCTGAGAAAAATCTGTCAAAAGTCCAGATTCTGTGTGGATCTACTTCCAATAATCCAGCCAGGAGAGGTGTGACCAACTTACGGAGACCCACACTTAGTTGGCAATGTGATGGCAGTTCCCGAGACCACTCTATGGGCCCATTTTCAGTTGTTTGTGTACCCTGAAAGAAATAAAAATTATTTCATATCAAATTTTCAGCTTTTTATTTCATGTACTTTCTAATTAACTAGTATATTTTAATGATACATGTTAAAAAGAAGAAAAACAAATCTACTAATGATGTCGGGGGTACTGAATATGGGGGGGTCATAATCACATTTTTTATCTGACCTATTTATAAAATGTTCACTAAAATTAAAATAATGAAAAGTAAAAAGCCTTACAGATATAACACCAGATGCTTTTTTAGTTGTAATGTAAAACATAGTCTCTTTATTTCTTCTTCCTCCATAAGGTCTGAAAGGAAGCTGCCCAGTCGCTACATGATAAAGAGTCACCCCAATGGACCATAAATCCACTGTTGCCCCAAAACTTTTTCCCACAGGCTTTCTCAATACAGCCCTCTCATACATATCTGGATGCAGATATTCTTCAGTACCATATAATGAAACAAATTGTTCTTCTTCTTGCAATTCTCTTGCAGCACCAAAATCTGTTAATTTGTATGTTGTAGTTCCATCTTCATTTATAAACTTCATTATGTTACCTGGCTTTAAATCCCTATGAACTAAATTATTATCACGTAAATGCTTCATTCCAGCAGTCAGATGTTCAAGCACCAATAGAAACTCTTGCTCCTGTAGGCCATAAGTATTCTCAGGATCATCCAGAATATTAAACAAGCTGCCACCTGTACACAGTTCCATTACGATAACTTTTCCTCTGCCTTCTTGTTCTTCTTCAATAGCTAATAATTTAACAATGTTTTCATGCTTTACTTTCTTTAAAACTTCGAATTCACGCATTTGAACATCGTGAGGTCTCATATGACTAAGTTGATTGAAAGTCTTTACCGCCACTGGTTCTCCATTATTTTTATTAACTCCTTGGAACACAGCACCAGTAGCACCTTTACCCAAAACGCTAGTTGTACACCACACGAAGTTTTCTGACCCTCTTAAAAATGACATCTTTATATATTTTTCCTTAAATTAACACAATTGTATTATGTATCTTATATTATTAAACCAACTTTACTTATCCCAAGTGTATAGAACTAATACTACTTATCCAGTATCCACCTATGTTTTCAATAACATCAAACTTTCATTTTTGGTAGGTAGTTTCTGCTTAAATGACTTTTGACGTTTAGCTGTGCGGGTGCCTGTGCCTGTGTAAATTTAAGATTTTAAAAGGCACAGAATACAGATTACTATATAGTATATACTATACTCGGAATTATAATTCGATTCCACAAACTCCTTTACATTCTCTAATCTCTTTGATTCCACATTTGACATTAGCTAATAGCTACTGTCATTTTGTAAAATAATGATACCACATTTAATATTGTAGTCATGGAGGTTAGATACAGGAGAACCAACGCTTCATACTAAAGCATTACCCGTCTGTCTCTGAAAATTTGTAGAGTTTATAGCGCGCTGCCGTCAATAAGTAGTATCTGTCAAGTTAGCTATTTATGAGTACTGTCACTATTGTGACAACGTGAAGTTAGGCATTGAGACAACATAGCGATCGCAGCGCCTCCTTGGTTTGACAATATTTCTGAGACACTACATTCTAGGGCCTTGGTTCTCCTGGTTTCTAATCTCCATGATTGTAGTGATGAACATAAAAATCGATAAACAATCGCGATTTATGTTTTAAATGTAATCATAATATTGGTGTGCTAATTAAAGACTAAATTATTGATTTTTATTTAAATAAATACATAATTATTCATAATAATTATTTATTAATTAGTAACCACTGCTTTATTTTATAAAAAGTTAATATTTGTGTTTTTTATATTAAAAACAAAACTTATAATAAAAGAGCCTAGATAGATAGTTTTCTGTATTGGGAACCCGTGCGCGTTCGTGCAGCTCGTAAAATATTACCATAATACATCTACCTATTTGTTTTATTTCGCATGTTCCTTCATGATCACATTTTTTTATTTATTTCACACACAATTATTAAAGAAAACTCTCAGATCCTTAATAAAATTAATCGTCATAACTAAATTATCAGTACAGAAATATTTAATTTCCTGATATACTTAGTTTCTATTAAAGAAGTAGTTGTTTAGATATACTACTATAAACGAGAGGAATCGATCCAGAAATATTCTATTTCCGTATCGAATAATTTCGCAACGTCACTATTTAGTGCTTGTCATAACGTTGCAACACTGAAATTGTCAAATCTGAGGCACTGACCTCTAAATACCACTGGACTGGCTGTTGTCAACGTGCTTTTGTGGCTGCTTGATATTCGCCATTTTGGCGCTGTCGGACGTAGCGAGACGTAGCGAGAGTTTGAGGTACTAAAACTAATGATGTCAATATCAGTGAGCAAATATCGATAATTTTTAATAATAAGTTTTTACAATCAATAAAACTGTTTCAAATAAAGATTATTATTTTTTAATTTTTATTAATCAATAACAGTATCATCATAATTAAAACAAACACTTCTCGCTGTCATTTGCAATATACGTCAAAATTAGTTCTCGGGACTCTCGCTAGTGGCGCTTCAAATGGACACAAAAAAATTGCTGTCAAACGCTTGGAACAGCCGGTCCAGTGGTATTATAGAGGTCAGTGGACAAGTGGCATAAACGCTATTAGAATAGAATCATAATGTATTTCAACTATGGAGGGTAGAGATAAGGAGAACCGTCTCATATGGGGGGAAAGTTGAAAGTGTCCAGCTGTATACTGAAAATAAAGTTTCCATTACCTACCACAATAGCGCTGGCGTGCGAATAGTTTCAATATAAACATAGCTGTTATAAATGGAGTGAAGTTAGCTGTGTTCAAATATTTAAAAAAAATTATTGACTCAAGTAGTAAGTAAAATGCTAGTATACAAAACCTCAACTATTTACGTAGTCTAAAAAATGTTTTAGTAAATATAAACAAAATACTGCAGAGGGAAAGCGTAATTTTTTTCTAATTTAACTTTCTTTAAAATTTATCGGCTGCTACTACAGCGCCACTCTTACTGGACGCATTTTTACTGCCACTTGTTCGTGTACGAGTTGGTCCTCCTTATCTCTACCCTCCATAAGTGAACGCACCCGTGATATGTCAGTTATTGTCAAATGTCAATTGGTATTTGACATTTGACAATTCAATAATTGTCAAAGCATATTATTGCGTCAATACTAAATTCACAGATTGTAGATATATTGTAAATATGTTACTTGTAGTCCTAACACTTATTATTATTTTTATAGTTTTGTATATATTGTGTTGTCTGTTGTAGGTCCTGATTTTACAACGAATCGCTCCGTTCCTACATGTAATACGTCTTAGTGTTTTTTTTTTTTTTTTCATATTCACCGATCAGTTTATATATAACGTGTATTCTCCATTCTACGCGACATTGGCGAAGTCAACTGTGCCCAACTGGCACTCCTGGAAGCCATTAAAGGAAATAATTGAATTGAATTCACTTGAAAATAATCATATAATTCCCAATAAAACTAAGGAAATGTAAGTAAAATTCTTTTAATTAACAAACGCAAGGACATCTATTAAAAAAATATGTTAATTTTATTTTTATTTATATATAAAAATGTAATTACTGTCTTGTGTTATTTTTTTGCTTTATTTAAATGAACAAAATATACAAATAACAAATAAAAAAACACAATACTGTCCTACCTCTTCACCTAGTGTTTTATTTCTAGGTCATCAAAACATGTTAGTAGGTACAGGGAAACATCTAGAAGTCGATCAGTAGAACAGCATCAAGAAACAAGACGGAGTAAACAAAAGTCTAGATCAAGGTCTAAATCAAGCAAACGCAAACATAAATCTACAAGCAGGGAACGAAAAAAGGAATCTAAACATAAGAAAAGTAAAAAAAAGAAAAAGAAAAGATCACATAGCAGTAGCAGTTCCTCAAGTACTAGTGACAGTGATGTGGAAGAGCTAAAGTTGCTCCAGAGACTAGAAGCAGAAAGATTGAGATTAAAAGAAGAGAAAAAAAAGCAGAAAGAGCTGTTAAAAGCTAATGAAACCCCTGAAGAAAAACGGTATTTTTTATATATCCAAATTTTTTTTTAAATGCAATATGTTTGGTTTTAATTGATTTTATGGATGACATTATAGATAATTTATGTTATAATATTGTTGGTTTCATTTTTAGAGCTCGAAGACTTAGAGAAAAACAGGAAAAGGAGCGCAAAAGACGTGAGCGTATGGGCTGGGACAATGAATATCAATGCTATACAAATCAGGACAATCCTTTTGGAGACTCTGCCCTCACAAATACTTTTGTGTGGACTAAAAAGCTGGCTAAGGAAGGTGTGAAGAATGTCTCACATGATGAACTGGAGGCTCTGAATAGACAGAAGCAGTTGGAAAATAAGATAGAGTTAGAAAAGGTATGTACAATACATGTTCTTTGTTTTTTCACTGTCCCGCATTATTTTAGTTGTCCTATGGAAGTCTTATTTATATCTGATTAATAAGACTTCCATAGGACTAAATCATCTATTATATGAATTTCTTTGTAGAAAAAATAAGCCCCACATGTTGTACCGTAATTTTATAAATGGAGTACAAAAAAGAGATATTGAATTTGATATATTGTTTGTTAATTTTAGAAAATATTTATTTGGCTAATTTTCGTAATTTCTGTGGTTAAGAAGTTGTGACTAACAAAAGTGTACAAACTTACAGTAAGTGGTTAACTACTGATAATGGGATCTGGCATATTGCTTTGTAAAGGGATATTTTTTTTAAATTTCATTAATCAAACATAAGATAAAACATTAAAGGAGAAATATCACAATAAGCCAAAGTCTTTATTTTTATTAGTTGCATGTCAAATATAGTGCTAATATATTGGAATATGTTAAATTTGTTATTTATACTCTGTTTCATGTTCCATATTTGACATGCAAATTGTGGAAAGATTTTCCAGACCATAGAATATGAAATGGCGACAATTGTGAATGACAACTAGTGTGTGTGGTGGTTTGCAGGTGAAGCAGCGGCGGCTGGAGCGCGAGGCGGAGCGCGCGGCGCGCGAGGCGGAGGCGGCGGCGGCGGCGCGCGCGCGCGAGGCGGCGCAGTTCAGCAGCTGGGCGCGCCACGAGGACGCCTTCCACCTGCACCAGGCGCGCCTGCGCTCGCAGATACGCATCCGCGACGGCCGCGGTACTACGCCACTTCATTATCATTTTATGTACTCAATATCATCCAAATTCTTCAAAGTAACCAACACATATTCGCAACACATTTTAATACACACATACTTATGCATAAATATACCTACATACATACATGCACACTATTTTTTGTATTAATTATAGTATTGCTATAATTATAAATGTAATTCAATTTCAGCTAAGCCTATTGACCTGCTGGCCTGGTATGTGAGCTCGGAGCAGTGTGTGGACGCTCTGGAAATGCATGAGCCATACACTTACTTGAATGGATTGCACGCACAGGACTTGGAAGATCTGCTGGAAGATATCAAGGTACAGCATTGTTAAAAAATATATTTCATTATTCATTATTATCAATAAAGAGGCTTGAAATGGATTGGAAATGTATCACGAGAAACTATTGGAAGGCTTCGATGTATAGTTTACAGCGGAAAAATCTCATTTCTGTGAAAAGAACAGTAACCGTAAATGATGTGTAAGTACAGATGGGTAGGACCGAGGTTCCTACTGCCCACTGTCTTGCCTTGCAACAATAATGTACATGGTGTGATGGTGTGGGCGTGCAGGTGTACAAGGAGCTGGAGGGCGGCGGGTCGGCGCGCTACTGGGAGGACGTGCAGACCATCGTGCGCGACGAGCTGGCCAAGCTGCGCCGCGCCGCCGCGCCCGGCGCGCGCCGCGACGGCGTGCACCACGCCGTGGCCGACGACGTCACGCAGGTGCCCTCCCCCGCACCTTTACTTAGAACCGATTTAAACCAATTATCTCTATCAACGTTTTTAATGACAATATTGGGTCCCATAAATGTTACATGGTTGAACAATTCATGTTATTGTCATTGTAAGTTGTTGTTAGTTGTTATTATTAGACCATGACACCGGTGAAACCGGACTGTTGTTAAGACTGAAAAATCAATGGTAAGAGTTCGCTTGACCCAGGACTCGAGCCCAAGACCTCTGCGTTTGCAGTTCTATACGCCAGCCACTGTGTGAAGGAGGTAGTTGATAAGTACTTTATTAAGGAAGTAGATGACGAGAAAGTTTGGGAAATTGAGTGAAGTGATCCCACTTCACATCCCGAGTCTCACACTGTTAATATTTTCATGTCTGAGTGGTCCTACGATGAAGGAAAACATCCATTAGTAGACATAACCACTTGTCTTACGGTGAAGAAAGTGTGACATCTATGAGTCCCGTTTATTTTACCCGTGGTGGACACATGAGAATGTATATCGTAATGTGGTGTGTGTCAGATCTTCAAGGGCAAGTCTGGCGCGGCGCTGGCGGCGCTGCAGGAGGAGATCGAGCGCAAGATGAGTGCGCGCCGCGACGGCGTGGACGTGCCCTACTGGGAGAGCCTGCTCAGCCAGCTCAAGGGTAAAGCCTTACATTATAATATATTCCTCGTAACTAAACATCAGATGAACAAAATTTACTAAAGGTTGCTCATATCAATAATCTTTAGAATCCTCCGTTTGTTAGTTTTTTAAAATCTTAATCATATTACAAAATTCAATCACAAAAGTTTTCTATTCCAAATTTCTATTCCATTGTGTTAGGTATAACTTTTTAAATCTTTAATGTTACTTCAAGATTTATTTTAACAACAAACTGTAGTGTTTATTATTTAATCTGTATTTAATACTATTGTCGTGTGTGTGTGTGTGTGTGTGTGCAGCGCACATGGCGCGCGCGCGGCTACGCGACCGCCACCAGCAGAACCTGCGCCGCAAGCTGCAGCTGCTCAAGCGCGAGCAGGGCGTGCAGCCCGCGCCCGCCGCCGCCGACGACGACGAAGACGACGACGGGTACAATTATTATTATCTTTTCTTTATCATTATATTTTAAGACAGGTAGTTGAAACAGGCATTAGCAACATACGTGCCCAATAGTTACTCCTTTTAAGTTGAGAAAATGATTACCGTAGAGGTAATCTCGAATTAGATTACCTTGTGGATGCTTATTATGCTTTGCTTTTAACTTATCAAATGTTAATACCAACATTGACTATTTTATAAACAAGATAATTAATTAGGTAAACCTTGTTTTAAGTTTTGAATTGTAGTAGAGAATAAAGGCTATTTTTTATTTTATAATACAGTTAACAAAAGTAGGCACATTATCAAATGGTCCTTCCAGCCGGATACATTTGAAGGGCCGATGTTGTCCATTATAAACATTGTTACAATGCAAACAGATCGCAAGAACCCGCAGCGAAGACGGAGCAGGAGGCGCCGGCGGCGGCGGAGGGGGAGGGGGAGGGCGAGGCGGAGGCGTCGTCGGACAGCGAGGCGGAGGCGTGGGGCGCGGAGCAGTACGCGGCCGGCGCGTACTCGCCGCGCCCGCTGGCCGCCGCCGCGCTGGAGCCCGGCACGCTGCTGGTGGACGCGCGCGACGACGAGCGCCGCCTGGCCTTCCTGCGCGCGCGCCTGCACGCCGCCGCGCGCCCCGCGCCCGCCGCCCCCGCCGCCGCCGCGCCCGCGCCCGCCGCGCCCGGCGGCGACGCGCTCGAGGCGGCCGCGCGCCGCTCCATGGGCGCGGCCGAGGCCGAGGGCGCGCAGTTCAGCGTGGAGCACGCGCTGCCCGACCAGCCCTGTCTGTGGGCGGACAAGTACCGCCCGAGGAAACCCAGATACTTCAACCGGTCAGTACTAAACTATATAATTCATAAAATATAGATATAGTACTATGACAAAGTGACGATATAGTAACACTTACGGCTATCCCACAGAGTGCACACGGGCTTCGAGTGGAACAAGTACAACCAGACACACTACGACATGGACAACCCGCCACCCAAGATCGTGCAGGGCTACAAGTTCAACATCTTCTACCCCGACCTCATCGACAAGCAGGCCACGCCAGAGTTCTCTCTCGTGAGTAAAAATACACTCACTATAATATTTACCTAATTTATTTTAATACAAGAATACGCGTTATAAGTAATGTATTTAAAATTGTGTATGTTTATAATTATTAATATATATAAAATATTTGTTTGTTACTCAAAAACTAATATACGTGTCTCGCTGTCCACAGAAGCCCTGTCCCGAAAACCCCGAGTTCGCGGTGCTGCGCTTCCACGCGGGCCCTCCCTACGAGGATATCGCCTTCAAAATCGTCAACCGCGAGTGGGAGTACTCCTACAAGCGCGGCTTCCGGTGCCACTTCCACAACAACATCTTCCAGCTATGGTTCCACTTCAAAAGATACAGATACAGGCGATGATACTGCTCACACCTGCTTTGTGCCACTGCTTTTTGTTTCCAATGTGTGGCCCCACAAAAAGTAATAAAAAATATAAATATATTCACAGATTTTTATTTAAGTTGTATAATGTTACCATGCTTTGTGTTGAGGCTTATTGTAAACAAAATATGTATTGTCTGTGACTATGAAAATCCCAGATGTTCGTTACGTTTACATCCAGCTTCATTAAATGTTAAAAACAAGTTTTGAAGTAAAATTTCTTTATGCACACTTAACTTGGGGAGTAGGCTGGTGAATTTGTGAAGTGAAGCTTAACGAAAAGTGTGATCGAGCAAGGCGAACGAAAGTTGAGAGGGAGATATAGGTTTAAGGTTAGTGAAGATAGAAAGAGAGAATTACATTTCATATATTACTGTAGGGACAAGAGAGATTGCGAGCACACATTGTCGTTCTTTCTTTCTCTCATGTACATACATGTATATATTCTACATATATACATATAATATATACATACATATAAATGGAGCTGAAGAAGTTTTACTTCAGTTGGTTGTGTGGTCTAAAGCACACTCATTTCTTTTTTACTGTTATTATAGAGAAAAATGTTAAAAAGGAAATACTACAATCATTGTGATCAGATTGTTTTGCATCAGTCATGTCCTCCTCTCCACAAAATATTCCTCTCACAGAGGCACAGAAATCTTCATAACCCATTTGTACTTTTTACATCCTTATAGAATCTACAGAACAAAAAGTACAAGGTATATTATTGAACTTTGAATACTTTTTTCAATGTCCTGAATTGCCTTTTCTTAGGTATGTGTATTTTGTAGGACCTAAGAATTAGAAGTTCAAATTACATATGCTATATTATGTAAAAAAATATTGACATATAATAATACACAAATTAAAAAGATCAAATTTAAATGACAATAATTAAAGAACTCATGAAATATATGTTTTAAATTTTAATTTCATATCTTCAAAAATAATAGGACATAGAAAGATAAATAAATATTCAATATTATCATTACTTGTTTTATTTTAGGATTATAACATTGTTATTTTAAATATTTTGATAAAATTTGATTAACTGAAGCTTAAACAATATTGAATTCATAAAAAAAAAACTTATCACATATTATTATGTATATCTGTTAAGTTAAATATGTAGTTAAAACTTTTGTATTTCTACAAACACTATTGATGGGGTAATGAGATACTGAAATCTTCATCACTAATTTAAATTACATTAAAAGGGACAAAGACTGTATTATGTATTTTTCAACATTTGCACTTTATTTTAATATACATGTATGTACTATCAACAACTTATTCTTTCTTGGGTTGATCATCTGATGGATTAACTACTTCTTCTGCCACAGGATTGCCCCTGAAGTTGGGGAATTGTTCCCATGGTGCACTCAACTCAAACCGTCTAAATTCTTGTGCCAACTCTAGAGGTTCCACAACCACTCTCTTCTGCTCATCATCATAGCGAAGCTCTACATAACCACTGAGAGGGAAATCTCGTCTGAAGGGATGTCCTTCAAACCCATAGTCAGTCAAAATTCTTCTTAAGTCTGGATGGTTAGCAAAGAAGACTCCATACATGTCCCAAATTTCTCTTTCATACCAGTTTGCAGCTTTGAAAACTTCGCAAGCTGAATCGATTGGTGTTAATTCATCAGTGTATGTTTTTACTCTAATTCTGGCGTTGTAACGGAGAGACAGTAGGTTGTAAATAATTTCGAATCTATGAGGGCGGGTAGGAACATCCATACCAGCAATATCTACTAAACTAGCAAATTGCGCATTATGATGATCTTTCAAGAATTGGAGGACAGGAATTACACCGTCTGATGGAATCAAAACTTCTAATTCATTGCCAGCTGTAATTTGGACCTTCTGCACGTATTTTGGCATACATTCTGCTACATATTTACCAAAGTCAACCAATTGAGATTTCTGCAAAGGGTCCAATTTCGCAACAGTAGGTCGAGTCTCAACTTGTGGCACGGCTTGGTCAGTTTTTGTAGCAATTCGTTGAAGCACAGGGTATTGATTATTGCCTAGTATTGCACGGCCAAGGTTGCGGCCAGCACCAAGGGTGCGTTTTAAGATGAAAGACATTGTTTCTTATTTATTATTTCGTTTAACCTTACGTAATTTTCGTTTCGATTGTATGGAATATGTTTTACTTGTAAATGTCAACATTTATTAAGTCAATTTGACGTTGACTGCAGATTTGAATTTTGATTTTTGAGATTGTTGACATAAATATCCGTACAAGTCGGGAGCAGTCGGGAACCGACACAATTTTAGCACCCCATCGAAGGATTTTTGAAATCAATATGGCCTGAATCGATAGGTCTACGTTCGGTCAGGATAGGTCCACTATCATTTTTGTTAGGTCGCCTGTGATTTTTTAATAAATATTTTTTTAAATTTAACTATTATTTTAAAAAATTTTAGCACCCCATTGAAACTGAAACTGATTAATCTTTATATTTCTACATTCTTTATCATTAGGACAGTTTTGGTCTCTATACGTTTTGCTTTTATATTATCCATTTAGTTTAAATAATTGACATTGACAATGTCATAAGTCATTTGACATCTCATTTATGTTACCTTTTGAGCATTAGCTTCTTGTATTTTGGCTATACATTTTTATGTCATATTTAATATGTATTGTATAGTCTATATATAGTTATTTAATATTATTATTATTTTCGATTTGTTTTTAATTTATTGTTGTTAAACGAATATAAACAAAGTAGAAAGTATGAAGGCATAAAAAATAATGATACACATAAATAAAGAAAACACAAAAATCAACAACAATAAATTAAAAACAAATCAAAAATAATAATAATATTAAATAACTATATATAGACTATACAATACATATTAAATATGACATAAAAATGTATAGCCAAAATACAAGAAGCTAATGCTCAAAAGGTAACATAAATGAGATGTCAAATGACTTATGACATTGTCAATGTCAATTATTTATAATTGTTAATAAAAAAACTAAATGGATAATATAAAAGCAAAACGTATAGAGACCAAAACTGTCCTAACGATAAAGAATGTAGAAATATAAAGATTAATCAGTTTCAGTTTCAATGGGGTGCTAAAAATTTTTAAAATAATAGTTAAATTTAAAAAAATATTTATTAAAAAATCACAGGCGACCTAACAAAAATGATAGTGGACCTATCCTGACCGAACGTAGACCTATCGATTCAGGCCATATTGATTTCAAAAATCCTTCGATGGGGTGCTAAAATTGTGTCGGTCAGTCGGGAGCAGTGAAACACTTTCCGTGTCGAATTATTTACTTAGACCAAAGAGTAATATAAGTATAGGGGACTTAGACATTGTATACAATCAAATATATTTATACTAGTATAGTAAGGACAAAATCCATTCTGTACTCAAAGTTTAATGTAATTATTAACTTTTTTACTACTTGTATTAGTAGTATTCAAAGAGAATGTAAACCCTACGGAGAGTAGTATTAGTATTCTGTGATTGTACGTCGCAAATTATTATTTGGACCATGGAGATTAGAGACATTAGAGACCAGGAGGACCATCGCCCTAGAATGTAGTGTCTCAGAAATATTGTCAAACTAAGAAAGCGCTGCGATCGCTATGTTGTCTCAATGCCTAACTTCACGTTGTCACAATAGTGACAATACTCATACACAGCTAACTTCAATGCTACTACTTACCGACGACATCATCATCATCGTCATCATCAGCCCTTTTTAAATTCCCACTGCTGGGCACGGGCCTCCCTCAGTACGAGGGGGTTCAGGCCATAGTCCACCGCGCTGGCCCAGTGCGTGTTGGCGGACTTCACATGTCTTACGAAAACTTGCTAGGTTTTCTCAGACATGCAGGTTTCCTCACGATGTTTTCCTTCACCGTAAGACAAGTGGTAATCATGATAGAAATGATTCGCACATAAAAATATCAGAGGTGCGAGACCCGGATTTGAACCCTCGGCCCTTGCATCACTCGGTTATACAAGCAACGCGTTACCGCTGGGCTACCACTGCCTCATGCCTACCGACGACAGCGCGTTATAAATTCTACAAATTTTCAGGGACAGGCGGGTAATTCTTTAGTATGAAGCGATGGTCCTCCTGGTCTCTAACCTCCATGATTTGAACTTTGTAATTTTAATGTTATCTGTCATAGAGTATATTGCTACATGTTATCTGTATTGAGTGTATTCAACAATGTGAAGATTTGCCGGATTTGAAATTGTTTTTGTTTTGTAAATTGTAAGGTAAATGAAATTTTGAACATTTTAGTATTCATAGATTTTAGATAGAATTAAAGATTAAAATAATAAAAATAATTAAATAGGAAATAGTTGCAGTGACGTGTGATAGTTCTTAGCAAAGATTTATTTAAATGTATTCATTAGTCAATACAATTTGAAACTATAAACACAATGTCACCAATCACCATAATATAGTCATGAAAGCTTCAAGGGGGTAAATTGAAATTTATGTTTGAATTTATAGTATAACAAAGCTTCATGAAAAACTTATATTTTTGACTTGAAACTTGAAAGCCATAGGTGGTTTTAAATGTTCCAACTACGCATGTATATCTGATCCTATGTTCCCTTGTAATCACTGAACGATTAAACCAATTGTTATGCTTTAAGTCGTTACTCGTTAGATCTTATTGACAAGCGCGAGTGTCATAGGATATTTTAAAATAAAATACACACTGCCACACATACATATATTTTAAACTTAGCAATACTAACAGCAAGCATAAAATATGTACTTATATCTGACTGCATAGTACTATGTACCTTTATCAACATGTTCTTATCTTTTTAGTTTTAAGTTGTAATTATTTTTTAATTAAAATTGCTTCTTTATTTACCAGATAATAAGTGTAAAATAATAAAAATGGAAGAAGAAATCAATAAGTTAAAATTAGTGCTCAGATCTCTTGTAGTATCTAGTTCATCAAAAGTAGACGTCCGAACACTAATGAAGGACTACCAAAATATGGTGGGCTCCCGTTTACCAATAGCTAAATTTGGGTATAGGGAGCCTATTTCATTCCTTAAGGAACAATGCAGTGACAGTTTCATGGTAAATATATAATAGCCTAATAAATCCTAGCTAGCCTAAAAACATTTGAACCATATTATATTCATGTTGTGAAAAATGAAACTAATTATGTTGATAATAAGTTATAATTTTTTTTACGTATTAGCTCCTGGGCCCAGCATCGAATCCTATATTGCAGTTAATTACACCAGAAACATTACAGCACATAGATAAGTTTGTACAAAGGCAGAAAACATCTGCTGTAGTGAAATTGTAAGTAAATATATGAATCCTGTAAATATCGTTTGCTTGTTTAGATGTATGAAATTACTGGTATTATAATTAGTGTGCAAAATTGTATAAGCAAAATTCATAATTTAACCTTACTTTAAATTTACTTAGTGTTATGTATTAATTACAGAAAAGGGAAACGGACAAGTGTTGCAGAGACTAATGTGCAACTGGCCAAGGAAAATCTTATTTCAAAATCATTCCCTAGAACGAAAGAGAAAGAAGAAAAGAGTGTTCTTGAAAATAAAGGAAGTAAACAAAATATTGTTAATGGAGAGGCTAAATTTGATAAATCCGTAAATAATTCTTCACGAAATCATAGCCCAAAACAGGTATGTACATATTAAGGCAATGCTTTTTTAGGAAATACATATAGTAAGAGCAAACAAAAGTTATCCATTTATGTTATTTTTTAGGAAGATGCAGCTGCTACTCAGCTGCCTAATGGTAGTGGTGATGACAATCATAGAGTAGAAAATAAATGTCATCAAAGTGTTTTACACAACTTCCTCAAGAAAAGAACTGCTCTATACAGCTGTAGCCAGTCTGTCAGTGACCCCAGCGAGAAAGAAGATAATGATTCTGGGAGGCTTTCTTTATCTAGTATGTGTATTCTTAAAATATTATTAACATGTAGTTTTTATAAAGCAAGTGAAGTAAAAGTATTTGAGGCATGACTAAGGGGTTAATCAATACATTGGTAAATTGAGTGATGCGAAAGTGAAAGTCAAATGTTTTTTTAATAATGGGGTATTACATCAATTTTTGAAGTGTCTCAATTAGATTATGTAGTAATAATTAAAAAAACTCAAATTTTTTATACAATCGATAAATGTTATAAAAATGCATTAAAATTTTTACATTTTCAAATTTCGCGCCTCATTGGTCAAAACGCTGAACGCAGTGGAAGCTATTATTACTCTGTGTGTACATCAGTGGGTTTTGTAAACAAATGTGCTGATAATTTGTATGAAATTGATGATTGTTTATAGTTTAAAAATTAGTTATTATGCTACTTATTGTTGGTACTTGGTGTGCTGTTCCTGAATGCAAGAATACTAGTGCAAAAACACCGAACAAATGTGTTTTTTTAAACACATTAAAAAAACTGAAAACTTAAAATTTATTTTGTTGTTTTATGAACTAAAACTAACATTTTCCAAATAATATTATTTATGAAAATATTATAAATATAAATTATAATTGATCTTATAATAAAATGTTTGTTGAAGGTTCAAGCAGTAGTAAGAAGATGAAACTGGAAGAGTTGAAAAAGGAAATAATGCTCATTATAACAGATTATCCTGAGGGAGTGTGGTGCACGGACTTGTTAAAGTTATACAGGTATGACAATTGCTTTGTTATTTTATGTGCGGATAGAGCAATTTTGTATGTTATGAGATACTATGTAAATTATTAAAATGTCATTTGAAATCATACATCTATGAAGACAAGGGAACACATAGTTGCACTCTATTATATGGTATGGTATGGTATGGTATGAGCGGGCTGGTTTCCGCAACTCGACGACTGCGCGCCTATTTTGCGTGTGTGAGAAATTTACTCCTGCCACCCCAGCTCCTCCAAGAACTTCAGAAGTCTTTAAGGCTTCTTAAAGATCTCCGGGAGTACACACTCTATTATATAATTATGACATAAACAATAATAACATTCATTTATTTGGTGTTTATTCCAGGGAGCGTTTCAAGCGTGAGCTGAACTACTCCCGCTTCGGGTTCACGAGCGTGCTGAGCCTGGCGTGCGCGCTGGCGGGCGTGCGCACGGCGCGGCAGCCGGGCGGCGACTGGCTGCTGAGCGACGCGGCGGCGCCCCCGCCCGCGCCCCGCGCGCCGCCGCCGCCCGCGCCCCGCGCCGCCCGCGCGCTCGCCGACCCGGAAGACGCACTGCCAGGCATCGATTTTGTGAGTCCTAAAAGACCTGATCGAATTGGGGTGAGGCCAAGCTTAGAGCCGGTCCACACGGCGCGTTGCGTCGCCGCAACGCAAATATTTTGACGCATAGCCGGCCACACTGGCGTTGCGACATCGCAGCGTTACTACGACGCAGTCGCAACGTTCCGCTGTCGGAGCGCCGACACTCAGTAGCGGCGAGCATTTTGTAAAAAAACTACACGTGACGACCATGTGTCCCATATAAATTCTCTTTCCTAAATTAATGTAATGCAGTAATCCATGTCAATTCCTTCAAAATAAAAAACGAAATGAGCTTGATCTTGAAAATGATCCTCCCCATCAACGCACAAACAACTGAGCGTTACCGCTCCGGCGTCGCAAGGAGTTCACCACCGCCCGCTTCGTCTCGGGGGCTGCAGTTCAGTCGTGTGTGCGTTGCGTCGACGCAGCGCACCGTGTGTGCACTATGATTATTAGTATGGAAAACGACGCAGCGACAGCGCTACGTCGACGCAACGCTGACGCAACGCGCCGTGTGGACCGGCCCTTAGGTCTTTTAGAAAGAGCAATTGAAGAGTTTCACTGGCTCTTCTCTGCAGAACTGCCTTCCGAGCCGGTGGTAGCTTCCTCGCAGACTTGCTTACTGACAATAATTAATATCTTATAATTTCAAATTGAAAAATGTGGCGTTAATTTGACTGGTATGGGACGGACAGGATGAGGACGTGTTCCCGGCGGACTGCCTGCACTTCCTGGAGGGCGTGCCGGCGCCGCGCGCGGAGGAGGCGCCGGGCGACATGGTGGAGGTGATGGTGGCCGAGGTGTACTCGCCCTCGCACTTCTGGCTGCAGCGCCTCGGCCCCGAGCACAACCTCGCCATGGAGCAGATCATGGACGAGATGAAGTGAGCACCATATCATCATCTAACTAGTTACTAATGGGTACAAAATAATCAAACCCAAAACACAAACCCAAAATTGGCATATTTTTCGCATTAATGGTTCTTCAGTAAATATTACCAATAAATAAGCATTTTCATATAATATATTGTTGAATTAAATTATATCATTACTTAGCCAATGTCACGTAGAATAGCATTAGATTATTGAATGAATGTGTTTAACCTGACTACCTAAGGCTTATTATACATTCCTTTAGAATAATAAGTGGTATATGTAATGATGTGTGTGTGTGTGTGCGGCAGCGAGTACTACAAGCGGGGCGAGGGGCGCGCGCGCGCGCTGGCGCCGGGCGCCGTGCGCGTGGGCCACTACTGCGCCTGCTGCTACGAGGGCGACTGGCACCGCTCCATCATCGTCCAGCTCATCGACAGCGACACCGTCAAGGTATGCGTACAGCTGCTCATGTTGGATACACCGGCTTAGAAGTACTACTCACTAAAACACGACAGAATTTACTGCCGAAGCAGACTACCACCATGGATTGTTTCATACATTACATCATACACATTGTCGCGAGTACCAGGGTAGCATTAACACCGAGCATCGTACGGCGTACATGTTGAAGGTCATCGAAGAAAGGTCTATATAGAATGTCGTACAACATATACTCCTTAACGCTTATGATCGCCTGGTACTTTAGTCGCGAGTACTAGGCTAATCTCTGAAATGGCTGGACCTATTTTGACGAGACTTTCATTCGCAGATAATTAATGTTATAAGGAGTAACTCAGGCTACTTTTATTATCATTTATTAGAAGAGAGTTATAAAAACCGTTTAATTTACTTTAAATTACGATTACCAGCGAAGCGGATCGAGTTTTCTAATCTTTTATATATTCAGTACTCTAAAGTAGCGAAGGTGTTTATATTTGGCGTGTGTGGTGCGCAGGTGCGGCACGTGGACTACGGCACGGTGGAGCGCTGCGCGGCGGCGGCGCTGCGGCCGCTGCGGCGCGAGTGGGCGGCGCTGCCGGCGCAGGCGCGGCGCGCGCGCCTGGCCGCCGCGCGCCCCGCCGGCCGCCGCTGGCCGCGCCTCGCCGCGCTCGCCTTCCTGCGCCTGGTGCGCGAGCGCCGCCTCGTCGCCAACGTGGTGGCCGTGGACGCCGCGCGCGCCGAGCTCGAGGTGCTGCTCATCGACACGGCGGGGCCCGACGACCGCTGCCTGGCCGCCGAGCTCGTGCGCGCCGGCCACGCGCTGCCGCGCGCCGACCCCGCGCTGCACGTGAGTACCGCCTCCGACAGCGACGCCTCCGCCGGCGACGACTCCGCCAGCGACGCGTCCGCCTCCGCGTCGCAGGTGGCGCCGGGCGCCGCGCCGCGCATGCCCGCCTGGGCCTGCGACGAGGAGGACGACGCGCGCGCCGCCTGGCTCCGCCTGCGGGCGCTGCGTGCGCGCCTGCATGCCCCCGCCGCGGCCGCCGCCGCGCCCCCCGCCGCGCCCCCCGCCACGCCCCCCGCCGCACTCCCCTCCGCGCACTCCGCCACGCCCCCCGCCGAGCCCCCCGCACATTCGGCGTACGCCAACTTCCTGCACCGACGACGCGAGCTCTTTCAGTTGAAAAAGTAAAAATCGCTAAGTAAAGCGCTGCGCCTGCGCTGTACATTGTATATAGTATGTCTTTTGAATCTTAAATCGGACAATATTTTTATATTCGCTTCAAATATAAGAAATAATCGTTATTACAATTTATGCAACAATTTATACTTCTACTTAACAACCGATATAACTGAGTAAGCAATATGCTCGTAATTTTTTTTTTCATCTTCTTTGATCAATAATTATAAGATTCCCAGAGGGATGAATAAATGTATTAGATTTAAAAAAAAAACTATTTCCCGAGCCATTATTATTGTAAAGCACTCTAAATAAAGATAAAGTAAAAATAAAGATGCGTGGAAATTCGGAAAGATAATTTTCCATTATGTAGGATGACGGCATATTTGGCTCAGTTTGTTGTGCCAGCGGTCCCGGGTTCGAATTCCTCTGGGGCATTCATTTTTGATGTGTACAAAGTCATATTTGTAATAATATGTATAATTTTAACATTGTTTTTTATAATATACTTTTTACATTAATTCTTTTTCGTTTATTTCCACAAATGGCTATTAACCACTTATTAATCATAGGCTTAAAATATTCAAGTAATAACTACCTATTAAATATTGCCAGTACAGTACACTTTAGAATTTAGATTTGAGAAATCAAATCAAAATTCTAAAGTGCTGACACAGAACAGTGTGAAACATTGTAGGCATAGGCTTTAACAGAGTCTGTCATGATAAGATGATATTTCCTGATCAAACTTCCTGAGACTAGACATGTACAAATGAATTAATACAAGAATTTTTGGAAATTACCCAAATTTCTACCATTAGGGATTTCTTGATGAAGAAAAGAGAAGTCGGATGTCTCTACAATTGATTTTGTCATTGGACTGATCTTAAGATCTGTTGTTATATGGTAATATGCGCGCTAACTTACATAAAGTTATATAGCAAATTTTTATTTATACTTTGTTTTACTTTGATCGTGAACTGAAAGTCGATTTAGGATGTCATTATCATTAACTTGTGTTTATTAATATGGTCTACATGTTTGTTTGATTAGCAGAATTAAACTTCATTAATATATTTTATAATCATACAAAACTCTAAAAGCTGAGATATCTATAATAAGTTAATGTTTAGTTTATTTGCCCCTTGACAAGTGATCTCTGAACTTACAACATTATCCGCTGTACCACTGCCCCGTGTGACGCCGCACCGTGCTTGCAGACGGCGGAGTGCTACCTGTTCCCCAGCTTCCCCGCGCTGGAGGCCGGCGCCACGCCCTCGCTGGCCGAGCTGCTGGCGCTGCAGCAGCGCGGCCTCGCGCCCGACTGCGTGCCCGCCTTCCGCCGCCACGTGCCGCCCCTGCTGCCCGCCGACGACCCCGCGCCCCCCGCCTCCCCGCCCGCCTCCCCACCCGCCTCGCCCGCGCCCAGCTCCGGCCCCGACGCCGCCGATGTATCGTATGACACCGAAGTCCCAGATCACTCGCCAACACGCATCGCCCTCCCACCCTCCTTATCTCATACCCCTCCACTCCCCAAGTCGGAACACCGTTTCACCCCGCGGTGTAACCCTCCCCCCAGACATAAACTAAATTGCCCACCGATATACCAGCCGGCGCCCGTGTTCACGCCTCCCGTCCCACATTTCGGCTACGTCCCTCCACCGGCACCGCTGTTTGTCCCAAACACTATGGAACCGTCCCGTCCCTTCATGTACGTGCCGCAAGTGCCGATGGCGTACGGCGCGGGGGCGGCGCCGCGGGGCGTGTCGCTGTCGGCGGCGGACTGCGAGGCCTTCGCGCTGCTGAGCCGCGTGGACCCCGCCGCCGCGCAGCGCTTCATGCTCGAGGCCATCTCCCGCGCCGCCGCGCACCCCCCCGGCCCGGCGCCGCGCCCCGCGCCCCGCTACCCCCCCGGCCTGGAGCCGCGCCCCGCGCCCGCGCACCCCCCGCACCCCGGCGCCGCGCGCGCGCTCAACCCCGACGCGGCGGTGTTCAAGATGGTGCCGGCGGGGACGCAGACGGACGGCGCGTCCCCGGCCGGCCACGTCGTGTCGCCGCCGCCCGGCTTTTTTTAGATCGACACTAAGAAACTGCTCAGTTTTTGTTAAATGTGAATAAGGAATTCTCTAGTCCTATTTAGGCATTACTTTGAATATAGTTCCTTAAAAACTCCACCAAAATCTGTTTCTGGAATGAAAGAATCTCCAAATAGATAAAAGTTGTGATAAAATATGTAATACAAGAATAGTCACTAAGAACAAGATCAAGAATAATTTAGGCTTTAGTTTTTCGATAGTTTTAAGTTCATTCTAATTAATTTACATTTGGTGAATACCAAAAACTTTTAAAGATATCTCAGCTTTTTCCACTCTGTGTATTTTTGTTTAAGATTTAAAATGGTGCAGGGTCATGTGTGCACTTTGTTTATTGTTCTTAAGCGGCTTTCACACGATGCAATTTTACTTAGGCAATGCCCCGGAGAGAATGCAATTTACTTTTGGTAATCGGTAAGGTGAGGTTGCTATCTAATCAACCTTAATTTTTGCTTCTTGTTACACAAGTCCCTTCAACAGGGGCAACTAAATAAAACTAAAATTGGCGATCTTCAATGTACGTGTGGACGGACAAATTGTAGCCTATTCAATTGGCCAAATCTGATTCAAAATCTGATTGGTAATCATTGTATCGTGTGGAAGCCGCTTTAAAAATATATTTGTTAAATAATTTCTTATAACATGAGTTCATGAAGAATGTAGAAAAGGAGTCTAAACTCTGTATGTAAAAGTACTCTAAAACGGTTAAACATAATAGGGGGCGCGCAGAGCGCTGCGGCCTCTGTCTCCTGAGGGGAGGGTATTCACACCAT
Organism: Boloria euphrosyne; assembly: GCA_951802675.2. NCBI lineage: Eukaryota > Metazoa > Arthropoda > Insecta > Lepidoptera > Nymphalidae > Boloria > Boloria euphrosyne. Next base: position 12,465,861 of record OX637887.1, read on the forward strand.
ACGCAAACAAACTAGTAGCTGTTTCAAGAACTATAACTTAAATTTTTTTGCGCTCGGTTTCCTTAATTAAACCGTATGGAGATTAGACTCCTTGCATATATAATTACTTAATTGTATTTGTTAATAATTTGTTTAAAGAATGAGGAACAAAGTTCATCCATCTTAGTTTTGTAAGATATAATTACGAATGTACATAATATTTTTTACGATTGAAAAAATACAGACATTTAATTCAGCTGAACTTAAAATATGACAGATATATTTGACATATAAGAATTCTTTTTTTTTATTATATAATGTGATCTTTTTCGTAAATTAAACTTTGACAAAATCTTTTTAAAACGCTCTATAAGGATTTATTCAATGTATCACCTATTGTATATTACATGCCGTGTTTTGATGGGATATAAAATAAATTAATGAAAAAAAAACAATAATAAAAAGTACAACTATATATTTTATGTAGAATGCTTATTGCATTTAGTGTTAGTAAAAATGCAAGACCAATCCTCGAAATACCTCAACTCTGTAATTTGCCGCTTGTGCGTAAGTGTGCATTTATATAGCTGTAAGTGTTGCCAGTCCAGTATTAATTTAGCTTTTCTTAATGGACTTCCTAAAAGGTGGAGGTTCTATTTTCGTATATAAGTATTTTTATACATGTTCATTTATTTGCATTTAATTCTATTTGGAGTTATTTACCTCAGTCTCTTATGTTTGCAACTATTTTGTTTTTTTTGTTAAGATTTGTTTTTTGTAAGCATTTTTAGTTAAGTGTTTTTATTATAGACATGGAGCCTAGTAATATTAGTTTAGATTGTAGATTTTTCTCATGAGAGTTGCCGTTAACAGTTGTTTTTTTAATAATACTGATAAAAATTCCTTGTTTTCCACACGGCTCGTTTGCTGGTCTGATGGCTTGTATATATGCAATGGCAAAGTACATCTTATATTTTTAGTATATAATATAGTTTTGAAAAAAATGTTTTTGTTGATTCAGATATGACATTTTTTTGGTGCTTACAATTGTGTATGAAAGTCGTTATTGTACGTGTCGCCAACAGAATTGATTTTGTAATGTACACAGTACAACAAATCAATCGCCACTAAGGATAAACTTGTTACATATTTTTTATGATTTTGAAATAAAAAGTTGACTTATTTATACTTGTTTCTATTAACCCCGGCCATTGTTATTTATACGTTACAAGAGACACCCTACACTAACAATTAGTACCTATAGATTTCTTAGAAATGAGGTATTTGCCTGCAGTAAAAGTATCCTATATGTTGACCCCAGGCAACCAGCTGATCGATCGTCATATCAAATTTCATCAAAATTTATCCGTTTTTGTCGCGATGCGGTCACAGCATACAGTAAAGTAATAATATAAATTAGACTTTTGTTTCGTTAATATTAAATTAAGATTTTTTAAAAATATTCAATACAGACTAGATTCGAACTTATAATATAAATAAATAAATATGTTGGGACATAATTACAACAACGTCTAGTTCCACAGTAAGCTACTTAACGTGCTTGTGTTGCGGATACCAGATAGTTGATATACTACACATATATGTACATTTTAAATACTTAAATATTATAAATATAAACACCCATGACTGGAGTACAAACATTCGTGATAAGCAAATGAATGCCCCCAGCGGGACTCGAACCCGCGACCGCTGGCGCAGAAAGTAGGGTCACTACCAACTGAGCCAAACGTGACGTCGTAATATGGGCCGGCGCGGGCGGCCATGCGTTGCTGTAAACATTATTTATCTATACTGTATATATAATAAAATTCTAACTTGGTCGAATCTGTACATTGAATATATTTTGCAAATTCTTATTGAAATAAATAGTAATTATTATCGATACAGAGGCCGAATCTATTTTTAGAACTTTTGTCAGTCTGTGTCTGTTGTGACCACATCAGGAGAAAACACTGGACAGATTTTGATGAAATTTTGTACGTTGATAGCTGGTTATCCGGGTCAGAATATAGGATACTTTTTACTGCTGGAAAATATCTAATTTCAGAGATATCCCAATTAACCTTTAAAAACTGGCTGTAAAACATCACGGTATGTGAAATCTAAGATTTTTTTAAAATGCGAGCGGAGCCGCGGGAAATGCGAGTCTTCCTATAAAAAATAAATAATTAGGATAAAAACTACACTCTCTTTTAAGTTAGAACCAATTACACTTTTTGAAAAAAATACGTTAAACGGAGATGAGTAAATACAGACAACGACGGACGATCCAGACGCGGGAACTTTGTGTATTAGGAATAAGATGGTAGGTATATTTGGCCTGGTAAATAATAAATATACAATACACTGAAAAAATCTTATTTCCAAAAAAAAAAGAGCTAATAAGGCTTTCGAGATAATGATTGCACAATGTATGAATGCTACTGCACACGTCATGATGCTAGAAAATAGAAAATATACTTAAGTATATTAAAAGCTTGGCAAAGTAACATTATTCAGTTGAGACTTATGTATTGCGGTGTTATATGCTTTGTGTTAAAAAATAATACATATATTGATCAGCAGCGCCGGTTTTAGCTCTACTACACGGAAGAGAAATCTATTCCGTGCTCTATCAGCGCCCTAGGCGAGATTACTGCGGTGCCCCCTAAACTGCAGTCCAAACCAATCTGATCTTTGGGTCTCTGCGATGAACGGACACATCAGACGGAATGACGAGGAGGCTCGTTTCGTGTCAAGTTGTAAGATTTGAAATAAAATGTATTCGCTCTTGCCTGTTTTTCTCAATAAGTGGACAAAAATGCTATGTATAAAGGCGAAGATTACATGAATTTACCAGTATATGTGTTATTCACATATTAGAAGGAAACATGTATTTTATCTGATTGGATAAGATCCTATAGGTAAAGCCAATGAAACTTATAATCAGCCAATTACGGACGTGTCTAGACAGAGCAATCGTGCGGGGCTTGCGGGGTGAAAGAGTTGCGGTAGCCAGCCCAAGCTGCCATACACTCGCTTCACGCTTGGAATATGTCACCCAGGAATGACGCTTTTTAATTTGTTTCCAGTGTTTCATTTGAATTATACTTATTTATAATGGTTCATACTAAGTACATGTGCTATGAGGGACTGCATGTAATCATCTCGTATAAATAAGAATTCAAAATTTCATCACTTTCCAAAGGTTACAAACATTGTTGGAAACAGTATTAAAAGTCAATTGTATCAACACTTCATCATCATCAAAGCGCTACAGCCCTGAGTGGGCCTTGGCTTGGTCAAGCAAATTTCTCCATCTGAGGCGATCTTTAGCGGCCTCTCTCCAACTCCGTACTCCCAAAACTCTCATGTCCTTTTCCACTCCGTCAATCCACCGGCCCCTAGGTCTTCCTCTGCCTCTACGGCCCTCTGGTTTACTGTCAAGCAACTTTTTCGGGGCTCTTGAATCGTCCATGTGTTGCACATGTCCTGCCCATCGCATTCGTGGCAATTTAATGATTTTGACTACATTCGGTTCTTTAAATAGTCCATAGAGTTCGTATGCGCCAGATACCATTATCTTGAACAGCACCGAAAATCCTCCTCAGCAGGACCTTTCGTTCAAAAAATCGCAGGCTGTTTTCATCCTTCTTACTTAGAACCCAGCATTCAGCCCCGTAAGTAAGAATCGGCCTAAGTAAAGTTTTGTATCAACACTTAAAGAACCTTAATTTTAATACAACATCATGCACCTGCTTCCCGTCTGAATTTTATTAAAATTGTTTCTACATAAAGGAGACTTTACTACATCGTCATATTCAACAATCGCATTCAAAACTAGTAAATTCAAATGTCGAAAATACCTTTTTCGTATTTGTAGATTTTGAAAGAATCCGTATCTCAGTATTTCTTTATTGAGGTATCTTGAGCATATTATTAAAGTACTGTACTAACTTAGCTAACTAATTTGTATTTGTTTATAATAAAACTCGTCATATATACTTATATATTTATATATTGTGACAACCCTGCAGCAATGACAAATGCCTAAACAAATGCGGTATTTCGCGTGACTTCAAAGTTCAAACGCGATGGCCCACTGGTTCTTTTTTTACGCTGTGCTATAGGGAAATAAATCGAATCGATAAAGAAAGTCTATTATTTAAATTAAATCTTAATGATAGTTTTAAGCATAGATGAAAAATAAAGGTTTTAAGTCACATTACAAAAAAACAATCAATTGTGTGTATCCTTTTTGTTACTAGTCGGTGGTGTATCCGATCGTGAGTCGTGACATAGACAAGTGGTTGATTTTTCATTCTAACCATAAATGAATCGAGAGTCGAGACATTGTGTTAAAAAAATTATGATAACAAACATGGCGTGCTAGTAGAGCGTCTTTGAAATATGTTTACCACTCTAATCTTTTTTTAACAATAATACCCGTTTTCACTTAGCATTAGCATGCGGTTGCAGACGATAGGAAGGAGACTCGATGTCGCTCGGAATAGGTATAGTAGAAACGATGGGATCATAAAGAAGAAAATGTGAGTGAAGTTAAAGTGTGTGCATTTCCAGGAGGGGCCGGGGCGGCGGCGCTCGGCGGTAGAGGTCGAGGCGGGTGATATGCAAGCGGCGCCGGCGCGCTACGTGTCCGCGAGCGAGTTGTACTCGACCGACGAAGTGGAGCTGCTGCTGGAGGAGATCAGAGAGCTGGAGCCGACGAGCTGCCGCGGCGAGGACGTGCAGGACTTCGAGATCGCCGGCAGCGGGTGCGCGGGCGCGGGCGGCCGTTCGCCCGCCGGGACGGAGCTCACGGAGCACTCGTGGGATTCCCACGCGCACTACTCGCGCGCCCCGCCTCCGCGCCCGCGCGCCCTTGCCCCAGTCTACTGCCACCTCACATACCTGATCACTCCTTCTGGAGCCTTAACTCTAGTACTTGTTGTGAGTCTCATTTTATATATTTAATAGTACCTACTATTGCAGAACATCGACTTCTATCTGTCCATGAAGATCATTCAATTCAATTATTTCCTTTAATGGCCTCCAGAAGTGCACCGTGAAGATCATAATAATAGTAATAATTTATAAATCATGTAACGAGGGTAGCTACATATTTATCATGATATAAAAATGTTAATCTTGTTATTTCTAATAATCATGCATGTACTATTCAATTTAATTGACTGGAGCCTGCATACCTGTGCTGACCTACTTAGTGAACAATGCTATTGTGCTGTGCTTGTATGTCGCTCACACACAGCTTATTGTTTTGATCTCTTGAAAGAGCTTACATTCTTTTATATTTTTTATGTTGAGCAAAAGAAGGTTTAGAACATTTTTGAGTTGATCAAATATATTAAAATAGCAATTGGATTACACTTACTGTTGTGTCTTTAAAACTTCATCAATATTGAATATTTCAGAGTACTGTTGAATTTTCAGTGGTTTTTTGGCAAACGAGTGAAACTGAATAAAGTTTAATTGTATTTCATTTTATATGTATAGGTACTGTGTGAAAATTATTGATTTTCTCATTTTTCTTTATTATTTATTAGGATAACCATCATAAGTGTTTAAAATTATTCAATTATATAATAGTGTAAATCTCTTACAGTGTAGATATATTATTACCATATAAATATATCCTATGTGTTGACCCAAAAAACCAGCAATCATCATATAAAATTTTATCTAAATCTGTACAGTTGTTCTGGCAAGACCAAGAAAAATGTTATAAACTACATTCAGCTTCTCTACATATTATATTGATTATATTTATATAGGTAAAGTATAGATTTAAAGCTATTTAATATGTATATAATCATCTTCAGCCCTTTTAATATCCCACTGCTGGACACAAGCCTGCCTCAGTACAAGGGGGATCACTGCAGTGGCCTAACATGTGTTGGCAGACTTTACATGTCTTTCGAAAACTTGATAAGTTTTTCTCAGACATGTAGGTTTCCTCACAATGTTTTCTTTTGCCTTAAAACAAGTGGTGATCAAGATACAAAATGATTTGTGAAAATATCAGAGTTGCGAGACCCAGATTGAACCCGCATCCTTCGGTTATCCAAGTGAGCGCGTTACCGCTGGGCTACCACTGCCTTTATGTGTATAATATCTATAACATTTTATTTCAGCTGTGTTCATTGGGTGTATGTATCTGCATATGGGGAGCTCTAGGGCTGCGAGCCGCATCTGCTGCGAAGCCCCTGCTGTTTGGAGCAATGACCTCCTTCATGTTGCACACCGTGCTCATGCTCATGCATGTATCACTGCTAGATGCTCTAATGCCAGTTGATTGGAACAGATTGGTAAGATATCCCAACTGTTCACCTGTTGGACCTGCTACTGTCGTAGCTTGCTTTATTATATTAAAACACGGCGGGTGGCATGGGTATAAAGCAGTGTGTGTCGCAGGGCGGCGTGGCGAGCGCGTGGAGCGCGGCGTGGCTGGCGGGCGGCGTGGCCGCGCTGCTGCTGGCGCCGCCGCCCGCGCCGCGCGCCGCGCAGGCCATGCTCTACACCGCCGCGGTTAGTATTTCCTCCTCCTCCATACATTTGTACCACATTATTATTATTTTTTTATTTCTTAAAAGACTAACTGTTCTGATGATACATCTATTTAATAAATAAGAATTGGTGTTTGTTTGGAAGGATATCTTGCTAAGTAGAGGATGTTTTAATATTTTAAATGAAGGAAAATGGAAAGTTGCATTAAATATTGTAAAATGTTGAAAAAAGACAATGAGAGTAATATTCTCAAAGTGTTGAAATTTGGGTTGGGCAACATGGTATGGTATGGTATGGTAAGAGCGGGCTGGTTTCCGCAACTCGACGACTGTGTGCCTATTTTGCGTGTTGGTTGAGCAACATATTATCACACACATATCATAAAGCAAAGTTCTTCGCTGCTTCTGTCTGTCTGACTCTCTGTCTGTTTGCAATAAACTCAAAAACTACTGCACCAATTGTCATACTGGTTTTACCAATGGATAGAGTGGTTCTCGAGTAAGGTTTTAGAATATAATTTGCCTAGATTTTCTATACATTTACTAGCGGACCCCCGGCTTCGCTCGCAATAATTCTGATCTGAAAATGTGTTATATATAAAATAAAGTGTGGTATTCTGTGTGGTGTGGTGTAGGGGCTGGCGCTGGGCGGCGCGGGCGCGGCGCTGGCGGAGGCGGCGCGCGCGCTGCGCGGCGGCTGCGCGCGGCGCGGCGTGCGCGCGGCCGCCTACCGCGCCGTGCCGCAGCCGCCCGCCGCGCCCGCGCCCGCCGCGCCCGCCGCGCCCTGCTGACGCTCCTGCTCGCACGTGACTCATACGCAAGTGTTGCAGGTTTAAAGAAAAACTAAAATTCATATTTTATTAAGTAAGTACACTTTCTACCATTAACGTGTGTGGCGAGCAAAGCATTTTAAAAAGACATTACCGAAGAGCATGGAGTGTAGTGTAGCGACCCTAGGACTGATTTTTTAATGCTATTTCCAAGGAACCCCAATTTTCTATTCCCTGACTATATTTAAATTAACGTGACTTTGTTCTATCAATTTTGAATGTAAAAGGTACTTTAGTTTTGTACCAAAAAAAAAAGAAATAAGTCTAATGTAATGCCTTTTTGTCTCTTATATGTGTAATAAGAGTGTCCGTATTCATTTACTCAATGGACTTTAATATACGTATATTATACAGTAACTGGAGCTGAAAGCGATAGCTAGTTTTGTATCACTATAATATATTTTGAATCGGCACAAATTTGTTAGTTAAAAAGTGACTTACCTAGTTGCCTCTGTGTCTTGATAATGATAAATATAGTCTGTCTAATGAAAGTAAACACGCGAATTTTTCAGTACATTTTACATGGCAATATTAAAGTGTTTCTACCGTCAGACATTATATGCCACAACGGGCAACTTTAGGGTACCCAAAGATATAAATAAAAATAAATAAATAAATCAACTATTTCATTGTATTTTATTCAATGTTCAAATTCAAAAATAAATAATTACTTGGGATAATTGCCAATAATTTTTGCAAAGATATGAGAAAACAGATATCGGGGTATGGCGTTACTATGCTTACAAGATACCGCCATTAAGTCAGGTTGTTGGAATGTTGCCATACTTAGCTTTTTGAATTTGCCGCGATATTTCAGTATCTACTTTCATTAGACACACTATAATGAGAGATGGAGAATTTGTTTGGAATTTGAATTGACTTAAACTAAATATAGCATCTTTAAACGTGACTAATCTTAGGACCAGTGAGCACTGAATGTTAATTTTTTTATTGGTGTGTTGTTACATGATGGCCGGCCTTATGATAAATTATAGGCTTTTCTAAATATTCTCTTCCAAGTCAAATGATGTATATCATTATGTTTTAATTGTTCAAGAGAAGAGGAAATTGCATATATATTTATTGATACAGCCATTAATAAAAGAAGGTAGAGTGATTGGAGGTTGTCTAATACTGCCACTAGAGGTCGCCTGTGATCACGTCCATTTGTGTATGACGGTCGAGTGAAATAGGTCCTTATGTGCTCCAAGTGTGCCTGGAGTATGTACAGAGTTTTATAACACACTGGTTTTTATACACTCTTTATGTTTTTAGTAATGCTGTTGTGGAGGAGCGTCGGAAACACTATTTAGTGTTATGATATTTAGATTATTTGAATATTAAATCATTTCCATTTTATGTATGTATGTAGGCTTGCTACGCTCCTCCAATAATAGTAAAACCCATTGTCGATTAGGAAGGTATGCATGGTCCAAACAACACAGACCATGCCACCGTCGAGTCTGAACCGCAGCCCTAATCCAGCACTCTTCATTCACACATTATTTCCAAAGTCTGATTTTGATGCTAGTCCATTTAGTATTATGTATTTATTTTAATTAAGAAAGCAGCATTCCTTAAGTAGTTTTTGCACAAAATATTAGATTATGCATATTGTATCTGTATTTTGTATCTTTGTTTGGAGTATGGAGTGTAGAGACAAGGAGTACTCTCTGATGTGGAAATAACAGTTCCAAAACTCACCAGAATGGCGCTAGTGTAGCAAAAGGGTATGATATGAATATAGCAGCGGCAAACTTAGTGAAGCGTGATTAACCCACTTGCTACTGTGGCGCCACCACAAATAAGATTTAAAAGTTTACACTGACGCTAATCTGGCGCACTTTAATTTAACGCATTTCGAAGGACACTTGTCGTACACGGAGATAGTATTCCTTTTCTCTACCCTCCATGGTTTGGAGCTTGAGTCCCGTTCCAGTGTCACGTGGCGTCCGCCCCGCGGGGTGTTACTATATACAGTATATTATACATTTCTGTGCGAAGGGTAATTTTGCATTGTAATCAGTGTTTATTAAGTTAAGAGTTCCGTAGGTTGGATCATTATGTATTCATATATACTATGTATCCTAAACTGATGATATTTTCTGAAGTCAAAACTGTTTAATTCTACATTATAATGTAATAATATAGTGTCATATTTATGTTAAGAATAATTATTACTCTATAATAATAAGCCTTTGTAATTATTACTCTTGAAAAAGTAATTTTGTTTTATGTACATTTTTTTCAATTTATGATTATTGTTAGTAATTTTTTAAATATCTAGTATTTTGTATTTTTAATCTGTAATTTATGTTTTAATAACAACGTTTATGTGGAAATTGTGGTTCAGTTTTGACTTTGTAAATACATGAGTCAATATACAATAAAATATTCATTTACCATGACGCTTGTATGAAATAGTTTGCATGATTTGTAAGATAGTCTGTAAGGGGATTTCAATACATATACTAAGTAAGAAATGTTATAGGTGTAATTTTGTACTGTCTGACCGTACTCGCGCCACGAGCTTAGGATTGTGCCGGACTGCTCTGTCTATTCATATGGTATTTACACACTTTTGTTATATGTGTTGTGAGAGACTCGATTCATCGATTTTATACATCGACTTGATCTTGTAAATCGATTATAATAATTAAATATAATTTTATAACCACTCAACAAATGTAACAATTTTTAAATGTCTGTGTCTATTGTTGTTTACAATATTTGTGACAAATTTAAAATCGATAGATCGATACTCTGTAATTTATCAATGTGGAATTGTCAGTTTATCTACACTGTATGACAGATGGGAGTGTCAGCCGCACCGGTCACCGGCCCCCAGCCACGACCTTTTGTTTACATTATATCGTACATATCACCAAATTGTTCTCGGTTTAGGACAAATTCTCGTATAAGTGTTCCATTATCACTTTTTGTCGTTCGTTCTGCGGCCTCGGTCAATTTTGACAGCGAATATGGGGTATTGCTTATCGAGTTGTCGTAATCGATTCTCAAATTTGATTATGAAGTTAATATAATATTAATCGAATCGCTAAATTGATTAACGATAGCAATTCTCTTAATCGTGTGTCGTAATTTAAATATTTTTTATTATTTTATTTAACTTATGTAAATTGTGTGGAAAATTCGACGTTATATCAATAGATGTAGCTGGATTGGCATAAAGTTAAATAAACCTTAGTTGGTTTCATTATTTTAGTTTTCGAGAGTGAGAGAAAGAAAGCTAGACGGAGAGAGAGAGAGGGAGTCGGCGTCGCCAGCTACGTCTATGAAGCGCAACAAATGTTACAAGTAAATTGATGTACTTACGACGTTATAGTATAGTGTCTCGCTGTACCGAGCTGTGAGCTCACAAGTGTATATAAATAACTATTTGACCAAACGTTTTCTAGAACATTTTCTACTATGTAAGCCTGGCCGCAGACCAGAGGCGTAGCTACATTATGGCGTACTTCTTTTTTTTTTATTTTGAAATTCCAAGTAATACTCGATTTTTTTCCAAGTAATGTTGACTTCAATAATTTGAGTTTGAGTTTATATATCTCAAACCAATCTAGGCTAGTTATGGATTGTATAATAATGCCAGTCTACAGTATGCAAGTGTCTGGTGAGTCGTGACGAGGCTACGTCGCTGCGGGGGCGGCGGCGCGGGGTGATCTCTGTTTAATCTGTGCGAGTATTTTAATTTTAAATTTTAATGATAATACATATATGGTTTTTATACAATTGTGTGTTTTTCTTTCTATCATGATTGAACCTTACCCGAATTTTGGTCGTAGGGACTTAGGGGCATAGCTGGGCATTAATTCGTTAATTAACAGATTAACGAGGAAACGAATTAAAAGTTAAATCTTCCGAAATGTAATGCTTTAAGGTTTATCGAAGTCATCTTTTTTAAGTAACAGATAAGCGATTACCGAAGTTATTAGTTTAACGGTGTCTAGCTATGTTTAGGAGTAATGGGAGGTCAGTCTTACTGAGACCAGCCGACACAGGAGACAGTGCAGAACAGTTAAAGTGTACAAAGTACACACGCTATTTTTTTCACCCTTGTTTTTAGTGAATGATTTTCCCTGTTCCCCGCAACAGCTTTCAGGTATTATACTATTAACTTCCTTACTTGGCTCTCCCGAGCATTCCTTACCAGAAAATCCCAATCAATTTACTTGACCCGATATCTTTATTATATTATAATACTTAATTAATATCTAGCTTGATAACAGTTTTGATTATTTTTCATCTTTTATTATAATGCTATTATAATAATAAAAAAAGTAACATGCATTGTGATGAGTATTCCATAGGTGCTTCATTTGTTAAGATTATCGAAACAAGGCGACTGTAGAGGTCGGGGAAAGCCGATAACGGTATTATCTTTTGACAATTTCTTCACTTTTAAAAGGTTTTCGTTGTCGGTACTGTAATGGGCGTTATCGCGAGGATCTACCAAAATTATCGGCGATAATTGAGTGTAATATCACGACAGCTATTGCGGATCATCACTTTTTGATTGATTTTTATATATTCGTCATTATTGTCTTTTACTGTCTTCTTTATAATCGGAATTTTAGTTACACATGTACCTTCATACAAAGAATCAATACTTAGTGAGTTTTTTAGTTGGTTTCTTTCTAAAAATAGAGGTCGTATAATTAATGTTTTTTTTAATTTTTATAGTAAGTTATTATTAAAAAACAATTTTTTGCCCATAATTTGATCTTGGCCACCTTTTGATTACCTGAATGTAACGGAAAGGTTGCTCGAATCGGATATGTTTGCATTTTTTATAAAGTTGGTTAAACAATAGAACAAATTAATATTGCTTTGACTCAATTTAAGTATTATTTATTTCATCACCACTATTTTAGAAGGAATGTCTATAAATGTTGCGTGGATATGGCTGATTCTGGACACTCTGAAGAGTCCCTAAAGTGTGCAGTTTTACGTAAATATTACTTGGAAAATGATTACTTCGTGTCTCCCGAAGGAATACTCAAAGGACTCTCTATTGTAAGTACTCGCTTGCTTCTGGGACCATCTCTTGCGCATTTGCTGTTTTGAGCATATAAAGCAGTGTACACTGTACAGTTAACCTCTTTCTTTGTAGTTTCCCCGTATTATAACAAATATTTTCATGACCACTTAGGTAGGTTCCCGTACGTAGGGGGGCGCGCCACACTTGTTGCGTCCTCTTGACATAAAACTTTCTTTATACATATCTACGTATTCATACATAGATACTTTATTGAAATATCCCAGCACATAGAAAAAGGTGGTGATTTAAAAAATGTACCAAAAGTTTAATAAACTTGGAATGAATATCTGAGAAAAAAAAAGTTAAATGAATAACATATTATATTATATATTTCTTAACTTTTAGACTTTTTGGTATCGCCAAGTATGATTTGCTTTAAAGAAATTTAGATATTTTTTTGGTAACAGGATATTTAGAAATTCTCACAATAAAAAGTTATTTTGACTTATGAACAGAGCTTTGAGCTTCTATTTTATTTTTTTGGTTTTGTTGGGTTTTATTGGCCTTTCAACCACCGACGAGCCCCACAACCACGTCCAGGAGGCAGGAGTTAATCATCACTTTCACAGGACTAAATTAGTGTAATCAAACTTATTTGCCATACTTTACGCACGCCACGCCGCGCCTCTGACGAGACCATTGCTAGTGAACTTTTTCCGATTTATCTTATGTGGCTTACAGATTTGCAGTATATTGTCGGCTATACTATTCATATGGGGCGGCGGGTGCGGCGCGGCGGCGGGCGGCGCGGCGGCGGCGCTGTGCGCGGGCGCCGCGCTGGCGGTGCTGGCCGCCGCGCGCCTGCTCGCCCTCGCCTCGCGCACTCCCCTCATTTTTTTCATCAGTGTTGGTACAGCTACGTAAATATATGTGCACTGACACGATTGATTGTAATTGTGCAGATGTGGAACTGCTATAAGTAAATGTGCTGTTTGTCTGTGTGTTTTGTTTTGTTACTTCTTCACGCCGAAGCGGCTGCACGGATTTAGACAAAAAGTACGCAATGAGTCTTGGATTGGAGAAACCTGAACTGGATTCTTGTGTATGGCAGCTTGGGTTGTCACGTCCGTTGGCCGACTATATGTTTCATAGGCTTTGCTAATAAGGCAGGCCGAAAAATAGTTTTGTACCTAAATGATTAATATGATTTCAGGACATAGTCGTGTCCACCGTTATAGGAGCGAGTCTGCTCCTGGTCGCAGTTCTTAGCGTGGTATTCTGTGAAGTGCAGAACTACATAGCATATGCCTACGGGGTAAACTTAATTTAAAATAATCATCCATCAATACCATCTATTTATGTATACATAAAGCTGTTAGCTGTAGGTAGGGATTCAGCAATAGAGTAGTAAGTGCCTGTACCTGCTTTCTGCTGCTTCCTTTTCTCATTGAACATTAACGTGTTGTTGACTGACTTTACCTACATGAATATACTTAGGTAGGTAGATTGTAATTCGTAGTTAGTGAGTCTGCGTCGACTCTATTCACGCTTGACCATTGACGCAGTAGAGGCCAGAAGTGAGTCACTGTCACCTGCAAAGGTTACATGAACAATATGATACTATTTACATATAATATATTATAATTTTATGACACTACTAGCTTTTCCACGCGACTCCACTGCTGTTTCTTTGAAACTGAATTGTAAAATCTGGATGACAGCATAATTAACTTTGATTGGGCTGTTCTGATGGTGGAGCCAAGATATAAGAATTCTTCAATACCTATTAGTAAATTTTTCGATTGATGATTTTAACAAATCTCGAACATTACAGTTGCTTTAGAGAAATTTTATGTTACATTATAATGATATTATTGTTTAATTTAACAGGTATATAGGCCAAAGCTATTTTACTATTATATTTCAGGTTTCAATTTATAATTTAAATTTGTTCAATGCACATAACTTATTTATATTTTGAAATTAGAGGCTCACCGGTAAGAAATGATTCGCACATGAAAATATCAGAGGTGCAAGACCCGAATTCGAACCCGCATCACTTGGTTATACAAGCAACGCGTTACCACTGGGCTACTACTGCCTAATGCAACTACCTATAATGCGTTAAAAATACCTTCGCCATTTAGGGTGAATGGGATACTAAGAACAAAACACTGCCCACAGCTTTGGAAGGTATCACAAATAGTCATGGTTCACAAGGAGGGCAAACCAACACATGACGTCTCGTCCTATAGACCTATTAGCCTTTTACCAATAGTGTCAAAGCTTTTTGAAAAACTACTACTCCAGAGAATGCTTCCTATACTTGCTGATAGATTCGTAATTCCAGACCATCAGTTTGGATTTCGTTCAGAACATGGTACGATCGAACAGATGCACCGAGTATACGAAACTATCAGAAAACCTTTAGAAGACAAAGAGTACTGTTGCTCTGCATTCCTTGACATCAAGCAGGCCTTTGACAGAGTATGGCATCGAGGATTATTATACAAAATCAAGGCATGGCTTCCTCACACATTCTTTGAACTCTGTAACTCATACCTATCCAACAGAATATTTCAAGTAAGGGAAGGAGATAGTACATCTAAGTTTTATGACATTTTTTTTTATGGGACAAAGGGGGCAAACGGGCAGGAGGCTCACCTGATGGTAAGTGATCACCTCCGCCCATGGACATCTGCAACACCACAGGGCTTGCAGATGCGTTGCCGGCCTTTCAGGAAAGGGAGGGAAGGAGGAGGGAGAAGGACGGGAGTAGGGATGGGGAGTGGGCCTCCCGGACTCTCACTTACCGGACGAAACGCGACAGCATGGCTGCCACTTCACGCCGGTCTTCTGTGAGAGAGTGGTACTATACGGGGCGTGCCGGCCCATTCGGCTGCTACCCGAAGGTAACAAGCATGGCACTACCACTTGAAACACAAGACATACTAGCGGGCGTGCCTCAGGGATCTGTACTCGGGCCTGTCCTATACACGATCTTCACAGCAGACCTCCCGGAGAGGCCAGGAATCATCACAGCAACATACGCAGACGACACAGCGGTTCTAGCAAGTCACAGCAATCCAAATATAGCTTCTAAAATGGTACAGTCCGGTCTCAATCCGATACACAGATGGATGAAAAAGTGGAGAATAACTGCCAGTACAAACAAGTCCGTACAAGTTACATTCACCCTGCGACAAGGAAATTGCCCACCTATCAAGTTGGGTGAAGAAGAACTGCCCCAAAAAGACGCTGTCAAGTATCTGGGCATGCACCTTGACCGGAAACTAACTTGGAGATACCACATACAGTCCTAACGAGACCAAGTCAACTTAAAAAAGAGAAAACAACAGTGGCTCATAGGGAGGAACTCTGTACTCAGTACTGACTACAAATTATTGGTGTATAAGACAATTTTAAAGCCAATATGGACCTACGGCATACAACTCGCTGGGGCTCTAGTGCCACCTCTAACATAAACATTCTGCAGAGAATGCAAAATGCCATCCTAAAAAGCGTCTCTAATGCACCTTGGTTCATTAAAACATCAGAGATTCATGAACATCTAAAAATCAATACAGTTAAAGAGGAAGTGGCCTCATTTGCAGGGCGTTATAAACAAAGACTGGAAAGGCACCCAAACCGTCTGGCTACCAGTTTAGCCAAGCCTGCGCATAAAAATCGCCTGAAAAGGCCAGCTATAATGGATCTAGCAATGACAAACTAAAAGAAACTGATACCGGTTGACGTTTAAAGGACGAGAGGCTCCCAATGGGGATCTTCCTCGACAAGCCCAAAAAATTATTTAAATCATCTGCTTATAGTCTAAGGACTAATTGCAAGATATTAAATGGGGGAAAAAAATATAGGGTGAATGGAAAGAAAGACAGACTGCAATAGAGTTATAATGTTCTGACCATAACCTTTACACGAAGAACTCTAAAAGCCAAGGTAACCAAATAGATATAACGTAGAGCTGCTTTTATGCAAATAAATATTATTTAACGACAGGTCATTAGTCAATATTATCCACAGCACAAAAACGCAGGAAATTTGCGTTTCTCAATTAAAACTCATGGCCACAGCAGTAAAAAAACTATATTGTTCATTATGTATGATTGTTTGTTTGGTATTTTTCCTGTCAATTCACTGATCGAAAAAGACAGAGATTTAATCAAGACCTAAAATAGTGAAAATGGACGTTGGCTACATAATATTTACTTCATATAGAAATATTAATAGGTAGGTACTTTTATCTGATAACTTAAATACTCATTAATATATCATAAAATCTTATAAGATTTGTTGTTGTTTGAGTGTATGTATAGGAAAATACGAGTAAAATATATCTTAACGTAAGAGTTATGTTTTCAAAAATAGCGAAAGAAAGAATTCTCTATACATTCTACACATCTCCTGGCTCACCATCATCGGATCATCTCCATATCAGTTATTATGTTGTAATTTTATCACTTTTAGCCCTTTTTAAAGTCCCACCGGTGGGTACAGGCCTCCCTCAGTACGAGGGGGATCAGGCCGTAGACCACCACTTTGGCCTAGAGCGTGTTGGCGAACTTCACATGTGACATGTCTGTCGAAAACTCGCTATATTTTCGCAGACATGCAGGTTACCTCACGATGTTTTTCTTCACTGTAAGACAATTTAATGTTATATACATATTAAGTACCTACCTATATTTTTATTTAAAGCTAACAAAATCGTTTTCTGCAATAGAAAAACTCATGCAAAGATGCACCTATATGTTTCATTCTACATACTAAGTACTACGCTTTTTCGTCAAGTTTTTGTTTATTCTATTCCTTTAGTTTTCTTTTTAAGCAGTCGAATTGTTTTAAAATTCTCTTTAATTGGTACATTAACACACAGCACCGGCTAGTTCTATGGTAAGGCACGAGGCGAGGATACCAGTTGATACAGCACACATATACCTATAACTTTAAATTCATACATATTATAAATATAAACACCCCAGACAGAAGTACAAAGATATTCATATTCACCACACAAAAATAATACCCCCAGCGGGATTCGAACACGCGACCGTTGGCGCAGCAACTAAGCAAAATGTGTAGTCAAATAAGCGCTTTAGATCTGCTATTTTGTTTTTATGATATCTATACAGCCTATGGTAATGGCGTTGTCAGGACTAAAGTGAAACGAATGTGGCATAAATTATCAAAATCGGTTGTGCCATTTAGTAAATACGAGGGATCTTAGGGACGGACATACATACATATTATGTACATACAGGTTAATCACAACCCTCCATTTAGCTTTGCTTGAGATTGGTTATAAAAGTTAAATTACCATTTTGTTTTTCAGCCTTTGTCATTGATAAATGCAGCATTAGTGATAGGCAGTGCAATATTGATGTATATGTCAGTGACAAGTAGATGGGATGCTGCATCTGGACCAGCAGCATCACTAAGAAGACCACACTCTGATGAACAGGAAGTTTAAAAAGAACTCACACATATAATTATATAAAAATTTATTTTTTTTATAAAATAATATAAACTTGAATAAAATATTTAAATACTTTCATTTGTACTAAATTCGAGTATTATCATGTTATATACAATTAGTTACCAACACCACAGAGTAATACTTATTGCTATTAACTATGTACCAGAAGTTCTAAAATACTGTTCAACACATTCAAAAATACTCTCAGCTTTTGGCTTTGCCGCAACACCAGATATTTCTACACCTAGATTTTCTATTTTGTGAGCTGTTGAATTGCCAATCGCAAAATGTGGAAGAATTGATAACTTATTATTAAATGTCTGCAACTGCCTGTAAATATATTCACAGCCTGATGGACTAAAAAATACCAAACAACTAAGATCAACTGATTCATTCAATTCCATTAGATTGGTCCTTAAATTTTCATTTTCTTTTGTTTCATATACTGTTAGGCCATCAATTGCTATATTTTTTGAAGATAATGTGTTAGGTAATGTTTCAGATCTTAAATTTCCACAAGGAAACAAAAACTTTGAGTTCTCAGGGTTCTCATTTACTATTAGAGTTGCCAGATTATCTGCATTTCCTGTACTACTGCCCATGGCTTCTAAACCAAGCAGTAACTTTATTTTTTGATTGCTGGTCTCACCTACTGTGTATATTCTTTTGGAGTTCCAAATTACAAATTTCGAAGGTGCCCAGCACTTAGATACTGCTTCAATAGCTCTGGGGCTTGTCAATATGAGCCCATCATAGTCTGTCTTTAATAATTTTTCACTTAGTTCTTGTAAGTTCACAAACTCGAACTGCAGTGGTTCCACAAAAATTGTTTCATAATTACTATCACTAAAAACCTTCTGGTAGTCTTCTGACACACTTTTAAATAGTACAACTTTCTTCATGACTTTTTATTTTACACCTGAACCGACACCAATTACGCGTTCTTTGTTCTACTGCTCAATACTACATAACAATGTTGACCCTGGAAATATAAGAAACAAGTAAGAATAACTTATCCTAATAGAAATTTTACGAGTTGGTATTAAATTTATTATAACGTCTAACAAACGATTTTAAGTTATTTTATTTATTTTTATATATCTTTACATTCAAGTAGATGTAATTTGTTTAAGGTAAAATTATAGTTAAACGGATTTGATACTAAAAATAATAGTTTTCTTACTTCAAAATTAAAGATTTTGCTGTATAGTGTATACAATTGACGTTCACGGTTTACTCACAGCTGTCAACTGTCAAGTGTCAGCTGTTTCAGTTAGAGCAAGCTGATTCTGACACTGAAAGATGACCTACTCGGGAGTAGATCTATGCTCTCTCGTGGTATTCCGTATTCGTAAGAAAAGAAAAGTTTTTTTTAATATAACAGCAAGTGATCAACAACAAATAGTACATAGAGTAACTTTAGGAGTAATCCACTGACCTCTATAATACCACTGGACTGGCTGTTCCAAGCGTTTGACAGCAATTTTTTTGTGTCCATTTGAAGCGCCACTAGCGAGAGTCCCGAGAACTAATTTTGACGTATATTGCAAAAGACAGCGAGAAGTGTTTGTTTAGTGTAAAGTAATTTTGCACTTTCGTTGTTAATATAACATAAGTAGTAATTATGATGATACGGTTATTGATTAATAAAAATAAAAATAAAAAATCTTTACATCGACATCATTAGTTTTAGTACCACGAACTCTCACTACGTCCGACAGCGGCGGACAGCGCCAAAATGGCGAATATCAAGCAGCCACAAAAGCACGTTGACAACAGCCAGTCCAGTACCGACACAATTTTAGCACCCCATCGAAGGATTTTTGAAATCAATATGGCCTGAATCGATAGGTCTACGTTCGGTCAGGATAGGTCCACTATCATTTTTGTTAGGTCGCCTGTGATTTTTTAATAAATATTTTTTTAAATTTAACTATTATTTTAAAAAATTTTAGCACCCCATTGAAACTGAAACTGATTAATCTTTATATTTCTACATTCTTTATCGTTAGGACAGTTTTGGTCTCTATACGTTTTGCTTTTATATTATCCATTTAGTTTTTTTATTAACAATTATAAATAATTGACATTGACATTGTCATAAGTCATTTGACATCTCATTTATGTTACCTTTTGAGCATTAGCTTCTTGTATTTTGGCTATACATTTTTATGTCATATTTAATATGTATTGTATAGTCTATATATAGTTATTTAATATTATTATTATTTTTGATTTGTTTTTAATTTATTGTTGTTGATTTTTGTGTTTTATTTATTTATGTGTATCATTATTTTTTATGCCTTCATACTTTCTACTTTGTTTATATTCGTTTAACAACAATAAATTAAAAACAAATCAAAAATAATAATAATATTAAATAACTATATATAGACTATACAATACATATTAAATATGACATAAAAATGTATAGCCAAAATACAAGAAGCTAATGCTCAAAAGGTAACATAAATGAGATGTCAAATGACTTATGACATTGTCAATGTCAATTATTTATAATTGTTAATAAAAAAACTAAATGGATAATATAAAAGCAAAACGTATAGAGACCAAAACTGTCCTAACGATAAAGAATGTAGAAATATAAAGATTAATCAGTTTCAGTTTCAATGGGGTGCTAAAATTTTTTAAAATAATAGTTAAATTTAAAAAAATATTTATTAAAAAATCACAGGCGACCTAACAAAAATGATAGTGGACCTATCCTGACCGAACGTAGACCTATCGATTCAGGCCATATTGATTTCAAAAATCCTTCGATGGGGTGCTAAAATTGTGTCGGTCAGTCCAGTGGTATTATAGAGGTCAGTGGAGTAATCACATCTTATAGTTCCCATACGTTTAGTAGCTTACAGCAGTTTCTTTTGGTTATAAAAGCCGCAATGGATGAAACACTGAAGCTGAACCAGTAACTTTTTACTTTTCACAGGTAGTGATTTTAATAAATTTCGAATCGAAACAGAAGAATTTATTTTTTTTTGTTTCATTTTAAGGTAATTTTATCAACTATAATCGACTTTAAAAACTAATATCATTTCTTGCTATATAAAGAAACACAATATTACGTTTTAATTTCAGCAACACATTATGGCTTCCATGTCGAGTGCTGAAAGACAGAAGAGGTACATACAGAGAGCGCCTCAAGAAAAATCCTGTTAAGTATGAAGAGTTACGAAAAAAAAACTTGGAGAGGGTACGAGAATATAAAATGAAAATTAAACTAAAAAACAAAAACGAAAAAGAAAGAATGAGACAGAAGTGGAGAGAATATTGTGCCCGAAACTATAGTAGAAAGAAAAGTAAATCTGTTAATGAACCAGATACAGCACAAGCAAATATATCAAGAAAAAATGACCAATGTTGGAAATACAAAGCAAACAAGTTCAAAATACAATTAAAATTTTATAAAGAGATGTTAAACAATTCAGTTAAGAAGCAAGAAAGTATGAGAAAGAAAATTAATCTCCTTCAACAAAAAATACCTACTTATGAAATTAAACAAGAAGTTGATGACTAATAACAACAAAATCTTCATATTTATAACAATTTATGAGCCCCTAAAATTTTTGGAATATGCAGCTGAATGTCACATGCTGCAATGCAATTACTCATTAGAATAAAAAGGTAGTATTAATTGCTTATAGTTTTTTTAGTAAGTATATAAATGTATTTTAGTATTAATTTGTTCTTGCATTTTAGGACCATAATTTTTAAACCTTGCTGCGTAGCAGTCTAAGGAAGGTGGTAACAATACAAAAGGCAACACCAATGTTTTATGAGTGTCAAAAGAGAAATTAAGAAATCTATAATTAACTATTATTGATTATTAAATAAAATGATATTAATAAAAACAGTTTAAATATACCTGTACCTGAATGTATTCAATTCTTTATTATGTAGCTAATAGGCTCTGTTGGGCACAGATACTTTATACTTTGCCTTTGTCTTACAAAAAATGTAATATTTTTACAGACTATTTTGACTCTGGTGGAATATTGGATTACAGAAATGCAGTGTTTGATTCGATGAGAAAAGGCAACAATCATGAGAGAATTAATGCTTCAGCAAATTTCCTGCTTCTAAACCTTGCATTGAATTTTTGTGATACCTCAATTATTAATTGGCTATATGATTTACACCATAGAGTATATTGCTACATATATAAATTAAAAACTCATCTCAATTCTCATCTGGACTCAGTAGTGACATCTATTTCGTTCAATTGTAGTTTCATACTGCCATCTACATTTCTCGAACATAAAACTTCAATATTTAAAATTTCCAATTTATTAGTATTAAGATGAATGCCCCTGATTGTCTACCCTCCATAATTTTACTACAGTAAAGTCTGTTATTCAAAGCAAAGTTAATAATATATTTAACAATTGAGTGCGATAAAATTTCCTATATTCTTGGAAAAATGCAAAAATAAATTGGGGCATTCAAAAGTCGTTCATCTAATCTATACATGTATATCTAATAAAAAGTCACTTTTTCCCTTTAACTTGTGGTTAAGAACTATATACAACGAATATTATACATTACAAAGTTTTTACAAAATGAAATAGCGATATTCTAGGTAGGTGCGTGGATACATAATATAATTGGTTGGTAAATATATAAAATAGGTAAACGACGGTGTTTTGTCTATGAATATATAAACATTTCATTCTTGTGATTGAGGTGGTGCGGTAACATAGGTAATGCCTTCAGAGATTAAAAGGACTTTTAGATCCATGATAGCACGTGTCTTCTAAGGTTCGATGACATTAATAATTTATTTACTTATACATAAGCTGGATGCATTCGAGCGATGCGAGCGTAAGTCTAAGCACAACTAGACCTAGATATAATTTAATACTTAATAGGAAATTACAAAGCTTAGCAGATAATAAATAATCCACAAATTTAGAATAAATATTTTCATAGCGCCCGGCGCAGGCCGCGGCCGAGCCCGGAGCGTCGGCAATCAATCTGAATACACCTCTGTGACTGATCCCACAATGAGTGCTGTACTTTTGTTGTTATATCCGTATCCAATTTATACCGTATGTCTATGTTTTCTACTACCACTCGAGTGAAGCAGTGATTGATTTTTACATACTAGTACCTACTTATTATACCTATCCAATATTTTATTTTAAGTTATCAAATAAATATCTCAAACCAACTAACAATTCTTTAGTTTGAAGTTAAATACCTGTTGCGAAACCCTCGTTATGAGAGTCTTACACCTACTTTTTTTTAAAAATAAAAAATAATTAGTTTAGAAATATCTTTAATTTGCTTTCGTTGCCTCTCTATTAGCGAATATACAAATGCTATTTATAAAACGACAAATTATAAAAAAATAGTAGGTCGAAGAAAATACATAGTTAAGAACAAAGCATTTAGTATGGTAATTAATCAAAGCTGACGTCGAGTGTCGAGCTCAGAACGGACTTGTAGGACCACAAAATCAATTTGTTGGACTTTTTTAGGTTAAACCGAGACGGCTTTCGTTTACGAGTAATTGAGAGGAAATAGGAAAATTTTCAAATTGAAAACTGAAAAGTTTTTCTTTTGTTTTAATCAGTGAGAATAATCGCTACGTCTGAACTTTAACTGTATTTTTACGATCGCAGAGATAAGAGATACTGGAAGAAATAAACATATTATTTTGGGTGATTTTAGATATGCCTAGCCTAGGTATACCTCAGTAACCTGGGTAAGGTATACCTAGGTAACCTAGGTATAAGTTAACTAGAGACTCACCCTCGCTCCCTTGGCTTCGTCTCTAGATACGTTTTGATGGTTAGTATAGATGGATTTCTCAGTAATTATATATTTTCCCGCAGTTAAAAATATCCTATAAGTGTATCCAGATAACCCAATTTCATCAAAATCTGTTTAGTATTTTTCTCGTGATGCAGTCACAGCCGGACAGACAGCTAAAATTATACAAACCATAGATTTAGTTTCTGTAATTCTGTATCGATAATTATAACTATTTTAATAAGCTTTTAAAAAATGATTTTATTATAAGAAAGTATTTATGATGAAGAGATATAACCAAGTTAGTCGTGTCAGTCCGATTTGTAAGCGTCATGCTTGTTATATTTATTTTTCAATTTCAACAGACAACGATCACACGAGTGAAAAAAAAGGACAAAATATAATTGAAAATTGTTCCTCCACATGAAACACCAAAAACTGGCAACCACGGTCGCTTGCGATCTACTTTTATTTTAGCAAGCTTTTCTTTAACTTGTAATGTGTGCTTTTGTTCGGGCCAAATTTTCGCAAAAGAAAATTAACGCACATTAATTATCCTCAGCCGATTGACCTGAAAATTTCTTGACGTGAGAGTTCGTTAAATTCGTATAGTCCAAGATCCCAGGGCCGCCAGACGTCACGTATTTTCTGACGGATGAAATGTGGACGATTGAGTAGTGTTAGTATGTACTATGATCGTATGCCTACCTGCTAGCTTGGTCAAACGGCCAATTTCCAGGTATCAGGTAATCAAGGTACACAAAAACATTACTTACTTCACGTAAATTCTCATGGCTGATTTTTATATATGTTTTCGAGTGTATAGTTAAAAATAAATTGTCAATACTCCCAGACACTTTCCGTCGGCCATATTGCTTGACAGACGCTTTAAGGGTCTCAAAATTTAACCGTTTACCCAGCGCACGCAACGGAAGATCTCAAAAGGAATATTTTTCTCCTGTTTTTGCAACATTTTTCATTGATACTCCGCTCCTATAAGTCGTGACGGGATGTTATATAGTCTATAGCTTTCCTAGATACACGGACTATCCAACACAAAAAGAATTTTCAAATCGAACCAGTAGTTGCTGAAATTAGCGCGTTCAACCAAACAAACAAACTCTTCTGCTTTATAAATAGTGTATAGATAATAATTAGATACAGATTATAAGTAGTATAGACAATATGTTGTATACAATTGTTTAGATAATTAATGCATTAACCGAATCCCCTCACAAACTTTTACTAGTTACCCTGAAATACTCTTTTACCCTCAATACCTGCGTTTCTTACAATGAAAAATCTCTAAAGTAGAGTAATGTTAAAGTGATGAATATGGATTAAGAAATTTCCACCACGCATCCATCTTTCCGCCAGACATCTCTATAACGTGTTGTATTGGGGTGGTTATTGGTAAAGGGTTTTAAGTGTCGCAATGAACAAGATTAAAGCATAGGTACATCTAAGGGACCGGCTTGTTGATAACAATATTTTGTATTTTATATTGTTTTTGGCCATCTTTTGTATTTATACGTTTTTCCCTTTTCTGAATTTGAATAGAGGATAAAAATGGTAGCTTATATCATCCCATGCTTAAAAGTGCATCCAAAGTAAATTGCTAATTAACACAATTTTCCTAGAAGACAAAACTTCTGATGTTACTTTTCGAAGCGAGTTTAGCTTAATTACAGGTACAAAGTTTTAAAAATTGAAGTCCCGAGAGTACGAGAAGGCGAACTGCGATACATTTTAATTAGATGCGAAGGGACGATGGCGAGGTAACGAAAAAGTTTTTGTGCAAACGGAACGATATGAATCAATGTTATTAAAAAAAACGCTCAAATATGAAAAATAAGCGTATTTGTGTAGTGTTTTTGGTATGTAAAAATGCATTTGATTGAGATCAGTCGTAGTATTCGATCATAGTAGTCGTTGTTGTCGTCTCAGCCCAAACACATCCACTGCTGGACATAGGCCTCTTCTAAAGATCTCCATGAGACACGGTCTTGTGCACATCCAATGGGTTCCAGCGACTTTAAGAAAGTCGTCAGTCCAACTTGTAGACTGCCCACGCTTCGCCCGCCACTCGAAAACCTTTGGTCCTAATCGGCTGTCCGTTCTACGAGCGATGTATCCCGCCTACTGCCACTTGAACTTGAAAATTCTGCGTATTTCCTCATTTCTGTGTCGATCTCGCAGGGAAACCTCGAGCACAGTCCTATCCATCGCTCTCTGTGTGGCTTTAAGCTTTTATATGAGGCCTATCGTGAGGGGCCACTGATCAGAGACTGACTCATAGAGATCAGTGGCACTGAAGGTAAATTCATTCACTTTACTCGGTTTCCTCTCAAGATACTTTTTGACGGTTAGTATTGAATAGTCGATCCCTTGTTATGTGAAAAACAAACAGAATCTCACAAGAACCGTACATTTTTCCAGGGAATATTTATTTCTTTTTTATTTCTGTGCTAAATTCCACCCATATCTGATTTGCCGTTCTGGCGTTTTGCATTGTGGGATTGAATGAAAACGCCGTAATGTCAGTAGGACTTTTGGAAATTTAAAACTACAAGACTCTAGGATTATAACTACAGGAGAAGTATATCAGGGATACGTTAATTCTTTGTTTTTCGAAAATGTTGAATATATCTTCACCTTTAAATGAAGTTATCAGAGTCAAGAATGTTGTATTCTAAATAAAAACGAAAACATCTACTCCTTTAAGTATGATTAGGCGAATACTGTTAAATTTGGCACATTCTTACTTACATTGTGATGGACAGCCCTCGTTAGCGTCAGCTAGATAGATGACACCGGGACAACACTCCAGGAGAATACGTCGCTATAAATATTTCTACGAAACATAAAAGAATGTTTAAAAAGTAACCTAAATTATTATATTGCCAAGTCGAATTACAGGATTTTGGGATGGACAATGGACATGTTTAATTGGCTGAAATAATATGTTTTTACTAACTTTGTCAATACGAGGAACGAGAGGGACAGAACGAGAGACCGTCGCTGACTAGCGACGGTCTCTCGTTCCGCTTTCATAAGTTAGAAAGGTTAGTATAGATTTCTCAAAAATTATATACTTTTCCACAGTAAAAGTATGTTACATAATATTAACGTAAATGTTATTATTTTTACGTAACTTATTTTGATCCTCATAATAATATATACATTACTATTTAAATCTATACATGCATACTTTTGTTAAGTTTAAGTTGGATTTATATTAAAAAGATAAGTATGATTAGGCAGGTTAAACTATGCAACTATTTAAATTTAGATAGTATGCCTTTTTAAATAAATAAACAACGAGCTATCATCATACCAAATTTTATTAAAATCTGTGCTGTGGTTTTCTCGTGATGCGGACAGACAGACAGACAGATAGACGAAAATTCTAAAATTATGGACTCGTATCGATAATAATGACTATTCCAATAAGACTTTCCATATTAAATATTAATAATATTCCATTTACGAGTATATTTTTGAAATCGATCAGCTTCATGTGCCACATGATAGCGTATCTCTCGGCTTCCACTGGAGGAGGAGCCGGAGCGCGCGAGGCGAGTGAGGCAGATGGAGTCGTTTCACAAATTTCACGCTTCAATTCATTTAATTAATACACGAGCCAGCTTTAGAGCAGTCTTCATGCTTTTGAATTCTACCCGAGACGCGTTGACGCTAAATAATTAACCTTGCTGCATAACTTTTTTTGATCCACTTAAGTGTATACGCTGTGAATATTAATTTTATCATTTAATCTCAGTCTGTATGAGAAGACATGAATAATCTTGAACACTGTAAGTTTTATGATTTAAGAAATCTAATTTCTGAAACAATATTAGGTAGAAAATTGTAGGATAACCTTTAAATTTTTGCTTTGGATTTATAATTTTGTTGAAATGGAACTTTGAATAATATAGTTAATATAATCGTTGTATATGTTGTTTAAGTGTTGTTTTTTGATCCTTTCCCTCTTTGTCCTTTTTATGACCACATACAGTGGGTGATGGGCATGCTTATTAGGTTTCCGATTTTAGCGGGAACTTGGTTTCGTAAATGAAATGCCACATTTTCTGAATAATTTAAACCAGAATTTGTTAAGAAACAGAACAAGTAATGACAGTCTTAAAAACATTTAGTCACTTTACTTTACTTTTCACAAGCGCCTGTAAAAAGTTACCTAGATAGCCAAAAAACAAAGTATTATTTCATTATATTGTTCTGTCAAACTTAAATATAGGTAAAGCAAATGAAAATTAAATCGTAATTATATTTTCTAAAATTGACTTCATTGTTAATTAAGAGTCAGCAAAATCAAATCGAATCAAAATATTATCTTTTATTCAATTACTTATTAGACTGTAACAACTTACAGCAGTTATTAATTTCCAATTTTTGTATTTAAATTAAATGTCAACATTAAGTAAAAGCTGTGGTTAAAGTTTGTGAGGTCTGCAGGTTGAAAGGCGGAGTTACCGTTCTAAAATCTTCACAATAGAGGTGCCTTATTTATTACAGCTTCTCATTTGAATTCTGAACGCAAATTAAGATTAGAAGAAATCTCACAAAAATAAACCTCAAAAATATGGACCGCAGTTTAATGTTCTTTTAGATGGTGCAAATGCAAAATTATTTTAGAGGATTATTAAATATATTATATTGTCATGTAACTCTTTCTACTTTTTTATTATTTTGGAAACATTTAATAGTAACAGTTTTCTTTTTGCTTCGTCATTGCTAGGGAGTAAGGACATCAAAATTGCCTACTTTATTTTCATATCTTTTTTGAACAGTGATTTAATTAAGAGGTTGTTTTACGAAAATAAATATTTTAGGCCCAATGAGTTTCCGATTTACCGATGCCAATTTTATTCCAATTTCCGCTGTAGATAGATTGTATTTTGTTTTCTTTAAATATAATATACATACTTACGAGCAAATATTGACTGTATAATTGCATTATTTTCGTAATTGAATTACTTGGATTGCAAAAATAAATTATTGCCTTTACTACGAGTACATGGAGCAAAAAAATTGCTTTCAATTTTTTTGTTGCACTCGTAGTATTAGATATTAAACTAGCATTTCCCGCGGCCCCGCTCACATTTTAAAGACTGCAAACCAAATTCTCAGATTCGTAGATTTTATATATTACTGGAGAATACGTTTTATCTGTTAGTATAGCTTTCTTAGAAATGAGATATTTTCGACTTTTTGCAGCAAATTCATAACGACTATTGCATTTATAATAGAATTGTGATTTTACCAGAAGATAACTTAGAAACTACTATGTAAGAGTGATAAAAAATTAGTTTAAAATATAGCTGTATAATGTATATTCACACCGCGATAACTGTCTAACTTGTGAGGTAGAGCAGGATTTAGATCCCGGAGAGCTTAGGATCTAGCATTTTGAGATGAGGTTTAATTGCGACTGTTTGCTGACAAAAAGTGCGATACCGTTTGCCTTGCTCTCTGCGGCTTTGTAACTATGAGATATTATGTAAAGGCGTCTGGTTTTAGAGTTTAATTGTATCCTGAACTATAGTAATAGATCTACCCAAAACGTAACCATCCAAATGTTCAGAAATGCCAATTTAATTGTTTTCCGAAACTAAAAACATCATTAGTTTTTAAATTTAAAACGATTAGTCTTTTTAAAAAAAAAGGATTTTCTCAAGTTTTCACTCCTCGAACTGCACTTATAGGCCAAGATCTTAGGTCCGCCAAACCTTACTTATTTTCTCAATAACCAAATGTACTTATTAAGTAGTAGTGTACTTATAGCGTACCCGCTAGTTAGGGCTGACGGCCATAATATTCATTTTCATTCAGTGCTAATTTTTTCGTGTGTTTTAGAGAATATAATTAAAAATTAACAATAAAAACCTAACCGACGCTTTAAAACTCCCGAAAAAAAACCTTTACTTATAATCTTGTTTTCTATACATGATAAGATAATTATGTCCATATTTTTTGTTAGCAGCCAAAACAATCGGAAACCTAGCTTCCGCCATTGATGGCCAACTATCCTTCACAGAGGTAAAAGCTTGTGTTACATATTAAATTTTAACCTTTTACCTAACATAATTAAAAATCCCTAAAATATCAAAACCGCGAACGTCTTAAATCCATTACGTTCAATGTGTATCTAATGTAACGTCAAGTTAAATTGCTTCTCGTGTCATTGTTTGTTCAAGCGAAACAAGCGCTCCTTGTTTAAGTTAGTTAATTTGCACTTCACAAAGTTCATTTAGATGCCATGTTTCTTATTACGAAGCAATTAATGATGTTTTAATAATTTCTCTTAATTCTCTTAAGTTTGGCTCTTTGTGTATGACCCTACTTGATGTGCCAGTGCCCAGTGGTCGCGGAGTTAAGTCCAGCTGCCTTATTGTTCGTTTTTTGTTTGGAAAGGAAAATAATTGAAAATATTAACTACTTTAGAATGACTGGATCCCACGCTATTGTATTCTGTTCTATGTAACGAGTCTAAATTTTACCGTTACGTAATAATAGTCTTAGAGGATTTGGCATTATCATTATGAAGAGAAGGATGCCAGAATATGCATAACATACAAGATACCGTGCTGAAGCGGCGTATAAATTTTGTAACTTTTATCACAAAACACTTCCTTCATTAAAATGTAAAATATAATTGCTTTGCCATGAAAACAATAAAATTCTGCCTATACTGATAATAAAATTGCTGTCGGTGCAAAATTGTGGACTGTTTTTTAACAATTTGTGCTTTTATGGTACTTATTTAATAAAGTAGCAAAATCAAATCGAGCTATTAATTAGATTTTACATATTGGAAAATAAGTAAAACACACGGTTTCTTTATAACTTCATATAAAATTCTTAATAGATCTCGTTACAAAACAAAAACTAATAAATAAACGAAATAAATTAAAAAAATATGACTCATAAAAATAACTTATGCAAAAGTTTATATTTTTATTAGTTTCAAATGTAGGAACATTTAATTTCGTGATAAAATGTCAGCAAATAAAAAATGAATACTCAGCTGTGCCCTCTCACGTCGTGCAGATGCTCGCTCCACTCATAAGGCGGACTTCTCACGCTGCGATACGTTCCAAAGTATCGACCCAGTTAATACTATGAATTATTTTAAAAGCTAATACGTATATAAGCTTATTTTGTATGAATTTATTAAAAGCTCACATACGAGTATACTAAATGCTACCCGTGCTTTATGTGAAATTACCTATGTTTAAGTACGGAGAACTTTGGCTTTATGTATTGTTGGTTTTAATTAGTAAATAAAAAATCTATACGATATACTGAATTTCAAGATATAGAAATTATAAGAATTAAGATAATTCTGAATATTATAAGAATTAAGAGTTCTGGTATTTTATTTCCTTACGATTATAAGCCTCTATTATAACTTCACAACACTTTTATTGGAGCGACTTTAGAACGTTTTTCAACAAAAAAGATTTACAAAACCGACCAAAAGTTAAAGTATATGAAACACAAAAAACCTGATCGAATTGACCTAATTATTCACTTAGCTGAAAAGTGAATTTTTTATTCGTATTTCTATTATGTAGAACATGCTTTATATGGATATTGATAGAGCATTCTTAGCACACGCCCTCGGGTCGAGGATATTTAGCTTTTTTTTCCTAGAGCCAGTGAAGAGTGACAGCTGTCTAGGCGCTGCCTATACAAGTGCGGGTCAAGTGCAATCATAGCTTCGTCGTGAATAAAACCATTACAAGTTAGACATTTTTATAAGACTTTGGTTTAGAATAATATTTCTATTTTTGTCATATTTAGTGGAAAATACTTTGTAATTTTTACACATCTGAGTGTCGCACCCGTGATATTTTCATGTGCAAATAATTTCACATGTTTAAGAGTTAAAGAAAAAGAGAAAACTTAAAAGTTTTCGAAAGCTATGTAAAATCCGTCAACCCGCCCAAGAAATGCGCAAGGAGGGGCCCACCTCTGTAGGCGGTGTGTCATACGGGTCGCCCCGGGTACTTCTCTGATAGAAGAGTGGATTGTAAAGCAACCCCTTGGCTGTGCGATCTGCTTCGGCAGATCTGCCGGGTCGTCGGGGCGTCATAGTTGAATGTTGATCCAGCGATGCCATTAAGACTGAGGAAGGTTTTATTAAGTTTAAGTTGGTAGTACTGGCTAATTTTAAGCCGGTGAATCCTACATAACCACCTGGTGGTATGCTTTAATGCATTTCCCAACGTTAAAAAAAAGAAGATTAGCCATCATCATATTGAATTTCATCAAAATCTGAATCGCTTAGCAACAAACATTGCATGTGACAGGATGATTGCCGATTATTTACAAAAATGTTAACTGTCAATTTATATTTAGTCAATGTTTTTTAAACATATTTTACGTACAGATTTAGCTAAATTACTGTTTTATGTATAGAAGGCAGAATTCTAACTCCATGTGAGTAAGCGTTGTAATTAAGTTTAAATGACCTCTAATGACATTTTTTCAAGACTTCAAAGTTAACAAAGTTAATTGTTTGTTCCCGCCATGCCTCATACGGTTATATTTACGTTT
Source organism: Boloria euphrosyne (assembly GCA_951802675.2). Classification (NCBI taxonomy): domain Eukaryota; kingdom Metazoa; phylum Arthropoda; class Insecta; order Lepidoptera; family Nymphalidae; genus Boloria; species Boloria euphrosyne. Next base: position 12,498,048 of record OX637887.1, read on the forward strand.
CTGACTAAAGTTGATAATGCACTTCCCACTTCGCTAACTTCACTAACTAAGCACGTTATTTGCAAACACGTTGTTCAAACAACAACCGACGCGGAGGCCAGGGAAGTTTGCCTCCAGGGTAAATCAGAGCTTAAGGAACTCTGAAATTAATAAGTAAATATTGGAACATTAGATTGAAATATATTGTATATTTACCAAAGTTATAAAAAAATATATTTTATTTCCTTAGTGATAGTGATGGAGAGTATATTGCAAGGTCACCTGGGCTGCTAATATAGTATTTGCCCTCAATTATTAACCGTCTCGAAGGGTTACGTACGAGAGTTTTTGGCAAAAAAAGCTTCTATTACTTTATCGTATGTCCCAAAAAGAAGTATTTATATAAAAATTCAATTATCCTTTCAACAACGACCTTTTTCCATACTAATTTTATCTTCTAACATATTTGTTTTGCCTATTGTTACTAAAAGCTATTTATATTTAAAAGGAAAATAATCTAAAGAAACATTTCTACTTCTGATCAAAGGGCCTGTCGTTTGTGAAATTGATAGCACTTAACTATGAATCCCAACAAAATATATTCATAATACATACACTACGCGTCTCGAAATCGATAAAGTTTTATATACACTAGCGACTTACCCTCACTTCGCTCGGTTTTTAACGGTTAGTATAGGTTTCTCAGACATGAAATATTTTGAGAAAGGATTCCAGACAGTAAAAAAGCCAACGATTTTTGGGATATTCATAAGTAACGCGCTCGCGGGAAACCAAGTGATGCGGGTTCAAATGCCAGGTCTCGCACCTCTGATGTTTTCATATGCGAATTATTGAACTAACTTTGTATTAACGATGAAGCGAAATATTGTGAGGAAATCAGCATGTTTGAGAGAACCTAGCAAGTTTTAGATACATATGTGTAGTCCGCCATCCCGCGCTTAACCAGCGCGGTGGACTACGCCTAATCCACTTCATACTGAAGGTATGCCCAGTGCCCAGCTGTGAAGAGTTAAAGTGGACTGAATCCAATAATACTTAGAGATATACAATAAAACCAACCCAAGTAAATCAACAAATACATCTTCGTTTGTTTTAATATATTAAAACAAAGTACACTAAAAGTAGGGATCGTTTCACATTTGGGGAAGTTTCTTTTTATAGCTTCCACAATGTTATGTAAAGTGTTATCAAAGTGTGCGGTTAAGGAACAGGGTTCCGTAACGATTATCTCAGTAAAATGGACCTTAGGTTTACCTAATAGCATCGTAAAATGTATAATTCACATCACTAGCGGGCTTTCCCTGATTGCTGATAGTGGTGCTTACGTTGAGTTTTCCTGAAAACACTTTCTTTGCAATACGATTTAGGCCTCGTTTAGATCGATAAAATCAAATATTAAGTCGATTTCAAAGTAGCTTTTACTAGTTGTATCCTCAGACCAATAAAAAAGTACTTTTTTATTGGTCTGAGGTTGTATCGATTTAATTTTTTTTATTATATAAAATCGAATGATAAAACAACTATTAAGCTGTTGTGAAGATGGAACCAGAAAATTATCTAATGTAAGTACTGGGACGGATAGTGAAAGTCTTACATGACCCTTTGTAAAACTTTCGAGTTTGGCTTCATTTTTTTCCTTTACACGAGTCCTATATTCTACTTAGTTAAAGGCTTATTGTAGTATTTTTAAAACAGCTATAATATTTTACTCTTAAATATGAAATATATTACGGATGAAATGAATTTAAACCTAAAACGAAATCCTCTTTAGTTAAATCTCAATAGTGTCTTCCGAGACTTGGAATAATAAATAATAATCCATAACAAAAACACTTCTTAAAAATATTCGACAGCTTTTAACTCTGTAAATTAAAAGTTGTATGTTTAAGTATGGGGTATAATAAAAACAGCGTGTTGAGTGTGAGAGCTCTCGAGTAAATCTTTGTGCCCGACCCTTACAGTTGAATGACAAAGACCGTCTTCAGTTTAGTTAAGTCTAAAAAATTCAAGCGTCAAAACAAAATGCTGCTAAAATATGTGAAAATATTTATGAAAAATATTTAAGAAATGATTTGAGACTTGAGAAATCCCCGAGTATATTTTTTAAACGTAAGGGCTTATTTCTATACAAGCTAGCAAATGCCTGTGTCTTCCATTGAAGGCCTTCTAAGGAAAAACTCATGTATTAATATTTAATATATTACATTATGTAACCTATTACATTACTGTTCGTTCTCTCGGGAAGTTTTATAATGTTTCTCAGGCATGTGAATTGAAGCGGGACTAATGACTACAAATTAAGAATAATTGTTAATAGGTAGCTAAAATATGTTATAGGTAACAATTATATGTTACGTTTGTTTGTTTGTTTGTTTACGTTTAATTATATGTTATGTTTGTTATGTTAAGCGTACTTAATCGAACGGTAAAATATAATTGTATGTCTGTCAATTCATCCTATTTTTTGTGTATAGTATTTAGCCATTTTCCCACATATGGGCCTCCCTTAAATACAAATGGGATCAGGCCATGGTCCACCACGCTGACCAGGTGTGAGTTACATGACACGTGTCTTTCGAAAACTTTGCAGATTTTCTCACGACGTTTTCCGCCGTAAAACATGAATGTTAGTAATGATGAGGCTGTCAGAGGTGCAAGTCTCGGGATTTGAACAAAATGAGTCTGTTTCCTAGGCGGGCGCGTTACCACTAAGCTACCATTGTCCTACATATTATACAGAATTAGAAAATTTAATTATTAGATTAAACAAAATATAAATAAGTAATTTTACTAAGCTCTTTATGCATAATAAACAATGGTCTTAAAAAAGCTTACGGCTGAACACAAACATAGATATTTAAACAAAAAACTCATCATATTTTTATACTGTACGGGAGGTACTCGTACAACGAATCCTCTTTATCTTCACAGGAAAATTCACAATATAATGGAAGCATCCTTTAGGCTAATTGACCCTTGACCAACTTTTTATAATATAACTCAAACAAAAACAAACGTGTTAACGGTTAGTATTGAATAGAATGTATAGACTATATGTATATTTGTATCCCTTATTATCCCTCCCTTGAAGCAGTGATTGATTCCCCATAAACATTCACCCTTTTTACCCCATAAGGCATGATACCCGATAAAGCTATTTTGTTCTTCGTAAGGTCTCAAGATATCTTCATATCAAATTTCATTTAAATCGATTTAGCGGGGTTTTAGTTATCCATTTTAAACAAACATACAAAAATAAAAATTTAATAGTGATATTGATCTATGCATCATGAGACGCGATTATTCCTAGTTATATAAGTGAAGATGGACAACGAGATGAGATAATAACTCACAACGCCGGTGTCTATGACGCAGACTTAATATATCTCGTAGATAATGTATCACTCATCTTAAACTTTCATCTTAATTACATGGCTTACTCATATGACATTTACGCTCAACAAAGCTGTAACAGGGTCAAAATGGTCCATCTATACTCTATACTTATAGTAACCAAACCAGCCAGCCTTCGCTTGTTTAAAGAAAGTCCCTTGATATCTCTTTAGACATTTATTTGATTATATTGTTAGTTATTTAAAGTAAACAACTAAATGACTGTGAAAGGCTTTTATATCTATTACTTATAAAGTTTATTTTTTACAATATGTACTTTGAATATTTTGTTAAACACAAAGGCTATGTCTGCTTAAATATAAAAGTTAAACATGAATTTTGTTCAATCATAATTATACATATGTATCACACATTTCTACTTTTAAACAGGTGTTTAATTAGCGTACGCGGAGAACGCTGAACTTTTTCCTACTTCCTTGGCAAAAAAAAACTTAAATGAAACTTTTAGGTACAAAGTAAAAATTTTATAAAATTGGCTTCCTGTCAGTAAAGGATAAACAATGTTCTGTTAGAACGGAGGCTTTCGTTTACAGTCGGAGTCGACAAAGCAAATCAATCAAATCATCACAAATGTATGTGTAATACTTCAACCGTAATTTAAGTACCTTGTCACATAGGTAGTTAAATTATAGAAATGTGCGGATATTGATATAGAAATTATAGTTTTAATACTTACTATTGTACGGCAGTTTATAATTATGCAAGCGCGTGTTCGCTTTGAGTGACACTTCACACGAGCGCGGTAATGGCGGGCGACACGCAAATATGTTCCAAACTAGCGGTAATGTTCTAACCGCAAAGCTACTTGTCGAGTTAAGTGTGTTATTATACAAATACCGGGTAAGGTTTGTGTATTAATTTATAAAGACAAAGACATATCAAAAATTCGCTACTGTTGGTAATAATCTCAATAAATATTTTTTTTAAATAAATATGGCGGGACATTATTATAACAGCGCCGTCTAGTTCCTTGGTAAGCTACGTGGCTTGTATTACGGATACCAGTTAAATTTTAAATACATAAATATTATAAATATTAACACCCATGACTGGAGTATAAGCATTCGTGCTCAACAAATGAATGCCCCCAGCGGGACTCGAACCCGCGACCGCTAGCGTAGAAAGTAGGGCTACTACCAACTTAGCCAAACGTGTCGTCAAATCTACTTTTAAAGTAAATACGAAAGTTTGTGTGTGTGTTACGCTCAAATGGCTGGATGGATTTGGATGAATTTGGAGTTTAGATAGACTATAGCTTGCATAAACATATTATGGGCTATTGACCATACCTACCTCTAAAAGTGAGTTCACCTTGTTGTGGTGGGCAGGTCAGTAGCGTCCGGAAATCCGGCCGACGTGAAGCCAAGATACGTCATGCGGGTTACTCTTGGTACTTCTCTGATGGCAGAGTGGACTGTAGAGCGACCATTTGGCTGTGTGGTCTAATTCGGCAGCTATGGGCCGTTGCGGTTGAATGCGTAAGCGATCGTGCGACGCCCCATTCAGACGGAAGATGGATCCTTGGGTTTAAGTGGGTAGTGAGCCCACACAAACACCTGTTTTCTACTGTTTTGTTTTGTTTTCGTAAATGTATCCCAAGAATAAAAAAATCCAACTAATCAAATCAAGTCTGTTTTCATTTCGAAGTAGTTTCACTTACATATGCTTTTATTATTTTATAAAAAATAGTTTTTAAGTTACTTTTGTACTTACTTAATATTATGTAGACTGTAGAGTGATCACTGGCAGCTTTTTCTCGAACTGACTATCTATTACTACGATTAAGTAAGGTCAAGGTTTTATTTCTGTTAAGCTATCGCTACTATAAATACAACATTGTTGGAAAGAATGTTCAATTATGTTGTATAACCTTTTTGTACGATATTCAATATTGCGATCGAAGTAAAAGAGAATCCCTTCAACTCCGCAATATTATTTCTAAGATAACAAAACATAACACTGTAACAAAACAATGCCACAGCTCAAACATTTTTCAAAAAGTGTTTGATCTTTGATTTTGCACTAATTAGACTATTTTTAAATATATAAATGCTTTTAAAAATGTAAGCCTTATTATCAAATAAAGAGGAAATATAGCCACGATAATCTTTATAGTCCTCTATGGAGTGAGAGAGAACTGCTGGGAAGGGAATCTCCAGATTAGTCCAGTGGATGATGCGTTAAAGTTTAGTTTGTCGTGATTGGAAATTTTAAAGCGGGCTTAGCCTCGAATCTTTTATAAATTTATATATGCAAAATCATTTAATGTCAGTTTGTTTGTCAGTCTGCCTTTTGCCCTCATGCAAATTTAGTACAATAATAGTCCGCCACAAACACAATGGTTGAACAAAACACTAAATAACGGGCACGCGCCTCGCGCTTTATGTCCGCGTTCGCTCACTTTACGATCGCCACGTACTTTTACGATCTAATAAAATAAATTACGTTTATTAACCGCACATTCCATTCTCTACGACTCCTAGTAATCATTATAATTAATCAATAATAATTAGAAATAAACTGGGTTTTTGTTAACAAATAATAAAATTAGTTTACTACTTCTTTGTTCATGTAAGCAAAAATATTGAATCTTTTACTCTGCAGCTCTGTAATGCTGATGGAGTCTGAATTTCGTCAAAAATGTAGAGTCAAAATCCAGGAGATATGACAAAATAAGTTATGTACGATGTCTAATATCATGGAAAGATGATTCTGTTAATTTATATTCGAATAAACTAGTAGACTTTAATGTGGTGAATTGCTACTTGTCATTAATTAGAAAAATAAAATATGTTAAATAATTATCTACTCAAATTCGAAATACTTCAGCATACTTCAGTTGCTCGCAGTATAGTTAGTAATTGGTATTCTAATTCTAATCGATTAAATACTTTGCAAATATATATTACTTTTTATAAAAGTATTAACCGTCCGTTTATAATGTTGCCTACGAAAAACTTATGAATATCAGAAAGTGTATTCTTTTGAGAATTAAATGTATTTTAAACTTCCAAAAACAAAGCTCTATTTAAAAGCTTAAAAGTAGTTTAAGGTCGTCTGAAAATATAATGTGGAAGTAACTCAGCGTCGAACTTAGTTTTATTCAGCGCACAAACATTACACTTACTTACGTCAAGACTGAAACTTTACCACTAGTTCGGGAAGAACAGCCTCAGGTCTGAGAACTGAAGATAGAAATTTAACGTTTAAGGTTTAGTGTTTAAGTATTTAACAGTGTTTTTGTATAAAAAGAGGCAAACATGATGAATATCCCGGTGTATACCATATTTTTCTCAGATTTCGTGTGATGCGTGTCGAAACAAACAAAAATGTTGAAGTATGTAGTCCGACATTAATATAACTTAGAATTAATTATTAAAAATATGAAAAACGGGTTAAGACAGGTAATTTTATATACACATATAAATATTACTTACTTTAATATTGCATTTAAAAAAAAGGATAAAAATAGATTTCTTAATTAATCGGAAACTAATACATACAATACACAATAAAATGTTAAACTAAATGATTAATTCATTTTTCTTTCTGTGACATCAGTTAAGAATTAAGCAAAATTTTTAGTTATATTGTTTATTACAATATGTTCATATTTATAACATTTTGTGAAACTTTACTAACTTTACGCTAATATGATTAATAGTAAAGTGTAATATAGAAGCTTGAGAAGCTTTTATCCGAATAGAATTGCGAGTCTAAATAACAACCTGTAAGAATTCATCGATATTCAACGTAATTTCAAACGTAGCATTTGTATTAGGAAGGTTGCGCCAGAAAAATGAAACACTCGTACAAAATCCAGCAAATTTAATTTTATATTCAAATCAGTCTCTTTATTCAACTTTTATGAAGATTTCTATATAATTCGAGACTTGAAGGAAAACGAACATAAATATATAAGTACGGAAACAAAGTGTTCAGACTACGTGACTTATTGCGATAATGTTATTTTTTAGCCCTCGTTTGCTTTCCATCCCTTCGTGTCCGGGTTAGCGGACTTCACATGTCTTTCAAGAACCTGCTAGGCTTTCTCTGACATGCAATTTTCTTTCATATGAATATTTTCCTATACTATAAGGTGAGTTGTAATGATGTGGGGAATGATTTTAGAAGTATTTTTTTTTAAATTTATGATAAATTCCCTGGATTTAAACTTGCTTCACTCAATATCTAATACAGCGCGTTACCACTGGCTTAGAAATTAAACAAATGAAATGTAGAGCGCCTCATCTCTAAATTTTGTGAATCAATTTTCTTAAAGAACAATTTTTAACTAACTGTAAAGACGTAAAAGAAGTTTAAAATCTAGAATCCGCATTCTTACAGAAACAAAAATAAAGCTTACTTGTCCGTTTACAGTAAGTACTTGCAGTTGCCAACAAACAGAAGAACTTTCTCAGACTTTCGAAGCTCTAGGGCTTATTTAGCTTTATACAGTTGTCAATGGTGCTTAAAAAAGCTTTTAAATAAAGTAAATTGAGCTAACTTCTTTCATCAAGTTGCTATAAATGATATCAACTTAGTATTGGTACTGCTCTTCTCAATACTCTACTATAATAATAAACTAAGTTGAAAAAAAAGACGGATAGCATCTGAAATACTGAAAGCGAAGTTATCATACAAATTAAAAAACTTAAAATTTTCTTATTATAGTAAATAGCTCCACAAATTCTTACAAAATACAAACTTACAGCTTGTTTTCATACAAGTTGAATTTAGATAATTTCCAATTTACTTAATATTTGTATTTTTAATTAATCCCGTAAACTCCGTTCATTTTTACTAAAACAGATATTTCGAACTCCTTATTCCATATCACTCCTATACTGTATTAATTATACAACTTTTACACAAGCAAAAGTTTGTACATAAATTGCTGGACAGAATTGGATGAAGCTTAGTATGCAAATAGTTTATGAACTGGAGTAGCGCTTAGTAGCATCTTTAGACAAGCCGGTACAAGGCTTACCGGCATTTCATTTATATAAGTTATACGGAATATTTCTACACTTATCGATCGTATTGATAACTTAATACTTTACATGTTATGATTTCTAACTTCTGACTATAGTTAGGGGAAGTGGTAGGTATATTTAGTAAAATTTTTATTTTGAGGGTTTTATTAAATTTGCCTTATTTGTGGGGTAAGAAGCGTCACACTTGGCCTACAGAATAATATTACTTATCGAGTCAACAAGAAGAATCGAGACCAATTGGCATCTTACAAACACTTCGAGTCAAAGGACAAGTGAATCGTAGAGAAACCGACGATAGAGCAATTAAGACAACAATCGGAAGTGCTTACACAATGTGAGTACATTTGCAGGCAGAACAACCAAGATCTGTACTTAATAGGATATTGAACTAGTTTTTGTCCACAGTTTCAGCCTTTTAGATAAGATTGGTTACTTATTTATTACTTATTGGTTATTTTAAATTTTGAAGATGTCAGTTAAGAAAGTAAACGATTAAAGCTTTGGTCTCTTCTGTGACCATGATTGCTGTAAAACTTTCGAAAAGTAAAAAAAAAACTTAATATAAGCAACTTACCCTCCGACTCTTATTATAACTTAGCTCGGATGGAGCGCTGCGTATCTAACAGTAGCTTATATAAATTAATATAGGTTTTAGTCAATCATATTTTGCAAAATGTCATCTAAATTCGACCAGCTTTATCAAAGCAAACAAAAAATAATTAAAAAAAATCATACATATGCACACACACACACGTACAAAGTTTATTCTTAGTCTTCAGCATTTTTATTTGGCTGCAAACTAATTGTCTCTCTAAATATTCATATACAGATAGACAAAAACGCGGGCGAACTTAAGTTAATATAGAACAAGGCAAACTTCGGTAGTTAAAACATGGGTCACTCGTCACTCGAGCGAAACTTCATTGTTGTATTTACGAGGAGCGCTTACATTAAATGCCATGTTCGGGTTTTGAGGAACAGACCGTAAACTGCATGTGACGTATTCCTTTGCCGCCAACACTTGTTCACTTCCTTCGAAAATATGTGAATATAAAGTTAACTCTCTATGTTACTTGCTTCCGGTCTTAAATTATGTACTGGGTTTTGTAAATACTAATTAGAGAGGGATAAGGCCATAGTTCACTGCGCAAGTGGTAGCCCAGTGGTAACGCGCTCGCTTGTATAACCGAGTGATGCGGGTTCAAATTCGGGTCTCGCACCTCTGATATTTTCATGTGCAAATCATTTCTATCATGATTACCACTTGCCTTACGGTGAAGGAAAACATCGTGAGAAAACCTGCATGTCTGAGAAAACCTAACAAGTTTTCGTAAGACATGTGAAGTCCGCCAACACGCACTAGGCCAGCGCGGTGAACTATGGCCTGATCCCCTTCGTACTGAGGGAGGCCCGTGCCCAGCAGTGGGACGTTAAAAAGGGCTGATGTCACCGCGCAAACCCAGTACGGGTCGGGCTACATATGACTTGAATCTTACTAGGTTCTCTTAGACATGCAAGTTTCCTCATAATGTTTCCTTCATAGCAAGACAAGTAGTAATCATGACAAAAATTACTCGCACATAAAAATATCAGAGGATTTGAACTCAGTTCACTCGGTTTCTCAACGTTCTAAAGCAATCTTAATCTCTTCAACTCTACTGCTTAATCTCCTCAATAATTAACGAGATTACGAAATCGAGAAATCTAAGACAATCTAAAGATAGTTATTACCACTATAATATAATTGAGTCCTTGATAGAGAGCCCATAATTATAGAGGCAGTAACAAAAACGAATGGGCATTGAGAGCTTGCTCCATGCCAATAAACATTGATACAGTGTCAATAAGAACTTATGCGGCAATAAGATACGTTTAAGAAGTAAGTATGTACTTATATGAGATCTTGTCCTTATTAATGGTCGATAAGTTGATGAATATTTATTAATGCGTTAAAGAATACAAGAAAAGACATGCGCTATTTCAACCCAAATTTGCTTTGCCTGACGACTTGGTTACACAAAACATCGACTTAATTTTTTATCCCATACAAATTTCATATTCAATTTGGTCCCTAAAAGGTTAAGTTAGTTATATTTTGGACACATAAGGTACATTCAATGTACCTTTATACCTAATTTCAAAAAAAAATAGATTCGCGATTTAGTGATGAACTGACAGACATTTGCAGTAGTAGATTAAGTAAATTCTCATAAACATCTTTTATTTATTTTAGGGCCTTGTTATAGTCGGATACAAACAAGCGTAATAGTTCTCAACGGATTTGACAGCCCTTTGAAGTTGGAAGCCACGTTCCTGCGGTCGGCGCGCTTAGAGTGATGGCGTCGTTACAAGGGTCAACGTATGCCTGCCGGCCTTATGTTATATGTTATTAGTTTATTTTGTTTCCATGTATTGAATATTTTTGTATTGTGTAAATAAAACTATTCATATCTATTTTATTAGTTAAAAAGTACTTATGTAAATAATACCTTTTAGACTTCAAAAGATTAGCTTCTGACATGACCACTATGCTCCAAAAACATTCGTAAAGAAAAAAACGACTACAAATAAAAAACGACAAAAAAAATAATAATCATAAGGCGTGGGTTGCAGTTAGGACTTAAGCCAACTTAGAATCCGATTTTGCTAATGAATCCTATCAAACTTTTTAGAGAAACCTTTCTAGTTACAAGAAGTATGAGCTTTTTATTAATAAGTAAAAGGCAGTGGTAGCCCAGTGATAACTAGCTCGCTTAAATAACTGAGTGAAGTAGGTTAAAATCCGGATCTATGATATTTTCATGTGCGAATTATTCGTAACATGATTACCACTTTTCTGATGATGAATAAAAACAACGCGAACCTGCATGACTGAGGAAATCTAGCAAGTTTTCGAAAGATATGTGAAGACCGCCAACCCGCATTTGACCAGCTTTTCCTAAACAAAACTCAAGAACCTCCTTTGAAGTACCTAATTTGAATTATTGTAGAATACCTTATGCACTTTATACGTATTATAAACATGAATAATACATATGTGCAGATATAATCAAGGCAAGATCATCTTCATATATGTATATGTCATAATCAGCCTCCAGAAATTACCCCGTGACGTGTTAACTCACAAGCAGGATGTTGCATTACTCAAATTAACATAATTGTTCAATGAACAGATTGACAGAGCTACTATTCTATCAATTATCATGGACGGTTCTGCTCACCACTGGTTGTATATAAAAATATACTATATAGGTAAAATGCTTCACTCCATCAAAACTATTTTTTGACAAATCTTTACTACATTTAGTTCAGCAATTTGGTCATAAAAATGTAACAAACAGACACAAAAACCGACTTCAAAACTAAACAAATCTAAACTAAAAAGTGGAAAATAATACTTTTAAGAACTTCGTTAATTTAGAAGTCGGTGCCAGCCAAGACGGATAGACTTATCTTGCCTTTGCAAGGAACTTTCGAACGGTATTTTGATTATGTTTACAAATATTATAGATATAGATTAATCGAATACTTATGTGTCTATTTAAGGTTATTTTGCTTTGGCTGGCACCGACTTCTGAATTAACGAAGTTCTTAAAAGTATTATTTTCCACTTTTTAGTTTAGATTTGTTTAGTTTTGAAGTCGGTTTTTGTTTTTTGTTAAAAATAATTTATTTTCAAATTTTTAGCGGAAAGTAGATACTTATTTTGTTTATGTACAAAAAAGAATTTTCCAAATCGGTCCAGCCATCTTCGAGTAATGGGGAACATACATAAAAAAAGTCCCCAACGAATTGAGAACCTCCTCCTTTTTTTAGAGTCGGTTAATAAGAGCCTGAAAGAATTTAACTATCGGTCTATAATTACGTATAATATTGAAAGAATTTTCTTTTAACTCCTAACCGTTGAGGAGTTGTACCTTCCATCATTAGCTCAACCACAGGAGATGATGATTATCAGACGCAAATACTTGAACAGATTTAGAAAATATATGAAAAACGTAATAAGTGCCTATAAAATTTGAGAGTTGTCTTCGATTTCCCTGGTATCCCATCATCAGATCGTGACTTGGTGACTATGGGACCAACTAGAAACTATACCCTTTCAAACAAAAAAAGAATTTTCCAAATCGGTCCAGCCATCGTTGAGTAATCGGGGAACATACATAGAAAAAAAAAAAAGTCCCCGACGAATTGATAACCTCCTCCTTTTTTTGAAGTCGGTTAAAAAGCAAAACTATTTTATTTAGTAAAACATCGTATTACCATTTTTTTAAAAAAATATAATATTTTAAATTTAAATATAAATATTATTATAATGGAATATTCATAAAAACTTGGCAACGTTAGCATATTCTTTGAAAAATGATAGTTAAGAGTAAGTCAGATTTACGTAGGGAGGGATCTCAATTCCCGTCTCGTTGTTTTTTTCTTTTTTTAATGGAAAAATTAACGATTCATCATATCTGGATTTTCAGAGGAAAAAAAATTCGGGGAACCTAAGAAACAACGACTTTTAACTACAAATTCTACACCCAAGGTAAAGAGGAAAAAAATATAATATATTTACACAGTTGGTTCAGTTAGTAGTTTATAATCGGAATACTATTACTATGATAATTGATACAACATAAAATAGGCTTAATTTAAGTTTAAATTTAACTACAGGTACTACTAAGTTAAATAATCGAGGCCTTTAGCCTCGATCATTCAATCAATCATAATATTAAATATCAAAAACAAACATCATAATATTAAATAAATAAAAAGTAGCACATTGTTTTCATTCAAGATATCATGAAAAATAAATATTTTAATATTGTATTAAAATAGCAAAAACGATCGTTTAAAAACCTTTTTTGGGGTATCTAGTATCCTTTTTTAGGCCTTTTTTTTTTTTTTTTTTTTTTTTTTTATTTTTTTTTTTTTTATAGTTGGGAAACCCTGTTACGGGTACCCCCGACTTCCCCTGGGGGTTATGTGGCGACTCTCCGGACGCATCCGGCATACCCACTAAAACCCAACTCCCAAACCCCTGCCGCCATGAATGGGACGCCACGGGATCGCTTTCGCATACAACCGCGACGCCCCGACGGTTGGCCGAAGCCACCAACATGAGGCCGCCCTGAAAAGGGCAGCCTCAATATGGGAAGAATTTACAACCACAAAGGACTGCTCCGAAGTCCACCCCGACCATCCACAGGCCAGAGAGTCCCTGGAACAGCCCTAAAAACCGCGACAGCAGGAGAAGAGGATGCGGCAACGCCGACACTCCCCCTCCCCCGCCTGAACTAGACCACAGAGGGCGGGGAGAATTGTGAATTCCACCCACCCCCCGCAGCCCAGCCCCACCAGCACCGAGTCCTCCCTGACCACCCACTGGCCAAAGAGTCCCCGGTGCGAACCTAACACCCACAAGTGGGCACCCCCCCGGCACCGAAGGGAGGGGGGGTCCTACCCCTCCCAACGTGCCAAACCCCTCGCCAGACGCAGGACCACCAGAGTGGCCCCGCTCCAGCCGCCGTACCGACAGGCTAGTCCCGCCAGTACGGCCCGCACAGTGCCTAACCGCCGTTTACAGCGTAAACGACAGAGGCACCGGCTACCACCACGCGGGAGACACGGCGCCCGCCTGACGCCGCTCCCTAAACCCCCCCCCCCCTGGCTGTTGGTCCGCGCCGGATTGCTCCGGTACCACCCCCGCCGCACTCAACCTAGAAGGTGCAGGCTGCCAGCGTGGCACAACTCAGGGCCGCACTCAATTAAGGTGCTTGCCACTGAGGAGTACCACCCCCGCCGCACTCGACTAGGAGGTGCAGGCTGCCGGCGTGGCATTCCCCTATCCGCCACCCGGGGACGCGTCCGGTAGGAGTCAGCCTCTCCCCCGGATCCTTTTTTTAGGCCTACCCTAAAAATCTTTAATACACTTAATTAAATTTAGCATAATTTAGGGTTTTCCAATTTCACAAGCAACTCTAAACCGATGTTACTTAGGCGTCTAAAGCGACACATTTAACTGTGCTCAGTGCCGACTGCGGCTGGCGGCTGAAGCGTCGGCGCGCACTAAAGACCGACTTTATGTCGGTATTTGGCAAAGAGTTTGTGGATTGCGGATAAATGACATCTCACTAAACGAAGTGCAACTCCGCTTAGTGTTAAAGCGGTTTCTCTATTTAAAACTAGTGAACTCTCGTGGCTTTACTCGAGTTTACAACTGTTTTTAGACTTATCCACGGGAAATGCTCCTATGACTATTTTTGTTTTAAAATTTAGATGATTTCGTACAAATCCTGAATTAAAATATAATCAAAAATGGACAGCTAAAAGTTGCACTCACACTGAAAGTTTTACTCTCAATTTAATATCATCATCATCATCATCATCATCAGCCCTTTTTAACGTCCCACTGCTGGGCACGGGCCTCCCTCAGTACGAGGGGGATCAGGCCATAGTCCACCGCGCTGGCCCAGTGCGTGTTGGCGGACTTCACACGTCTTATGAAAACTTGCTAGGTTTTCTCAGACATGCAGGTTTCCTCACGATGTTTTCCTTCACCGTAAGACAAGTAAGGTAATCAGGATAGAAATGATTCGCACATGAAAATATCAGAGGTGCGAGACCCGGATTTGAACCCGCATCACTCGGTTATACAAGCGACGCGTTACCGCTGGGCTACCACTGCTTATGCAATTTAATATAAGGTCTTATTTTATCGGTCAACACGTAAGACAAATATATTGCTTGGTACGAAACTGAGTACGCCCCTGAGGTTCGACCAACCTCTTTCGATTTAGTTTATGATCTGTACATGATATGCACACTATAATTTACGTCTGACATTGTGATTAAGAGTTTCACGTGACTCTATTTCTTATTCATTGTATATAATATTATATATTTATCTCATATTTTTGCTTACTCAGTCGTCCACGACCGTACAATTCGTTAGTAACCCAGGAAAGTACCGTCCATCCATATTTACGCCAAACCGTGTCGTCGCTAACAGGACCTGTTCCCACAATAGCTGAAATTATAACTTAATACGAGTTTTAGTTACAATTTATTAGGCATTAAAGCGTTCTGTTTAAAAGCTGTTTAAGCTTGTAATATATGAGGGGCGTTATCAAGCTAATGTGAGCTTATCGAAGCTTTTGCATACTTTGTTTAGTGGCTACGATACTTTATGTGCTTCAGTGTCCAATACATATTTATATTGTGTAATTTATATACTAAAAATGAGAGAAGAAGACTTAATGGTATAATCAAAAAATTTGTAGCCAATGAGACCGACGCAAAAACTAACATAATTTTTTTAAAAACTAGTTTTGACATACTTTCCAAAAAATCCTTCCTTATAGTGTGTACATTGCAGAGGTGCTTAAAAATTATTCACTATTAAAGGTTGATAAAAATGCGACGGAAACACCTGCTGCCTTATAAAATCAAAACTGCAGTCGCTCACGCACAGGTGCTGCCTCTAGGGTCAGGATACAGTTTACGAGTAATAAACTCGATTATTGTACATTAATAATCCTTACAACCTTTTCGCGGATTTTTTAGATTTCAAGCTTTAAATGATTGTAGTTTAACTTCTTGCCTAAGTCCGTAAATTAAAAACAGTGTTATATTCTAGAATCAAAGCAGTGTGGTATTGAACTTAGATAAACAGTAGAGCGATAGCCATTTCAAAATTACTATCTTATACCACAAATAAATAAGGCAATTCTTTTACGGTCAAATAACTAGATAATTTTTATTATTTATCCCTTTAGTAAAGAATGTGCGTTAAAACGTGAACATCGTAATAAGACTATTGTTGGATTTTTTCGTGACCCCTACTTCCTATATACTGGTATTCTGACACGGAAGTATATTTTTCTTCATTGTGTTTGCATTAAAGAGTTTCTGACGTTTATAGTAGGGGAGCCCAATCGGGGATTTCGGGATTTACTAAAGCGCGGCAGATTAATATACAGGGGGATACCTTGTACCCGGTTAAGTACCTCCACAAAACATGAGGCCCATATATAAGGCCGCCCGTGAAGGATACAGGATCAGATTAGTAAAAAAAAAGTGACCATCAGAAATTCTCGAGCGCGTCAGATTAAGGTAGGGTGAGTTAATTATATCCTAAAAAGTGTATATTCCACTAATCTGACAATTTGAGAGTGACGTAAAAAAAGGGGAGGGCAACAAAGTTGTAAAAAAAATACGTCATCTCGACATTCTCGAGCGTAGCTAAATTTTTTTTTATTTTGAAGGAAATAATTCAAGAATAATGAAAAATATATAATCTGACGATTTCCGCAAGCCGAAATAACAAAAACAATTCGGGAAGTTATTGGTTAAAACGTTTTGCGAAAATCGAGTTTTCATCAGATCTTGACGTTTTAAGGTCATAGGAAGCTTCCCTGACTACCCCCGTGATGTTGTCACTATGTCTGTATGTATGTATGTATGTGTATGTATGTGTGTGTGTGTGTGTGTGACTCACTTATAACTTTTGAGTGACTAAACCGATCGGAATCTACAAATCGGCGTTCTAAAGATTTCCCTCAAAATTAGATTTCCTGTGAATTTGAACCGATTCGGACCGATAGATTTTGAGAAATAAGAAATTTTTTTATTTGAAAGTGGTTTTTTTGGAATAACTTTTAACCGGCTTTATCGATTAACTTCAAAAACTAATCCGCCTTTGAGCTTGAAAAACCACGTCGATCGCCACCAAGCTGGTCAAAATCAGTTGATTCGTTCGAGAGATATCGTGAAGGAAAGAAACCCTTTTCGGGTTTGTGGTTCGATCAATTAAAATTGCAAAATTACTTGGATATTGGATGATAAAACTGCGTCAAATGCCGCCAACCGCGTGAAAATTGCTATATATAATATAATCCATTCAAAAGTTATTGCGGTTTGAAAATTCCAAAAATAGTGTTCTATGAAACTTCTATCAGACTTTCGAGCTGGGAGAGCTCAAATGCATAGAAATATTATTTCTTTGAACTCAGCGAGCTCAAAATATCACATAAATTATATTTTGAGCTCAAAAATGTCATAAGTACAATTTTTTTGTCAGATTAGGCGAATCCCTCTAGATAATCGTCAGATTATGAGACAGTACGTTTAGAACATGAAGATGAACCATATATATCTTAATCTGACGCGCTTGAGTATTTCAAAATGGCGATTTTTTTTGCACATTATGAAAATGGCCGCGAGTTTGCGTCCCATCAAAGTCGTCAGGTTAGTGAATGAGAGCTTTTTTTTGGTGCACTTAACACTCCCTTAGAAAATCTGATGCGCTCGATAAAAAAATTTTTTTTTTCATTTTCAACCCTTAAATACAACCACCCGCATCATGCAAACGATCAGATTAACATACGTACATTATTAAAAATACGTAGGGCATTGATGCTATCAATATCTGACGCGCTCGAGGATGTCCATGCAACAGTTTTTTTTACATATTTAAAAATCTATAGCCGCTTCCCCCACCGATGTAGAGGTATATATTATTTAACATTTTTTTCTTCTTATCATCTAAGCTTTGCATCCCAATAGGTCTCTATGACGCTCGAGTAAATCCCCATTTAGCATCGTGGGCTCCCCTACCATTATTTATAAGTCGTGCTAAGAAAATTCAAAGACTTGATGTGGTTTACAAGTAAAAGGTTGGTTAGCTCAGTGAAACAGTTTGGGTTTAACGGCCTTTAGAATAACATGACCAGTAGCCTCGGGGCTAATACCCTAATTAGGCATAGGCTTAAGCGAAGCGAGACGACATGACTGTGCGAACACCTCACTTTGATAAGGTACAGTGTATCTTTTTAGTTTCTACATGGTAAATTTTTATGAAAATCTATAAAATAATTTCATCACAATACGTGTTTTAACTAAAATGATTTTCGGAAGATTTCTCGTTTGACTATAATTGCTGTAAAGCATTCGAAATTTCGGATTCAAAACCGTAAGAATTAAAACCAGTTAGGAAAGCGATTGATTAAATAACAAACAATAAATACGAACCAAAACTTCACATTTATACTAATAGTCTTTACGTAAAAATTCAATATTAAAGCAAGCTTTAAGTTCAAGTCGACTTATTAATATTATCCAAGTATTTACTTGACTTACTTCTTACCACAGAATAGCTCGGCTCTAACAGTTTTAAAGTGAACACACAAAGCTCGAGCTTAGTCTTAATTAAGTACTCGTAGAAGTTACAATACGACTCTGCGGAATTGCAGTCGCCTCGCCACAATGAATATAACACATGTAAATTCAAGTTTCAACGCCTGAAATATACGTCCGGGAGCTTTGGAGAAGTGGCTTTTAGATTTAAATGAAATCTGTTAAAATAACTTTTAAGAATATTATATCTATAGATTTAATAAAATACTAATCTAGTGGAATCTTAAAATTAAATATTTTTGGGAAATAGAATTTTTTGTCTGTCTGTTTATCTATCTGACAGATTTTGATGAAATTTGATTAAAGTTAAAAAAAATATTATACGTGTGAATGCTGTTGTAGAAATTAGTGACTGTGTCATCGGGTAAATGTCTAATATCAATATAAATTTATATTATGTACATGTCATATGAGAAAAAAGTTTAAATGTATCCGATCACTCTCAAAATTCAAATTAAAACACGAAAATGAAAGTGCTTTGGCGTACTACATTAAAGAATAATGGTATAACAAGTTAATATATGATATTGTCGTTGCAGCGACGAAGAAATACGACGGCATTAATCACTCTCGTTGCGCGCGGACGAACGATTTGTGCAATAAATCTGTTCTTTGTGCAGGTGCGGGACTACAAATTGAAAAGTTTAAAATGTATTACCCACCACACCGACTTAGGAGCGAGCGTCGCGTGGGAACCGGCGTTACTTTTTCAAATGTGGCTAGAATAAACAGTAAATATTGCTTCATGTGATGTATCATAGTATGTATCACTTGAAGCAGCGTAGTACAGTAATAGCGATGTACATTGCTTGCAGCGACTTAATAACTTTTGAGATAAAAGTAACCTCTGTGCTATTTCAGACTATAATCTGTGTGTCAAATTTCATTCAGATCCTTTCAGCCGTAGTGGCGTGTTTGCATAACAAGCTTCCATCAAAACTTTCTCATTCATTACAATTATTATGAATGGAATTACATAAAGTATCCATTGATCATTTAAATTATATTAAAGTAAGATTATTTCCTACATATGAAAAATTACATTAATATAGACTTAGCCGATCTTGATTACTGATAAATAGAATGTAAAAACTGTAATATCAGTAGCTCTACTGGAAATTAGCTCGCAGTGTCATTACGGTCAAGTGAAGGCATGTCAGCGCCATGTATGCGTTAAATCAATAAGCGTGTTAGGATATTTTTGTATTTTTATGTATTCCTTAATGTGATAATGTAATTAATCTATCTGTCGTTCGACATACTTCTTTCACAGCAACATATAAAGAAATATTCATCCAATAATCTTCTATGGAAACTCCATTTAATGTAGCGTTGCTATAATACACAGTAAATAAGAAACGTACTGTTTTTGAAGTGAAACTTCTTTGCGCGTATGAAAGTAAAATTTTTATAAGAGGGAGAGAGCGATTGAGACCGATTGAGAGAGAGAGAGAGTGTGAGAAAGGGCAAACGTAGCATGAAGCACATAGCCATGGAGCGCGAGGAGGGAGAAAGTGAGTGAGCGAGAGGGACAGAGAAAGGGATCGAGATAGAAATAAATTTATAATTTGTACTAATTTTTGAAACTTTTATTATTTTAATTACAATTTAATTTAATAAATTCCTAACATATCTTCCTTTTTCTCTCCCTCTGAGTCTCGCAAATCTAAGCTTTGGATTAGTATAAATATAAATGAGATTTAAAAAGTAGTTTGCCAAAGAAGTTTCACTCGTGACATGTGTACTTTGTACACACGCATTTGTTTTAAACAAGTGTCTGTAGTGTGAACGTTTAGTAGTTGCTTCATCTGGAGCCAACCTCAGATGGAGAATCAGGTCACAATTTTTATAAAAATCATTGTTCTCGAAACTAAACCGACATAAACTTTCAACTCCGTTGGATAAGGACGTAGTTATAATTCATCTCCCTAACTCGGACCCAAACAAACACCAACTAGCAAACATTATATATTAATGTTCAATATTTATTCAGGCTCGTATAAAACGATTCAATAAACATTTCAAGAGATAACCAGTCGTATTGTGACAGGCAACGCTCACAATGAGTTTGCTCTATAATAAGCCATTCAAAACAGACAATGGCTTTTACAGCCTTCATTCTGAGACTTACTTGTTTTCCGACCGCGGAAATAAATGTACATCATAAATTACATTTATGTCTCAATTATTTGATATGTATTTTATTCTAGCGCTGGCGTGATAATGAGATGTAGGTTAGTATGGCATTGTGTTGTAAAGATTAGTATTGTTTGTAGAATTGTTCGTATTTCGTCAATTTTAACGAAAAATCTTATTTTTTAATATTTAACTGCCTAAAGGGTAGCGCTTCGCGTTTTTAAAAAAAATATAAATAGAGATACTAACGTGTATAAGTGTTTATTAATACTGAATTTTGTTTATTAATACTGAATAAGTCTTACTGAATTTACTGCCTGACTTATATAATCGATTCGATTCTTGACTCTCACTCGTTTCGTGCTAATACAATTAAAAAATCGATTACGATGAAAACCTTCGAAAATATTTATAAAATTCCACTTTATATTAATAATTCCATCGTGATATTAGCAGCAGCTAGATGGGTATCTATTTGTTTTACAATGCTACGTAAAGCGTTGAATGAACTGTAAAGCTCGTGTTCTCAGAGACGAGAGTTCAACGTTCTCTTTAAACCTAATAATAAGCAAATTAGTTGTCTGGATTATATTATACTTGCGACTTCACTCGACCCTCGCTTTGCCTGTTAACATTTGTTTAGTTTTTTTTATTTAGCATGTTCCACTCGCAACTGCCAACTGACTCGGTGGTATAGTGGCTAGCATGTATGGCTCATGGAGGTCCTGGGTTTGATTGTCGGGCCAAAACTAGTATTGAATATTTCCGTTTACTAATCATCTAGTTCCATGGAAATGTACGAGCTTTGTGGATGGATACCAGATAATTGATACACTACACATATATGACTTTAAATAATAACATTTTATTAATGTCAACACCAATGACTGAGGTAAAGAAATTCGTGCTTATAATACAAACTGAGCTAAGCGTGTTTTTTTGAGAAGGATTTATACATCGGTCAATACACCTCGCCCGCAGGAAATAAGTTTTAAGAATTCGAACTTCAAAGGACTAAAATAAGATTCTCTTTCATAAGCCTACACTATCTTTTTAGAGACTTTTTCGTACAACGAGATTAAGTATATATGTATGAAAGTATAAAATATGTAACTTAAATATTTTCTTTTATATGTAATCATTTATTCATTTCTTTACACGGGCCTCCTTTCAGGGGACTTCCTACGAGGGGATCAGGCAATAGTCCATCACGCTGGCCAAGAGCGTGTTAGCGAACTTCATATGTCTTTCGAAACTTGCTAGGTTTGCTTAGACATGCAAGTTTCCTCACGATGTCTTCACCGTAAGGCACGTGGTAATTATGTTGGGAACTATTTACACACAAGTATTTGAAGTACACTGTACAAGGCCGGGGATTTAAATCTGCTTAACTCGGTTAATTAAATAATCAATTAGACATGTGTTTCGGAAAACATGTGACGAAATCGATTTGAGATCTGTCTCAGATCGTATCGAATTGTCGCGATAACGAAATCAAGGAAATACAGGTAACACTGTTTATATACAACGTACTCGCAAATTTAATTCCGTGGAGGTGGTCTCTAAAGAATTGGCTGCGTGACTCAATATACAAAACTCTCTCGTATCTTCTCATTTCTACGTGATATTGGCAAAGTAATCTGGCCAAACTAACAAGATTTGAAGTCATTTACGAAAGAAATGAATTGAATATTAACTCAAAATCAGCTACGAAGTACACTTAAAATCTAATACCACGTCTAAATATAACAAAATTATACACACCTGATCTTTAAAGGAAATTCGATATTTCAATCAAGAGATATCACTTTAAAACAGTAATTGGCTGTGAGATTTATTTTATTCAGTTCAATCTGTTTGGTTGAAAGTAAATTGATTACATTCGTTACTAAAATTTCGTGGATGTATTCAATTAGTGACGTTTGTATTTGTAAAACAAATTCTCGATGAATTTTTATTAATTTGCGTTTTTTTTGTAAGAAAATATTTTTATTACCTATTTGGTTTTAGGATGAATAAATAAATATGTTGGGACTTTAACACACAGCACCATCTAGTTCCGTGGTAGGCCTTGAATTGTGTTGTGAATACCAGATAGTTAGTTTATTAGAGGAATAATGTGGTGATTCCTTTCCAAATGCCTAAGAAATAGGAGTTTCGAATGTCTCTGTCAGTCAAAATATCCTGCTAACACACTTTCATTATTTCTTTACATGTATGGCTTCCAAAAACAGAAAAAGTAAATGTTATTCACGTAAAATATATCGAAGAAAATACAATTTGCGAACCGCAATTTCACACAAAGCTTTATTTGCTCTACTACCAAGCTATTTGCTGCCGTATATATAAGATTTTAGTGCAATCATTGTAAAATATAACATTAAAAATGGTTTCAGTAATTAACTATACATCGGTATAACTATTGTCTTTTTTATTAATAAGTTAACTTATACTATAGATAAAATAACAACAATGTAGAAGACATTTTGCACTTTTCGCTAAGAAAGTCTATTTAGATACAAATATCGCACCAGCAACATTCGTTAAAGCTACGTAACGCGACCACAGCTCACCGAGTAGCCGAATTTAATATTGAGTTAATCTCACAGAGGCCGGCCACTGGTTTAACCATTTCTGATCGCTTCGTAAATAGAATTTAAGCTGCAGAATTGTAGGGTTCGTAAGTAGATCCTGTAGTTATTACAAACGGTATTGGAAACTGACTGTAAGCTTAATATATTTGGTTGTATCAGGTTCGCTTCTCGCACGAGGTGGTTTTTGGAAATACTGATCGATGTTTCTTTAAATTAAGATAAGAATGGCTTTTTCTTTTTTACTACATCGGTGTTAAGCATTATTTGAATCAATGATTGTAAAAAATAGATAAATAAAAATAATAATTTAGTGGCAATATATTATTTGTTTATTTCAGTTTCATGATTATTAAAATTACTTTTACTATAATTGTTTTAAACATAAACAATAGAAAGAGCCATAACTCGTTACCTTCGATGTAAATCATCAGGATGCCGCTCGACACACCGGCCGCGCTATAAATCCGCCGGTGTCCGACTCAAAGTGAATGTAATATGTTATCCCGCGCCATCCACTTCTGGCAAAATAGTGACAAATTTAGTTTTATAATAATGTGTTATACATAATTTATATGTCTATAACTAACTGTGTAGTGGAAAGGATACTTTATTTACTAGTGATTTACTGTCTCGGTTCACATTGTTCTCATACTTTTAGAAATTATTGAAAAAAAAATTGTCTTCAAAACACGCATGTACACAAGATCGCACACATCTGCAATAATTATAATTTTGCGTAAAAATTAACTTACTAACTAGTATTATGTGCCGTACAGACAGATTAAACTAACTACCTTTTACTGCTATATATTTAAATTGCATAATATATATAATGCATTAAGCATATACTCCGAGTTAAATGTGTATATTATAACTATAAACGAATTGCCACCATTAAGTTAACGCAAAATCTATAAAACATTTAAAGCAAATGATTTCAATTGATAGCGCTGCCAGCTCCAACTGCCCACAGTAGAGTGCACTCAAAACGACAGTAGGTGGGGAATACAATCACCTTAATAATGCTAATATATTATGTATATACTTACTCGTAGTTTGAAACTCGTAGATTGACCCAGTGGATAATCACAAGCCGTTGTTTACTGTAAACAGATGAAGATGTCGCTTAAATTAACGCTTTGTATTTAATATCTAATCAAAATTAAATATTTTGATAACTATTATTTAAATGCTATATATTTAACTTTACATACTGCTTCTGTATTTCTTACTAAATTACTCGTTTAGTGTAACACGAATTGATAAAACATTTGACAGATAATGTGTAGACCATGTCCATTTTTTAACGTTAGGAAACGATTTTACGCATACCATCTGGACAATAAACTCGACAACTGGATGTATTAATTATTACCACCCTAAGAAACTTCTTAAGTCATACTGAGGTGTGCTATTATTAGTGACGACCTAAATCACCTGGCGTACCGAGACAGACTGCGAAACCAGTAGACTGTTCTAACAGACTACTTTGCTATCAAAAAGAAAAAAACCAAATACTATCCACTTTATACGCCTCTTGAAGCCCTATTGTAATTTTATTCTTATAGAAAGCTTTTTAGACCTTAAATATATCTCTAAAATTAGCGGAAATTAAAAGCAGTGTATAAAAAAGATTTTCATTAATTAACCTAAAAATTACCCTGTAAAGCCGAAAGTAATTAATAATTATAAAGGTGGAATATTCGCTTCCTGTGATCCACTTCCTCTACCTTACTGATTGGTCTAGAATTCTTAATTCATTGAAGTTTTATTTACAGTAAAAATAAAAAAGTTTCCTCTCAATCTGAATATAAAACAAGTACGTGCCTGATTTAGATCCTAGGTTTTTGTGTAATAAAATACGTGCAGAATTTACATTATATTAAATATATTGTTACGGTTCTCGCTGGTCTGGGTGGGATATCCAATATAACAAAGAATAGTTTTTGACGTACCTATTCTAAAATATGATGTATACTCAGTCATTGGAAGTTTGGTTGTAATGTCTTTCAAACAAAGAATTTTTACGATGGAAACTAGAAAATTGGTACAATATTCAAGTCCAACTCACACTTGTCCAATTTAAGAATCCCTAATTTAAGAAGTTCCCTAATTTAAGAATAATCCCTCCTAAGAACTAACTAATACTAAGATTACCGGTGGGAGGACTCTTTCAATCCTGAGGAATCCGACTGGACTGGCTGGCTGACTGGTTACCACACCCTTATTTACTTCCACCAGCAAAAGCAGAAACAATGGCATCGTTTCGTTCCGATTTAGATAAGGTAATGTTGGTTACATTACCTTATCAATACCTACAATTAAGGTAAGAGACATATTACCTAAGTACCTACTAGTCAGTACTGACAGAAACAGCGTCCTGTCGTTCTGTATTTTTGTTATATAAAACCAAAGTGCATGAACCGTAGTACCGCTTTCCATCTGGTAGGATGTCAGCTCGTTCATCATTGACCACCATAATAAAAAAAAAATGAAGATCAACATGCTTAAATGAAACAAATACAAATCGTTTATTTTATTTTACTAAAAAATACTGGAAAGTACAACAGCAAATATGAAATATTTATACAAATTATGAAAAATCAAAGAATATATTATTCTTGTAAATAGTTTGTATCAACAAATTCTGATTTCATTGATTGCTCGCAATTGTGTTCCACGTATTTCATAGGCGAGAGTATTCAGTGCAAACCGTGGGTTATTGAGTTTACCTCTTTGTTTTAAATCTGGATGAAACTGCTTCGAGAGACAATTGAATACTGCAATAGGATTTATCACATATGAATCATTTTGTACTAAGATGCCAAAGATACGATTGTAGGTAATATACGAGAGATAATAGCAATTTACCCAGCATTTTGCGCTAACTTGGGTGGTTGCGTTGACTAATTAGCGTCTGTTTAGCAAAAGAGTAAGGTGAAGAAGAGGTGGCCGAATTCGACGGGTCTTCATACGAGTTGTTCCAGATACATCTCTGATAACAGTAGACTGTATAAGCAGACCCATGCTTTTTGTGGTTTGCTTCAGAGACCTGCCGTCAGCGCGTCTTGGTTGAATGCGTAAGTAAGGACACACTAAGAGTTTCCGTTAGGTTTTAGAGGATAGTACTGACTTTGCCGGTAAGTCCCAAGCTACAACCTGGATGTATATAGGTGATTTTCGAAATTTGCCAAATGTAACTAAAAATATTTTTCCTTTCTAAATAAATATGATACTACTTGACATTGCTGAAATTGCAAAGTATGTATATGTATGTATCCAATGCAGAACTTAGGTTGTTTGACAAAAAGTTCTGACCACACTTTACAAGCTATCAATTGGAATGAATATGGACGAAAGAACTTTGCACAAGTAGAAGAAAACGCAACCTCGCAGCAATGGTACGCTCACATACAATTAAAAAAATATTGTTATTAAGCAAACTACTAAAATATGGGCAGCTTTACCATGCATAACTGATATATTTACTTATAGGTATAAAGTTAAATGAAAAAACTTTTCATCTGATAAGTAATTGAGTGAAAGACGATCTTATTTCGGAACTGAAAGTAAATAGAACTCCTATCATGTGCTAAATACGTTCATAAAATGTTTTAGAAATTTAGAGTTTAAGGTATCATACGTATCCCGAAGTTTACTCCTATTCGAAAGGATTAATTTTGATGGTAAAAGAAAGAAATAAGTTTAAAATTTTAGTGTTATTATACTATAATAAATGAACGCATAAATAAAAAGCCAGTAGTTTTAAGTTTTAATACATCACAAGTTAGCTGAAATACCGCAGGGAGGAGTTTTTGGAGTAATTTAAATTCGTTCGCAGTCAGCTTCCGCCGCAACAAGCCTTACAATTGCTGCAACATTGCAGACGTTATGTATATTTAAGATATTTTAACAAAACTAAACTGGTCCTTTGTACTGTTTAAATGTACTTTACGTTATTGTAATTGGCTACTTATCTGAATGATATAGATTCGAATATTAAAAGTGGCTCCACTTAACAACAAGGGAGATTGTGAGTTCAATTCTATCCGAATCAGTCAAGAAGTAAATAAATAAATAATATAACTTCGTGACAAAAAAATCTCTTTCCATATAAATCCATTGTCTGCAGAAATCTTAACTGTATTTCTCCACAAACAAAAAATCAGTTTTTGTCAGTTGAAAGCGTAACTAGCATATCATAGTCTTGTTAAATCGAAACCTATTCAAATCGTTTCAGTCGTTTCGGAGAATTTTACTACGATAAAAACGGACAAACAGTTGCAGTGTACGTTCGTATTATACTATCCATATTATGAGCTGAATCCATTTTTGATTTTGCATACTTAAAATTAATTTATAAGATTAATAAATAGTTTTCTTATAAATATTAGTGTTGTAAGTACTAGTGAAAAAATATGGTATTTAGTAAACTTACTTGAAGACACACTTCACTGAGGTAGTATCGTGTCTTCTCTGTAGCATAAAAGCTTGAGAGCCGCCAACCACCGACCGAGCTTATCGACCGCGATAAGCTTCGTCATATATTCGAGAGTTCTTGAATATAGTTATATATGTAATAATAGTGTATATTACACGAAGTTATAAACTATTAATAATTATTAATACTTTAAAGATTTAATAATCTAAGGCAACAACATGAGACTCGATGGTGGGTATTATTAGTTACCTTACCCTATACCGACCTTAAACTTTTGTTAATAGATATTATAACCAATATTTAATAATGTACTTGTAATTAGATTTTCAATTTTCAGCTGGATACAAACTTTTCGTGCACAGACTGTTGGAATAATTTTCCACGTTTAATATTTTTAGTTTAAAATTTCAACGCTTCACGTTTAATTCGAAAATTATTGAAGTTATATTATTTTGTAATTTGATATTACAAAATTAAACGGAATTCAGTCGAATGTACAGACAATAGAAATATTCGTACATCTATTTACATTTTCCACCCATAATTTAGATTTTAAACAGTTACAGCACTAAATGTTGTGAAAGTTACAGTGACAACTGTATTAAATAACTTGATATCTTCGCGGATCTTTTGGTTCCCTCTTAAATAAACAAATTCCTAAATAATATAAGTCCCATGGTATGTGGCACTTATATTATTTAGCTACTTACTAAACTTAACTAGCAAAGTCCTTGTTACATACTTCGCTAGTACGTAAAATGCGTACTTTGCTTTCGTAATCCCTATGTTAAGAATTTTATCGAGATTACAATTATATATTTATATTGTATAAATATACAAGATATATATCTCATTACAATAAACAACTAAAAATACATTTCATTTATATATTTTTTAGTTAAGTTATTAAAAGAAATAAAGAATCTTTTATGATAACCTTCACATTAATCATTACATTAGGACAGAAGCCTATGTTTTAGAACATAATTTATCCGAGAATTAAATGTCCAAATCCATCTAATCCACCTACGAGTAGCGTCAGCTTGAAGAAGTTCTTAGAATAGGGTACCTTCTACCCCAAAAGAGGCTGTAATTTCTAAATTAAAATCAATCTTTAATATCTAAAACTTAACTCTCTAAAGCCCAATATGAGAATTATAGTATGTATGTAATAAGACGAGACAATTAAGATTTCAAAGCTCTGAATCCACTGGATCCAATTACGAAGGGCTGAAACTAATGAATTTTAGATTCAAGACCATATATTAACCTATTACCCTTTGAATACGATATACATAATATGTAACTGCTTACTATTTAGTGTGGTAATTTTCAATGAGCTCGCTCATTATGAACATGTTTATATAAATAAATAAATAAATATGTTGGGACATTATTACAACAGCGCCATCTTGCTCCGTGGTAAGCTACGAGGCTTGTGTTACGGATACTAGATAGTTGATATATTATGCATTTAAATTTTTAATACATATATAGTATAAATATGTTTTTTTCATGACTGGAGTACAAACATTTGTGCTCAACAAATGAATGCCCCCAGCGGGACTCGAACCCGCGACCGCTGGCGCAGAAGTAGGGTCACTACCAACTGAGCTAAACGTGTCGTCAAAATATGTATTGTAAATGTCAAAATGTGTATTAATATTGTAATGAGGCAGAGTTTGTTTGTCTAATGCGCTAATCTCTGGGACTACTAAGCCAATATGAAAAATTGTTTTTGTATTAGATATCCCTTTTATTCAGAAAGGCTATAAGTTACTGTAGTTACATAATAAATATATCACCATATTATGTTCATTATATTGTACATTTAATAAGATTATAACTGAGTCTATGAATATTTTTGGGAAATTTAATTGAAATTATCATTATTATTTAATTGAAATTATTATTATATACAGAGGCCGAATATAGGTAGATTGTTTTAAATTTGTTTATGTATGTCTGAGATCGCATTGTCATAAAACTATTGGACATATTTTGATGAAAATTTAAATGGTGACAGCTGGCTATCCGGATAACATATACTTTCCTAGAAGTCTCACTACTAACAGGCAAAACGAATCTATCTAATCTCTGGCGGTTCACTAGTATATAATATACAGTCCATATATCTATTACATACTGACCGTTAAAACGTACTTAGTAACAAATTCAGTATTTGTATGAAAAGAGAATTTTTTGTCCTTTTTAATTTAGTATTTCTAACGTAAAGATTGTGAGAATAATTTTCTTTATACTAAAAAATCTTAAATAATTGACTAGTCTTCTATTAAAATATTTAACAAGAATGTTATCTTCTTGTTAGAAAATACCTGAATATTTTCATAAAAGAAAGCTATGCTGAAAATTACCTAATAGTCCCCGGGCTATTTATAAGCTTAACAAAATACGAAAGACAAAGTAATCAGTTTATTAAACAAAATCTTAATTTGAGATAAAATACAAATATATAAAGCTTATTTTCACAATGTCTAAGTCCAAAAGTAAACTAAAATATTTAAAAACAAAGGACTTGGTATCAAGATATTTGCATGTTAGCAATTTACAAGTTCCAATACGGAAGACGTTCTTTTATATGACGACACGTTTGGCTCAGTCGGTAGAGAGCCTACTTGCCGCGCTAGCGGTCGCCGGTTCGAGTCCCGCTGGGGGCATTCATTTGTCGAGCACGAATGTTTGTACTCCAGTCATGGGTGATTATATTTATAATATGTATGTATTTAAAATTTATATGTGTAGTATCCACTCTCTGGTATCCGTAACACAAGCTTAGCTTACCACAGAACTAGATGGCGCTGTGTGTAATTATTTGTTATTTATATATATTTCAAATCATGTTTAATCTATTGTAGCTAATTATTAGTAACGGTTTTTACGCTACACTCACCTCTCCAAAGCATCTTCGCTTCTGCGAAATTCAATTTGTATAATAAACCTGTACACGAGTTCACGACCCGTGGCCCGGACCCCTTGAACCTTCAAGTTAATTATAATAATTATCTGCCTCGAGCTCTATTGGCCAGCTTCTTTTTTGGAAATAGTGGAAAATAAAAATATTCAAGATCATTTACAAAAGAAAAATACTTCGTCAGAAAAAGAAATAATCTGTTGAAAGTTAGGGCCAGTTTATATTGCTATGCTTACTATATAGTAAGCGCAATACTTTGCTAAATTTTGTATAATTTAGGTTATCAACGTCGTAGATTCGAGTCCTGATTAAATAATATCTGACCAAATTTAATTTAAGAAATTAGGAAATATCCTTGAGTCTCGAAGCTAACAATGCCTTGTTTGTCGGACTGCGGTTCTACCGATTGTTCGGTCAAATAAAATAGAATATTCCAACATTTGCGTATACTCTCTCTCAGTATAATTTTAAGTTTAAATAAAGATGAAAAGTAAGCTAAGTGAGCTAAGCTAAGTAAGCACGGAGCAAAGTAGAGCTTTATATAGAAGCTTAAAAGTATTTTTAAATTGTATCCCAAATTGTATCCCGATAAAGTTAACTAAGTGTATTTTTTTTATTACGTATGCTATATACTCGTATTATGTAGTTCTCGACTAATACAAGAACATGCAAGTTGTTCATTATCTAGTATCCACACATCAAATATTATTTTAAGAAAAGATGGCATCAATTACAAATATATTTAATTTGTTAGGATTTTATAATTATATTTTATACGTAGTAAGTACGACGGGTTTTCTTGTTGTCTATAGAAATACAAGTTCAGTAGCAATGATCCTAAATACAAGTTTTCATTAAATATTTTGTTTGCGTAGTTCTGATAAATTAAAAATAAATATGTATGGTGGGTTGTTAACACGCAGTACTATTTAATTAAATGATTCAGCGGGACTCGAACCCGCGACCGCTGGCACAGCGAGTAGGGTCACTACAAACTGACCCAAACGTGTCGTCAAGTGAAGCTTTGATGCTATAATTTATACTTCTAAATTAATTTTAATAGACATATCCTTTATTGTAATGCAGCTAATGCATTGTAACTATTAAAGAACAAATCTTTATAAGCCAGTAACAATACCATTGTAGAGAGTACTCGTAAGTATGGAAAGTAAGCCAAAGTTAGCGGCTCGAGTTGGACTCTTTAAAAGTTGCGTCTTAAAATAGAAAGAAAGTTTGCATACTTTTTACAACTTTCCTATAGAAATATGCAACTTCGGCAAAGTTATGATGAAAACTAAATATTTTATGCAATGGCTGCGGCCACATATAAAGCTAGCTTTTTACAGAAGAAAAATTCTTATTATACAACAAAAATGCTTACTTATAAGCTTATTGAATGTTTATTTTATTACTCAATAGTTCTATGATGTACTTTTTTAGAAAGAAAATTAAATAAGTCAATAGATTTTATTTATTTGTATGTTGGCGACAATATTTAGGATGCAAAGAATTTTAAGCATAATTTCTGAAATAAGGGATTTTCAAAATAATGTAAATAAGAAGAAATTAAAATTATCTTACGCTAATATTATTTGTTCAATAAATCTAGCTCCTGTGTGGTCTAGGATACCTGACTTTCTCCTTAATGGCTCGGGTTTGATTCCTGGTACTGAAAATCTACATATCCAAGTCTTTCCAATAGCAGACCAACCATCCTGAATATTATTAGTGGTTCCTAATTTAGGAGTACAAGGAACCTTACACCACGCCTGCCAGGCGAGTAAGTCCCTGTAAATATTTCACTCGTCAACATACTGCACGGTATTAAGAATTCTATTATGTGATTTCAGATCTCGTCGGTTTTTGAACGATTTTGGTCACCAAAGCCCCGTTCGTTGGACAGCAGGATGACCACGGGCAAATGTAAAATGAGGTATACGCTAGAGAGCCTAGACAATTGTCGACTTCTCTCACAACCCTTAAATTCTATTTATTATACCTTAACTGGTCGACACCGCTAACAGTAAATTTAACAAAGTTATAATGTAAGCTTAAAACGTCAGAGGTGACACAAACACAATAGACTTAGAATAACGAGTCTTTTTATTTTGAGCTTTTGGTGTTTCATTCTTTTCACTTTATAAATTATTTTTAAAATAATACTTTATTAAATATTGTCTTGTATACTTTAACCGAAATTAAAAAGAAAGTATTATTAATATTATAAATAATAAAAGTATTTAATACTGTAAAATACATGTTTCAGTCGTTTGGAAAGTACGCGATTTATTTCACAGGTAATTAAAATTATCGTTCATTTTCCATACCAGAGCTTAGAAATTAATTTTACATACTCATAAATATTATCTATATTAATGAGCTTTAAATTAAAGGATTGCTCATTAATTTTCGCAATTAATAATAAATATACAGTTGTGCTAATCAGCAAGCTTTACCTAACTGTTACACTACTCGTACTAGTACGCAGTAATCGCCATTTTTATCGCGATCCATATAACTTATATTTCCGAAAACTTAGTTCAAAACAGACATCAGCCATATATTATAATATTCTTTATCGTATTTCAGTACTTTGAATATTATTCTTACATAAAATAACCTGAAATGGTAATAAAATAAAAATTTTAAGAGAGTTTGAGTGTTATCAAATGGATTCATTCAATTAGACAAATACACAAACAAATATAAGATAAATTTGATGAATTGGAATGAATTTTCTTGTATCATTAAATATACTCAAACTCGATATGTATCTATCTATCATATTATAATGTAAACTACTCGTAACATAAATATGACCATAGTTAATTCGTCCCTCCAATCGTCCGTCGACTATCATCGACAGGTAAGGGTATTAGACCGAAAGGAAATGCTGAACAACATAACGAAAGGATCATAGCAAATAAACCTATGTTATAACATACCCTGTATTACTATATAATACTGGTGATTTTGCGACACCCAACAGGATGACTACAACACTCGGCCACGAAAGCTCGAGGTCGATCATAACAAACTCTCTTACTGCTCCTAAACTTCTCTCTTCTCAGAGAGGTATCAGAAGCAACCACTCTTCCTTCCAGTGAGTCTAAATTATTAGCTTCACTCTCAGCTGGATCGTCAAAAAATTTCACTTTTATGTTTTAAATTTGTAATGATTTCGAGTGTACCATTCTAAATAATATTAATTTTACTTGGTACGTAAAAGATTATATTTTCAAAATTAAATTCACACATCTAAACAAATTTACTATTTCACACTTTCCTGGGAAAAGTGCTCGAGAAAATTGAATTTTAGATTATTTTCATTTTAAATTTACATCTGAACAACTTCAATTTGCACTAACGTATTTTACTATACTATATAGCTTTACAGGTTAAGAGGTGAGGAAAAGATATGGAACATAAAATGACTTTCTCAAAAATAAAAATCATTCTTAAGGAAACAATTTCAACATCCCATTCTTAGAGTGTTTACATTATAATTATTTTGTATTTACTAAAAGAAACGCGTATTTGTATTTACGTATTTTTTTGTAAGGTAAATCAAGCTACAACCCACAACGTTGGCCAGGTGTGCAGTGGCGGATTTCACAAGCGTATTCAATCACAATTAGCCAACCCGAAAAATCATATAAACCTAATCATATCCATAGCTTCACTTAAAATAACCTTAATCGGACTTTTACGATTTTTTTTAAGAAATATGCTAAATAACAGTTTTATAGGAGTTTTTTAATCAATAAACTATGTGAATAGCTATCTGTCTGTATAGCTGTTGTCACCTTACACCTCACCTTGAGGGAACATTTAGTATTTTAAAGATAAACGAGAAATGTTTTAAGTACTTGTAATTCAACTCCTAAGTAAAGACGATTTAAATATTCACAAATGTATTTCAATACAAGAGCGTTTTAGTGACTAAAGAATCTAAATGTAGTTTTTAGAATGTTTGTTTATCTGTCTGTGATTACATCACGAAAAAACAACTGGACAAATTTTGATGAAGTTGGTTATGGTGATAGTTTTCTTTTCTTTTTTTTTTTTTTAAAGGAAATTACAAGTAAACTTAACTATATATATACAAAGCAAATGTACACTAAACAAAGGTAAACATATATTTTTTGTTGCGGGAAAATATCTCATATGGGAGAAATCTATAATTATTACCTTTAAAAATATCTAAATACTAGCCCGAATGAATCGAGGCTGAGTCTCTAGTGATACAATTAAATAAGTCAGGTAGAAACGCGAGAAAACGATAGTCACTACTTATTATAAGTACTACGTTCTCTTTCGCGTCTGTCTGTCTGTCTGTTTGTCTGTTCGCAATAAACTCAAAAACTACTGCAACTAATTTCATGATGTTTGTACCAATAGAACCACTCTGGTTCTCGAGCAAGGTTCTAGTACATAATTTGTCAAGTTTTTGTATATATTCACTAGCGGAATCCGAGCAAAGAGAGGGTGAGTTAGTTATACATAAATCAAAGTGCCCTATACTATACAATACGACATCGCTTGTTCCATTCTCAAGAATATTTTATTCAAAGATCTCAAGAGTCTAGACTAAGTGTTTGCGAAATCCACGCTCGGTCCTCGCAGAATCTGGTAACAAAAGAATATTCGATGGACAAACATCTAAAGTAACAACTATACACTATACAGAATGTTAGCTGCATAGCTTTTTAGAATTTGAATAGTGGCTCAGATTTAAAACCGACGGACCATACACAAACATTTACTTACTCGGAGCACAACAAAGAAACATTGGAATACTGGAATATCATATGTATTGTTGTATTATTAAGAAAAGTATGTTTTAAAAGTCAAAGGCAGTTAAGTATATAGAACATAGATGATAAAAACTTTAATATGGACGTTCGATTCCATTATAGATTCATGTCGGGGGTTATTTTTGTGGTGGCAGGTTCACAAAAAATACCCGCTAAAATTTCGATCAAAATATTATTAGATAAATTTCTTACCATACTCAGTCGTGAAATTAAAAGAGAATTAGTGTATTATTGTAAGACTACATTGCGACAAGCAACCACTGGCAGGGACAGTAGTTCTACTGAGAACAGCCAAAAAGAAATTCAACAGTTACTCTGTTTCATCTAAAACTAAACTAACTAAACTAACTAACTAACTAAAAACTATCACATATTTTCCAGTTAACTTAAGACTAAGTAAAACTTTATAAATACTCTTGTATGAATTAGTTTTTAAAAAATAAATATAAAATACTTAATTTGCTTGACATAAAACGGCCTGTATATGTTAATCTATACTTGGATGTAATTTAAAAATTACCCAGTCCCGAGTTGATCGTATTACAAAAGGATTTCCGAATTAGGTACAAAATATGAGGGAAAATTGAAAAGTGAAGATGATCCCGACTCGTCCCTTCACATTAGGAGTGCCAATCCACTCATGTCGTTGCGATTACTGTAAGAAAAGCTTTTTATTTTTATGCGATTTAGAAATACGAATAAAATATATTTCTAAGAAATCTAGTTAAGCTTGAGACCTTTGATGTCATTGGATCTGAGTGGTAGCGACGTCAGAAGTAGCACGCAATTTATGTTACGAACTCTAAGGCACGTATGTTCTATAGCAAGTAGTCCATTTACCTGTTCATACATAAAATATTATCTTGAAATCAGTTCTAAGCAGAAAACAAGTAAACTGATCTTTTGATGATTTTGTCTTTATAATGTAAGAAAGAATTGACCCTCATTTACGGATATACAATATTATACTTGTAAAATAAAATAACAGCAAGGTATATATATAGATATAATCGATTGCGATTCAGCCCTTTTTAATGTCCCACTGCTAGACAGGTTTTCCCTTCACAGTTCACCGCGCTGGCCTAGTGCGGGTTCGCAGACTTCACATGGATTTCGAAAACTTGCTACGTTCTGTCAGACATGCAGGTTTTCTCACGATGTTGAATCGATTAAGGAAATAAAAACTAGTAATTTATATAATCTATCCCATGAAATCGTACATTTTTCCGGGATTAAAAGTGAAATAAGTGTCAAATTTCATCCAAATCCGTTTACCTATTCTGGTGTAATTGAATGACAAACATACAGCAAATCTAGTATTTAAAATGATACTACTACTAGCGAATTACTCTTCGTTTGGTTTCGTTACTAGGTGCTCCCTGAGACCCTGAAAATGTTAAGTTTAGAGCGCAAAAAATGAAGGACTTTCAAACAAACTTGCAAGAACCCTTAGTCCAACCCTGTCGCAAAATTCGTTTTTAGCGGACGCCTACTAACTATACACCTACTCCCTATCAAACATCTTTATACGTGAAGCGGTTTACGATATTTCGTGATAAGTGAACTTGACCTTTCACTTTCATATATTTAGATTATAAATAATAAAAGGATAAACTGCAACTAATTGCAAATAGCAAGCGGTAATGTAAAACCTTCATCAGTTAAGTAGCTTATGTCCATTCACTCACTCAGTATTCACTCTACCTCGCCGCGCTGTATAAACGTGAATAAACTCTTATTTCGGCGTAATACTTACGGTTGACTTTCTCTAAAAATCCGTGTACATTTTACATCGAGGTACGAGTTTCAAAGCTACTTTTATATAAATGACCATTCATTTCTTACACTACTATATTACGTTACGATTCTACATACTCTTTTATTCATACACTGGTCTATTCTGTAAGAACTTTTGTTAAGCTCTATAGCTAAATCCGCGGATATGCTTAATACATGTGTAGTACACATGTAAAGTACTATCAGGTACAGGTTCTCAGGTATGATATATTTTCCAGCAGAAGTTTTCACGTGATACAGTCACAGATATACAGACAAAAATTATAAAATGACTGTATCAAAAATATGTTCTAAAAACATTTATTTTATACATTCAAAGCAGTTAGAATTTCACTATACGAGTACGTTTAGATGATATGAAGACATAATATTTGTTTTCGGACTTGGCCTATATTTAATGTTATTTATTCAACAATAAGAGTGTCATGAAAGCCCGCCCGCCCCCTGGCGGAGACCGACACAAATGCCTTTAAATGATAAACGATCTCGGCTTTTCTGAAGGTTCGACTAGCTTCGATCTCTCATATTTTGTTCGAAATTCTATATAAAGATGTGAAGCAATAATAATAGTTCACACGTTCTTAGAATTAATATAAAAAAATAATCTAATAGATTTTTATAATTATTTGTGATTAGCGCTAGATTTAGGACCAGCGAAGCCGCGGGTTCCGCAAGTAAAAGTTACAAAAACTTGACAAATTATATACTAAAGCCTTCCTCGAGAACATTTCTATCCATTGGTGTAAACAGCATAAAAATCAATACAGTAGTTGTTGAGCTTATTGCGAACAGTCAGACAGACGCGTCGGAGGACTTTGTTTTGTAATATGTAGTGATAAGAATCCTCAAAAAATCTATTTTGTATTCGTTTGTCCCTAGGTACGTTTTATCGGTTAGTGTAGATTGTCGATCCCTTGCTCTGTGACAAATAAATACAATACTATCCCACTATACCTAACTATACATTTTTCGGAACAAAAGGTAACCTATGTGCTAATCCAGACTACAATCTACCTCTGTGCAAATTACATCCAAATTCATTCGGATAAAATTTTGCATTTCTTCTATAAGTACTAATACCATAATTCGTATTTTTCTATATTTGATGTAAATAAGAAATGAATTCTAAAAATTAATTTAAAGTATCGGTACAGAAGCCAAGCGACCGCTATCTTAAGCCATTTATATAAAGCTATATATAAGATAAATATAAATAGGGGATGCGCCCCAACTCTATATTGTTTATTTATTCTAACAATAAGTGGCCATAAAAGAGCCATCCGCCCCAGAAAGGAGGCCGCGACACAAACGCCTTTGCGTGACGAGCGGGGCCGGCGCGGCTCCTTGAGAACAAGTCATTCGAGTTAAGACTATAATTAATCAAAAGGTCTTTGATCGTCGCATCCCGCAGTTTAATTGTAAGGGACGCACAAAATAAAAATGATTGAGGAAGAAATTTGCATCCGTTTAAGGTTCAAAAGGGATTTTACTTTTGGTTATAAACTGTTTATTTTGTTATAGTTTCACTTTCATTAATTTCTGTTCTAAAAACAGCATATCGTGAATACGTTACACTAGCTTTTTAATCAGAAGTAATAATTCATTTACAAATGAAATATTATTAAAATATGAGCTGGTTTGTTTGCAAATACTTATAAAAAAATGAAAAAATAAGATATAAAGAGGTTGTAGCGATGATACACACCTCTCTCTCATCCTGCAAGGAATTGGTAATTGCTATGAAGCTATATACCTACATTACCCTATCAAAGCTACTGCCTACTGTTTTGTTACTACAAAATAAACAAGTACATCCAAGTTTCACGTATTATTTATTGATTGTGAGCTTCACCGCATATCCAAATGACGTGAACTTCTAAAAGTCAACTTTGCCCTTTAAGGGGTCGCTCCAGCAAACTCCATTGTGTATTCATAACTTCAGCTAACAAGGCCTGCAACGACGGATTTCTAAAGAATGTACACTTACGAGGTCCTCGTGCATTTTATACCGCCGTTATTACATATAATATGTACTCGTATGTACTTGTTTATTTACTTAGATTCTACGAAATAGAGTGTATTTCGATTCAATGTTAAACCCACTGCTAATGCGATTGATCATTATCTATAAGCACCTAAGAACAGGTACACATACTCGTAGCTTATTCATTTACGATGAATCCCATTAACTTCAGTTGTCCTTCTTATTAAAGGTGGGAATAGTGATCCATCGTAAGAGATCAAGACACTCGGTTCACAATTGACAAAAATATCGCTTAACACAAATACTAATAAAAGTTATTAGTTGCAAAGGCATTAAGTGCAGCATCTCTAAGTTGCTAAGTTAACTATCACGCCTTTTAAGTACACTAGATTTTACTATAGTTTACTTACATTAAGTAATATCTATTTTTGTTGCATGTATTATTTCGCCTAAAATACGACAACGTTTCACAATTTTAAGAAACACTTCTTTTAGTTAAAGCTGATGAATGGTTCACGCCGGAAGATAAGTTTACGGTCAGTTCTTGCTGACTTCCCTTTTCAGGGCGTATCGTGAGCTCGTTCATTTCACTTATGTTTAACTACATTAAAAAATTCTATCGTATTTACAAAAAATACTTTTAAGGTTTAATTTATATACATGATATAATTTTATTTATATGTACTCCCTTTAGTACACATTTTTTACAAACTTTGAATGTCTTACTTATTTATATCCAATCATAAGCCTAAAAATAAGTTTCAAGCTTCCAGCTTTAAAAATGATATAATTTCCATAAAAACTTTCAGTCCTTTTTTCGTTTTGAAAAGTAGCCTATTCTCAGACTCTAGAGTCTAGACTGTGTACCAAACTTTATTTAAATCGGTTCAGTAGATTTGGCATGAAAGCGCGACAGACAGACAGAGTTACTTTCACATTTATATTATTAGTAAGGATTATATTATAAAAATTATTTGCTCATGATATTCATGTTTATTTTGTGCTTTGTACTATCTTATATAAAGATAGGAGAAGGAGGGAAGACTTAAATCTCTCCGTTTACATTCAAAATATGCATAAATATGTATGTTCAAATTACAAAACTTTGTATGCATGTAACACCTTGGATGTATCTTATAAATAAAAATATCTCGATCAAAAT
Source organism: Boloria euphrosyne (assembly GCA_951802675.2). Taxonomy (NCBI): domain Eukaryota; kingdom Metazoa; phylum Arthropoda; class Insecta; order Lepidoptera; family Nymphalidae; genus Boloria; species Boloria euphrosyne. Next base: position 12,538,510 of record OX637887.1, read on the forward strand.
AATCTCTCAAGTTACACCAAAGAAAAGTTTGAAAAAATCTCTATGTATCCATATATATGTATGTTCTAATTTCATTAGAACTATTTCTAATTCATAATTTTAATTATTATAAAATATATTCTAGTGCGACTCTCGGTCCAGACGGTGGCAACTTAAGCGTACTCTGTGGAAAGTTGTTTATAATTACGTGAGCTTTTCATTAATTTAATAAACGTCTGGAAACAGCTCTTTTAAGAGAAAGCTTGAAAGGGTTTCATTAAAAGTTCAATGGTAACCAAGGGATACCATTTATAGTAACTCGTTTAGAATGAATGAACAGAAACTAGAAATTTAAATTATATAATTTCTTACACAGAAAGGTTATAATTACCTCTGAGCCGCAGAATCCTAGCTCATATTTTAAGATATTTTAACTAAAACTTATTTTTTAGCAAAGAAGAAGTCACGTTTATATATTATGTGTATTTTTTTTTTATGGGACAAAGGGGGCAAACGGGCAGGAGGCTCACCTGATGGTAAGTGATCACCTCCGCCCATGGACATCTGCAACACCACAGGGCTTGCAGATGCGTTGCCGGCCTTTCAGGAAAGGGAGGGAGGGAGGAGGGAGAAGGACGGGAGTAGGGATGGGGAGTGGGCCTTCCGGACTCTCACTTACCGGACGGAACGCGACAGCATAGCTGTCACTTCACGCCGTTCTTCTGCGAGAGAGTGGTACTATACGGGGCGTGCCGGCCCATTCGGCTGCTACCCGAAGGTAACAAGCATGGCACTACCAATTTTGTTTTGTTGTTTTGTTTGTTTTGTATTTTGTTCCTCCTCTACAATAAATAATAGTTTTTGGATGTAAAATGTAGAAAAGAGACCAAAATATACTAATTCATTACTGAGTTATAAAAGCTGTCCGTTAATTCTTTTATAAAAGCTCATTAAAACTTTTGCTAACAATGGATCGGGAGCAAACAGTCAACGTATGCTGTTTGACATTGCAGTAATTGCCAAGTCTAGTGAAAAGATTAGCTCCGTCTAGACATCAGAGGAATTGCCTAATTAGTCCGCTAAAGTTTTATTAATCTCTAATTATTATTGGAACAGAAAATGCTGAAATCAAAACTTTTTCAATTAGATTTGCTTATCGAAAAAAATTTGGGAAACCAAGTGAAGCGGGTTCATGTCCCGGGCCCCGCACTTCGGGAATTTTTATGTGCGAAATATTTCAAACATGATTATAACCTGTTAATATTATTATTTTTTTTTAGCCGCTAAAAATATTAAAGTTATAGCTCTTTAGACGTATGAGCCGATAATTTAGGATAGAAAATAAAGGTTTCGAAGATTTGACAAACGTGATACTTGAAAGACGTGCTACTTCTATATCTATATCTATACATATTATAAAACTAAGTTCTCCGCCGCGTCTGTCTGTCTGTCTGTTCGCGATAAACTCAAAATCTATTGCACCAATTTTCATGCAGTTTTCACCAATGGATAAAATGGTTCTCCAGGAAGGTTTTAATATAAAATTTATCAAGTTTTTGTATAATTGGATAAAATATAATGATATCTGTTGGAGGTGTCGGAAAAATATAAGCCGTCTGGAAGTTTTCAACGAAAACGCTGACTAAACCTTTTGAGATATAACTAAATGATGTATGGTGGAATTGTGTATCTTATATAGGTCTACAAAAAAGTCCGCGATGGCATATGTCTATCTCTTAAAGATAACATACTATATCGAAGTTAACAGTTATTAAATTTAATACAACATTAAGTGTACAATTAACGGCGTTTGACGTATCATGCTATGACCGTTGCCATGGTGCGTGCAATTCATATGATCAACTCAAATATATACCGGGCGGTGCGAAGTAAATATATACAACACGTACCCGGGGCGAACCCGAGCGAAGCGAGGGTGAGTCGCTATAGTGAAAGAATAAAACGGACGAAGACAAAGGCATTATGTCATTTTCAGTTCAGTTTCAATATTCAACTATATATGGTATAGTTGTTTTTGTAAGATAACAAAATTCTAAGCTACCTGCGTCGCCACTGCGTCTAACAATGCTAAACTCGGGTGTACGTTTAACTCAACGAGTCGCGGTTTGTTACATCAACTCGGCTAAAGTCACTAACTCATGCATTCATCTCGTAGCTTCTAACTAACGTGTAACTTTGACTATGGAGGAACTTCTCTTGTGTATAGTTTGTTCCATATTTGTACAAGCTAGCGAGCTAGGAATAATCTGTCTTCTCACCTACTTGAAAGGGTTCTGCCTTCAGGAAGGCTAAATGAATATTGTCATGGTTAGTTATAGCCCGTCTGAATGAACATCAAACTTACATAATATGTATTCAAAACTTACATAAAATAAGCTACTTGGACCTACATGAACATATAAGTATTCAGCTTGAATTAATGTCCCATCAAGATACCCAAGTGCAGGTTGGCGGACTTCACATGTCTTTCGAAAACTTGCTAGGTTCTCTCAGACATGCAGGTTTTCTCACGATGTTTTTCCTTCAGGAGACAAGTGGTAATCATGTTAGAAATGATTCGCACATGAAAATATCAGAGGTGCGAGACTCGGATTTGAACCTGCGTCACTCGGTTTACGGTTATCCAAGCGAGCGCGTTACCACTGGGCTATCACTGCCTTAAATAGCATACTTATTTTCTAAATCGGTAATGTAGTTTATTAATTATGGGGGAGATCAATATTAAAAAAGTTTGATATGGTAAGTAGCTGTATTAGTATAAACTAACAAATATAGGTACAAACACACATACATACTGGTCAATTAAATTACTCCTCATTTGGTCTAATCCGCACTGAGCTAAAACAGCTACTAAAAGCCAGTTAGAAAAAAAATCGGCGGTTTTTTCTAATAGTAAATAAGTAGATTCATGGAGTTCATTTAAAAAGATTAAGGAATCATGAAAACCATTTCACAAAAAGTAAAAATATCGCTGTGCAGAAGAAATATCCAAATTGTCCATCAAAAAACAAAAAAGCGTACAACTTTGACCTTACAGCTTTACTATTTTGTATATAAGCTGAGTTAAGTACTTTCTAAAGGGTTGCTAATTATGCCTCTTGTTTTACAAGGAGGTCTGGGAAGTCAGGGAGGACAAGGTCACGACTTCAATTCTCGCACGAGGCAATTCATTTTGATGTAAGCGTTGTAAGGGACAGCGAGACTTTTTCAAATTCAAATTAAAAATATTTTATTCAGCATGAAATTATTGCAATTTTTCACAGAACGTCATGAGTATACTATCAGTTCGGAAGGAAGAAACCACTGACCTGAGAAGAACTGGCGAAAGAAACTCAGCGGGAATAATATTTTTTTTTGTCTGTGTTTTTTTTCTTTTTTTAATTAAACTGAAATTAACAATAAATCTATAGGTTGAAACAGCCTGGTGGCGATCACATCATTCCCAACGCGTACTGTCTTCTAAAAAATCGTTAATCGTATAATATCCTTTAGTACACAAACGTTCTTTCACAATTTTTTTAAATTTGGCAATAGAAGCTTGTTGAATGTTTTCTGGGATCCTGTTGAAGAAACTATAAAAAAAGATCAAGAAACTATAAAATTTACCGTGCTTACAAAAATTGTTCGCTACTAATCTTTACGAAATTTCCTTATAGAAGCGTCCCCCAGCCTGCAGTTATTATTATCGATACAGAAGCCAACTCTTAGTTTTTTTAATTTCTTTCTGTCTGTCGGGGACAATTATAACGTATAACGTGAAAACCACCTCACAGATTTTGATGAAATTGGGAATAATGATAGCTGGTTATTCGAAAAAACATATGGGATAATGTTTTACTGCGGGAAAATATGTCATGTCTTTAAACGTACCCTAGGAAAGAAATCGAGTGGAGTGAGGTGAGTCTAGTTATTAATAGAAATGAAACTCTGCCTAAATTGCTCATGCATACGACCGACTCTCCTCATTCCGACTTGAAGTAAAATTTAACGTTTATGTTTGAAAACTCGGCATTACAGCTTTCTTTTCACACCTGAGTGATTCCAGAAATTAAAATTGTACTTGTATTTTGCAATACTAGCTTGAGGCCTACTTTGACTGTGTATTAGTTTTAATTAAAGGCCCGTTTAACGGCAAGGTCGCAGTTCTGACCTAAATTACGCGGAGTCTTCTTGTTACAAACCGCTCCAAACTACAATACGACTTTGGGAACTAATGGAAGAGTAATTTGACAGATTATACGTTCGTATTTCATCTTTCACCATAGAAGATGGCAAGTCATGGATTTATGTGAAGAACTTATGGTTTTTGTATGTTTGTCGGTTACTATTAATATGCTTATTATTAGTTCATGTCACCTCTTACTAAGAAATCATATCAAAACTGCATATTTTTTCGCAGCCGCTTTGCTGATTCTTAGAATACCAGTATGAAAGCGGATTTGTTCTCTATGAAGTAATTAATAACACTTTGAAAATAATTTAAATTTAAAAGTATCTAGGCAAGACATTATGCATTTTTCAATTAGACAATTTCGATTTTTTTCCATGGTGGGTGAACTATGTTTCCCAAGCCAGCCCGATGGCTGGCCCGATGAAGACGACGCCCCGATGGGCGCCATGGTTGAGTGCGCTAGTTCTCTTGCTACGCCTCATTAAGACAGAAATGGTTCAATATAACAGATTTTTTCCATTAAGTACATAGTAATTGCAGCTGACGCGCTGCCACTGTCATAATATATTAAGCTTAACTGTATAATGTAAAAATCTAAAATTTTTAAATAGTATACTAATTAGTAGCTTTATAATACCATCTATATACAGTACAATGTAGTAATTATGCCTTGACATCTGATTGTAATAAAAATAATTCCATTAAAAATAATTCCATAGTAATAAAATACTATTACGTAAAATATAAATAAATAATCATAAAATATTACTATAATCACTACAGTTAATTTCATTTTTGTCGTGGACAGTTTGATAACGACTATAATAATCATTTATTGTTGCTAACTTACTCTCTCGTCACTCGGATACGTCCCAACGTACGTTTCATTTTTTTATAGCTCAAGCCTAATTTTTTTAGAGAAATAAAAATAGTTTAAGTCACTTCTTATAACATCTGCTATCTTCCAATGAAAGTACATTCAAAATCAGTCTAAATGTTTCGGAGATTATCCGGAACAACAGAACGACCAAAAAATTAAAATGTGTTTTAGTAATTTCATATGCATTTAGAATCAAGCTATGTGAAGACACTACAATATATTTATTTGTATAGATCTGTATATAAGCTCAGACCATTCTTTTAGAATTTATACACTTCCTTAAAAGAAAGAAATGAAGATAAACGTTTCTTAGAACATCAAAGGGGAAGTCCCAAGTGAACGAGATGGATGAAAAACTATCGTAGTGTAATTTAAAATGGAAAGCAATCGACAATAGAGCCAGTCATCGCGGTATCTCAAGCGTGGTCTCGCCCAAAGAGTTAGAAAGCTTGGTGAATAATTAAATAATTGATATACCACTTCAACTGTCTGAGATCTAGCTATTATTCAAAGATTTATTTTTGTCTAAATACATACAATAGAAGAGAGAACTTAAGAAATTAAAGGCATTAATTAGTCAATTGATTCGTTGTTATTTTAGCTCGATAAATAAAATTGAAATCTGTTTTTAATTTAAAATTAACAGCTTTTCACTAAATGTAAATGAAAGTATATACGGTACTTACATAAAAAAACTATTTTTAACATTTTTGCGTCTGTCTGTTTGTTCCAGTTTATCTCAGAAACGACTGGTCCGATTTTAACGGGACTTTGACTCGCAGAGGAGCAGAGTAGTAAGGAAAAACGAAGGCTACTTTTATGTTAGAAATTTTTGTGCTACAACCTTTAAATTTGACAGGGAACACCTAGAGATGAACCCAACCGAAGCGAGGGTGAGTCGCTAGTAAAGAGAGTCGGTCAAGGTATTCCACTTCTGAGCTAAAACAGCTCAGAAGGGTTTAAGGAAAATAGTATCCAACAGTTAACAATTTCGTTTATTGCTCTCTCAAATGCAGTACAATTTATAATACGAGTATCTTAGTACTCGAATCGCTGACTGTCTATTTGACACATACATACTAACCACCACTCGTATGTACTAACCAGTACATGTGCGTGATATAAATAATGTTTCTCTGTGCAAAACTGAAAACCCCCCTTAACCTGTTCACCGCTGTTTTTTTTGTTTTTTTTCCTTATATTGTTGAGAACTTTTGTGCTCAGTTAACCCTTTACCACAACACTGATAAGTATTAGTAATTTTATCAAATCTATTAACCGAAGCCAGGATGTTCTATACGATAACGTTAAGTATATAGTAACATAGTAAGTATAATCGTAGTAAGTAGTAAGATAACGAATATTATATTATATTTTTAAATTAATTAAATAAATTCAAACACAATATTTTTATGTCTTTTTTGCCAATGTTTCAATGAATAGATAATGCGAATCAACATCAAGTAATTCGCAAATTGAGCGGAATAGGTCGTTGAAATAACTCGAGATTCCGAAAACAGCTGAGGTCGAAGTTTCTTCGAGCGGACAAACTTCTCGGCGCTAAGTTTTGTACTAAAGATAATATATAAGAATGTATTAAGTGGACCCATTTAAATGAAGTAAGGAGATGTTTATTGAAAGTTTGATTGCCCTTTTGAATTTTCGGGATCAGTTGATAGTTTCTGAGATTATACGAGTTACTGCTTATAATTAGTAAACAAACTTTATCTTTTGTAATAATAAATAACAGATAAACAAAATTGAAGACAGTGGTAGCCCAGTGGTAATGCGTGAGCTTGGATAACCGAGTCTCTGGGTTTGAATCCGGGTCTCGCATTTCTAACATGATTACTACTTGTCTTACGGTGAAGGAAAACATCGTGAGGAAACCTGCATATCTGAGAGAATTTAGCAATTTTTTGAAAGAATGTGTAGTCCGCCAACCCGCACTAGGCGAGCGTGGTGGACTATGACCTGACCCTCTCGTATTGAAGGAGACCCGTGCGCAACACGTTAAAAAGGGTTGAATTACAAATAAAATTAAAGTGTTTGTTTGTAACATCAGCATAATTATAGCTTAGCTTAGCTATAGCTTATAAGGAAAGTGCAATTTTTAACATTTTTGTCTATCTGTTCGTTCGTTCCATTAAGTAAATAATGTATGAATAAAATTAAACTAAAAATAGTATTAATATTATAATAAGAGACTCGAGCCTGTCCCAGAGCTTACCGCGGTCGATAAGCTCGGTCGGTGGTTTTCGAAGGCTTCTACACTATTGAGATGTTACAATACTTCCTCAGTGAAGCGTGAAGCCTTCAAAGGAGAGAAACTAATAAATACTATACCTTCAACGGGTTGTGTAAAGCTTTTGTTTACAAATGTAATGTAATACGCAGTTTAGTTTATCTCCCTCTTTAACGTACATATGTAAGAGCTTTTAAGTAAAAAGGGAAAATAATTTGAAATAATGAAACAAATTTATTTGTATTCGTTGTAACAATGGCGTACGTAATGGCGTATGGCGTAATCTGAAAGCTTCAGCAGTTAAGAGACTTATATAAATCAGCTATAGTACTTTGTAAAAAAGAGAACTTTAGAGATTTTATAAAAAAATATATTATTAAAAAGTAAGCTACTCTATAATGTCAAACAATTCGAATTCTACGTTTCCTTAACATGTCCTAGCACATTATTACAGAAGTAGACCGTACATATACATGAAGCCAAACACGTAACCCTCCTTTGGGCTTAGCCGTAGTCAGTTAAAAATAAAGTCTATTGCATAAAGACAGCCTATCGGGAGAGTGGCTCAGGCTACTTTACCTTAATTAATCAAACGGCTCTCGTACGACAGGTTGAAGCAACAGACTGAGCAGATTGGAATAATTAACTCTGAAAGAATACACATAGAATAAATATATTGTACATTCATCATTAATAAAAAAATGTTAAAAGTAAACTTGTATTAAGTGCTAGCATTTCCCGCGGCTCCGCCCGCGTTCTTAAAACCGGAAACATAATTCTTTTATTTTATATACCAACAGACCTATTACTGGAAAATAAGTTGTAAATGTTAATATATAATTCTGAAATTATATACTTGCCTGCTGAAAAAAGTATCCTTATGTGGATCCGGATAACCAGCTGTAATTATACCAAGTTTTATCAAAATCTGTCGAGTGGTTTTTTCATATTGCGGTCACAGACAGACAGACAAAAATTCCTCGGCGGAAAATATTCAATCGACAGATTCTATTAAGTTAGAATGTTAGTATGTATATAATTACAGATGCGACTATACGCGTAGAGTGCACGTGTATTTTTCTAGTAGTTATGTCAAACAAGATCAAAGTTAAATCTTATGTTAATTATTAATTTAACAACATGTTAGCAATTCTGTTACAATGTTGTCTACAAACTATTGAATGATTTTGCAAACATTTATTTTAATTAGCTACATATTGTATTACGAGTAATGAAACTAAACACGATGCGAACACGTGTGTTCAGTAGTTTAATTTCTCATTAAGTATACTTTTCGCATTTTCCAATGGTTCAAAAACTACCTTTCCTATTTAATTTAAAAATATATATTGATCTACCGAACCGTAAATTTGATCACTTTCATTAAACAATAAACATTACTCACAATATGTTTGTGGATAACTTTCGTAATAAAACCTTTAACATCCTAAAAGTGTAGCAATCATGTGGAAAATGATTCACATATGAAAAAATGGAACGAGACCCGGAAAATGAACCCACTTACACACGATTACGCACTCGATTTTCATCATTAAGAGTTTTAATTAATAAAAACTCAAATATTTCTAAGTGGCAATTAGCCAAGACGACTTGACAATTAATTATGAAAATTCGCCTTGCTTTAAATTAGATGAAACTCTAATCTTAGTTTCGCAGACGCCTCAAACGCCGCGCTAAGCCGTCGTACAACGAAGTTGGCCGCGATTCATTACACTCTTTGTTAGCGGCCGACCGACAAACGACTGGACAAAGGCAAATCCCGTTTACTTGTTATTATAATAATGGTTTGTTATGAAATTACGGTTAAGATCATACTTTGTAAGCTCCTTTTGTATAATTAGGTTTTAAATGTTGTATGTATATATGTATTCAGGCCTTTTTAATGTCCCACTGCTGGGCACGCGCCTACCTTCCATACGAGGGGGATCAGGCCATATTCCACTTTACTGGACAAGTGCGGGGTGGCGGACTTTAAATGTTAGACGAAGTTAAAATGAAATAAATATGATGGGACATTAACGCACAGCACCATCTAGTTTTATTCTGTTAGTTGCGAGGCTTCTGTTATGGATACCAGATAATAGTACACTACACACAAATAACTTTAAATACATATATAAATGTTTTATTTCTCATGATTGGAGCAAGACACTCGTGCTCATCAGCACAAATGCATGCCTCAAGCGGGATTCGAACCCGCGGTTACTGTGACAGCAAAGTTGCTTAATTGATTAATGTTATAATATATAATGTAAAATGTATAGCATAAATATAAGAGCAGGTCAGGCGGCAGCAGTTTCGGGATGTTATTAAGATTTATATACAGGAAGCTTCACGAAAAGCTCGGATTTCTCGGTTCGTATGGTCCCTTCTAAATCCTCAATGTTGACCCAAAAGTTAAGGGTTAATCACATTATTACCAAAATCCATCAAATACTTTTGTAACAGTTGTTGATTTTTATACGAGTAAGAACGTAATTTTATCGTTTAAAAAAGTAACGAGGATAAAAATAAATCTTAAAAGGTCTCTAAATTTGTTACATACTAGCGACTCATCCTTGCTCCGCTCAGGTTAGTCTCCACTTAAAACATTTCTCAGAGGTGGGATATTTTCCTGCATAAAATAGAATCGTATATGACGACGTATGGACCCGGCTAACCAGCTACCATCATACTAAAATTGATTAAAATCTGTTCAGTGATACTTTCTTAGATTTACGCGATTCGACATTCTAAATGAAACTACCTTTTCGGATTTTGTCGCGGATTTGTTTGATTTTTAGTTCCCGACGTTTCGAATGCTTTACAGCAATCATGGTCACGGGAGAGACTCTCCCGTGACCATGATTGCTGTAAAGGTAGTTTCATTAACACTGTTCAGTGATTTTCTTGTGATGGTATGATTGCTTTTTATCCGCGTCAAGGTATAGGATACTTTTTAGTGCAGAAAATATGTCATTTTTGAGAAATATGTACCAACAGTTAAAATATAGGTAGTGTAAATCTATTGTACTATATGTAATGTACGAGAGAAGAAAGGGTGAATCGCTAGTAGTGTTTAAACGTGTGTAATGAGATTTACAATAATAAATTGTAAGTCAACGAGATCGAGATCTAATAACAGAATTTTTACGCTTCTAATCTGATCCCGACTAATATTGCGGAGACACTCACCGAACTCCGAACTTTTTGCACATTAGCGTTAGAACAAAAAATATGTCACTATGAACAAATACAAGAGGACGAGGAATATTTTTGTAGGGAATGATATTAAGTAAATGGTAAGCCTCTTAGCGCAACCCGCTTTGTTCCGCGGAACGCGATACTGTCACATCACTCAGCCGTTACACGCCGGGATTTATTTTACGTTACATATTTATTTTTCCTTCTAGAAATTACTTTGTTTAGCAAATATTTTTAAAAGCTTTTTAATATTGTATGTAAAGTTTAAAAAGTTTTCCAAATTGCACAGGATTTGAGCTTACACGTCTATACGATATTTTGAATTGTTTGTTTAAGAATTAAAAGAAGCAATCATTATTATTTACAGTCAAACCTGTATTATGTTTAGTAGTTACTGCAAAACCTACACTATCGTTTTACGACAAAACCGTATTTAATATGAATTATTATGATTATGTAAATTAAAACGAAGAAAAAAATATTCTAATACTTATTTTATAAAAGGAAATGTATTTGCAGGAGTCAGTTAAAGTTTAAGACGAATAAACCTGTTACTTTTCAGTATACACATGTGATATGCGTAAATGCATTTCCCAATATTAAAAAAATAACTTATCATCATACCAAATAAAAAATCATCAAAAACGATCTCTATATCGATACTAATAATGTCCTCCCGGCCGATTACGGCCACGGCGGCCAATCTCATTGAGACTAGCCAACGGCGCGGGACATATTATAGTGCACGAGTGTATGCGCAGACACAAGTGTACTCTCTGTTCCTCATCACTCTCATATTCCGGTGGGACGAACGCTCGACACGACCAGTGAGAGTTAAGGCGCAGGACCGACGGCTTTACGTGCTCTCCGAGGCACGGGGGTGAAACACCGCCAACTTCCCAACTCCGGGCTGTTACTGAGCCTTCGAAACAGAAAGACTCAATAACTAAACTTGGCCCGACCCGAGACTCGAACACAGGACCTCCCGGTGTGCGACCGTACATATCGATACTAATGACTATATGAAAAAGATTTTCCAATAATGCAATATAATCCACAGAATAACTTGAAATCTTATGATATGTATAGATTATATTTTAATAGATATATGTATAAAATTTACATACTATATTTGGTATTATATTCAATGTAATATAAGAAGCGAATTAATGTTAGTATATCAATAGCACTCAGTATAAGCGTTCACGCCTCCCGAACACGACTACAGGGAACACGCCTGCTGTTTACAGATACTACAAATCAATTATATATTCCAAATGCAATCCATCGAGGAAACATGGCAAACGATGCATAATATTGTATTAAGTGCATGAAACTTCTATCGTTTATACACAGAATAAAATTCAAGTGTCTGTTTGTAGTTCCAAAATGTCAGCTTTTTATAAGAACAACGCAACATTTAAAATTTATTTGGTTTTCTCCATTCCACGTGACATTGGCGAAGTAATCTGTGCTCAACTGGCACGCTTGAAGCCATTAACAAGAGAATTGAATGATTGATTGAATTGAAAATTTATTTGCCCGTACGTCTATTTGTACCTAAATAGTTGGACCGATTTTGATTTGACTTTCACTAGCAGGTAACTGGTTTTATAATAAGTAGCACTACTATTAGTTTAGAAATAGTATTATGGTAACGCTCAAAAAATACTATAACATACGGACAAACCTGAGCGAATCTAGGAGGATATATGCTTAAATCGACTACTCGGCCAATCGATATTTTTGACGTGACAACGTCTTAAATTAGGTTGCGGCTGGGAGTCACTTATGAAAAAGTGTAACGCTCGGTAACGTTACGATGAGTCACCGAACGAGAGAGAGGCCCGCCGAATGCCTTGCGTCTCTCTCCCACTCAACTATTAAAATATATTTCTATAGTTAAAATTTGTGCAATTCTTATTTTCATTCAATTCCTTGTTCCTATTGTGCAATTTAATTATATTCATATCAATAAATATTCTACCGAGAAAAAGACGTTGTCACGTAAAATCTTCGCCCGTAAAACCGACTTTACAGGCAACCATTTTTTTGTATAGGCGAGTTTGAGCGGGTCAGTGAAAAAAAAAAGGAAAAAATGATTATGGTCCACCACTAGTTGCGGGTAAGTCGCTGCAAATAGATATGCGTATATAATCTAAATTAAAATACTATTTAGGTAATCCTAGAATACGCAAATTATAAAAAAACTCAACAATTAAAATCTAATATCTCAGATGAAAAGTAACTGGATATTGTAAAGACCTGAGCGCCTGCAAGGAGAGCTTTCATTTATCACTTATTCAAATTTTAAATTATACCTTCCTAATTGTTCAAATAAAATTTTCACATAAAATACTGTGATATTATGACTTTCATTTTTATCCCTTCAAGTGGTAGTGCCATGCTTGTTACCTTCGGATAGCAGCCGAATGGGCCGGCACGCCCCGTATAGTACCACTCTCTCACAGGAGACCGGCGTGAAGTGGCAGCTATGCTGTCGCGTTTCGTCCGGTAAGTGAGAGTCCGGGAGGCCCACTCCCCATCCCTCCTCCCGTCCTTCTCCCTCCTCCCTCCCTCCCTTTCCTGAAAGGCCGGCAACGCATCTGCAAGCCCTGTGGTGTTGCAGATGTCCATGGGCGGAGGTGATCACTTACCATCAGGTGAGCCTCCTGCCCGTTTGCCCCCTTTGTCCCATAAAAAAAAAAAAAAAAAAAAAAAAAAAAAATCCCTTCTATCAAAAGTACCTACAAAACGAATCGCCATTTCTATCTGCCTCAGCTGTCATCATTGCTTTTTGTCTTTTTGAAGTACGTAATTAATTTTAGGGCGGATTTTACTGTCGTTTATAAATTCTCTCACACATATATGCGTCTACGTATAATTAAACTATAAGCTAGCATACTCGGTTGCGGGTTTGAATCCCGGTTGGGCAATTTTGGATATTTCTATCTTATACAGCCGTACATGTTTACCAATTAACAACTAGTTTAGTTCCATGAGAAAAACCACCGAATTAGTGATGGATAAGAATTATTTCTTTCTTATACGTGTAGTAGTAATTTGTGCTTCACTTATTTTTCTTTGTTAAAATAAAATAGATTTTTTAGATGAAAGCACACAATCAAAATCAATTTCAATTCACTTTGAAAGCGAGAACAATAGCTCTGAGTTAATTTTTGATGTGACTTATTCTCGTAACGCTTTGTTCCGCCATCACGAAGTAAACCGCTAAACTGTAAATTCTTTTTAACTTAATAAATTGGATTTGTAATGTTTCTCGGTTGTAGAGGTTCGAGGATATTGTTTGGTACAAACACCGCACTTAAACGACGTCCTTTCATCTCTTAATACAAAAGCTTGGTTCAATATAATATTTTAAGAACCGGCAAACCTATGAGTGCGTCCCCAGGTATCTGACCTACCCGTGGATTGGTAGTTCTGCTCTAATTCATAGTCGTCTATCTTTTTTCTAATTTTCTTTTACAGCCAAAGTCACTTAACTTACTTAACAGGTAACACTTTTAGTCTGTACTTCAAATTTCTAATAATAAATAAGATCTAAGGTTTGTCTGTCTACCGTCAGTAAATTTTATCTGAAATTCACTAATGCTTAAAGTTATCGAGTAATACTTAATGTAAAATGCAAACGAACTAAAGTTAAGTTATACGAACACATGGCGACAGTTTAAGGAAAATTTTCTGTAATTTACAATTAATCATGCTCATTAATTAAAATTTCCTATCTGAATCGTCAAATTAAGATACACATATTCGTTGAGTAAATATTACATTATTGATATGCCAATTTCAACAATGGCTTAGGCACATATCGCACTATCGACTGAGACCTTGTTGCTTATTAGAAATTTAATAAACAATTTAACTAATTCAAACCCTTGTAGTAAATAATAAAGCATGTTGTTTGTGTGTATGTTTGGTTATTTGTTAGTTTATGAGATAATTATTCCACGTTCGATTCCCCGAAGATACGAAATTACCTATGACATATACAAATTGTGAAAGATGTTTAAGCGCGGAATGATTAAATAAAAGCATGAAGATTTTGAAGTCTGTAAGGACATTTACTCACTCAATTATTGGTAATAACCGAAACTAAATCAAAGAAAATAAATCTAACTTATGTATTGAGAATAAACATAATAACTTGACGACACGTTTGGCTCAGTTGGTAGTGACCCTACTTTTTGCGCCAGCGGTCGCGGAGTATCGCGGCGTTCATTTGTTGAGCACGAATGTTTGTACTCCAGTCATGGGTGTTAATATTTATAATATGTATGTATTTAAAATTTATATGTGTAGTATATCAACTAGTCCATCTTATATGCAGCAATGGAGAGATCAATCGACATTATTTATTGCAGAGATATTTTACGAGCTGAAAAGTGACATTTCGTATAAAAATCAATTAATTTTAAAGCATGGGCTTAGTTTTATTACATGTAGCTAATTATATGTTTAATCCTATTTTTACCTTAATATTTCAATGCACCTCTAATAAAATATATTGAGTAAAAGTATAATTTTCATATAACAATTGAGTCAATTTCTTCATAAAGTGTGTAAAGGGCCTAAAATTTAAATATTATTTTGATGGGAAAAGCAAATTCACACGTATGCAGAAAGAGCTTTATAGTGAATATAAAATTATAATTAATTCATAGCAATCAAATTTAAGCTTCAGATACGTTTTATTTAATAGGGTTTCTGTTAAAAAGTATCTAAAATAATAACTATATATATTACTTTATCTGTGGTATGTCTTTATTACATTATCTGTGTTATTTAATATGTTACATTATCTGTGGTATAACTTAATATAGTTCAGTTTTGAATCTCAATGCGGTCGTTTTATTAGAGGTTATGGGCCCAGACTCCAGATCATAGTTTAATATTATTCTCGCAGATAAAACTTGCAAATTAGTGCTGTATAAGTTTACGCAGATTGAGAATAAACTGTGTGCTAGTAAAAATGAGTGCGAACTACGTTGTGAATGTGCCTAAGTTGAAGGGCCGTGAGAACTATGGAGAGTGGGCTTTCGCGGCGGAGAATTTTCTTGTGCTGGAAGGGACTTCTGATTGCATCCTAGAAACTAAGCCAGAAGACACCGCGGCAGATGCGAAAACCAGAGCAAAATTAATCCTAACGATAGATTCATCGCTTTATGTACATATTAAGGAAGTCAAGAGTACAAAGGAGTTATGGGATAAGCTCAAACAACAAATAAAAAGAATGTCGCTTTTTCTGAACGTACGCTTAGCTTTTTATACTTTGCTACAAAAGTATTACCTACGATTTTTAGTACGTTTATTTAAAATAAATCCTTATATATACATAGGGTATGTGTAAAGTAAAACAGAATAACTGTTCCTCAAATTTTAATATAGTTTAAATAGATACATTACTCTATGCAGTGGCCCAGTGTTAATATGCTCGAAAGTTTTCGAAAAACATGTGAATACACCAACCCGCACTTGGCCACCGTGGTGGACTATGGTCTGATCCCTCCTATTATGGGGAGTTCCATAAGACAGTTCCATAGTTCCATAAAAAAAGGGATGAATCCATAGATACTCAACTTGAGTCACCTATTGAATTAAATATGTACAATAAAAAAGTATTAAAATGAATGAGTGATATTTTCGATTATATGTTCTCTCGTAATTATTCAATGCCTTAACCGATATTGATCCCGCAGTTTTATTAAAATACTCGAGTTCGTAACCAAAAATTAATAAAGTTTGTCACTTTAAGTTATTTAAAAGAATAATGTTTTTTTTTAAGTCAGACACTTTTAAAAATATATTCAGGGAACGTGGCAGGGCGTGACGTAATAAAGTTGCAAATCTCGTCATTTTCACCTCGGCACGAAATAAAAGTAACATCTTGGTTTAATATTTTCGTCGTTATCCTCATTATACGTGGACCTTTTTTGACTTCCGTTGTCTTGTCGTTATAGTTTGAATAATAAATTCATTTTGTGTCGTCTTAAAAACGGTTAAAAAAATGTTTTTACTTAACTTATTTTAAGATTTTCATTGATTGTTCCCAACCATTGTGATGGCTAAACTTATGTAGACTTTTTATTTTATTTTTTTATAGTTGGGAAATCCTGTTACGGATACCCCCGACTTCCCCTGGGGGGTTATGTGGTGACTCTCCGGACGCATCCGGCATACCCACTAAAACCCAACTCCCAAACCCCTGCCGCCATGTATGGGACGCCACGGGATCGCTTTCGCATACAACCGCGATGCCCCGACGGTTGGCCGAAGCCACCACCATGAGGCCGCCCTAAAAAGGGCAGCCCCATTATGGGAAGAATTACAACCACTATGGGCTGCTCCAAAGTCCACCCCGACCATCCACAGGCTAGAGAAGTGCCCCAGAGCAGCCCGAGACCACGAAAGCCCAAAAAGGGCACCACCAAAATAACGGTACCCTAGGAACCCTACTCCATGTAGACCCCCTAGGGCACCTGCCTCCCAAACGTGAGGCTGCTCCCAAGTCCACTCTGAAAACAGAGAAGTACCCGGAGCAGCCCCACACTCCCGAAACACCGCCCGCCGAAGTGGGCACCCTGCAATAAGAAAGGGGTGTATGCGTATATAAAACTATACACATACACCCAAAACCGCCCACCCAAATTGGGTCACCCGAAGGCCCATCAAAAATGCCCGAAGGCCCACCAATTAGCCCGAAGGCCCGTCACAAACGGCCGCAGGAGAAGGGGATGCGACAACGCCGACACTCCCCATCCCCTGCCGCCCCCTCACAATGCCGCCATCAAGCGGTGACGGCCCCGCTGGGACCGTGGAAGGCGGGGAGAAATATTTTATTCTTCCTGCCCCCCGCGGCCCCCCCGACAACCCCCTCAAAACGGTTGCAGAGGATAGGGAATACGGCGCACCGTAATACCGTAGCTCCTCTTCCTCTGCATCCCCACCGCGTCCACCATCCAACGGTGGTGGCCCCGCTAGGCCGCGGGAGATAGGGACGAGCGGCGCACCGCAATACCGGCACTCATCTTCCCCCGCGGCCCCCCTACCGTCGGCCCAGCTCCGGACCAAGCTGGCTGCCGACACCCCTCGCTAGACGCAGGACCACCAAAGTGGCCCCGCTCCAGCCGCCACACCGACGGGCTAATCCCGGCAGTGCGGCCCGCGCAGTGCCTCCTACCGTGAAAACGGCCAGAGACACCGCGCTACCTCCGGTGGGCCCGGGTGTCCGCCTGACACCCCACCCTGGCTGTTGGTCCGCGGCGGGTTTCCCCGCTACCACCCGCTCCTGGTCTGCCAACAGGAGCGAGTGGCGTAAACTTACGTAGACTGGCTTACCTAGGAGCATAATCAGTTGATGTTTAGTATTTTATATAATGACGGTAACCCAGTGGTAACGCGCTCGTGTCGAAATCCGAGTGCTGCGGGTTCAAATCCGGGTCTCTCATCTCTGATATTATCATGTGCGAAGCATTTCTAACATGATTACCACTTATATTACGATGAAGAAAAAAATCGTAAGGAAACCTGCATGAGAGAACCTAGCATTGATCTTCCTCGTATTGAAGGGAGGCCCGTGCCGAACAGTGGGACGTTAAAAAGGGCTGAATACAAAATATAATAATAATCAATAAGTAATGTATTAAATAATATATTCCTCTACCCTCACGCGACAGCCGTATTGTCGGCTGTCGCACGCTGGACCTCACAATTTTACTAACGCTCATTGTCGTAACTTTTAAAATATTTGTTCAAATTACATAGCGAAAAGAGTTTATCTACTTTCAATCAATTTGTTACTGCAAAATCTGCATTAAAAATAAATAATCAATTTTAATTGTTGTATTTATGGTTCAATACTTTCGCAATAATGACTTACACATAAAAGATATAATATGCTGTTGCGTTTTGTTTTTTTTTATGGGACAAAGGGGGCAAACGGGCAGGAGGCTCACCTGATGGTAAGTGATCACCGCCGCCCATGGACATCTGCAACACTACAGGGCTTGCAGATGCGTTGCCGGTCTTTCAGGAAAAGGAGGGAGGGAGGGAAGAGGGAGAAGGACGGGAAGAGGGATGATGAGTGGGCCTCCCGGACTCTCACTTACCGGACGAAACGCGACAGCATATCTGCCACTTCACGCCGGTCTTCTGTGAGAGAGTGGTACTATACGGGACGTGCTGGCCCATTCGGCTGCTACCCGACGGTAACAAGCATGCACTACCACTTAGAAACTAGACTAAACTGTAGAGCTACGAGTATTTAAGGGAAACATACCCTTACTTCATAATCTCTTAATTTTTGTAGGTTTGCGGCAGATGCCAATAGCTCGCGGATGACAGATTTTTTTACTGTCTATATTATAGTAAAATTTCACAAATATTCATTTAACAAACATCCATACATTTATGCATATATGTTTATTCATATCCATACATCCAGACATGAACTTTGACTTTTATAACAATATAGTAAAATAAAATAATTATAAAGAATTTATTTTGCCGCCCCTTACACAAGAGTAGCTGTTCGCGATCGCGAAGGCGAAATTACGAAATATTCTCAACATTGCTCACCCTAATAAAATAAACCTGTCGGCACTCAAGTTGCTTTGAATAAGTAATAATGTACCAAAATAAATATTATTAGAAACAAACATTTATTTTTGTACGTAAAAGATATTTATAAAATAAAACCAAAGATAAGTTAACATTATAGTTTCTGTGATAGGCCTGCATATACTTAGAACAATTTTGATAAAAATTTTCTAATATGTTAAATGATACAACTCAAACCTCGCGTTTTGTGATGGTTCTAATAAGACTCTGACAATAGAGTAACTGGAATAACTGAATAAGAATAAGCCGAATAAGAATAAGATAACCGAATGGAATAAGAATAACCGAATGCGACTGTGTTGTTTTTAATGCGATTTTCATTACTTATTTTGGAAAAGGCATTTGACCGTGTCCCAAGGGACACGATTTGGTGGAGTCTACGTAAAAAAAATGTCCCCGAACATTATATTTACATCATTGCCGACATGTATAGGGGAGCGAGATCGATGGTACGGACGGTGGTGGGCGAGACAAAACCCATAGCGGTAACAGAAGGCGTGCATCAAGGATCTGTATTAAGCCCCTTTCTGTTTTGTCTGGTTCTGGACTCGCTTACCGAGATCGCGCAAAATTCCGCAGCATGGACTTTTATTTACGCAGACGACGTGGCCATATGTAGTGAGACCAGAGAAAACCTACAGTAGGCACTTCTATCGTGGAAACATCAGCTAGAGGCCGGGGGCCTATTGTTGAGTGTTGCGAAAACCCAGTTCCTATGCTTTAATGAACCAGATCCAAATGACAGTAGATCCATTTCAATCGACGATCATCAAGTAAGCATGTGCGATCAATACAAGTATCTGGGTAGTATGATGCACAATTCTGGGAACTTGGAGTGCAACATACAACATAGGATAGCCGCAGCGTGGCTAAAATGGAGAGAAGTGACTGGTGTCACATGTGATAAAAGGATGCCTGTTAAACTCAAGGGTTTAATTTATAAGACCATTATAAGACCAGTCCTTATGTATGGCAGTGAAACGTGGGCCGTAACTAAAAAGCACGTCCATACCATCCAAGTTGCCGAGATGAAGATGCTCAGGTGGATGTGCGGCGTCACCAGGCTCGACAAAATACGCAACGAGTACGTGCGAGGAAGTCTGGGAGTACGCGACATTTCCGACAAAATGCAGGAAAGTAGATTACGGTGGTACGGGCATGTGAAAAGGAGGTCTCCTGACTACGTGGGGAACTGGGCACTACATCTTTCTATACCAGGTCGAAAGTCCAGAGGCAGACCCAAAACTAGATGGAAAGATGTAGTGTCAAAGGACATGAAGGAGTGCAGGCTTTCCGAAGACGATGTCTTCGATAGAGCGAGGTGGAGGACTGAAACAAGGAAGGCTGACCCCACCACCATGTGGGATATATAGCAAGGAAGAGAGAGAGATTTTCTATTATTTTAATCTTAATAATATTTGTTTGAAAAATTCCGTCCCTTATATATAATATAAAATACCTACAGCTTTTTGGATAATTTTGGAACAATACTACACATAACGCAATCTCGTTCCGTGGTGAACTACAAGGCTTGTGTTACGGATACCAGATAATTGATACACTACACACACATAATATATATTTAATACTTACTATTTTAAATATAAACCATGGGTGACCATAAAAAGCCATGAGTGGAGTACATTCATGCTCAATAAATGAATGCTCCTAGCAAGATTAGAACCCGCGACCTCAGGCGCAAGTAGGGTCACTACAGACGAAGCTAAACGTGCCGTTGACTATGATAACTATGGAATTAAAGTGTATTTTAAAAACTTATTCCGTTAGTTTGTATTTGTTTGGAAACTTCTACACGCACTTAAATTATTATAAAAAAGAAACGAAGTGTGAACGTAAGTTTTGAAACATTTTTTGATCCTTCCTCAAGCAGGGGTTAGCTATTGACTTTATTCATCTCAACGACTGTGACCTACTCTAAGACATACTTGACGCTGCGCTGACTCGGTATGTATGAATGAACAACTTTTAAGTGACTTCGGAGAGCTTCTGAATTCATTACTAGTTTTTTTAACTAATTAAAAAAACATGTTATATTCAATTAAAGGAAAAATATTTTTGATATTTTATCACAGAAATATTGAAATAGAATTAAAATAATGTTTACAAAAGTGGGAAATACGATATGCGTTACATTTTTATCAATCTATCTCTCTTTTATTCAATATCTCACGGCCAACTTTTAATATATTGTTAGCTCTTGGTAACGCGCTTGCTTGGAAACCGAGTATAGCGGTTCAAGAGATTCCAACATAATTACTAAAAAAGCCATGTCAAAAAAAACTTACTTTATTCTGATGGAAGAGTAACCAAAGCAGCTTTTTTTATGTAGAGATAATGTAAACCGCAAAGGCAATTTTTAATCTGAGAGTATGCGTTTATAATGAATTATAGTATATATCAATCAGTGGTCGACGGGACCATGTAAATCAATTCGTCTCTGACAGGAAGGATCAATGACTTGGTCAAAGCCACGAGAACCCACTAGGTGCGGTTTGGAATGGATGGAATTTTTTGTGTCTTTCAACGAAAACAAATGAAATATAAAAATATAATATATATTGAAATACTATCCTTCATTACACTACAAAGTTTCTGGTTTCCAACACTTAAAAGAACTTAGTAATTCACTTAATATGTAAACTTCCTTGATTTTCGTAATATTAATGAGATTATAAATTTTAAATAATTTATTGCAGTTAAAACCTTTATATATCACTGTGTTAAAAGGCAAAGGAAGACGAAACCACCCGATAACATATTATCAGCTTCACTCTGAAATATCGCTGAAATGAACTCCGACCCTTTCTTTAGAAATTTATGAGCCTCATTACTAAAACACAACCTGATCTTCTCACGTTGCGTAGCGCACTTATTGTTTAGGATATTACGAATTCGATACTTACTTGATGTAATCTCTTAAATATATTAAAAAAAATATTAATAGCACAGATACTAAAATTACATGTATAGTATATATTGCGATTACTTTTTTAAATGCAAATACGCCACATAAAAACATATATTTTTTAAAATATTCAATGAAACAGGATTTCTCCCAATGAAAATATTTTTTGACTCTATAGTTGGCAACTCCTTTAAAAAACAATCAATTTTTTTGTATTGTGTACAGGTTTTATACTTTTAGGGTTACATTGAACTTTTTAAACATTCTATAATAATTATTGAAGTGAAAATACACAATATTATTGAAATTCCTGTAGGCTCGCGTGAGAGGGACAAGATATAATATAGTAAAAGAACGTTATGATTTCTGTAACGAAAATGATTAGAAAAACCAAACTCCTAAACTTTTTCATAAATATTTAAAAGAATGATTTTTTTATGATAATAAAAGTCAATATATTATCATAAAACAATCATTTATTTTATTTGAGCGATGGAACTATATCTAAATTATGTACGTATTATAGTGAATACACTAAAACTAGCGTACGCCCGCGGCCTCGGCGCAGCGGCGGAGACTACTAATCTTTATCCTACGGGAATTTTCAGTAACAACCATCCAACCAAACATATGTTGAAACAAATTTTTTCTATTATTTTCCTAAAATTATATACAAAACCCTTCAGCACGAAAACCAAATTCGCTTTTCACTAGAATTTTTATAGTTAGCAAACTATATTGTGTTGTTTACACAATGTGCAATCACTTTTTGCACGTTAACGAAATATTGTGCACTAGATTTTACCAAACAAAATATGAGTTTTTATTATAAAGCAGGACAAGTTAATCTACACTGAAACTATTCGATTATGTTTTCCGCAATGTTTGGAAATATGTAATATATTACAGATGTTACCAAAATTGAAAATAATTGTCTGTTTTTTTGAAGTGAAATAGTAAAATAAATACAAATTAAAATACGTGAAACGTCAACGCGAAGACGAATGTTACTATGCATTACAACCTTAAAAAATATCCAAAACATTCTAAAAACTCTTTTAAAATAAAGATAATACATCAAACTACAGTCGTCCTTTACATCGCACATAAAACGTGCTTAACCACGTCTGAAGTGAAACTGCATAATGCGTAAATTAAGATATTGATACACTGACAGTTTCCATAAAAATGGGTTGCAAAATTTATAAATAACCATTTGCTATTGTTTTCGAATCGAAGTTAGTTGGAAGTCATTATGCAATGTTAGTTACGTGACAATAATTTGATTTACAATCAGTTACAGAATCAATTACAGAATCCTAAAACTAAATATTATACCTGCAAAGAAGGCGCTACTTAAAATGGTCAATAAGTATTTAGAACAGAGTTAAAATGTGAAATGCTAGAAAACTGTTTTATTCTAGGCCATTAGCTCTTAACCTATATAAGGTTGTGTGAATGCTCCCACTCTGCAGCAATGTTCCAAGAGTCACTCTGATAATTACGGAAAATGAAAAAAAGGAAAGAAGCCTAGGAATTCTGAGTATTAAAATATTGACAATTCATGAACTAATTTTTCACATGCACAATCATGTTTCGTCTGATATCAAACATGTCACACTAAACACACTAAAATACATTATTTAGTTCTAAAAACTGGTAGACATACAGAAAAAAACTCTTTCTCAAAGTTAAGGTTAGTAATTTAGGTCATTCATAGAAAAAAACATTATAATATAGAAAACAGATGTATGTGAACACAGCCTTATTCGAAACAGTCATAGAAAGTCGCTCACAAAATAACTGTACAGCAACTTGGTAAAAAGAGCTGTTACATTAACACACCGGAGATTTTGAGCGAAATCGCATTTTGTCGCGTCTTCATAAGTGTTGTGTTTTAACAAAGTTTTATTTACAAGTAGATTTACAAACATTTTACATATATGTAAATTGACGTACGTATGTTTTAATATATAATATGCATATCTAAATTATTTCTGTTATTATTTTATAAGCACAGTGTATGGAATAGGTTAATCTGAATATTTAATATTTTTTGAAAAATCTCGTTGAAACAGTCATCTTTAACTATCTGTCTGTTTGTGATCGGATTTCATTTCTTAGCTATAATACAAGAAAATCTGTTCAATATCTTGAATCTACAGAAACTTATCTCCACGCTAAAATACTGCACAGGTATCGTGATTAGACTATTGAAATGGCGTCTACGAAAAGGTTATCATTAGGTTTGTTTTGTTGTAATATTTTAGTTAGACTTAACAAATAACTATAATTATGTCCTATAATTTATAAAGGCATGTACCTTTGTGGCATAAAATAAACAATTATTATTTAAAAGAAGAATTACTTTCGATAAAAACATTTATGCATGTACTCGTATTCAGCCCTTTTTATGGTAATAATGTTGTAAATGATATACACACGAAAACATCGAAATGCGAGACCGAAAACGTCAGAGATTTGAGGCACTTCACTCGGTTTCCCTCGCGAGCGTGTTGCCAACGGGCTGCTACAATTGTTCAGTGCTTTGGTTATATTTATTTCAATTATTTTTAAATAATTTTGCATAGGCATGTGTATAATTTATGAAATGTTTTTTTTTCAAGCGATACATTAAAAGCGCGCCATTTTATAATAATCTTCTTTATTTTCGTGGATTTTGTTCCACATAATATCAAGTAAAGGAATCGATGCACTGTACGGTATACTAAATAAGTACTAGTGCTTCAAAATTAATAAATATGCATATTAAATACATTATGTACGTACGTTTGTATATGTCCAACAGCAAGGCGTAGCTTTTAGAAGCCAAACTATTATAAGTAGGTACATAAAATTACGATAACGAGAACGACACCGCGGGTAAAAGCGAGAAGACAAATTGAAGCTTTTTGCATTTATAAATAGAAGGGTCAAACATCTGTTTGTAATCTCAGAACAGCTATTAGGCTCATACGTATGATCATTCGCACCATAAATCCCAAACAATCGTTAAACTTTCGGATGGGTCATAGGAAGTTCCGGCAAGTGATGTTGTTTTTGTGACAAAAGAAAATGAATCCTGTGACACAGACTGTACATACATGTTTCCTGTGTTTTCTACCGCTACAAAACCTATATATGTATTTATATAATATATTGTAAAAAATAACTTCATTTTAAATGTAGATATATATACTACTTTCAAGGCATAATAGGCAGCGGTAGCTCAGTGGTAACGCGCTTGGGAAACCGGGTTCAAATCCGTTATCCGTGCGCCAATAATTATCTAAACAAACATAATTATCACTGTGTCTCTAACGATAAAGGAAAATATTTTGAGGAAACCTGCACGTCTGAGAGAACCTAACAAGATTTCAACCCAACTTGGCCAGCGAGATGGACTATACCCTAATCCCTTCGTGCTGGAGGGAGGCCCGCGCCCAGCAGTGGGAAGTCTAAAAGGGCTGAATACAATTATACTTTCAAGTATTATAAAAATTAAAAACGTTAAAATTTAATTTAATAAAAGGTTAAGTCATAACCTTTTGAATTACTCGTATAATTCAAAACTACTGTCATTTACATAAAAGATTTTAATGTGTTTTTTCGTATGTTTCAGACTCATGAATAAAGCAAAGGGGAAAAAATATTAAAATTCAGCACGCCTTTGATTTAAAGCATGGGTAGCGGAGTGAATGGCCCCTATTTTTATCCCACAAGGGATAGTACGTGAAGTCATTTGTGCTCATATAGAAGGTGACTGAGGTTGAGTTTATACATTGAAAATATTTTAAAAAGTTGTTTGTATGTGCATGAACCATTTGTTTGTGTGAAAATAATAAATATATATAATGTACATTTGCTAAGGTATGTATTATATAATACAATTGTTCTTCTATCTTTTTGTAGCGTTGGTACATAATAAAAGTGTAAAGTATGTTACCTGGTTAAAATTTCATAAGTCCTGGCACTTGGCTGTGATATGCAATGCTTGTGTGAGTGCAATACATGGTTATTGCAGGGTACATGGGCAAAACAAGAAATGTCACATACAATTTAAAAAGCTGAAAAGTATGGGAACATTAAGATTTTGCCACGTATTATAGATTGCAAAGTTAATTAAAAAAAATTGTGACATTCCTTGTTTTGCCCCTGTACCCTTCAATTATGAGGTATTATATATGTAAATATACACAGACATTTATAGTCTGGAGTTTTATTTAAATATATTTACGAATTGAATAAATTTAATTCTTAGCAGAAATGATAAATTTACGCTTACATTTATATACGAGTATGTATGTACAGATACTTATTTTTGTTAAAATTGCATTTAAAAATGCATTTACATACATTTCTTACTCCCCAGTGATTATTTTGGACTCACCGTCTTAAAAGCACCCACGCACTACCCACTTGTTACTGGTTTTTACTGGTTATGTAGGGCTCAACAGCAGAAAAGCCAGTCCACAAAACCTCCCTCTGTCTTAATGGGGCGTCGCAGGTTCGTTTACGCATTCAAACACGACGTCTCGACAGCAGGCTTGGTGAAACAGACCACACAGCCAACGGCTCCACAGTCCACTCTGCTATCAGTACAAATCTGCATGGTACACGGCCACCAAAGTGGACCAACTATACCATCTAATATATGTCTCTTGACTTCGCGCCCGACTGATTCGCACGAAGCTATTGAATCCTTTTACCCTCCCACATATCGGGGAGGAGATGGACTATTACCTGGCGTAACAAATAAACTTAACTGAAGTTAGGACAAATCGCTAGTATATTATTATAAACAAAATAACATTGTTGGTGAGAGGAAAAATTGTATAGGCTGTTTTTAATAAAAGGATATTAAGCGCGCAACGCCACGCCGCGGCGTGCATAATACATGCGGCTCAGCCGTCACTACAGCCTTCACTCTACACAGCGTGGATTATAGAAATTGAACAGTTTATTATTTATAGGAAGGTGTTATTAATATTTAAAATATATCGAAAGCCCAAATCCAGAAACGAAACTGAATTTGCAATGTGGTTCAGCCGTTGATAACGTAACCAGTGGGTTCGATTTTTCTACAACAAAATAATACAAGTACCCACTTAAATTAAGTACTTAAATTAGGTGTATAAACAAAACCATCGTTGTGATAACCCATTAGTAAAATAGAAAAAGGTACGAATACTAATTACGATTACTATACTACGTTCTTACAATATAAATATATGTTTAAGAATTAATAAAGGTGACTCTGGAAGAGATTCCTACAGGACATACTGTCTCGATGAGTTTGTAGATCATATAATATGTAGTTATTAGGTTTTTTTTACATCAGATACGTGTTTTAAATACATAAAGCTGTCGCTCTTGCACCTGATGTCTCACAAGCAAATTGTCAACCAAATTTTAAGAGTAAATATCAGAGAGAAATGGAACAGAGAGTGCGCTTGTGTTAGTAAACACGCATGTGTATGACGCATAATATCTCCCGATGGCTAGTCTGAGTTAGATTTTTTGGCAGGAGATTGCAATTAACATAATATTAGGTAAAGGTAATAAAATTCTTTTGATTGATTGTTTCCTAACAATTTATAAATATATCTAGTAATTCAAATAAACTATTATTTTCATAAGAAATTGTTTTCAAACGTGTTAATTCCATATTGAACGTATAATTGTCCGTCCAGTCCACGTCTGTCGCGGCTAACTGCCCGTCAGCGCAGCGGATAGCGCCAGTCAATACGCTCTGTTATTGGCTTTATTGTAGAATTTTATATTTGAACACGGCTTCATGCAAGTTGAATATATATTTATTAGCTATTCAGATATATTGAGATCTATATTGACTCCTTTGTATTTCCATTTAGAACAAAATGTCGATATTATAGGAATTCGAAAATGATTTATTTTATGTCAACGGCTCGATTGCTTATCAATTTATTTTATCGATATTTAACGACTTTCAAATACATTAAATTTTTATCTTGTGATCTTTTAGCAACTTGTTTTACCACAGCTTAATTCGCGTAAACTATTTATACGAGTATAGACAAACTTTAAACCTCTATTTTTAAGACCAAAATTCATTATCACGCTTCCATTCTTACTCATAGCGACACTTTGTGCGTTTGTGGGGACTATGTTTGGCTCATCCGATGGGTTTAGCTGCTTACAAAAAGTATTGACATATTTCCCTAAGTATTCTTTATAAAAATTAAGACTGAGATATACCTACATAAATTCTAATTAACGTTACATTGTTTATTGGGACCTTTAAAGCGTCTGGTATAAGTTACCGTGGACGTAAAGTGTCTGACAGTATTGATTATAACATTTTAACGATATTCTCTAACACATACGTAAAAATCAGCGCTGAAAATTTAAGAAAAGTGAATATTATTTTGACTAAACTATAGCACCGGGAACCTCTTAATTGGCCGTCGGCGGAAAATAGTGAAAGACCATACATAAACTAACTAAAAATCAATGGGGATTCGGTTAAATGAGAAAATAAGAATTGTCGTCGTTTGTCATCGGTTGTTTTGTCGTCGATTGGTTGTCAATTGTCGATTTGGTTTATACTATTAATAATTTAAAAAAATTAAAACAGCGATCATTTCTACGATATATTTTGATATACATTATCAAAATCCAAAGCACGTCGCAGCTCTGACGGAAACAGGTTGTAAGAAAGTGAAAACAAGCAAAATTGTGTTTTCTCGAAGCGGAGAGGTTTGACCTATAGTCGCGATGCCGAGACGCGCTCGGAAATACTAAGTATTGTCGATGAAACGTAGCTGCGAACCTCGCCAAAGCTGTTGTTCTGAAAAGTTTTAAAAATGCTGATACTAATTTTTATTTCTTGTGCTATATTTTCTTAAATCCAATTATTGAAATGTGATTTAAAAAGCTGCAGAGTTTATTGATGATAAGTATAGGGTATATTGATGATATATATACTTAATATTATAAAGTAGAACTATACTAAATGACTAAGTAGTGGTAGCTTAATCAGCTCGATCAGGAAACCAAGTAAAGCGGGTTCAATTTCGGGTCTTACACCTGTGATACTTGTGTGAATGTGCGAAACATTATTACCACTTGAATACATATTAATATTATGGTGAAGGAAAAAAACGCGGGGAAACCTGCATGTCTTCCAAAACCTGCAGTTCACCAACCCGCCCTTGGCCAGCGTGGTGAACTATGGCTTGATCCTTCTCGTATTAAAGAGAGGCCCACGGAGAGACGTGACTTTTACTTACGACAGATGATCGACTTATTAAGTACATTTTTCTTTAGTGAAAGTTATAAGCTGTATAGACCTAGACATTGACGTATTCTCTTATTTATAAGGCGGAGCAGGCAATAGCTCACCAAACAGGCCAAGTGTGGATTGGCGGCCTTCGCCAACTTGTTAGATAGCTTAGATTAGTCTGCAAATTTTCTTGCGATATTTTACTTCCTAATGTTGAAATAAATTGATAAGCACATAAGGAAGTTAAGAAATATTAGAAGTACAAGACCGAGGCTTGAATGTGTCACTTAGTTTTCCAATCGAGCACGGTACCACTGGGCTGTCACTGCCTTATTTAGACTTAAAGGTTAACAGTAGATTTTTGTCGATGTATATAAAATGCAATAAACGTATTCAGTGTCAACAAATTCGAATGTAACGTTCGTAAACAGGGTTTAAAGTAATCGAACAGTAATTTGTGTGAATTGAATGTTGGTCGATTTCACAAATTATATAGTGAAGTAAATGAAGCGGACAAATCGCGCTCGCGAGTTCTGTTTAAAGCCTTTATATATTATTTCGTTTCGCTATTCATACATGTATTATGTATGAGCACATTCAATGCTCATTTTGTTCTATATCATTTACATCGGCATTTTACTGTTCGCAATATTTCCGGCGGTCACCACGGGCTATTTCGAAGCTAAACAAGATAATTTTGATGAATATAAATTCGTGCAATAGTTATCTTGACCCGACTGTAGTGAAGGAGGATTAAAATGTTTTTTTTTAAATCGCTGTGCCGATTTTGTTGACTCGTTTTTTTCATAATTCAGGATAATATAGTATGATTTTAAGCGGCAATGTGAATGTTTCTTTTTAAATCTTTTGTCCTAAACTATCGAGTTCAATGTTAAAATCAAATATTAAGTTACAAGCTAACACCCGAATCTACTTCATTTAATTTAAGCACCATTTTCATTACATTTAGTACTTTTTTTTATTGAGTATATAAATTAATTTAGTCACTTAGTAGCTAAAAATGTTATAAATATTATTGACAGTCGATTCTGAACATCCAATATTTATCGAAATATCTTATTTTAAATCTTAATTTAAATAGTCATAATAATAGAAACAAGTTTTCTAATCGATACTTTTTACAATTTTTGTCTGTCAGTATATAATATTATATATGGTGTTTCTTAATAATGCGATAGATGTTAACTTTTTTATAAGCTTTCGTTCGCAGACTCGCTGTCAGTGCTGCGTCTCGTTAAGAGCAGCCTCCCGGCTATGAATACTCAATGAGGCTTAGAAGTTTTATTATTTATAAGAAGTTTGTTTTGGTAACATTATATTTCTGGGAAACTTTTGTATCCATGATATCCTCCAGATTTGCTACTAGCCACTGCCTCTGGCAATGCCCGCCATTTTAATGAATAAATTAATTGTTATATAAACAAACATGAAGACTTTATATTATCTTTAAAAATATCTTAGTTAAAATTAGATATAAACGTTATAAATGTCTGTAACGTATAATATTTTTAACTTTCTTTCATATAATGAAATAAAATTAAACTTTATTTAGTTAAACTCCATAAGAGCTCTTTTGCAGAATATATTCAATAACATAAAATTAGAATCAAAAATTCAGCCTTTTTATAATACCACAACCAGACAAGGGTCTTTTCTTAATGCGACGAGCGCTGCTCTATAATAAGAAAAAGTTATCGGAAAACTATCTTTCAGATTATCCTGCAACTTTTTAGATTTTTGATTCCCATAGTTTCGAATGCTTTACATCAATCGTGGTCGGTCTCCCGAAATGATATTTCATCAGAATACCGTAAAAGGTTGCTTGTGGCATCAATGGTAACTCATCTGATAATTTTATCGGTTCGAGCCTGCTCGTGTTATTTTTTTTTGTCAAATTAAGACATTCTTAACGGGAATTACATTCAGTTCAGTTTGACAAACACTAAAGAATAAGATGAACTGATTTGTCTTTATATATACGAGTATACCAGTATAGATGAGAATTTAAATAAAGTTTAAATAAAATCATATCCAGGCATTACATACTATACTAGACTATGACCGGGTCCCCATGCTGTTGAAGGGAGGCCCGTGCCCAGCAGTGGGGTCTTAATTAGGGATGTATACGTACATACGTACGTAGGTATATATAGGCAAAATTTATCCTTATCTTAAACTAATTAAATGAAATATTATAATACCAAATCGCACTCAAAAATGAAACGTCACTCATAGAATTCAGTCAGTTTCAGGACTAACATAAAACTAAGCGAGCGAAGTTGTAAATGATGGACTGTTTTGGATAAAATTCATGTTAAAATATTATTCAAGAAACAATGTTCCATATACGTTCTATGAACAGTAGATATGAAAACTGTCTTAAAATCCTACGAGGTGTAAGTGTGCAACTAAATAGACAAAAATTCTGAATTATTATGTAAATTTTTAAATAAGCCTCCTAGATATTTGAGAATTTTCAGTACTAGTGATATATCCTCAATCCGAAGCTTTCCAAGGTGCTTTGTGTGCTATTTGGCATTTATGTACCTTGGCCAACGATCAGCGCCATTTGGCAAATTTTATTGCTTAGAGTGGCCTATAAATTTTATTATTTATCGTGCAGAGCGACTAACTCACACACATAAAATGTTTTGTAATCGTACCTAGATTCCTCACTGTAATGTTCTACTTTATAGGAATGTATGAGTTTTCACTAACAAAACAAGTCCCTACTCTGAAACAGACTCCCTATCATTCTAGTGATTGTTAGTGAATGTGTTTCTATTCCTCGAAATTGTTCTTTTACGTTATGTGTAGTTGGATTTGAAAAGATAATATTTGAAGTTTTTGTCCAGCATGGTGGACTATAGCCTGATTGAATTGAGCCCATATTGGAGCGAGGCCCGTGCCCAACAGTGCGGCTTCAAAAACGGCTGAGTTTCTATATTATATACAGACACTGTGGCCCACTGTTTGTATAAAACTGTTTCTCACTTCTTGATAAGACATGTAATTATAAAATAGGTACACTTTTATTCATAATTATCATTCTAATAAATTAATTATGTTTATTTTCGTTAATTAACTTGAAAAGTGCTATATTATAAATGTAAATGAAGACACACAGTTTTATATACTACGGCCTACAGATACTCTGCTATAATGGTTATCTATGGGCCATAAAAAAGACGTATAGACCTTTCTTAAGTTAACGCGAGTGTTTGACATTTTGAAAAAAGATGTCTTTTCGGATGAATTTCTCCCGTGATCAAAATTACAGAAAAGAATCGAAACTTCGTGACAAAAATTCAAAATAAACCAAAAAAAGTGCTCAAATACTTGTACTTAAGTCATATGTAATTTTTTTTAACTCACGAAAAACAAGTATTACTAAAACTATCACTTTTCCAAAAATAGAACCCGCGGCCCTTCCGACACTAACAAGTAACGAAATAAAATAAACCGGTTAACAAATTTTATGTTTTACTTGATAACGTGTAATCGTAAACTGGGTAGATGGACGGACATAAAAGCAAGGGTAGATGTGCCGAGCTGATTCAACGTTTAAACGAGGTATCACAGACGTGAGTCGCAAACTTATCATATTAAACAAAGCCGCGAGCCCTCTTGTTCTCTGTGAATCTCGCTACCTCATAATAGATTATCACTTAGGGCCTCTAAAATAGGAGTTTCAATTTTGTATTTTAATAATTCTTTTTGGCTTAATTTAATTAATGGAAAACACTTTGACAATCTTTTCATAAGAATTTTAAGGAATTTTATATTGTGACTTTAACCTCTTTTAAAAAGAAAAAAAATATCCGTACTTAAAACAAGGTATAATTTAGAAAGGTTCTGAGATTTCAGAATTTTTGCTTAAAAATGTTGATAATTTTTTAGAAGTTTACAAGTGTGGAGTATCATTATGCATATATCATTATGCATAATAGAAGTTCTTATCCTTACGTAATATTATGAATGCGAATGTAACTGTGTCTGTCTGTCTGTCGCGCTGTCACGCCAAAACTACAGAACCGATTTAAATGTTTGGTACACAGATAGTCTAGAGACTGAGAAAGGACATAGGCTACTTTTGAAGGCAATAAAATGGCTGTGAAGGGTTGAAATAGGGAATGAAAGTTTGTTGTTGTTAGGGGATCAAATAACGTCATTTTTAAAGCTAGAATCTTGAAACTTATTTTTAAGGATTTTGATTACATATAAATAAGTAAGATATTCAAAGTTTGTAAAAAATCTATACTAAAAAGTGTACCTAGCGACGAACCCGAGCGAAGAGAGGGTGAGTCGCTAGTTATTTCTAAAAAGGTGTAGTTCACAATTTTGAACGTAAATTGAAATCGTAACTGGTATTGTATAGAAAAAAGCAATTTTTGTACTAATTCAAAAACTTGTAGCAGCTGCACTCGCAGCCGATGCCGAGCGGTTAAAACAATAAAAATATTTTCACGAGAAATACCAATGTACGTACGTACATGAAAAGTAAATTGTAATTAAATTTTTATCACATTTAATAACTATGAAGTATTAGATTGTTACATGTATATAGATAAGTAATACAATAATTAGTAATGTTGTCAAAACTATACGTAACGTCTGCGATCTTTGCGGTAACCGTAAAGAAATGGAGCAGGCGAACTCGCAGCGGAAATACAATATCATATTACTCGTATTTATGAATCAATAAAACGTGACGTTCACGACATACTTTTAGGTACTGGTAGATAGGTACTTTCTTAGACGCACGACAAAATCCTAAAAAATAGTATTAGTGACCGAGTCATTATATTTATAGAGCGCGATGCTCCTCTTATGCAGATTATAATATAAAAGTTCTCATTACTAAAGGTTTAATGTGGTAAGAGTTGATATCCTTACTTAAGAAATAGCAGTTCAAGAGACTTTTATCGGTTTTAAATTTAAAATTGAAACTAAAAAAATATAATACAAACAGACAAACGTACTGGAAATACATTTTTATTTCTTTTAATATAGAATTTTTTATTCGTTTTAATATAGAAATTTTATATCGTAGGTTTGTTTTATTGTTCTTTTATTTTATACGTATTTTTGTTGTTTAAAGAACACATTCTATTTTTTAGACAAAGTGGGTAAACTTAGGCCTTAACGAATTCTACACAAGTTCTACGAGTCTACGCCGTAGCGCTACGAAATGGAAGTTGAAAACTCGTGTGGGCTTAATTCAAAAGCTACACAAATATTGAAAGCGCCGAGCTCTATCGTTTGTGTGGAACTACGCTTACATAGAAGTATGTGGTCGGTTCTAAAATGTAATACTAAGTTAAAGCTAGAACTCTTCTTTACAATTTTACGATTATTTTGTTGTATTTTTCTGAAAAGAAACGTAACTTTGTTTATTTGGACTTATTTATTATTTATTTACATAAGCACTTATCCCCTTTAATTTAAAGAAGGTCGTTTTGATCCGTTAGTATTATAGCACTGGCTTGTAAGCTGAATACGGAAAAGCCATATTATACCTATCCAGCATCCACAGAGCGATGCGAGGGTGAGTCGCTAGTATATGGTACACGAGTATGTTTCTTAATTTAATAGTCTAATATTATATCTATTCCCACAAATTAGACGATGATTGTAACGAGAATTAATTAAGTTGTTTTATACAGGTTTATATTTAAATTTTAGAACTCTGAGCTCTAAACGGCCTTCTGGTTATTTGCCTCCATTAGAAGTGACCTTTGTACAAAATTTCTAATTACTCAGTACAAGAGTTTCAGATGTTAATTACAGGTCAGGCCTGTAATTAACCGAAAATAGATATTTTTGTTTCCGTGATTTAATTTATTTTTACATTTCCAGGTATACTTATAGGTAAGTGTTTAAAATATTATAGGAAGTGTTAAGTTGTAAAATAATAAAAGTCACTTTGAACTCTTAATCTGTGTGCATTTGTGTCCAAGGGCTTCCATCAATAATATGCAATTACTTTTTTAATGTTGACGCCCCCTCCTTAGTGAGATTTGGTGGGGCGCCCCCTTTCTATCACAAAAGATTTACAGTTGTTATGGAAGTAAATTTATTTTTAGAAAATATAAATTATTTTTTACAAAAATACAAAAACCGACTTCCAAACTAAACAAATCTAAACTAAAAAGAAGAAAATAATACTTTTAAAAACTTAGTTAGTTTTGCTCCTAAGAATTGAAGAGTTTCGTTATTTTGTCATGGATCCCATCATCAGAACCTTACCAAACTCTCATCAAACTGCCCTTGAAGTACATACTTTCCAATAAAAAAAGAATCATCGAAATCCGTTGGCGTGATATTGAGTTATTCGTCCATTTGTCGCGCATATACTTAATACAAATTTAAGACTTTTATGGATTTCTCATGGATGCATTTGTCAGAGCTAAACTAAATTAAAATGGGACCACACGGGAAGCACCAGCTTTCAAATAAAAAAAGAATTGTCAAAATCGGTTTACCCAGTCCAAAGTTCTGAGGTAACAAACATAAAAAAATAATAATAATAATGATAACCTCCTCTTTTTGGAAGTCGGTTGAAAATAATACAACGTTCAGGTATTTTTACGAATAAAAAGAACACATAAAAAGACTTGACGTTAAATTTTCAGTTACATAATATGTCTTTCTTAGTTTAAATGACTTTATATGGGATTATCCTAAAGCTTTTCTTATTTTGAACTCACGTTATTCATTGAATATGTGTTTATTTTAGTTTCTTATTCACGTGGAAACTGCTGGGCGGATTTGGATCAAATTAAGTATACAGGTAGGCTGACTTGGACTAACATTTAGGAATACAAAAAAGCAGTAGATCCATCTGTCTAGCCGTTGCTATCCATTGCTGCATGAAAAAATACTATAGCGTTTTCAAATTAGTTATTTGCGCAAATAGAACCTGCGATTTCTGTTTTTATAGCTTATCTCGCTACCACTGCGACACATGTCATTGAGAAAACATGTTCTAGAAATGTAATATCATATAATAATTATTTAAATTCATTTCTCATTTTCCTAACATTAAAAGACAGTGGCACGTAGAACTAATGTATATTCCTGTGACATTACGAAAGTAAATAAATTACGCGGAGACAAAGACCTCACTTACAAGTATAACGGATAGCGCTCGTCGCTGCGGAGAGAATACCATTCACTGGAAACACTTTATTTAAACTGTGTAAGAGATGTGTTTTAATGTTTATTTATTACATTTTATAAAGGAATGTTTAAGCGCTATATATTAATAGTATCAGTAACATGGCCTCTCTTCGCTCGGGTGTGCTTCTGGGTGCCAAATTTTATTATGAACGGTTACTCAGGGTCTAAATTGATTATGATTATTATAATTCTCTTTCACTCAAATCAGTCCAGCTGTATCGTAAACACCACCACCACCAAGCATAAAAGTAAAACGTATACAGTTATAGAGAAAACAAACACACGTCTATGGATATAAAACTCTTTACTGACTAATTTTATTATTTTTTTTATAATGTTGTCCCTATTTTAAGAGCTACGATCGCGCACATGCCATTAAAAAAAAATAAAACAATGACACGTCATAATTATACATATTTAAAGCGCATTTTATCATAATAATAGTTAATTATTAATAGAATGATGTCTTACCAACTAAACTAAAATACTACAGTAATTTTACAGTACAGAAGAGCGCAATCTATTTCGGTACGACCGGTGACCGGTGATTCATGATCTCTCATGGAAAAATTATTGTCACAGTAACTCCAGCCAGTAAATTTTTCTATTGCACTTGTCCTTGAACATTAAACATGCAACATTGTTTTTGATGAAAACGATTAAATTTAATTAGTACAGTTAAATACACAGCTCTCACAACCTAAGGCAAAGTTTCTTCCAAGATATACGTAACAAATGTAAGGCGTAACCCCTTTGTTCCATTCAACGTAGAGTTATTTCGCACAAGAGTTCGCTAACTCGAAATTAATTCGTAATTCGTAGCACTCATGTATCAAACAAAGATTATTTACTGAACTTTGGACATACCTACGTATATCATGACATCTACCCTCGTAAATTCTGAACGTAACATATCATATGACAGACGATAGCGCTAGTGACTAAAATGTGCATATTCGGAAGACGTGGATTCGAGTGCCGGGTGAAGTTTTTTAAGTATTTCTGTTACATTATTCTTAGTAACAGAACATGTATTGTACCACCGTGCCTCGTACTTGGAGGGCAAGTGTCGCGTCAGTTCTACACCTTAACTCTCACCGTGAGTGTCGAAGTATCGTCACATCGGACTTTGAAAATAAAAGGAAAAGAGGCCCGCCAGACCTACTTATATGCTCAGTAATCAAATGTATAGATTTTAATTTAAGTTTAAGTATGTACTTTGACAATATTATGTACTGTTTTCAGTGTCACTATGAGTAAAAGCGGCAGAGTGATAAAATGCATGCTTTGTGTGTCTGGGATGTTTTGCCAAAAAAAAACTAAAAAAAAATAGAAACAAAATATTAAATATTTTGATCAACTACCTTATCACAACTTATTTTCATAATATGAATATTTAACCATAAAGTAAACTCCAATTTTTCTCTAAATAATACTAAAAGTCTTTAGTTAATAATTATTTATTTACTTGGTTTAAGTTATCTCCAAAGCAATACAATAACTTTAAATAAAGCCCAACCTAATGCCTGGATGGCAGAAGCAATAAGCTATTTTCCGACATATTCCGGAAACACCAATAAACCCATAAATGCGCCCGGATGGCGGGGATTACCCGGCGCCGATATATCACGATACCTTCGCTGGCATATTTAACGTTATACCCTACATGTACACTCACGCATAGCGGAGTCCACTCTGATTGTATTGAAAAAATAAACGAAACCCTTATAAATTATTAGAATGTTATCTATTAACACAATCGTTACTTTGTTCCGCGAGCTGTCTTGCGAAAGTAAGTGTCTGAAGTAAGTGACGCAGGTTCAAATTCCAGTTTTCGCACCTCTGATGTTTTCATGTCCAACTCATTATTATCACTAATTGTAAGGTAAGGTTTGGTCAGATTTATGTGAGAGATCTGAGAGATTATGGTGCCACGGACCAACGTATTCTCTAACGTCAGTGGTCGGTAGTTCGATTATTTAAGTGTACGTTACAATACTAGAATATATGCGTGTGTTTATTTCTCATAATAAAACTACTAAACAGATTCAGATGAAGTGCACAGCAAGACTATTGACATGAAGGAACGCGAAGACTACTGTTCCTTTAAATCTTACGCTAAGTGTATTTAATATTATATTCGTGACTATAATAGTCACCACAAGACAAAGAAGAGTTTTCCCTCCCCTCGACTATCCCGTATAGAATTTAGCGTAACGTTATTTTATTTTCACGCTTAAGGGTCCGTGCGTAAAAGGTCGGGTCAAGATTTATTATTACTAAGCCTATGTAAGTTTATATTTTCTAAACTTTTATTAGTAAACACTAATATTATGAGTGAAAAATGTAAGCGAGTGTGTTTGTTTGCTTTAATGGCTTGGAATAGAGTTAGGAAATAATCCTGGATAGACCTTTTTAGAAATCTTGGATCTGTAATGTCCTCTTGACTGATTTTGGTCAAGGCTGCCCATCTTACTATAATAGGTCTCCGTTACAGGGCACATGTGATCATGGAAACACGAGACACAAAATATGCTACTTTTATTTGTAAAGTTCGATGAAAATATAATTTAACACGACCGTTGAGAATCATCTTCACTATTTCGGGTAGCTATTGGGTCTTTTCTTACTAGAAAGACTCATTAGCCTGGGACCTGAGCCCCGAACCCAGGACTTAAAGATGTGCAGCCGTGGCTGGCCACTACACCGCTGACGTAATTAAATAGTATATAAGTACTACTAATATAATATATTCATTATCACCAGCCCTTTTTAACGTCCCACTGCTGGGCACGGGCCTCCCTCAGTACGAGGGGGATGAGGCCATAGTCCACAGGGCTGGCCTAGTGGACTTCACATGTCTTTCGAAAACTTGCTAGGTTTTCTGACTTGCAGGTTTCCTCACGATGTTTTCCTTCACCGTAAGATAAGTGGTTATCATGATAGAAATGATTCGCACATGAAA
Source organism: Boloria euphrosyne (assembly GCA_951802675.2). Classification (NCBI taxonomy): domain Eukaryota; kingdom Metazoa; phylum Arthropoda; class Insecta; order Lepidoptera; family Nymphalidae; genus Boloria; species Boloria euphrosyne. The sequence goes on from OX637887.1 coordinate 12,578,008, forward strand.
ATATCAGAGGTGCGAGACCCGGATTTGAACCCGCATCACTCGGTTATACAAGCGAGCGCGTTACTGCTGGGCTACCACTACCTTAATATTATATAATATATCGTTTTATTTTTGTTCCACCATAAAAACGGTACATACCAGTATTAACAGTGGTGGGTTAGATTACAATCCCAGGCCTGAACTAAAACAACAAATATTAATAGCCAGCCAAATGTATTTCGGGCTCGCGCTCGGGGCTTTAAAAACTACTCAATATAAGATGTTATTTTTTAGTTAAACATTACATAGAAGTACCGTGTCATGATACTATATTGTGGAATATGGACAGAAAAGAGGATGTTAGAGTGGGGAGAAAACTATAAAAGTCGATGCATAACCGGCATCGGGGGGTAGTTGTATCTTGACGCTTGTCGTGGTAGCATTGTTAGGTCGTTACTCTGTTGGTTTATTTCTTTAAAATATCATTGTTGGTAGCTTAGTGGTCTTTTTGGTTAGTTTAATTGTGTTTTAGCGTTTTCAGATACTTACAATAAATTGAGGTCGATTTAGTATGCTTGTTTTTTTTAAAAGGAGGCTCACTTCTGGTCTAAATTCACAAGATCAGAAGTGGGATAGGTCCTGTTACGCCCACTTCTTTTTTTAGCGTGTAGTATGTATTTGTTGGTTGTATGTTTAAAAGTTTTTTCGGAGGGTACCGTGATTTTGGTGTATTTTCATTGATTTTGGTGATTCGTGTTTTTTGTTGGTCGCTGTGTTTAGTTTAGTTTTGCTTTGCTTGTCAGGCCTAAATTAGAAAATTTAGTTGTTATGTCAGACAACCAGCGAGACCGCAGTGAAAGTCGCCGATGTAGTTATAGTCCTCGTCATGAGCGTGGCGGTAGTCGTGATCTGTGTTATAGTAGGTGCTGTGCTTTATGCCAGGCCTTTGTAGAAATGTTAACTGTAAAATTTTTATTTTATTATTTACTGTGTACGTAAAAGATGCTTATTTTGTGTTTTCTCATTGGGGTTGACACATTCAAGGGAAGTTGTATCTTGCGGTCGGGGATGACATGTCTCGCAGGTCTTTGTACTCGGATATGCTGTCCTGGCCGACAGATGCACTTCAAGTGGGGTACGGTTTCATATTATTGGATGCTGTCTTGGAGTGCGCTCAGACATGCGATCCTAGTATATGGAACATACCTTGTGTAGCTTAAGATTAATGTGTGTGAGCTCGGATAGTGTCTTGGAGGTTACTCAGACATGTCGTCCGGGAGCAGTGATCATACTATGAGTTGACCGTTGCATATGTTTGTGTAGTAAACATTAAACGTATATTTGGGGGTAGGTTGGGTTGAAACATGCTTGGTACAGATATACGTATAGTTTTATATACGCATACACCCCTTTCTTATTGCAGGGTGCCCACTTCGGTGGGCGGTGTTTCGGGCGCGTGGGGCTGCTCCGGGTACTTCTCTGTTTTCAGAGTGGACTTGGGAGCAGCCTCACGTTTGGGAGGTAGGTGCCCTAGGGGGTCTACATGGAGTAGGGTTCCTAGGGTACCGTTATTTTGGTGGTGCCCCTTTTTGGGCTTTCGTGGTCTCAGGCTGCTCTGGGGCACTTCTCTGGCCTGTGGATGGTTGGGGTGGACTTCGGAGCAGTCCATGGTTGTTGTAATTCTTCCCATAATGGGGCTGCCCTTTTTAGGGCGGCCTCATGGTGGTGGCTTCGGCCAACCGTCGGGGCGTCGCGGTTGTATGCGAAAGCGATCCCGTGGCGTCCCATACATGGCGGCAGGGGTTTGGGAGTTGGGTTTTAGTGGGTATGCCGGATGCGTCCGGAGAGTCACCACATAACCCCCCAGGGGAAGTCGGGGGTACCCGTAATAGGGTTTCCCAACTATAAAAAAAAAAAAAAAAAAAAAAAAAAAAAAAAAAAAAAAAAAAAAAAAAAAAAAAGATATCTGTTTGTTTCACATCCATTGTGCTTAGGTAATGCTAGGTGAGCTTAGCCCACGAATGAGTCAAATTGAAACCTTTATATAGACACGCAAATGCACTTTGTGTTATTTTTTTGTCTGATGATTTTAATTGTGTATACGGTAGCAGATGATGAGAGTGTAATGTCTATAGCTCCTGGCGTCACTCAGGTTTTCGATGTCGAGGTTCTGAACCCCCAGGTTAGAAGATGAAGGAGCCCGAGGACGGTCTCCTGTCAGGAAAGGCCGTGTGGAATATGGACAGAAAAGAGGATGTTAGAGTGGGGAGAAAACTATAAAAGTCGATGCATAACCGGCATCGGGGGGTAGTTGTATCTTGACGCTTGTCGTGGTAGCATTGTTAGGTCGTTACTCTGTTGGTTTATTTCTTTAAAATATCATTGTTGGTAGCTTAGTGGTCTTTTTGGTTAGTTTAATTGTGTTTTAGCGTTTTCAGATACTTACAATAAATTGAGGTCGATTTAGTATGCTTGTTTTTTTTAAAAGGAGGCTCACTTCTGGTCTAAATTCACAAGATCAGAAGTGGGATAGGTCCTGTTACGCCCACTTCTTTTTTTAGCGTGTAGTATGTATTTGTTGGTTGTATGTTTAAAAGTTTTTTCGGAGGGTACCGTGATTTTGGTGTATTTTCATTGATTTTGGTGATTCGTGTTTTTTGTTGGTCGCTGTGTTTAGTTTAGTTTTGCTTTGCTTGTCAGGCCTAAATTAGAAAATTTAGTTGTTATGTCAGACAACCAGCGAGACCGTAGTGAAAGTCGCCGATGTAGTTATAGTCCTCGTCATGAGCGTGGCGGTAGTCGTGATCTGTGTTATAGTAGGTGCTGTGCTTTATGCCAGGCCTTTGTAGAAATGTTAACTGTAAAATTTTTATTTTATTATTTACTGTGTACGTAAAAGATGCTTATTTTGTGTTTTCTCATTGGGGTTGACACATTCAAGGGAAGTTGTATCTTGCGGTCGGGGATGACATGTCTCGCAGGTCTTTGTACTCGGATATGCTGTCCTGGCCGACAGATGCACTTCAAGTGGGGTACGGTTTCATATTATTGGATGCTGTCTTGGAGTGCGCTCAGACATGCGATCCTAGTATATGGAACATACCTTGTGTAGCTTAAGATTAATGTGTGTGAGCTCGGATAGTGTCTTGGAGGTTACTCAGACATGTCGTCCGGGAGCAGTGATCATACTATGAGTTGACCGTTGCATATGTTTGTGTAGTAAACATTAAACGTATATTTGGGGGTAGGTTGGGTTGAAACATGCTTGGTACAGATATCTGTTTGTTTCACATCCATTGTGCTTAGGTAATGCTAGGTGAGCTTAGCCCACGAATGAATCAAATTGAAACCTTTATATAGACACGCAAATGCACTTTGTGTTATTTTTTTGTCTGATGATTTTAATTGTGTATACGGTAGCAGATGATGAGAGTGTAATGTCTATAGCTCCTGGCGTCACTCAGGTTTTCGATGTCGAGGTTCTGAACCCCCAGGTTAGAAGATGAAGGAGCCCGAGGACGGTCTCCTGTCAGGAAAGGCCGTGTGGAATATGGACAGAAAAGAGGATGTTAGAGTGGGGAGAAAACTATAAAAGTCGATGCATAACCGGCATCGGGGGGTAGTTGTATCTTGACGCTTGTCGTGGTAGCATTGTTAGGTCGTTACTCTGTTGGTTTATTTCTTTAAAATATCATTGTTGGTAGCTTAGTGGTCTTTTTGGTTAGTTTAATTGTGTTTTAGCGTTTTCAGATACTTACAATAAATTGAGGTCGATTTAGTATGCTTGTTTTTTTTAAAAGGAGGCTCACTTCTGGTCTAAATTCACAAGAATATTGTAAAGGTTCTATTCACTTTTCTTTTATGTCCCTTTATAAAATACAACATACTTAACATATTATATGGGATGGTGCGGAACTTACGTGTGCGAATATTTTTAAATGGGATGGATTTTATTTATTTTTGTAGGGATAATCAATTTGAATGCGTGTTATTTTGTTTTTTTTTAATGAATACTTTATATTATGTACTTAATGGACATTGTCTACAACATACCTACATGTCTACTGTCTAGCTCTAGACAGTAATATCCCTCGGGGAACTCCCTAACTCATAATAGATTTTAGTTTTAGTAAAAATAATAATATTTCTTTAGTGACATAAATATATGCAAGTATTTTTAAAAAGCTATATAGTTCATACATTTTTTGTTAAAACACATTCACGTCTCAACCAGCCAAGCTTGTATCCAACAAGACTTTTCTAAAACTATTAGTTTTCACTAACAACCGAGTAACATAATACTGTATCTCTCTCTCTCTATACACGCACATGAGATGTTGTATGGTTTGCAAAAAAAAAAATAATTACACGTTAAATCATGTGGCTGATCTTCATCGAGATACACAATATCACTGTGAATCAATCAGAATGACTAACGTATCGACTGATGCATTGTGTTTATCGCTCGCTATGAAGCGTAATTAGAACTTGAGCTAAGTTTCTATTGTTTTCAAAGCGATTAAAATATTACATTAGTTTGATTATTCAACTGGTAAATTAATTTGTTGGAGAGGTTCAATGTGCAAGTGTGATTCAAGATATAAAGATCAAGACTGTACAGTATACATCCGATCCGATATAAATCTAAATAGTAGGTTTATAAATAAAAAAATTATAAATATTTATAATATCCTCTTTTTGTTTGTTTGTCAACCGTAAATATAAATGTAAATTTATTTGTTTAGTAGCTTTTAATGAACTATAGCATGCAGGTCAAAAAAACTGCAAGTCAAAAAACATCATCGAAATTCGACCACTGGGCACGCAACTATAACGTGCGTCGTGCAGGTGTGACTCAGGCGCAGTCGCGGGCATTACTGGGTATTGAGATAAATAAGACTACTCCGCGTACACCGCAAGGCACTTTCAGGCGTCCATTAAGTAAACTACCACTAGAAAATTGCTTCAGTACGGGAATAGCATCCAGCTTTTGTTTTAACACATTTTATTCTCTAAACGAAATCTATGAAACCAGCTCTAATATTTTATAAAATAACCGTACATTATACGTTCTAACACTGAAAAATCTTATTTGTGTTTTACTATACTTTCTTCGCCTAAATTCACTATACTCATTTAAACTCATTCTTATTTATTTCACATATATGTATTTATGTATGATCTATTTATATAACAGAATCTATCTATCTATTTTTACTCACTTCAAAACTTCATATTTGATTCAGACAGTCGACAACACGTTTGGCTCAGTTGGTAGTGACCCTACTTTCTGCGCCTGCGGTCGCGGGTTCGAGTCCCGCTGGGGGCATTCATTTGTTGAGCACGAATGTTTGTACTCCAGTCATGGGTGTGTTTATATTTATAATATATGTATGTATTTAAAATTTAAATGTGTAGTATATCAACTATCTAGTATCCGTAACACAAGCTTCGTAGCTTACCACGGAACTAGATGGCACTGTTGTAATAATGTCAAAACATATTTATTTATTATATTTGATTGAAACTTTACACATTCATAAGGATCAATGACATTTTTAAGCAAAAAAAAAACCATTATATTCATATTTTTTATTGTCTCATTGGTGGACACGGGCCTCTCTTCAGTACGAGGAGCTGCGGATTATCCGCCACGCTGATCTAGTGCGTGTTGGTAAACAAAAGTAAATAAAAAAAGGGCTTTATGGGAGATGAAACTTAAAAATGCTAAGTAAACTAAAATAAAATTTAAATTTACTGTTGAGGCAAGCTAAATTAAGTACGCCATCATAATATGTTATCTTCCTGTGACAAACGTGTTCTAACGTGATCTTTGAACATCACTATTACATAAATAAATAAAATTTTAACGAGCGTGTGTCAGTCATTGACACAATTAATACAGAAGTCGGGGATAACATTTTGTTCAGTAAATTGAAGGCTATTTAAAGATTACTTGAGATTTAAAGTGCAGTTCGTAACATGTTTCTAATATCTAAAATAAACATTTTACATTTTGAGACTTCTGATGCAATAGTGTATCTGCCAATTCAACATCAGTCGCAGATTCTACTCTGCTTGCAAGTAAATATTTATTCTATGCCTTATATAAAACCTAAAACGTAGGTAAGAGTTTCACAAAACAGAAACAGCCCGTCGGAGCAATACAAAAGCTTTAGTTTGTATATAAAAATGACAATTTATACGAACTTGGGATGTTCAAAATGAGGTTAAATAACGCTTCATTTGAAAATGAAAGATGCTTCAAAAGGATCGTAAACGAAATTTCTCGAGATGTATTAAATTCACATTTTTAGCGAGATTGTGTATCAAACGCCGCACCCGGAATACAATTTCCATCATAAAATAACTCCGAAAAAATCTAGGAAATTGTTATGGAAGGTATGCATAGTTCCCGACTAGCTTTTGTCAGCGGTTTTGCTCATGTTGATTTCTTTGATCTAAAAATAAAATGAAAACGCTGAACATAAATAAAAAAATAATTTTTTAGATTTATATTCAGCGTTTAATACTATGATTATTAATACTTCTATAATAATAAAATAAAGAAGTTAACTGTATTTGTATATAGAGACTAATAACTGGAACTGCTGAACCGATACCAACAATTCTTTAAAAAAATATGTTTTCATGTAACGAAAAAAACTTGGTGTACTCACTCCGTGATAGAGAAAGCACTCCGATTAAGAATGGGAGCCGCTTCGATATAAAAATAATCCAAAGCTTTTGTCAAAAGCATTTTACCTGTTTAAGTTTAGCAGGAGGAGATAAATAAAAAGTTAAAAATACCCTGTTTTCAGTTCTAAAAAAACCTTCCGCTCGTAAAATTTATATGGCAATACACTTCGACGACTTGATTACACTTCCTGAAATTTTAACGAGGGACACTCCCGGCGTACATTATTAATATGTACAAATTCTTATTTATTTCACATATATGTATTTATGTATGATCTATTTATATAACAGAATCTATCTATCTATTTTTACTCACTTCAAAACTTCATATTTGATTCAGACAGTCGACAACACGTTTGGCTCAGTTGGTAGTGACCCTACTTTCTGCGCCTGCGGTCGCGGGTTCGAGTCCCGCTGGGGGCATTCATTTGTTGAGCACGAATGTTTGTACTCCAGTCATGGGTGTGTTTATATTTATAATATATGTATGTATTTAAAATTTAAATGTGTAGTATATCAACTATCTAGTATCCGTAACACAAGCTTCGTAGCTTACCACGGAACTAGATGGCACTGTTGTAATAATGTCAAAACATATTTATTTATTATATTTGATTGAAACTTTACACATTCATAAGGATCAATGACATTTTTAAGCAAAAAAAAAACCATTATATTCATATTTTTTATTGTCTCATTGGTGGACACGGGCCTCTCTTCAGTACGAGGAGCTGCGGATTATCCGCCACGCTGATCTAGTGCGTGTTGGTAAACAAAAGTAAATAAAAAAAGGGCTTTATGGGAGATGAAACTTAAAAATGCTAAGTAAACTAAAATAAAATTTAAATTTACTGTTGAGGCAAGCTAAATTAAGTACGCCATCATAATATGTTATCTTCCTGTGACAAACGTGTTCTAACGTGATCTTTGAACATCACTATTACATAAATAAATAAAATTTTAACGAGCGTGTGTCAGTCATTGACACAATTAATACAGAAGTCGGGGATAACATTTTGTTCAGTAAATTGAAGGCTATTTAAAGATTACTTGAGATTTAAAGTGCAGTTCGTAACATGTTTCTAATATCTAAAATAAACATTTTACATTTTGAGACTTCTGATGCAATAGTGTATCTGCCAATTCAACATCAGTCGCAGATTCTACTCTGCTTGCAAGTAAATATTTATTCTATGCCTTATATAAAACCTAAAACGTAGGTAAGAGTTTCACAAAACAGAAACAGCCCGTCGGAGCAATACAAAAGCTTTAGTTTGTATATAAAAATGACAATTTATACGAACTTGGGATGTTCAAAATGAGGTTAAATAACGCTTCATTTGAAAATGAAAGATGCTTCAAAAGGATCGTAAACGAAATTTCTCGAGATGTATTAAATTCACATTTTTAGCGAGATTGTGTATCAAACGCCGCACCCGGAATACAATTTCCATCATAAAATAACTCCGAAAAAATCTAGGAAATTGTTATGGAAGGTATGCATAGTTCCCGACTAGCTTTTGTCAGCGGTTTTGCTCATGTTGATTTCTTTGATCTAAAAATAAAATGAAAACGCTGAACATAAATAAAAAAATAATTTTTTAGATTTATATTCAGCGTTTAATACTATGATTATTAATACTTCTATAATAATAAAATAAAGAAGTTAACTGTATTTGTATATAGAGACTAATAACTGGAACTGCTGAACCGATACCAACAATTCTTTAAAAAAATATGTTTTCATGTAACGAAAAAAACTTGGTGTACTCACTCCGTGATAGAGAAAGCACTCCGATTAAGAATGGGAGCCGCTTCGATATAAAAATAATCCAAAGCTTTTGTCAAAAGCATTTTACCTGTTTAAGTTTAGCAGGAGGAGATAAATAAAAAGTTAAAAATACCCTGTTTTCAGTTCTAAAAAAACCTTCCGCTCGTAAAATTTATATGGCAATACACTTCGACGACTTGATTACACTTCCTGAAATTTTAACGAGGGACACTCCCGGCGTACATTATTAATATGTACAAAATTTGTTTTAGCGATTTCATTCCTTTCATCCCTCGCAGCAATTTTAATGAAATATTTGAAATAAACAATTTTGTTTTATTATTTGTGTTTAATTTAATTTATTTACGTGTATATATGCCTGTCTTTCGGTTTGTCTAACACAGATTGATTTGTTTGGCCATCGGCCGATATAAGGTAAGTTTAAGAATGTGTTAAGAATGCAAGTGAACTGCATTTCCTCGCTGAATAGCAGCTCCGATTTCTTGAGCAGTACCTACTTTAATTATTTTTTGTCTGGGAGCTTTCAACAAAAACGCTGCCTAAACCCTTTGAGATATAACAAAATGATGTATGGTGCAATTGTGTATCTTATATAGGTCTACAAAAAGTCCGCGTTTATCTCTTAAGGATAAATTAATAATAATAAATTAAATGATTATTATTATTATTATTAAAATTAACAGCGTTTGACGTATCATGTTATGACCGTTGCCATGGTGCGTGCAATGGTAAATCATATAATCAAGTCAAATATATACCGGGCGGTGCGAAATAAATATAATATAATATGTCGCAGCCAACTAGCTTAATTAGCCATTAAATTAACTGCCTAGGCTCTTTACCTTTAACTAGCGGCCTAAATGATATGAGGCCGTTTGATTGAACAGCTAGGCAAATGACTTGATCGATGACATTTAATTACTTGCCTAGACTCAATGATATTTTAGTTAAAATATCATTGCCTAGACTGTTCATTTTTGACGTAATAACGTCTTATAAGTTGTTAAACCGGACAGCGCGCACGAAAAAATTGCCTCCCGCGTTCCGTTCCGTAAGAGCCTGCGAGAGAGAACTTTGATTTTAAAATAATAAATTTTCAGCTCAGTCGGTCAGGTTAAGTTTATTTTTTTTTTATTTTTGGCATATATCCTGCACCTAAAAATTACTTATTTTATATGAAAAAGCAAAAAAAGTTTTAGGTATTCGTTGAAATCGACGAATGGTCTAAGCATTAGCCAGTCAGTTTATTAAATGTTGTAACAAACGCTAAATATCATTCAAGCCGCAAGTTGAACAGCTAAAAAGGCTAGGCAGTTGGTTGCGACATATACAACACGTACCTAGGGACGAACCCGAGCGAAGCGAGAGTAAGCCCCTAGTATTTTCATAAAAAAAGATTACTTTCAGGAAACGTAAAATTTTCGAAAAATGCATTAGAATTGAAAATTGAAAAAGATGTGTCTAAGTCGACTTAGGTCCGCTTAAACATTAACAAATATTTCTTTCTTTTTAAGCTAAATGAAAAAAATATATAATATATATGTGGGTTCGTTAAATTGATAAGAGCGGGATTATAATTATGAATCTTTATTAATATTTTCTAACACATCTTTATATTTTCTTCATCAGTCACAATCCAATCTTGACATTTCATATTCTTTTTAATTTTAAAGTAAAAGTTTTACTACGAGTATGTCTTAAATAAAAATAAACTAAATAATTATTAATCATATTCCCACATATATTTACATATTATATATTACTAGCGGTGCCCGCGGCTTCGCTCGCGCTAAGAGTGAATAAAATAAACATTTTTGCTTACATACTGTTACTTATAATATACCAAGGACTGATTCCCCATTTAAAGTTCTGGCCCTCTTTTCTGAAAACTACTGTGTAGCACCCTGCCGCGGCCGTGCCGCCACTGCTGCGCTTTCTAAAACTTATTTCTTATTTTTAACCAATTTTGCTACTATGTGTATCATAATTTCTTTGTGTGTTTTTCGTTAATGATAAACTGATGTACATGGTTCATTGTTATGGACTTATTAGATTAAGATCCCAGAGCGTTCTGACATAACTTATTTTCACATGGATGAAACCTTCACGACTTAGTAGCGTCTAGTACTACTTTAAATACCTGCCTACTTGTGAAGCTTGCCCTGTGACACCTGGGCAGGTACCAGGTGAGAAAGGTAACTAAAAATATGAGTTATCTTACTTAAATTTGTATGGCTGATTTTTATATATATTTTGTAGAATATTATTCTAAACTAGAATTATAAAGTGTCAGACACTTTTCATGGACCAGAGCTTTTGTCAGACGCTTTAAAGCTGGACAAAAAATTAATGAACTTTACTTATTTTTTCATGTCTGACTTTTAAATATGTTATTCAAGTAACTATTACAAAGTTATATTTCATCAGTCAGACACATTCGAGTGACCAAACATCCCCTAAACACAATAATATATACACACCTGAAGTACCTACAGAATATAAATTAATAAAAATATTCGAAAAGTAAAGCACCTACTGATATGTGCATTGTGTAAATATAGCGGAAACAATAGTAGGAAGTTAAATTTGAGCTTAAAATTAGCGCCTACGTTACTATTACTATAAAACTATATTCCTACCAACATATTCCCTCAATGCTATTAAATAACTACATGTAAATTAAACAAAAACCGACTTCAAAACTAAACAAATCTAAACTAAAAAGTAGAAAATAATACTTTTAAGAACTTCGTTAATTTTGAAGTCGGTGCCAGCCAAGACGGATAGACTTATCTTGCCTTTGCAAGGAACTTTCGAACGGTATTTTGATTATGTTTACAAATATTATAGATATAGATTAATCGAATATGTGTCTATTTAAGGTTATTTTGCTTTGGCTGGCACCGACTTCTAAATTAACGAAGTTCTTAAAAGTATTATTTTCTACTTTTTAGTTTAGATTTGTTTAGTTTTGAAGTCGGTTTTTGTTTTTTGTTAAAAATAATTTATTTTCAAATTTTTAACGGAAAGTAGATACTTATTTTGTTTATGTACAAAAAAGAATTTTCCAAATCGGTCCAGCCATCTTCGAGTAATGGGGAACATACATAAAAAAAAGTCCCCAACGAATTGAGAACCTCCTCCTTTTTTTAGAGTCGGTTGATAAGAGCCTAAAAGAATTTAACTATCGGTCTATAATTACGTATAATAATGAAAGAATTTTCTTTTAACTCCTAACCGTTGAGGAGTTGTACCTTCCATCATTAGCTCAACCACAGGAGATGATGATTATCAGACGCAAATACTTGAACAGCTTTAGAAAATATATGAAAAACGTAATAAGTGCCTATAAAATTTGAGAGTTGTCTTCGATTTCCCTGGGATCCCATCATCAGATCGTGACTTGGTGACTATGGGACCAACTAGAAACTATACCCTTTCAAACAAAAAAAGAATTTTCCAAATCGGTCCAGCCATCGTCGAGTAATCGGGGAACATACATAGAAAAAAAAAAAAAAAAAAAAAAAGTCCCCGACGAATTGAGAACCTCCTCCTTTTTTTGAAGTCGGTTAAAAATAAAATGAATAAAAAAACCTGTGCAAATTCTTATATTTATTTGATACAAACAAAGTTTTTTTTTGGTCAATAACCCCCGGCGTCCTTAGAAGACCTTACCAAAATTTCATCAGATAGAATATATAGTTTAGAAATGCATAAAGAACAAACATACAATCTTTTATTTATTAGGGCGAGCGAAGCGAGACCAAACACTATGCCACAACCAGAGCGTTTTGTGGTACACTTTACTGAAAAACAGTCACGCCTATAGATTTATGCTTTAACATAGTAATCTAAGTTCACATCTAGATATGTTATCTGTCAAAAGAATATATATGTCTGAAATGGCTGGACCGATTTTGATGATTTGCTAGTATTATAATAAAATTCTAATCTATTCGAATCTGTACATTAAATATTTAAATTAAAAATCTTATTATATTATTCTTTTATCATACAGGTACAGAGGCTAAATATATAGTTTTTAGAATTTTTGTCTGTTTGTCTGTCTGTGACGAGAAAATCACTGGACACGTTATGATGAAATTTGGTATAATGATAGTTGGTTATTCGGGTCGTCAGAAATATATACTATGAGTTATAACGTATCCAGTAATATATTTAATTTCAATCTAACAATTTGGTTTCCGGTCTGTAGAATGTGTTTTTAGAACATATTTTACATAATAATTGTTCAGTACTGATATGATTTCTCAGAAAGAACAAATCCTGCAGTAAAAAATATCCTTTATATTGACCTGGGTACCCCTATGACCATACTCAATTTCATTAAAATTTGTCTATCGGTTTTCTTGTGAAACAGTCACAGTCAAACTGACAATTTTTTTTAAAGAAAAAAAGATTCAACTTGACAAATATATAGATATACATTTTGCATGGGTTGAATCTTTTTATCTTTTTTTTTTAATAAGGGATCCTATTGAAATAAGGATGCAAAAATCTTGGATTGAAATTAGTAAGTATTTTCAATACATTTCAATTTTTTACTCTGAGAGGCATGCGCATAGTGCTCTCGCGCTCGCACTCCCGGCTGAATAATTTTGTGTTTAGGGGATGTTTGGTCACTCGAATGTGTCTGACTGATGAAATATAACTTTGTAATAGTTACTTGAATAACATATTTAAAAGTCAGACATGAAAAAATAAGTAAAGTTCATTAATTTTTTGTCCAGCTTTAAAGCGTCTGACAAAAGCTCTGGTCCATGAAAAGTGTCTGACACTTTATAATTCTAGTTTAGAATAATATTCTACAAAATATATATAAAAATCAGCCATACAAATTTAAGTAAGATAACTCATATTTTTAGTTACCTTTCTCACCTGGTACCTGCCCAGGTGTCACAGGGCAAGCTCCACAAGTAGGCAGGTATTTAAAGTAGTACTAGACGCTACTAAGTCGTGAAGGTTTCATCCATGTGAAAATAAGTTATGTCAGAACGCTCTGGGATCTTGGTATACAACGTTTGCTACGCCGTAAACGAAACGTAGCAGTAAACTGAGTAATGAACCGTTCGTGTTTATAACTTAAATTGACTTGGTGCAAGAAAGTGGAATATTACTTTCTTTATACAATATTTAATAATATTTTTCTTCCTTCTGTTATTTTACGTAAATATTTTTAATGCACAAAATAATTCAAATGTTAAGTTATGTCTAATTAGGTGCTCCTGCCAAATTTAAAGTTTTTCACACAAAAAATGATGGACTGTCATCCAAACTTGAGAGAGCCCTTAGACCTCCCTAATAAGGCCCTGTCGTAAAATCCATTCTTCAATTCAATTCAATTCAATTCTCTTGTTTAATGGTTTCAAAGCAAATCCGTTTTTAGCACACGTTTACTAACTACCTGCGAAATTTCAAGTTTATACGTCAAGCGGTTTTCGATATTTCGTGATGGGTGAGTAAGTGCGTGAGTGAATGACGCTTTTATATAGTCAGATAGCGCTGCTATTAGATTAAGATCCCAGAGCGTTCTGACATAACTTATTTTCACATGGATGAAACCTTCACGACTTAGTAGCGTCTAGTACTACTTTAAATACCTGCCTACTTGTGGAGATTGCCCTGTGACACCTGGGCAGGTACCAGGTGAGAAAGGTAACTAAAAATATGAGTTATCTTACTTAAATTTGTATGGCTGATTTTTATATATATTTTGTAGAATATTATTCTAAACTAGAATTATAAAGTGTCAGACACTTTTCATGGACCAGAGCTTTTGTCAGACGCTTTAAAGCTCGACAAAAAATTAATGAACTTTACTTATTTTTTCATGTCTGACTTTTAAATATGTTATTCAAGTAACTATTACAAAGTTATATTTCATCAGTCAGACACATTCAAGTGACCAAACATCCCCTAAACACAATAATATATACACACCTACGTACCTACCTACGTACCTACAGAATATAAATTAATAAAAATATTCGAAAAGTAAAGCACCTACTGATATGTGCATTGTGTAAATATAGCGGAAACAATAGTAGGAAGTTAAATTTGAGCTTAAAATTAGCGCCTATGTTACTATTACTATAAAACTATATCCTACCAACATATTCCCTCAATGCTATTAAATAAATAACTACATGTAAATTAAAAATAAAATGAATAAAAAAACCTGTTCAAATTCTTATATTTATTTGATACAAACAAAGTTTTTTTTGGTCAATAACCCCCGGCGTCCTTAGAAGACCTTACCAAAATTTCATCAGATAGAATATATAGTTTAGAAATGCATAAAGAACAAACATACAATCTTATATTTATTAGGGCGAGCGAAGCGAGACCAAACACTATCCCACAACCAGAGCGTTTTGTGGTACACTTTACTGAAAAACAGTCACGCCTATAGATTTATGCTTTAACATAGTAATCTAAGTTCACATCTAGATGTGTTATCTGTCAAAAGAATATATATATCTGAAATGGCTGGACCGATTTTGATGATTTGCTAGTATTATAATAAAATTCTAATCTATTCGAATCTGTACATTAAATATTTAAATTAAAAATCTTATTATATTATTCTTTTATCATACAGGTACAGAGGCTAAATATATAGTTTTTAGAATTTTTGTCTGTTTGTCTGTCTGTGACGAGAAAATCACTGGACACGTTATGATGAAATTTGGTATAATGATAGTTGGTTATTCGGGTCGTCAGAAATATATACTATGAGTTATAACGTATCCAGTAATATATTTAATTTCAATCTAACAATTTGGTTTCCGGTCTGTAGAATGTGTTTTTAGAACATTTTTTACATAATAATTGTTCAGTACTGATATGATTTCTCAGAAAGAACAAATCCTGCAGTAAAAAATATCCTTTATATTGACCTGGATACCCCTATGACCATACACAATTTCAATGAAATTTGTCTATCGGTTTTCTAGTGAAACAGTCACAGTCAAACTGACAATTTTTTTTTAAAGAAAAAAAGATTCAACTTGACAAATATATAGATATACATTTTGCATGGGTTGAATCTTTTTATCTTTTTTTTTTTAATAAGGGATCCTATTGAAATAAGGATGCAAAAATCTTGGATTGAAATTAGTAAGTATTTTCAATACATTTCAATTTTTTACTCTGAGAGGCATGCGCATAGTGCTCTCGCGCTCGCACTCCCGGCTGAATAATTTTGTGTTTAGGGGATGTTTGGTCACTCGAATGTGTCTGACTGATGAAATATAACTTTGTAATAGTTACTTGAATAACATATTTAAAAGTCAGACATGAAAAAATAAGTAAAGTTCATTAATTTTTTGTCGAGCTTTAAAGCGTCTGACAAAAGCTCTGGTCCATGAAAAGTGTCTGACACTTTATAATTCTAGTTTAGAATAATATTCTACAAAATATATATAAAAACCAGCCATACAAATTTAAGTAAGATAACTCATATTTTTAGTTACCTTTCTCACCTGGTACCTGCCCAGGTGTCACAGGGCAAGCTCCACAAGTAGGCAGGTATTTAAAGTAGTACTAGACGCTACTAAGTCGTGAAGGTTTCATCCATGTGAAAATAAGTTATGTCAGAACGCTCTGGGATCTTGGTATATATGGTAAAAATTACTGTTAAATATTTTTCCTACCCAAATTGTGCCACCCCCGCTAACCCCAATAGGGGTTGATTTTCAAAAAACGCTTAGATATGTATCTCATAATTTGTATTGCAGAGCATTATTTCAGTGTCACACAAAATATTTCAATAGAATTAAATTTCCCATACAAACTTAGCCACCCTCTTTAACCCCCAATGGGGGTGAATTTCGAAAAACCCTGAAATACGTGTTTCATCATTTGTACTAAAAAGCATTAATTCAAAGTTTCATGCAAAAATGTGCAATAAAAATATTTTTCTCATACAAACTTTGCCACCCCTTTTAACCCTTTTAGGGGTTGAATTTCCAAAAAATAATATGCCTATGTTCTTCTCATGAATGCAAACTATCTACATACCAAATTTCAGCAAAATCGGTTGGATGGTTTAGGCGTGAAAAGGTAACAGACAGACAGACAGAAAGACAGAGTTACTTTCGCATTTATAATATTAGTATGGATACATTACATATACCCAGTGGTAGCCCGGCGGTAACGCGCTCGCTTGTATAAATCCAGGTCTCGCACCGCTGATATTTTCGTGTGCGAATCATTTCTAACATGATTACCACTTGTCTTACGGTGAAGGAAAACATCGTGAGCAGACCTGCATATCTGAGAGAAACTAGCAAGTTTTCGAAAGACATGACGTGAAGTCCGCCAACACGCACGAGGCCAGCGCGGTAGACTAAGGCCTGATTTCCCTCGTACTGAGGGAGCCCGTGCCCAGCAGTGGGACGTTAAAGAGGGCTGAAGATTACGATGATATATTTACATATAGCAGTTTCAAATTGAGTACTGCTGAGAATCCCACTGAGAATATAATACGCTACCACTAACTACGAGCTACTTACTCGTAGTAAGTTGGTTAGTATCATTGGGTTTTTGATTTTTCAGTTAGTTATCAGGAGTTTCTATGAGTCTGTTTGGTTAAATCAATTTTTTCAAATATAAACCTCTCGTCACTAGTGGTCTGTGTGTCTGCACCTCTGAGAATGGATTTAAAATATTTATTACGAGTACATCAATCTGTAAATTTGATTCTGGTACTTCCCTTTCTTACCCATCTGCGCCAGACGGAGGGTGGTTATTAGTGTCAGACTCGTCGTTAGATTAGTAGTGTAGTGTTAATTGTTAAAGTGACAACGGGTATACATTTTGAATCAAAATGCAACAATTTAAGGGTTTTTTAATTTTCAAATAACACAAAAACGCAGTCGGGTTTCTTAGTTTTTTAATTACACTGAATTGTTTATATTTTAAAACAATTTTTGCTTATACTACCAAGTATATATCCCAAAAAGTTATAGAATATCGTCACTGTTATAATTATACTCCAACGGAAAAGTAACAAATACATGTGTTTGTTTCAATCGTGACCTTAAAATTTTACAGGTAGTAAACATACATATGTATAGGAAATTCTACCTCCCACTCAATGTAGAGAGATAATAATCTCATATCAGAAGGTCCTTCCGACCCTATTTACGAAAGATTGATTCCACAAAATCTTTTTCAAGTTCATTGGACTGTAACCGATGGTTACTGGACTTTCCTGGAGTGTTCCGTTCATTTGAGAAATAATATTTATTGTTATCAAACCCAAATTCAATTCATTAAAACGCTTCAAAGATTTCTTAAGCCGTAATTCTAAAAGTTACGGTTTTAGTAGCAAATTCTACTAAGAAATTAGTTAGTTGTCCTTTTTGTGTTATATTAACGTTGTATTTTTGAATCAACGGTTAGGATGGATATTTAATTAAAAATGTCCATCTGCCCGTGTGTCTGTAGATATAGAGAAACTAACATAACGTTCACAACCGAATAGAGGATTTAGATGTGAATGCAAAGTGGAGTTTCAGAGCATAATAGAAAAACAATGAACGAAGTTAATAAGGTATAGTCCAGTAAGCTGACTAAATGCCTGATGACGAACTTTACATTTTGGAAACTATAATGTCTATAACTATAACTTGTAGAACAGAAGGTAATTTTTCTCACAATTCACAAAATAAAATTCACAACGAAAACTAACGGTAACCATTGCTTTTTACTGCGGTATGAGGAACTTTCAATACAGAGTAAAGTTAAATTAACTTTTAATTGAGAAGTAACTTTAACATTCCGTGTACCTTCCCATATTTTATACTTAATAAAATAATTAAATTTATGAGTTTATTACTTTGAGAAGGCAACTTCTCAGACAAAGTTACAAAATTTTATGTAATGCTTATACTTTGTGTTTATACCTTATATTCATAAATTGTTAGCGGTACATACCTTAAGTATCCAAAGTCGATAAATATTTGTGGCCAATTCAGGCATCATTTTATGAGACCAGATTATACTAAGTTATAAACAAATTGTTTCCGATTATAAAGCCAAGCAGCGGGCTTACTCTTGAATTTAATTCCGATCGATCGACATTGGAATTGTGACGTTTCGTACTCTTGAGTTGGACGCTAGCGCCACATTGTTTTTAAATTGCGTGTCCATTTTGTGGAACTAAGTGAAATCGGGATCGGGCTTGGCGCACCGTAAACGCTACTCTTGAGTGAGAGTACTTTTTTTGAAAGGATAAAGCATTTTAAAGCCATATTACTGGTTTATCGTAATAAGAAGAACGACACTATTGCGGCCCGTAACATAGCTAACTTCACTCTTAACAAAATAATCGCGGGGCAATCCCAATTTCAATCCAATGTTGACAATATTGTTTTCAAGAGTACCGAATCACGTGACTTCAAAATTGACATTGGAATCGTATTGGCATTAGATTAGAATTGAAATTAGTTTGAAGAGTAAGCACACAGGTCACGGACAAAATATTATTTAAGCCGTTAGCTTATCACATACTATAAATAAAATTGAAGTATCTATTTTTAAATTCAAATTCACAGCTTTTCATAATGCATATGAAAGTATGTACGGTACTAACATCAAAAATCAATTTTAAAAATGTTTGTTTGTCTGTCATCAAAATATGTTTTTGGAAAATATTTTTAAAATTCTCATTTTTATCGATATAGATGCCAGAAGTATGATGGTACCGATTATATGGCATCAATATGCAGGTAACTTTTTACGGTAACTCCTAAAAACCTGAATTAATGGTTAAAACGCATCCAGAGGACATACAAACCCAAGCAGAGAGTTGACACTTGTAATTTATAAAAAAACGAAACTATATAATGCAATAACAATAATTGATCTAAGAAAATAAACATAAAACTTGATGTAGAAAATGTTACCCTGACGTGTAATACGGCGCAAGTAGGAACTATCCAACCGTATTCGATGTTTATCATCGAATTTACGTATACATAAAGGCCGAGATAGAGTCACCTATCGTGAGTCGTGACCAAACAAAGTGATCTCGTCATCGTGTAGTTACGGTGGCTGATCTTAACGAGATTTTCAGACACTTCTAAAGGACTTGCTTCTCGCCTTTGTTATTAGTATAACCTAGTATAGTATTATGTGATCTATGGTATAAATTAGACGAGGTACTGTATTTATCAGTGATCCATCCGGTGAATTACCCCAACACTTTTTAGTGGCACTGCATTCTGAGATTTTGATAACAAATTTAGTAAAGGTTAACCAAAACATAGTCTTGAAAGATAAGAAATTGCTTGTTATTATATTGTAAAACAAAATTTCGCATACGTCATGTAATTTACGAGGCAAAGAGCATGTCATACGTAACACTCCTACGTACAAACAAGAACACAAAAGCCTTTATTAACATTCCTGCGCCGTCCGCGTCCCTCGCGACCACCGCAATTACGCGCCGACCGCAATATGTCGACTTCAAAGAACCTGACAAAGCTCCAAGGTAAAAAATATAAATAAAATAAATAGTCCTTAATATTGCAGTGCTAAATTAATTATAATTAAAATATAAATATAATTAACTAGCGACGCAACCGTTTAATCCTTGCAGCGGTAATATAGAATAGATAGATATGTGTAAGGTATATAATATATTCCGTCATTCCCCTAGCCCATATCACTCTCTATTCTTCCAACTATCTTCACACAAATAATCAGGTCAATTCTTCAATCTGTCTTACCATGAAAATAGGACAGTCAAAAAAATCATAGTCATACTCTATATTGTATGCTAGCGAGCGCTTTACCACTTGGCTACCACTGTTTCAACAACTGGGCTACCACTATCTTGTCTGTTCAAGTAATACTTTATATTAATTACCTAATACTAACCATTAGAAGAATCCTGCGCTGTATGACATGCAACACCCGATAATCACCGAACCCTCGCGGTATTTTCCCTACAATTTATCTATTTTATTGTATAGAACGAAAAAAAGTTTAATCGTACTATAAAAGACAAAGCTAAGTAATCTTTACGGAAGGTTTCAATTTTTTATAATTTATAGGGAATTTATAATATCACAAAATCCTATTTATTTATTTTTTTAACAATGGACTATAATATACCCTGCGTGTTTCGGATAATAAGTGTTCGCCTGTCGTAGTTATTTTTGTTTTCGCTTATAGTTTAAAATTAGGTATTAAAGAGTTTTTTTATTATTTTTATTTAATTTATTTACGATCGGAAACAGAAAAAAATATTTATGAAAAACGTTTAATACTCATGTCTGCTTACAAAAGGTATTGAAAGAGTTATTTGAATATCATGTAGTTTTAAAATAAAGACAAGACTGAGAGTATAAATGATGTTACATTATTTTTAGAAGCCTTAAAGCGTCTGGCATTATTGATTATTAATTTTAACTGTATTCTTTAAAACATACGTAAAAATTAGCGCTGAAGCTTTAAGGAAAGTGATAACTATTTTTGCTTACCTTTAGAACCGTGTATCTTGAATAAATCTTAATTGGTCGTCGACACAAACTAGCGAGTAGGCATATATTCTCAGTACATACTTAAACTATTTAATACATTACATTTGGTTAATTAATTAATTTATTTATTACATAGGTTGCTAACAGAGCATACATTCTTACAAAAGTAGGTGATATACAACAAAAAAGACAAAAAATACTAGACTAAATGATGCCCTAATTAAAAGCAACACTGCATTCCTATGAGATAACAAAAATCTACAATATAATAATTAATGAGAAAATAAGTAAAATCTAGCGGCTCTGGGATCTTAGTTGATAAGGAAAGAATTCTTTCTTATAAAACTATGTTTTTATTTATAGTGAAATTTCTTTATGAAACATCACTAATCTTGTAGTCTATACGAGGCGGAGACGAAATCGTATTTCTTAACGAATTTCACGATTACACTTTATCGCTTAGAATTAATTTTCTACTTTAATTTCGCATTCCTTCGTTTCAGATTATTAATTTATGTAGATAAAGAAATTTAATATTTCTCTTTGAAAATCTGTTCTTGAATTTTATGATTTAATTATTTTATCGTTAATGATAACACTGGTTTACAGTGGTTTATTGCCCTAGATATAAGATTGATTTTGGATATATTTATGCTTACAATTCATGAAACTATCAATGGTTTTGTAAGATTGGCTCTTGTTTTTTTTTTTAATCTTTATTTTCATTTTACAATACAAAAATCGGAAAACAAAAAACAAAATAATAGATATCTTCATGATGTCAGTTTTATTTTGAAAAATTAGGATACATCTGAGTAAATAGAGAAAAAATGTCAAAAACATATGTTACATTTCCTTAAAACGCCTTTTATGAGCTTTATAATTTTTAAGTGAACCATCACCAAGCCATCTTATGACAATCCCATCGACCCTGATACCTTTCCTCTATCACTCTCGATCCTGGTGGAACCGCTCTCCCTGTTCTTTTTTTTTATGGGACAAAGGGGGCAAACGGGCAGGAGGCTCACCTGATGGGAAGTGATCACCTCCGCCCATGGACATCTGCAAGACTGCAAGGCTTGCAGATGCGTTGCCTGCCTTTTAGGAAAGGGAGGGAGGGAGTAGGGAAAAGGACGGGAGGAGGGATGGGGATTGGGCCTCTCGGACACTCACTTACCGGACGAAACGCGACAGCATAGCTGCCACTTCACGCCGGTCTCCTGTGAGAGAGTGGTACTATACGGGGCGTGCCGGCCTATTCGGCTGCTACCCGAAGGTAACAAGCATGGCACTACCACTGTAACCTAACCACTATAATTTCCTAAATTTTCCGGAAATTTATCCAGATGATTGCAGAGATAGTGTAATTTGATACTCATATTTGCTCCTAAAGTCTGAAAGTTTGTCAGCAAATTTTGTACAATTTCTTCATAATTTGCTGTTTTATGGTTACCTAGGAAATTTTCAACTACCCACACAGAACTTTTCCAAGCCTTACTTTCCAAAACATTCATATATTTTATAAAATCTGTGTCTTTTATCATTTCCGTATTTGAGGACCATCAAATATTTCACCTTTCAACTTTTCCATACTAAGCTTCGGAAATTTTCTATAAATGTAATTAAAACAATCTCCTTCCTTGGGTCTCTGAGTGGGGATCACGTGATGTTTGTATGCGCGAAAAAGTTGCACAGAAGCCTAATCATTACTGGGGAAAATAAATTTTATTACCTACAAACCGATTATATTATTGTTCAAAATATAAGATATGTAAAAATCATAAAAAACAAGAGCATATTCAGTACTTTCATGAATATATTCGTAATTTAGGCACTTGAAAACATAAGAATATGCAAAGATATCCAGCGCAACAAAAACAAAAAAAAAATATTTTTGGAGCTGTATAATGGTTTTGTTTATGTAAAGTGTAATGTAATATTCAAATTCAAATTCAAAATATTTTATTCAGCATGAAATTATTACAATTTTTTACTGAACGTCATGAGTCTACTACCAGTTCGGAAGAAAGAAACCACTGACCTGAGAAGAACTGGCGAAAGAAACTCAGCGGGACTAATGTATATTTTTTTTTTGTTTTTTTTTGTCTTAGTGTTTTTTCTTTTTTTTTTTAATTAAATTGAAATTAACAATAATTCTATAGGTTGAAACAGCCTGGTGGCGATCACATCATTCCCAAGGCGTACTATCTTCTAAAAAATCGTTAATCGTATAATATCCTTTAGTACACAAACGTTCTTTCACAATTTTTTTAAAATTTGGCAATAGAAGCTTGTTGAACGTTTTCTGGGATCCTGTTGTATAAGCGTATACATTGTCCATAAAAAGAATTACTGACTCGTCGTAAGCGAGTCACAGGCATTACAAGTTTATTTTTACTCCTAGTGTTAATACTATGCATGTCGCAGTTCCTGAGAAATTTGTGTATATTTTTATGAACATATATAACATTTTCGTACACGTACTGAGAAGCAACAGTCAATATTTTTATTTCTTTAAACTTATCTCTTAATGATACTCTAGGGCCTAAACTATAAATTGCACGAATAGCTCTTTTCTGCAGGATATATGTAATCAGCCCTTTTTAACGTCCCACTGCTGGGCACGGGCCTCCCTTCAATACGACGGGGGCCAGGCATTAGTCCGTCTGGCGGACTCTACATGTCTTTTGAAAACTTGCTTGTTTCGTAGACATGACCATTTGGTCAGATTTTGGGGAATTCCCCACAGTAATCATACTATTTGAAATTATTCTCACATGAAAATATCAGAGTTGCGAAACACGAGAACTCGAACTTTTATTATATTTGGTTTAATATTTTAATATTGAATTAATTTATAAATTCCAATAAAGTTGATTCAAATATTTGAAGTAATAATGATTATATATGTTATAGTTAAAAGCCGTTCTCAGTTACAATGCGTTTTAACTACTTAAAAGTAGTTTACACGAAACGCCTTAGTGAAAACTAGAATATACGTAATTCACTAATTCTTGAGTTTTCAAAGACTTCGTATTATTTTATTTTCGATCAGAGGTTATAATTTGAAGTAATGGTGAGTCGAACGCAATTGTCTCGGTAATGGACGGTAATGGGCGTCGCTAGCTCAGTTATAGCGGTTCCTAATGACGTTAGCGTCTTTAAAATTTCCTTTCGTTTAACGTTGGAAAGTAAAGCTCTATTAGTCGCCAGTCGCTCTTTGTGGTTTCACTTGCTTATATCAGAATGCTTCAGATGTGTCTACAAATTTGATATATTATAAATTACTTACCGCTATCGCATTTTAAAATTCATTCATAAACTTAAAGGGTAATTAATTGTATATTCATTCTTAAAGTTTACTTATAGGAAGTATTCTGGTATGTAAATACATACAAAATAATATCCAATCTATATATCTACATTCTACATATATTTATACAACAAGTGGAGACGTGGAAAGTAGGGACTAAAAGAAAGGAGGGACTCAACATTTTTCAACCACTTTTTCTTAGGTCCACCTTGCAACTCCAATGGTACACCTAATTCATTATATGACTATAATAATATACAAGTTTAGCTTGTAGCTTTAGGTTTCAGATATGATATTTTTCGAGATATTTAATATAGAGTTCTAAACAATTCTAAGAGTTTAAAATTTCCTATGAATTATTCAATATAATACTAAATTTATATCTAAAATTAACATTTAATATTGAAAAGCTTTATAATTAAACCTAAGTCCTGCCACTGGCGCTATTTAAGAAATTACAGTTTACAAAAGATTTTACATATTTTTCTTCTCATAACGACTCTTTTGCAATAACCTTAATTATTATGAAAGCTTCTTACAAAAACTACGTTGTTTTTAAAAAAACACATTTTCGTTACTAATCTCACAAATATCAACCGTTATAAAAATACCGTGAGGCTTCTACATCATAAAAATTCTACAATGTTTAATAAATAGAAAGCTATGCAAAGGTATTGGAATAAAGCTATATGATTCTCTGACAAAATCAAAATCGATGCACTCGATATGTGGTGCTGGCGGCGACTGCTGCGAATCCCTTGGACAGCGTTCCGAACCAATATCTTGGAGGAACTAAACATCAAACAAAGATTATCGTCTACAGTGCAGTTGCGTATCCTCAAATACTTCGGACACGTTATCCGAAATGAGCACTCCATGGAACGACTTGTTGTCCAGGGGAACGTAGAAGGCAAGCGGTCACGCGGGCGATCACCCACAAATGGAGGCACATCGCAAGGACTACATTAGCAAAAGAAAATCCATCGTCGTCAACCACGACCACTCTGCCAAGAGCGAACGACTGAGAAGAAGATTCTCTGACATACGTTTACTATATTGTAACAGTGTCGAAGTATCGGGAACTTTCAAAACTTATAGCCAGAGATAAGCATGCTAAACTTCCCGTTTCACCTCATAACAACAACCGAACTCGCATTGTCTCGACATCACGCCTCTGTCCCGGTACGGAGATGTAGATATAAAATGACAAGACCAATTATAAATAACAAGGTTTCCCAGAAATTCCAAGTTGTAATGACATTACTGTGTTCCGTGTAGGCGCTGGTACTCCTCAAACGTAATTATTCGCTTCGATACGTAATACGTTTTAGAACAATACATTCCATTAGAGAAACAAGACAACTTAATTTACGTTGCATTTTTAGGTGACTGGTTGTGTAGTGTCGGGATACGCTACCCTTTGCTGGAGGTCGCACGGTTACGTTAGTACTGCTAGAAAAGTTGTGAGGTCTGATTGATTTGTACGTATGTAACTGATTGGGAATGTATTTTATATACAAAATATATTAAATTAAAATTTTCATTGATTACTATGACTTCACAGAAGGTAGAGCATTCCCCGCAGTAGGATGATAAAGGATAATAGAGTTCTGCAGAATATTATAATTATTTTAAATACCTTAGTAACCGAGTAGGTTAGAAAACAGTTGATGATGACAATTCCAGTACAAAGGAAACCCTTATTTAAAAAAAAATTAAGCCTCAGTTACTAGCTAAACATCTGAAAATCCCGTAAAAGTCAGCGAAGTTATTTTGGAGATTAACCGCAACAAACATACAGACAGAAAAAAATAAGACTTATATACAATTCTATATGCATTAAGTAAAAGCTATTATTTTGATATCAGAAACAGACACTACAATTTTGTTTATAGTTGTATCTGTATTTCGCAAATAATGTAAATGTAACAAATTTCTTCTCAATAAACTAAATATCTTTACAATAAACATCAAAGGAATAAACTGGAATATTTTGTATAGTTTGTGAAGAATGTCCTCTTCGTAGTTTGGGCGACAGGGGACTGACATCTAATGAAAGATACATTGACATATGTACGGAGGGCGATGTCTCGAAACATGATTATATTGAAAAGGAAGGCAAAGTGCTTGAGAGAATTATTAGGTTCTTAGGAGTCCTAACATTTAGAATCAAAAGGGAACTATTATTAAACCTACGTTTTCTCTCCGCATTTATGTTCATCTATACGCGTACTTATGTTTATAAGTTTCGGACTATAATAGGTATTTTATTTAAATATACAATGTGTCATCGGATACCTTAGCATGTTTTATATATGTGTTATATTCGAACTCTAACGTTATGAGGTAACAATATAGAGCGAACTTTAAACTAGTTTGAACCGGCATTTTATACAAATTTCTATATTTTTTGTTGGTGAAAATGTCAACATCTGCGGAAAATAATATTGTACTTTTTCATTTACTCAATTTGTAGTGACTTTTTGTACTTATTGACGGATCTGGACTGTCTTACAAAAAATAATATTATTTCGTATGTATTTAAAGTTCAACATCGCTTCTCTATAGTTAAAATGTTTTTGGAACGAAGTTCCTTATGGGACGATGCGGGAGGTACCCTGACCGGGAAAGAACGTCCGTAACGTGAGATTCTTATTATTTATGTATAGTCTTTGTATGATGGTTTTTTTTATTAATAAAAAAATCATAATAAACGTTCAAAAATAAACTATGAAATCCATGTCTAAGGTTAGCAATAGAAAAATATAATTTACATTTATATAACAAAATATAGAACCATTTTATGTTATAAATAATCGAATTTTTTCCATCAAAAACCTCAATTGTAAAACTATAACTATGAATACGTCTTGCTAAAACTTAAAAAGTACTCACAATACGTGCCTCAAAACTTACTTTTGCCTACAAAATGAAGGCAACAGGCATATTAAAATTCACGGGACGTTCTGCGTAGCAACTTCGAGTGTAAGCACCAGGTATCTTTGTGGAAACGATTCTTTCAAAGCCCATATTAGTATTCTATACGTTGTATATTTTTGATAAGTCTTTATTTACCTCCTTTGCTTCTGAATTATCTGAAAGATTTTGCTATGGTTCTGTATATTTATATTTAGGAGCTGCCTTTGGTTAGTGATTTAGAGCTGGATGTCATTTAGAGCTGAAGAGCTGGCTGCCTTGGGATCAAGCCCGAGTTGCTTCAGCGGTGATTCGCACTGAAATTAGCTACAAAATAAAATTTGAAACCAGACTAAGGCTAAAAATGAACATATTTTTTATTTTTGTTTTATTATAGAACTTGTCGTCTAGAAGCCAAGTTGACTTTAATGTGACGTCATGTTCCAGGAGACAGTTAAGACGCTTCTAATGATAGGTACCTTATACGTTAACTATAATTAGGGATTAGGGAACTTCAAAGATATGCAGGAAACGATGAACATACAATAAATACATAAATAACTTGCTGAAATCACAACCCTCCGTAGTCGTGTAAAAATGAGTAGATTATTTTTTTTTTTACTATATTTCAATTTATTTCAGTTGCTTATTTCAATATTAATTGTATATTCTTTCGACTATTCAACCATGAAGGAACGTGGCAGGCATATAGTATGGATGTGGTATATAATGTTACTTAAATCGTTTATATCAGTGTTGCTTTTTATGTGTTTTTAAATAGTATATATTTTTATGAAATTGTAACAGCAACTCATCGCTACTTTCCAGCTGTTACTATTAATATAATTAACACAATAGCATTGTATTTATAGAGCTATTTTTTCCCTCATTAAAGGATTTTTGAAATCAAATCCAAAAATTCTCCTTTTTGAAGTCAATTAAAAATAAAGCGATGAATCCCTTCATCTTCTCCATTCATAAATATCAGAGGATAAAACTATTACATTGTTCTACATTAGAATAAGCAACTTTTGGTTCATAAAGTCTTTTGAGCGGCTTATTTGTGGTCCATTGATAGTGATTTATTCCATCTTGAAGAGCCGTTTGTTATCGTTTGAGAGGTCTTTGTCTTGCGAACAATTTATGTACTGAGGCAAAATCTTGGATTCAAAATAATTGTGATAATTATATTTGTTTCGATGATTGAAAAATTAAATTGTTCAAAATGGTTTTAAAATCAATAACTTTCTAAGGTGTTTTGGTCCATATTTGAAAATTATAGAAAATGTGTGTAGGCACTGTCTGTAACAGTTATAAAAATAAACAGTAAATCAAAATAAATGCGCAAGAAAATCCGAAAACAAAATTTCATATAGTATCATGTCAAATATTCGTGAAAATCTAAGAAAGTATTAATTTTGGTTTTATACCTACTGTATAACACACACATTCCCAAGCGAGTGTATGGCAGCTTGGGCTGTCCTGTCACGTCCGTTGGCCGGCTTTGGTATAGAGCTGTAATTTAAACGTTACAAGCCGATATTTAAATTTTATTTATTTCTGTAGGAATTTATACTAAAGTATTAATTTCCTTCCTATAAATTCTTGTCACAATAAAAGAAATATATTACTCAGTAAGTCACAATTTTCATCATTGTAAGTACTATTGCCATTAGTAATAGTAATATTTGTTAGGTTTTAACTTATTTATAGAAGACAATGAGAAAAGAAACTGCAAAATACAAATTAATATATCCAACATAAAATTGTAACTTTTCAACATAACTTTATGTTATATTGAAATGAAACTTATGCCGTTTTAAAGATGTGGAGACCTTAGTCTCGCCCAGGACCATGTGCGCCGTAAAGCATTCGAAACGTTGGGAACCAAAAAACAAAATAAATCCGCGACAAAATCCGAAAAGGTAGTTTCATTTATATATATACATATTATAGCATAAACACCCATGACTGGAGCACAAACATTCTTATTCAAACAATAAATGCCCCCAGCGGTACTCGAACCCGTGATGCTGGTACAGCAACACACTACAAACTGAGCCAAACGTGTCGTCAATATTCAATAAAGAATTTGTTATACCCATAAAGTCCAGTGGGATGATACTTTGATATTATAAATAGCGATGGCTTTCCTTGTCTTCCAAGAAATAGGGGTGTAATAACGTCGATTTCCCAACACTGGGCTACAATGAAGAATACCGTAATAAAAAACTACGAACGGGGTCCCGAATTTAGGAGCCTTCGCATCTACAGCCGTACCTGAATGTCACAAGACCACCGAGCTGCTTCACTGAGAAAAGCATGCGAATAATTCAACAGTCTTTTTATAAGCAATATCGAGTGTTTAATGCATCTCATTTAATCAACCGCAGTAATTGGCCAGATTAATTGCACAATAATAAAGCGCTTTTTGACTCTTTTACTGGCATAATTGGAGGCAGCGTCGCGACCGGATGTGAAAATTATTTTGATGGCGGAAATGAATAACGTTACAAATCAGTAATTATACAACCCAGATTTTGTGGAATGGCAGTGTATTGTTCTGAATGATGTAAGAACAAGACATTATTTTTCGATTATATGAATTACTAGCAAACCCGTCCCGCTTCGCTGATAATATTCTAATAAATTAAAAGTAGCATAAGCTGCTCCTTATAACATTAGCTATCTGCGAGTGTAAGTCCCGTCAAAATCAATACAGCCGTTTCAGAGATTAGCCGGAACAAACACATAGACAAGGAGGCAGATAGACAGACAGGTATACTGACAAAAATTTTAAAAACTGTTTTTTTATTGTAAGTACCATATAAACTTGCACATGCATATAGGGAAAAGCTGTTAATTTGAAATTAAAAACAGACACTTCAATTTTATTTATGTGTATAATATTGGAAATATCGTCGTGGTCATTCCACCACATAACTATTTTACGACGACGACTCGTTTGGCTCAATTGGTAGTGATCCTACTTTCTGCGCCAGCGGTCGCAGGTTCAAGTCCCGCTGGGGGCATTCATTTGCTAATCACGAATGTTTGTACTCCAGTCATGGGTGTTAATATTTATAATATGTATGTATTTAAAATTTATATGTGTAGTATATCAACTATCTGGTATCCGTAACACAAGCACGTAACGTAGCTTACTACGGAACTAGATGGCGCTTTTGTAATAATGTTCTAACATAGTTATTTATATTTCCTAACATATTTATTTAAGACTGTCTTCTCGACTGAAACTTAATCTAATAAATGATCTCCATAAAAATTTAATACATAATGTGTCCTAGATTGAGGCAATATTGCATCAGCTTTACCACAGATTTAATTAACATTTGGTTGTTTTATATTAGCTTAGCGGCTGCAAATTCAGCGATCGTCCTATACTAGCTCTGCGTAACTGACGCATAATATGCACACCACTGGTGGCTTGTGTGCACATTGCACACAAACCTCGCAGATATTGCATTTATAAAAGTAGACCGATCATACTGTTGCGTAATATAGTGTGAACTCGTCATAATAGCACGCTTGTACCATGCCTTAGAACGGCGAATGTCAATTTTTATCTTATGTCAATTAGATGACAGGAACAGCTTATTACAAATTCTAATGTGTTAGAGAGGGACAAAACACTTTCGGGAAAGGATTCGAAATTACTAGAAACATTTTGAATTTTCGATACTAGAATGTTCTAATATTTATGCATATAAAAAGGCCGGCAGTGTGTCGAGAGATCAGTTGACATCGAGTCGAAGTTGAGTGAAGATAAGAAGCGATACGAAATAGTGGAAAAGTGAAGAGTTAGTTAAAGTATTAGTGAAGAAGTATTGAAAAGGAGTATTGAGAAGAGAAATACAGTGTTCAGAGACTAGTGCTGTGTACAGACTGTGCTCGTGTTTTTAAATAATTAAAACAACTTTGGTACAAGAACGCTATTAATTTCCGATCCCGAACCCGTAGTACGTAACAATTGGTGTCAGAAGTGGGATCGGAAATGCCGTTAGTACCGAGGCACGAGAAGGAAGGCGTCACTACACGCGCAATGGCGGAACAACAAAGGGAGGATTCCGGCCCTAGTTCTTCAAGTGGGGAATCCGCGGCTCAACAGAACACCACACCGGACATGAACGTCCTTCTGCAGCAAATGGCGTTCATGATGCAGGGACAGTTGCGCGCGCTCCAAGATGAACAGGCTCGCCGCGAGGAAGAACATGCGCGCCGCCAGGAGGAGCAGCTGCGCGCACTTCAAGAAGAGCAAGCCCGCCGTCAAGAAGAACAAATGCGCGCACTCCAAGAACAGCAAGCCCGCCGCCAAGAAGAACAACTGCGCGCACTCCAAGAGGAGCAGACTAGGCGCGAGGAAGAAAATACGCGCCGTCAAGAAGAACAACTGCGCGCACTCCAAGAGGAGCAAGCTAGGCGCGAGGAAGAAAATGCGCGCCGTCAAGAAGAGCAAACCCGCCGCCAGGAAGAACAGCTGCGCGCACTCCAAGAGGGCATTCACAAGGATGTCATAGCTGCTCTCCAACAAAATGTGGAAAGGGTGGAAGCCGTTGAGAAGGAAGTTGAGGGCATAAAGACGACACTCGGTGAGGCCTTAGAGGACTATGACTCAAAGCTTTCTAAAATAGAAAAAAGGGTCGACTACTTGGAAACTCACAAATTACCGCGTCGACATTAGCTCACCACCAGCAAAGAGCTTCAAAGTCCCTTACTTCGACGGCAAATCTTCTTGGGCCGCATTCAAGATCCAGTTTGAGACAATCAAGGAGACAAGCGGGTGGACGGATGACGAGGCCCGATCTGCCCTTACCGTCGCACTTAGAGAGGAGGCTCTGAATGTATTGGAGGCTCTTTGTGCTAGCAACCCTGGCAGGAAGATCACATATAACGAGCTACTTAGCTCTTTAGAGTCGCGGTATGGTGATAGTCATCTGGAACACGTGTACAGGGCTCAAATTAAAGACCGTACACAACGAGCCAATGAAACCCTGCAGCAGTGGTCCATGGAGATTGAGAGGCTCGTACGGAAGGCATATCAATCTTCGCCATCCACCATAGAAGCTATTCTTCTACAGTCATTTGTGGACGGGATTCGCGACCCGGAGGTACGTGCCACTGTACGTTTAAGACACCATACCAGTCTCAAGGAAGCTGTCGCTCATGCTTTGGAGGTTGAAGCTGTGCGCCATGACACAAGAGCTTGGAAGGTGAGGGAAGTGGTCACTACGGAGGGATTATCCACCCGAAGACGTTTTTTTAACCCAAGATGCTACGAGTGCAGCGAGCGGGGCCATCTCAGAAGTAACTGCCCTAAAATAAAGAACGTTCGGAGGCAGTCAGATGTGGCTGTATCTACTTCTGACCAGCCACAGGAAAACTAATTCCAGCCAGGGCTGCGGGGTGGGCGCTGGCCGGGGGATCTACAACCCCACAAATAGAAGTAAAACAGACAGTGGATGGAAACACCTTAGTAATACATGGCGCAATTAATGGAGTAGTATGTAAACTGACGCTGGATACCGGAGCATCTCGAACTGTTATTAATAACCGAAAACTAAAACACATTGCGGACAATAATTTACAAGATAAAAGGCACATCACTCTTATGACAGCCACCGGCCAGCGCATACCTGTTTGGGGGGAAAGGAAAATTGCAATCAAAATTGGGGACAACATCTATTGGCATAAAGCAATAGTTGCAGATATCGTCGATGATTGCATTATTGGATTGGACTTTCTTCAAAATCACCAGTGTACGATTGACATGAAACATGGAGTTTTACGATGCAGAAATAGAGAAGTGCCGATAAGTGGTGGAATTCACGGAAAAGTTTGTTGCTTGAAAGACACCGCTCTTCCACCAAGATCGCAGACTCTAGTACCAGTCGCTTTACCTCAGAACAAGTCAGGCCGTCCATGGTCATGTGCTATTATAGAGAAGTTGGAAGATGAGAGCTCATGGATCCCGGCAAGAGTTGTTGTAGGTAAAGCTTCGACAACTATGGTTCCGGTTCTGAATACCAGTAATTCTACTCAAGCCATTCGAAGAGGCGAAGTTGTGGGGACTTGTGCAGAGATAGCCTGGTTAAGCAGATGTCAACCGAAAGAAAAGGTGTTGAACAAGGATAAAGAGCAAGCGATGAAACTTTCGGAAGATTGTAAGGAAGATCTCACAAGTTCACAGAAGGCGAAAGCTGGAAATTTACTGTACCGATATTCAGATTTGTTCTCCAAACATGATGGCGATATAGGAAGAACCGGATTAGTTAAGCATAAAATTAATACTGGGGACGTAGCGCCTATTCGACAACGACCTAGACGAGTTCCTTGGGCTAAGGAAAAGGAAGTTGACGACATGATCCAAGACATGAGAAAGAATAACATCATCGAACACTCCACTAGTCCTTGGTGTTCGCCAGTGGTACTAGTAAGGAAGAAGGATGGATCTACAAGGTTTTGCATCGATTACCGTAGGCTCAACGATGTAACCAAAAAGGATAGTTATCCCCTGCCTCGAATCGATGACACCCTAGACACTCTCAGCGGTATGAAATGGTTTTCGACTCTCGATTTGAAGAGTGGCTACTGGCAAGTGGATATGGACCCCGTGGATAAGGAGAAAACTGCGTTTTCAACTGGAAAAGGTTTGTGGCAGTTTAAGGTTATGCCGTTCGGGCTATGCAATGCACCAGCCACATTCGAGAGATTAATGGAACGTGTTCTTGCTGGATTACTAGGAGAAGCCTGCCTTGTTTATCTGGACGACATGATTATTGTGGGACGTGATTTCGAAGACCATCTTCAGAAACTAGAAAAAGTATTCGATAAACTAAGGGAAGCTAATTTAAAGTTAAGTCCGAAGAAGTGCTCATTTTTCAGGAAGCAAGTAAATTACCTTGGACACGTTGTTTCGGAAAACGGAGTAGAAACGGACCCCAACAAAATCACTGCTGTGAAAGATTGGCCAACCCCTAAGGACAAGACACAAGTGAGAGCATTTCTAGGATTGTGCTCTTACTATCGACGGTTTGTGAAAGGCTTTTCTGACATCGCCAAACCACTTCATAAACTGACCGAAGAGAAGAGACCTTTCGTATGGGACTATAATTGCGAATCGGCCTTTCAAGAACTGAAGAAACATCTTTGCCAAACACCGATCCTTGGGTATCCAGACACAAAGGGAGAGTTTATTGTCGATACTGATGCCAGTAATATCGGTATTGGAGGTGTATTGTCCCAGCGGAAGGGTGATCAAGAGGTGGTTATCGCATATTTTAGTAAGTCACTTTCTAAACCAGAGAAGAATTATTGTGTTACTCGAAGAGAGCTACTTGCTGTAGTAAAAACCTTACAGCATTTTAAGAAATACTTAATAGGACGCAAATTTTTGGTAAGAACCGATCATGCTGTTCTGAAATGGTTATTGGAATTCAAGGACCCCGAAGGACAGGTCGCGCGGTGGATCGAGCAGCTGCAAGAGTTTCAGTTTGAAATAGAACATCGTGGGGGTAAAACACACAGTAACGCCGATGCTCTATCTAGAAGACCATGCGAAGAACACTGCAAGCATTGTCAAAGAAAAGAAGCAAAGGAACTAGAATCTATTAAAATCATTAGAACAGATTCGATAGATAAACGTTGGAGCGATGATGCTATGAAGAGAGCACAAGAAGAAGATCGAGATATACGACCCATTCTAGAATGGTTAAGGAGTGGTAGGCCAAAACCTAAGTGGACTGATATAGCACAATACAGTACCGCTACGAAGAGTTTGTGGGCACAATGGAACAGTTTGTTGTTACACAATGGAGTATTGTGCCGCAAATGGGAAACAACACGTGGAAATGACAGCCATCTCCAACTAGTTGTACCTAAAATAAAAGTATCCGAGGTACTTCGCGCCTACCATGATGGTTCCTCTGGTGGACATTTAGGGGTGAGAAGAACGTTAACCAATATCAGGGCACGATTTTACTGGTTGCACTGTCGAGATGATGTAGAAGACTGGTGTCGGAAATGCGAACAGTGTGCCTCCGTCAAAGGCCCGCAAACCAGAAGCCGAGGAGCAATGAAAGTATACAACGTTGGGGCACCTTGGGAGAGAATCGCATTAGACGTGGCAGGACCATTTCCTATTACTAATTCTGGGAACCGATACATTTTAGTTGTAATGGACTATTTCACAAAATGGCCCGAAGCATTTGCCATACCAAATCAAGAAGCTGTTACTGTTGCAAATAAATTGGTAAAAGATGTATTTTGCAGATTTGGCATTCCATTAGAAATGCACAGCGATCAGGGAAGAAACTTCGAATCACAGGTATTTCAAGAAGTGTGCAAAATTATGGGAGTGCATAAAACTAGAACTACGCCTTGTCATCCACAGTCCGATGGAATGGTGGAGAGATTCAATCAGACTTTGGAACGACATCTAGCCAAGGTTGTAGATAGTCATCAAAAAGATTGGGACGAGTATTTATCACTGTTTCTCCTTTCTTATCGGACCGCACTACATGAAAGCATTGCCATGACACCTGCCTTTGCCAATTTCGGAAGAGAGTTACGGTTACCAGCGGATCTGTTAAGTGGTTGCCCGCCAAATACACCCAGTTGCATCACCGAATATGCCAGCGAACTAAGAGCGAAGATGATTGATGTTCATGAGCAGATACGAGATGCAGGGCTACAAGCAAGTGAACGCATGAAAACGCGTTACGACCGCAAGGTGACAGAAACGAACTTCGAGGAAGGTTCATTGGTATGGCTGCATAACCCGGTGAGACGAAAGGGTAAATCGCCAAAACTACAACCCAGCTGGGAGGGGCCTTATAGGGTTATAACAAAAATTAACGACGTCACTTTCCGAATTCAACGAACATCTAGAAGTCCAGCTAAGATCATACATGTGGACCGATTGGCTAAGTACCATGGCAACAACAATGCTCGAGACGAGCATAACTAAGGAGGGGGTAGTGTTGCGTAATATAGTGTGAACTCGTCATAATAGCACGCTTGTACCATGCCTTAGAACGGCGAATGTCAATTTTTATCTTATGTCAATTAGATGACAGGAACAGCTTATTACAAATTCTAATGTGTTAGAGAGGGACAAAACACTTTCGGGAAAGGATTCGAAATTACTAGAAACATTTTGAATTTTCGATACTAGAATGTTCTAATATTTATGCATATAAAAAGGCCGGCAGTGTGTCGAGAGATCAGTTGACATCGAGTCGAAGTTGAGTGAAGATAAGAAGCGATACGAAATAGTGGAAAAGTGAAGAGTTAGTTAAAGTATTAGTGAAGAAGTATTGAAAAGGAGTATTGAGAAGAGAAATACAGTGTTCAGAGACTAGTGCTGTGTACAGACTGTGCTCGTGTTTTTAAATAATTAAAACAACTTTGGTACAAGAACGCTATTAATTTCCGATCCCGAACCCGTAGTACGTAACAATACTTTTAAAAAGCATCAACCCAGGTAAAACGAGGGGAAGATGCTAGCTGTCGGTAATGAAATCTATTATAAAAATTATGTTTTAGACAAAATCTAGTTTAAAAAGCAATCTTAAAATAGCACGTCATAATGAAGCAAACTTCCAAATTAACAGAAGCTGTCCAGTCCCATGGCTACTACGCTCCGAACTGTTGCTTTCTAGAAATGGCATAAATATCTTCAGTAATATTTATAAATATTTTATAATTCTCAGGAGAATTTTCTTAGTTATATTTTTAATGTTTTACTGAAGGGCACCAGCGTCTCTTCAATGCGAAAGGGATCAGGCCGTATTTCAATACAGAAGACTAAGCAGGTTCGCGGACTTCACATACCTATCGAAAACTTGCTAGGTACTCTTAGATATGCAGGTTTCTCCACGATGTTTTCGTTTGCCGTAAGAAGAGTGATAATTATGTTGCACATGAGAATAACAAATGTGTCACACATCCAGGATTTGAATCTGTTTCACTCAGTTATCCAAGCGAACGCATTTCCACTTGGCTTTTTAGTAATCTTATGTTACATTTAGTGTACTCTAGTTCCGTGTAAAAGTTTATTACGTGAAACGCGTCCGTATTACGCTCCTCATTAATTTCATAAACGTTGACAAGAAAAGCTCACCGCTTTTAAAACAGGGCAAGAGGGAATTTAATTAAAGTCAAGTAGGAATTCCCGGAGGATCTCTGCTTCTTGTAATATCTTAATTTCAAATACTATAATCTATTCAAAATGCTAATAGGATTGTCTGAAATTTGCTGAGCTTCGTCACGAACTGTGTCTCAAATTATTCGAATAATTATAATTTTTAGCTAATCGTAGTAATATTAAATTCGCGTAAAGAAAATATTGTAAGGCTTATGTATATGTAGGAATAGAGGAAAATATTATGAGCTTCCGGCAATCTTACCGGGCTTGAAGTACTCTTAGCACTCTCTCTGATAGTAAAGTGAACCGTAGGAGTAATCTCTTGGTTATTGTAGTCTAGCGGATGACCAACTATCGGGGTGTCACCGACCTTCTCGTTGATGCGAAGATCGACAGTCCCCAGAGTTTTAGCGGTACTCTTATCGGATAGAATATATCAGATAAGCCATGTGTCCATTATGCAGAATGTAAGCGTAAATACAAAATTTACTAACGTTATATTTATTATTCATTCATCAACTTATTTAGTTCCAGATTCAATATTCTGGATGTCTGCTTTTCAAATTAAATTAATTACCCTGTTCCTAGTAGAGCATTATAATATGTATTATGTGTTATAATAATTAATAAACAATAATTTATTAGATTTGATTACTGTGTTTTCAAATAACATTCAATTAAATTCATCGAAACCACCACACCAGAAAGGGTTGGATCCCTCCTATCCTCTCTGGTATTTGTTACTCAATCACAGTAGATCGGCTGAACGGATGGATGATGTTTAGCACAGAGATAAATTATTCTAGAATAGGCAACTTTTATATTGAAAAAATGCAAAGTTTTCGTGCGATTTGCTTTTGTTTTTTACTTGGGACGAAGCGAGGATGAGTAGCTATTAAAATATTAAAGATAAGAAAAATTGAAACACAAAAAATTTTTACTTATGTGCTAAGGTATCCGTCCGGTAAGGATATCCGTTAGTCCCTTCTATACCGTGCGTTTTTTTCAACGTTCGACATGTCGGTAAGAAGAATTGCAATCGTACCACGTATAAGCCAAAGGAAGTAGTGTTATGTATGTAGGTTAGGGTGCATTTGGGGCGAAATATTGTTCTAAACATAGCAAAAAAAAAAAAACCCAAAGGATAACTCTTAATTTCAATTTTAATTACTCGCTGAATGAATTTAAAGTTTTCCCATGTAATGAACTAGTAAACATATATTTTTTGCTTAAATTATCTATAGCATAGCGACATTCACTCGGAGCCAGACACAGGGCTCACTATTGGGTAAGCATTACGGCCCGTTTTCTCACAGATCAGTCCGCGCCGCGCCGGACCGACGGGCCGTGGGAACCGATGCATCCGATGAAGCCCGTGGTGGCCTCTTGTCGTCCGTCCGATCCATCGGGAGTCGGTAAGTTCAAAGGCGCGGCGCGTCGGCGCCCGTCGCGGCCTGTATGGGCGCGTCTACGTTGCTTGTTAACCCTTAACTAACATAGTGAAGTAACTTAATACCCCAGTCGTATATTTTTAATTATATTTCCTTAACCTTTTGTATTAGCGACTTCCACGGCCAGGTATTCTCAGTCGAGCACATGCGCTAGGAACAGGAACAGGTGAATGGATGCGCAGCACGCAATGTTGGATGGTTTTCGTGCTATTAGCCTTTGGGGTAAGTTTTTACCCCACTATGTTATTAGTGTAACATATATTTTTTCGAACAAGTTCTTGTTTTTTTATTATTTTTAACATATTTTTGCCACAAAATGTTAAAATATTTAAATGAAGAACAAATAATGACCATGTTCAAGGATTCAGAGGAAGATGATCTTACAAATCTGCCACTAAATTAATTTGAGAGTGATTATGAAGATGGCGTAACTGCTAAAAGTGATCATGACACAGAAAGTGAGATGGAAATTGAAAGCGATGCAGAAGCATCATCAGATGAATATTTCAACAGTAATCAGTTTTCATATTCAGAGCTTGCAAACTTGAATCAAAAATGAAACGGCGAATCTTCATCAAAGATCTTGGTCCTTCATTGATTAAACTTCATGTTAACCAGAGAAAACATGATGCTTTCAGGTATCCGAAAGAGCTAAGAGAACAAATTTATAATTTTCTTGGATGTTGATGAACAATGGCGAACCACCAGCAAAGAGAGTGAAATTTGGACACTGTTACCTCTGTACGTAAAGATGATCGAAAGTGAACAAAAACGAATAAGTAACATTTATAGTCCTGAAAAAAAACTAAAACCAAAGTCAAAGTAAAATTGTCCTTTTTTGTATATATTTAAATAAAAATGATGAAATTAACTACAAAAACTTATCAAGCAATGATATAAATATTATTTTGTAATATATATAGCTCTGAAATTGGGGTGGATTTTACCCCACGATGTTGGTTATGTAACAAAAAGTCACTATGTTAGTTAGGGGTTAATCGTTCATTTCGCCTGCGGCGGCGCATGCGCGTACACGCACTTGATGGAGTGGATAATGTCAGACAACAGACCGGCGGCGGGCGGGCACGGGCCGTGGGAACGCTCAAAACGGGCCGCGACGGACCTACACGGGCGGAGCAACGCCTGGCGCGGCCCGTCGCCCGGCGTGCCGTGGGACCGCACCGTTACAGAGCACAGTCAAGCTATTATGGTGTATTTATTTCATTACCTCTAGTGGTGAGGTCGCGTGACGCGCGGCGGCGCACAGCAGCTGGCGACACGCCAGGGGTGTTAATGCAACGATATATTTTTTTTTTTTTTATTCAAATCAGAATTAGTGCTTGACTACGTTCCACCTGATGGTAAGTGGTAACGCAGTCGTAGATGGAGTCACACTAATTCAGTAGCCACCTATTCACTCTTGCCTTGAAGACTCCCATATTGTAATCGGACGGAAATACTGACGCAGGCAGGCTGTTCCAATCCTTAGCCGCACGTATAATAAATGACGAAGCGAAACGCTTCGTCCGGACGGGTGGAATGTCCACGACATAAGGATGAAGGCCAGCCGTTCGTCGGGTTGTCCGATGATGGAAAGGGGATGGGGGAATTAAGTCGTGTAATTCCTGCGCACACTCTCCGAAATGTAACCTATAGAAAACACAAAGGCTGGCAACCCTACGTCGGTGATCGAGGCTTTGTAAGTTGGCTTTTACTAGCGTAGGGTCACCAATAAGCCTCTGCGCACGCCTCTCAATCGAGTCCAAGGCTGACAAATGGCATTTCGCAGCACCAGCCCATATGTGATTACAGTATTCCACGCACGACCGGACTTGAGCTTTATATAAAACAAGAAGCTGTCCCGGCGTGAAATACTGTCGGACCTTTGCGAGGATGCCAACTTTCCTCGCTGCTACATTAGCCTTTTTTTTTTTTTTTTTTTTTTTTTTTTTTTTTTTTATGGGACAAAGGGGGCAAACGGGCAGGAGGCTCACCTGATGGTAAGTGATCACCTCCGCCCATGGACATCTGCAACACCACAGGGCTTACAGATGCGTTGCCGGCCTTTTAGGAAAGGGAGGGAGGGAGGAGGGAGAAGGACGGTATGAGGGAAGGAGAGTGGGCCTCCCGGGCTCTCGCTCACCGAACGAAACGCGACCGCATAGCTGTCACTTCACGCCGGTCTTCTGTGAGAGAGTGGTACTATACGGGGCGTGCCGGCCCATTCGACTGCTACCCGAAGGTAACAAGCATGGCACTACCACTTAATAACTTAGACTCGATGAACCGCCCGTAGTTCATGTTGGGGGTAATGTCCATCCCCAGTAACTGCAGACGGTTAGTGTATTCCAGAGGCACATTTCGGAAAGTAGGAGTCAAGGTGAAAGGACTCCTTTTTGTGGTGAACAGACACGCCTGTGTTTTGGTGGCATTGAAACTCACAAGATTGGCATCGCCCCAAGTGGAGACTGACCTGAGTGTGAGATTCAACCGCTCTACCATGGCCTCTCTTTCGGACTGTATTTGATCTTTACTGGCCCGAGGATTCAGCAGGTATCTCTCTACAACAGTGCTGTCGTCTGCGTACCCATAGATACCGGGTATAAGCAGATCATTAATATGCAGCAGAAACAAGGTTGCAGAGAGAACAGACCCCTGAGGAACTCCTGAGTTGGTCTTTAAGGGTTGTGATGAACAGCCCTCAACCACAACTCTGAGTGATCGGTCGCTCAGGAAGTCTTTAATCCAGCCAATCAGGCCAGGAGATAAGCCATAGGCTGAAAGCTTGCTTATAAGGCTAGCGTGCCAGACCCTGTCAAAGGCCTTTGAGACATCGAGAGAAACGGCAATCGCCTCTCCCCCTCGCTCAAGAGCTTCGCCAAAGGTGTGATTGGCATACACTAGAAGGTCCCCAGTCGACCGATTCCGGCGAAACCCATATTGTCGATCACTGAGGAGATCGTTCTGTTCTAGGTATGCCATAAGACGAGTATTCAATACACGCTCCATAATCTTGCAGAGTATGGAGGTGATTGAGATCGGACGATAATTGGCAGGGTCGGCACGGCTACCTTTCTTGGGCACTGGTTGCACGTTGGCAAGCTTCCAGGATTTTGGTACTATACCAGTCCTAAGAGAAAGGCGGTACAGACGTGTCAGTATCGGAGACAACTCGGGAGCACATGTTTTAAGAACAATCGCTGGTATACAATCAGGACCACTGGCTTTATTCACATCTAGACGACACAATACTCTCTTTACCTCCTTATTAGTAATGGTAATTTCAGGCATTGAGATGCCACAGTGAGGTAGGTGTGGCAGAGTAGCATTGCCAGTGTCTAGACATGAATTTTGGGCAAAAAGAGAGGCAAACAAAGTCGCCTTCTCCATTGCCGTGTGAGCCAGGGATCCGTCAGGTTTAACCAGCGGTGGCAGTGAGGGCCTACAGAAGTTCGTCTCAACCGTTTTGGCAAGGGACCAAAATGCTTTGCTGCCAGATGGTTGAGCAGAGAGCTTTGCGCCAAAATGTGTAATACGGTCAAGACGAGCCTTTTTTAATGTCTTTTTGTAGGTCTTGGCGGCTAAGTTAAAGGCTCTCTTCTTAGATCTTACATCCGGAGCCTTGCGGTCTCGAGCATCAACCCAGGCAAGGTAAGCTGAATGCTTACGCTTTTCAGCAGAGATGCATTCAGCATTAAACCATGGGCGAGCTTTGCCACCAACGGGTACATCAGAGAATGGGATAAAATATTCCATCGCTTGATGCACCACATCGGTTATAGCATCCGCACAGTTCGACGGGTCGGAAGAGGAGAAGCAAACCTGCCGCCAAGGAAAGGATGCAAAAAAGTGTCGCATCTCATCCCAATCTGCCGACTTGTATCGCCATACTCGTCTAACACCAATAGAGTTGTTATCTGGTGGAGAGTAAGACGATACAGTTTTCACCAGACAGTGGTCAGAGCTACCCAATGGGGATGAAATCTGGATGTTATATCTGTCTGGATCAGTTGTCAGCAGAAGGTCCAGACAATTAGCTGTGTGGCTGTCTACATCGGGTACCCTCGTCGCTTGATCAACCAACTGGGAGAGTCCAAGTGACACCGCAAACTTCCACGCTTCTCTCCCAGCATGGTCCGTCTTCTGGTATGGGAACAGCCAATCTTCATGATGGGCGTTAAAGTCCCCCAGAAAGACAAGCTGCGCAGTGGGGCACCGTTGCATAGCCACATCAGCGGCCTCACTGAGATGTTCAAATAATCGAGTTGTCTCCTGGTCACCTGTGTGCGATCGGTAGACACAGGAATACAGGATCTTTTCGATTCCTGTATCTACGATTACCCAGATCGTAGAGAATGTGGGGTCTTCAAGGTGGCGGAGACGCTGGAAACAGAGGTCATTTCGCACGTACAGGCAGACTCCGGCCCGCGAGCTAAAATTATGCTCCAACGTGTAGCCGGGATAGTCCAGGTACGCAGCGTTCAATGGACATTGAATCTGCGTCTCCGTCAAAAAGAGCATGTGTGGCTGCGCAGTCTCAAGGTGGAAGTGG
Organism: Boloria euphrosyne; assembly: GCA_951802675.2. Taxonomy (NCBI): domain Eukaryota; kingdom Metazoa; phylum Arthropoda; class Insecta; order Lepidoptera; family Nymphalidae; genus Boloria; species Boloria euphrosyne. The sequence continues at coordinate 12,621,390 of OX637887.1, forward strand.
ACTGATGAGAGATTTGAGTGCAATCCTCGGATTGTGTATAAAAAATATATTTTTTATTTAAATAAAAAAAATTATAATAGAAATTGTACGTTATTAAAATGTGAGCTACAACACCCACTTTTCCGAGTATGGTTCTCTGTAAAATGTTTCTTTTTTTTTTTATTTTTTTTATTCTTCATTATTTAAAGGTCTTCGAATCTTTAAAGATTATGTCAGACCTATTATATCACAATAACATATATTCAACTACAACTACATAGATTCTTTAAATATTTAAACCATATGATAATTAAAAACTAATTTAGCTTGTTCTGTTATAGAAGTAGATAGTTTGCAATTAAATTTTTCAACATCTTTGACATTAAAATCATAATTTCCAATTAAAATATTTCGCAAGGCCTTTTGGCTAAGATCAAAATGTTTCTGAATTGTTTGTTTTTTTTATTATTTTAAATAGGTTGTATAGATCTAAAAAATACTGTTAAAAGTCTTCGCGTAACTTCTCTCGAGGGTAATAACCTTATGAGGCTGTAATACGCTGCGAGGGTCGTATATTATTATTACAAATGTAATATAATATGTTTGTAGTATCTGAAAGGTTTGTAGGGTCTTGTACCTCTGATATTTTCATGTGCGAATAATTTCTATCCTGATTACCACTTGTCTGTCTTGTCACGAAAACATCGTGAGGAAACCTGCATGTCTGAGAAAACCTAGCAAGTTTTCGTAAGACATGAAGTCCGCCAACACGCACTGGGCCAGCGCGGTGGACTATGGCCTGATTCCCCTCGTACTGAGGGAGGCCCGTGCCCAGCAGTGGGACGTTAAAAAGGGCTGATGATGATGACTTATTTAACATTCGTATATACTATGTTCAGAGCTAGTTGGCTCATAGACTACAAATTTACCGCTGTATGCGTTTTAATTTTAAAATTCACTTCATATGCATGCTGTTTTACATGAAAGAACGCGTAACGGAAAAATTGTAAAAATATTAAAATTTATTTCATTTGATTCATAAAAAAAGTTTAATTACTTATAACTTGTCGAATCTGTACATGTGATACTGTTAAATATTTCATGGAAAACTAAATATATTAAAATTGTGATTATAATCGATATAGAGGCTGAATCTATAGTTTTCTATAGAAAGTATCATAATATGTGTGTAAAATCTATCCTATCCGTTAAAATGTACCTAATGTAAGAAGCCCGAACGGAGGAAGGGTGAGTGATGGTATTGAGAGGAGAGTGAGATAAACGAAAGTAGCTTTAAGTAATGTGTTTTTTATTATAATTAAAAAAGTTCAATATAATTCTATTAAAGACATGAAATCTTTTCCTTCTACATTACAAACTCTTTATAAATTAGTTAAATATTACACGGATACTTAATATTTGTAGTCACAAATTGAATAGAACCAAATATTATACAAATAGGGATAATATTGTATACATTTAGTCCTATATTTGCCTTAAGACGTAGCTGTAGTGTAGCTCACTGCTCAGTAAATAGATTTCAATGTAGCTGCTTAATTATCCCTTCGTGGCTAAAAGGCGTAGAGCAGCGTTTTAATTACAAGATTATATTAAGATAATTCTAAAAATTATTGATTTGAGAGATTAATAACTAATAACTGTAAGTAGTATGCCGAAAAATCTTTCTCATAGATCCCATTTTATTCATTGTCTATCTACACGTCCAAATCTGTCCAGCCGTTGCAGCACTAAGAACACAAGTTGTTACAAACATACATAAACCCATATACGTATGCAATATGTTTATATATTGTGGAAGATGAATAGGAAAGAGGATGTTAGAGTGGGGAGAAAACTATAAAAGTCGATGCATAACCGGCATCGGGGGGTAGTTGTATCTTGACGCTTGTCGTGGTAGCATTATTAGGTCGTTACTCTGTTGGTTTATTTCTTTAAAATATCATTGTTGGTAGCTTAGTTGTCTTTTTGGTTAGTTTAATTGTGTTTGAGCGTTTTCAGATACTTACAATAAATTGAGGTCGATTTAGTATGCTTGTTTTTTTTAAAAGAAAGCTCACTTCTGGTCTAAATTCACAAGATCAGAAGTGGGATAGGTCCTGTTACGCCCACTTCTTTTTTTAGCGTGTAGTATGTATTTGTTGGTTGTATGTGTTTAAAAGTTTTTTCGGAGGGTGCCGTGATTTTGGTGTATTTTCATTGATTTTTGGTGATTCGTGTTTTTTGTTGGTCGCTGTGTTTAGTTTAGTTTTGTTTTGCTTGTCAGGCCTAAATTAGAAAATTTAGTTGTTATGTCAGACAACCAGCGAGATCGTAGTGAAAGTCGCCGACGTAGATTGTAGTCCTCGGCATGAGCGTGGCGGTAGTCGTGATCTGTGCTATAGAAGGTGATGTGCCTTATGCCAGGCCTTTATAAAAATGTTAACTGTAAAATTTTAATTTTATTTTTACTGTGTATGTAAAAGATGCTTATTTTGTGTTTTCGTATTGGGGTTGACACATTCAAGGGAAGATGTATCTTGCGGTTGGGGATAGCATGTCTCGCAGGTCTTTGTACTCGGATATGCTGTCCTGGCCGACAGATGCACTTCAAGTGGGGTACGGTTTCATATTATTGGATGCTGTCTTGGAGTGCGCTCAGACATGCGATCCTAGTATATGGAACATACCTTGTGTAGCTTAGGATTAATGTGTGTGAGCTCGGACAGTGTCTTGGAGGTTACTCAGACATGTCGTCCTGGAGCTGTGATCATACTATGAGTTGACCGTTGCATATGTTTTTGCAGCAAACATTAAAAGTATATTTGGTGGTAGGTTGGATTGAAACACGCTTTTATAGGTACTGATTTACACACGCAAAGCTATGACATGGTTCTCTGGCGAGTCGTGAGGGTGCACTCCCCCGACGGGTCCTGCCCCGGGTAATTGGTACAGATATCTGTTTGTTTTACATCCACTGTGCTTAGGTTATGCTAGGTAACGTATATTTGTGGTTAGGTTGGGTTGAAACATGCTTTTATAGGTACTGATTTACACACGCAAAGCTATGACATGGTTCTCTGGCGAGTCGTGAGGGTGCACTCCCCCGACGGGTCCTGCCCCGGGTAGTTGGTACAGATATCTGTTTGTTTCACATCCATTATGCTTAGGTTATGCTAGGTGAGCTTAGCCCCTACCGGACGCGTCCCCGGGTGGCGGATAGGGGAATGCCACGCCGGCAGCCTGCACCTCCTAGTCGAGTGCGGCGGGGGTGGTACTCCTCAGTGGCAAGCACCTTAATTGAGTGCGGCCCTGAGTTGTGTCACGCTGGCAGCCTGCACCTTCTAGGTTGAGTGCGGCGGGGGTGGTACCGGAGCAATCCGGCGCGGACCAACAGCCAGGGGGGGGGGGTTTAGGGAGCGGCGTCAGGCGGGCGCCGAGTCTCCCGCGTGGTGGTAGCCGGTGCCTCTGTCGTTTACGCTGTAAACGGCAGTTAGGCACTGTGCGGGCCGTACTGGCGGGACTAGCCTGTCGGTACGGCGGCTGGAGCGGGGCCACTCTGGTGGTCCTGCGTCTGGCGAGGGGTTTGGCACGTTGGGAGGGGTAGGACCCCCCCTCCCTTCGGTGCCGGGGGGGTGCCCACTTGTGGGTGTTAGGTTCGCACCGGGGACTCTTTGGCCAGTGGGTGGTCGGGGAGGACTCGGTGCTGGTGGGGCTGGGCTGCGGGGGGTGGGTGGAATTCACAATTCTCCCCGCCCTCTGTGGTCTAGTTCAGGCGGGGGAGGGGGAGTGTCGGCGTTGCCGCATCCTCTTCTCCTGCTGTCGCGGTTTTTAGGGCTGTTCCAGGGACTCTCTGGCCTGTGGATGGTCGGGGTGGACTTCGGAGCAGTCCTTTGTGGTTGTAAATTCTTCCCATATTGAGGCTGCCCTTTTCAGGGCGGCCTCATGTTGGTGGCTTCGGCCAACCGTCGGGGCGTCGCGGTTGTATGCGAAAGCGATCCCGTGGCGTCCCATTCATGGCGGCAGGGGTTTGGGAGTTGGGTTTTAGTGGGTATGCCGGATGCGTCCGGAGAGTCGCCACATAACCCCCAGGGGAAGTCGGGGGTACCCGTAACAGGGTTTCCCAACTATAAAAAAAAAAAAAAAAAAGGTGAGCTTAGCCCACGAATGAATCAAATTGAAACCTTCATATAGACATGCAAGTTTTGGAAATGCACTTTATGTTTTTTTTTGTCTGGTGATTTCATTGTTATATACGGCAGCAGATGATGAGAGTGTAATGTCTATAGCTCCTGGCGTCACTCAGGTTTTCGATGTCGAGGTTCTATCTGAACGCCAAGGTTAGAAGGTGAAGAAGCCCGAGGACGGTCTTCTGTCAGGAAAGGCCGTGTGGAAGATGAATAGGAAAGAGGATGTTAGAGTGGGGAGAAAACTATAAAAGTCGATGCATAACCGGCATCGGGGGGTAGTTGTATCTTGACGCTTGTCGTGGTAGCATTATTAGGTCGTTACTCTGTTGGTTTATTTCTTTAAAATATCATTGTTGGTAGCTTAGTTGTCTTTTTGGTTAGTTTAATTGTGTTTGAGCGTTTTCAGATACTTACAATAAATTGAGGTCGATTTAGTATGCTTGTGTTTTTTAAAAAAAGCTCACTTCTGGTCTAAATTCACAAGAATATGTATAATCATACAAAAACATATTCATGCACGCAAACTTACAAACTTTTCCATAATCACTGCATATTATAAAATAAACAAAGTCCTCCGCCTTGTCTGTCGATCTGTCTGTGCACGATAAACTCAAAACTACTGCACCGATTTTCATGCTGTTTTCACTAATGAATGAAATAGTTCTTGAGGAAGGTTTTAGTATATAATTTGTAAAGTTTTTGTATACATTTACTAGCGGAACCCGCGGCTACGGTCGCGCTGAATCTAGTTGTCGCTAGTTGATATTATTGTGGTTGCCAAGAGATAAACCACGCTGCAGAACTTATCTGTTGGTATATAAAGAGGTATCTTTATTCTCCTATAATTATATACATGTTTGTGTGTACATTGTACATAGTATATGTACTTCTATCTATGTGTATGCACCTGTATATAACCATTATGTACATAGGCAGTGAAGGGAGATGATTAGCGACGTAGAAGCTCTACCTGAGTAATCGCTTTGCCACCGGTCGGATTACTGATCGAACAATGCGGGCGCCACGCGCTAATGTACATCTACGGTTTCAATTAAAACGTGTCGAGTGATACAAATATAAAGTTCATTGATCCTATAAAATAAATTGACGAGTAATGCCGCAGAAAACTTAAGATTCCGGAGAGAGAACCTAAGGAACGACTATTTTACTCTTAATTTACACCTAAACTAAAGAAATAAAAATTATAATTGTTAACAGCGTGGCTGGTTCATCCAGTATTACGAGTACATATTATATAATAAAAAGTTCATGGTTATAGTGTATGCATGTAGAGTAAAATAAATATTATTCGATATATTATATAACAAAATGTACACTTCAATTCGTTTTTCGTCAGTAACTTTCTAATTTTCTTCTAATAAAGAAAGTAAGGGAAGGTACTACGACAAACTCGACATATTGGACGTACACAAAGTCATAAAACTTTTATTACTCGTGAAAAGTCAATTAACTATGTACATAGTTTGTTTTTACCAAATGGCGCAATATTGAATATGTTTGAGGATAAACATTTTATTAAAAAAACTACTTCCGGTATCGAGAAATATTTCCGATATTTATTTTTACTTCATCCTCATTCTCATATACTGTTACTATGTATTTGCTGATTTGTTTTTTTTACTTCACCGACTTCAAAAAATATGTTTTACCTATCCATTCGGTATGTACGCTTTTTTGAAGTGAAACTTCTTTAGTATCGTTGTGATTTGAAACTCGATGAAACGTAAATGCGTCACGATAAAGAAAGAAATACATAAAAGTATAGGATTAAGTCGGAGAGAATGAGATAGAATACATTCCCATGTTGCCATGGTAACCGTTGTTTATTTTTTGACATTTCTTTTTTTATATATATTCATCTCATTCTTTTGTCGATTTACTGAAGTTTCACTTCTATCGTGTGTGAATCGCACACACACCTTTTTTTTGATAAATATGCCAATAGGAAACTAATTTAGAAAAAACATTTTAATTAATTATTGACTATTGAGGCTATATCATAAATATGGCTCCATAAGTATAAAGAAAATTCAGTTTACAAGGAGATTTGGATAATAATAAAGTTGTTTTAGGTGAACTTTTGTATTTTAATGGTATAAATTACGGTAAAAGTAGTCTTTTACAGGAACATTGAAGAAACGGGGAACGTACTTTTACGTTACTTTCTATAAATAGACCCTGAAATGTGAAAAGAGCACAGAAATACTCAACTCTAAAAGCTAATTAAGAATTCATGTGTCGGAAATCTTAAATAAATTCCGAGTCAATTTAGTTTCACTTCGCGTGGAATAAGCAATTTTTTTTATTATGTGTAACATACTCGTATAAAATCGTTAACAGTAACAAGTGATTTATTATAGAGATTATTATTATTTTCTCATGATTCAAAAATATTATAAATATGAAAGTGTGTTGGTTGGTCCTTCTTTCACGTCAAATCAGAGTGATTAGCGTGATTGGCGTGATTATTTGCGTGGAGATAGTTAAAAGGCTGAAGAGTGATACAGGCTACTTCCCGCAGGGAAAATATGTAATATTACTAAACACAACCACAACTCATCATAACTATGTATCATGTACGAGTATATACGAGAAAGTAACTGTTCCGGGCTAACTGTTAAAGCATACATATGGACAAAATCAAGCGATGCGAGGGTGAGTAGCTAGTTCATACATCAAACCAAACCCTATTAGGTCGTTTACGTTTCATAGCCCAAGCGACCCAATCCCTACTAATGATATATTGTATCGTTATTATTTAGATTTACAGCCTATACATAGCCATAGCGATAGTCATTAGAGATGGCGGCGATAACGCAAACATCGGGGATAACACATGACGGATAAAGTAAATACACAACATGACCAAACTAAATGCTTTCACAATTAAAACATAGAAAAAAATAGTAAATTTGTAAATAGTGAATAAGAAAGTTCCTAAGAAACGATTGAACATCTCCTTAGAAATATTTAAGTCAAAAGAAAATATTTATTCCTCGCACTGTGTATAGATCTTCATCCTCCCTCATTTCTGTAGAAGTTAAGGTTTTCTCAAGACGTTTTCATTCAATGTACGAGTAAATATGTTCGTATAATATTGTTAAAAAAACGATTGGCTTCTTAATGCTTCTTTTATTTCCATAAATCTAAACTTTCTCATTGCTTATTATCTATAGCATAACACTACTTCTCGGGATACCAAAAATGAAATTAAGTCCGCGAAAATATCCCAAAGGATAGATAGTAGTAGTCGATGTATGTTTTATACGAATTTCATTTATTTTCCTATTTTCGGTTAATTGTCTCCTAAAATCGATAAACTTTCATCATAAAAAGATGCATTAAAACGAAGGTGGCAACTACTCTTTTTCGAAAGTCAGTTATTAAAAGTAAGAAAAATTATTAATATGCTGTGGTTATGATGTATCGCCCTTTATTTACAAGTACGTGCTTTTGCATCACTATCGATATCGTATCGATCGCAAATAACACTCATATTTGTTATTATATGAGCGATATTCCTATATTTTAAATGTAAAATGAAAACAAATTCAAAATATTTATTGTTTCTCAAATTTAGTGGAATGACTTACGACGCAATAAAAGTACAATTTTCAATAGCAATAATGGTTATGGTTTTGCACAAGTGGAAGTTATTTCAAGATAACGTGAATGATATTTATGACCCCTCAGTTATATAGGAAAATAGGAGAAGGAGGAATGTGTAAATGTTTTAAAATATTAATAATATAGTATAAAAAATTCAGATTTATTTCAATTGTTCATGAAAATATTGTGTGACTTCAGCCTTTACCTAAATGTCTCACCTGGTTTAAGTTTAAGTTACCTATGTTAAATAATTGAAGTTTAATCGCAACATATAAAAAATTAAAATAAAATGCGCAAAAATGTCAAAAAATTAAGTTTATTGAAAATAAGCAAATTACTATTAATATTTGCTAGTAAAGCCCTATATAGGTACATTGATTTCATAGTCGTAACCATACAGTATATGCACGGTATAGTCACGGGATGAGCCTTGTTTAAATATTTATAGCTCTTGCTCAACGTTCCGGCCGGCAGTATTGCGGAAATAGTTCGTTTGTACTTTCCGATGTTCACCGCGAGGTTTAGTGTAGTACTTTGCCAGAAACCTATTTACTTCGCCACTTGAAAAATCTGGGTTTAAAAAATTTAACCCATTTATTGGTTGAATAAAGTGAATCTCAGGATGATTCATCATAATTTTCGTAGATTCTACCAATTTATGAAAAACAAAATTCGTTTTCAATTGTCACAAATATAAAAAGTAATATATTTATGTAATAAATTATATTATTCATGATCTTTTATTTGAAGCGAAAGTTAAGGAGCTTTTCGTTATCGTCATGTGTTGAGGGAGTCGACTCCATGTCTTGGTGAGTGATGAGCAGATCGCAAAATATGAAACTAGCGTAAAGTTCTTACACTTTTGTGCGTGTATGTTGACAATTTTTATTTTCAACAGACTTCCAAAAAGGAGGAGGTTCTCAATTCGTCTGTAATTTTTTAAACAATAACAACAATTTATTCTGTCAATTTCTTCGATTAAGAAATATTGTTTTATTACAAGTATTATGCTAATATCCAGTAAATATATTTATGTATTTATTATTTAGGTTTAGAAGCTCAGAGCATGTGTATCCCTATTTAGTCTGGAAGCATTGCAAGCACACACGATTGAAACTTTACATGACATCGCATAAAACATGGTGATTAGTTCGTTGGATACTCATTACTCAGCCGTTTGGAATAACATTTAACTCTGTGTATATGAATGTTTAAATTAAATGATTACTATTTACCTTACAATTATTTTTTTAATAAATATTTCAATATTTTGTGGGATATTGTGTTTGAATTCCTACATTCTAATTCTTTCATCGTGAAAACCATTCCAATTCCTTGAAAATAAATATAGACATAATAAAGAAGTAAGTAGAATTATTGTGTCCTATATATTAAACTAAAACATTTTCCGAAGGGCTAAGAACCTTCTTTTAATACAAAAGCATATACTTTTCTTACAGTGGCTTAAAAGATTTTACCAGATTTTGGTATGAAGGCGGTACATATTTTGGATTACATAATTATATTATTATGCATGCATAATGCATATAGTTTTACATTGGTCACTAGTTAATTAATGTCACTAGGGCTTTCTGTAACATAGAGTAAGAAATACATCGTTCACGACAATTTTCTCTTAAACACATTCTGCTTATTTTTGAAGACTATTTACAGATTTACGAAGAAGAAAAAAAATGGTTACACAATTTAAATATTACGACTTTGAAAGATTTTTTTATATACAATATAGTGTACATGAAGATTAGATTTATTTATTGAAAGACTGAAATTGTTAATGTAGAAGGTCTTACAAATATGTTTTAATGTTTAAAAATTATCAAATTACATTGTTCATTGTTCTGTTGGAAATAATATTAAAGATCCAGTTTATATTAGGACTGACCATTGCAATTACACTCGCGGAGGTTCCTGGCGTAGGAATAAAATACTTGGTGTCTTCGTTGCAGTCGTCAATAGACTTAGAGTTGACTCCCACGACGCCGGACGGATGCAAGACGGGTCCACCAGAGTCTCCGCCACATATAGTCGCAACAACCCAACATGTGGGAACTAAACACATCATGTGTTTACTTGGTAATTCTTTTGGAAGACACTTATTAAGCATACCTTTTAATACTTGAAGGGGCCTCTGATATTCCGATGAATTAGTAACACCAAAACCTAGAGCTAGCGCTTCATGACCGACGAAGGATCTGTAGTCCACAGCGCTTATTGTGGCATACGAGGCGACGGATAGTTTTTCACAGCGAAACAATCCAAGATCATTTTCAAGATAATCATCATTATCACCTGCGCTTAAACTATAACTTGGGTGTATGATAAATTCTAGGAGTGGGGTTACCTGACCGAGATATTCTGGAAAGTAACTGTTGTATCTCGCAAAAGATTTGAACTTTGGATGGTGTAACATTTTAATATAACAATGGCCGGCTGTGAGGATCCAAGTTGAACGGACAGCTGCGCCAGAGCAGAATCGATAATATTTCTTTATATCCGGACTTACAGTTGATTTTTCAGTTAATTCCAAGCGAACAGCAAAAGGAAACTCATCTTTTAGGGCATTTCTTCCTCCAAGCACACGTAGAGTTGCCATGGTCTGATTGATGCTATTTACTATGATTAAAAAATATTGTAATTTCATGTTATATACTTCTACTACTTTTATGAATAACGTTTATTTATTCTTAGAATTTATACATTTGAAAAAAAACAATTTCCCTACAATTCAATTTATTGTTTTCATATTTTATGTGAAGTTTTTATGTCAAATTGAATGTTGTTATTACGACTTTGCGTTCTAAGATTAAACCCAATTTATAGATAGTAGTGATATATAGATAGTAATAATTTCCTCGAAAATATTGCGTAAAATTCAATACACACATAATATTTCACAATCCGTCATTTTTTGAGTTGAATTTATTTAAATTATTACAACAAGAGCTTACCTACACGCCCAGCATTATATACGTTTTATGGCAATGTACTCACGTATTTATAAACATATGTTTAAGGTACTCATACATGACACACTCTTTTAGCCATCGAGAAAAATTCACCATGAAGTATGTACCGCAATTATAAGGTGACATTCATCATTTTGGGTCTTTGCTCAATCTTCCCTTTCTTTCGAACATGTAGGTGCATTTTTCACAATCATTTACTTAAATATAAATAATAAAAAACTAATGGCAGTATTTTACCACCATATGATTAAGTTCTCACAGAGACATATTATAACCATGCAACGAGAACAACACGAAGCGACGACATTAATAAATTCTATTGTATGTGATGCACTCTGGATGAGATTGTCGTGAAGATAGTTTTCATTAACAGTTTTTCATCTGGAGATAGATTCCGCAGAGAGAACCTAAAGAACGATTAAGGCACAAATACACCTAAACTAAAAATAATAATAATTGTGAACAGCGTGGCAGGGTCTGCCAGTATTACATATATAAATAAAAAGTTTATGGTTTGAGTGTATGCATGTAGAGTAAAATAAATATTATTCGATATATATAACAATACGTACACTTCAATTCGTTTTTCGTCAGTAACTTTCTGCTAATGAAGAAAGTAAGGGAAGGTACTACGACAAACTCGACATATTGGACGTACACAAAGCCATAAAACTTTTATTACTCGTGAAAAGTCAATTAACTATGTAGTATGTTTTTAAAAAATGGCGCAATATAGAAGATGTTTAAGGATAAACATTTCATTAAAAAACTACTTCCGGTAACGAGTATTATTTCCGATATTTATTTTTACTTCATTCTCATTCTCATATCCTGTTACTATGTATTTGCTGATTTTTTTTCTTGACCGACTTCAAATAATATGTTTTATCGATCCATCCGGTAGTTTGTACTAATAATAATAATAGCAAACTAATTTAGAAAAACATTTTAATTATTTATTAACTATTGAGGCTATATCATAAATATGGCTCTATAAGTATAAAGAAAATTCAGCTTACAAGAAGATTTGGATAATAATAAAGTTATTTTAGGTAAACTTTTGTATTTTAATGGTATAAATTACGGTAAAAGTAGTCTTTTACAGGAACATTGAAGAAACGGGGAACGTACTTTTACGTTACTTTCTATAAACAGACCCTGAAATGTGAAAAGGGCACAGAAATACTCAGCTCCAAAAGCTAATTAGGAATTCATATGTCGGGAATGTTAAAAAAATCCGAGTCAATTTAGTTTCACTTCGCGTGGAATAAGCAAATATTTTTTGTATTATGTGTAACATACTCGTATAAAATTTTTATCAATAACAAGTCGTTTTTTACAGAGATTATTATTATTATTATTATTATATTAATATGAAAGTGTGTTGGTTGGTCCTTCTTTCGCGTCAAATCAGAGTGATTAGCGTGATTGGCGTGATTATTTGCGTGGAGATAGTTAAAGGGCTGAAGAGTGATAAAGGCTACTTCCCGCAGGGAAAATATGTAATATTACAAAACACAAGCACAACTCATCGTAACTATGTATCATATACGAGTATATACGAGTATGTAACTGTTCCGGGCTAACTGTTAAAGCATACATATGGACAAAATCAAGCGAAGCGAGGGTGAGTCGCTAGTTCATATATCAAACCAAACCCTATTAGGTCGTTTACGTTTCATAACCGAAGCGACCCAATGCCTACTAATGATATATTATACTCTAGCGTTATTATTTAGATTTACAGCCTATATATAGCCATAGTGATAGTCATTAGAGATGGCGGCGATAACGCAAACATCGGAGATAACACATGACGGATAAAGTAAATACACAACATGACCAAATTAAATGCTTTCACAATTAAAACAGATAAAATAGTAAATTTGTTAATTGTAAATAAGAAAGTTCCTAAGAAACGATTGAACATCTCCTTAGCAATATTTAAGTAAAAAGAAAACAGTTTTTCCTCGCACTAAGTATAGATCTACATCCTCCCTATTTCTGTAGAAGTTAAGGTTTTCTCAAGACGTTTTCATTCAATGTACGAGTAAAGATGTTCGTATAATCTTGTTGAAAAAACGATTGGCTTCTTAATGCTTCTTTTATTTCCATAAATCTAAGCTTTCTCATTGCTTATTATCTATTGCATAACACTACTTTTAACCGCGAAAATATCCCAAAGGATAGTTTTATTTAATATGCGTTCAAAATATAAATGAAATTCGATGTATGTTTCACACGAATTTCATTTATTTTCCTATTTTCGCTAAATCGTCTCCAAAAATCGAGAAACTTTCATCATAAAAAGATGCATTAAAAGTTAAAACGAAGGTGGCAACTACTCTTTTTCGAAAGTCAGTTAATAAAAGTAAGAAAAATTATTAATATACTGTGGTTATGATGTATCGCCCTTTATTTACAAGTACGTGCTTTTGCATCACTATCGATATCGTATCGATCGCAAATAACACTCATGTTTGTTATTATATGAGCGATATTCCTATATTTTAAATGTAAACTGAAAACAAATTCAAAATATTTATTGTTTCTCAAATTTAGTGGAATGACTTACGACGCAATAAAAGTACAATTTTCAATAGCAATAATGGTTATGGTTTTCCACAAGTGGAAGTTATTTCAAGATAACGTGAATGATATTTATGACCCCTCAGTTATATAGGAAAATAGGAGAAGGAGGAATGTGTAAATGTTTTTAAATATTAATAATATAGTATAAAAAATTCAGATTTATTTCAATTGTTCATGAAAATATTGTGTGACTTCAGCCTTTACCTAAATGTCTCACCTGGTTTATGGTTAAGTTACCTATGTTAAATAATTGAAGTTTAACTGCAACATATAAAAAATTAAAATAAAATGCGCAAAAATGTCAAAAAATTAAGTTTATTGAAAATATCATCATCATCATCAGCCCTTTTTGTCGTCCCACTGCTGGGCACGTGCCTCCCTCAGTACGAGGGGGATCAGGCCATAGTCCACCGCGCTGGCCCAGTGCGTGTTGGCGGACTTTACATGTCTTACGAAAACTTGCTAGGTTTTCTCAGACATGCAGGTTTCCTCACGATGTTTTCCTTCACCGTAAGACAAGTGGTAATCAGGATAGAATTGATTCGCACATGAAAATATCAGAGGTGCGAGACCCGGATTTGAACCCGCATCACTCGGTTATACAAGCGACGCGTTACCGCTGGGCTACCACTGCCTCTATTGAAAATAAGCCAATTATTATTAATATTTGCTAATAACGCCCTATATAGGTACATTGATTTCATAGTCGTTACAATATAGTATATGCACGGTATAGTCACGGGATGAGACTTGTTTAAATATTTATAGCTCTTGCTCAACGTTCCGGCCGGCAGTATTGCGGAAATAGCTCGTTTGTACTTTCCGATGTTCACCGCGAGGTTTAGTGTAGTACTTTGCCAGAAACCTATTTACTTCGCCACTTGAAAAATCTGGGTTTAAAAAATTTAACAGTGAATCTCAGGATGATTCATCATTTTCATAGATTCTACCAATTTATGAATAACAAAATTCGTTTTCAATTGTCACAAATATAAAAAGTAATATATTTATGTAATAAATTATATTTATTATTCATGATCTTTTATTTGAAGCGAAAGTTAAGGAGCTTTTTGTTATCGTCATGTGTTGAGGGAGTCGACTCCATGTCTTGGTGACTGATGAGCAGATCGCAAAATATGAAACTAGCGTAAAGTTCTTACACTTTTGTGCGTGTATGTTGACAATTTTTCTTTTCAACAGACTTCCAAAAAGGAGGAGGTTCTCAATTCGTCTGTAATTTTTTTAACAATAACAACAATTTATTCTGTCAATTTCTTCGATTAAGAAATATTGTTTTATTACAAGTATTATGCTAATATCCAGTAAATATATTTATGTATTTATTATTTAGGTTTAGAAGCTCAGAGCATGTGTATCCCTATTTAGTCTGGAAGCATTGCAAGCACACACGATTGAAGCTTTACATGACATCGCATAAAACATGGTGATTAGTTCGTTGGATACTCAGCCGTTTGGAATAACATTTAACTCTGTGTATATGAATGCTTAAATTAAATGATTACTATTTACTTTACTATTATTTTTTTTTAATAAATATTTCAATAGTTTGTGGGATATTGTGTTTGAATTCCTACATTCTAATTCGTTCATCGTGAAAACCATTCCAATTCCTAGAATGGAAATAATAAAGAAGTAAGTAGAATTATTGTGTCCTATATATTAAACTAAAACATTTCCGAAGGGCTAAGAACCTTATTTTAATACAAAAGCATATACTTTTCTTACAGTGGCTCAAAAGATTTTACCAGATTTTGGTATGAAGGCGGTACATATCTTGGATTACATAATTATATTATTATGCATGCATAATGCATATAGTTTTACATTGGTCACTAGTTAATTAATGTCACTAGGGCTTTCTGTAACATAGAGTAAGAAATACATCGTTCACGACAATTTTCTCTTAAACACATTCTGCTTATTTTTGAAGACTATTTACAGATTTACGAAGAAGAAAAAAAATGGTTACACAATTTAAATATTACGACTTTGAAAGATTTTTTTATATACAATATAGTGTACATGAAGATTAGATTTATTTATTGAAAGACTGAAATTGTTAATGTAGAAGGTCTTACAAATATGTTTTAATGTTTAAAAATTATCAAATTACATTGTTCATTGTTCTGTTGGAAATAATATTAAAGATCCAGTTTATATTAGGACTGACCATTGCAATTACACTCGCGGAGGTTCCTGGCGTAGGAATAAAATACTTGGTGTCTTCGTTGCAGTCGTCAATAGACTTAGAGTTGACTCCCACGACGCCGGACGGATGCAAGACGGGTCCACCAGAGTCTCCGCCACATATAGTCGCAACAACCCAACATGTGGGAACTAAACACATCATGTGTTTACTTGGTAATTCTTTTGGAAGACACTTATTAAGCATACCTTTTAATACTTGAAGGGGCCTCTGATATTCCGATGAATTAGTAACACCAAAACCTAGAGCTAGCGCTTCATGACCGACGAAGGATCTGTAGTCCACAGCGCTTATTGTGGCATACGAGGCGACGGATAGTTTTTCACAGCGAAACAATCCAAGATCATTTTCAAGATAATCATCATTATCACCTGCGCTTAAACTATAACTTGGGTGTATGATAAATTCTAGGAGTGGGGTTACCTGACCGAGATATTCTGGAAAGTAACTGTTGTATCTCGCAAAAGATTTGAACTTTGGATGGTGTAACATTTTAATATAACAATGGCCGGCTGTGAGGATCCAAGTTGAACGGACAGCTGCGCCAGAGCAGAATCGATAATATTTCTTTATATCCGGACTTACAGTTGATTTTTCAGTTAATTCTCATCTTTTAGGGCATTTCTTCCTCCAAGCACACGTAGAGTTGCCATGGTCTGATTGATGCTATTTACTATGATTAAAAAATATTGTAATTTCATGTTATATACTTCTACTACTTTTATGAATAACGTTTATTTATTCTTAGAATTTATACATTTGAAAAAAAAACAATTTCCCTACAATTCAATTTATTGTTTTCATATTTTATGTGAAGTTTTTATGTCAAATTGAATGTTGTTATTACGACTTTGCGTTCTAAGATTAAACCCAATTTATAGATAGTAGTGATATATAGATAGTAATAATTTCCTCGAAAATATTGCGTAAAATTCAATACACACATAATATTTCACAATCCGTCATTTTTTGAGTTGAATTTATTTAAATTATTACAACAAGAGCTTACCTACACGCCCAGCATTATATACGTTTTATGGCAATGTACTCACGTATTTATAAACATATGTTTAAGGTACTCATACATGACACACTCTTTTAGCCATCGAGAAAAATTCACCATGAAGTATGTACCGCAATTATAAGGTGACATTCATCATTTTGGGTCTTTGCTCAATCTTCCCTTTCTTTCGAACATGTAGGTGCATTTTTCACAATCATTTACTTAAATATAAATAATAAAAAACTAATGGCAGTATTTTACCACCATATGATTAAGTTCTCACAGAGACATATTATAACCATGCAACGAGAACAACACGAAGCGACGACATTAATAAATTCTATTGTATGTGATGCACTCTGGATGAGATTGTCGTGAAGATAGTTTTCATTAACAGTTTTTCATCTGGAGATAGATTCCGCAGAGAGAACCTAAGGAACGATTAAGGCACAAATACACCTAAACTAAAAATAATAATAATTGTGAACAGCGTGGCTGGGTCTGCCAGTATTACATATATAAATAAAAAGTTTATGGTTTGAGTGTATGCATGTAGAGTAAAATAAATATTATTCGATATATATATTATATAACAAAATGTACACTTCAATTCGTTTTTCGTCAGTAACTTTCTAATTTTCTGCTAATGAAGAAAGTAAGGGAAGGTACTACGACAAACTCGACATATTGGACGTACACAAAGTCATAAAACTTTTATTACTCGTGAAAAGTCAATTAACTATGTACATAGTTTGTTTTTACCAAATGGCGCAATATAGAAGATGTATGAGGATAAACATTTTATTAAAAAACTACTTCCGGTATCGAGTATTATTTCCGATATTTATTTTACTTCATTCTCATTCTCATATCCTGTTACTATGTATTTGCTGTTTTTTTTTCTTGACCGACTTCAAAAAATATGTTTTACGCATCCATCCGGTATGTAGGTACGCTTTTAAGCTATTGCATAGCTTCTATCGCAGGCCTTGAGCGTGGAGACCGAAACCAGAAATTCCGTAACGAAAATAACCTAACACCTGTCATGCGTGATGCGACGAGTAGCGCCATCTATGATTTATCTTTTAGTTTACTTGTGCTGGTGTTGTTTAGGTCTGACATTACCCATGATAATTAATAAATAAGTCCAAGGAGTTACTTTTTGAATCTGTTCCGACTGATCAACGTAAAACGATTAGAAAAGGAAAAGGAAAAGAGAATCGTGTTTTATTTGATATAATCAGTTTCTTCAAAGTAACTGATCCTGACCTACTCCCTGTGTTCGTAGCGCGGGATCTAGAAAAACTGCCCCCAATCTTGTTCGACCACTTGGATACATCTAAGCTGCTGAAGGATTTGGCATTGGTTCGTAGCGAAATTGATATTATTAAGTCTTCTTATGTATCCATCGATCAGTTGGAAGCCGTAAAAAGGGATCTCTTAAAGTTTCAATATGCGTTACCCCCCTTTTCTGCTGCTAACATAAACATTAAAAGGGGTGCGTACCAAGATAGCGGTCCTATAGGCTTAACAAATATGGATGAATCAGCTACAAGTCATTACGAAAATGAAATAAACCTTACAAATATTGATAGTCCCCGTTTTAAAAGCTTAAACAAAATAAGCGTGGACGGTAGTAATCAAACTACTATGAACAAAAGTCCGTCAGTGCGACCGGTAAGCGATGAGTCACCCAACAGCAAAGTAAGTCAGCTGAGTGATGGCGATAAGACAATGCAAAATAAGTCTTATGCGATAGCGACAAAGTCGAAAGCGAAACCTAACCCAAATGAGGGGTGGAAAATAGTCCAAAAAAAAGCACGTAAGAGAAGGAATTATATTGAAGGGAAAACAGGGAGCGTGGTAGTTGATGCGGAGGAAAAATTCAGAGCTGCAGAGCGACACACACCCCTATTCATTACAAATGTTCATAAAAATACCTCTGAATCGGATATCACTACGTATATACATAAAAAAACTCAAGAAACTGTTAGACTTGAGAAAATATCTATACAACGTGAATGTGAATACAATGCATATAAATTTTTTGTATTGCAAAGTAAAGTCCCTCTGTTTTTGGACGAGAGTCTATGGCCAAAAGGGATTATTTTTCGCCGCTTTATTAATTTTAAAGTGTCACGAAATAGAAATATCGGCTCAGTTATAAAAACACAAAATGGATAAAAATAAAAATACTTATAAGTTTGCTACATTTAACTGTAAGAACGTAAAAAGATCTGTAGATAGTATCCGTGAATTATGTAAAACAGCTGATATCGTGGCGCTCCAGGAGACATGGCTGTTGCCTGACGAAATACCTTTTTTGAACACCATCAGCGACGAGTTCAGCTGTACAGGCGTATCAGCCGTTGATACCTCGGTGGGAATCCTGCGTGGTAGACCTTATGGCGGTGTAGCCCTGCTGTGGAGGCGTCAGATCTTTCAAAATGTAACCGTCGTACAGTGTAATAGTTCTCGTGTATGTGCAGTGAAAATGGTGTTAAATCAAAGGTCAATCTTAGTAGTGAGTTTATATATGCCGACGGATTCACTGATTAACTTAACGGATTTTACGGACGTTTTGAGCTCGGTAAGTGCAATTATAGACAATTGTAATGTGGACTGTGCTTACATTCTTGGTGACTATAACGCTCATCCCTTCGAGCGATTTTATGACGAGCTTATGGCCATTTGTAATGACCAAGAATGGTTATGTATAGATTTTGAAATGTTAAATCCTGTTTCTAATATTTACACGTTTATTAGTGAAGCTAATGGATCTAAGCGATGGCTCGACCATTGTGTAGTGACCAAAGCAGCCGCTCAAACAGTTAAAAAAGTGTATATAAACTATGATATGACGTGGTCGGATCACTTTCCTTTAATTGTAGAATGTAATTTGAATGTAATTCCAATAATAAAAATGCAATCTAATATAAAATATAGCAAAGTCGTATGGGGTGACAGGGACCCACAACAGATTGAAACTTATTTAAAGGAATGTAATGAAAAGTTGAGTTTCATAGATTTCCCACATGAACTTCGTAAGTGTGGTGACGTCATTTGCTATGATCCGAGCCACAGAAGTATCATAGATAACTTATACGAAAATATTGTAGCTGTTTTAAGTGAATCTGCCATTATAAGTTGTGTACGTAGGAGGGGTGGCAGGCGGGTAGTACCAGGTTGGAATAAACATGTCGCTGCTGCTCATACGGATGCCAGGCTAAAGTTTGAGCTATGGTCGTTGCAAGGAAGGCCGACAAACGGTGATTGTTATCAGAAAATGTGTGAGGCTAAAAGAAAATTTAAATCGCGTTTAAAATGGTGCCAAGACCATGCGGAGCAAATTAAGATGGATATATTAGCATCACATCATACAAATAAAGATTTTCGCTCCTTTTGGAAGCAAACTAACAGATTGCAACCGAAGCCGGGTATCCCTGTGAGCATCAGCGGTTTCACTGATCCTGAGCAGATTGCTAATCTCTTCATGGATCATTTTTCTGTAAAGTCACCACTTGGTCGGTCGAATCATATTATGCAGGATGCTGGGACCGGAGTGAACAGTTTGACGACCAAAATAACAACTAAAAGTATTGCTGAAACCATAATGTCAATGACCAGAGGTAAGTCACCTGGTCACGATGGTCTTAGCATTGAACATTTACAATCGGCTGGTCCTCACTTACCTCGTGTTTTGTGTATGTTATTTAACTTATGCCTAAATCATAGTTATATGCCGGATGATATGATGCGTACGGTGGTGGTTCCTATAGTCAAAAATAAAACGGGCGACAACGCTGATAAGAATAACTATAGACCAATTTCGTTGGCAACTGTCATTTCGAAAGTATTTGACAGCATTCTTAATACACAGCTTAATGTATACGTCCAACAACACGACAATCAGTTTGGTTTTAAACCAGGTCTATCAACAGAAACTGCAGTGCTGTGTCTTAAGAGTGCTGTCAACTACTATGTAAAGAGAGAAACGCCAATCGTTGCCTGTTTCCTTGATCTCTCCAAGGCTTTTGACCTGGTCTCATACAATATTTTATGGAAGAAACTTCAAATAAGTGGTTTACCTATAGAGCTTATTAACATTCTTAAGTATTGGTATGGGAACCAGGTCAACAATGTACGATGGGAGGGAGCGTTGTCTCGGCCGTATGGCCTGGAGTGTGGCGTGAGACAAGGGGGTTTGACTTCGCCAACCCTTTTTAACATTTATTTGCATGAGTTGATAGCTGAGCTCAGCAGTACCAGAGTTGGCTGTTACATAGACGGTGTATGTATGAATAATATTAGCTACGCTGACGATATGGTGCTGCTGAGTGCGTCCGTCTGTGGCATAAGAAAATTATTGTCTGTATGTGAGTCATATGCTAAGTCACACGGCTTAATTTATAATGTAAAAAAAAAGCCAAGTAATGGTGTTTAATGTCCGAGGCAAGTGTACTAAAGAATTACCACCGGTATTACTAAATAATTGTATTCTGGATAGGGTGGATACTTTTAAATATCTCGGACACTATATCACTTCTGATTTAAAAGACGATACCGATATTGAAAGGGAGCGGAGAGCATTGTCGGTGAGAGCGAATATGCTTGCTCGTAGGTTTGCACGTAGTTCACTCAACGTTAAAATAACATTATTTAGAGCATATTGTACATCTTTTTACACGTGCAGCCTATGGGCAGGATATACTCAAAAATCTTATAGTGCTCTCCGCGTTCAATACAATAACGCGTTCAGGGTGCTGTTGGGGCTCCCTCGATACTGCAGCGCCTCAGGGATGTTCGCTGAAGCGCGTGTTGATTGCTTTTACGCCCTCATGAGAAAAAGATGCGGGTCTCTGGTGCGTAGGGTACGAGGTAGTGCCAACAGAATTCTGAGCATGATAGCAAATAGACTGGATTGCATATACATTAATCGCTGTTGTGCCATTGCAAACGGAATGGTGCAGCGGTGATTCGTGTGTATTGTATTGTAACATTTAAAAAAAAAATGTAATAATTCAACTAACCTAGTATCTGAGAAATATTTTTTCGTTTACTAACCATAATGAGTCACTGGTCACTTGAATAAAGAATATTATTATTATTATTATTATAGATGGCGCTGTAGATTAATAAATCGATTTTAGATCGACAGTTTTTTTTTCAATAATGACATGGGTGTCATTTTCGAGGTTTCTCGGGGCGCTGATTGCGAAAATGAGGTTCATTTTCAAATCCAAGATGGTGGATATCCGGTTTCTTTTCAATAATGGCATGGGTGTCATTTTCGAGGTTTCTCGGGGTGCTGATTGTGAAAATGAGGTCCATTTTCAAATCCAAGATGACGGACATCCGGGTTTTTTTAATTGATAAAATAAAAATACTTTGAACAATATTAACTTCTCATTTATTTAATAGGAGAAAAAAAAATGATTTCTTATCGGTCACCACGCTCAAAAAGTGTAACTTGAATTAATATCAAAGAAAAAAAACAAAGGAAAAAAATACTGCATAAATAAATAAATAATTATAATTGCATAAGTTGATAAAAACAGCTATGCAATAGCTTTACCGCGGCAGTCTCCGAGTGCCACACGTCTTTTTTTATTTGTTTTCGATAAATATGCCAATAGGAAACTAATTTAGAAAAAACATTTTAATTAATTATTGACTATTGAGGCTATATCATAAATATGGCTCCATAAGTATAAAGAAAATTCAGCTAACAAGAAGATTTGGATAATAATAAAGTTATTTTAGGTAAACTTTTGTATTTTAATGGTATAAATTACGGTAAAAGTAGTCTTTTACAGGAACATTGAAGAAACGGGGAACGTACTTTTACGTTACTTTCTGTAAACAGACCCTGAAATGTGAAAAGGGCACAGAAATACTCAGCTCTAAAAGCTAATTAAGAATTCATGTGTCGGAAATCTTAAATGAATTCCGAGTCAATTTAGTTTCACTTCGCGTGGTACATGAAGATTAGATTATTTATTGAAAGACTGAAATTGTTATTGTAGAAGGTCTTACAAATATGTTTTAATGTTTAAAAGCTATCAAATTACATTGTTTATTGTTCTGTTGGAAATAATATTAAAGATCCAGTTTATATTAGGACTGACCATTGCAATTATACTCGCTGAGGTTCCTGGCGTAGCAACAAAAGACTTAGTGTCTTCGTCGCAGTCGTCAACAGACTGAGAGTTGACTCCCACGACGCCGGACGGATGCAAGACGGGTCCACCGGAGTCTCCACCACATATAGTCGCAACAACCCCACATGTGGGAACTAAACACATCATGTGTTTACTTGGTAATTCTTTTGGTAGACACTCATTAAGCATACCTTTTAATACTTGAAGGGGCCTCTGATACTCCGAAGCATTAGTACCACCAAAACCTAGAACTAGGGCTTCGTGACCGACGAAGGATCTGTAGTCCACAGCGCTTATTGTAGCATACGAGGCGACTGATAGTTTTTCACAACGAAACAAACCAAGATCATTTTCAAGATAATCATTTTTTTCATCTGCGTTAAAACTATAATTTGGGTGTATGACAAATTCTAGGAGTGGGGTTATCTGACCGAGATATTCTGGAAAGTAACTGTTGTATCTCGCAAAAGATTTGAACTTTGGATGGTGTAACATTTTAATATAACAATGGCCGGCTGTGAGGATCCAAGTTGAACGGACAGCTGCGCCAGAGCAGAATCGATAATATTTTTTTATATCCAGACTTACAGTTGATTTTTCAGTAAATTCCAAGCGAACAGCAAAAGGAAACTCATCTTTTAGGGCATTTCTTCCTCCAAGCACACGTAGAGTTGCCATGGTCTGGTTGATGCTATTTACTATGAATAAAAAATATTGTAATTTCATGTTATATACTTCTACTACTTTTATGAATAACGTTTATTTATTCTTAGAATTTATACATTTGAAAAAAAAACAATTTCCCTATAATTCAATTTACTGTTTTCATATTTTATGTGTTGAAAGTTTTTATGTCGAATTGAATGTTGTTATTACGACTTTGCGTTCTAAGATTAAACCTGATTTATAGATAGTAGTGAAATATAGATGGTAATGATTTTCTCGAAAATATTGCGTAAAATTCAATACACACATAATATTTCACAATCCGTCATTTTTTGAATTGAATTCATTTAAATTATTACAACAAGAGCTTACCTACACGCCCAGCATTATATACGTTTTATGGCAATGTAACTCACGTATTTATAAACATATGTTTAAGGTATATAGGTATATACATGACACACTCTTTAAACCATCGAGTAAAATTCACCATGAAGTCTGTACCGCAATTATAAGGTGACATTCATCATTTTGGGTCTTTGCTCAATCTTCCCTTTCTTTCGAACATGTAGGTGCATTTTTCACAATCATTTACTTAAATATAAATAATAAAAAAATAATGGCAGTATTTTACCACCATATGATTAAGTTCTCATAGAGAGAAGGCTTCATATTATGACCATGAATAGTTTCTATTGTATGTGATGCACTCTGGATGAGATTGTCAATGAGCTGGAGTTTCGAGCCTGTTAGAAGCTGTGACAGTTTTTAAAGAAAATAAATAAATCAAGGGATCGGTATTTTCAGAAATCAAACTGTTCTGAAAGTAACGATAGATTATATTTCATGAGTAAAATTAATATGAAAAACCTAAAGTCCAACAGCTCCATATAATCTGTCTTTTTGGATTATTCATTTTATGCTCAAATTAAACTAGTTGCCAAACTAAAGAGTTATGTAAAATTAAAAAAATAGTTTAACGAAAGCGTAATTACTAAGAGTATGTGAAGTTGAAAAAGACCTTCGCATTATTTAAAGATAAAGCATTACTTAGAGCAAGGAGAGCAACTTCGCTAAAGTTGTTTTAAGCCTTGAAATGTTAACTTTTTACTATCACAAAATTAATAATAGCCTATAATAGAGTAATTGTAACCAGGTGTGTTTCATTACGGCACGCGACACTGCGGTCGGCGACCGGACAGTGCTATATGCAAGTTATTAATTTTGTTAATTAACGGCCGTTAAGTTTCGCCAAAACTAATTATTATTACATAAAACGTATTTACTTGAACGTGGACTTCGTTAATGACAATATGTTTTTAATTAGAGAAATACGACAGTCATTTAAGTATTTTTTTATGATTTTTTGTTAAAGCTAAAAACAGATGTTTGATATATTTTTCAGATTTACTGGTAATTATGAATGACCTATAAAATAACTTTAATTAGGTTAGTTTCTAGTTTTAGTTCATAGATTAGTGTCTTTTCAACGTCGTGAGGAACGTGAGGAACGTTCTTTTCATAACGGATTTAATCGCTATATTTTGTATTGTAGTCGTAGTTCCCGTGGAAATAGAAGTAGATATAAAAAAATGGGAATTACTAAATCTTGATTAACAATTCGGAATTTTTTATAAGGATATAAAAGAAATAAAACACCATAAACAGATTCATTTTATTACTAAGGAAAAATGTTATATTACATTAGAACTCAGTCCCGCAACTGTGTGGTACTCGCAACTTGTACTCGATGCATTAAGCACGAAAGCACAGGTATACGATATATATAACAGTCACCAAGTTAGTTGAATTTATTTACATCGTTATTTTGTTTTGAGCTTTTATTGATCCATAGAATTATACGTGCGTAGTAATAGTGTTACCAAATATAAACTACCTAATATAAAATAAGTAGGTCTTACCTACTGCAGGTGGCTGAATTTGTCATCGATTTATTATCAGAAAACATATAAATATAAAGCACTGTCTTGACTCATCACTAGTACGAAGGTGCGGGGGAGTACTCGTAGTATATCAAAAAAAAGTGAAAAAGCGTTAAGAAGAAAATATGTTACTCGATTAAATCAAGTGCTTTGAGAATGAACTTGCAACAAATCAGTTTTTTATTACCTCAAGTGCGAGGGTAGTTACATTGTAAATGACTTACGTTCTCGAAGGACCACTTTAATAGAGTGGAGATTGGTCGAAGGAATCGATGAAAATCAGCCAAGTACAGTGGCGTTAACAAAACATATTACACCATATTCCTCTTAAACACTAACTATAATTATATCTCAAAAACTTTGTACAAGTAATAATAGTAACAATTTTCTATTTGCTTTGAGCAAGAAATTCTTTATAAATACGTGAAAGTGGAGTACATGACTATGAGATGGCATTTTGTAATAAAATACGCCATTTCCATTTAAATATTTTTGGACGTAACTTTTTGGAGGTTGGAATTTTCGGATATTACTTCGAAGCTCTTTTCTTAAAAACTATAAGATAATTTTAATTTAATGACAATTCGATATTAAGCAGATTAAAAATTCTGTCGTTCGGCATATCTCGCTGATATCTTTTTTTTCCTGGTGAAGTACTGTTTTATTTAAAAAAACTATCGAAGAATTCATTTTAAATAAAGTTTTATAATTTTTAATACTTCCGTCCCACTGCTGGGCGCATATCTTCCTTCCATGTGAAGGGGGTCTAGTTCTTTTCCACCACCCGAATGCAGGTATGAACTTAACACTTTTTAAGACTATTTATGTTCTCTTTCCTTACTCTGTTTTCTTTTATCGTAAGATAAATATTATTTTCTAATTAGTTGAGAGATTTGAAACCATCTTAAAAATTCATATATAATAGCTCATAATCGTGTACTCCACCACTGAGATCTTCGAACATAAAGATTATAAACTATATATTACTTAAACAGTAATATTTTAGAAATATCAATAATTATTATAATTTCACATGTAATTATTTATTATATACCACCTTTATAATTGAAAATACAGCCAAAAATAAACAAAATTTCAATGGAGTTTTAATAGTAAAAGCTACAACATAAATTATATCGCAATTGAAAATTAAGTAAAATTACCTAATTAAACAATTTTTGATCAATTACAATTGTTTGATTATTTTATACTTTTAAATGAATTCAGTTAAATGTACACCATAGAAGTAACTTCCTAGTTTTCTCGAGTCGGAGCGCACTCCCGCTGTAGTATAGTACTGTATCCTAATCTGAATTGTGCCCTTTAATACCTATTTGTTTTTCAATCGCTCTTCGTTAGAATATTCTATACGATTTCAACTCATTTTTGTACAATTTGCATATATGTAATCAACTCTCACTAAAACCGGTGAAACAAAAAATGATTGAATTTTTCATTACGGTAAAGACACTATTCAGTTTAGGACGAAAACAGAATTCACCTATAACTGAGTGGCTTTTAACGATTTCAAATGACACAAATTCATGAAGTAAAATTCACATTTACATATATTCTATTATATACTATAGTCCGTTTTAGATAACATCATCGCTATGTACGTGAGTAGAAGTAGGGCTAGACAGCTGCGTCGCACGTCGCTCTCATTGCGGCTCAAAGTGGCAGCCATTTTGTCACCTGTTACACATAATGATCCAGTCACAATTCATGTACCCACAGCTAGACAAAATAGTGGTGGTGTAAGTGTTATAGACGCTGATATACAAATGTATATAAAAACATGTTTGCAAACTAACTTAAAAAGATTATAGTGTCCCTAATTTATATTACCGATATTGATAGGTACTAGGATCAAACCGCAGCATATTTTTATAGACCAAACGAACGTTTACCCCAAAGAGTACGTACTCAGCACTATTAAATTGGAGATGTAATAACTGATATAATAATAGCAAGATACTCACTGCCCTCTGAGACGTAGACGTATATGTGTGCGGGCTCGGTGTTGGCGGCGCGGCAGGAGTAGTTGCCGGAGTGCGCGGGCGCAGCGGCGCGGATGGCGAGCGCGGACTGCGTGCGCGCGCCCGGCGCCGTCGCCACGCTCACGCCGCGCGCCGCGTCGTAGTTGATCATGCGCGCGTTGTGGTACCAGAACACGTATTGTGGAGGTACCGGACTCTATTAGTCAGGAAATAAAGAAAATTCTTTATGCTGCATTTTTTATTGTTAATAGCTTCAGGTTGAGATATAAGCTGGTTGGTAAAACGAATTCCTGTGAATTAGATTTATTTGTATTAATTAAATTAATAATGATTCTAAATATTATCCAGTCACGTGAGTGCAGGCACGAATTGAAGCAAGTAGCGCAAAGTTTTTATTTAGTCTTTTTACCGTCCCGCTGCTACACAATAATGTCTTCTTTCTTTAAATAATCCTACAATACAAGGGGATCAGGCCATAGTCTACCAACCTGGCCAAGTACGAGTTGGCGGACTTCACATGTCTATCAAAAACTTCTAGGTTCTATCAGACATGCAACACAAGTGGTAATCATATTGAAAATGCATTACTTCACACCTGCCATTGGCGTTCCTGGTTGAAAGTTTTATTTCTAAATAATTTAATATTCTGACTAATTTACTAGAGTATCCTGGAAATATCTCTACGACGGTAAAGTTTCAACTACGCGAATATAGCTACAAGTATATAAACTGTGTACGTTGATAGAACCGGATGTTTCCGGCTCAAGCTGTTGACAATCTTAGGCCGAGTGTGTCACGCTCAAAACAAAGCGCAAACACGACCGACTTCTTTAGTAGTGTGAGGATATACTCATATCGATGCATGGTTCAATAAAATTTTATGAAAATTGAATTTATGTTACGACAATTAGACAAATGTCCACGCCACTTTCTGAAAATAATATATTTGTTTTATACATATAATATGCTGTGTTTCATGTGAAATTTTCCTTTAATTTATAACAAAAAACACTGTAACATTTAATATAAATTGACATTCATTTCATCAAAATGACTGAACAGTCATACAGCTATTAAAAATAAGTGAATTTTATTTTCATGTACACCTGAAAGCGATAAATTACAAGTCGAACGCGACGCGAAGTTCTGCAGCGAACTGCGTGATGAGGGTTTTTATAGGCAATAATTCATAGGGAATAAAAAATAAATATGTTGGGAGATTAACACAACACCATATAGTTTTATGGTAAGCTACAAGGCTTGTGTTATAGATATATAGATTATACACTACACATTTTTAACTTTAAATACACACATGTTATTAATATAATTATTACACACATTTTTTCGTATTTGCGGCTGTGCTAACAAAAATATTGTTTATAATTGTTGATTGTGTACCAACATTGGTGCTCATCACGAATTACCTAAAAAGTGTAGACGTAAATTAAACTTAGATACTGTAGTTTTAATTATTTCAAACTCCAGGTTAATCATAATGACTTTATTCACAGTACCTTTTCAATGATGCAGACTAAATTGATAGTGGACCCTGCGTCCACGTGGTACTCGTCAGCTCCCAGGATGAATGCCTCCGGGACTACTATGTGCAGGTGCACGAGACGCGACAGTGTGCCCGAGCCTGTCGATACCTGCAGATATACTTATTAATAAATAAAATACTTTCATTTTACTTCCATTGTGAGTAAACAATACAATATAACTAATTCCATCTTCTAGCTTTACTGAATAATCTGCTTTCTAGATTGGAAGAAGATCGGTGTGTTAATATTTAATTCTTCTCGGGATTAAGCCCATAGCTTTAGAATGGAATATATGGAATATGATCAAATAAGTACAAGAAAATTAATTACTGCTTTTATATTACATCTTTATAAGACTTATAGTTTTCGTAACATTTTCCTCGTGAAAACTTAAACGTTATATTATGAAATATGTATAGCATCAGATTTGATATCCATATTGACGTCTATTTGAACGAAGAAGACCAATTTTGGATGATTATTTAAAAACCTCAATAGTGCTCTGTTATGTAATAGTCCTTAATGCCACATAAAGCGCGTTTAAAATAAGTTGCCTGTGAATAAGATATAGACGCAAGTAAAGCTGCAAGTCCATAATAATTTTTGTTTCTTCGATTTTTATAATGTAATACAATAGTGTACCTGACATTCGTAGGTGCCATTGTCACGTTTCTGCACATATTTTATCTGTAATATCCAATCGTCTGATCCTTCACTGTGTAACACCTGGCGCAAAACAGATTCGTTTCAATTTATTTTCTACGAAAACAATTTATTTTCTGCTATAACAGTGGGAGTTGGTTTAAACTTTAAGCAAACATTTTAAAATAATGATTCTCTTTGTAGAACAGTATGACATGGTATTTGGAATGAAAACCAATATTTCGTTTGTTTTTAGTTAAGTAAAGAAAAATTTACTAAACATTGATTGGTCTCGAAAAAGTTGAACAGTGATTTTATAATTCAATATTTTAAAAATCTAATATTCCTTTACCTGAAACCGTTCATCGTTTGTGTACATGAAGACGCCCGAACTAATTATGTGCCAATCACGACGTCGTACCCACGATATCTGCAACCAACATAAATTGCATTACCACGGACTGTAAAATTTCTTACCACATTTCTTTCCACTAAATTATGTTCGCTTTTGCAGAAAAATGAGTATTAATTTCCAAAAAAAATCTGATACTACAAGATGCTTGAGACTCATATCTTTTTGAAAATATTATACTCGATCGTAATAACTCATTACGATTTTCAATAGTCACCAAAGTCCATGATGATCCATAAATATTAATGTTGAATAAAAACTTACGCCTCTTTCACCAAGGTTGCGAACTGGGCAGTGCAGGAAAGCAACCCCACCGAGCTGGACGAGAACGTCTTCCTGGGTATTATTGATGGTAGGTTCTCTCCTCAGAGCTTCTAGCGAGGAGTACCACAGGTCCCTCCAGGCCGGCACTCCGGCCGCCTCCGCCTCGGCCTGGGCCGCAGCGTCGATGTCTGCTTGAGACATCTCTGTGTGTTGAACTTCTGGGATGTTTTGGACATTTTCATTTTCTACAGCGGCCGCCTCGCCTGCCGAGCGCCGCGCCCGCTCTGATAGCAAGGATAATATAATATAATTGGCCAATTCCTATCAAAACACGTTTTTTTAAAGACTAAAACGAAATAAAATAAAAGGATAAAGTAATTTTTACTGAGCTTTTTATCTACGCGCCTAAATATCAACAGTATTACTGCGATGTTTGCTTACCGGCGGTGCCGGCGGGCGCGAGCAGCGCGGCGAGAAGCGTCAGGGCGAGCGCGGCCGCCATCCGCCGCCGTTACTGCCTCGTTGTCCGCCTGCGGGAAGTCGCTTAGTCATTAAAAAAAAATATAAACAGTCATTTATTGTTATAATAAAAACAATTACTACAATTATTCTACGTGTGACTAAATTTGTTGTATGGCAAAGGAAGCTGATGCTGCTGTAATATAAATCTCCACCCACTTTGTCTAGACATGAACAGCAAATTAAAGCCCAAACCTGAAAGTGTGACATTGTCTCAGTAAAGTGTACCACAAAAAGGCATATAGATTGTGAAATTGTGATGCGGCTCGCTTCGCTCGCTTTGATTATTAAAATCGGCTTCATAAATGGACCGAATGTGCTTAATACATTGTTTTAGTGAACCATCTGAATAGTTTCAAAGTCTCAAACGGACATAATTACCTACTGGTAGATACAATATTTGTGTTTTATACATACCTATAGATAGATAAGGAGTGTATTAGAGAGAGTACTAGTTTTAGTGCATATAAAAAAATGTACTACATTCTTTTTGAAGTTCGACATACGTTTGCCTACGTGTATTTTTAAGTAAAAATCATTAATGTTAATTTCTGCCATGACTAAGTGAATGCATGGTGTAGAAATTTTACGGCTCTACATTACATATTAGCAGATTTATAAAATTTCAATCTTAAATCTATAATAAAATTTAAATATTTCGTAAAATACAAAATTCAATACCGATTACTTTTTAATTTAATAAAATTTAGTCAGGTAAGTTTATGTATGTAAGCAACCTATGCAAGGTTATATCTAAGATAAGATCTAAGTGCTGTACAGCGTAGCCGGTGTTCGGCACCAGTTGACTCAGCGATGAAGGTCGAGTAAATACTTACATACAGCCGCTATTGCTGTTATTTAGGAAACTGTGTCAGCCAGAGTAATCAAAGTGTAAATAAATTATAAATGTATATTCAAGGTATAGTACTATCTTTACACAGGTATTTAAATAAAATTGAAATGTCGGTTTTTAATTTCAAATTAACAACTTTTCACTCAATTCAAATGAGATTATATACGATACTTAAGTGAAAAATCAATTTTTAATTTTTTGTCTGTCTGTCTGTTTGTTCCGGTTAATCTCTGAAACGGCTGTACCGATTTTGACGGGACTTTACGTTACGGAAATGTTATAAGGACTAACTTAGGATACTTTTATTTTTGAAATTTTATTTATTTTAACTAGCGGAACTAGCGGCTTCGCTCGCGCTAATTCTTAGGGCGGACGAAGCGAAGTGCCCCCTAACTAGTTTAGTCGCTAGTACTATTATAATATAGAGCTAACGACTTTTAACAGTATCGATATAAAATCTTATGTATCATCATCTATATATATATAAAAGAAAGTCGTGTTAGTTACACTATTTATAACTCAACAACGGCTGTACCGATTTGGATGAAAATTGGTGGGGAGGTAGCTTAGAGCCAGGAGACGGACAAAGGCTACTTTTAAAGGCGAAAAAAAGGCTGTAAGAAGTTGAAATAGGGGATGACAGATTGTATGGAAATTACGTCATTTTTAACATTTGGCCTTTTGATTAGATATAAATAAGTGAGAGATTTAAAGTTTGTAAAAATTGTAAGCCTAAAAGGGGTACGAGCTAGGGACGAACCCGAGCGAAGCGAGGGTGAGTTTCTAGTATTATATAAAAACGACATCACAATAATATGTTTTACAGTTTACTAGCGACGTGTCCTCGCTCCCTGGTAAAAAAAATAAATCTATTACACAGAAACTGTACATTTTACGAGATGTAATGTAACCTATGTGCTATTCCAGGCCAATATTTTTGTGCCGAATCTACTTAGCTCCGTTAAGCTGTTCTGACGTGGTAGAGTAACAAACATCCTTCCAGACAACTAAATTAATTAATAGATTTCATTTCATATTGACATTCCTTTAAAGCATTCTGATAAGAAGATGAAATCTCACTTTCAGTAATTTTCTTTAACAATTGTACGAACGTGCTCATTGCTCATATGCAGAGATTTATGTGCTGGAATGTGTAAAATGCGCGTCTAGGAGAAGAATAAAACCAGAAAAAGGGATACTCATTATCCTTCTAAAGCAGTTTCATGAAAATTACGAAAAAAATCTTCCCCCTGAAAGAATTTTTCTTTTTAGATAATAAAAAAAATTTTACGCAAAATTAATTACATAAAGAAACAATAAGTTCATTATTATGATTATGTTTTTGTGAAATTAATTTAACGGAAATTTTCGACTTGTCATCCATATAATGAAAATCAATTACGTCATTTTTAGGGTTTCGTAGGAAAATGCTCAAACAGAACCTTTATAATTTCGCCATGTCCGTACGCATGGCTTTATACTATGACAGCTATTTTACTCAAAGCTATTCATGTTAAATTGCTTAAGTAGCCAATTAAAAAAACTATTTGGTTTGGATTTATTTAATAAACTATACTAAGTAATTAAAAAGGATTAAAACTAGTGTGTTTTAAATTCAGGGTGTTTCTCGGCGATGTTTGAGTTTATGATCGAGCCAATAATTACAAAATTTATGTAACAATTTAGTGAAATTAATGTATTAAATATAGATTAAATATGTTAAAAAGTTTTTCTACATTCACTTTACGTTAGGGAACAGACCGCATTTGTAAGTTTTTTGGCTAACTCTGGCTGGCTACAATGATTAAAGACACAAGAAAAAAATATATGCAGTTTTTGCAATTTTAATATAAATGAAATGAAAATATCTCAATTTTCAACATAAAACCGTAAGTAAATTAATGATAAAGGACAAATCTAATTTTTGGATTTACCAAAAGTAATTGCCGCCACCTGACTTAATAAAAGGAACAATTAACTTCGAATCAGGTTCTTCATTAAGCTCGGGAGGGTCTCAACGGATCTATTAATTTCTATATTAAGATTGGGCCTTTTCATTTCCACAGGCAATGTAGCCCAGAAGCGCGCTTCGTTTGGGAAACCTACGGAAAATGTTCAGATCCCGAGATTAGCACCTCTCTTATATGATTATATTGTTATGGTTATAAATATAGTTAGTACATTTGCATGTTCGAAAGGACCTAACAAGGTTTTAAAACACTTTTGAAGTCCACAAAACCGCACTTTTCACTTTTCAGCGTAGCGACAAGGGAGGCACGTGCCCTGCTTTCTTCTCACTCCTATATAGATACAAAAAATAATTTAATCCTTTGCTACGTAGAACACGGATATTTCTTTTGATTCTGTTGGCTAACAGAAACTACAATTTTATATATAATATATACATATGTAGTATTATAACTTATAAGGAATATTATGTATGGATAATAAAATATCACACGTCAATAAAGCAAGAAACTACGGCTACTCGAGTTTC
The DNA here is from genome assembly GCA_951802675.2 of Boloria euphrosyne. Classification (NCBI taxonomy): domain Eukaryota; kingdom Metazoa; phylum Arthropoda; class Insecta; order Lepidoptera; family Nymphalidae; genus Boloria; species Boloria euphrosyne. The sequence continues at coordinate 12,655,496 of OX637887.1, forward strand.
TCATTTGCCACTTATTCCCATCCTTTAATATACTTATAATATATTAGTTCATTAATTCAATCATAACATATGCCTAACTAGACATATCATGCGAGTTTAGTAGCAGGCTTGAGCTAGCCTCAATAGTGAAACCTTGTAAGAACTGGTTGAATCAATAATTATTACAATAATTCTATGAAATTCGAATGCTGTAATATACTCGTAATCTTTAATTGCGTAATGTGCGTGTTGAAAATCCAATATAGGTCATAAAGTATATTTTAACTAGCTTTGTCTCCCGGTTATTCAAATTCAAATTCAAAATATTTTATTCAGCATGAAATTATTACAATTTTTTACTGAACGTCATGAGTCTACTACCAGTTCGGAATGAAGAAACCGCTGACCTGAGAAGAACTGGCGAAAGAAACTCAGCGGGATTAATATATATTTTTTTGTTTTTTTTTGTCTTAGTGTTTTTTTTTTTTATTTTTTTAATTAAATTGAAATTAACTAGTTACTAATGCTATTCTACTAATTCTAGAAAATTAGTGAGGTAAGAATAAACGTGTGAATGATGTTTGCTACCCTTCAAAGCAAAAATTACTAGACTTATTATAATGAAACTTTACAGGAAATATCAGTAGCAGTTCACATTGTCATCATCATCAGCCCTTTTTGACGTCTCACTGCTGGGCACGGGCCTCCCTCAGTACGAGGGGGATCAGGCCATAGTCCACCGCGCTGGCCCAGTGCGTCTTGGCGGACTTCACATGTCTTACGAAAACTTGCTAGGTTTTCTCAGACATGCAGGTTTCCTCACGATGTTTTCCTTCACCGTACGACAAGTGGTAATCATGATAGAAATGATTCGCACATGAAAATATCAGAGGTGCGACACCCGGATTTGAACCCGCATCACTCGGTTATACAAGCAACGCGTTACCGCTGGGCTACCACTGCCATACAGTTCACATTGTATTATGGTTGAAAGGAAAAAAAAATACGTAATAATATCTATAACAGTAATTTAAATGATTAATGTTTTTTCACGATGTTTTCTTTCACTATAAGACAAGTGGTAATGATGTTCGAAATGATATAAATGAGGGAATGGTGAATATTAACAGAAAGAATATATAAATTGTATTAATTATTTATTTCTAAATTATTTCATTTTTATAAAACTCGTATAAGAAACCTTTTCTGTCTTATTATAGCATAATATATTTTAAAATTTTAAACACTTAAATGTACTTTTAAACTTGTTAAACACTAGCTGTACCCGCGACTTCTTCCGCGTAGAATAGTGATTTTAGGCAGCATTTTGGATATATCTTTTGGTAAATAGGCAGGCAGACCGACAGACAAACACACGAAAATATGAAAAACAATTGATTTTATTATTATGAAGTATAAAGTTTCAGTCGATGCTACTGAAAAGAGAAAGAATAGATACTCGTAGAAGTAGATAGATTAACAAATATTAATATAACGACGTGATTCTTTAATTGGCATAACTTTTTATTTATGAACCGATTGAACATGAAAAAAACTCCAAATGTTAAATGAAGCTTACCACAATTTACAAGTTAACACGACATCTAAATCGGATAAACCGTTTCTGAGATTAACGTGCACAAACGCACATACAAACAGGCAAAAATTCTAACAATCAAAACAATTGTTTTGGGTGCTATTTGCGTTGATGAAGGTCGCAATAATATTTTTTCACAAATATCTTCCATGTACAAACAGCGATCTGTAACATTTTCATTACGAGATAGAAGATGCATAGATTGTTTTAATCTTTTTTTTAACATCCATTTAAAAGCGCGCTCTGGATGCGGGCCGCGGGGGCTGCCGCGGTAGTGTGAGGGTGAGCCGGGCTTAAGAAATCTAATAATGTATAACTCATTACATCGGTATATTGGATTACTTCTTCAATAAAGCTTGACATGTATTGAGTTTTCTACGGCGGTTCCCTCGCGTTTTAACATTCTACTGAGTAGGGTACATACATTGAATGCAGAAGTAGAGACCAGAATGGGCGTTGTAGAACTTCAAACGACCTTAGAAAAACAATTAAGGTATCATCTACTTTTTTTGTAACATTTTTTATAACAACGATTAGAATGTATTTAATGAGATTTGTACATTAATGTTTTTGTATTAAGGCGCAGATAAACGACTTTTAATGATTTTATATTGAACATCACGTCTAAACTTCTAGTCTTATTTCTTTGAAAAAAATATATGTTATACTAGACAATTTTATTCATAATTTGATATGTGAAAATGTGAAATTATATTATAATAACATAGTGTAATTAATTTGTATAGTAATGTCTAACGCAGACAAAAAAACGATAATCACGCAAAAACTATGGGACGTATTTACATGAAACTTTGATCATATAAAAGACAATTTAATGACCCATATTTTAGTATACGGTTTTTATTTGTATTGTGTTTGATAAATCAAGGTGGGTTGTTGAAGCGGGGTTCTGGCGGGCGACGCGACGGGCGGCAGTGTATGCTCAAGGGCGCGGGCAGTTAATGTCGCCTTAAGTAATTGTTTAATTTTGGCGCTTAATGGGTGAAGTAAGTGGAAGAGCTTAGAACAGAAAGCTCATGTAATACTATGATTTAGCGCAAGCGAAACCGCGGGTTCCGCTAATAAATGTATACAAAAACTTGACTCATTATATACTAAAACCTTCCTCGAGAACCACTCTATCCATTGGTGAAAGCAGCATGAAAATCGGTGCAGTAGTTTCTGAATTTATCACGAACAGACGGACAGACAGACAGACAGACAGACGCGGCTGAGGACTTTGTTTTATAATATTATGTAGTGATATTGAATATAGACGATGGACTGATTAATATACATGTTTTTTATTCATACTTCTAATAACCCCTATTGAATAACAAGCAATTGTTTCTCACTAGTGAATATTTTACAAATATCCACTAGTTTAAAATTTCAACGAGGTCTTGCGATTTCTCGAACACTACTTATTGTCAACAGTTTCGTTCGCTTGAAAATGTTGATACTTGAAATTATATTTTCTTCCTTCCTACAATTTTACTTAAGAGATTGATTTTTTCTATTTTCAGTAAATTCAAATGTAAGTAAATATTAATTATAAGATAATATCTATTTCTATCTCATTTAAAGAGATTGTTAAAATAATTCAAGCATATGATGATCTGTTCGTATAATAAAATTCTAACATAGCCGAATCTGTATATAGAATATTTTTGAAATAATTAATTTCTGAGAAATGGATACGTACAAGTTGTTGAAGCGTACCTAGAAACAAACCGAGCGGAGCTAGCGCGAGGCTATAAGTACATGTGAATAAGATTGAAGTGTCTGTTTTTAATTTCAAATTAACAGATTTTCACTAAATGCATACGAAAGTATATACAATACTTTAATCAATAAAAATTAAAAAAAAAGTAAAAAAAAATGTTGACTGTTTGTCTGTTTGTTCCAGCTAATCTCTGAAACAGCTGGGCTGATTTTGACGGGAATTTCACTTGCAGATAGCTATTGTTATGAGGAGTAGCTTAGGCTACTTTTATTTTATTAAAACATTACAAACACCCTTTAATTTATGTTTTCAAGTTACGCCCAGTGAAGCGAGCCAGATTTGCTAATAACACAAATATTACCTTAGGCTCAACTATTCATAGAAAAATGTAATATTATTAGTTTCAAATAACTATAAATAACTTTTAATATTATTATGTTTATTGCTGTATCGAGATCTGGAGTTTTTGTTTGTAAAGTACACAGTTTGATACTCTTTAATATGTATTACATTCGTATCGCGTCTACTTACAAAAAATACTTAAAATCAATCATAATATCTTTCAGGTATGCGCAAGCATCGAACTTCAGACTTCTAACGAACAAGTAGCAATCACTAATGCGTATCAAAAATAAACTATTAATTAGAAAACGAAATGCTAAATAAATATTTACTACGAATGAGACTCAAACTTGTCATCAACATTCCAAGTTTCTGCACGAGTCGAGTTTCTACACGATTGTTTCAGTAATACAGCTATAAGGAAACTGAACGAGAAAAATCCTAAGCATAAAATTGCACATACAAGCACAAGTGGGGTCGCTTATATTGCAGAAATGGGTAAGTGACAAATCGTTCGTCGTTTTGCCGATACGAGGGTTTTGTCAGTGAAGCATCCCTTAGGCGATGTAAAACGAATCTCAGTGTTTTTATATACCAAAATCGAGATAGCATTTTGTTATGATACTGATTTGAAGGTAAATTCGATATTGTATAGTCGTTAAGACGACAGTAATTGTAACGCCGTCGATTCTGGATGGCGCTGCCTTAGGCAGCTAGAGAACAATTCATATTATTATTAATTAAGTTATTTTGTATCACAAGCGAAGATATTATAAGAAATTAAGATGATTATTGTTACTTTGTGAGTTTTCTTAAGTAAAATTATGTTTTGTGTAGGTGTTATTATTTTTTCAGTCAGTGTTGCGGGTGTGGGCATTACACCGACCATTTCTGACCACCGCACGTGAGACTATAGCAACCCACTTAACTTACCCTACAGCTGTTATGAAGTTGGTGCCTTCTTTAAAAACTATTATTTATATTTTTTTCTGACATGTCTTTCTTAAAGAATGTTGAACTAATATTTTTATTTTGTGTATCTAAGGAATAGTAAACCTTTTTAAAAACTACTGAATAATATTAAAAGTGCTTTATAAATTTATATTCCTGACATTGATACCTTAATATAAACTGGTTAATATACATTTGAAACTTTACCTTAATATAAACTGTGGTACTAAATCAGGCTCTCAAATACAAATTCTATGAATTAGAATTATCAAAACAATCCAAATATCTACAAGCTGAAATGGAATGAAAATTATTATCATTGACTTCTCTCCATCACAAGTTCTCCTATATTTACCAAATATCGTACTTTTATTAGCAGTACCATTACGAGTATATTTGAGATTTCCAACTTATCTCTACAATTAAAGCTAGAATCTACGTGATTTTTCTGTTTTACTTGCTTAAAATACACATGAGCAAGTCTGAATCTAAAAACAATGTCCATTAACAATTAATACTTTATCGCCAGCTCAGAAAGGTAAGGTCAGGCTGGAGAAAGAAATAATGAGTTACACAGTACAATTGCATGTAAAATAGAATTAATATTATAAGATAAGTATATTTTTTAATATTTATATATAGTCCTAGACTCTGCTGCTAACCTACCTACCCTGTTGTAACGGTAGACTTATATCTATGAAGAAAGTAACAAAACAAAAACTTTTCACAAATACATTTTCATTTTATTTTAATATTATTTTTCATTTTTATATTACATTGTCATTAACACGATTTTCGTATTTTTCCTGAGCTAATCAATTGAATCCAATTTTTTGTTAATGGCCTTTAAGCGTGCCAGTTGTGTACTTCGCCGAAGTCACGTAGAATGGAAAATCATTAAGCTAGTACTAAGGTACATTATACAGCTTATAATTATTATATACTAATTCATTAAATTGATTACTTTAGTTTGCGGAATGGAGTTTTAACAAACTACACCTAGCCAACAGCTAAGTTAAGAAATAATTATTGAAATTGATCTTTTACGAATCTATCATGTAACATACGCTCATTATTCGATATTGATTAATTTCTAGCGCTTACTTCTTTTTGAAGTCAATCAAAAGAAGAAGAATAAGTGGAACTTTAACAAATTACCATATTGTAATATAATCTTTAGACAGCCACCTTGTATCAACAGATGTAAACTGATCGAACAATTCATCATCGTCGAGCTTAAACCTTTTAGACCTAGTACTAAGTAGAAACATGAAACTGGGGCGTTAAGGCGAGAGCTTTCTAATGAAAAATACCAAAAAAGGCTTTTTAGAAATGCCACTTCTATAAGAGGTTAAATACCTATCAACTAATATCATTTACTTTTTCGAAGCGAGTAATGCCTCAGAATAGTGGTTGTATTGAACACAACACTGAGGTTGTAAGGTGGTGGTAGATGTCGTCGTACCTTTGTGCATAATTATGCTAATGAGTTAATAAATAAAAGCTTTAATGATATATTTTTCCATCCACTTTTTACAGTTCGCAGTTTTATCAGATCGTTCTTTTATGTTGAACGTTCGTTTCACGAGATTGTGGAGAAGTTGTAAAAGTTTTATAGTTGAGGTTAAAGAATAAATTAGAATGATAATACTATAGTACTAAATCTACCAAATTAAATCGCCGCGCATTCTCTGCACCTGTAAGATTATCGTCTACAAATAATCCTTAATGTAGCCTTGGTTACTTATTAATACGGTAGATGAAAACATTCTCAAGCACTTAATCTTCACATCTGTGCGTCGGTAATTTTCGGATTGAAAATAACTTTATTCATTCAAAATTACATACTTTTTATATGAAAAGGAGCACGGACAATTATTATACGTGCAAGTATCACAGCGGAATTTTTTTAACAATATTCTGTTTTGCGTGAATATACGAGTATATTTAAAGCAAGAAAGCTATTTTAATATTTTCATTGAAATATTCTCTTATGAAATTATTATTTACTGAGTGACGATAGCTGTTTGTAGAGTAGGTTTATCGTCCCCGTATTTGTCTCTTTAACAAATCGGTATAAGTTATGTATAAATTATTCGCGTTCCTCGAGCGTATCCACCCTTTACAATAGAGTAGATAGGACGTAATATAGCTTCTGTGCCTCGCATTATCAACATCATTCTGAACAATGTGCGAGATGAACGAGTTAGTTATTATGCCTTCTCTCTTTATTACATACTTTACTTTTTCAAGGATATTATATAGGATATTTGTCTTTATAATAGGACATTTAATATAAGCCGGCATAACCACACGTCACTTATTATTTTAGACAGACTGAAATAAAAATTTAATATCTTTAAGATCAGTGCAAGTGTCAGAAAAAATATTCGTTAGATACATGCCTCATTACGCTGCAAATTTTTATTTTTAGGGGTTAGTATATTTACTTTTTTACCTACATATGCTACTTCTAACTAAAGTAACAGTAAATCTAAACTATCACCTCAGCAAATACGCTATAATATTAGTATTAAATGAGCATTACATGTATCCAAGCTTGATGAGATGCATTCCAAGATCAGTCCTGAGACGTGAGTCACATTTCCCAAGTTTCCGTTCAACAAATCACATGACACTAAAACCACACTACACTCGTTTAAACACAAATTACGTAGATGTACGATTTCCGTGCGATCCTAAATAATGTCCGATTACGGCGACGACTGCGGCTCGACTGGCGACGAACACGCAGCGAAAAGCTCCGAAAACGCACGAATAGTAAGCCTGAAATTATAAGCCAGGAACTGATCGCCTGAAACGAGATCTTAGCTTCTACTAACTACTGCCGGTAGCTCAAAAATACATCTTATTTAGGAATTTACTTGACTTTAGAAATAAGTTGTCTAGATATTCGTAAACGCGTGCCAAAGAGATATTTAATACATATTTTTTTTCTACACAACATTATCCACACATAATATTAAAATAACATTTTATTATAATGTGCAATCTAAATTATATTATCGCTAATATAATTTTACAATATTTTCACGCGCAGTTCTAATTAATTTATATTATAATTATTAAACATCTTTACAACCATTTTTGTTTTTTAAAAAGCGTGTATTACTATAGAAATATTAATATTTGTTATTATTATTAATAATTACATTATTTTACAGATAAATAAGTAACCACCAAGTTATCCAAGTCGTGTAGTACCACACTATTTATTAGTTTACGTACTGGTTAGCCAGACCCTGGACTACTAAGAGCGTCCTTATCGACTATACAGTTGTAGCCCAGAGAGCTCAGTCCGCCGAGAGGGAGGGCGCAGTGACGTCACACCTTACATTATGCACAGGAGTAAAACTCCGCAAACAAAAATATGATTTATCCGTTAAAATTCAAATTCAACGATTTAAATAATGCTTTCAGCTTTTTATTACAACGATTTTCAAACTAAGACTAACGAGAATAAGCTTATAAGTTATAAGCTAGTATACGAATTGGTATACTAATAATAATAAAGAGCTTTTTTTGTTATATATAAAATAAAATAAAAATGATATGAAGATAGTATAAGAAGATATAGAATTTTTTATCCCGTAAATCTTCCTTTAGGGTAAAAAGGGGGATGAAATTTTATGGGGAATCAATCGTCTCTCAAATAAGGGATACTTGTATAGGTACAATGTAAATTCATAAGTACCTAAGTACAGAGAGAGTAAGTTTGTTGCAATATAATCGTTGTAATACTATAGCTATATTTAGCTCCGTCCACTGTGGCTTCGTACAGGCCTTATAATACTTGTTATGTTGATAATAACGATATTATGTTTTGTATGATATCGATGAGTAAAAGATATCACTCTTGCCTTCTTTACAATGTGTGTTTATCTCAATTCGTAGTAACCCTACTTGCTGTGCCAGCGGTCGCGGGTTCGAGTCCTGCTGGGAGCATACATTTGTTATGCACGAACGTTTGTACTTCAGTCGTGTGTATATTTATAATATGTATGTCTTTAAAGTTATACTGGTATATGTGTAATGTATCAGCAATCTGGTATCCGTAACACAAGCCTCGTTGCTTATTGCGGAACTAGATAGCGCTGGTTGTTTATATCCCAAAAAAGTAATCTTTAAGAAAATACGTAGAGGCCTTTGTTATTGTGTGAGAAAGTTAGTTGTTCATGACAGATAGATTAGTATGAAGCTATAAAAGTTTTACTTCGAATAATTCATACAAACTTGTTATTCCAATCGCTTATCTTTTCTTTACAAGTTAGCTTTTTTCTAACTTATGGGAGATAAAAATTATGTGATGCGATATCAAAAAGAATGTATATAGCAGTTTATGTATATTTAATGTGTAATATATCTCTGTTCAATTCTAAAGCTTGATCTACATTATAGCGCCGAGAACAGTTCGTTCTTGGTCCGATCTTGACGTTATAAAATTATATATATCATATTCACCTTATACACTTAGGGCTTCGATTATGATTCAATTTTAAACGTAAATATTCTAAGTCATATGTAAATAATACATGTTAGGTACGGCAAGTTTGATCTAGTTTAAACAAATATTTTTGAATATGGATCGTAGCTGGAATGTCATTTGACTGAAATTTTACTGTTACGATTTGTGCGAATGCATTCGTTGTTTTAGTATTAATAAAACTTACCGATATCAAACCGAGAATGACTCTTAATGTTACTTTAGTGTGGATCGGGCTGTATTCTATCTTATCGACTAAACATTAGTGGTGGAGGCAGGGAGCGACGTCACAGCGTATAAGCAGATTTTTTAAAGGAAACTGGGTTCTAAAGTAATTAATTCCTTACCCCTCTTTATTTTGATTAAGAATAAAAAGTACACGTAACTCGTTACTTAGTTATTAATAAGGTTTTTTATTTTTATTTTTTTCTGACTTAGGCTATTTATAGGGGACTATTTATAACACATTCTGCTCCCAAGTTAATGGGACGATGATTTGAAACGACTAGTGAAAGATCAATTGCAGGAGTGACAGCTTAATATGCTTTAGCTGGACTCAAACCCATGAAGTAGATTTTATTTTGGTTTGCATGTTATCTACTAGATCAAATCCAGTCCAAACGACTTTAAGTAATTTAAGAAAGTTGAAAGTGTTGGCAGAGTCCGTGCCATCACGCGGTGAATGAAAAGGGAACTCAAACAGCGGAGCAATGTTAGCCGAATTGAGCACAACTTATAATTACTTGCAATTATTTCTCAAGAAAGTTATCGACTTGCTACTTGTTGACTGAAAATATATATTTCACGGATTATTCGCTACATTAATATATTAAAAATGTCTAATCATTGTATTTCCAATAGCTCAAAACCTAAAAATCAAATTCATCTATTATCCATTCAGATTTAGATATTAAAAAGAGCTATTACAACAAATTAGTTACATTTACATAAACATACGAAAATGGTTCCTGATTTCTTCTCATATTAATGGGTCTCGTAGTAATGGGAAAAACTTATAATTATGGTGTTATAAGGCGACAAAAATATTTTACCATCTTTAATTAGTGTTCAGCATTCTACTTTTAATGTACATTTAGTAGGAAAAAATGCGACATCTTTTATTCTAATTTCTATCCTTTGATAAAATAATCATTCAAATTGATAATATTAAATGAGCGGTGAACGGAAACCTGCATTTCAGACATCCAGGTTTTAGAGTAGTATTAGAGCTTGAAGTCCGCCAACCCGCACTTGTCCAGCGTGCTGGGCTGTGGCTTGGTCCTCCTCGTATTGAAGGCGGCCCGTGCCCAGCTGTGGGATGATGAAAAAGGCTGAATACATTAATATTACATACGTAATGTTCACGTATCGCAAGTACAGAGATAAAATTAACAATTCATAAGCTTTATAAGCTTTTAAAAACTGTATCTCAGAGCAAATATGTACCTCACATTTTTTTAATATGTATAATATAATAAGGTTTAATCTCTAACATCTAAAATGTTCGTTTTGTATACAATATATTTTTATTCCTTAATGGCTTATGAAAGTTATTATTACTAAGTGACTCTTAAAAACGTCGGCGAAAATTTACAAAATTTTACAAAATTTTTGCGGCCATTTTACATTACCCTCGCCATAATCTTGCATTGTCATCTCATTTACAAAATACTTATTACTGTTTCATAATTACTTTCCATTTACCTATTTTTATATGGGTACTTAAACTGTTCCCAGAGAATTCCGCCTGAGCTAGCATCAAGGGCTGAGCTGGCACTGACGGGTCAAGCCCGGCCTTATATTAATAATCTCTGTGATTAATGTCAGTGCTCATATATTTAGTGTAATATCGTGCTCTAGCTTACGCAGATGTATATACGTGTATTAAAGTACGAGCTTCACAACAACATATTGTAGGGTAAATATCGAACCCCTTACCTCTCTCTCTCAGTGTACCTCCCTTGCATTACCGACGTACGATGACTACTAAGCAGATGATCACAGATTCGACAAATGTTTATTTACTTTAGCTACGATAATATTTACCTTGACTTGAAGCTAACTATAGGTACTCTTGCTTGTGCTGATCTCCTTTAACCGATATTATTCTCTGAATACTTTGTGTCCAAAACTTAAAGCTTTAAGAGAACGATACTTGCAAATTGCACGTTTGGCGGCTGGATTGATTTTGATAATTTATAGTATAGAGATAGTGGTGATCTGGAATAGATAGTATCTACTGGAAAATAATATTTTCTATATAATAAAATGCATGCACATGTAAAAAAATATTTAAATCAAGCTTAATTTTGTGCATACACTTGCAAATTTACACACTTACTATTACATAATTACTACATAAATAGATAGAGGAATGATTTTAATAAGATATATATACTTGAATCGTTGTGAATTAAAAACAATATTACAACATTAAATACAAAATATTACTATCTGCCGATAATTTGTACAGAAAAGCTTCATTTCTATAAATGAATGAGAACACAGTAGTATTTTAGTCAAAATTTGAGTATCTTGCAGTTCGTTGCAATATCATGAAGTAGCGGGTCACTTCTTCATGATATAGAACTTACTTTCGAATTCGAATAGATAAGACTTGTGGAAGTCACTAAAAACTTTTTACCCTCCAGTAAAAAGCTGAATTTTGAATATTTTAACTAAAAACCCTGACTGAAATAAATTAATGTAATGTATATCGGTTCATTAGTTTAAGTGCTACGATGTCACAGACAGACACACAGATACACGCATTAAACTTTCAACAATCCTATTTTCCGTCGTGACTTAAAAATAGCATCAGGCGCGTTCTTACAAGTGTTTATGAATAGTAGGTACTAGGTATACTGATCGTGAGCAAACTTTACATTACTTGTGAGTACATGCACGGTAACAAAGCGTGCATAAAGAAATAAATTTGAATTCTCGCCTTTTCAAATTCTATTTAGACTGAAGTTAATTTACGTTAAAATAGTGGAATATTATGCGGCCGCGTTGAAGCAAATCTAGACAATTAGCAATTCGAAATGGAGCAAGCGAGCTCACCGGGCTCAGGTACGCGAGCGCCGCGCGCGCCCGGCGTTCATGTTATAGGTACTAATTAACTGATGCCGTACTTTACATAGCACTTACATAACAATACCTGTTTAAAACCCTATCACTGGGAATAATGTCGCATAGAAATTATTTGGGAAAATAGAAAAGAAGAAATCTTCTGTCTCTTAAAGATTTGTTGTGATAATTTAATGTTAGATTCGATCTAATCATCTCACAAAATGTCCAAGAAGGAAGCTAAAAATTGATATTTGCAAAACAATTTTCAAAAACTTCTAAAACTTTCATAGTATGTTTCATTCGTAAATATTTTGCATGCCTCCTGCCACTCGAAAGTCGTTTCATACCGCATTAGTGTGAACAAATATTACAAAAACAGTAAACATGTTCAATGTTTATTTTCCTATAAAAGTGGAGGCCGCTGGGTTTCCTCGTGTATCGATACATTTACGAATATGCTTTGTAAGACTTTTACGTGTAAACTACCCGATGTGAAAGATATTCACATTATAAAGTGCTCATGATATTTCAGCTATAATATCAGCACAGATTCAATTCACTGGAGACCCCTTCCTATTCTCTAATTGCTTCATTTTGTTCCCTTTCTTTTCTAAATCAGGTCTAGCTTTTATTTAAAATTACAGCAATTCTGCTTATTGTTTGTATATACTGTATACTGTGCGGTTTGGAGGTAAAATGAAATGATAAGGTCTGAACAATTGAATTATACATACCCGAATATTTAAACTTGAAAGACATACTGACATTACTAATACGATTATTATGAAAATCTTATAATCAATTAATCAACGTTAAATTTAATTGACCAATTATGATTTTAAGGTATACTTAAAATAACTCTAAACTGCGCAGAAAGCCACGAGAAATGCGGAAAGGAATGCTACAAAGTCAATAATTGTTGAGTTCAATCGAGAGCTTCTGCTTTCAATACTAGTTAATTTGAGCTACTTAGTTAATAAATTGTTGATATTTTGGCAGTCTCAAACATCACTTCTGAAAAGAAGTCCATGATTATACTGTACGGAATATCTTAAATTTTTAAATGCGTTTAGAAATATTAGTACCCATTACCTATAGTTGGCAATAATTTGAATTTTTAATCCCATATACGAGGAAGTAAATATATATTATTAGTTAGTTATTGGTATTACCTATATTATAATAACTGCAGTAGATATGGATGGATGTTTGTTACTTAATAACGCCAAAACTGGATGTACCTGAAATTTGGCAGGCATAAATTAGTCTCCGTGTAGTCTTTCATAGCACATTTCTCTTAGGATTTCGATCAATCAATCAATCAATCAGCCTATTGCCGTCCACTGCTGAACGAAGGCCTCCCCCAATGATCGCCAACTATCCCGGTCCTGGGCAGTCCGCATCCATCCGCTGCCCGCCACCTTCCTTAGATCATCGGTCCATCGTGCTGCAGGGCGTCCTACATTACGCTTGCCTAAACGCGGTCTCCACTCTAGCACGTGTCGGCTCCATCGACCATCCGTACGTCTGGAGACATGACCGGCCCACTTCCACTTCAGCGAGCTAATTCTACGCGCGATGTCGGTTACTTTAGTTCTCTGGCGAATGATTTCATTGCGAATTCTGTGTGCCAAAGAAACTCCAAGCATCGCGCGTTCCATTGCTCGCTGAGCAACCTTAAACTTGTGAACCAGCCCTACGGTAAGTGTCCACGTTTCGGCTCCGTACGTCATTACGGGTAGGACGCACTGGTTAAATACTCTGGTCTTAAGAGATTGCGGGATCGATGACTCAAGGATATTTCGTAGCTTCCCGAAAGCCGCCCAGCCCAAACGTATTCTTCGGTTGGCCTCCTTCTCAAAGTTGTGCCGGCCAAGTTGTATGGTTTGGCCAAGATATACGTATTCCTGCACAACTTCAAGAGTACCGCCATTTACGACCACTGGTCTCGGGCATACATGGCTGTTTAGCATGATTTTGGTTTTGCCAAAATTCATCCCGAGACCCACCCGTCTTGAAGAATCATCCAGGCTGTTTAGCATTTCTTCCAGATCCTGCAGAGTCTCTGCCATGACGACTATGTCATCGGCAAACCGTAGGTGTGTTAGAAATTGCCCGTTGATGTTAATGCCCCGTCCGTTCCAATTGAGCGTCTTGAAGACGTCCTCCAATGCACAGGTAAATAGTTTCGGGGAGATAACATCCCCCTGCCTTACCCCGCGGTGCAATTGGATGGGCCTTGTGCTCTGACCTTGTACTTGGACGGTCATTGTTGCGGCTTTGTACATATACCTTAAAACTTGGATATACCGATAGTCAATGAGGCATCTCTGCATAGATTCTAGAACAGCCCAGGTCTCTATAGTGTCGAAGGCTTTCTCATAGTCCACAAATGCTAAGCATAGAGGCTGATTGTATTCTTCGGTCTTTTGGATTATTTGCCTTAGTGTGTGTATGTGGTCTATGGTACAAAAGCCTTTTCGAAACCCGGCCTGCTCTATAGGTTGGAAATCATCGAACTTTTGGGCGAGACGATTCGAGATAACCCTCGAAAACAACTTGTATACATGGCTTAGGAGAGATATAGGTCGGTAGTTCTGCAAAAGGTAGGTAGGTCTTTAACAGCGTGGAGTGTCAGCTATCACCGCGAGACGACGAGAGTGCCGAAGAGCGGCAGAGAGCCTCCTCCACTGATGCTTGTGATTTATCTCTTTTATGATACCAGATGTATTCAAATGGAATGCAATTGTCTACCAACTACTTTGAATAGTATGAAATATAGCGGACGCTTTTAAATTTTAAATTTGACAATCTACCTATTTACATTTAATTACTTTTGATAATGTTTTGTTATCTTTTTAATTATATTAATTATCTCTTTATTAATATACTAGTTATTCCTGCGGCTCCCTCCGCGACTTTCTCGTAAAAAGAAGGCAGAGGGTTGTAAATTTAGGATTATAAGTATTTTTTGATACTAAATCATAAAAAAATAAAAACTAAAAATTTATCCTAAACATAAAAAATAAAAATCTGCTGTGGGCCACCCTCATCACCTAGGGGGATAAAAAATAGCTTACAACCTAATCTTAGACATATCAAATGTACACAAAAAAAAATCATAAAAATCGGTAAAGCCGTTTCGGAGAAGTTCGATAACAAACAATGTGACACGAGAATTTATATATTAGATTTATATTTGTGTTAAGAACAAAAGCTTTGTAGTAGCTTGGATGAGGCTAAAGGTCATTGAGAACTGTTATATTAGTCCTAATCAATTAATTGCGATCTACACGACCCGCACGCAGTCTTATAGAATACGAAATATATGGCATTCAGCTTTCACTATCAGTTAAACAGATAACAATTGTATTACTAAATTCTGAATACAAAATACATATTATGCGACCTATAACTAAACTAATATTATGAAGGGGAAATTTTAAAAAGATTAGAAATCAAAAATTGAAGTGTTTATTGTATATATAAGACGTAACAGATGTTCAAGCAAAAATTTCGTTTGGAAAGTGTTCCTGCGTAGATATAAACTCGGCTCGCAGACTCTTGGCAATTCATCCTTAAATTACTCACAGAAAGTAGCAAGTCGATCTAACTTTCCTTCAGAAATGATTGCAAGTAATTATAAGTTGTCTTCAGTTCGGCCGAGATCGATCCTCCGCTTGTCTTTGTCGTGTACTCCATCGCTCGGAGACGCTTTCAGTTAAACAAATTGCTTTAAATGGAAACTATAAACTACACGTATATATACCTTTCTTATTCAGTATTAATTTGATTTAATTTTCTATAGAACAGTAGTCACAATAATAGTATTACGATTAGATTAAACATAAGCTTTTTTGCTAGATGCTCTATGTCAAGGGTTCTATTCTTGCGTTGTATATTTTTTTTTGATGACTAGCAATTCTCGCGGCTCCGCCCGCGCCCGATGAATGAAAATTTAGGGTTATAAGTATTTTTTGATGCCAAATCATAAAAAAATAACAAATCAAATATTTGGTCTAATAATAAACAATAAAAAATCTGGAGTTGGCCCTGACCCTTGTCACCTAAAAATAGCCTTTGGTCTATTCTCAGACCTACCAAATATACACAAAAAAATGTTCAATATCAAACACTATGACACGAGATTTTTATATTTTAGAAGATATATAAATATTATTCACTTTCCTATTTAATTACTTTGATAGAAATTATCAACAGAGTTTATTTTTATCACAAAACTTTAAGTGTCAATATTGGCAAGTTCAATTTGAAGCGTTTGATTATAATATTGGAACGAAGATTTTATCAAAAATGCTAACACGATGTCAGAAATCGAATTGAGGGATCAAGTATTTAAATAGACTGGTATTATTAAAATAACACCAGTCTATAATTGGTTGTGTTAAATTTGATCATAATCAATATCGAACATTTGAGAAAAGCTTACAGAAATGAATTTACACTTTTTAATATATTTTATTTATAACTCTAAAGCAATATCCTTTTTAATGGAAATAGAAAATCAATTCACAAACGGAGGAGAAAAAGTTGACAAAAAGTTCAGTTATCTATCTATACCTACATATTCAGTTATCTATCTATACATATTATAAAACAAAGTCCTCCGCCGCGTCTGTCTGTCTGTCTGTCTGTTCGCGATGAATTCAAAAACTACTGCACCGATTTTCATGCAGTTTTCACCAATTGATAGAAAGTTTCTCCAGTAAGTAAGTAATCGCAAAAAAATACGGACGCCAGAATAAAGCGCCGCTTCGCTTGATGCAATCGCCGAACCTACGCGCACCGTTTCGCCTTCTATTTAGCTAATAGCTCTACCAAGAAACGAAGAATTTTCAACGTTTTACCACCATTTCCTATTTTTAATAGTGATTAGAACGCGGGCGAAGCTGCGGGTAATGCTAGTACAATATAAATGTTAAATCACGATAAGTCGAGACAAAGTACCAATGAAGCTAATTAGGTCGCAGTATGTTAAATTCTAAATAAAGACGAACGTACATACTCGTATATAATAATTAAAAACTCATTACTATTAATAATTGTCACCTTTAGGAAAGTAAGACTTGAACGACGGAAATAGAACCAGGCTAGGTATATTTTTATCCTTTACTCCCTACTTCTTCTACTCTACTTCTGACCATGGCCCGTAAAATAAGTAGAATACTTTAAAAATTTATTCAATCGTTCTCAACTCCGATTCCAATCCAACCGAGTAATAGGCAAAAATACAAAAGGACGACCTTCTTAGAAGAAAATTACTGTATTTTTTTAAACTTAATTATTGTACGTTTATTCATTTGATCCCATTATTTAAAAGGTAAAAGCATCATTATGTGTCTATTAAATATATATTATACAGTATATACCATGTGTCTTTTTAAATAATTATTCTACAACTAATTGAGCGTGGAGGCCGGACTCCGGAGGGACTCGCAATAGTGGCATTTGTTTAAAACATTTCTCTACTCAACCGTTTGGGAACGAGATACTCTCATACAAAGGAAACAACATTGTTACGTTCGAATGCGGCAATGAGCGCAGTTTTTCCACATTATTCTGAAGCATTATAATATGTTGTTGGATTCAAGGAAATACCCTAGTATTTTAATGATGAACAATTTCTATTGTGCTTCTATTTAGATGTAACGACGCGATCATAAGTATATATTACACTAGCGACTCACCCTCGCTTCGCTCGGGTTCGTCTCTAGGTGTAACCTCTTTAGTATAGTTTAAAAATGACGTAATTTCCATATATAATCGCGTAAGAAACGCTTTCATTCGACCGTTTTTCTCCGATTCACTTTGCAAAACGGACTACCACGTAAAAGCCTTTTTATTTTTCGGTTTTTTATATAACATAATATGACACTCAGCAATAATGTGGCTTTCTACTGGTGAAAGAATTTTTAAAATCGGTTCAGTAGATCCCGAGATTACCCCTTACAATTTAACAAATATACAAACACACAAACTTTACTTCTTTATAATATTAGTATAGAATATAGATGATGGATTTTATTTTTACTAACTGCCCTTTGTCCGTTGGATTTTTAAATATGTTGATGAATAACTTTTTATTCAGGTATCTTAACAATTATGTCCATTTAACTAAGCTCTTTAATATTGTTCAGTAATTTAAGCTGAACTTGTAAAGTTTTAGCTGTTCCCGGCACTATTCTCGAGAGTCCCGCTCAGTGGAACAGCTATTCGTATGAGTTAATTATGTTCTTTTAGTCATTCAATTGATGTTAAGATGATTAACATTTTGTTTGTGATATAACTGACAAAGAATTCATTATCCTCTCTAGGAAATTATAATACAGCTATAATTTATTATTCTGTATTACAAGTATAGTAAAAGAAAAGTAATTCAAATAAAGGCAAACTATAAACACGTATAATAACAGTGAAACTGTAAAATAATTTTATACAGCTTTTTGAAAAATGAACCAAATTAAATTTCAGTGTGTCTTCAGTCAACAAAGCCTTGTCCTCGCGCGGCGCGTTTGTGTTGCGAGTTAGAGCGTCTCATTATCATTTTGTTTCATAAAATGTAACCGCTTTCAGAACGCGGCGGCGAAACATTGTTATTTTATTTAACTGTTCCAGTAAAGCACGTGAACTTAGCAAATGTTCAATTATTTAATTTTCCAATCCTTTCTAATGCCCCGCTGTTGTCACGCGCCTTCTTATATAACCTGTAGGACATGTCCTTCTTAAACTTGGTAGGTTCTATTAAGTCGTGCAGATTTCTCGACAATAATAGTAAATAAATAACAAGTGCCTGGTACTTGTACTAGTACTCGTTCATATTTATACTAATCTAAAGCTTTAGATGTCCGAGACGTAGAGGGAGGGAAAAAGGAAACTAGAAAAATAAATTAATAAAATTATAATTAGATTATTATATTTTTTAATTAAAATAATAAAATTGTCGAAAATTAATACAAATGCCCTCTCAATCGCTCTCTCCCTCTTCTAAAAACGTTTCACATCCTTTTCATGTCGCGTTTTATCCCTAAGAATTTTACCCTCATACGCGCAAAAAGTTTTACTTCAAAAATAATAATATCCGTCCTCATAATAAAAGATATTCTCAAGCTAATATCCACATGATACACTTTCATAGCGCCCGGCGCGGGCCGCGGCCGAGCCCGGAGCGTCGGCGATCAATCTGAATACACCTCTGTGACTGATCCCACAATGAGTGCTGTACTTTTGTTGTTATATCCGTATCCAATTTATACGTCAAACCAATACTATCGGTGTTTTTTGAAGTGAAACTTCTTTAGAATCGTTGTCATTTCAAACTCGATGAAACGAAAAAGTAAGTCCATAGAGACACTAACACGTAAATCAAGTACCAGGCGCTCAGAGACGGGGAAGAGTTAGCGCCACCAATGACGGCTGCTCATGCTGGTAATCGTGAAGAATTGTTTTTGAAGTGAAATTACAATATCATTAGTATTTTTACAGTGTGTGAACAGTGAGTTAGATTTATAAACAAACAAGTTTCACTTCTGACATGTGTACTTTGTACGCACGCACTTTTTTTTTCTATTGTCTCACTCCAGAGTGGTGCAGATCGATACAATAGTTGACGATTTTCTAATATATTTTTTATACGATGTATCAACTCGCGTCTTTAGGGTTACTATTTTATAAGATACAAATCAAATACAGTAATATCTAAGAAATTGTTATACTACATTATTTATCTTTGAACGAAGGTAATCCATGCGAATAATTAATTGGCAATTTTGTGACACGAAGAGCACTTTTTATATTCCAACGTATAATGAGATATATATTTCTAATACCAAATGATATGCTCAAAAATTTTGTACAAAAACCAGGAATATTTCCACATACAACATCAAAGTTATGTAAAAGCATTTATATATAAGTTATATAAAAGCTGAAACGATTTTTTTTGTAGTAGAAATTCAATACTTTCTTTATAAATTATTTTTTATGTTTATTATAAAATAATCTTTATAAAGAATTCACATCTGCACAATAATAATTATATATAATATGATTTTGTTAAGATTTTTGTATAAGCAATGTGTTTGATACAACGCTGTCTGTAAGAAACCTAAGGCCATCTAACGAATCACTGTAAACAAAGGCATTTGAGCCGACAACTTTACGTGTGGATGACGTACACAATTTCCATTCTACGCGGGCAACGTTGCTTAACTTTGATGAGGGAGGCTACAGAATAGTGAATATACTATGAAATATCCTACAATGGAACAACGTCAGTATCTCTCAGTGACATGCTCTTTTGATTTCACACAACGCCAACTCGCAGGTCGACGCATTTCATGTCTGGACTACAAAGTTCACTTAGTATCGTCTGAACGTGTCTTGCATCCACTGCAGTTTAATCACGAGATCCTGAGTTGTGAATCACGTTAGACATACTTAATTCTACTTAATGATATTGAGTTAACCCTTATAACATCCACTGCTTAGTACGAACTACCACTCAATGTGACGGTCATTGGACATAATCAAGTACGCGGGCTTAATATTTTGCGGACTTTACATGTACATTGTACATCTTATGGTTTTTTATGACGTTATCTTTTACTGTATTTTGAATGATTATCACGTTTTAACCCAAATAATATGGCTAGTACGGGATTAGTTACCGTAAAAGAAGTAAGTTACCAAATAAGTTAATTAGTAATTGTTTTATGATTAAAAATCATCACCTACTTACCATAATTAAGAGTAATTTCTTAATTTTCAGATACGTGTGGGTATAGGTATATGATAAGACGCATCCGCTTTTATTTATAACGACAGGATATTTTACTGCGCTGCGTGAAGCCGCAGACGAAAGCTTATTTAAAATAAATAGTGTTGTCACATTCGCCCTTTAAGCCAAATATAACCTAAAAATAACTAATTTCGAAAAGAATTGAAGTGAAAATGAGGATAGCTGATTGTACTGTAAATTGAACCGGAGGGCAAAGTTTTATGCAATATAGTATAGTGTCGGTAGACACTGCTCTGTAATTATACTACGTGCAGAGCGACATCGAGGTAATGGAATGCAAACAATGCCCGAGGCTATCGCTATTGGGACTTAGAATCTGGCGTAGACTTGCGACAGTATACACCAGTACATTCTTACATCAATTTATCTTATTTAACTCATTTAATATAATATAATAATTAGTACTGACTTTCCCTTGCTTCGCTCTCATGTAACGTACATGAGAGCGCAGCTAATGTGGTCCTGCAGGTATGTGTATTAATAGTCCATAGTCTATCGTAAATTTACATCCTTATTTGTATAGTAAATATAACTTGAAGAAACAAGAACCATACACAGTCGTGCACACTTTCGTTACTAAGAGGACCACCGATATAATATTACATCTGTGGTTGGGACATTAAAACAGCACCATATAGTTCCATAGTATGTTATGGTAAACGCAGTAAACACCCATGACTGGAGTAGAAATATTCGTGCTCATCACACAAATTAATGCCCAGAAAACTTGCAACCGCGACGCTTGAGAGCCGTAGCGAGTTAGGTTCAGTTAGGACTTTTGTTGGTAAATAATTGGCAGGAACACCGATACTAAAGTATATATATATAAAAAATATTTTTACCTAGTACCTTTTTTTTGTTCTTATAAAGCGATATAAAATCTTTACAACTCTCTACGATATGGTTGCTTATTATTATTGTTTGTTGTCGGAGAGAAAAACCTTTTGCCTAATCTTTTAGCCTTATATCATAGTTTCCGTTCAAAATATTTAAAACCTTATTTTTACCCACGACGGAGACGGTATATGCGTTTAGGGTGAGAGATGTTTGTGTGTGCGCTTGTGCAAAGTAATGTTCCCATCTATCTTCTAAACTAATGATCCGATTTTGATCCGATTTTGATCCGATTTGATCCGATCGCGTTATGTATATAATATTTATGCTCTCTAAAAAGTTTAAAATAAAAAACAAAATTAAAAATTTTGAAAACACCCACGCCGGTTATTAAAAAAGGATAAAATAATAAAAAAACCCCGACATAAAAATAAACGTAATGCGGGTTAAAAAAAACCAAGAATATCCGTCGGGGGCAGCCATTAAATGAACTAGTTTTGAAGGTTTATTGTAACACTAGCGGTGCCCGCGGCTTCGCTCGCGCTAAGAGTGAATAAAATAAAAATTTTTGCTTATATACTGTTACTTATAATGTACCAAGGACTGATTCCCCATTTAAAGTTCTGGCCCTCTTTTCTGAAAACTACTGTGTAGCATCCTGCCGTGCCGCCACTGCTGCGCTTTCTAAAACTTATTTCCTATTTTTAACCAATTTTGCTACTATGTGTATCATAATTTCTTTGTTTGTTTTTGTTAATGATAAACTGATGTACGTGGTTCATTGTTATGGACTTATGGTAAAAATTACTGTTAAATATTTCTCCTACGCAAATTGTGCCACCCCCGTTAACCCCCATAGGGGTTGATTTTCAAAAAACGCTTAGATATGTATCTCATAATTTGTATTGCAGAGCATTATTTCAGTTTCACGCAAAATATTTCAATAGAATTAAATTTCCCATACAAACTTAGCCACCCCCTTTAACCCCCAATGGGGGTGAATTTCGAAAAACCCTGAAATACGTGTTTCATCATTTGTACTAAAAAGCATTAATTCAAAGTTTCATGCAAAAATGTGCAATAAAAATATTTTTCTCATACAAACCTTGCCACCCCTTTTAACTCTTTTAGGGGTTGAATTTCCAAAAAATTATATGCCTATTTCCTTCTCATGAATGCAAACTATCTACATACCAAATTTCAGCAAAATCGGTTGGGTGGTTTAGGCGTGAAAAGGTAACAGACAGACAGACAGACAGACAGACAGAGTTACTTTCGCATTTATAATATTAGTATAGTATAGTATGGATGAATAATTAGAGATTTTAAGCGCTATACTTACATCCTTAATGGGTAGGCCGTGCACCTACTGTGAGGACCTTTAGAAGTATAATATCAAAATTTATTATAGTGATGGCAGCCCCCGATGGATATTCTTGGTTTTTTTTATCTCGCATTACGTTTATTTTTAAGTCGGGGGTTTTTTTATAATTTTATCATTCTTTAATAACCGTCGTGGGTTTTTTCAAAATTTTTAATTTTGGTAATGACGAACAAAAAGCTAAAATTTCGCGACACCATCCTTCATACTACCACCACCAGTACCGTATCAATCCTCGATTTCATCTACCGCTATTAAATTTTCGTAAAGAGAAAAGTTGTGCGTCTCATCAAAATGAAAGCGTTGTGTACCATAGTCTATTAGATACGAATGTTTTGTTGGGGCTTAAAATATATGCATATATAAAAACATTTATGTATATCAATTAAGTATCTCTATATTTAAAATTTGAACGCTATAATATCCCAAGAGCCCACGACGGCCAGACCTTCATTATTTTATAAAAGCAAAAAGTTTCTCTGTACATGTCCCCTATACAGGTAAGAACGACCAGCGACTATAGACTCTTTTGGGTTGTGGTTACCTGGGCAGGTAACAGGTAGTAAAGATGTATAAAATAGTACCTAAAATTTGTTAAAGTATAAAGCTCAATTTTTTTATATTTTCTTCGGCATACCTTTAGAAATCTCGTCATACATTTGCAGGACACTTATGACAGTTGCTACCCCCTGCCAGACACCCCTAAAATTTAATAAATTATATATATCATTATACTTTCGTTATAGTATAAAAGCTAAATTATATATATTATGTTACTTGGGGATCTACTTATGAAAAGATGTTACCTCAGTAGACGGACAGTTTTAATGGTTTTTACATCTTACCAGACACATCGAAATCTTCTAATCTGCGCCGCCCTGTCCGGGATCTACGCTAATAATGTGTACAGTAGCGCAGCATTACCTGGTGTTTCTTATTACCTACTTGTTTGCGCTGCGAGGAACGCTTCGTAATGTTGTTTTATTTGAATTTTTACACGTTCACATTCACATTTGGATTCAAAACCTGAAAACGGAATTTTAATAGATGGATTTTTGATATTCCACTTGCTTTATAAACAGTCAAAGCAGCTTTAAATTTTTCATGAGCATATCGAAATTCTAAATAGGAAATGTTTGTAGTTTTATTTCAATTATATTTTTTCTCTACGCTAAACGCTACGGCTACCGCTGTAGAGTAACTGAAGTTTGATTCCCGGACTTAAGATGTCAGCGGTGTTACACTCCCATATCTCGAAAATATTTTCAAGGTAACCAAAAATCTCATCAAAATCTCAAAAATATTAAACTTTTAATGTTTCAGGAAAGAGAGGTTAGTACGCATAATTCGTTGGATTAGTTTAATGTCCCGGTCGGATGGGCCAAACATCCCCTCAGACGCACGAAGTGTTGCTATGAGTATGAATGGAAGCGCAATAAGGGACCGATTGGTGTAGCTGCTTACAAAAAGTATTGATAAAGTCTCCTGAATATCATGTATAAAAATTAAGACCGAGATATACATAAACTATAAGTAACTTTACATTGTTTATTGGGACCTTTAAAGCGTCTAGTAAAAGTTACCGTGGACGGAAAGTGTCTGACAGTATTGATTATAGCATTTTAACGATGTTCTCTAACACATATTACGTTAAAATCAGCGCTGAAACTTTAAGAAAAGTGAATATTATTTTGACTTAACTTTAGCACCGGGCACCCTTAATTGGCCGTCGGCGGAAACTAGAGGGTATGCATACAGTCAAAGACCATATATAAACTACCCAATCCCATTAATTTAATTAATGAGCAAAAAATAAAACCAATAGCACATTGAATGACTGAATGTTACACATTATTTGGACATTTCCCAATACGAATATAAATATGGGTTTAAAGTTTATAAAAGTGTTGAAATACTCTGACTGAGTTTGACTGACTTGACTCTGACTTGATATCTGTGGAAATTAATTCCACTTAGTTATTATTGCCGTAAAGGTAGAAGTTTTTATTCCTCCGCCTACTATTTAATTAAGTATCACTCGAATTTTTCTGGATATTGGTATGGAGAAAAATTATCACACGGTTAGTTTCACTTTAATCCCCGTGGAATCCGAGTGGGAAAATGAAAGAGAAAATACTAATAACACACTTACGAAGTCACAGCCAATGGCTAGTGGCCACAAATATACTTTCTAGTGCAAATATCGAACCCGCTACTCAAGAAACGGATTAAGAGTTTAGCAATCGCGCGATATAAAGAATATTATTAATGTTATTTTCACCCGTATCGCGGCGAGGCGCGCTCTGCTCCATACATATTGTACTCGTGTATATTGTCAGTTTTATTACACTCATTCATTTTGCTGTTTGTTACATTGTGCCTTGGAGTTGTAAAGAATAAAAGTAACATAACATAGATATATTACAAAAAAGGTGATTTTTACAACTCTTGATAATATTTATGGGGCTTTGCTTTCTATCAGCATCTCAATGTTTTATGCGTACCTAGTGAATGTGATATTCAAGTATGCTGTGCTGGTATAAGACATATGATGTCTGGCAGTCATTGGTGTCCTATGCCACAACAACATACGTGAATATTTTATTTACCAGATACATATAATACATAATATGTATCTACCCATAATGAACGAACAAAAGCTATACACTTCATTACCTAAAGATGTAGAAGATGCGGCATCTATTGATATATTTAAGAAAAAATTGAAGAAGCACATACTGTCTAAAGATATGTTTGAATAGCACTATTGTATGATTAGTTACATAAGATTTTTGTTATATAATTTTCCTTAAATTTAGTGAACTATTGTTCTTTTGGGAAATAAATATCTTTAAACCTATATTATAGGGTCTAATATGATATACCTTCAAGAAGGTACGACCAGTTAGAGATCAGGCGCAGGACGATGCGACATCAGCTCGCCGATGTAAAACAGTCGAAATTTCTTAACTGAAACCACATAACAATAATTTGACCCGGGGCCTGAACCCAGGATTCTGATTTTATAGCTATACATGCTACCCACTAGATCTAAGAGACAGTTATATAAATACTCAAACAATTCTACAATAGTGGGTCATGGAATCTAATATAATTAATATTTTCTTTATACGATAAATGATTTTTGAAAAGGTGAGTCGAATAAATTGTTACAGGAAAAGGTCGGCTAATTAATTGGGAATTACCACGAAACAGTCGTTAAGGATACAATTTTAATTTATTTCGGTTCTATGATTTCACAATATTGTAATATTTCTCTTCAAACGTTCTCGTTTGTCTTTGTTTTTTCGACTATACTTACTTGGTTACCGTCGACTTGAGATTAATATTTAATTGAATTATTTTTAATTAATGTCCTCTCCAAAGAGGATGATTAGGTTGTAGTCTTTAAGAGAAATATACTTATACTAGTCGCGAAATGAAACTGAGTGGACCTAAAGTGAGTCCCTCGTATAAAATAAAGCTTAAACGTTTAAGCTGTGCCACTTCACACACAATATGTGTCGGGATAAAATAAAAGTTACATAGTAATCGGAAGAGATTTGATAAATGTGAGAGCTTAATGATGTTTGATCAATCATCCGTGGGCGGGGAGGTGGTCCAGGGCGGGCCCCGGCGGGTTCCGGGTCCTGCCTTCAGGTACGAGTACCTTAGGCAGAATGTGTTAAGGTTTCCACTTCTTTATATGTTACCTTTTATGTTTGGAACTGGTTACTGGTTTGGCATTATCAAATTATATATTTAATAATATTACTCTATCTGTGGAAACAATAATACAAGCGATCCATTCTAGTATTTTAGTCTAATATTTGATAAAATATTTTTTTATCCTATATTCGGTGCAATAAAGAGGCGTCATCGCTAAAGAACACATATTCGTACATAAACCGAGAAATAACATTGTAGACAAATACACACATATAGGTGTGAATGCGTACAAAACCAAATTGATACTTTGAATATTATCTTGCGAGGGTGAAAATGGAATGTAACGACCAAAGTCCGGTTCTCGTTTAGGCGTCGATTAAGGTCAAGGTTATAACGCAAAATCAATAAACTTACATTAGAGTTGGTTTAAATTTTCATCCGAATTGCTGTTAGTTTTTTGTTTTCATCAATAGTTTTGTAATCGTTGAAAATACAGCAATACCTTTTATAGCTGGCGCGGCCGCGAGTAAAGGGAGTCAAATAAAAAAAATCGAAACACATTTAAGCCAGACCACCATTATTTTTTCATTAAATACTAATTTACTCACGTTTTAGTATTTCTATTAGTGGCTTGAAACTGTTTTCACTTTTCTAATGAAACAAATCAGTTGGGATTTCAAAATGTATAAATAGACATGGTAGAACCAATTAACATTTGTGAAAAGTTATGAAAGTATTAATTGGTTTTACTTGAGAGTTATATACGTAACTACCCTAGTTTTAAAAGTTACAGTTATGTAAATATTAATTATCTCACTTTCAAGTCACTTCTAAATAAATTCACTATTCTTCAATAAATGAACATAATCGCAGGATTACACAACCCAGAATATTCATTATACAAATAATAAAAAGTTATTTTAAAATCCGCAACATCTTTCTACTTCTTTATGTATTTTATTAATCACATTATGACAACTAAAAAATATTTCACTTTCAAAATGTTATATGAAATACGTAGGTAATATGAAGCCGGGTTGACTGAGAGTGTCCCGCGGGAAATGTTTCGCAAAAAGCGCACTGCGGCTCGTAGCGCATAGCCCGAGATACGGCTGGGAAAAATGGAGTATCATTTATAACGTGTGACATCTATGAATATGGCCACAATTTAGTACTCTAAACATGTAGAACTAAGTATATTTATTAAACTCGTTTATTCAGCTCGAATAAAACTATGTTTTTGGATTTTTTCGCAGATTTATTGATAATAGGTATTCAACGTTTAAAACTGTCTGTAACAACAAAAAACTGTCTTTTTAGAAGTCTAAAGCCTTAATATCTCTCGTGAACATAATTGCTGTAAAGCATTGAAAAATTATCAAAAAAAACCTAATAGACAGTTTTATTAAAAATGGCAAATATTTGCGTAAATCTAAGAAAGTGTAATCGTATAGCGTCGTATATTAAGTGGCCATACATAAAATAAGGGTATGGATTAAACGGTGGCTGCTCTTGAAACTAATTAAGAGATTACTGAGACAAATAGGGTGAAAAAGCTGCTTTTTATAGTCTGTGTTATACTGACTTGACGCGATATCCTTAAAGCTTCCAAACCTAACCCACTATATTAAGTATATCTATAAATAGAGAGACACGTATTTTTATACAACAATTGTTTTTTCAATAACGTGAAATAATCACGAAGTTTAAATAAAAATATTGTTATTTTTTAGACAGTCAAATCAAATCAAAATATTCTTTATTCAAATAGACTTTTACTAGCTATTTTGAATCGTCATTTATACAAAGTTAAAATATGGAATTTAAATTAAATATTAGTATGTAAGTCTGTCTATACTTATAATTTTAATTACAGATTTAATCAAAGCTTTTAAGTAGGTGTGCAGTTTTTCAGTCGTGGTACAAGAGAAAAGTGCAAACGTTTACGTATTAACATATAAAACAAGCAACCACGGTCTCTTAAACTATGAACGTACGCTTGAGGTGGATTAATTTTTGAGTCGCACAAAATTATATTTTTGCAATCTATTTAGAGCTCATATTTTTTTATTAATGTACTATGTACTCGTAGGTAAAAGGTTTTTAATGCCTATTATAATTTTTATCTCTATTCCTCAGTAAGAGATTAATCTACTTGGTTGTGTCGTGGCTGTCGTTCTTTCAATGATCTCAAAAGATTTTTGGACAGAGCTACGAGTATATATACAGACTCGTGTAATATATAGATATCTCTTGAAGAGATAAGTCATCCTTTGTCAAAATTCTGTTAATTCATTATTTTATGGTACATAAATAAATAAATAATAGCCGCGGTTTGGTTGTACGTCCTCTTATAGCTAATTTTTAACGGTAAGTATTCTTTTCTCAGAGATGAGACGTTCTGACGTACTAAAAATTACTTGGTGACCCGGATAACCAGCTGTCATTACCATAGCATATTTCATCAAAATCTGCCCAACGGTTTTCTCGTATTGCGGTCACAGACAGCAAAAATTCTAAAAATCGACCTCTGTTTAAGAATTTCAAAAAGGTTTTTCTAAAAATTTTAAATGTACGTATTTGAATCTGAATTACAATGGTTGTCACAAAAAAAAATAACACTATTCCTTATACTTAGGTATAATTGAAGATAATTTGAGTCTGATATGTGTACTATTATTTTCATCGCCCGAAGGTTATGTGAAAGAATATACTATAACAGAATATAAAATAACGGACATCGCGCCGCCGGAGGGCGACGAATTTAAATCTTATTAGTAACCTTTTCGTATACAATAAGTTATTTAACTTATCATGGCAAAATAGCAGTTTTAAATAAGCTCAAGAGAGAAGCAATACTAGCGACATATTTGTTTCTATTAAAAAATTTAATGATTAATAATAATAGCATTACAAATAGAGATTATGCATAGCGATGCATATTCTGTAAAGACGATTTACTGTGATAGTATTATATTTGCTGTATTGTATAAGTTACAAGGTTGACGATATATTAAGCAAAGTTTGATTTAATCAGATAAGTGAATCTAAAGCTGCCTCTGAAGACCCGCTCCGTGCGGTTTCATGGAAAGACTTTACGATTAGTGATTTTGAACTAAATTGAAACATGAACGCCTGAAGAGTTGCTCTGGATAAGCTTTTCTTAATTCTCAATGTTATATTAATACAAAAGTTTCCTCGCAGCTTTACTCGCGTTGTTTTAATAATATAATAGAATAAAAAGTTTAAAACCAAGCAAATAATCATGTGAAGTAAATAGCCTCAATAAATAAGTTATGAAATGCAAAAACACATTAAAACAAGCGAACAAACAAATATAGTTAGTGGTAAACAAGCGAACAAACAAACTTGTTTTCATATATTCGAGATTTAGATAGATCAGATTTCACATTAGGCTGTAAAGCTAAAGAGTTAGTGGTATACTTAAATAAATAAATAATTGTTGGGACATCATTACAACAGCGTCATCTAGTTCCGCAGTAAGCTACGTAACGTGCTTGTGTTGCGGATACCAGATAGTTGATATACTACATATATAAATTTTAAATACATACATATTATAAATATAAACACCCATGACTGGAGTACAAACATTCGTGATTAGCAAATGAATGCCCCCAGCGGGACTCGAACCCGCGACCGCTGGCGCAGAAAGTAGGGTCACTACCAACTGAGCCAAACGTGTCGTCGTACTTACAAGTAATATTTGCGTTATTTACGCATTATATAACTGAATAGCGAATTGCCCTGGTTCCTGTCGGGGGCGCTAGGTTTGTCTGCTTATCCTTGTAATATTATATTAATATAGTAATTTTTTATTACACACTACAATACCAAAGCCTATGAAACCTATAGGCGGCCAACGGACGTGACCGCCTAAACTGCCATACACTAATGTCCCAAGCGAGTGAATGGCAGCTTGGGCTAGCTGTCACGTCTTTGATAGTACGTTACACAGAAAATACAGAGAATAAAATGGGCAATATTACGTACAAGCAGCGCCACATTGTGACAAATGTTATGAATAACAGAACTATGTTTTACTCCAGGTTCATAAGTGTGCTCAATTTAATTTATATTGTGTGCACTTGCTTTTAGGCGTTTTTACTTTAGTTATAATAAAAATACACGTAAAAACTATTTAACATTAGTATTTATAAGAGTAGTCCCATTTATTAAGAAAAGTTACAGGTTATTCGATATTGATCTCGTCCCCTGGCAGTTCCTACTCGTAGCTATATACGGATGTAAATGTATACCTACATAAGCTTATTACACTCTTATTTTCATTTGAAATCTTTGACTTCTTACAGCATGATTATGTACATATACATATACAAAGTTTCACATTCACAATATTGCCAGGATATATTAATGTGCCAATAATTTCCAACTTGATTTTCACTTCTTCTTCGTCGTCTTCGTTTTAACGGTAAAAAAAAGCATCGTAAGGAAACCTACAGGTCTAAAACAATAGCTTAAAAATGTAAGGATTTTTTTGAAAGACATATGCTGTGGTCAGGATGGTGGCTCACCACTCTGGTACTGGAGAGAGCCCCGTTCTTAACAGTAGAGCAATTAAAAATAGTAAAAAAATATTTTGTGGTAAACAAACAAAAGCAATATAAATGAAACTATCTATATAGAAACCCGGCAGTCTCTCCCGCGACCATGATTGGTGTAAAGCGTTCGTAACGTCGGAAATCAAAAATCAAAATAAATCCGCGATAAGATGTTAGTTTGATGATATTCGCGTAAATCAAAGAAAGTGTTAAACAAATGCATAAAACAAAAGGAACAAAACAAATCATATTATCACAGCGTAAAGAATAAAATATGTTTTATTGACTTTGATATTATCATGTTATCATCGACCTGTTATATCCTAAGCAAGTATGACTCGAGAACAACGAGTGCTGAAAAATGTCGCTGACATAGTTTTGTTTTTGGTATTTTTATAATCTTTTAACGCTTTAAAGTAAAAAGTGTATTCTTGCTTTAATTAAGGATTACGCGAATGAAATGAAAGAAGTTCTGAGCTTCGCGCTGAGAGCTCAATTTCAAAGTTCTTTGTTGGAATTCACATGCGTTTCAGGAATTTTCAGCTTAAAAGAGACTCAGCGTAAGTCTAATTGCTTAAAACTAAAAACATCCGCTTTTTGTACAAAGAATTTAACTTTAATGTGTTTTGTATAAATATGTCTCTACATAGTGCAGTACACAGTACCTATACACTTTTGTATTATCAGTTTCATTTTTGAGCTTTACAGCATATAAACGAACAAGTAAATAAGTATTATACCTATAACACTATCGTTTCAACGGTATTTGAATCATGTATGGTTGTAATAAATCCTCTTAAGTTTAAGTTATTTTGAAAAAAATTACAACATAATAGAAGTAGTACAGGTAAAACACTCGAAATGAAGGAAAAAAAAAATAAATAATAACAAGAAATTATGGAAAAATTAATTTATTTTAAATCTATACACATAATCAAAATCTAAATTAAATCGGTATTTTAAATATTTTCCGAAAGATCTTATTAAATAATTCATTATGATTAATGTAGCGGTAAGTGGCATAATTCAATAATATTGAACTGTCCATTTCAATGGATAGAAAATTGCATATGGTGCAATAGTCTGAGTTTAAAATTAAAAATATTTGTACTTATAATCCTAAACTTTCCGGACCTCCTACTACTACCAGATAGTTTTGTAAATCGTGGTTAGAATCTCATAGGTGTCCGTATTCTCTTCGAGCTTAACGCTCAACGTTCTATGCAAGGTTTCTGTTTGCTACGCAATTCGAAAAGAAATAAGCTTTCCGCATTATCATAACGTTATATTTTAAGTTTATATTTTGTATGCGACCTTATTGAAAAGTAACACTGCGACTATTATCTAAATAAATGATCGCTACTCAGTACACGTGCTACACTGTGGGCACGCAACCGATGAATAATATATATGCTTATCATTTTATCTTTTGGAAATTGAAATTCGACAGAAGCTCAGTTGTTGAGTAGAGTGCCAACGTCAAATGTTTACTTAAAAGGCCTGTCAAAAAAAAGATTGATAATTAATTTTGCGAGTGGCCAGTGTTGAACATTAATTTACATCTTATAATACAGAATAATTATTTTAAATAAATATTAATAAAGTAGCTGTTAATTAAGGCAAAATGTAAAATGGCTGTTTAAAATAAATTTCCAATTAAATTCCTGATTGAAGTAATTAAAATAAAATTTGAAGAGTAGCTAAAGCCGACCGCAGCTGGCGCGGCGATACAGTAGTTCTTCAAATTAATTAATTTTATTCATCAAAGAAACTTTCAACAATCCATTTATTATATAAAAGCCATTATTGAGACTTCCACGGGCTAAGCAGCTCGGTTACAAACATAGGGTATGTAAGTAAGTAGCATGGAACGCGGGCGGTGAGCTCTGGCCGAGGTTACCTAGTAAGATTGACTAGACTCTATTCATTATCATCATCAATCAGCGGTGTTGCAGATGTCTATGGGCGGCGGTGATCAGTTTCCATCAGCTGAGCCTCCTGCCCGTTAGCTCCCTTTGTCCCTTAAAAAAATCCTATCCTAGACAACCTTACCCCGTCTAGCCAGTAATTTTGCTGATAGTTTTTAACGGTGTTATGCATAAAAGTACTTTCCAACATTACTAAAAGGTTTAACGGGAAAATATATATTTTAATATAATATTAAATATTATACATGCATACAGTGAAGCTTATTATATATTATTATTTATTATATTATATGTAAACTATAAATATTATGAAAAATGAATCAATTCTGCCAACGATCAAATGCACAAAGTCCAGTTCAAAACGATAATGTACGACACTAAAAATGCGCAATCAATCCTATTAATATTCAGCATTGAGCTGCTGGAATTAGGGTAGAATTGGGGAGGGGGAGGGGATTGCAAATGGGGGGTGATCCAATTTGAGTCGTGTGTGAACACAGAACACTGCCAATACCCTTGATAGTTGTAATTTAAGCCTCTATCATACGCCAATTGCATTGTACATTTTACTACGAGTTCACACGATAGTCGCTATCGAATGCGTATTTTTTTTAATTACGCTACCTTAGAACGAGTAAAAGTGATAAAACAAATGCTATAAATACCTTCATGTAATTATTTTTTGTTGTTTCTGCTGAAGTTGTAGCATATACGCAAGAAAATATTACGACTAACTACATTTTGTCCGCGGTTTTGAGATCGATCGAGACGGTTCGAGTCTCGGGTCGGGCCAAGTTTAGTTATTGAGTCTTTCTGTTTAGTAAGCCTCAGTAACAGCCCGGAGTTGGGAAGTTGGCGGTGTGTCACCCCCGTGCCTCGGAGAACACGCTAAGCCGTCGGTCCTGCGCCTTAGCTCTCACTGGTCGTGTCGAGTATTTTTCCCACCAGAGAGTGCCCCACCACTGTGTGATCTAGGAATAGAGAGTGCACTTGTGTCTGCGCGTACACTTGTGCACTATAGTATCTCCTGCGTAGTTGGCTTGTTTCAACGAGATTGGCTGCCATGGCTGGAATCGGTCGGAGAACATTATTATTATAATCACGTAAGTCTAGAGAGTATTATTAGAATATTTTATGCTTGCACCATTGGTTGTTTTCATTTTATATTAGTGCCTGTGTCGCACGTGTATCTTTCTATTTAGTTGGCTACCACTGATCATGACTTTTGTTATGTATTTATTCGAAAGCTAGTCTACATAGAATGTTTATACTAAACTTAATTGCATAACTTAGCTATACTGCCCTCTTTCCAGCGCTTTACAAACAAACAATACAAAAGATGTACTGAAATCAATTCAGTTAAAGACCTCTGCACAGTTAAAGATATAGGAATGCTAGATTTCGTTGTGTTTAATATTTTTATCGTGTCTGTGTGTGTTTTAACATTGTCTACGAATCCATATTAAAGATTTAGTTATAAATAATTATATCTGAGATTCATTTATACATATAAGATATTGATAGCGTTTAACTCCAGTCAATCTATGGTCCTATTGTGTCGGAAAGAATGAATGTAACAAAGAGGGACATTTTCGCATTAAAATATTATGTAAATTTAATAGTAAAGTGTTCTATTTATCATATAATCGTATTCAGCCTTGTTTAACGTCCCACTGCTGGGCACGGGTCTCACTTCAATAACAGTCCACGTGGACCCGGATTTTACCCGCTTCACTCGGTGTTCCAAGCGAGAGCGTTGCTACTGGGCTAGTACGGCTTATATAATATCAGATTTCTTGTATAATAAATCCACTTGCAAGCGAAACCGCGGACAAAATGTAGTTAGTCCTAATATTTTCTTGCGTATATGCTACAATTTCAGCAGAAACAACAAAAAATAATTACATGTAGGTATTTATAGCATTTGTTTTATCACTTTTACTCGTTCTATGATAGCGTATGTTTTTCAATTACGCTATATAAGTTACTATATAAGCCGAGGGATACAAGAGATACTATAGTGCACAAGTGTACGCGCAGACACAAGTGCACTCTCTATTCCTAGATCACACAGTGGTGGGACACTCTCTGGTGGGACGAATACTCGACACGACCAGTGAGAGCTAAGGCGCAGGACCGACGGCTAAGCGTGTTCTCCGAGGCACGGGGGTGACACACCGTCAACTTCCCAACTCCGGGCTGTTACTGAGGCTTACTAAACAGAAAGACTCAATAACTAAACTTGGCCCGACCCGAGACTGGAACCCTCTCGATGTGTGGCCGTACGTGCTAGCCACTACACCACCGAGGCAGTACGCGAATATAATGACTTGACTTTAGGCTTTTCTTGATCATGATTGAAAATAAAAATAAAAATAATTCTCTCCACCCCTTTGTAAAATCTTTAGGTTTAGCCCTATAGGAATATTTTCTAATTTTTCTAGATCAGCTTTTCCTTTTATAATAGTAGGTCATTAGGGTTTTAGACAAGATAGTCCGCGCTAATAATAAACGTAACAATATCTGAAAATAACATTTACGTAATAAACCTCGTAGCCTATCATCGGCATCGATTGCAGACGGTCCATTTGTTTAAGGGGTAATGGATATTTTATTAGCACATCACATCCAACATTCATTGAGCGAGGCTTCGGCCACTTATTCATACATTGGCGGCGCTTCACTTCATTAGTTGGGAAATTGTTTTGAAGATGATACATATACAAATTATACAAACATATGTATATAATGTATACGTAGGTTATTATGTAAATTAAGTTTTTACAATATTTTAACAGTACCACGTGTTTCGCTAAAAAAAAATAATTTTAAGAAGTTAACAATAAAAATTTTGACCTCGTAGTTTATTTTTATATTTTAAAACTTAATTGTGTATGTGATAGACCCATTTAAATGTTTTTTAAGCAACTGCCGTAGTCAGTGTAATATGTAAGATTATCGTTATCATTCTTCAAATATAAAACAAGCTACTAACATTTCTGAGTCGAGGTATAAAAAAACCTATTACATCAATTATAATATAACCTTATACAATAATACTTTCTTAGATTTACGCAAATATTCGACATTATAAATGAAACTACCTTTTCGGATTTTGTCGCGGATTTATTTTTATTTTTAGTTCCCGACGTTTCGAATGCTTTACAGCAATCATGGTCACATCCGAAAAGTTAGTTTCATTTATAATAACCTTATACGTTTAAATCACAAACATTTTCGTGCAATAATATACTCGTATAATTACCATTTTGCTGATTATTTACCTAGCTTTTGTATTTACAACGAATGATAGTCAACAGTATTTATTTTATTTAACTTCAGCTGTAGCTGCAAGCAAGTTCATTGTTGTGTTAACGCTAAGCATATGATGCAAAATAACCATTAGATTTCAGAACCGTTTATGTAAATATTCCCACCCCGAGGGTGGTCGAAGGGTGGTAAAGAGATAAATGTTCTTCACGGTGGAGTAGTGGATAGCTCCGCTTCATTCAAACTTAACGAGTTTTGTGAGAAATTTAATGTAGTTCAATGTGGGAGGGAATTTAATTACTTCAGCATAGTGTTAATTAAAGTAAGTGTGTTAATAAAATGGGTTTTCCTTACAATCAAGACTGAAAAGTTTAATCGGATACTCTGCTGGCAGAAAGTACCAGGAGCAACCGGCATGGTACACCCACCGGAGAGGGAAGTACTTCTCTTTATTGAAAATATTTTAAGGATCAGATCGGAAATGAATCTTTCACTAACAGGAAGCTACGTTATATAATATGAATAGCATAAAATCTTTTCTTTTGGTATGCCTGTTTATGCTCGTAGAGTATTGCACAAAGTTATATTTATCTTTGTATAATACACTCATAGAAAATCTGAATTACTTGATATAATAATAAATTTCTCGAGAATCACACGATTCCCTTTTATTAACTTGTTTGTCTAGGAAGCTATAGCTCTGTTATGATTATTTATACGCGCCTATCCTGCCCGTCGACATATCCACCTCTCCGCCACCCACCGCCGCCGCCCATCGCCGCGGCGGGCTTCCCTCATCAACCTTTATGTTATCTTATTAACTATCTTTTCATTGTCTTTATCTAAACTACAGCCTCAAATTCGTACTATTTATCAAACATCTATAACAATCTCGAGTTAAAGTCAGATTTATTTCATTTTTCATAATTTTATAATATAATTTTATTATAAAATAAAAGTACCCTTAGTTACTCCTTATAAATTTAGATATCTGCGAGTGAAAGTCCCGTCAATATCAGTCCAAACGTTTCAGAGATTGACCGGAACAAATAGACAGATAGACTTAAAACTTAACTTAACTTAAATTTTTTGATGTAAGTACCGTATGTACTTTCATATGCATTAAATGGAAAGCTGTTAAATTCAACAGACACTTCATTTATTTGTATGTACTGATCCTGCAACTAACGAGATTTAATAGAAGGAAAATCGTCGGTACATCCAGTATGATCTGAGTATGTGAACAAAATGATAAATCAGTAAGTCATTACGAATTCCTCCCGAGTTACCTTTTGATTTCCCCCAAGAACATAACCTCAGTTTGCTTTCTACACTTCGTTACCTGCCTCCACCTATCAGTTACGCAACTCTAATGATTAAACATGGTTGTTTAGGGATCCGTAGCTTAAAGGAATCAGTAGCGAAGAAGGAACCCTTACGGTCTTATTACAAAATGCGGTTTAACTAAAAAACCTGGTTTAATCTTCTTTAAACTATGGTCTAAATGAAAATGTTATTACAAATCGTGGTTTTGCGATAAACCATAGACTATATCATGGTCTAACGCTAAACCTCAGCGACCCCTAGTTTAACGATGGTCTAAATCACTAAACCGGATCTGTCAAAGTTTTTCTTTCACGATATATCATCATTTTCATTGTCTTGTGGTTGTTTTAACTCGAAAATGGATATTAATATGGTCGATTTAATTGATATTGAGCATATTGAAGCCGTTGAGGTGTTTGAAATGCCACGCCGACACAACAAAAATCGTGTTCGAGTTAATCCTATCGTGGAATTGTCCGATGAAGATTTCAGGCAAAAGTATAGGTTTAATAAACGTTATGCAATGAAAATAGTGGACTTAGTAAGAGAAGATTTAATTAGAGATGCTCGAGGATGCCCTGTGTCTCCCGAAATACAAGTGTGTTGCGCATTACGAAGCTGGGCTCGACATGAAGTAAGTAGATTCAAAGCATATAGATTGCATTCACCAATACATTAATAGCAATATAAACTAAACTATGTCCAAACTAATATTTTGTTTTTGTTTTAACAGATCCAAGATGACACAGCCGATTTGCATGGAGTCTCACAACCTTTTATAAGCAAGATATGCAAAAAAATTGCAGAAGCCAGAGTCCGAAAATCACATAGATTTATAAAAATGCCTGCTACATTGAGAGAACAAGAGGAAGCAATGCAAAAATTTCGCAGAATTGCAAATTTTCCTACAGTAATTGGTGCAATTGACTGTACTCACATCAAAATAAAAAAGCTAAGTGAAGATGGTGGTCAACTATATATTAACCGAAAAGGATTTGCATCAATTAATGTCCAGGTATTATAGATTTTACATTCATATTTTTATTCCAAAATAAAGGAACAACAACTTCCTCAGTCCTCAGCCCCGTCCCTGATGAGGCGTTGGTCCCTGATGAGACTTTTTTAAAATCTAGAGGTTTTGAAGGAGTGAGCAGACAAAAAGACACAAATGGCCTGTTCTATAATATGTACTGATAGTGAATACTTAGTCATGCTTATCTAAGTAAGAAATACTAAAATATGTAACTTTTGTTCCAGGTAGTTTGTAATGCAGATTTAAAAATCATGGACATTGTTACTAGGTGGCGTGGGAGTGTTCATGACTCACGAATATTTAGAGAGAGTCGTTTAAAACAGCGATTTGGGGCTGGTGCATTCTCAGGCATATTGCTAGGAGATAGTGGCTATGCTTGCACACCATATTTGTTTACTCCATTACTGCGTACTACAACACCTCAAGAGGAGCGGTACAATAATGCCCACATTAGCACCAGAAATACAGTGGAAAGATGTTTTGGGTTGTGGAAGCAGAGGTTCCGCTGTTTATTAAGAGGCCTTTACTGCAACATTGAAACAGCAAAAACAACAATTGTAGCATGTGCTGTATTGCATAATATTGCCATAGATATGAAGGAAGATATATTTCATAGTGGGTTTGATGACAATGAAGCTAACACAGAAACATCTGCAGCAGTAGTTTTACCAGTGGAAAACAATGTACGTGGAAATATAAGAAGAAGGCAATTCATTGAAAGACACTTTTAATTAAAATAATATATTTTAAATTTATTATTATATAAATATTTTAAACCTTACATAATTTTAATTTTTATAACATTTTTCTATCAAAAAACTGGAACTGGAAATTAAATTATTACAACAAAAGGAAGTACTAGAGTTCTTCCTTTTTTTGTAATAATTTAATTTCTAGTTCCAGTTTTTTTATTTTTAATTCAGCAATTCTAATATTGAACTTGTGCTCCACTTCTAGCATATCTAATTGTTTTTTTTTAAATTGACTATTGGACTTCAATATGCTTTCTTGCATTGATTCTTTTCTGTAAAATATTTACCCTTTATATTTTATACTAAGCAAATAATAAGAATATAATCTAGGATAATCTTTCTTACATGCTTTGAGGTCCCTTTTTACCCGACTGCTTCCTAGGAATATTTTCTTTTTTTCTAGGAATACTACTTCCAACATTTACCATTGAGGTACCTGAAAGTATTTTGATTATATATAGATGAATAAAATATATTAAAATAAAATATATAAATATTATAATACAATATTATAAATATAAATTATTTAGTTCTGTTATATTTTTAATATTTTTTTAATATTAAAAATATGGAATAAAGGAATACAATTTTATAATTTATAGATGAATTATTATTTTTACCTTGGTCCATTACAACTTCCATTACCTCTTCATTGAATGCAGGAGGTGATTCTGTGGCTATAGGAGGTGGATCTATGATAATATTAGAAAAACCTGTACTAGGCCCAGCTGTTTCTTCTTGGGTGTTTAATTTAACCTACAAGTACTGATTCAAATTCAAATTCAAATTCAAAATATTTTATTCAGCATAAAATTATTACAATTTTTTACTGAACGTCATGAGTCTACTACCAGTTCGGAAAGAAGAAGCCACTGACCTGAGAAGAACTGGCGAAAGAAACTCAGCAATTAAATAAACTGTATTAAATAAACTGTATTTCTATTAATTTAATCATAACATTATTATGCTTACATCAGTTTTTATTGCATCACTGTCATAGTCATTGTATTCCACAACAAAATCGTGTGGAGCAATATCCATAATCGCCATATCTTCTTGAGAGGGCGACTTGGGCTTTTCACCACCCCCTGTCTTATTTTGGTATTGTGTATGAGCGGACAAGTTAGCTTTAGCAGCAAGCTTCATTCTCTTCCATGCCAATTTAACTTCTCCATCAGACCTATTTTTTCCCATGAGTTCATTAATTCTGAAAATATTTCAATAACATTATAATTAGGGTTGGTAACGGGTTACTTATTAAAAAAAACTAAACACTTACTTGTTTGCTATATTCTTCCACTCTTGAGCCTTTTTAATATTGGAAGAAGCTCTCGTGGATTTATCTTCAACTATGTGGCGTGATTGTGCAATCATCTCGCGTAGTATATCCTATAATATTTAAAATTTGGGTAAGCTTAAAATCAATAAATTATAGATGGATTTCAAGTTCATCTAAGTAATGTATTATATTTACTTACTTTTTCCTCGGCACTCCAATTCTCAGATCGCTTTTTTTTTTGTTGGTCCATCACATTAAATTATTAAAATTGAAAAGTTAAATAAAGAGGCAATTGTTAGGCTTAAATTCCAAAGCTAAATGATTAATGAACTTTATTCAACTTGCGATGGTTTTGTTTAATGTTATGGTTTCATATAACGCGCGAGAATGTTACGTTTCGATTCACGTAGGTACTTGGATGTATTTGAAGAAATTAATACGACATTAAGTAATGTGCTTAAACCTAAACAAAACTGCAATCGACAAAATAACTAAATAATGCTTATATCAATGCAAAATAACCAGGTCTCAATATTTTTAATACTCCTAAACATCATCTAATCATTAGCGTACTATTAAAACGGAACGTTGCAATAGAATGATATCATGGTGAACGAGTGATATTTTTATTAATCTGTGGTTGATATTTAAACAATGGCTCAAATGACGGTACTAAGAAGACCACGGTTTATTTATGTTTTGTAATATGAACGAGTTTAGACCATGGTTCTGCAGATAAGCCTGGACTTCATAGTACAGGTTTAAACCAAGGTTTATTTAGTTTTTTGTAATAAGACTATTAAAGAATAGGACAAGTTCTGCTTGACTGCTGACTCTTTTTTCTATTCGCGACAATTTAAAATGCAACTGCGAAAAAGTCAAACCTTTTAGACCGTTAATTAAAACCTTAAGTAAATTGCGTTGACTTAGAATCACGAAAAATTTCAAATAGCAATTAAATAATCTTATTTTATTATTCCTGCTACGGCACAATACTATAAATGCGTATTTAAGTTATTATAGTTTAATAATTTTATTGATGATCATTGCAAAGAAGATTTTTTGCGTAAATTGGATATGTACCTATACGTCAACTATATTAGTTTTTGTAATGGTAATGAAAAGTAACAGTTTGTGATAACCAAAATATTTAACAAGATTAGTAACTTGAGAAATACAAAAAGTCAGAAATCAGAGAGATTTTTATAACACGCGCCGACAGTTATACAAATAATTAATATATACATCATATATACTAAAATTACTTTTGTCAAGTTCAAGTCCCGACTCTAGCCTCACTGATATTTTCATGTAAAAGTGTTTAAAAAAGTTAAAGTATTGTAAGTTTTACACAAAAGTTTACAGTATTTTCTGTTTGAAATTATTTTGATTATCACGATAAAATTTTCTAGAATGACCCACTTATGTACTTTTACAGAACAACTTCCCTAAAGCCGGGACCGGAGTATGATTATACTCTAAATTCCTTTTCACGAGCAAATTCGTTTTCTTTTTCCTTTATTTACGTGTTTTAATATTTTTGATTTTTCCATAAAAACTATTTTTCTCGTAGTTACAATTTGCTACCTGAAATTAGACTTATAAGTCAAACTAAATAATTTATATTGAAACCTACCTTAACTACAGTTATACTTTGCCAATGAAAATAACTGATGGTGAAGTTCAGGTTAAGCAATTATTACAATTTTCAGAAAGCGCTTTATCTAGCGCTGGTGCAAGGTAGTGATACATTTTCAATTAATTTTTCCTATTCAAAGTCAAAGTCAAAGTCAAAATATATTATATTCAAATAGACTTTTACAAGCACTTTTGAATCGTCACTTTTACATTATTATACGAATTTAAATCAAGTGTCAGTCTGTAAGTCTGGGACTTGGGAGTAAACTACCACCGACTCGGAATGCTGTTCTGCCGAGAAGAGCCGGCGAGAAACTCAGCAGATGCTCTTTTCAAAAAAATATTTGATTACAATATTTATTGCATTACAATATTTATCTATTTATCCTACGTGAGACACAACAAGACATTAATCCCACACATTTACATCTTCTAAGTATTCCGTGATGGTGTAATAAGCTTTATTCAATAATGTATTTTTAATTTTAGATTTAAATTGTTTTAAAGGCAAGCTCAATATGGACTGTGGAATTTTATTATACATGCGTATACAGTGCCCCATAAACGATCTATTTACTTTTTGAAGGCGAATACTGGGTGTAATAAGTTTATCCTTATTTCTAGTATTTATACCGTGTTTGTCGCTGTGTTTTGAGTAGCAATTAATATTTTACAATTTATAGTTACAATATATATATATATATATATATATATATATATATATATATATATATATATATATATATATATATATATATATATATATATATATA
Organism: Boloria euphrosyne; assembly: GCA_951802675.2. Lineage (NCBI taxonomy): Eukaryota > Metazoa > Arthropoda > Insecta > Lepidoptera > Nymphalidae > Boloria > Boloria euphrosyne. The sequence goes on from OX637887.1 coordinate 12,698,951, forward strand.
TATATATTGCGAAGCAACCGTAAGTATACCAATTTCTTTAAAAAGTTCGCGGAGAGTATCCCGAGCGCCGATGTTACAAATGGCCCGAATGGCCCTTTTTTGAATTATAAATATGGATTTAATGTCCGCTGCATTACCCCACAACAAAATGCCATACGACAAAATGCTATGGAAGTAGTTAAAGTAAACAAGTCTGGCAGTGTCAACGTCTGTCAGCTGACTCTTCTGACAGCGAAAACAGCGGAGCTTAGTCTACTCGCAAGAGACGAGAGATGGGGACCCCATTACAAACCCGAATCTAATGTCAATCCCAAGAAAACCGTGGAATCTACCGTGTTTAATATGTCGTTATTAAGATACAAGTTGAAATTTTGCCTTTTTACATTAGGTAATAAAAACTGCATATATTTTGTCTTCTTGGCATTTAAAGCCAGATTATTAATGTTAAACCAATGAAGTATATGCGATAATGCACTATTCACTTCGTCGTAATTATTTGACTTTCTATCAACTTTAAAAATTACGACGTATCATCCGCAAAGAGTACAATATCACAAAACTTGTCGGCTTAAAATCCGAGATCATTAATATAAACTAAGAACAAAAATGGACCCAAGATAGATCCCTGTGGAACACCCATCTTAATAGGAGATCCAAAAGAATTAACATTATTTACCGCGACCTTCTGAATCCTACCACTAAGATACGATGCAATGAGATCAAGGGCAATACCACGAACTCCGTAATGAGCCAATTTAAGCAGAAGAGTTTCATGCTCTACACAATCAAAAGCTTTAGATAAATCACAGAAAACACCAATTGCATTCTGTGATTTTTCCCAAGCGTCATAAATATGTCTAAGAAGTGCTATCCCCGCATCAGCTGTAGACCTACCTCTAGTGAACCTATATTGTTCACTATGGAAAATATTATTTATGTGTATGGAAAATATTATTAATAGTTGACTTAACATAAGTTTCTCAAATATTTTACTCATACATGGCAATATAGAAATGGGTCTATAGTTGCCAGGATCATTTTTAACGCCATTTTTAAAAAGAGGTATTACTTTACTAATTTTCATGACATCAGGGAATATACCAGTGTCTATACATTTATTGAATATTAGAGCTAAATAAGGTGCAATGTTTGTTATTATTGTATTAAGTAATTTAACAGACATGCCCCACAAATCACCAGTTTTCTTTACATTAAAATTTTTAAATATTTTATTTCATGTGCATCAACATATAAAAAATTTAATTGGTGATTACAGTGCGTTGTATGATTTCGCAAGAATTTGACTGCCTCTTATTGATTATATTATAATAAATAATTTCGTGTTATTAAAGAGATTTTAGATAATTTATGTGAAATCCAAAAAGTTTTTCACTGCCTAGCAATGATATTTTAACTACAGATATGTTATACGCTCACTAAACAACCGAAAAAAGTGTTCCGCGCTGCACACATACACACTTTTCATTCAAGGTACATGTCAAAATGATAGAAAGGGGATAGTCGATAAAATCAATAAGAAAAAAAGAGACAGCTAGTGTTGTCAATTGCGCGTCAATGTAAACAAACATTAGTCTAGCGACCGATGACATATCAGAATATTAGGCAAATAATTGAAATATATTAATAAATCGAAGTATACTGCGTTCTTACATGTGGTATGAGATCCCTTGTGTTTTATTAACTTTGGTATCATAATTGGTGCATTTCCTAAATACACAGGATGGCATTTTTTTAATTTTGTAGCAGCGTACCACTCGTCGCCATGCGGTGACACAGACTAAAGGCAATACGTCCTAATTAGGATGTTTTCGAGTTTTCACGATTGCGCGCTCATAACATATCTATAGTTAAAATATCATTGCTGCCTAGCATATTGTTAGATCGGATGAACTCTAGGAATGGTGTTTTAAAATTTTATGTTTAATTGAGAATAATTTATGAAATAATTTGTTTACTTTTAAAAAGAAAACATTATAAAGAAACCTGCAGTCCGCCATTGCGCCCTTGGCCTGATCCCCCTCGTATTGAAGGGAGGCTCATGCGCAGCAGAGGGACGTTAATACTGGGCTGAATATAAAACAGTCCACGGCTGGCTGAATATAAAACCATATTATGATAGGTAATGATGATGTCCGATGACCAATTTTGGCCACAGCAACACATTGCGCTATCACTAGCTATCTGCTCAGGAGTGCGCGCGGACACGTGACGAAACTGGATATATTCGTACTCGTAACTTATAACATTACTTAGGGAAAAGCTTTTCAGATTATTATTGTGCATGCGATAATAATGTGTCTAACGTTAACAACAAGTAAGGTGTGTAGGCTGAAATATACGAAAATAAGGTTAGGAAATTCTTCATCAAATAAAGAAGAAAATAATTATTTGTTTTCTCGTTACATTTTAATAAGATGATTTACTAAGATGAAAAATCGATACTCGATGAGTTCACGGAGCAGTTCACATAATCTGCTACAAATATTCGAATGTCATAATTTTTAAGTTATGAGACAATATTTTTGATTAAAAATCAATGGCAAATTCCAATTTATTAATTGTATATTTTTCAAAATGGAATGACTATTTTACTCAATCCTGTAAAGACTGTAAATTTAATAAAATTAACTTTTATTATGTATAATATTTATTCTGTTTCACATAAAAACATAAAGTTACACCAAATGTTCTGTAAAGAATACAAAAAACTGCCAATTTAAAAATGAATGAACAGACTTAATATAATAGGGACGATTGCTAAAGCAAGCTTGGGTGCAGCGTTACACACATTTTCTTCGCACACTTTGCAATCCTTTACTTCTTGTGCAGGATTGCCTATCAGAGCATTGCATCTCTCTTTGTCATTGGCCCCCGACAGAGAACACCCCCTTTTCACTTTTGTTTTGCCGTTTTCTGAAATTCAAATTAATTTATATAAATGACAATCTAAATTATTAATTAATCTCTATATTGTTGAATCATAACCATTATATGTATATTTTTGAAATCGACTACTTCAGAGAGAGTCGAGAAAAGTTAACTCCCGTTTTACAGATATTGACAATTCTGAAAACGTCATGTTTATTTCCAATAGAAGTTTGAAAATAAAGAGAAATAAAAATACAAAGATTTATAATATGATGTCAATAAAGAGGACAATTACGAGTATCTCGTGATGTCATAAAATTAAGTGTGCCTAGTTTGCAACTGAAATGAAATCAATAAATTTTATTGCGGTTTGAAAACTCGAAAGAATAGATCATTATGGTATTATCTTTAATAGTTACATATATTTTTTTTAATAAAAAATAAAGATAGAAACATAGAACATACCAGGTAAGTTGAAAGAAAAAACATAAGTGTACATAAAAGTGTAAGGTTCTGAATAGTTTTTGAAAGTCAGGTATCAATGTGAAGGATGGGGGAAATTCTAAAAAAACTTAGATTTGCGAGAAGAGACGAATTTTCATATTAGATCATTATTACTGTGAAGGAAATAAGTTGAGTAATTTTAGGGTTTCGCACATTCGGTTTCATAAGTGATTTTGATCCCGAGAGTAATACTATGAAATATAAGTTAATTATTTATCACTCCAATAAATTGAATATCATGAACGAATAATGAATATATAATAAATATGTTATTATTTGTACTGATATATTTACCCATAATCTTATTAGTTAAACTGTGGTAATATTTACCTTCGTAGGAGGCAGTGACACACCGTGCTTCACCGGCCCTGGCGCCGGCCTGCCGCGCAAACCTCAGCAACGTCGCGCGGGACGCCGTAGCGGATTCCATCTGAAAATTAATCACGGCAAAATACACTTTCATACATATTGTCTAAATTATACTATTTTTGGCAGTTAAATCTTAAAAAGTATTTTTTTCTAATTTTCGATTCAAATCCAAGGAACGTATCAAAATGTGGATTATAATTAAATACGAGTACGAGTGTGGAATGGAGTGTATAAAGAATAATAAACCATAAACCTTTTTTCTATTTTATCCTTCTGTTTTATTAGTCACCAAAGCTTTTACTATATACTATATATATATATATATATATATATATATATATATATATATATATATATATATATATATATATATATATATATATATATATATATATATATTCGAAAAGCTCTTTAAACATATATAATACGATAACTATTAAATAAATTTTTTCATTAGAAACTCAAAGAAATTCAATTTCAGCCATATTAATAATGTCCGGGAGGCCGATTACGGCCACGGCGGCCAATCTCATTGAGACTAGCCAACGGCGCGGGACATGTTATAGTGCACGAGTGTATGCACTCTCTGTTCCTCATCACTCTCATATCAGCCATATTATTAACCATAGGATTCCTATTATTGCATGTTGCATAATTTAATAAAAAAATCTGTTGGTGACAATAAATTTTATAACGTTGTTATTTTAATAATTTGTATTGTATTTGTATATTTTTATATAAAGTGTCAATTTTAGAGTAGTGTCAATTTTATCGAACAATCATTCAAATCAATCAGGCAAATCTTAAGAGAAACATAGTATTTTCGTATAATATGTTTATGTAAGGTTTACCTGAATAGACCTTTTATTTATGCGAATTGCTTGTGGTGTTTCTCCTTCATTAGTTCCATTTCCTGAGCCACCTCCACCGGTTCCACTTTCTGAGCCATCTCCACCGGTTCCACCTCCTGAACCACCTCCACCGGTTTCACCTCCTGAGCCACCTCCATCGGTTCCACCTTCTGAGCCATCTCCACCGGTTCCACCTCCTGAGCCACCTCCACCAGTTCCACCTCCTGAGCCACCTCCACCGGTTCCACCTCCTGAGCTACCTCCACCGGTACCACCTCCTGAGCCACCTCCACCGGTTCCACCTCCTGAGCCACCTCCACCGGTCCCACCTCCTGAGCCACTTCCACCGGTTCCACCACCTGAGCCACCTCCACCGGTTCCACCTCCTGAGCCACCTCCACCAGTTCCACCTCCTGAGCCACCTCCACCGGTTCCACCTCCTGAGCTACCTCCACCGGTTCCACCTCCTGAGCCACCTCCACCGGTTCCACCTCCTGAGCCACCTCCACCGGTCCCACCTCCTGAGCCACTTCCACCGGTTCCACCACCTGAGCCACCTCCACCTCCACCTGAGTTTGCTTCACATGTTTGGGCAGTATTTTTGAAATCAGTTTCACAATCGTTACACACGTAACATTGTAAATCAGCAGTAGCTGCAAATAGAAAAAAATTGTCAAAAAAAGCAGAAAGTTTGTACATTTAATATGTATATAGGTATGTAGGTAGGCTTTGCACATAACAAGTTCATAAGCAGAAACAACTTTTACATCTCTCATGTTCGGTAAGTAGATTCTTATTACCTCCAAATGGGGCTTGTAGGTGACTAATTAGCGCTCAAGGGTAATAATGTAGCTAGAAAAGCACTAGGGCGGTAAGTAATTTAAAAAAAAAAACACTTCTTTCTGTTAAAAAGTTCGCGTACATCTAACCATCATACTGGCAATAAACATCATGCATTCAGCCCAATGACCAAAGAGGTCGCTTTGCAATTCAGCCTTGTCTTCGTGTGAGTATAATAGTCATCAATTTTAAACATCGAACGGCGTAGCTCAATTTCGATCTTGAAAAAAAAATTATTCTTAATGCCAGTTTTTTTCTACTTACCTCACAATCGAGATGTAAAGCAGAATAGTTAGCTCGGGTGTAAGCATCAATTGCACTTAAATATCTCGGGCTGCAATTGATGTCTTACAGCCCTTGGCTACTAATCTACTATTATTTTTGTTTATTATTTCAATTAAAATCTATAATTTCGTTAAGGACATAGGTACATAATACTAATACTCTCCTAGATTTTGTATCATATATAATATTAGATACAACAATAACATTGCTTACTACTTTAAATGAATAAAATCATTATAGCAATATAAAATTGACAAAGGCAGCAGGTTAGTTTTTTTTTTCCATTCGGTGGTTAAACGGACGGAGTAACTACTGGAATTATTCAAAAGCAAAAATATGCGAGCGAATTCGCCGACAAAAGCAAGATATTTAATAATACCACTACTACTACTACTATACATATACATAAAAAGCTACCAACGCCTTGTGGAATAGTATTATTTTACATAAATAATTATTAAAACTTGCTTGTTATATTCACAGTCGCAAGCCGCAACGTTCAATTTCAATCATCTATAATTAAAGTCTACAAATATTATAGTATAAATGAAACAATCTTTTCGGATTTTGTCGCGGATTTATTTTAACTTTTGGTTCCCGATGTTTCGAATGCTTGACAGTAATGATGGTAAAGGGAGGTTCTCTTCCTAATTACAACAGATTATAATACATTATAAACGTATGAAAAAGTTAGAAGTTTAATTCGTGAGCAATTGATTACTCCCGTTGGAGACCTTCATTTTGTTTTTACCACAACTTATTTCATTGCTGAAGTTAGTAACCTTCACTCAATAGTCAATACCATAATTACCTATCATCTATGTTTGTCCGCAATGACGTCGCACGAAAAATGATGTCGCAATCTGAACTTCGCCAAAGGAAGTTACTATTTATGAAAAAGTATCCAATGGAAAAAACTTTGTCGATGGTCTGGTGTTTTATATAAAACAAGCGAAGCCGTTGCTTCCGCTAGTAAATGTATCCAAAAACTTGACAGTGTATATTTGGTTACGTAGGTTTTTTAGTACATTCAATTTATAAGTAAAGGGTGAATATATAATTAATATTTCGTGAGTTTTATTCAGTTTGTAATAATTATTATGTTAAAGAGCCATTACCTTATCTAAATTTACCTTCACTCAATACCATAATTACCTATCATCTATGTTTGTCCGCAATGACGTCGCACGAAAAATGATGTCGCAATCTGAACTTCGCTAAAGAAAGTTACTATTTATGAAAAAGTATCCAATGGAAAAAACTTTGTCGATGGTCTGGTGTTTTATATAAAACAAGCGAAGCCGTTGCTTCCGCTAGTAAATGTATCCAAAAACTTGACAGTGTATATTTGGTTACGTAGGTTTTTTAGTACATTCATTTTATAAGTAAAGGGTGAATATATAATTAATATTTCGTGAGTTTTATTCAGTTTGTAATAATTATTATGTTAAAGAGCCATTACCTTATCTAAATTTGTATGACAAGCACGTCTGTCGCTTCCTGCGAGGTGGCGTCGGGCGCATCACCGTGATATCGCTTCATCAATACACTCGTCGTGATCAATAATGCGAACACTCGCTTAGAGATAAAACTTACGCTAACTACTAAGGAGAAACTGTTCACAGCCGAGATAACATAAACCTTATTAATAAGGCCTCTTCATATTTTTTTTTACATTTGCCAAATAGGGCTAGAGCAGATCAGCTAACAACCGACAACAAAGCTTTAACTACCAGTTCAGATGCTATTTTTTAAAATTGAAAAATGCATTGTCTTTAAAATGACTTAAGCGTTATTATTTCACCTTTAGGAGGGACATTTTTAATATATGCCACCCCCACATGTCGAACATGTACTCTATGATATCTTTTGCATGATAGCTTCTTCGTCAACTCATTTTTATCTTTTGATTCTCCGTTTCCAGTGAAATAGCTTATAATATAAATACCATCATTTAACTTTTTAAGAAATATATTTTATTATTCGTAATATCTATAATATCTATACTATACTATTTATAAAGCTGAAGAGTTTGTTTGTTTGAACGCGCTAATCTCAGGAACTACTGGTTCGAATTGAAAAATTATTTTTGTGTTGGATAGTCCGTCCATCGAGGAAGGCTATAGGCTATATTACATCCCGCTCCGACTAATAGGAGCGAACCATCAATGAAAAATGTTGCAAAAACGGGAGAAAAATATTCCCTATGAGAGCTTCCGTTGCGTGCGCTGCGTAAACGGTTAAAGTTATGCAAACATTATGTATAACGGAATGTTCCCTTTAAAAGTTCTAAAAAAAGTCCGCAATAGCATATGTCTAACTTTTAAGGTTGACTGGCTATTACCTTTTTAATGGTAATCAAGTTTGCATTAGATTATGCATTATTTGCGAAGGTGTTTAATAAACATGATATTAATTCTTATCTAAATAAATAAATTATTCATCACAAGTATTTAATTTTGAACAAAATTGCTCTTCGCATCATTTGATTTCAATGAATATCTTACGAGATATCATAGTTTTAACTTAACTCCTCAACAAAATAATGATCACCGCGTGGAAGACAGGCGAACGGTCGAAAGAATTAGGTTTCCAGCCCTTGGAAAGCGAGCGAAGCCGCGGGAAAGGCTAGTTGTGTTATAATATTTTTTATTCCTCAAATATAAAACATAAAATAAATTTATATAGCTGATGTGAATAAACAGGCAATAATTTTATTTGGTCACTAATACTTTATAACTAGTCTCAAGCTAAATTTGCTACAACTAATATAAAAATACAAAAAATAACCTTGTCATTGTAACTACTATCGCTGCTATTGCGCCGACACTGGAGCTGAAGATTAAGAAAAAGTAATGAAACTGATATCGAAAATATTCTTTTCGAATTTCTTCATTTTATAATAAAGTGTAAGCCGATACGTAAAAATTACTAATTTTTTTTGTTTGTAAGTACGTTTACACTTATTTTAGAGGTAAGCCAACAGCGTTTAGAAATGTAGGTAATATTTATTGTATCTATTTATATGTCCTTACTGGACCGCGAGGACGTCGGCGCACTTCAGGCAGTATCTTATCAAAGATTGCAAAATGATGACTTAGTTGAATCAAGTGTTATTTATTACAAATTTATCTATTTGCAACAAGTGCTAAGTATTTGTTGATTAGAATTATTGATAGAAGGGAATCCTTAGAATCCAATCAGGTTGCAATAAAAACTAAATACTTTCCCAACATGTAGGGAAATCACAACAGGAGGGATATTTCAAAAATACTTATGTTTATGTTATCTGCTCCAGGGTTACGACACCAACACGTAAATGCGTAAACTATACAATATATCCATTATCCGAGTTTTCACCTCAATATAAGCTCTAGCTAAGCTATGCGAAGTGCTATTATCTATAGATGGGGAAGGTGCGTAACGTTACTAGCACTACTTGCCACAACTGCAAGCAATTTCCTATTAATTAAAATAAAAATCTTTATTGGAAAACTAGTTTGTTTTTTAAAGTACAATATATAAAATTATGTACGACAAGGTCTACAGTAGTTTAAAACTGTGTTGTAGCCATTAAGGCGCACTTCCAGATCATTTATACATATTTTGTACCAAATTAGGATTTTAAAAGCTAAATTAGGTTTTAAAAATTGAAACTATTAGTAATTATGAAATTCACATTAGGAATTCTAATAATAATTTTCGCATTTAAAATAAATACCAATAATTATAATTCTAAAAAACATCATAACATGTTTTGATCTCGTTTTCCCCTCACTAGAAAGTAGTTAATACAACTCTACAGTTTATAGCCATCTAATTGTCTCCATCGCCAAAATTCACATAATTCAATCCCTTGTGTGGTCGTTCTGTACTGGTCTCTTTTCGGCTTGAAATATTGCAAAATATAAGGCGTTGCTTCGTACCAAATTTCAAGATTCTGAGTTCATGGGAAGTACCCTGTAGGTTTTGTTTCCCTTGCGAGTGTTGAAAATTTACCCTTACATTTAATCATGTCTGACTGCTCGGTTACAGCCATTTTTGACACAGTATTATGGCTAATAAGATGAAATTTGATTTTTTTTATATACTAATTATATTTCAATGTTGTTTTGTGTATTAAACACTTAAATTCGAGAACATTTATAACTTCTACTTTTGTAATTGCAATTGAACATTATACTACATATCATAGTTTGAGTCAATTGGAGTTAACGAAGCATATGATGTTAGGAAAACTTACCCGCTAGCGCGACGACGACTAGGAGCCCCGCGAGGGCTAGAGCTAATCGCATGATGATACAGCCGCAACCAATGCGAGACAATCGATGTTACTTACATAAATAATGAATCAAGCCTCTGATTGGAATTATTATATACACGTTGATATTATCTCTAGGGTGTTTTAAATGAAAACATTGATAATAATATATTAGCAACTAATTTCTTTAATCTAAAATTAAAAATGTGATAGATGTAATGCCTGAGCGAGAATGAAATGAAATACCAGTCGACTTGACGCCGCACGAGTTGCTTCATGGCCCGCGGCCGGGTGTTACAGCACGATTGAGTAAATACAAAAAACGCGACAGATTTAACTGTTAAAGGTCACAATTACAAAATTATCACTGGTCCTAATTTCGTTTAATTGTTTTCATTACATTTTGTTTGAGCTATTTTCTATATAAGTATTATATAGATCAAAATAAAAAATTGGAAAGTAGGAGTCTGACTCCCAAACACATTAATATAAATAGCTTCGTAGCTTACAATACTACTTCTTTACTTTAATTAAAACAAAATAATATGTATGTTCGTCATTATAACGGTGCGTACTTATGTGTATGTAATAATACTCTTGTAAGTTGTACAATACTTAGTATCCGTTTGACAAAGATATAATTTTGTGTCTAATTTCGGATAAACTCGTAGAACAGACAATATACGCAATACACAAAGAAAGACAATATACCCATATCTTAAAAATGTGTCATTGAATACTATTTTCTTTGAAGGCCCATTTCAGTTCCATCTCTTTCGTTACGTATTGTTTTATTTTTTTGTTATTTTTCATAGTGTTACTATTTCAATAATTTTCCATTATAACTAATAATCTAACGGTAGTAGAAAAATTAAAAAAGGATTGTGTCAATTACTTTGAAATGAAAAGAAAAAAAGGTTTAGTTCAGTTTAGTTTTGTTCTGCATTCGTCGTTCTTTTAATGACTAGGAATGGCATTTGTGCACAATTTATTTTGCCAATCTCGCAAAGATTTAATTACACCAAAATATACGTAAAGTTTGTTTTATTATTATGTTATTATAATTTACAACAAAATGTGTCTAAACAACTCATTGACACGTGAAAAGCCGCTAGCAGAAACTAGTTGAGAATATTTTTGAAAAAAAATATATGATAAATATACATAAATGCCCTAAAATGCATATTTTGAATTAGGGATTACAATATTACGTTTTTACAAAACATGCAACTATCTTATTTAATTTAAATAAAACACTCTGTATTTCTATTACCCTCTTTACTTGTTTATCACATCGATCCTCAAAGATAATGTGAGAAAAAATATCGATAGCAAATGCAGGAACGGGTCGATTAAATTTAATCCCCATCAATTACTTATGTATTCTTCTAGGTATCATCATATTACATTACATAGTTGTATTTATATTTTAATCGTCAAATTTTAACTTGCTTATCATTTTCGCAAGATAAATTTTCAACCAGACTTATTAACGACGGCAAAGCAATAATAAAGTCACCATTTCTGGTTCTGAAATGCGACATTGAAGTAAGACACTTGCAATAATAGGCTTACATTTTTACGTATATTATACTCATACATGAATTATGCTGCTCATGTAGGTACACTGTTTTCTCAGTACAAGTGTTCCAGTCACTGCCACTATACTATTTCCAATACCACTTGCAGTAAAATAGTCACTATTTACACTTAATTTTTTTCACTTATATGAGTCTCCCTCTTAAATGAACGTTTAGGAATTAGTAGAGGAGACTGTTTAGAGTAGGCTACCGGCAGGCACCTACAGAGCCCGGGCGAAGCGAGTCATCACAATAGGTTAGCTTACAAAAATTTTGAATTCAAAAGACTATATTTTACTGCTGAAACCCCAGTTAATTTTCAAGAAACCGCGACGTAAATTTTCAGTTGCTTTCAAATCAATAACTGAATAGAGTTGGAAAAAATTATGTGATGTGATCTCAAGTGATGGTCAACTAACCAATTTACTTTTATATATTGTGTCCCATTCTCTCCACCGGAAAGGCAGTTTGAAGAAATGTTATACTAGTATGGAACTGTGGCGTGGAGTAACAAAAGGCTGCGCAGTAGTCAATATCAACATTTGCATATTTTGGCAAGTAAGTTTCATGACGCTATGACGACCCTATTCGTATAATAAGCAGTCTCTACTAAAATATTAACACTACTGAATTTTGAATGCCTTACAGTACAGTCAATACTACCGTATTGTGTGGCATTCAAAAATTCGTTATGATATTCGTGATTAGGATGTCAAATCACGTTATTATACCAACTTTAAGATTCATCGGCGGTATGAACTTTTTGAAGTTGATCCTATTTGGACGGTAAAGTTAAATATTTCCAATGTTCGGTAATAGTCCTTTATAATACTTGTATATTCGTGTATTCAAAATATTTTTTTCTTTTTAAAATGTAATGTACTTAAAAGAAATTATTATATTATCATGGCTAATTTTTCTTTCCAGATCGATGAAAGGCCTAGTATGTAAATAAAATATTTCTCAAATTTAAACGTGAGGAGTTCATTATATTATTGCAGACAGACGTATTTTCGTATTATAACATTACAATCTAGATAAAGATATTGCAAGTAGAGTATTTATTCATATAAATATCCACTTCAGTTTATACTTATGTATATCTTTATTTTGCTACTAGTGATAGCTGATAATTGACACAATTAGCTTTAAATATCCTTGTTTGCTAGAAAAAAATAGTTCTCTCTCTCTCTCCCTCTCTCTCTCACACATACACACACACACACACACACAAACATACACGCTCTCTCCGCCTCTCTTTCTCTCTCTATCTTTGAACAATATAATAATCAAAACATTAATTCATCAGACTGTCTGTTTACAATATCCAAAAAAGGAGCAGTATTCATGATACTGCTCTTTTTTTTGTAGAAGCAAATTAGCATAACTTTTACATTATGAATAATAGTTTATAAAGATTATATCAATATATATCTAATATCCGTAATTTTAAATCATTGTCGGGGACTCCCCAGAGTTTGCAAACATATTGCACGGTCATGATATTATATTTCTGGTATACCTATAATCTAACAAAACAATCTTTCTCCACATAACTGCGAACATTAAAGTTTGCATCACATATTTGTAAAACATGCTGCGATTTTTTTTAATAATTTATTTTTAATTTATGCATTTAGCATCATCAATTTCGAATTGAAATCACTTATTGTCATTTGATCTATAAATATTCACAATTGCAATTATTTTTGCTAGAAAATTACTAGCTTATGTTTTTCAGTACGGTAGTAAATTTCCAGGACATAACAATAAGTTTGCAGCACATGCAGTAGTCAGTAGGTACTCAGTGGGGGTGACATTATTTATTTTTATTGCTTTTTAAAAAATAATAATATCGATATACTGACAATAACATTACTTCTTTAATATTTTTGTACGTAACTTTTATCCAATCTCGTGAAAAATTCGAAACAAATTTTGTTTGAAAATGTTTTTTTCTTACGCATTCAGATTAAGGGTAACTTTTAATCGTTAAAAAGGAAAAGTTTCTTAGACGAGATTATAAAAGTCGAAGTCTTTTAAAATGCCGGATATTTTCGACACAGTACCTCGGTTGCCATACATAACTAGTTCAGTCAGATTCAAGATAAAGTAAATTTTGTATCCAATAAACTGAAGAGGTCAAAAGTGTCATCAGACTGCATGTAAGTATGTGTAAAAAAGGCGGTTTTGAAACAAGTTTTTTATGGATAGTAGGATAGTATAAATAATCTTACTTATAATGGAGTTTTATTCTTTATACATAGAATATTCTAAATGAAATCCTATAAATTATAAAAATAATATTTTTTATTATTTCATTCATTAATAATTCATTTAATATTTCTCAATATTGTAGCATAAAAGTACTGAGAAATATTAAATAAATTAATTATTTCGTTCATGATGATCAATAAAATCAACGTATTTATGAGTAACAGCTTCGCGTAATTAATTCATTCGAGCGAAGATCGAGAGATTAAGATTATCTTGCTTAAGAATTTCAGCAAAATTGTATTTGGTGGAAGCTTCCGGTAGCACTCTGTAATTAATAAGAGATTCAAAGGTATTTCTAAGGGTTTATCTAAGTTAAGTACCTATATTTCTAATTTGAACTTGTAAAAGTTTGCGCGTTCATCAGTTCACTTCCGCCTTTTTCGGACATTATAGCACACGGAAGCAAGGTACTTTGCTAAATACTTAGGTTTAGTCGCTACACTTAAAAAGGAATAATATGTACTTCCATTTTGTTGACCCCTGCTAATGAATCACAAGATGTATTAAAAAAATATATTTAAATATCTAGGTAACATTAAGTCTCACCAACAAAAACAATATCGTTGTGAGTTCTAATAAAGGTTATAGGAAAACAAATTATATGTTATAAACAACATTATCCGCCGCACTCAGAGTCACTTAAGTCGAGTTAATACACTAATGTCCCACATAAATGACTTAACTTGAGTAAAAAGTCAAATCTTTATACTAGAGAGAGGTCGATATGTTCGATTGCTGTGTTTTAACTTTGCAATTATCTTTCGTCTTAACTAGACAGTGGAGTCTCATGTCTGATTTACATCTTAAGCACACCGAGACACCCTTCTCAACAATAATTTAATGAATTCTTCAATTGATATTAGGAGAAATCTTAGGTTTCACTCTTACTTGGTAAGTTATTGAGGTACATGTAGGTATTACATCAATTTTTGTTTTTCAAAAACCTTACTTCATTACTCTTAAATGCCATATAAGTTAGATATATAGAGTGTAATATATTGTTACGGCAATGCATACAATATCACATTTGATATACTCGTATTTATCATAAATACCATTCACGCTGACAGTGTTAAATGTTCAAATGCGAACCAAATGGTCGCAATAGTTCAGATTAATTAGGTGCAACCAAGCGCAGGAAGCAAGTGGCCGCGACCGCAGATGTCTTCGCTTCATTTTCAACACATAATATATTAGCGGTATGACGTGTTTTAGCGTTCCTTGTACAATTTTCATTAAAATTAATTACCAACTTTTATGGTTTTTTGATAGCAATATACTATTTAAACTACTTCGGTGGTGCTGTGGGTAGTGTGTTCGACTGCACATGCGAAATCCTGGGTTCAAGCCAAGGGTAAGAACAAAATTATTTTTCGGGTCTTTTTGGAGTTAGAAAGTTGGAGTTCATTTCCCTGTTTCAAAGAACACGCCTTTCCTACGCCTGATTTTCACTGGTCATGTCGGAGTATCGGCCGGTCGGAGTTTGAGAGTAACAGGAATAGAGAGTGCACTTGTGTCTGCGCGTGCATTTCTACATAGTATTTTCTACAGAAATTAGATGCCGTGACAAAAGAAATCGACCAGGAGGACTCAACATTTATACTTTTTTTTACACAAAGTCATTAACTTTAATGTTATTAGATGAGGTCGTCTTCATTTCAACATAATTTTTTTAAAGATTCGCGAAGAGGATGGAGGTCCTCAAACAGCTAAAAGTAAGCTACTAGACGTAGTATCTGCTGAGTTTCTCGCCGGCTCTTCTCGGCAGAACAGCATTCCGAGTCGGTGGTAGCTTACTCCCAAGTCCCAGACTTACAGACTGACACTTGATTTAAATTCTTATAATAATGTAAAAGTGACGATTCAAAAGTGCTTGTAAAAGTCTATTTGAATAAAGTATATTTTGACTTTGACTTTGACTATTATAAGTAGAGTAGAAAGTAACAAGTTCATAAAATACTTTGTAAGATTTCTCATTCACAGGATGTAAAGTATTATCTCAGCTGCGGGTAATGATGTCTTTAAAACCCGGTGCGGGCCGTAATATAAAATGGTATCATAAAAACTAACTTTGTTTTTTCAAATCGATCCTTACTTATACTTGCATTACAAATTCGTGGATTTTTGCAACAAAATGTATTAGACGATTTTATCGTTATTATATAAATATCGTGTATATTATTTCTAGTGCGATACCCTCAAATACGAATAGAAGCAAATGTGTTAATTTTAATCTCAATCGCAATTTATTTGAATACAATCTAAATTAAAGCTGGACAACATATAGGACAAATTTTATGATTGTTGCCAGTCCGTGAGAAGGTCAGTTGATGAGGGAAGTCCCATGCAAATATCTATAAGTAGAATGTGTTTTGTTTGTAACAACAGGGATTCTTTTGTTGAAAAAAGTCTTAGCTCAATATAATACAACGTAAATATTATTATTATACTGCCTCGTTGGTGTAGTAGTCCTGGTTTCGAGTCCCGGGTGTTTCGTAAGCCTCAGTAACAGCCCGGAGTTAAGAAGCTGGCGGTGTTTCACTCCTGTGTCTCGGAGAGCACGTAAACCTGTTGGTCCTGCGCCTTAACTCTCACTGGTCATGTCGAGCAGTCGTCCCACCGGAATATGAGAGTGGTAAGGAACAAAGAGTTCACTTGTGTCTGCGCGTACACTTGTGCGCTATAATACCTCCCGCGCAGAAGGCTACTCTCAATGAGACCGACCACCGTGGCCGGAATCGGTCAGGAGGACATCATCATCAAATATTATTATGAGTTAACTTATATGACTCAAAAGCGATATTATATTTAACTTAACTTGTTTGCATTGTAAAGGATCACTTCGCTAATGCATCGTTCTTGTAAGAAATCAAAATAGCTTAGAATCCGCCCGCTGCGACGTACGACGAAGATTAATCGCCGACAAGCATTTAAAGCTGCCACTTCGTTACTTCGCTCCTCGCTCTCCTTTTTCTAATGATTTAGAAAAAATGTTTTATAGATTTATAATTGGTTGGATCTAGCAGAGCCTTTGGCATTTGTATTTACCTGTTTGGAAATTATTAATCATCATCATTTATTTTGTCTAGTGTATGTTTGGGTTAATTTGAAAATTTTAATCTCAATCTCTCTCAACTCAATAATTCATCCGATGACTCAATCAATCAATCCGTTACTGTATTTGTATATCTACATGCAATAAGGAAACACAGTGTCTGTAACAATTCCTCTTTCTTATATCATTATTTACTTAATTTCCTCTTATATTTATTCGGAAATGTATCGAGCGGAGCGAAAACTCTTTTCAATATCGCTCACTAAAATTCGTACGTGATGCAGGTGGCAGCCCCGAGTGACACAGTTGCAACTAGGGCACCATTCCGCTAACAGCGGCCCTCTCTCGCACTCCCGCGCTCTCGCATTGTGGAGATACGTATCTGTTACAAGTACCTTGAAAATGGAAAGAGTTTTAAAGATTTACATCGAATTCTTAAAACACAATTTCTTTTTTGTTTTATATCTCTGTTTTAAAGCGTAAAGTGAAGCGTAATTATTGTAGTCTAAAGGTAATATTTTTTGAAAAACAAATTTTACTCATAAGCAGTAGTTTTGTACTTTCAAGACAAGTTAACTTCTTCGAAGGCCTGCTCTCCTCCCCTGCTCTGTCAGCGACAGCGGGTGAACATGAGTAATCCCGCGATGATATATACCGAACTTAACTAGGATCACTCTACAATGAAATAAATTACATACATGAAATGTAAAGCCGCCGCAGACCGCGCAATAATGCAGCAATTTCACTGCGCCCGGAGTAGTAATTAAACGGTTAAATAAACATTACAACATGTTTTATTTAACGCTATATTTTATTTAGAGTTGTTCATAAGTGTTATGTTCAATGTTGGCCGGCATTGCTGATAGCGCCCTGGGGACCGCCGCGGCAGGGGTCGGTACGGATGTTAGTTATCTACTAATTCTAGACAATACACAAAAGTATTAAACTCCAATTATTAATGATGACTCATTAATAATAATTGGAGTTATAATATTTTTACGCAATGACTTGTCATAGTCATATGAAGACAATTTTGCCACATATCGCTTACGTTGTTTAAGGTATAAAGCTAGTGAAATGAGCGTTAGTTAAGTAAATTTACAATTTTCTGGGATAAAGTTAATATAAATAATTAAAATTATAGTATATTCTTTTGTATTTCTAAGCATTTGATCTCTTTCCCTTGAAATAGAGATAACATAATAATATTATCTTTTATTCTCTTTATCATTGTAAAATCCGCAATTTTTATTTACATTCATATTATACTTATCACAGTAATAAGTATTCATTCATTTATTATAATTTCAAATTTTTTCCCCACAATTCAGTGAGCATAAAATCTACAAACATAAATATCCCACACGAATAAAGCTAAGTTACGGCTTATAAATAAGAGCTGCACGAAGAATGGCGGCGAGTTACAGGCACGAGCTGCGAGCTAAATGCAGTAAGTCTTTTGAGAATAATAAAGTTAGAAATCTTTATCGTTTTCTGAGAAACGTCCAGTATAATATTCAATCTGCGAGCAGCGAGTGAAAAGTTTGCGTGCGCGGTCGCGTCCGCCGAGCTCTGTGTGTCTCAGTATGTCTCAGTATGTCTCATGCTTTCGCCGTCCTTGGATACACACATAACAATTGTACAAATGAATTAAAGGCGGGATTTATAGTAACGATAACCTATACATGTAATACTATTCTGGGTAAACATTTAAGATACTTTTTAGTGGGGAAAAAACGCTCATCTCCTGAGAAATCAATACTAACCGTAAAAATTTACCTAGGGAAAACTCGAGCGGAGCAAATTATATGTACGAGTATAATAGAAATCAATGTAAATGTAAATCGCTCATTGGTACTAGTGGAGTCTGTGCCATAACGTTATATTTTAATACATCAAAACTTGTGCAGCATACAATAATTTCAACTTTTATTTTCCGAAGAGATCGCCGAAGCCACTCTACGGGCGCTTTGTTTTTGTGGGAGTTGTCAAAGCCTTTGTGCGCTCAGCTCTCCTCCTACCAACCGATATTTCGTTTTATTAATTACGAACTGTAATAAACGTAATTGTAGAGTCATCTAGAGTTGGATATTTTGTTTCCCTGTATACTAAAATATTTTAATAAAATACTAACAATATTATACTATAACAACATAAATGAATTAAGAAACAGATTAAATTTTTTAAGCGCGTAATTATCTTTTAAACATTAAAAATTAATAAAAAACTTTCACATCTGAGAGTATTTCAATATATAAAATGGTCGCGCAGTAATTTGCCCTCATTCCGACCTCAACTTGGGAATGGAAGAACCACGGAATGATTCTAATTAATTTCTGTGAAGGCTGCACTTAGACTTGCGGTGTATTTGATTTGAGCGCTGGAGTACTTTCGCTAAATTATAGCTCAAACTTATCGAACAAAAAGTACAATAGAGCGGAGCGTTATAGGTCCTGTACGAAGAGGGTCAGTTGAGTACTTCTATAAGAGAGTATTTTTATCCTTAAATATGGCCCAAGACATTCTTGAATTGGGTGCTTCAAAACATGCCTAAATAGATTTAGTAGACGGAGCTTTCATTTTGAGTAAGAAATTTCCTTAAAAAGCGGTTCGATATTACCAGGCGCCGCGAGTCGCGACTCTGCGTACTTCACAATATTGAAATAATAATGTGCAATAAATTTATTAAAGCCATTTTACTTCCGCTTTTCTTATTTTACGTAAATTTTTTGTTGTTTTGAAAATGTATACAGTAATATAGCCGTTATAATTATAACGTTTGTAAAAGATGCTAGTAAAAAGATCTTCAGTTACCAGTAGTAATTACATTTATTCGATATCTTCATACAATTTCCTCTAAATAATACATATATCAAGTTCTTATTATTTAAACCATTATCTTTTCAACCACAGTTGACAATTATACATCTCAACTCCTCGCAGATCAATCCTTGCCAATGGCAAAAAAAATGGCCAGTTTAACAAATTAAAAACTATTTTATTTTACATTAAAATATCGAAACCTTACACGTTATATTTAATTAAATTCTTATAAGTTAAAGGAAAACGTATATATAATAAGTACGTAGTATATACTAACTTAATAACGATGTTTATTAATGCTTGCAAAAAGTCTTGTGCTGGAAACGGAATTACAATTTTGTTTGTAAATTATAATACTCGTCGATCGTCGTGCGATATTTTCACAGCTCGGACCCTCTCTAAATATAATTACCTTCGCACCTTCATCACAGATCTTATCGTCCAATTTATTACATGTAGGTACATATAGAAAGGTCGTCCGAGGTCACTAGACTGTTTTTCCACGAACTTTTCTTCACGAAGTTTTTTGCTCATTCAGCTCTCCGGCCATCTGATGCCAGCACTTGAACTTTATTTTTCGTTAATTTAATATAATTGAAGATCAAACGAACTTACAAAGTGAAGTTCGATCACAATTATGTGAGCAGCTTCATTCGACGCGATTTCGGTTTACATGTTGTAGATGTATTTCCAACTATCAGCCTAGCACGGAATTTTAAAGCCTTTGCCATTTTTTTTTTTTTTATAAATGGCAACATTTAAAACACCCCACTTCCTAGTCCCCACCTATCCATATTTCATCTATGCAATATTTCGTACGGCTCCTCATTTAGTTTAAAGATTATTTACTTATTATAGTTTAAATATCAACATTTTATATTTCTTGTTTTTTAATTGTAAAACTAGGGCGGGTAAATACGAAATAATTTATTAAAGTCTTTAATATATAGTCGGTCTGAAGGTAGAAGTGAAATTTTGTTAATAATTAATATTACCTCGGGTGGGTTTATATAAATCGCGTCGAATGAAGCTGCTCACATAATTGTGATCGAACTTCACTTTGTAAGTTCGTTTGATCTTCAATTATGTTGCGCAGCTTCATTCTTTGCGATTTCGGTTTACATGTTGTAGGATGTTCAGAGACAAAAAACAGACAATATAAAATGTTGCTATGTATGAAATATATAAGGCAGGTAAGTATTAAGACACATGTAAGTTTGAACAAAAGTTTTATTTATAATTATATAAACCAATCAGTTTTATACATTTAATATTAATTAATTCTTAGCATTTTCACAGGCAAGTACTGATTGAGCAAAAATTATCATCAAAAATTTCTTTATTATAAAATCTGGCAAAAGTTGCGGAATGTTGACTCCAACCAGCAGTCTTTCTAATTACATCTATATTAACACCAAGTTTGTTGGCTGTGGACGTAGCTGCGTGACGCGTACTATATGCAGTAAAAATCGAAGTGTTTATACCACTTTTACTGAGAGTATCCTTTATCCAGCGACTTAACGTCTGTGAAGTTAATTTTTTATACGGTTTTTTAAAACTAATAAATAAGTAAACATTTTTAGTGTCACGTAAGGAGCTTGTTTTATTTATGTAATCTAACAAACACTTTGCTGGGCATATACTTTGTTTTTTACTATAGAATGGCAATTTCAGAATAGGTTGAAGTGAATTTGGTCGAGATGTTTTTATAAGGTCAGGAATTTTTATTTTAATATGCAAGTCGTGTACCTCAATATTAGAAATCTTTATCAAGGCAAGAGTCTGTACACGATATGCTGTGACCAGAGCCAACAAAGTTAGTACTTTCTTTGAAAGAATTTCCAGATCGAGACATTAATGTGGCCACTGTGACGACAAATAATTAAGAACAATACTAGGGTCCCATGTAATACAGTATTTAGGTTGAGAGGGTCTCGTTCTGAAAACACCTTTCATAAATTTTTTAATACAATCATTTTTTAGAATACTAGGAAACAATAGAGATAAGGCAGATTTGTGCGAATTTATTGTTCCATACTTAAGGCCTTTATGAAAGCATTCACTCATATAATCTAGTATAATAGGAATAGACATATAGGAGTAATCGTGATTTTTATTCTTACAATACTCTAACCAAGATCTTATGGAACTATCATACTGTTTGTAAGTATTATATGAAAGTGAATTCATTAGAATATCAACGGTTCTAGATGTTAGGCCCATTTTTAAATATGTTTTCCTGACAACTTCGCGGCTACTAAGCACAAGGTTTGATGAAGACTGTGCGATGATCTGAAAGGAGAAGTTAATAAATTAACGTTTGGCTTAAAATATACACAAGGTGAGCAAATCAATTTTTCAAATAAAGGGTACCAGGGTTGTGTGGGCCAGTATGGAACAACTAATACACCTTCTGCTTTATCCGATATTATTTTTCGCAACACTTTCAATATTAAAATAAATGGAGGAAAGGCAAAAAAATATACTTTTCCAGGACACAGTAAAGGCTCAACGGCTAATGCATCTGGATCTCTTTTCCAAGTAATATAATTTTTACATTTTGCATTACACCGACTTGCAAATAAATCAATATCGAATTTTCCAAAATTTAACACAATTTTTTGAAATGCATAGTCTGCTAGTTCCCATTCTGTGTCCTGAAACTTTTTACGAGATAAAGAGTCTGCTTCTACATTATCCTTTGTATTAATATATGATGCAAAAACATATAATTTATGTGTCTCACACCAGTTCCATATGTCTTTACTTATTTGACAGAGATGGGGATATTGCACACTCCCCATCCGATTTATACATGAAATAGCGGTTGTATTATCAATACGTAAAAGAATTTCTTTGCCAAATATATCTTTTGTAAAAGCTTTTAATGTAAAAAAGGCAGCTTTTAATTCTAACTCATTAATGTGTAGACAACTTTCCTCCGATTTCCAAAATCCGTGAACTTTTCTATTATCACAATAACCACCCCATCCAGTAAGAGAAGCATCAGAAAAAATCTCATAGTGATAATTATTAAATCTAAAAAGGCAGTAAGAATTTTCTATATTAGCTAACCACCAATCTATATCTGGTTTTAAACTATCAGGTACATCAATTATTTGATCATAAGAAGAATTTTTAAGTAAACACGAATATTTATGGTACTCAAACTGTTTTGTGTGTAGCCAGGAGTATTCTACGGCAGGACAAACATATTAAAATACCAATCAGTCTCGCAAAAATACGTAATTTACATTTTTTCAATTTTACAAAATTCAATAGCATTTCTTTTACTTTACATTTTTTATCTTCGGGTAGAAGCAGAAACATATTTTTTGAGTCGTAAACAAAACCTAAAAATTTACATTGTTGTTTAGGGATTAAGGAACTTTTATCAGTATTAATTATGAAACCTAATGACATTAACAATTTTTTAATATTATGAATATTATTCTGACACTCTTGAAAAGTTTCTCCAAAACATAAAAGATCATCGAGATAAATTACTGACAAAATATTATATTTACTACGAATATATTCTATGACAGGTTTTAGAAGTTTTGTGAATACGTATGGTGCAGTGCACAAACCAAATGGTAAACAGGTGAATTCGTAAAGACTATCGTTATACTCAAAACGTAAGAACTTTCTATGATTTTTATCTATATTAATTAAGAAATAAGCATCTTTTAAATCTAAGGATGTCATATAACAGTTTTTAGTTATCAATTTTGATGCAGTACGATAATCTTCCATTTTGAAATGATCTTTTCTAATATATTTATTTAACCTTTTTAAGTTTAAAATTAATCTTTTCTCACCATTAGGCTTAGGAACTAGAAAAATTCGTGATAAAAATTCAAAATTTTCATGACTACATTTACTTATAGCACCAATTTTTAATAATTTTGTAATCGATTTCTCATAATCATATGATTCAATTATGGATCTAGAATATATTGAAGGACAATTTATTTGTGTTGGTAAAGAAAGAAAAGGGATCTTATATCCTTCAATCCAAGACAAAACTATGGGATCACTAGTGATATTGTTCCAATTTGCTATAAATAACTTTAATCGGCCTGCGTACTGTACCTCGTTTATTTTCGAGTCGGTCTGTGTACCGGCGGAGGCGGCTGGCGAGCAGAGGGCGGTGGCGGCGGAGGCGGTCGCTGCATCCAGTGGGCTTTCCGTTGCGCACTGGTGTTCTGATGGCGTGATGGCAGAGCTGTATACGACCTCCCTGCACCTTGCCTGCCTGTTGTCCTCTGATGCAGGGGCTTGTAGTTTAAATTATTCTTACTGTTGAAAAATTTATTATTATTATTAAAATTGGTCGTAGGTAATGGCCTTTGTGTTACTTTTAACGCTTCAGCAGAGCGTTGCACAGTTTTTGCCGTCTTTAGCTGCTCTACATGTTGTCTCCGAATAGAAACTTGTCAGCTGTAGAGTTCGATAATGTGTCCTTTAAAGTGTTATTAATAGATGCAATTACAAACTTTCGTCTTATAATTGTCTCATCGTGATGCATATCACATAAAATTTTACACACATCACTGACTGGTTTTAGAACTTTTTGTTTAAATACTTGATCTAAATTTGTAGAAATAATAATTTCAATAGTATGACCAAGCGCAGAAATCGCATTAGCGAATCGTTTTTGTCTGTTCATTAAAGACGTGTCTTTTTTTATAAATTGCTCAAGCAGAGCAACTTTTACTTCGAGATTTAAAACAGGCGGTACGAGTAACTCGCAATTACTAGGAACTAAATATTCTTTAGCCAATAAGTCTTTTTGTTCCTTATTCAATCCTTTTCGTAGAATCTCCATCCATCTGGCAGCTATGTCCTTATGGATAGGTTTTCCCAGCGTGATGTCTGGTTCAGGTGCATTTCCAAGTATTCCTAAAATACCCTCATCTAGCTTATCTTCAACTTTTTCCATTGGTTCCGCAGTCGAGTCTGTAGTGATAAGCTGAAGATCATCCCGTTGTTCAGACTCCGTCGTCTCCGCTATACGAGGCGAACATGGTGTCTCACATGGTGTGAGCACATCTGTCGTGTTGTCGACTTGTAGAATATCGTCTTCGGACGAACCTGTGAATATGCATCACATATTACTAAAACGATTTCCAGATCGTTGAATATGGCAAGCATGATGGTAAAAACGCATCAGCTCCCTTATATGATGGTAAAAACGCATCAAATTAACCGTGATGGTGAAAACGCATCACTTTATGTGAATTTGTAGTATATTAACTTTTAAAGGTAATAAAACAAAAATTTACAATAGAATTTTAAAGCTAAGTATAAGATAAAATTATAAAAATAATTATATTTACTACCTTTATATTCACATCTACCCTCCATTTTGGAGAAAAAAATACTTACTCTGAATATCTTCATCTGATGAAATTATTCTACGGCGTTTCTGCAGTTTATTTTCCAATTTTCTTATCTTTTTTCGAATAGTTTCTTCACTTTTGTCTCGTTTTCTTTTCTTTCCCATTTTAAATTTTAAATACGTACTTAATAGATTATCGTGAGGTAGTTTTGACGTGCGTAGGCTTCAGCACGGAAAAACATAATGAGGAGCCGTACGAAATATTGCATAGATGAAATATGGATAGGTGGGGACTAGGAAGTGGGGTGTTTTAAATGTTGCCATTTATAAAAAAAAAAAATGGCAAAGGCTTTAAAATTCCGTGCTAGGCTGATAGTTGGAAATACATCTACAACATGTAAACCGAAATCGCAAAGAATGAAGCTGCGCAACATAATAATTTATTTTGTTGTATTTGACAAATTTCTCTTTAATCTACTTTTATAAAGCTTTAAATCATATAACGTATACTTTTAGAATAAATTAAAGTAAAAAATATTAAGTTATAAAAAAAATGTTGATAATAAATTTCAATATTCATACGATGCGGAAATAGCTCCCGCACGATACTTCAGACACGACGACAAACAAAATGAAGAACATTACTAGACTAGAACAGATTTTTTGTAATGAATATTTATTGATTAATAATTGTGATCTAACATTTTTTTATTATTATAGTCTGCATAATGTATGAGAATTATCGTGTTTAATGACGATTACAATAATTATCATGCTGTCTTACTCTTGGCCACATTGTACCTTACTGCTGAGATGCCACACCATTATAAATAACGAACAATAAACACATACTAGCGAACAGATATTTATAAAAAAAATAAAATGCACAAACGCACATACACACAGACTACATTTATAGCAGTGGTCCAATCATATTAATTTTTGTCCATGTAACGCGTCGCTTGTATAACCGAGTGATGCGGGTTCAAATCCGGGTCTCGCACCTCTGATATTTTCATGTGCGAATCATTTCTATCATGATTACCACTGTCTTACGGTGAAGGAAAACATCGTGAGGAAACCTGCATGTCTGAAAAAACCTAGCAAGTTTTCGTAAGACATGTGAAGTCCGCCAACACGCACTGGGCCAGCGCGGTGGACTATGGCCTGATCTCCCTCGTACTGAGGGAGGCCCGTGCCCAGCAGTGGGACGTTAAAAAAAAGGGCTGATGATGATGAATTACTCATTTATTTAAAATTAGGAGCGATTAAACACCCGCATGTATGTAGGTTTACATGATACGTACCATATAAAGGAGGATGTTATCTCAATTTAAGGCAATTTTAGTGCTCGGATTGCCTCTCTCTGTGATCAAAGCCTTTAAAGCTGTGAAGGCATTCATCCGCATGCAGTGTAGTGTAGCTCGGGGCAAATGTATTGGAAGCTCGCTCGGTCAGCAGTGTTCCAGTGATAAATAGCGCGGGTCCCGTATAAAATACTGCCATTGTTCACTTGCACACGTTATGAGGTCGACCACATTTACAAAATGCATATTTAGAATAGTAATTCTAGATTTTAATTACAATTTTATGTATTGCATATTTTAATTAATGATTTAATTATATAGGTCCTATACAATACAGAGGTCAAGTCGATGATAGATCTAGATGTACAGCTAAATTTAGAATAATCCATAAGCCAGACGCCAAGGAACTTGCGCGAAGCGAGGGTAAATCGGTTGTATTGTTCGTTGCACTAGAACTCTGAAGATTGACTCCCGCGCAGAGCCTGAAAGTTGTGTTTGTTATACACAACGAAAAGAATTAACCAAATTAGTACAGCCGTTTTAGGGCGAAACGCATACATAGTACTTTTCGGCAATTGATTTTATATATGTAGAAGAGATATTGACAAGCGAATCGGTAGGCTTATATACCTAAAATGTGTGCACTGCATCTACTATACGATCACACCGATTCCACTAGAACGCCTTGTGGCATGGATCCACGACCTGTGTTACACATTGTGTTATGGTGTCCTGTACACTACACCAACGACAAAAAAATATGTATATGGCCTATATAAATATATCTCCGAATATAAACGAGGCTCGAATCTGCAACCTTACAGAGACGCTAGGTGGTTGTCCACAATGTCCCCATGGATTATTACCTCTACTCACCTATACAAAATATAATATGTAAGCATGTACATTGTACATTGAGCGTATTTATTCCGGTCTAGTGGAGAGCGGCGCGGGGTTGCGAGCCAGCTGACACCCGACACGAGCCTCTTAATGTGTGATGGGTTTTTCTCCGCGGAATAGAATTCCTGTTATATTTGTAACATTATTCTTTAACTGACTTGAAAAATGAGTATTTTCTCAACTTTTTTACTGTATGCAATTTTTAAATACAATCTACAAAAATTCTCAATACTATTAGCATGATATGTAGCTGATTTCTACGAGACCAGACCGATTGATGCATCGCACGTGATATTTTTTTGATAATGTGCATTTTACAGTATTTATATTTTTAATATAAGTCAGCATAAAATAAAGTAATTTATTTTGACCCGTCTTATTTACTTACTGTTTCAAATTAGAGACAACTGAGTATGGTCAATAACTTTGTGCTAGAAAACATTACTTGACAAATTCTTCCTAATTAATCCACTAATAGAATTAATATTGTTATACTATCAGTAGGTATATTCCAGAAATCATGTTTTTTTAGCTTTTAGAAATCATGTTCAGCACATAATCAGTTTTGCTGCAAACGAATTTTCTTGCAAGTAAACTCGTTCTATAATATCTTATGTACTTTGTACATGATATGAATAATGACTATAATTTACAGACAGAGTATGTTTTCGCGTGTGTATCGAGCGCTCGCTCGCGATCCCTTCGAGTATTACGACCTTATTTATTAGACGTAGAATTCCTCCTGATTTTTCAACGTTCAATTTGTTACATTCTGCACGAATTCACGTGGGCTTTACTGGAAATTAATTTACATCCATCACAAGATTTCAACGTCGATGTTCCGCTGCAGATGAGGGTGCTTAACTGGTTCATGGGAAGGGTACAGTATCAATATTCGATACAAGTGATAACTGAGGCAAAAATGTAGACTATTTCTTTTCCGAGAAGGCTACAGATACGCAAAAGTACAGAAACGATTTAGAATCCTTTTTACTACAGTATACTTTTTATCTCGCGGAAAAACACAATAACTAGTTCTATCGAGGACTTAATCTTAAATTAAAATATATCTCACATCAAAACAAAAGCATATAATCTGCAATAATATAAGTTCCTCTCCTAAGGTACAATAGCAATACCGTTCGCATCTATTTAAAACATAATATGTACCCAAGTACGCACTCGAGAAAACCTAGGGTAAGTAACTAGTTAAAAATAGATGGTAGTAGTATACATTTTACACTCAAACTATAAGTGAAACGCGTTTCAGAAAGCAAATAAACTAAATTCAAACATTTGAGATCATTCCACGTTCGCGCAAACATCTGCTCGCGACAGATGGAGTTTGTTCTGAAGATCAGGTGGAGCGCATGAATTGACTTCAATATAGCATCCTATACACGAAGCACACTTAAGATGCTGTGGTGCAGGCTCCGGGTTTAATGCTTGTACACTCTTATTATGTTGTGTCTTGACTTTAAAATAATATATAATTGTAAAAATATAAAAAAGACAGTAGTAGGCCAGGTAGCGGGCTCGCTTGGATAACCGTGTGAAGCGGGTTGAAATCCGGGCCTCGCCCGGTCTATGGCCTCCCCCTCGTATTGAAGGGAGGGCCGTGCCCAGCTGTGGGACGTTAAAAAAGGGCTAAATACAAATATATGAAACTTTTTTGTTATCATCAATTCATTCAAACTCAATCCGCGATATAATAATTTGTTCGAACAACCTCACAAACTAGCTTTTTTTCCCCTTTCACAATAGTGACAATTAAGTAAGGAACGAAGAATATTATTAAGAATGTCTTAAAAATTCAACAACTGTTTCTGGCTGGTGGGGATTTGAACTCAGGCCTTATCAACATGACTTAACTAAGAAGTTAGTGGGAACATGTGGGAGTTTGTACGAGCAGCTCTGGAGATACTGAGTATGGATTAACTTCTACGTTTCTGACTTTAAAAATTTTCCGTTTATGCATTATTTCACTCCTTACTTAACATCTCTCCGGGATGAAGTTTCCAAATAGTTTGTGTTTATCTTCTGTATAAATAATGGTTTAAAGCAGGGCGTTACTTATTGTTGTATTATTAACTAGCCTTTCCCGCGGCTACGCTCGCGTTCTAAAGGCTGGAAACCAAATTCTTTCGCCCATCACGTCCGCCCGTCTTCAACGCGATGATCATTATTTTGTGGCGGAGTTATGTTAAAACTATGATATCTCGTAAGATATGTATTGAAGTCAAATGATGCCAAGAGCAATTTGGTTCAAAATTATATATATCATTTATTTAGGTAAGGAATAATATCATGTTTATTCAAACACCTTCGCAAATAATGCATTGTCTTAAAACACATTTGAACACAAAAAGTTTACAGCAAGTCAACCTTAAAAGATAGTCGTATGCTATCGCGGACTTTTTTTTAGAACTTTTAAAGGGTAACATTTCCGTCATATATGATTTTTGCATAAATTTAACCGTTTACGCAGCGCAGGCAAGGGAGCTCTCAAAAGTAATATTCTTCTCCCGTTTGTGCAACATTTCTCATTGATATTCCGCTACTAATGGTCATAGCGTGATGTAATATAGCCTATAGCATTTCTCTATAAACGGACTATCCAACAAAAAAAGATTTTTTTAATTCGGACCAGTAGTTTCTGAGATTAGCGCATTCAAACAAACAAACAAACAAGCAAACAAACAAACAAACAAACAAACAAACAAACAAACAAACAAACAAACAAACAAACAAACAAACAAACAAACAAACAAACAAACAAACAAACAAACAAACAAACAAACAAACAAACAAACAAACAAACAAGCAAACTCTTCAGCTTTATAATATTATTAATAGTATAGATATAAATTTAATATGATCTCAGTAAATTGTAGCGCAACAAATATAATAGTACAGTTTTTGTTGTTTGACGTTTACAAGTACATGAAGTGACAAGTGCCTACAATCACGAACGAATCATTGTTTTCTCTTATCGAGGTTTTATCTTAAAATATCTCGATATTTTCTGCCGAAGTAGGAGTACTTTGTGTATTTAGCTAACGAGAAATAATTTATGAAAAGGCTTGATTGTTCAATTAATTAACATAAATTAGTGTCATTAGTGATGTAAGTTTGTTCTCGTTTCTCCGAATGTAGTAACTAATTTGCAACCCCCGGGACCGCAATTAGGGCGCCGGCTGACGGCGAGCGCAGGGCGGCGCAGGGCGGCGGGGGGCGGCGGAGGGCGGCGTGTGGTTGATTCCAATTTGGTATTCGCGTAGACCTACATGCGTCGTGCAGGTGACGTCTCTATCGACGACAGGCCTTTAGACATAATATCCTATCAAACTTGCACTGTTCTAGATATTTGATAAGTTTACTCAAACAGTAAACATAAGATTTAATCGTTACATGAGATTTAATTTAAGTAGTTATTACAATATCTGACATGGATTTTTAACTTTTATTTTTTATTTAAAAAATACTTTTATATCTAAAAGAAAAGCTCATATGCTTTGACAATTAAGAAGTAGGCGTTCTTTATTTTCTGTCTAATTCCTCCTTCGTCTGTTTTAGTATTCAAATTAATATAATTAAAAGTCAACACTCGTCACCAAATATGTGTTGCCACTCACTTGTCGTCGAGACCCTTGCCCCGGGACTTGAACAACGACTCGCCTAATTAAAAAACTTTTGTTATAATTTCGAACGTGTTATTAAGTCGAACGTGTTATTATTATCTTTCATAGCCTTTATAAGCAATCCTTTACGTCCGACGTAAAATTTTGTCGCGTCGTTATGTCAAATCATGCCTTTAATATATATTTTTTATTTCCGAGTATGAGTGAAAAGTTGATTTATAAAAGTAAATAATAATATTAGTTTTAAGTAAAAAACTATATCCTGTAAGTGTTATGCCAGTGCCCTTCTGCCTTAGCCTCGTTAGGGCGCCCAGTGAAGAAGGATAAACAAATAGATTTTAAGGCGCTCTTTCAGACGAATAATTCCTTCCACGGCAAGCGTTCAATCGCGCGGAATAACTTGGGGTAACATCAACAATTTTATACAAATCCATCCGACCGTTAGTAAGGCGGAGCAATAAACATCTAAAATTATAGTTTATTTCATGAGTGATAATATATAATCTTATTAAAGTTATTAGAATTGAAAGGTGAATTTACAAATATTTATACATAATATTTTAATATTTATATATAATATTTAAACAATATGCTACAGGAAAAGTATCTTTTATCTACATTGTATAAAAACACAGCTTACTTTCATTGCAATTATTAATCGAGAGGACCTTCATAGAAGGAGTATGCACTCAGCTCGAGCACCGCGCTCGCCGCTATCGGCTCAATGGAAGGCCATTCGTAATTACTAGTTACTGACGAAACAATTTTGCACATTGATGTATTATCAATGTGAACTGACATATTATCCATTCCCTACAGTACTTGGGACAGCTAGGTAGTACCCGGTAACTGACATATTGTACCTCTCTGTATGATAGATAGTAGGTAACAAAACTTCGAGTCGCGACCGTCTTCAATTGTCAGAGCTAAATGTCTACTTCACTGCTAAATCACACCGCAAGTTTCTGACTCGCCTCCTGTTTATTCGTATAGTTGTACTTTAATATATTTATAGCCTTACGAAATCGAAGTTTCAGATATAGCATTATATATATTTTAAATTATTTTTTTAATTACATAAAAGTTACAAGACTATAACAACTCGATTTATGTGACCTACATTCTTATCATTGAAAGATATAATTTATATCTAAAGATAAGTGAACTTAACACTTGAATGTAAATAACAGCTTTTTACTAAATACATATTATGGAACTATGTATAATTTACGGTAAGTACTTATAAGAAAAACACAATTTTTTAAGTTCTTGTGTCTGTTTCTCCGTGTGTTTGTTTGTTCCGGTATCTTCGAAACTGCTGGACTAATTTCAACTTTCACTTACAGAAAGCTCACGTTACGAAAACGTAACTTAGCCTACTTTTATTTCATTAAGGTTTCTCTCAAAAAATTAAAACCTACTTAAGGACGAACCTATAGCAGAGTACTTTGAGAACGAACCCAAGCGAAGCGAGGATACGTCTCTTGTATTAAATGTTGCCTGTAAAGCGTCACAACACCGACCTAAAAATGAATTATGTTTTAACGTAAATTCTTTTGTTAAATACTTTCTGAAATTTTATAGAATGCAACACTTACTATATATCTGGGAATTAAGTAATCGAAACTATATGCTATAATACAAGAGGTATTTGAATAACTATCAATGTTAACTTACTTCTTTGAAGCTAAGTCTTAAAATACTAGCCATAATAATTTACTAGTTGATTCTCTATTGGTACGCAATTGGCGTGCCAATATTATTCTTAGGGTTCATAAATAGTGAAATTTATTTACTCAATTAAAAGAATATCGCTAGCATAGTTCGTTAAATCAAACGTAACGTTTCTATGATTTACGCGTCCAAGCTTACTAAGATTTACCTCATTTTTATATTATTATGAATACTAAAGCAAGTAACTGCGGACTTGCACTCGCCTCTTGCAACAAAACTTTATGCACCTCAATAATTATATGTCAATTCTAGTCTATCGATTCTCTGTTAAAAAGGATACGTTAAATAAGAATAAGCCATTCCTCACATCACATTTTCTTTTTCGTTCTATCTCATGTCAAATTTTATAATAGTTTCATGTCTTTATAAAGTGTCCATGTGTGGTTACGACGTTGGTGCAAGTAGCAAATAATTGTAGGCCAGCGGCCGGCGACCGGCGAGCGGCGGCCGGAGGCGCTAAATCTCATTAAGTGCGACGGCCTGGTCTATGAATATATTATGATTTAATATAAATCAACTATAAACCCGTTGCGCGAAACTACAGATTAATGTACCAGAAACTGGTCCGGGCTATTTACATACGCTTAGAAATGCTAATGTTCGTGTTTATTTATATTAGAACTAGCGACTCGTCCTCGCTCCACTCGGGTTCGAGAGGTACGTTTCTATAATTGTATAGATGTCTCAGAGATGGGATATTTTCCCACCGAAAGGGCCCTTGTACACCTTAAAAAAACTCATCGTGTCCCGACAAGAATATTTTCGGATCTAGCCGCGAAAGTTGTCTTATCTGCTTCAGACAAGAAAAATAGTTACGTGTACACGATAAGAATATTTTCGCGCTGTCGTGTACAGGGTACGGTAGGGTACACATGTTAATTTGCTTGTAAGATTGGGCGGATTATAGTACGCGGTAAGCTTACTAGATTATACAGTTAGAATTTTTTGCATTTTAAACAAAGTTTTTCTCGTATGAAATAATTATTTTTAAAAAGTACAGTTTGTATGTTATGTAGTAATGTTATAATTTTTCGAACACTTTCAAGAGGTAAGTTTTATCCAGTTTTTTAAAAAGTGGTTAAATTAAGTTTTGTTCGTTAGTTTTTCAGAACTAATTTGAACACGTTAACATAGATATTGTAAATTAGGTAATAAAGATAAAATAGTCGGTACTATTTCATTCCGATTTGGATCATCATATTGATTCAAGGGTTTATTTGAATCTTGATTCGACTTTTTTGTCGAGTGATTCGAGTTGATTCGAATATTAATTTTTTGATTCGAGTCCTATAACTAAAAATTATAAATTGTAGGAACAACTATCCAATGTAAATGTCAATCTCCACGCATAAAACATATTCAAATTACCTGAACCACCCCGCGTCGTATCTAGCGCAGACAAGATTTTTTTCTTACTTATCGCCAGAGCTATGTACACAGTTCGTGCGTAGAAACGACACGAATTCTTGCATAGGGCCGGCGACTTTTCTTAGCGTGTACAAACAGTGTAACAAGTATTTTATATTTTAACCCGGATGACAGTTATTCATCAAAATTTGCTCCGTGATTTTCTCATCTTCTATCCCAGTTACTAGTTAGACAAAGATTTTTAAGATGATTACTTCACAAAGATTAAAAAATATATATTTGACGTACAGATTCGGCCTAGAATTTTATAGTACGAGTATAGTAATCTAAAAAATAATCTTAATTAAGTTAAGGCTTAATGTTAAAAATAGAAATCGTATCATATATATCTTAAAATGATATATTTTTATACAAATCTAAAAGATATAAGATTAAATACCCATGTCGTAGTCTATTCTTAAAATTAATATAAGTAATATTCCCCAGGTATCCTACAGGATACACGAAGATTTTCCAAGGAGAGGTCGCTACAAAGGCAAAGCGGGTTGGACGGCTTTAGTTGCGAGCTACAAAGCTATTTCAAATAATGGAACATGATCCCTTAACTACACCTGGCCACATCTCCGTACCAAACAGTTCTGTTCAACGAGGAGAAAACAAATTGACGCGACACACTAAATATTGAGGGCGTGTCCATCGAACCTTCGGAGGCACGGCACGTTACGTAGGTGCATATACATGAGAGTGTCCGTTCTTTAAGTTTATTTCTAATTAATGACAGACCAAAACAAGCCCTTAATATTCACAATAAACCTAGCCGTATATATGATACATATCCCATACTAAATTGTATAGGATTTTTCCACTTTTTACATTTTTTTTCTCGAAAAAGAATACTTACAGCAATGAGACATACATGTTTTTAGTAGTTATACAGTAATTGAATGCTCTAACAATAAATTTCTTGTGGTTTTTCGATTAATTTACTTTTTCAAAAGTTAGATTATTACCTTGAATATTATTAAGACCTCTGTCTGTAAGGAAATTCTACCATAAATTAAAAAAAGACCTCCATCGTCAACTAATAAATACCTATAAAGAGAAAGCCCTACGAAAAATATAATAATAACGAAAATTGATGTTATTAGAAAAAAAATGGATTTATTAATACGGATCTAAAACTACTTTCGTATCTACTTGATTTGTTTTTATTACAACAATTTCCACACTTTCAAATACAGATAAACCGTATTCAATTTCAATGAAACATGTATCTACAACAGAAGAGCCAGACATCAGCAAACGTGGAATTAAAACTTCATTTTGAAGGAAATACGTGTGCATCATAAACTCGCAGCACAGCAGTTCTCAAGAGATTCCTCAACAAATACGTCTACACAAAGCTACGGAGATCTCAATACGTATCGCTATCTCGGTCGACAGTCGCTATTGTAGCTCGCTATAAAGTCGCTCCATTATTCATACGGGCTCGTAGGCTTTGCATTATTTGAGGAAACTTTTGCATTTTCGAAGCTTTATTTTAACTGTAAGTTTAACGGATTTAAAAGTTATATTCGCTTTCCATTCTCACTTTTATATAATAAAATATGGAGCATTCATTACATTCTGGATATTATGTGGATCTTTATAAGTATAACAGAATCATTTATCGTTTATTTTAATAAATACGAGTATAAAGAAATAGTTGCCAGTCTTATTTTAATTTATTCTGGAGCGTGCAACTCGTTCTTCGGTTATATTATATTCCAATACTTTAAGCGCAGGATATATTATTATTATAGTTCACAATAACGTGCGCAAGCGCATATGTACTCTCAAGTGGGAGCAATATACCGAGTTCCCAACTCCGCCCAACATTTTCAGAAAGAAAAATAAATAATGATACTTGCCCCAACCAGGACTCTAAGTCAGGTGTTCTTGATCTATTGCCGTACCTGGTAACTTCTACATCAATAGAAAATTTTTATAGCCGAGAATTCAAGAAGAATCCTTCAGAATCCAAATAGGCATAGTATTTATATGAACACTTTTTTAATCCAAAATAATAATAATACTCTTTCCAGTTAAAATGTACATATGGGCAAAGCTAGCATCTGAGAGTCGTTTCGAAAACCAATTTTGCTGCTTTATAATTCAGAGTCAATTAAAAACACTGCACTCAGCGAACGCTTGAAAGTTTTAATACGCAATGTTAGGTTTGAGCTCCGAAGTGCACAGTCATCTCTATTAATAGTAGATGAGATTGAAGCCGAGATCGAATTCGACTCATACGTGTGAACATACTTCGGCTAAGTAACGGTTTTCAATCAGAGTAATTATTGTCTATAGCCATCTCTTCGAGCTTCCTCGAAACCTAATCAATGAAATATAATATAGTATACGTATAAAACATATTGTGTAGGTGCAGGTTTAAATAAAGCAAAGCTTGAACTTACCTTTACAAGGTGACGAGGGACGATCCCGTGCAAAGCGAGATCAATAAAAACCTAGTAAAGTACACCTTTTTTAAAAGGAGCATGCGATGCGATGGTCTCTAATAAGTTAAGGTTTAAAATAAATATAATGTACATGTATATAATGTACATCTAATTCTTTGAATTTTAAATAACTTCACATGAATATAAACATATGTGGGTTTCATTTCCATTAAAGGGGAATTTTGGGTTCTACAAGGGTGTGACAGAAAGGTCTGATGAACTCGCGGTTACAACGACACTGACAGGAAGCTTCATTTAGGAATTTATTAAACATTTTCTAATCTTAGCTTTTATAAAATTCAGTACTACTTGGTCTACATGTTATTTTTCAAAGAAATTTTATTGAAAGCCGTTGACCGCAAGAAGCTTAACAACCGTAACATATAACATTCCTGAATATTTTTATAAAGAAAGTTATGATCTGAATCTGAGCAACGTATATGAAGACATGAAAATAGAACTTTCATAGAGAATGCCTCATACGAAGATATTTATGTATACTTTGATATTCGAGAGCTACCTCGAACAAAAGAATGTGTGTCATTGAGAGGACATTTCCTTTGAATATCTGAATAGATACGTATTATTATCTCTCCAACAGTTCATTATCCTGTATACGAGTGGGCAACAGGGGTAGTGGGGGATGAAGTCCGGCGGAAACAGTAATATTACCATTGATATGTGATTGAATACTTTATTATTCCTGAGTTGCAAAATTAGGTAGCCCCTCGTCTACCGAGTACGATTAGGATGTGTACAATATTTAGTAATTAAATAGAAATTAAAGTGGAGTGGTTAGTAAAGCGTATGTTATATGGGCAGTGGTAGCCCAGCGGTAACGCGTTGCTTGTATATCCGAGTGATGCAGGTTCAAATCAGGGTCTTGTACCTCTGATATTTTCATGTGCGAATCATTTCTATTATGATTACCACTTGTCTTACGGTGAAGGAAAACATCGTGAGGAAACCTGCATGTCTGAGAAAACCTAGCAAGTTTTCGTAAGACATATGAAGTCCGCCAACAAGCACTGGGCCAGCGCGGTGGACTATGGCCTGATTCCACCTCGTACTGAGGGAGGCCCGTGCCCAGCAGTGGGACGTCAAAAAGGGCTGATGATGATGTTATAATATGTAGTTGAGTGAAGAAGATTCGTGTTCATTGTGAATGTTTGCCTATTTTTAGTAGCAATGGTCCTTCTAACGGGAATATGGATGTATAATACAAAAATATAATGTATTCGGGTACATAAGATTCAGAGGCCGCGAGATACATTGCCTACTTTTCTGTCGGCATTTTCATCCAGTAGAATTATATTCTCACTTTTTTTTTGTATAAACAATATGTAACATATGTGTTTGAAAAACTTACTTGCAACACTTGCCATTTAAATGTGTAATTTAAAATATTATTATTTTTATTAAAAAAAGATGTTGATTGTTTCATTCATATTTCAACCACTTTTTACGATTTGATATACGAGTAATATTTAAGTCGAACGTCTTGGGTTTACAAAAAAAATTTACGCGCTCTGATTTGACTATTTATACGAGTATATTGTATAATATGTCACGGACGCTCAAGCAAGAAAATTGTCACATATAGTAAATGTATGATATCTGACATTCGTTTAATACTATGTCTACTCTCACGAATTGTTTACGCTGAATTGTTGTTCTCCGGAGAGTGAACGTCGGAGCAGCGTCATCGGAGGAAGCTTCGTTGAATATAAATAGATGGGTAATGTTATCTAATTTCCACCGCTCCTCTCCACGCGAGGAGTACCTACCAAGTCCTCGCCGCGCCGCGGGGGGAGGGGGCGGTGTGTGCTCGCTCGCTAACGAGAACAAACACACGAAATAACTTTTCGAAAACTAGATTACAAACAAGTACACTATTTAAATCCTTAATTGGACCACTATTATACATGCTATAGTTATTTTATTTATTTTATTTATTTATTTATTATATTGTTATCACCAAAATTACATAATTATTTGCTTAAATACAGTATATTTATATTATAGATCAATGCTGACAGTGGCCACTTTTACACTGGCATATAATCGACTCGAATGCTGGGGATATTAGAAAAAATCAAATATTACTCTACGAGTAGGTACATACTTATCAACTCGCACTATGGGTTCACTACTGTTGTACCATAAGATGCAAAGGTGTATATAACATTAACATTCTAATGAAATGAAGTTATACCTACATCGAAAACGCCAGAAGAAGGCGATAAACTAATTACCTTACATATGAAATTGCATTAAAAACGTTTGTGAAGTCCACAATAACTACTCGTAATTTAAAATTTTAATTAAAGTAGGGTGTATTTTGTATAAAACTGTTCTGCTTCCATACAAGCCGCCGCCCCGACTGCACTCGTGCGGCTAAATGTTCTCTACATTTCCTCCCGCACTCGAGGCGATAGCGCGATTCCACACGATAGATTCGAAATGTCTTTATTCTCGAATTTATTACATTTTAAACTCGCACTATCTCCTAATGTACTTTTAACTCAGTATTAATAAAAGTTATTTTATTGAAATGAACTTCTATATAACTTAACGGAATTTACTTTAAGCATTTCAGGTTTCCGTCAGAAATTATTTATTTTAAATGTTAAATATTTATTCGCAAACGCTATTTGGATTAAGTTTTATACGTGAAGTGTTGCTTTCGACATAAGTTGTATATTTTGAATTATTTAGCGCATACTGCTGCATTTTATTTTATTTTAATGAAATAAATTTAGGCATTTTAAATTCCATTCAAATTAATTAATATAGGTACCTTTTCCTGAAAATACTTACGTATAGCTTACTGTAGTAAGTTTGGCATTCTGGCAATGGAAGATGGACAGATGTCCAACGCCGCCGCTTGTTACAAGAACACTTGACGTTTATTTTTTATATGAGTAATTTCGCTACCTTCTAATCAACCTTTTCATTACATATTCCCACTAAACAATTACTAAGTATTATTTATCAAACCCTTACGAACAGCTAAGTATATTAATTCCCACCTGACGCGCCACATTCGCGCGCAAAATACACAGTCCGAGATCTATAATACATTTTTACAAATTGCCTATTTGTATTTAGTTAAACACTCATTAGCTTACTTTTGACGAGACTTCGGATAGAAATCATTTTAAAACTTCAGCCATTTTTACTTGTATCAGTGGGATTGCAATCTCTGAATAGCACAAATGTGTTCTTTTATTTAATAAATTTTATACTTTTATAATACACTAGCTGACCCGTGCCCACTTCGTTGGGCATAATGTTAATCCTTTTTTAGTACAGAGTGTAATGTTTTAATTTCTAACTGCCAAAAGGAGGGTTATACGTAGGTATTTTATTAATATTAAAAATTAAATTATCTATACTAATATTAAAAAAAACTACTTTTTGTAACTTAAATATAAAAGTTAGACACATGCTGTCGTTGACTTTTTTGTAGGCATTTTCAAGTTCCACATCTTTTCTCTAGAACTCAAAAATATATCTATCATAGTTAAGGCAGCGTTCGTAAGAAACGCTTTCATTCGATCTTTTTTTCTCCGTTTCGCTTTGCAAAACGGACTACCACGTAAAAGCCTTTTTATTTTTCGTTTTTTTTATATAACCTATGACACTCAACAATAATGTGGCTTTCTATTGGTGAAAGAATTTTTAAAATCGGTTCAGTAGATCCCGAGATTACCCCTTACAATTTAACAAACACACAAACTTTACTTCTTTATAATATTAGTATAGAAGTATAGATTTAATAGAACACTATACATCACACATATGTATTAAGTGGTTGATGTCTCGCGCCATTTATTCTGACAAGATTCTGCGCACGTCATTTCTTTTACAAATGACGTAATAAAGCTGACAGCTGCTGCGGTCTGCGAGCGGGGTGCTGGGTGTTATTACGTTATTATAAGTTCAATTTCTTTACCAATGGGTCCTGATTTGTTCGTGATCTTGTAACTCTTGTGACTGACTGATATTGTACACAGTACAGGGAACTTCAGAGGGTTACGTAAAAAATCTATAGCATCGTTACAAAAAGTTGTTAGACCGCCGTACCTTCTTTTAACCACTAAAATATCTCTGCCTGACTCTGCGCTGTCTAACTTCTCTTCTGTCCTTCAGTAGTGATGATGCGCCAACATGGACAGTAATTCTAAAATATAAAATTTCCCTCGATTATATGAATAAAGTAGCGTAACACAAATTACCTACGTATTCAAAACTTAATATAAAAACGAATGTAAGAAGTCATAATATTTTCGTTACAGTTCCACAGACTTACTTATAGTTTATATTATATCGCATATTTTAAGACAATAAATCTTGCCTGACGCCGCCTTCTAATGACTAATTTTTTGTAAGTTGTAACAAGTTTATTTATCTCTCTCGTTAGTCGTGTATTGAATGTACGAGTATGCTCATTTTCGTGGTTGTTCAAGTTTTTCTTTGTGTTATTTACATCGATAACATTCCAAACGAATTGAATGTCGGAGATTGATTAGTTTCCCTCCTCACGTGTATTGGCTTGACGTGCTTGAATTTCTTAATTCTGTTTTATGATTCTCAGGAGGATAAAAAAGTATTAATATTTATTATTCACTTACACTAGTATCGTAACTATTAACTCACTCGTGCAATTTAGCTTATCAGTAAACAGGTGGTAGAATCTTCGCTAAATGTTATCAATCTCTGCAATGTCTACTCGTATATCAAATAAAATGAAGTCAAGTAATTTCTTCCTTGGCTTAGTTTGGTCTTCATTTGTTTCCGTTTAATAATAATTTGATTTTAAAACGGCTTTAACCACTTAAGTATGGATTGATTCGTCATTGTTTTTTAATTTCATAGATTATAATCGATTCATATTTTTTTTACATTTAAAAATGCATCTTTTACGACTAACACAATGATATTCTAACAAACAGATATGTTGTGAGCGCGCAATCGTGAAGACTCAAAAACGTCCTAATTGGGACGTATTGCCTTTAGTCTGTGTCACGCATGGCGACGAGTGGTACGCTGCTACAAAATTAAAAAAAATGCCACCCTGTGTATTTAGGAAATGCACCAATTCTGATACCAAAGTTAATAAAACACAAGAGATCTCATACCACATGTAAGAACGCAGTATACTTCGATTTATTAATATATTTCAATTATTTGCCTAATATTCTGATATGTCATCGGTCGCTAGACTAATGTTTGTTTACATTGACGCGCAATTGACAACACTAGCTGTCTCTTTTTTTCTTATTGATTTTATCGACTATCCCCTTTCTATCATTTTGACTTGTAGTGAAATGTACCTTGAATGAAAAGTGTGTATGTGTGCTGCGCGGAACACTTTTTTCGGTTGTTTAGTGAGCGTATAACATATCTGTCTATTAGAATATCATTGGATTAACACGTATAACTTTGTCAGGAGACAGAGAGAACGTGTAATTTTCACCATCTGCTCCCTCGTTTCGGTTCATTGAAAAACAATATTCTGAGAATTTCTAACGTCGCTCTCAAAAATTAAATGAAATTTTTTAAATGGAATTTTTCAATCAACAGATATGTCAATGGTCTACTGACGTTTTGGAGTAACAAAATTCCACACCGCTCTGACTTACTTGGTATTGCCAGCCTCAGAAATAAAAAGCAGCAAATATAAAATAAAAAAGTTAGTAGATGATAGACGGTACAAAAGTTTATCGTTTAGCTCAGTGGGTATTACATTCAGGATTTGAGGCGATCCCTGCTCAGATGTTCGTAGCGTGCTTTTATTTGGAGCATACATTTGATCTTATTTCGTTTCATAACAAAGAAAATTGAACTTTATGCGAAGGAAATAGTATTCAAAATATATGCGCGATAACTTTCATATATCAACCGCAATATGTTTAAACAGGTTTAGTGATAATATAAGAGTACGGCGTGCACGTACGTCGTACACCGTATTTTGTCTTTAGCAAATGTAATAAATTTGCATCTAAACTTAATGGTAAAACTACCAATACTTTTTAATAAAATACTTACCTATTATATAGCAATTGATTTAACAACAATTTTAATAGAAACCAAATTCACATACTTTAATCTGAATCTATACCTATATAAAGGAAAAAACAGAACCTCCTCCTTTTTTTGAAGTCGGGAAAAAATAGTACGATAGTATTAAGTAGAATTTTTAATATTAAGCAGCATTTACCTTCAGACTTGTCAAATTTGTAAATCTAACGGGGAAAAGTGATAGAGGCTACAGAGTTAGGTAGTGTTTAAGAAAATCCGTTGCTGACGCACAAGTAAAATAAGCCCAGTCAAGATCCAACTAATGAGAGATCCATGAGATCCAAACCAAAACCTTAACAATTATGCCAATCTTGCAACTCAGATCTCTAAAATCGTTTCATTAGTCTTCTACATCTGATGTAAAACCAAGTCAGTTTATCTGATTCATTACCTATCAATGGAAAACACCTTTCCAACACCATTTCAGTATTTGTAAATTGTTC
The DNA here is from genome assembly GCA_951802675.2 of Boloria euphrosyne. Classification (NCBI taxonomy): domain Eukaryota; kingdom Metazoa; phylum Arthropoda; class Insecta; order Lepidoptera; family Nymphalidae; genus Boloria; species Boloria euphrosyne. The sequence goes on from OX637887.1 coordinate 12,742,007, forward strand.
CAAAATAATGGAAAGAGCAACTGGACGAAGCTGTTGCTATAAAATCTTATCTGAGAGAAAAAAAAATTAATGCATAAACTTTAACAATTGCTTAAATATTATTGTTTTACCCAAAACCGACAAAATAAAAAGAGAAAACATCATTACCATTTGCTTAATAATTATTAACGGGTGTTTGTTTTGGGGAGTTAACTCGAGTTTAGAATTTCTTTCCGAAAGCATAACGAGCAAACAACGTTTTAACAAAACTTTATCGCATTCATTGTAACGATTGGAAAAAGCTACTTTGGAATTTCCATTACAAATCGTATCTTTTTATAATAGGTATTAAATGTAAAGAAACGATATTACTGTGATTATAAATGTTAATCTACAAAACCGTTTAATTTAACGGCTCGCTTTCAATAAATACAGCGAGTATTTAATTCACACTTCCTCCGGAAATGTAGGATATCATAACAATCGTATGAACAAAGACAAACTCATTTTTTGATTAGGGCAGTATCAGACTAAAAGTATTATAGTTCGAACAGGTTGCAGGAACTAACAAAATCCTTGGAACTGTTGTTTTATTTCTGTTAGCACATAGATATTGTTTTATTTCTTATATCTAACAGAGAGGAAATTTTAGTCCTTTTGTAAAATTCGGTTGGAAAAATGATAGATTGAGAGAAACATACGCCAGCCGTCTGTATCGGTTACCAATTTCATTTGTACCCTTCTGCACCCTAAGAATTAAAATTAATCCAATCTATTTCTCGATTTCAATTCAGTACTGTCATATTTGAAAAACGTAAAAATATTATTTAGTCACTTTTCCAAAAACATAATACGTAACTTCTAATTTTTTTTAGATACTGTTATAGAGCCGGTTCTTATTATTAAAATCTAATATAATACCTTATTTAATTATAAATTACTAGCGACTCACCCTCGCTCCGCTCGGGCTCGTCCCATGCTTAGCACGAGCGAAGCGGCGGGTTCCGCTAGTAAATGTATACAAAACCTTAAAAATTATATACCTAAGCCTTCCTCGAAAATCACTCTATTCATTGGTGAAAACAGCATGAAAATCGGTGCAGTAATTTTTGAATTTATCGCGAACAGACAGACAGGCAGACGTGGCGAAGGGCGAAACTTTTTCTAACAATTTATTATCTCTTAAATTATGTCTTTATATACGCTGTCGAAGCGCACTATTCTACAAACGCATTCTGCGTTTGTAGTGAGTTTACAAAAATGTTTCCATATTATGTCCTTTTTCATATTACTACATACAACGCGCAAGAGAGGTGTTAAAAAGTCCTCACATTGCACAGGCTCCTACACTGTACAATATATGTAGACACATGTTAGAGGAAAAAGAATCTGCTCCTTTATCGAAAATGGTTATAGGTACTGCTTCAAGCCGCCTCTGTCAAAACAGGACAAAATGAAACTCACAACAAAATTATGGCTTCATTTACAGTTAACTTGATATCGATTTCAATAAATATTTGTATAAGACATACTAAGTTTTATAAATAACATTAACAAATGACTTTCTCCTTGTCTTTTTTGCACTCGTATCTCAGCAAACCCATTACTTTACAGCTGGACATTAACGAACTATTACTTAACAAAAGAAATGCTTGTTGTTTATTTATATAGCAAATGTTTGTAAGCAGTTCCCTGACACGACGCCGCCCGCGCCCGCCCGCGTCCGCCCTCTTTGGGACCACGACTGAAAATTGACCGTAAGTCTTGCATAAATAAATTTCTAGACACCGATCACGTTAAAGTAAAATCATAACTAAAAATGTAAATTGATAAATTTGCCCCAATGATAGTATACGTTTACATTAAAACCAATGTAGTTGATAATTCTAAATACGAGTATGATAATGTATTCGATATAATAATACGTGATACAAATGTAACTTCGTTATTTGTCCAGCGTTGTGTGATAAACCGGAGTATAGTTAATATGATATTATACTAGATGATATTCTGTACGTTGGCAATAAAAGTAATAAGCGGAGATTTTTTGCATTTACAATTTAGGAAAAGTTGTCATAACCATCGTAGAATTATTGCAAAAGAAATCTCAAACGTTTTGAGTAAAAAGAGAATATCTCGGTAAAAATAAGTGGAAAGTTCTTTTTCGTTATATTACGAATGAATCTGTTGGAATAATACCGAGCAATATCATTGCAAAAAGCGATTGCCTGCAGCAATTTTGATATCGGGCTCGCAGCGGCTAATATCACGAGTATCAAAGGCGGTGAGTATTGAGCAGGAGGCAATACGAGCTATCGAATTGAAATCGACCACGAGACCACTCTTTCCTCTTCTGCGCTCTAATTGCGGCTGCGGAAGTTACCTGCATTAGGCAAATATACAGTTAATAAGTAAGTTTAACTGAAACCCGGTTGTATTCGAGTACAGGGTACATTAGCTAATGTATAAACAGCTTGATTCCGGTCATGTAAATGAAAACCACATTTCCTTTCCATACTAAAGGTCTGCGGCAGTTTCGTTAGTATTAAATATACTATTACTTACGTACGAAACTATGAAAATTTTATGTAAGCGGTTGCACTGTACGACTAGCTACTACCCGCGACCTGGCGTGCGGCGCCGCGCCACATATCTAGTGTATCTACGATTAATAAGTTAAGACGACTATTTTAGATTGATGAAAGCCAGATGCCAGAGTTGTCTCTGGCAGTTTTTTTTAGTTTATTACTTACTAAATATTATATTTTTTATGTACTTACAGCAACTACATGTAGAGAAATTTTATTATTAATTATTACCTCAAGGTCAATTGTCAATCTATTTGTGACTTATTTATAAAAATAATATTATAAACTTCTAATATAATTGATCTCTTACTACAGTACTGTTAAGGCTTGAAGATTTTCCTGAAATTTGCTGAAAAGGAGTCAATAAAACCGGTAAAACGAAAATAGCTCCGGCTTTAAAGTCAGTAAAATATTACTAAATGTATACATTAGATATTTAATATAAAAAAGGGTACTTTTTATAGTGAGACTCTAACTAAACCACACAAGACGAAGGATCATACATAATTGAAAGTTTAACATGGGCTTCCAGTCGTTACGTACAGATAGATCTTTCATAAATTTTGATAACAGTTATAATTTGATATGTAATACGCGGCAGTGACAGCGGCGGCCCCGAGCGCGGCCCGCTGGAGTCATTACGTGACGTCACACCGAGGCTATCTTGAGAGACGCTACCGTGACACTTGTTCGTGATTTGTTACCAACTTGCGGGCGCGTGTTTTGAATACGAAGCCCTCAACAATCGTATGAATAGATACTATTTGTAAAGTAATAAAATGGTATGCTACGTGCGGGAATATATTGCCACGAGAGAGCTATGATCAGACTGCAGGGTGAGAGGTTCAATTAATGAGAGAACGCAAATTCCCTAATTTCTTCTTTCAATGTTACTTATTACATAAAATTATGCCATGACAAATTATAATAAAATTATTTTTAACAATAAAACAAAAACTGACTTCAAAGCTAAGCAAATCTAAACTAAAAAGTAGAAAATAATACTTTTTCATATTGTAAAATTCTATAATTTTTCTAGGCCACATACTTATAACCTTTAGGAATTCGACATCCGAGTTTTTTAATTGCGTAACGTTGGATATTAATTTAAATAAACTTTAAGGAGGGCCCCAAAAATAATGGTAACAACTGATTTATAGCTTTGATAGGTTTCAGAAAAAAGTTTTCCTTATAACGAGAAACTGATGTAATGTGGCTCGCCACATTCGCGCGGTTCACTTCATTGCTTATTGCCTGATAAAAGCATCAATCTTGAAACCCTACTTACCTCTTGAAACTTTGCCTCACCCCGGCAACCCTCTATACATTTATAATGTACATTTTGGTCGACTTAATGTGCAAAGCTACGTACGAATGTGGTAATGTCCTTCCGCCTTTTAGATTTATTTACTGCTCCACACACCGCACGTTTGTAATTTTAATATAAATAAGCGTGGAAGTCGAATGAGTAGGAGAATAAATATATCCCACCAAAAACATGTACATGTATTATGTTGCCAAGACGAGACCACATGGCACGCCCAGTCAAAAAGTTATCAGATCTTATGTAGAGCCAAGCTTCTAACTCAAACTACAAACTCTATAGTCTATAGTCAACATATATGGCTTGGCAATTTCGCTACATTCATATGGGAGTAAGGAGAAAATTTATTCACTGTTCATTACTTTTCTTTTAATCAATAGATATTGTAGTAACCCATATATTGTCTAAAAATTGCCGATGATATTTCAAAATGAGCTCACCAGAACTAATCATGTCATGGTCATGGCTTACTTCGTAATCTACTGATTATCGTTAATCCTATAAAATACTCAAGATATAATTTAATGAACAGCACTGCAGGTACCCTACTTTTCCACACCACAAACTATAACAATAACTTTAAGTGCAAGAAAACCTCTTGCAGTAGTAATAAAAATGAATCAAGTAAGTATGTCAAGCAAATTTAGACTGTTAAGTGTAAAAAGCCTGAACGCTAAGTCATTTTTTACCGCTGCAATTCTCAAGCGAGTTTCTTTCTGGATTTATGGGTAGAATATCTAACAAAAGATCACCGACAGGGACCTTCAACTAATAATATGTATAAAGAAGATCTTAAACTAGAAAGCGTGGATTTAAAAATTCCACAAATTGACATGTTACAATTTTATTAATATTTGAGAGGTATTTATAGTAATGATAATTTTGTATTCATTTATTATTAACCAATTTCTAAAAGTAGAATGTTATTGAAAATAGTGCCTACAACCCATAACTAACCTGACATCCGGAAAGAAATAAATTACATTGAAACTGATAACGCACTTATTTTAAATATAAAAACTTTATAAATTATAAAAGTTTAGACCACATAACCTACTGTTAAGTTCTTTAAATGACTTCCATAAAAGAAAACGTTTGCAATTTGCTTTGAAACATTTTATATTCTGAGCTTTTTTATCTCTTCCGACAATGATGAGCTCATTCAGTGCATTATCTTCGCATGAGTTTCGGATAAAAAAGTAGCCTCACAGTGAATTCACCAGGACTTAGTACTTACAACCATATAATATTGTTAATTATTTATGAATATTTTTTATCAATCTAACCTTTGTAATAAAAAATTAGACCGTATTTATTTTGAAAAGTATCTACTTATTTATCTATACATTAAATATTTTACGTGAATTGAAATTCCCCGACGGATGAGTTTGTGTTTTACGAAGAATTAGGATAGCAGGTACTGTTCTCACCAATGGAAAGAAAGATAGATTCTCTTGAAGAGTTTTAGGATATAGAAATTAAATTTATGAATTAAGTCAGAAAAAAACATCCCTTCGGTCATATAAAAATCTACTTACAGGACTCAGGTTTTTTACAATTGCTGCCAAAATAGATCTTGCCCTTTCCGAGATTAGCCGGAACAAACATCAAACAGTTTTGACAATTATAGCTTTAATGTTATTTATTCATATAAATACATAACAGTTCAGTTTAATAAATATGTAAAAAAGAACATGGCGGAGCAGTTGTGTCGGTCCCTTATCTCGACGTTGACCCTTTTTTAATAACATAATTTATAACGGCGTTAGTGCCGCCGGAGGCGCTCGGGCCGACTCACGGCCTTTGTCAACTGCGTAGTTTCTGTGACCTCCCTTATCTTGTCTTGGAGACAATTATTTAACCGCGTACTGTTTAAGATTAAGAGCTTCGAGACGCTTAAGATTAGTTATAATTTTAAATTATGAAATAAACAAAAAATATTAATTTATTTTTGGAAAGTAAAGTAATATGAACTCCGTAGTATTGTTCAGTATATTATCATAACTATACATACATACCACTAATTAAAAACTAATTTTCAAGATAGTTGAGTAAAATATATTTAGGTCTTAAAATATTACTGCGCTACACGTGCGCTAACAGTACGTAATGTACATACAGGTAAAACACTTAAAGCAGAGCGTGAGTGCGCCGGAGGCGGCGGCTGAGTGCAAGCCCAGAGTTGAATCTCTGAAGAAACAACTTTATTTAAACATGTCTAGGTACTTTGTTTCGCACTTAATATTTTCGAGATTTTAAGAACACACTTCAGAATCGTAGACCCTATAATAGAAAGTTGTCAACAATTTCAAATTGTGATACTTTATATGCTTTAGATTTGCTAGATATTAGCTACTTTGAACTTACTCAACTACTGAAATATTAAATATGCTACTTGCTATTCCAATTTCCAGCACATAATCTATGAGAGTGCCAAGTGAACATAATACAGTCCGCACGACTGTTGCGCGGTGTAGCTACTGCCTAGCGCGGGACTCACTAACGGCCGGTCATTTCTCGGTTTATGATAGCATTTATGACATCCGCTTCAACGTGAACCCATCATCAACAGCACCATTAACTCCATTCTTGATGGAAATACTTTCTAGATATGCATACATAGAATAAATTTTATACCTACATTTTCATCACACATTCACTTATAATCAGTCTTTTGTTTTTGTAGAATGACAGGATCTATTCAGTATTATAGTACAAAGTATAAGCGCAATAGCTCCCTCACGATGCAATAACAACATATCCGCTACGTCTAGCAAACGAGCCACCTACTCGTACCTCTATTTTATGGGAACTTCCTTCTGGAATTCTGAAAGAAAATCTGAAGGTGAAGTTGTTCAGATAAAATAGCTTATATTTATCAGTATCTCCAAACAGTATCTCCTTACAGAACATGTGCTATGCGAAATATATACGACATCTTACCCATACAGTATTTAAAAAAATCTTCTAGCTTTTTGCAAAGTATATATCGTTAGTAGTTATGTCCGTAGTCCGTTTAACTATATCTTCCCCAAACTTCCATAAATCTTTCTAATAACAACTCTATAATTAACCTTATTAAAAGCCTATTTAAGTCCACAAAAACATGAAATATGCTGGTTAACATGCAAAGGTTTCGCAGTTATTTTGCTTAAGGGTGTGCGTTAAGGGTCCTTTATTTATTATCGGACATGTTCCAATAATCGTCTACCGGTCTGAAAACTTATTGTGCCTCCCTTAATAGTGTGTCTCGGGTTCTAGCGGTTTTGTTTTGAATATAGCTATGTATTTCATTACTTTGAGTTGAGTTGATTCAATAAGGGAAAACTTCCATATAACATATTTTAATATAAATACAAGTAGACAATAATATACGGGTTCGGTCACGATTTTCGAAAAGTTTTATTGGTTTTCCATATAGCTATTATATTGAGCTCTAACATAATATAAGTAAGTTTCAAATACATCATAATACAGTACTTTCTTAGGTGTAAGCGATTCATCATATTTCTATTGATATATGTATCATGTATTGAGTAATATCATAAATAGAAAGCAATATGAGGTACGTGCTTGTACAATACAGGCAGTACGCGCACAAATGAGAAGGTCGTGATTATTCCCGGTCGAGGTTACCCGTTGTCATCTGTATGTACTCGTGCCTCTGTTTGTGAACAGATGTGGAGTTCCCACGAGAATTATGTTTTGCCCATAAACAAAAAACTTGACTACTTTTATTATTCATAGATGTAAGAAATACGTACCATATGTACAAATATCAAAAAACATTAACTGTAAATGAAATGTAATTTAATAGTAATAACAATAATAATGTTCTCCAATTGATTCCGGCCACTCCTTGTCCTCACACAATCTCCTTGAGACTAGCAGACTACGCAGGAGATATTTTAATGCAGCGCGTGTACGCGCGGATACGAGTGCACTTTTTATTCCTTTCATACTCCAGTGTAATGACTATTCGACACGACAAGTGAGAGCTAAGGTGCAGAACCCAAGGTTTTATATGCTCTCCGAGGCACAGAGTTGGCACACTGCCCACTTCTCAACTCCAGGATGTTACTGACGCTTACTAAACAGAAAGACTCAATAACTAAACTTAGCCCGACTCGAGACTCAAACTCAAGACCTCTGGATGTGCGTCCGTACTAAATAGCCACTACACCGCCGGGGCAGTTATCACAATTAATATATAACATAATGTATCATCAAATACGAAGACATTATAAAATCTGCTCTCGTCAATAGAGACGGAAAGTTTGTTCTTAACAAAGTCCTTTCTGTACCAACGAGCATTAAGCGAGACAGATATAATGTTAAAAATACTATAGTAACTTTATTAGCTAGATAATAAGCCTCATAAAAAATGTGGCCTCTCAGAGAAGATCGCCCGCGAGATACTCACCCTCGGAGATTTAGAAGTAATCTGTTAGGATTTCAACTTTATAAGCTTAATGAAGGAGATCTTATCAGATTTATATCCAACGTGAACTTTACAACATTACAGAGTCAATGCAAAGGTATTTGCACCTAAAGTTTTGTAAAAAGGTAAGGACATTAGTTGCGAATGCACTTAATTTAAGTTAGTGAGTTTTACGACAAAAATGTTTGCTGAACTCGAGGTACGCTAAATAAAAATTGCAATGTTGCAATTTGTAGTAAATGTAAAAGTAAATAAGTAGTCAGCATATTAAATAAATATGAAGATGTAAAATGTGTGAGATTGAGAAAATAATTTTATTCCATATTTTACCTGTCCAAAGATCTAAAGTCAATTCTATCGAAATATGTCAAGGTAGTACTTATGTAGCTCTGTAATGTGGTATAATACAATCAAATAAAATTAATTGTTCTCTTTAATAGTGAACGTGTTTGCGAAGTTGGCGCGAGTGATGTCAACAACGCATTAGTCAACCGCCGTCACGTGAACCACCCTCGAGAGCTGCTCGAGAGCCCCTCTCAGGGAAACCGTTAATAACTAACTGAGTTATGGAGTTATGACGGTAATAACAATGACTTAAGTCTTTTCGCTTGCAAGAAAATCTAAGATTCATTTAATTGTTATTGCAATCAGAAATGCGATTTACTGCGTTCAAGCTTCCCGACCACATTCCTCGCGAGCCTCGCGTGTTCGCATTCCGTATATTATAGTTAATAGGCTTAGTTCATTTAAAGCATTTTGGTACATGAATATACAATGTACATAATATGTATTGCAATACATCGATATGCAGTTTTAGTAGGTAATCTCTTGTCTTTTGCTCTATGGTCAGATAAATATTTCAGCTAAGAGTTTTATATAATATCTAAACTAATTTTCACACCAAGCAACTTTGTTTTTGACAAAACAATAACGTTAACGCTTAGATCGAAAAGCACAAAGTGAACTAAGAAGATACCAACATCTGCAAACGAGCATTTGCTCGTTGTAGAATCTCGCTGTAGTAGGTCTGCATTAAATATTTTGAACATACATTGAAAATCCTGAAAGAAGCAATGAGACATAAAACCTACCCATAAAGAAAACATTAAATCGCTTCGAAAGCCTTATTAGACGCGATATTCTTAGAAGCTTTCCTTAACGATGAATGCAATCTGTTTGCATATTTTTTATCAGTAATGTTGGAGCTGGTCTGACTGTGAATACTCCGTCGCGGCCCGCGGCCAGGGGACGATCTCGCCACGTGTATACTCAAAGCCGCACGCGTATTGTGCCGCTAATTGCCGCCGAGAGCCGCTCTCGGACTCGCTGAATTAAAACTTCGCAACGAATTCAATGTTGGACTTCATCTTGATCTTTTTCGTTTTGTTCTCACTACTTTATCTTAATGAGCTCGCTTTGAATCAAACGAGAAGGTGCGCGAGTTCTTTTGATCCAGGTGTCACAGTTTTCGCTTATTGGAAAAAAACTAAGGACGCCACATTATTATTAATTCCTTGTGAAGTTAATTGCTAATTGCTTAATTGTTAAGCTTAATTATATAATTAGGTTGTTATCAAAGTTAAAAGTCTGAAATCAAATCAATAATAATAGAGGTCTTTAAAGAAGCTTTGGCTTAATTATGATCAAAAGTCTTAATTTTCCTTTTTTCTGTTGTAATCTAATTTCAAAGGACATAAAAGTTTGTCGAACGAAGCGAGTTATGTTTAACTAAGACGAGTGTTGACCACAAACTAGTCGGCGTAAGCCGAGGGCCGGCGCTGCGCGGGGGAGTGGTCGAGGCGGATGTTTCGTTAATATTTGACAAGGGCTTTGATCTGCGTAGGCTTAAGCGGTGAGAGTCGACGATCCCGACCGGATTACTTTAATTACGTCATATTGCTCTTTCTGGTACAACGGTTCACTTTTACTCCTGTGATACACACATATTACTATAAACGTTTGGTTTAACGCAGTAGGTACTTGAATTACCAGTCAGAATTAAAAGTTTTTGCGTTTATTGAATTAGAATGTATAGTGACCAAATTAATCGATCAAATATATATTTACATATACATTTACATTTATAATGACTTTATATTTAAAAACGATGGAATAGATTAATCATTTATGTTGTTATTTTTATAAGAGTAAAAAGAAATATAGGTATGGCAGGAGGATAAAAAATAGCAAAGAAAGGGATTATTACATTACATGTTGTAAATATTGCAAGGCAGTATAGGAATATTATTCTATCCCCATGACAGAGGGATTGATATCAAAGGAGTTGTGAGCACTTATTGGAAAAATATTGGTAGACAAATACTTCTTATCAGTAAAAACCCCACGGTTTATGAATGTTTAATTCCTTCTAAAATATATTCAGTACACTCAAAATATTAAATACCATTTTTATTTCATATGAAAGCTTTAAAAGTAAACAGGTATAATATGTAACAATTTCAATTTTTATTATTCCGCGTTGTATGGCAATATCGTTGCACAGTGTGACGCGCGCTGCTACAAGCACCTGAGCTAACGAGTTTTATTAGCTATTCTGACGTCGGGTCCCGGTCTAGTGTTCTCGACATTCCCGTATTCGAACGACTTTGCAAACATTGCCCTGAAAAGTATTTGAGACCCGTTTTCACGTAATATGCATGTGACGGAGACAGAGGCTGTCTGCCTTTGTCTCTATTTTTTACTTTTTATTCCATGAATAACGATTATTTTTATAACAGATCATTATAAGATTGATTAAATAAGTATTAATAGGAAGACACATATTTGCAAGAAATCGTTTATTCAAAAAGTTTTTTGGAACTCTCCAAATTGCTACGATGTTAGTATATATTTTAAGGAAGCTGCGAATTATTTTAACAAAAATATTTAGCAAACTAAACATTTTTGTTAAAATAATTATTTTATTAGGCCAAGAAAAAATATCGTACGACGAACGTTTTATTGATATACTATGCAAAAAAAATTTATATTCGTATTAGCAATTCCTGCGGCTCCACCAGCGTTCTAATCACTATTAAAAAATAAGATTTAGAGATAAAAGGATACAAATTTAGGGTAATAAGTATTTTTATGCCAAATCATAAAAAAAAGGAAAAAAATAGTCTAAACATACAATATAAGAACGTTAGCGAGGGCCACCCTTATCATCTAGGGGAATACAAATAACCTACGACCTATTCTCAGATCTAAAAAAATATACACAAAAAAAATTATTATTACTCGTAATTTTAATTATTTATACTCGTATTTTAGATTAGTTTTCTTTGGAATAAGCTTTTGCAACCCACAGTAAGCAAGCGTATATGTAGATAAAAGACGTAGATCATCAGGCTCTACTACGAGTATCTCTGCACGATGTCACGTCGATCCGAAAAGAGATGTAACCAAACCAAATGCTTTCGTATTAAGTATCGTATTGCAGCAACGATAAACAAAGATAAACGATAAGCAAGGATAAACCTTTTTTTAACATTGGAAAATGCAATGTGAAACTCACGGCTAAAAAATTGCCAGTTCTACCCACTGAACCCGACTACTTACTAATACGCTGACCTCATTCACCTCGATGCCCTGAAAGCCGACCTGCTGAAGCAAACCACCACAACCAAGTGTTTGGTTCCTATAGGGTTGACTCTGTTATATTAGAGCAACCCGCGTGGTACAACGCCCACTGAAGTAGTCGTCCCATTCAAGAACTCTTTGAATCTATTCAAGTGCCTATTCCGTATCCACACGTATCTCTGGCGGTCGAGGTCGCGGCTTGGTGTCACTCGTGTCGCGATTTATATAAATTCCTTACGCATTGTAATGTCACTGCGTACAAGGTTTCTTAAATAGACTATATCATCTTTAATATACACATATTTATCGTTTGGTGAAAACGAAATGTGCCGTTTTGTGTGAATATTTTTACATTGACATTGATAAATCGTTTATTTAGTGAGGGGGCGCAAATACTGCGATAAATCTTACAAAAATTAAAATTGCCTTTTACATAAATGAAAACTAGTGACACCATCTTGCCAATACCTTGCTTGGCTTTCTCTAGATTTTTCGAGGTATTAAGAAATAACATATTTGTGAAAAGTTGCCGTGTAAATACAAATTAAAGAAACAAATTTTCATATTGCATTAAATAGTATTACAAAAAACGCATTAAGCTAAATTCAAAAATAATATCGCCGACGAGATCGTTGTTCTCCCTAATTATTTCCTCCCGCCTTTATTAAGCCGTTATGCAAATATACTCATCGACCTAGACTCTAGAGCAACTAATTAAGTCAACGTTAACAAGACTAGCTATCGTTAGAATGCTATTTTGTTATTTACTTTACCTCTCACGCGCTCGACTCAACATCGTCACACACCAACGAATAATTCATATCTCTTCTAATTATTAAAAAAATGTATATATAATTGAAGACAATATTCGAATTTTAAAATAACACAGTACCTAAAAATATACTATCATATTAGTACTAATGTTTAGAAACATAAAGCTATTCCTGACGTTTTTTTTTCGGGATAGTTGACTTAATGACTCATGGAAGAACTTCGATGTATTTGATTGAGAATACTACTGCTCTGTGCTGTTTAATTCGCTATTCTCCCATCTCGTTACAAATATGAAGTACGAAGCCGTTGTGTTCGTGAGCTCATAACGTCGTAGGAGTGGAGGTTACTGGCATACACATAAAAATAGTAGGTATACAGTAAGTGCAACCACGGCTCTACCTTGACCACGTGTACCTTATGTATTTCTGGATTTCTATTTGAATTATTTTCTTGTTTCGTCCTTTTTAGACCCCTTTTTTACGTAGTCGGGTAAGCATCTTAACTTTATTTTTTATGAGGAAAAGAAATGTGTAGAAATATTATATTTACACAATATGAAATCTAGAATCTATAAAATATTAAATAAATAAAACATAACACGATATTTAAAAAATAAAACTGAATATTTTTTCATGCTTGTACATTTAGAGTAATAAGATAGATAAATTCATTTCATTTCAAACTGAGACGGAAAGCTTGTTCATTACTAATTAAAACTAGTAAAAAACTGAGCTTTGTGAGGGCTCGCGTAGTTTTTCTAACGGGTAATAATGTCACAGCGATGTTAACTCTTTGGTTTTCTTACAGATGACGTTAGTAGTACAATAACATTCTATCCAATGAACACAAAATTGTTAATGTACATTTTTTAATGATTATAAAATTATATTTTTTGACAAGTAACACATTTAGATATGAAGTTAAATTACTATGTCAAAGCACAAATCTGTAGGCGTGATAGTTTTTCAGTAAAGTGGACCACAAAATAAGTGATGTGCCGGATCATCAAAAATGTATGTCCACGGACACGGATCCGGATACGGATATTTAGTGTCAATATCCGCGGATACGGACATCTTTATTTTCTCACTCAATCGTAGCCAAAAATTTGATTTTAAGAAATAAAAAATACTCTGAATGGTTTTTTTAAGTATACTACTTAATCATATTATCTAAGTTATTATGCAGCATTTTATCCTGTCAATTGAATTTGAAAATAAATAAAAGATCCGTAAAAGTTTCGCGAGAAAAGTGACAGACACGGATACGGACACGGACATCATTTCACCCGCGGATATCCGTGGATAAGGATACGGATAACCTGAACTTCACTACACAAAATGCTCAGTTTGTGGCATAGTGTTAGGGCTCGCTACACTAATAAGTAATGTATGTGGCGTCATGTTGCCATGTTCTCGTCGCGTCTTTAGAAAAAATATTTTCTCTTTAAGCGAGTTCTTAGAAATGTCTTTAGTTAATGTAGAAGTAATGCGTAAACCAAATATTCAATACATTTACATAACAACATTAAAGTAATGAAAAATTGTTCAACCGCGGTCATTTATAGTAAATTTACGAGTGCATATCTGTAATAAAACCGTGGCATATCATATAGCGTAGTTGAAAATTAAACGAATATAAATCTGTCGGCGTCACATCCGCTTTTAAAAGGTAATAAAATAATAATTAGTCAAAAATTTGAAAAGTATTCTGACTAATGAATACATTCTTAATAATTAATTCCAGTTCCTGCTGTGTTTAACTTAGACGCAATATAAAAATCAAAAGATAGATAAACTAAGTACTCGATTATTATATAAATATTATTTTTAAAACACTAAACTCAAATAAAATATTATTATAAACGCAAGCAGGTTGTTCTCAATGCGGCCGCGGAACACTCTCCAGGCGGAGATAAAAGCAAATAAAACTCAGGAGCCTTGTTAAGAGCGCCCACTAATTACTCTGTGGACATAAATAAGCAACTTTCAAGAAAAAGTTAATAAGATAGCAAAAATGGCCAGGAAGGAAAATATTTATACTGTTTTTAAATTGGCTTTACAAGGAGACGGCTTTTCATTTTATGTTTCACGATTGTGCTCTGCTTAATGAGTGGATCGACCGCGCAGAAATTGTCAAAGCTTACTTTATATTTCTTTCCATGTAACTGAAGGAGTCGTCGAGAGACTGAGGCTGAGTATTCTCACGTATTATGAACTGCAAATCGCCTGCGAAAACAATGATAAGATGTAGACCGAAAGGTTTATTCTCAACACAAACGAGCTTTAACACAAACAATATCTACTTGTTAAAGTTAGCTATAATATATTGTCTAAGCAACGCAGACAGAAAGGTAAATATAAATTACATTATTTAATGGTTGTTCAGCCCAAAGCTCTAGAAACGTGGTTATTTTCAAACTTTAACATATGGTTCACAAAGAAGTCATTAAAAAAAATGAAACTAAATGAAGAAAATGTGGTCAAATAAAAAAATCGACGTAATTTCATTTCACAATATTATTGAAAAAAATCACTGAAGTACATAATAATTACAATAACGAGCACTTTCTACTGTAAATTGGGTCGTTGCTTGGATTTTACAAATGCTCATCAAAGTAATCGAAATTGCGCAACGTATAGATAGAAGCTAAAAATATATTTTTATGCAAATCTCTTTCAATTTTCTAACATTAAGTCGGAGCTAAGGGGAGTGCAAAGTAAATATTACATCGCGCCGTAAAGAGCTTTACTTTAAGAAGGTCGACGTTTCCCTTAAATGGATATCCGATGTAAGCGGGATTACGTCCCGTCCGCGCTCATCACCTTATTGCGCTGATTTATGCGCTGGAGCTAAGCGATAACCGGGCGCTAGTCGTCGCCGAGCTGACGCCGTCGTGGAACTATTACTAGCCACCACCAACACTGAACTCTGTCACTTTACGAACGTGGCAAGTACATCACAATATTTTTTGTATCATCCTAAATCGTACACTTTCTTTTGTTAGAAATTCTTTTCAAAAAGAATTTCCAAAAAACGTTTAATAATATTTTTTCTGAACTGCTGATAGATTATATCTATCGCGAAAGGTAAAGGTCAAACGTCCTCACACAGAAATAGTTCCCCCAAAAGTTCCGCAATACAAATAGAAAGGGATTGCGACCCGAAGTTTTCTCATCGAATGTCTATCCGGATGAACGCATTGAAGGTGATGCGACACCCGCGACGAAAATATATTATCTGCGAAACATCTCACTTATTTTATCTTACCATATAATAAAATCCTGAGTCCAATATTCTGTAGATTGAATACATTTTGCCAAATCTTGACGAAATAGTTATTATTATCGTTACAGAGGTAGAGAAGTTTTTAGAATTGTTATCTGTCAGTCTGTACCTGTTTAGGAAGGAATCACGAGAAAAACACTAATCAGATCTTGATGAAATTTGATAGCTTAGTGCTAGAACGCTGTTATTTGGTAGCTGTTATAAGTACACAATGTTAGACCCACCGACGAAGTAGCAAAGTGTTTTGATTAATTTTATACTGTCCTTTTTTTTCTTTTGTGAAATATTAGGCTTTAAAGTGCTTTTTTTTGCTAGAGTCAATTGAGAATGGGAACTTAGAAGACCTACATGAGTGAACTTCGTACCAAAGAAAATACTCCGAAAAAGGTAGGCTTATCTAACGACTGCCCAAAACATACATGATATCATTAATTAATTCATGGCCATCCGCCCGGTCTCTTTGTTCAGGATTTTTTTGTATTTCATACGTGAGTTATCACAATTCATATTGTATTCACGTGCGAGCGACTCCGGGCCGCGGTCAAGCCCGTCCTGACGTCAGCGGGAGGCCGAATTTGACGGCCACTGCTCAATCCCCCGCTCTCAGCTATTATCTGAATATGAGATACACTTTGGGTGGCTCATTAAATATCCATTTCGAATTAAACAATTTTTTTGGATTTTTCCGCGGGTTTCCTTAGATATTTACTTTTGTAACAATATCGTCGTTTAAGATACTAAGACTTTGGAACTTCTCAAAAGTTATTATATAGCTGGTACTCCTAATATAAACTGTGATATACTAAACACACGTAGTGTATACAAACAAGTTACTAAATATTAAATGATTACTTATAACTAATTTTATGGGCCCTTTCCTTTTTTATATACTCGTAACTCTGCAATTTAATAACTTTGTGTCGATTGACTCTGCCTTGGATTTAAGATATTTTTTAAATAAAACTAATTTATGTCACAGTGGGTGCCGAGTCTTCGTGCCATCTTGTACGGGAGTGAAACTTTCCTCAAGGACCAAAACTAATATCACACTACATCCAAGTCTGAAATATTAACTCTAATTATTATTAGTGAAAAAGGTCAATGTCTGCTTTAAAAACATGATGAGAAACTGACAAACACAACAGCAACTTACCATTTTGTATATTCATAGAGAGCATACTTATCAATGAATAATGTGGTAACACTCTTCGTTCCATCAGTTATTAGACCATAGATTAAGATATTATCACGTTACACAAATGTAATAACTCATGGCCCTACTTATACTAAATAATATTTTTTTTCAAAAAAATGGAAGATCGAAGAGAAACACCTGTACCTAATTGTGTACACATATATACATAAAGAGATATGTAAAGTGTTTATTACAATAAGCGTAAAATTCGAAATCAAATAAACAGGACGAAAAATAATGCAAGAAAAATATGTAAAAACTAGCAATAACTCGTAACAAAACAAATACTACGGTTCAAATATTTAGTTTGTTTATGAAAAAAGTAATTTTACGCGTGACGTAGCACATCAAGTACCTCGCTGCCTTTACGATGTATGAAAAAATAACCGCTACAAATGAGAAATCTTTTGTTTACAGGATAAAGTCTAAATCGCCGTGCGCCGGTGGCCGCAGTAACTAAGACGTTCCGAGTACAACGACGCGCGCCCTCGGATAAACTTCTTAATACAATCTACATTTTTCTTATTTATTGCATGTTTAGACCCCATTTCTACTTTATTTTTATACTTTATAATTTATTATAATATAATTTTATTTTATACATCAGTGACTTACATAAAACTTACATTGGAAAGCGACACAAGAACTTGTAAAACGCATTTAACTGAGCATTGAGGTTCTATGGCATGAGGAATCTTTAGTTATGTAAATTAAACAACTTTATGTACCCTAAATAGTGTGCGCACATAAAGGCGCATCATTTGTTCTTCGTCATTACTAATAAAACAGTTCAGAAGGGTTTACAGAAAATAGTATTCAATAGTTAACAATTTCATTTATTGCTCTCTCCAATGCTTGTACAATTTATAATATCTTAGTCAATGATATTTTAACTATAGATATGTTATACGCTCACTAAACAACCGAAAAAAGTGTTCCGCGCTGCACACATACACACTTTTCATTCTAGGGACATGTCAAAATGATAGAAAGGGGATAGTCGATAAAATCAATAAGAAAAAAAGAGACAGCTAATGTTTTCAATTGCGCGTCAATGTAAACAAACATTAGTCTAGCGACCGATGACATATCAGAATATTAGGCAAATAATTGAAATATATTAATAAATCGAAGTATACTGCGTTCTTACATGTGGTATGAGATCCCTTGTGTTTTATTAACTTTGGTATCATAATTGGTGCATTTCCTAAATACACAGGATGGCATTTCTTTAATTTTGTAGCAGCGTACCACTCGTCGCCATGCGGTGACACAGACTAAAGGCAATACGTCCTAATTAGGATGTTTTCGAGTTTTCACGATTGCGCGCTCATAACATATCTATAGTTAAAATATCATTGATCTTAGTACTCGAATCGCTGACTGTCTATCTGACATATTAAAAAAAAATTAATTATGACACATTGAAAAACTGCCTGTAACAGTCGGCCATCCGTCACAATAACGAGTCCCTTCGTCTTAGGCTATATCAAGTTAACCGTTTTACAATTTATTACAGTTAATTCAGATTCGCACTAAGTATCTCCTTCTTCTTAGGGTGCCACTTCAGGTGAAGCTGCAGTATGGAAGAGAGAGCGAGTGCTTAGATTAAACTATTCACGGAAGTTCTTCAACCGAGAAGTTTTCTTCTGTCAGGTCGGCGTTCTCTCTCGATTTTCCCCTGGATAACAAGCTGAAGAATGCAATATTTGTATCCTCTCATTATGTGTCCAAAGTGCTGCAGCTTTCTCTCCTTCACGATCCTCAATATCTCCGACTTCCAATATTGATACGATGCAGAAAAAATAAATTCAACATTTTCAAAATAATGTTACCTTCAAAATGTCGGACGGTTCGTGGGCGTGACAAAAACAGTATGTTTTTGCTGTTATCCCACTTCTGAACTAAAACAGTTCAGAAGGGTTTACAGAAAATAGTATTCAATAGTTAACAATTTCATTTATTGCTCTCTCCAATGCTTGTACAATTTATAATATCTTAGTACTCGAATCGCTGACTGTCTATCTGACATATTAAAAAAAATTAATTATGACACATTGAAAAACTGCCTGTAACACTAATGACATGAAATTTCCTAATTAAATCGAGAGAGTTTTAATGAGACCATTTTGTTACCATGGATACACATAAGTAGTTCTTCATTTAAAGTAACATTGGCGCGGTCGAGTTTCTAAAGCTCCCCGTGATACCTGTAAGTCTCTGAAGCACTTTTCCCGTCCCACGAGCACTGCCAATTAGTACGCAGAGGAAAGCAAACTATTATAACTTTTGTAGCTCAGATAAGCTCACCAATTCCTACCAATTGGTGAACTTATTGATCAAGGTTATCTTTCATTTGCACAAATTCTTATTATATTTAATTAAAAAATTATTTTTTATTATAATATTATCGTTCATCTATAAAACATCATATAAAACTAACAAGCGATAGGTATTTGTGTTAACTGTTAGCTATTCATTTGAAGCAAATTGTCTTTCACAGTCAACTTGCCAAAGCGTCTTGTCCGATTAAAACTAAGTGAAATGTTATCTGAATACTTTCAGTACCGGCGCAGTGATCACCATTTGAAGCAAATTGTACAAAACAGGCAATAAAACAGCTCACAAAGAAATCAATAGATTTCAGAATACTTTGAAGTAAAGTTCTTACGTAGCATATTTAGATTGTTGTTAGAATTGCTTTAAGCTACGATATTATAAAAGCTCTATATTTGTTGTTAGAACTTACATTTTCGCATATATCTTTTTTTACTTATCACTGTTTATCCATTTATCCATTAATTAAAACGTTTGTTCTGTTCGATGAACATACAAAATCTACTTAAGCGTCCCCGAATCATTATTAAATGAAATATTCAAGTTTGGTAACAGTTTAATCTTTAAATTATTTTATAGTAAATATTATAGGAATAGGTTTTTAAATAAATATATACACCAATAAGCAATATTTATACTACTTTAAGCACACACAGACGCGCACACAGACAACATACCACAGAAAGAATAATTAAGTACTGTAGGTATATTTGATTAGATTAAAGTCGGTCAAAAATGAATCTAGTTCACAGTCAATAATTATAACCCTGAAGCATGTCTAAATAATAATTGATCCTGTTCAGGACGCACACGATCCCTCAGAACAGCCTCCTTTGTGAACAATGTTCTCGGAAATGTAATTTAGATGATCCTCTAGCACTAACACAATCTCGTATTCATGGCAACCGATCGCAGATGATTCAATTAGTGAAATAATATCTAAGATATTGCTTCATTATGAAACACAGGTTTCACAGCGACTAGTACTTATTGTGCGTTTATCATTTGGATAATTGCTGTATTAATCTATAAATCGTGAACCTATTCATGACTTTCAGCCATTTATAATTATGAATAAATATTTTAAGCTCTAAGATGTCTGAGTCAATCATTTTGAAATTACAAAGCCTACCGTTAAAATGATAAACTACATTACTTTGTAAGCCGTTTAGCTATTTTAGTTAAAAACTGAGAATTGTTATTATACAAGCAATTTTGTTAACGTATCGCCTACAAAAAGCCACAAAGGTACTCGTAAGTAGCTCAGTGCGACAGGACTAGGACCAGAACAAGAACGTGAAGATGCAGTCGGCGTCTATCAATTTCCACGTTTATCTCTCCGCCGCAGAGCGCTTGCGGCGTCGCGCTAATAAGGCCGGCCACTAACGACGCCAGACTGCCGCAGTGTCGCGGATAAACTTAGCTGCATTTACATAATAAGGTACGAGCACTATGAATTTTTACTATTCTAGCCGACACTCAACAACAGACAGAAAAAAATGGAATCTTTGGAATGGAAATGGAGGCTTAATATGTTGATCGTTGGATAATAATTCATCCAAACGTTTTACTTTTATGAATCTTCATCAACTTATCGTAACACGATACATATTTGTAATATTTGTAAGCTTTCTATAGTTTAGTAGTGAAATGAACAAAACAATTGTACCTTAGTTAACAATTTTATCATATTTTTACTCTTACTAGCGATTTAGCGCGAGCGAAGCCGCGGGAAATTACATTTATTTACGACAAATTATTTTTATAAATATAAAACCTTCCTCGAGAACCATTATATCCAGTGAAAACATCATGAGTGCAGTAGTTTTTAAGTGTATTGCGATCTACGATACGATATACGTTCCGCAATCTATAAATTAAAATGACAAATTAGTAATTCGGTATACTAGGTGTCCCGTAAACAGAGGACTAACGAAATGTCAATGAAATAGGGTGTTAATGCACTACGATAATCACGATTTATCGAACAGAAGTAATACTTTCTTTCTCTTCTTTTTCTCTACTTTCTACTTCGAATAGAATTAGGTATACTTATTACATATAAAGGAGGCCTATGTCCAGCAGTGGACTGTAATAGGCTGAACTGATGATGACTGATTACATATAAAGCGTTGTCTGCAAGTGAGAGCTTCCCACAACCAGTACCTTAACCAAATCTGTGCCGCGGGACGCTGCCACAATAATTGCTATCACTAATTTCAATATTTTGAAGAATCATAATATGTACGAATAATTGTTTAGTATCTCATTATATAAGTTGCGCACTCGTCACCGCCTGCCTGAGACAGTCACGTGATGTAATAACCATACAAAAACATTATAATTATTATTATTTACCCGGGCGTAATCTAAGACTGGGTACAGCCTATGCTTAAATAATAATCATTTGACAAGGATAGGCGTTAGTATAGATTCTTAATATGAAAATGTAAAATGTACCGACGGTTGTTTGTACAAAATTAAAGCGTCTTATTAGTCACAATTCACCTTTATTTCTTAGTTTACTCGGTATGACTTTTTACTTCATACAGCATAAACACGTGAAACGAACTTTGTTAGTTTATATAAAAATAATAAGACAGTAGTACACCTAGCGCCACCTAGTATTAAGTATGTAAGTCACATAGTAATAGTTACTTTTTGTCTATTCATATTTCATTTCAATAAATCAGTTCGTTCCAAGTCAATTAAGCAAGCACGTTGTTTTATTAGGTTATGGGCCCAGTCTTATGGCTTTTAAGTTATTCAGCT
This sequence comes from Boloria euphrosyne, assembly GCA_951802675.2. Classification (NCBI taxonomy): domain Eukaryota; kingdom Metazoa; phylum Arthropoda; class Insecta; order Lepidoptera; family Nymphalidae; genus Boloria; species Boloria euphrosyne. The sequence goes on from OX637887.1 coordinate 12,764,287, forward strand.
AATTATCGCGAAAGTTTAAAAGTGGATAAATTTTTCAAGTTATTCATATAATAATAAATCGCAGTAGGATAATTAGATTAGCTAGCTTAGGCGTTGTTTTTGGCTTGCATGCAACAAAGCAATGGCGGCCAATTACATCGTCAATGTGCCGAAGTTAAGAGGCAGAGAATTACAGCGAATGGGTATTTGCAGCGGAAAACTTCTTAATCCTAGAAGAGATGATGAAATGCGTCAAACCAGAGGAAGATGTGAGATTTTTTGCCGAGGATGATGCAAAAACAAAAGCGAAGCTGATCCTCACGATTGACTCTTCATTGTATGTGCACATTAGAAATGTTTCTACTACTAAGGAATTATGGGAGAAGCTGAGGGCCTTATTTGACGATTCCGGATTCACAAGAAGAATAAGCTTACTACGAAATTTAATTTCTATAAGACTCGAAAATTGTGGTTCAATGATTGCATATGTGACACAAATTATAGAAACAGGGCAAAAGTTGTGTAATACAGGATTTATGTTAAGCGACGAGTGGATTGGTTCATTATTGCTGGCAGGGCTATCTGAAAAATATGCCGCCATGATAATGGCCATCGAACATTCGGGTATTCAGATAACGACAGACGCCATTAAAAGTAAACTACTTGACATGGAATCCGGAAACGGAACAAACGGAATGAACGATGAATCGAATGGCGCTTTGGCCAGTGGTTTTAAAGGTTGGCAACACTCATCGGCAGCCAGGAAGTCTATGGTTAGCAAAACATGGAACGACATTGTCAACAAAAGTGAAGAAAGAAATTAAATGTTATTGATGTAAACAAATAGGTCATTATAAGTCACAATGTACGGCTGAAGTGTCGAATAACAAAAGAAATGAACGTAAACAAACAAATGCGTTCAGTGCGGTCTTTCTAAGCGGAAACTTTAACAACCAAGATTGGTATGTCGATTCTGGAGCCAGCGTGCATTTGACGCCAAATAAACAATGGCTCACGAATATTTCCTATGAAAAAGAAGGTCAGACTATTATAGTAGCCGATAAAACAAAAGTGCCGATTGCGTGTTCCGGCGATATAAAGATTTGTACCATAGTTAATGATTGCAGTTTTGATGTGGACATAAAAGATGTGTTTTGTGTACCGGAATTGACAACTAACTTACTATCAGTTAGCCAATTAATTCACAAAGGGAATAATGTTGTATTTACCACAAATGCTTGTGAAATATATAACCAGAAACGTACACTGGTTGCTTACGCATTATTAAAGAATGGAGTTTACAAGCTACAACTTCAAGAAAACATGTCTGCAGCAGCAATCATATCTGGTGAGCTCTGGCATCGCAGACTGGGACATATAAACAGTGAATGTCTTAATAAAATGCAGAATGCAGTTGATGGATTAACCTTGAAAGAGAAAGTTGAGATTACAAAGTCTACCTGTACCGTATGCTGTGAGGGTAAACAAGCCAGATTGCCTTTTACACATATTGGTAAAAGAAGTACAGAGGTGTTGAATATTGTACACACAGACATCTGTGGTCCTATGGAGTGTGTTTCTATTGGAGGATCTAAATACTTCATTTTATTTGTTGATGATTATAGCAAAATGACAGTTATTTATTTTCTTAAAAACAAGAGTGATGCCTTGAAAAGCTTCAAAGAATACAAAGTGTTAGTTGAAAATCAGACAAATAAAAAGATAAGAGTTATTAGAAGTGACAATGGAAGAGAATTCTGCAATGCTGAGTTTAATGAATACTTAAAAAGAATGGGAATAGTTCATCAAACATCATGTCCATACACACCCGAACAAAATGGGTTATGTGAGCGTATGAATAGAACCTTAGTCGAGAAAGCAAGGTGCACGCTTTTTGATGCACAGTTAAGCAAGATGTTCTGGGCTGAAGCAACAAACACAGCGGTATATTTGCACAATCGCACAGGCTTGTCTATATTGCAAGGAAAAACACCTTATGAACTGTGGCATAGTGTCAAACCAGATATAAGTCATCTGAGAGTTTTTGGCAGTACGGTAATGGTACACATAGCTAAAGAGAAGAGACGTAAGTGGGATAAAAAGGCCCAAAAAGGTATTTTGGTGGTAAGGTATTCTACCTTAAGATTGTTGTTTGCCTTGACTGTAAAGTTAGATTTTAAAACTACACATTTAGATGTAAAAACAGCTTTTTTAAATGGACATCTTGAAGAAGATATTTTTATGCAAAAACCAGATTGTTTTGGTGATTTAAATGATGGTAAAGTCTTAAAATTAAAAAAGGCCATTTATGGATTAAAACAATCTTCAAGAATGTGGTATAAAATAAAAGGTTGATGACTGTTTGTGTAGCAATGGTTATGTAAAACCTAAATATGAACCCTGTTTGTTTATTAAGAGAAACAAGAAGTATGTAACTGTAATTGCTTTATATGTTGATGATTTCTTTATATTTTCTAATGATTATAATGAAGTAAAAAACTTGAAAAAGTGTTTAGGAAGTAATTTTAAGATTAAAGACTTAGGTACTATAAGACAGTGTTTGGGTATGCAAGTTGTGCGTAATAAAAATTCTGTAACATTAGACCAAGAAGGTTATATAGACCAGTTGTTAGGTAAATTTAATATGTTGGATTGTCACACATCTAATACACCAATGGAATGTAAACTAAATCTCAGTATAGATAACAAATGTGATATTAGCATACCATATCAATGCCTGATAGGTAGTTTGATGTATTTGTCCGTTTTAACTCGCCCTGATATTTCATATTCAGTTAGTTACATGAGCCAATTTAATAATTGTTTTACTAAAGAACATTGGCAACATGCAAAAAGAATTTTAAGATATTTAAAGAAGACAAAACATTATGCTTTAAAATATGACTTAAAACTTAATTCTGAAATAATAGGTTATGTTGATGCCGATTGGGGCAGTGATGTCATTAGTAGGAGGTCATATACAGGTTATGTATTTAAATTATCAGGTGCTGCAATATCTTGGGAAAGCAGAAAACAAAAAGTTGTTGCACTTTCTAGTACAGAGGCAGAGTACATAGGAATTTCAGAATGTTGTAAAGAAGCTATTTATTTACAAAACTTGCAATGTGAAATTACTGACAGTTCATATACTATTATTCTTTACAATGACAACCAAAGTGCACAAAAACTGTTATTGAATCCTGTTTTTCATAATAAATCAAAGCATATAGATATAAGATTTCACTTTTGTAAAGAGGTTATTGCTCAAAATTTGGTAATTGTTCAGTACCTGTGTACAGCTGATATGCCAGCTGATTTGCTTACAAAAAGTTTAAGTTCAATTAAGCATAAAGCTTTTGTTAATTCTATTGGCTTAGTTGAAAAATAAGTTATTGTAATAGTGTAGTATTATGTTATTTTTTTGATTTGGTGTTATTTTTATATAGTGGGGGTGTTAGTTTATATAAAAATAATAAGACAGTAGTACACCTAGCGCCACCTAGTATTAAGTATGTAAGTCACATAGTAATAGTTACTTTTTGTCTATTCATATTTCATTTCAATAAATCAGTTCGTTCCAAGTCAATTAAGCAAGCACGTTGTTTTATTAAACTTAATCTTGAATATTGCAAAAATAACTTACGTTTTGCTTTTAATGCGCTTATGTTTCCGGACACTTTCACCGACTTCACAAGTTCTTAACGCGAAGTATTAATGCGACCTCTAAGAAAGTTCTAGTGTGATTATTGCAAATGTCGAGTTGAGAGTTCGTAGCTATTGTGCTCGCGCAAACTTCCTCGGCCGCGCGAGTGCCGACGCGACGTGTCAATAAGATACATTGTATTGAAACTTGACTTACTCGTATAATAATTGGTAATGTATGTATGAAAACAACACAATAATAGAATACTAATGGTTGCTACATGTTATCATAGATCACAACAATCCGTTTATAATATATCATAGTAGCGTAATTGCTCAGTTCCTAATAAATATCTCTTCAGAAAGTTCTGATTGCACACATTTGAATTTAAGCAAATCACACGATGACTCGTTTGTCATTTTTTGTGTTCCGAAGAAAATGACTATAGTCAGACAAAAATAAAGCATCATGGGGTTAAGTCGTTGTTATATTCATTTTTATTTCCGAGTATAATTATTTTCGTAATATTATTTTAAATACTCATTATTATCGATAAGGGGCAAACTAATAGTTTTTAGAAAGTGAAAAGCAGTCTGTCTGTCTGTGGCCACGTCGCAAGAAAACCAGTTAATAGATTTTAATAAAATTTGGTATGAAAATAGCTGGTTAACTAGGTCAGCATGCACTAACAATTAAAAAAACGTATGTTTAAAGCTAGGCATGAATCCGAGGGCGAGGCGAATTTCTAGTTTAATATAAATAACTTAGACAAAACCTACTCGTAATTGGAATATCAGATTGTATAAACACTACACGTCTATTTCATAATGACAATATTCTTTATCTGTGATATCGTATGCGGTTAATCATATTTATCGAAAAAAGAATCACGTAAATCCAAAGCATAAAATGCTATATCAACACTCATTGTGTTCTACATTTAATTTCAGTTTTTACATTTATACTCGCAAAATTTTTAAAAGTTACAAAGCGATTCTGTTAAAGAAATCAAATTCTCAACTTTAAAGCAGTCTTCGGGCAACTCTACATAAACGAAGTGGAAGCACAAAGGTCTAGGTCGTGTCGACGAGCGCCGAATCTCGCGCTAACCTTAGCCTAAAAACTTCTCTTTGGTTTTCACAAGCTTTTACTGTTCTCACTCAATAAAAGCTTTTCTCAGAACTAGCTTCGCTTGTTGAAATATAATTGAAAAAATCAAATCAGACATGGAAAGTAAAGAAGAAAATCAGCCCCCATACAAACTGGGGACCGGGCACACAGGGTAAATAATTCAGCCACAAATTATTATATTGACAAATTTGCCCCATTTTCACGGGTAAATACATAATTTTTAGGTTAAATTCTACATTATATTTTAACGTGTGCCTATAATTCATGACAACCTATTTACATTTCGTAAATAATAATGAAACAACGGAAAATGTCTAGTCATGGTGATACATTTCCAACGTTAACAAATAGGACTAGTTCCATCATAATCCTCTTGGTACGGAACCCTAGAAACTCTTTGAAATTAAAACTTAATAAAAAATGTACTATTATTATGTCAAGCTGATTATAATCTATACATATAATAAAACTGTAGAAAAGTCGTTTTTGTACATCAAAAAAAATTACAAAAAAAATAGCCAGGGTGTTAAAGGACAACCAATAGAACCCATTTCCAGCATTTTTAGAATTTTTGTCTGTTTGTCTGTTTGTCGGTTTGTCTGTTTATTTATCCGGGCATCACGTAAAATGCACGAAAGCAATGTAGATAACTTTTATACACAACGATTGAACGTAACTTGGAGTAACATTTAGTTTTTGTTTCATTGCAATCGGTTCAGTCTTTCAAAAGATATTTGAGTTTAAAGTGAAGAAGTAGAGAAATTCCAGAAGTAAAATTAGAGTTATGTGAATTTGGTCTCTCTCATCTACACACCTGAGTGTAAATATGCGTGCACAGTTAGGAGGCTGCGAAAATGCACAGGAGTTTTCCAATTTATTCCAATTTATTGTTACAAATAGGCGATGGCACATACCCCGTACAAGAAGATGGAAAAGTTATTTTGATTGATAATCTCTGTTCTTGCGTTACATCACAACAGGAGTTAATTTCTTCTGTGTACGTATATATATTGTTTTTATTCCAAGAATACCTATAATTCCCAACAATTTTCCTTTCTCTTTTAAACAAGTGCAATTCCCAGTCAGTCTCTGTTATGCCATGACGATTAATAAAACTCAGGGCCAGACATTATCCGTTGCGGGGGTGGACCTAAGTATTGGATGCTTTTCCCATGGTCAACTATACGTAGCTCTTTCCCGCGTAAATAACCCCAATAACCTTTTTCCACAGCTAATGTTGTTTATAAAGAAGCACTAGCATAAATAAAAAAAAAATTGTATCGGTATCCTCCAACAGCGCTTCGCACTAAAAAATACATTGTTAAGTTCCGACATCCACGCGAACGAAGTCGCGGGCACAGCTAGTAATAAAATATTTTGGTATTATATTCAGTTTCACCCGCGCAATGCTTACAAGTATATAATATATAGGGAGCCTAAGGGAGTAGTTAGCCTAAAACAGGGTAGGCTTGTTACGTTTACCATTGTTAGTGAGAATATTCCTCCGCATTCACGGAGCGGTCCTCTTACGACCAATAGTAAGCAGTTTTCAGTCAGTCAAAGTTTGCCCTAGCCGTAGCGTGGTGTTTATAATATTAGTGTTTCTCTTTGTAAAAGTGTTTTGTTCATTTACGTTTCTTAGTATGTCTTACCTCCCCTACGATCTTCGTGCAATTAGAAATTCCCATTACTTTTTTGAGTTGTAATCGTACGTCTTGAACATTTCTGCAATTTTGCAAATGTAAGTATATCTTTTGTAAATATTTAAAGAATCTTAAAAATTTCGCTTCTTTTAATAATAAAGTACCGCAACACGGTCATATTATACATAAATATAGTATAGCCGGAGTATATTATTTTCGTAACGCAATACTCCGCCGCTCCCTCCGCCGCGCGGAGATATGAAAGAAATTAAAGTAATATTTCTCCACGATTCATTTTCATTATTTTTACAGTGCCATTATTAAACACGATCGTTTACTCTCTTCTAGAGCATATCACAGTAAAGATATTTTAACAAGCTTAAAATATAATCACGCGTTTGGCTCAGTTTGTAGTGCTTGCTGTGCCAGCGGTCGCGGGTTCGAGTCCCGTTGGAGGGATTCATTTGTTAAGCACGAAAGTTTGTACTCCAGTCAAGGGTGCTTATATATTTTATAATATGTATAGTATGTAAAGCAATATATGTGTAGTGTATCAACTATCTGGTATCCATAACACAAGCCTCGTAGCTTACCGCAGAACAGGATAATGCTGTGTGTAATAATCTCTATATATTAATTAATTCCACGATACTTTATGGGGTTGATTTGCGTTTAATAAAAACGTAATCACTCCATACTGGTGTTAACTTATAATACATTAGTCACAATGCTATTTTTCAAATATTATAAATGAATTTACGAATGAGTAGACCAAAGCTAAATATACCTACCTATTATGTAGAACGCAATTCACATTACAGGTTTCAGTCATAAATATGTACACTTTAATGCCAAATTAATAATGACTGTAATTTTATATCATTGTAATGTAAAGTGGTACAAAGTGTTCCATTTAAACGCTTACTATCATTTAAAGCGGCTCCGAAGTAAGCGCTCACGTACAAAGTTCAAAAACACCCTAAAAGAAAAGTAGAAGAAAAAGCAAAAAGCTATATTGTGAGAAATTGTTGCTCTGCTTTATATGCGAATTGATATTTTACTACAACTCTACTACACAGTATCTTTAACAAATTTAATAAAGAGGAGGAACAGCGAACTAGTATTATAGATACTAAGCACTAGTGTTCAACAGTCGTGCACGAGTAAATAGGCACTGGATAAAAGATAAATACAAGTAATTTTGTCAATTTTTAAATAAACCATTTCATACGACGAAAGAAAAAGCTTTCTTGTAATAACTAGTCTATAACTTACTTTTACAAACATAAAATGTGGGTAAGTAAATAAGGTTAGAAATTTATTTGTAGATTTATTATTTTTTTAACATTGGGAAATTTATGTAGACTTCTCCTGGACCACCTGTATTCATACAGAAAAGCGAGAACGAATAGTGATTAAAATGATAATTCAACAGAATCTTAGATTTAAATGTGATGTCGCAGGGTCGATTAGGCTCTTAACCACAATGTCTCGACTGCAGGTCTGCTGAAGAAACCCATATTGCTAATAGATTGTTCTACTGTCTGAAAAGTACCAGAAGCAACCCCTATGGTACCAAAGTGAACCATCACCCTCGTGTTCTTGGTTTCGTGCCCAGCTGGATTGACAGACTGTATTTGTAGAGCCTGAGACAGGTCAGATTTACTTCATTCAGCTCTAGAGCACGTTTCAGTGAAATGAACTATATAAAATATATCATATCGAAATCACCCTTCCTTGAAAATTAAAGCTGAGTTACAACAAGTTGTTAGAAACGAGATTACATTATAAATAAATAAATAAATTCCAAAGAAGTGGACAATACTCGCAGGAAACAATTACGTCCTAAATATAAGGACGTTTGATAAAACAATATTGAAGACAGCAACGCGCCCCATACATAATGCATGTGCGCCCTCGGCCACCATCCGCCGCTGTCCATCCCCCGCGACGCCCTCGCCCGCGCCAGCCGCGCTGTTATATTACACGCCACACGGTACTCGACAATATCCTTTTTCACTTTTTTGGCCAAAGAACAAACATGCTCACTAACATTTATTAAAAAAAATCAGTATTCTCTTACTTTGATGTTATCACAACGGGTGGACCACCGCAGCTGTAGTCGTTAACACGAGACAGTTATTACCTTCATACTTGATAAAATTCATAGAATTTTAGATTAATTGTAAATATTATTATCTTTAAATTTGTTAGAAATTAAATACTTTCTTTTACATTTCCACTTTTATACTATTATGCTTTAAATCAAATTTCATTACAAATATACTTCACAGTGAGCGCCACATGGTGGGATTTTTAGTTCCCGGTCGCTCCAATCACACCGATAACATTGAGCAAAACTACATGTACTAGTAATTTCACTTGCATTCGAATATAATTTTTTTCCCTCATGTATGTCCAATCCAAATTTTTAGTTCGTAGGTATATTTGAATTATTATCATTAATAAAATTTCCTTTCTACCACTATAAATACATTTAAATAGGTAGGTATAAATACTACTCCTTTCAGACGCCGCCGGCGCTCGCCTCTAACAAGTCATCTCACGGTTGCAGCGGCCGAGTAAAGCACTCCAAAACTAAAACTAAATGAGATAAAGGGAAAATTTTAAAAACTCTAAGCAGTGTATTACTAAAACGATCGAGAACCGCATGAAATAAATTTTAATAATTAAAGTATTTGTTGATATCTTGTTTTTAGAATCTCTGATGAGTTAAAGTAAACAACATTTATTTAGCTCTTCCAAATTTCCGTCGAAATTGTTTGTTAAAATTATGTGCGTAAATGAGAAATGACAAAAGCGACCTTTTCATGTAAAGTATAAAGTAGCATCACATGAGCGAGAGATTAGGACGAGATGTCCTCGCTCGTTAGGACGCTATATTGTCTTGTTCTTGTATCTGCAACGGCTCATAAACTGCCTAAGTTACTGAGGTCGCAATCTGACACTGATGAATTGTTTATTTCATCATTCCTTGTTACTTTGCTACTATAAACGAATAATATTATAAATAGCTGTAACTGATGTATTACTAGTATTATAAATACATCAGTCAATGTGCGTTAAGTTGGCCCCGCAATTTTCGAATTTCCAAAAAATAAAACATGTGCTGTAATGTGCCCAGCTTGTGCTATTATGTGTCACTAATTAAAAAAAATTAGCACAATAAAAATCATTTATATGATGTGGTCCTTTTTTTCAAGTACAGTTGGCCCCGACATTGTGGTGTATCGGAAAAATTAGAATTGTGCTGCGGTGTGCTCAAGATGTGCTATCGTGTGCCAGTGTTCAAAAAGAAAAAAAATTAAAAATGTTGCACGGCCATATTATGATGACCCCACAATTTTTGAATTTCTAAGAAATTGAACATGTGCTGAAATGTGCCCGGTGTGTGCTATTATGTGCCACTTAAAAAAATAAATTGACACAAAAAATAAAATTTTTGTGAGGAGTCCTTTTTTTGGTCATGTCCGGTTGGCCCCGACATTTTACTGTATCGAAAAAATTTTAGTTGTGCCGTGGTGTGCTCAAGATGTGCAATCGTGTGCCAATGTTCAAAAATAAAAAAAATGAAAAATGTTGCTCGGCCATATTATGATGACCACACAATTTTTGAATTTCTAAGAAATTGAACATGTGCTGAAATGTGCCCGGTGTGTGCTATTATGTGCCACTTAAAAAAATAAATTGAAACAAAAAATAAATTTTTTATGAGGAATTCTTTTCTTTCAAGTCCAGTTGGTCCCTACACTTTACTGCATCGGAATCATTAGAATTGTGTCGTGGTGTGCTCAAGATGTACTATCGTGTGCCAGTGTTGAAAAAGAAAAAAAATTAAAAATGTTGCTCGGCCATATTATGATGACCACACAATTTTTGAATTTCTAAGAAATTGAACATGTGCTGAAATGTGCCCGGTATGTGCTATTATGTGCCACTTAAAAAAATAAATTGACACAAAAAATATTTTTTTTGTGAGGAGTTTTTTTTGTCAAGTTCGGTTGGCCCCGACATTTTACTGTATCGGAAAAATTTTAATTGTGCTGTAGTGTGCTCAAGATGTGCTACCGTGTGCCAGTGTTGAAAAAGAAAAAAAATGAAAAAATGTTGCATGGCCATATTATGATGAGCCCACAATTTTTGAATTTCTAAGAATGAAACTACCTTTTCGGATTTTGTCGCGGATTTATTTTGATTTTTAGTTCCCGACGTTTCGAATGCTTTACAGCAATTATGGTCACGGGAGAGACTAAGGTATTTGACGTCTCATAGGTTTATATACTTGTTACAGACAGTGCCTACCCACAATTTACAAAAAAATTTGAAAATGGCATCAGAGTACCTTATAAAATTTTAATTCTAAACATTTATATTTAAATTTAAATAATTTAAAATAATTTATAATTATGGCAATATTATTAACTTATTTTTAGCTAGTATTATTATAATTATTATTTTAATATTAGTTATTCAAAAGTATTATGTAGTGTTGCTATTATAATAATATGTATTTTTTCTTTTTTATTTTTTGTGTCAATTTATTTTTTTAAGTGGCACATAATAGCACATGTTCAATTTCTTAGAAATTCAAAAATTGTGGGGTCATCATAATATGGCCGTGCAACATTTTTAATTTTTTTTCTTTTTCAACACTGGCACACGATAGCACATCTTGAGCACACCGCAGCACAATTCTAATTTTTCCGATACACCACAATGTCGGGGCCAACTGTACTTGAAAGAAAGGACCACATCATATAAATGATTTTTATTGTGCTAATTTTTTTTTAATTAGTGGCACATAATAGCACAAGCTGGGCACATTACAGCACATTTTTTATTTTTTGGAAATTCGAAATTGCGGGGCCAACTTAACGCACATCATCAGTCAAAACTACGAGTTCTTTTGTACGAAAAAAATATTTACTTAAAACCTCTTTCTACTTTATACCAACAAATTTCTACAACTCTCACGTATTCGTTTCACACACAATTCACTTTATATGAATATATATTTACATATTAGCCACGTCATGTTATAATGTTAGCGTTGAATAGCCAAATAAAAGGATTTATCGTATAATTTCAATAGGTGTGAGGCGAGAGCAGACAGCCCTGATAAATGGCGGGCAGCGTGAGTGCTATAATAACATTTTATCAATCACCCTCTAACCCTGCACCACCCGTTTGCCCTCCCTCCCCGCGCGCCGCACTCCTACACCCCCGCACCCCCGCACCACCCCAGACCCCTGCCACAGATAAGGGACGCTAATGATTTGAACAAAAAAAGGATTCTATTCAAAACGAGGAACTGAAAAATAATATGTTTGTGAATTATATTGTAAGGTCCATTATGCGTTATGATATAATAATAAATGTAAGAGAGGGTGTCAGGCGAGCAGACATGGTTCAACTTAGCGTACTGATTGAAATCTGTTATAGATTAAGTATATAAAAGGATGCTTGATATTTAAATTGCAAAGGCGTTTTAGGGAGAATGAAATGTATTTAAATTAAGATTCTAGAAACAAAAGACTAGAAGAGGCTTATTTCTTGATATCCCTCAATATAACCGTCACGTTGTTTGACCGACGATATGTTTCATAGGCTTTGCTATATCTGTCACTGTTTATTATTACAATATTTGTTAATAATAAATTAACCTACCTAGTTAGCAACGAAATTATATTATATACTTTTGAAGAAGGTACCGTGTTCAACGAATATTATGCACGAGGGAGTCCGCTGTCACGTTCTGCCGCTTTCTGTCCGACAAACAGGACGTTAAAAAAGGAGCATGTCAATGAGAAGAATTATTTTAATTTGCTGTCAGTAGTCTAAACTGGGACTCGCCCAAGTAAAAAGAACAATTTTCGTCTCAGCATTGAACTGAAGCACTGCTACAGACTTGAATGATATATTATCAACACTTATATTACAACACTCGTGAAATCGGGTTCTGTGAATTCACTTATTAATAAAATATTAGTGATTCGAGAATAAATTACGAGAAACTATAGGGAGCTTAATTGCCTATTTGTGTCACAGCGATTGTTTTCTTTTTTAATTTAATATCTTACATATAGTTTCCAAGAACAACGCAAAGGCATAACAATTTTTATCTAATTATATACAAACGACCGTTATTTCCTTGAATTCTTTTGTCTTTGAAGTGCTTCTGACATGACCTAGAAACATGCAAAATTTTTTTCGTAGAGTCTGTAATGTAGAGCTTATTTTACCTATTCACTTAATGCAGCCATGAAGATGCGCAGTGTTCACGGCAACAACAGAAAACTAGTAATACGAAGAAGAAGCTCAGTGCGGCGCCGACACCTAACGTCCTACGACCAGCTTTTAACGCGTGCCACAAGTAAACTGTTACAGTAATGTCATCAGTCCTTTTTAACGTCCCACTTCTGGGCACGGGCCTCCTCAGTTCGAGGGGGATCAGGCCATAGTCCACCGCGCTGGCCTAGTGCGTGTTGGCGGACTTCACATGTCTTACGAATACTTGCTAGGTTTTCTCAGACATGCAGGTTTTCTCACGATGTTTTCCTTCACCTTAAGACAAGTGGTAATCATGATAGGAATGATACGCACATGAAAATATCAGAGGTTTGGATTTGAACCCGCATCACTCGGTTATACTAGCGACGCGTTACCACTGGGCTACCACTGCCTTATTATGTTACAGTAATATTCTGACCAAATTAATATTATACTCGAGTATTAAGTAAAAAAAAAGTAATAAATATTTAAAGAATGCCGCTTTAAAAATAATAAGCGACGTGATCATGGTCCGCGTCCTGGAACAATAAATGCTTTCTACGAAAGCATAAAATATGTTTAATAAAATTTGAAAAGGAATAATGAACAGAACTATTAAGAAAAAGATATTAAATAATAGCGAAATAACCGAAACCTTCTCATAGTTGTAAAATAATGATGAAATCTCTAGAATTATTAAGTTTAACGACTCGTACACCCACCGCGTGAACCGCGATGTAATATTCCTTAATCAATTATTACAAATTATTCAAGTGAATACACACGCGAGTGCTACATACAGACTCGGCTTATTACAGTCAGCAGGTCATTACGCCGCCGCTGACAACTGTCACCGGCGCGTCTCGCGGCGGCGGGTGGCGGGTGCGGGAGAGGCGGGTGTGTGCGTATCATATATATTGTACAATCTAATATCATCAACGGTGTGTCACCACATACAAACAACTGTTCCATGCCATAGCCAATCCACGCCATGCCAAGCTTACCTTAGAATACATAATATAATATACCTATACGATATGACTTTTTTGTATACATTTTTAAAAGCTTCAATTTCGCAATATATCATTTAGGTGTATTTTTAAAGGTTAAGCCTGTGCCATCCTTCAATCCATTTTTTGACAAAACAACATTATATATGTGGAAGATTTTTATTTATTTATTTATTTATTTAATTCATTAACATAAAAGGAAACAAACATACAGGATGAACAGGAAAGAGGTTGTTGGAGTGGGGAGAAAACTATAAAAGTCGATGCATAACCGGCATCGGGGGGTAGTTGTGTGTACACTTATCCTGATAGAATTGTTAGGTTACTCTGTTGGTTTATTATTTTAATATAATAAATATCATTGTTAGTAGCTTAAATGTCATTTTGGTTAGTTTTATTGTGTTCTTTTGTTTTCAGGTTTGTAAAATTAAATGGTAGTATATTTAGTTACTTTGTTTAAAAAAAGCTATTTTAGTTAATATGTATGTTAGTTAGTATAAATTCACAAGTCGTTCTTGCCATAGTAAGTATTTTAAAGAGGAGGCGTGATATTGGATTGCCTTTGGACGTGGGGTCATACACGTCCATTAACCCGGCCCCTGGAAGAGTAGAGTAACCTCTCTACCCCTCACTTGGGCAATTCCTGTCTGGCGCGTCCACGTCGCGGGGGTGGGCATCTTAAACTTCAGTAAGCCGGAGTGTGTAGATGGCGAAGTTCAGCAGGGACCCAGTTTTGCGGGGTATAGCGCAGATCCCTTGCCCAGGGTTACGGGTGAAGACCTCAACGGTGGAGAAGAGCGGAGACAACAGTTGTCGGTACGGTCCAACCAGAGGAAGAGGCGAGCCACAGGGGCGTAGTACCTGGACCTTGGTGGAGGGCAGCGGTAGCCACCAATACTGTAGGGAAGCGCAAGAACCATATGTTCTGAATCGGTTCTCTAACAGATTTCTACGGACATTGAGTCTGTAGTACGGCGATGTAGAAAGCAACGGGATACTACTACATTATTTTTTCCTACGAGAGTTGAACGATGATAGGTTATGCAAAATAAGAGAAAAGTACGTTTGCCTGACGATCCGCGTAGCGACCGGCGCTCTGAGTTTTCCGGGACTCAAAGTGTGAAATTGGCTACCGGCCGAGGGAATGTAGGCAACCAGGCATCCCTCGGAAAGCATGCGACTGGAAGACAACTATTCCAATTGCGCAAGAACACCCGTATAGGCACATGGAATGTACGAGGACTCCTCGATGAGGGTAAATTAAACATCCTGGATCATGAGCTTCAGCGATGCAATACCGTTGTTACCGGCTTAAGCGAGACTCACTGGAGAAATAGTGGCCACAGAGACTTAGTTAAACATACGATCTTTTTTTCGGGAGACGACTCCAGTAGCCACGCTGGAGTAGCAATTGCAATACCCAAGCATTGGACTAAAGCGGTTCTAGGTTATAATCCTGTCAGTAATAGAATTATATCAATAAAGATCAGTGCATCTCCCATCCCATTGAATATTATACAGGTGTATGCACCTACCAGCGCGGCCAAAGATGAAGACGTAGAAAAATTCTACAATGACATCGAGTCTTCGATAGCAAGAATACCAAATAGAGAATTGCTGATCATACTTGGCGATTTTAACGCGAAAGTGGGTGATACGAGGATGGATGCGAGCTTGCGGAATATTGTAGGCAACTATGGCCTCGGCCAAAGAAATATTCGAGGGGAGAGACTACTTCAATTCGCAGCTGAAAATAATTTCACCATAATGAATACAGTTTTCCAGCAGCATCGCAGACGACTGTATACCTGGACGTCCCCTGATGGAAAACACCGGAACCAGATTGACTATATACTTATTAGATCTAGATGGCGAAGTTCTATTATGAACGCATACACATTGCCCGGGGCTGACTGTCAATCTGACCATCAACTCCTCGTATACAACCTCAAAATTAAGTTACGTAACTCCATATCTCGTAAAACTAACAAGAGGCTTGATATAGTGAACCAAAAGGCTTTTATTAACCAACTATCAACAGATAGCAATAAATGGAAGGCAAACGAACTAGGCGATGACCCTGACTTACTCTGGCAATCTGCAAAAGAGCAAATAAAAGAGGCTATACGCTCAACACAGCAGAACCAAACCAAAGTTAAGCATCAACATTGGATGTCAGACAACACCTGGCGCCTCGTAGAGCATCGCCGCGAGATGAAGGCCGCGGGTACATCTATACAAGACTTGAACTTGATGAGTGCACAGATACAATCTTCTTCTCGCAGAGATATTAATACTCATCTCAAAAACATCTGCCTAGAATTGGAAAAAAATGCTGAGCGCAACGAAACTAAAGACTTGTTTCAGAAGATTCGTATCATAACTCGTCAGTTCAAACCTAAAACCTGGGCTGTCGAGGATTCAAATGGAGTAACGATAACTGAAATCAAGGATATAGTTGGTGTGTGGAAAGAATATTGCGAACAACTTTTTACTGATAACAGCACAACATCATCTAACATTAGTAGTTACTCACAAACTGCACATAATACTACTATGGAACCATCAATATTGAAAAGTGAAGTTCGAGCTGCAATTATTCACCTAAGGGGAAATAAAGCTGTAGGAGCTGATGACATCCCAATAGAAATCTTCAAAGCAATGGGCGAATACGGAGTTGATATGCTGCATACTATCTGCAATCGCGTCTGGGAGACAGAAAAGTGGCCCCAAGACTGGGCACATTCCGTGTTCATACCACTGCACAAGAAAGGTTCGACGAAGAAATGTAATAACTACAGACTTATAGCCCTAATTTCACATGCCAGCAAAGTACTCCTTCATATCATCAACACCAGACTGCAAGCTTTTCTGAATCCTGAAATAGCTTCGGAGCAAGCAGGATTTGTCAAGGGTCGGGGGACAAGGGAGCAGATTTTAATTCTGCGCCAGATAATCGAAAAGTCAAGAGAGTTCAATGTCCCACTCTATGTCTGCTTTGTCGACTTTCGCAAGGCTTTCGATACGGTGCAATGGCATAAGTTATGGGACATTCTGATTGAAATGGGAGTACCTAACCACCTAGTTCGTCTCATTCGTCGACTCTACGAGGACGGAACTGCGATTGTCCGGATAGACAACCTCGACTCAAAAAGCTTTCATACACATACCGGTGTTCGGCAAGGGTGCATACTGTCACCACTCCTATTCAACATATATACGGAGTATATTATGAGAATTGTTTTGGAGCAATGGGACAAAGGGGTTTCAGTGGGAGGTCGGAAAATAACAAACTTAAGGTACGCCGATGACACTACTCTTCTCGCGCAAACAAAAGAAGACATGGAACACCTGCTGACATGCCTAGAAACAACAAGCCTCTCCTTTGGACTTGCGATTAACAAAGAAAAAACCAAGATTATGATCGTTGACCGAGCTGAACTAAACCACCCTGACATCCCCACGATTGGCAACTGCGAGGTTGTTCAAAGCTACGTGTACCTCGGCTCTACTATCACGAACAATGGTGGGTGTGAGAACGAGATTCAAAGGAGATGTGCCATCACAAGATCTGCCGTTGAAAGGCTAAAGAGAGTCTGGTGCAACCAAAATATCACCAAAGCCACGAAAGTCCGCCTTATGAGAAGTTTAGTCTTCCCAATATTTCTTTACGGCGCTGAAACGTGGACGGTTCGCCTGAAGGACCGACGCAAAATCGATGCACTCGAAATGTGGTGCTGGCGGCGACTGCTGCGAATCCCTTGGACAGCATTCCGAACCAACATCTCGATCTTGGAGGAACTAAACATCAAACAGAGATTATCGTCTACAGTGCAATTGCGTATCCTCAAATACTTCGGACACGTTGTCCGAAATGAGCACTCCATGGAACGACTTGTTGTCCAGGGGAACGTAGAAGACAAGCGGTCACGCGGGCGATCACCAACGCGTTGGACAGACCTTATAAAAGCCGCTACAAAAAACTCCATAGTCCAGTGCTCCCGAGACGCTGAAGACCGCTACAAATGGAGGCACATCGTAGGGGCTACATTACCAAAAGAAAATCCATCGTCGTCAACCACGACCACTCTGCCAAGAGCGAACGACTGAGAAGAGAGAGATATTGGATTCTCAGCCAAAGTGATATCAGCTTCATGCGGGTGTTGGAAGGACAAAGTTTATCCCTACAACGTACTCGTAGAGCTGGACGCTACAACCCGTAATTACGATGGGCCGGTATTTGGTAAATAAATTGTTAACCACACATACAAATACTATGTAATTGTTTTCGGGAACGGGAACAGTAAATCAAGTATAAGTTTCGGCGCGAACGGTCTATTTGCGAACACACTACAAACTTTGTTAATCAGTAACTGTGTTGACGCGCGGCGCCGCTCGAGCACACCGCTCTGTTGTCCGATACTCATATATTGGATTCGAAGATGTGACTTTCTGTTGCCGAATTGTACATGATACAAATGCTATAGCTCAAAATGTCAAAATGAAGCGTATTAATAAAGTTACTTAGAATGATGCAAGTTAATAAATTGATTTCGGTTTAAAGAACTTTATTCTCATTTCGACAAAGTCATTTACATGAGAACTTAGGTTGCTATGCTTACGTTATACAGTTGAACAGCAAAAAAAAAGAAATATAAATATACAGAAAAATCTTTAAAGTTATCAATACAGTCTAGTTGATCTATAATATAGATACATCAGAAAGAACATGCTTATTCAGATTAGACTTAAATTTGCTAAATTTCTCAAAGTGTTTTATTTGTTCAGGTAAATTATTATAGAGTATTGCTCCCTCAAAAGTTATAGTTTTTTGTCCAGATTTAGTTCTAGTTTTAGGTATAACTAAGTGATTAGCACTGATTTAATTTATTTATGAGTTTAAAATTCATAGAAACATTGATAAATTACGAATAAATAACGACTGTTCAATTAAAATTTCATTAACAAGTAGTGTCAGCCAAGCGCCGCGCCTCTACCCAGCTACTACGAATCCTTCGTTGCTACGCATGCGGTTAATTGACAATGTAATATAAAACCTAAAGTTCCCTTTATTCCCGAGCACGACTGCACCAAACATTTCAATACAAGTTGTAAACAGTTTAAAACGTAAGAAAGATTTTTGTTATAAATAAGGTTGAGTATAAATCTGTTGAAGATAACTACACAAGTATGTTTTCAACATACTTACTTTCATAATTTCAGCTTCAGCATATTACTCGTATTTTCGTAACTCTCACTAAAAGAAATACAAATTTTCACTAAAATGATAAAATGAAGGTTAGATAAACGAGACGTAATAATTACTCTGCTGATTTAATTAATAGAAGAGGTATAAAAATTTCCAAAGACGTTGAAGACGAAGCGATGAGGGTCAGTGGTAATTAGTTTTTGTTCGTAATCATCAATCAAATTCCTTTGACTCGTCAAGAACAACGATCGTTCATTTCACGAAAAATTCGTCTTTGATGGATAATATAAAACAATTTGCGCTACACCGGGTTCCGAGGCTACGACGCGACGCCATGCCACCTCCCGACACGCGACACACGCCCGCTTTCAGTGCGCATTTACTGCTTCTGAGTAACTTTATAAAGGACAAATTGTGTATATAAAAATAATTAAAGTATTCTACTGTTAAAATGATTCAATTACAATTTCAAAGAAATTCTACGTGATCCTTCGCTAAGATTTTGTAGAGACATTAAAACATTTACCTACTCGTCTTAAAACAATAACTACTTATTTCATCAAAGATAGAGTTGCAAATTGCAATTAAAGTTAATTAAACGCTAAAAAAGTCTTACGTCGCATGCTTTACTCTAGTTTACTCTCTTCTTAACAAAAACAAAAATACAAAAAGCATAACTTTCGTCATCGCTGCCAGGTCGTGGGACTGACGCCTGCGACCGCGCACTGTGCGTGCCCCAGACCTGAGCTACTCGTTTTATTTGATTTACTTTTTTTAATGACTAACTGCTGGGTACTCCCTTCATCACAAGGGGATCAGGCTGTAGTCCACCGCGCTGGCCAAGTGCGGGTTTGCGTAGTTCAATATCTATTTCTGGCGCAGAGCAAACAATCAAAGATTTCCGTCGCGAGAGAACGAGGATTACTTTATTTTAAGACTTTATTTTATATGGATGTTCAATAAGAGTTCCATATAATTCGTTCATGTCGCGAACACCCGCTGGCCGAGTAATAACGCCCGATCCCCGCCGTCTCAGGGCGACCGACCGAGCGGTTACTTGCTCTGTCTATTTAATTCAATCAGTACTTTATTTATAACAATATATTTTATAATATTTTTATATTCCAATGGAATATATTAGCTATGTTATCTATAACAATATTTAAAGAAAGAAATTATTTCTTATTAGCAAACGAAGACATTTTAGGTGACTATAATATACAATTTACTTAAACAAATAGCTTTCTTGTTCATACAAATAAAACTATTATCTTTAAGGATAATCAGGTCAGTTCTAAATCATTCAAACCAATTTTCATTTTTGGCAACCCTCGCCGCTTTCACGTATAGGAAGAAAAACACTTCGCGTGGATTTAAAATTCTATCTGTAAAGTATTCGCAGAAAACGGATAAAACATTATGAAGTTTTACGAAAAATATTTTTTCTTATTTTATTTACTGCTACTTATAATATATCAAATGAAACAATTATGTTCTTTCTAGCGCGACGTTACGAGGACAAGCTGAAAGTACTATTCTTCAAATCAAGAACTCCACAAAACGTGGCTAGAGGCTAGAGCCAAGATATGTGATCCTAGGTAGGCTTATGCTCGTGGATGATGCTGCAGAGTTGTCTTTCAAAATGAAAGCTTTTGAACAAAATTAAAGTACCGCAGAAAAGGCGGATGACAAATGATATTAAAGCTGCATCTTATCAATAAGTTCAACAATCGACATGGTTTAATTAAAGAAATATCTCGTTTGGAGTAAATTTGGTGAGTAGAAATTAGTATCTAGTTGTTAATGTTTTTACAAAATTCTCTCGTAGAAAATATCTCGTATATATTTGTAGGCTATGAAGATATTTTGGTCGGTTTTCTTTTGAAATCACTTAACTTTCCTAACTTTCCTCCGCGAACGTACTGAGTCTTTTCTCTCAACATTTAAACTACTCACGCAGTGCAGCGATTATTTAATGTACTCTATTTCTTTAATAATATAAATATTCATAAATTAAACGTACAAATTTCTTAATTTTACCAAAAAATTGTACAAATCTTATCCTAAATTTCCTTGGAAAAGACAAAGGGAAAAGATAATGTAGTAATTTCTAAATTAAACGAAGAGATTCCCATAATAATATAAAAGCTTCTGTTGATATAATATGTATGTTACGTACATTATACAATATATAAGTACAGTATAATATTATAAATGTGAAACTTTTACTTTGAATGTTTTAATTTTAAGTTTTATGATACTTAAATATATAAAAAGAAATGTTATAAATTAAAGCTCATGAGCAAGAGAAAAACATTAAAAACGGCCTATAAAATTTCACGCGACAAACACTTTCGGTGCTGAATGTTCTCTAAGTATAAGCTTTAAATATACCTTAAGTAGCCATTTAATGCTATATAAATGTAAATCCAGCGCAACCCGCGAGGACCGCGCCGGCCCGTTCTTAAGATTAACCGCGTTTATATTCAACGGCAAAACTATCAATCTTTCCGCCCTCCCCCAAACCTCGTCGGCTCTCCTCCCTTCTCTCCGTATTTATCCGAATGATTTTAAAATAATTTTGATGTAATAGTTAATATTTAATAATTAAATAATAATAATTTTATGTATGAATGCAGCAGAATTAACATTAAAGTCGAGCATTGTGCACTATGCCTTTAACCATAAGTGATGAAATATGCCACAAATTACAAAAGTAATCCGAGTGACTACGCTCAGCTTATGGCTTGACTCCCTTCATTAAAAGGCACGTTGAGAAAGCGTGTGCCTCAATATTCCTACAGGTTACAGCACTCGGAACTTTTCTTCTAAAAGGAAACATCTTTCCTCAAAGTAACGACAGCACAAACATATGTAGCTGTTGTAAACAAAGTGAATGCTGTGTGCAACGTGGCGCAGCACAACCGCTAATTAGGAGGCTCCGCAGTGGCGGAGTTACTTACGAGCTTCACACTGCTACCGGTATTACTGGGCGGGAGTGAGGTCGAGGGCGGGCGGCGACGTTCGCATGGGGATGGCATGCTCTCTGCAGATAACATCGGCCAAAACCTCTGTCCACAACCCATTCATGCTATCGGCATATTATATTTCGTATTAATTATACCAGTTATTATTGCAACAACACGCTCCTGCGTGTTTTAGCGTCGAGCGAGTGTGTGTGAGCTTACAACTAGTTACGAACGCGAACGAAGCGATTATAAGTGCATAATTTAAGAAAACAACCTGTTCATAATTTCTTCGTTCTCTTTATACTCTTCTTTTTATGGTACTTATAATCATAACTGCCTCGGTAATGTAGTGGCTAGCATACACGGTCGCACACTGGGTCCTGGGTTCGAGTCCCGGGTCGGGCCAAATTTAGTTATTGAGTCTTTTCTGTTTCGTAAGCCTCAGTAACAGCCCGGAGTTGGAAAGTTGCCGGTATTTCACCCCCGGGTCCTGCGCCTTAACTCTCGCTGGTCGTGTGGAGTAAACGTCCCACCGGAATATGAGAATGATAAGGAACATAGAGTGCACTTGTGTTTGGGCGTACACTCGTGCACAAAAATAACACTCGTGCCGTTGGCTAATCTCAATAAGATTGGCCACGGAGGCCGAATTCGGTCGGGAGGACATTACTTATAATCATTATATCAAATCTAGTCAATTCTAGTTCTATATATAATAATATAAGTAGATAAAATTGTGAGTAGATAATATATTTTATAGTTATTTAAATTAAATATCTCAATATAAAAATATGAAAATGTTTGTAAAATGCATGAATACATCATACAAAATAAATGTACGCCTATTGACGCGACAACGCAGCTCTACAGTCAAATAAAATTCAATAAGGCGCCGACGCGCGACGTTTGTCACACTCGCACATAATTTATTTTAACGCACCGAATTCTACGCGTACATATAAGAAAGTACTCTCTCGATGCTCGAAGCAATATTGCTTTCATCCTGGAGAAAGCTCTCTAATGGACCTTTTTATTAATTATTTCAATACAACGACACTGCTATCGTTGCCCTCTTGCTATGGCTTGTATAAATAGCTTTACAAATACTCATATCTCTATTTAGTGCATAATTACAAAACATGACTCCCTGTCTTATATACATTGTCTTAATAAGAATAGAGCAAAAGGAGAGGATAAAATACAATATGAAAATCATTCACTGTCGAGGTATCAAGTATAGGAACGAAGAGGGAACGCGAAAAATCTGAACACAAAAAACATATCGAATTGTATTCAAAAAAACAAGATTTTAAAAAGGTGATAAGCAAAACTTTAATAATATACCACTTATATGTTTAAAAAATAAAAAAATCTCTCAGAAGAAGTTCTGATAGATACCTATGTATATTGAATAATAAACCGTGACTTCTCAAAGCTCGACGTAGACGAGAGTGTGTATGTTTTCATTCATTCATTACGCGCGCGGTGCGCATTTTAAAATACTATTCTACATGGTATAATCGTTGTCCTTCAAGCTTTTCATAATGTTTGCAAAAACGTAAAGTGACACAAACTCGAGGTAAAAAGTACAGCTCTATTGCATCAGATAGATTGGCCGAGTCCGGCTCGGAACTTTTAACAAGCGCGCGTGACCGGCCCCATCATTAAACTTTATTCACAACTTCTCGGAATATTATTCAAATCGAATTTGTGCCGAGACTTACACTTTAAGGGGCAAAATGGCATACTTTTAAAGTAATCACATTACTCGTATAAAAATTTGCCTTCGGGACCATAACTCTAGATACACGGCCGCAATAAGGGAGTAATTCTGAAACAACGGCAATTCGGGACAAGTTCCTCGTTTTATTTAAATATAAAGGAATGTAAAAGTCATGTAACCAACCTAATATAACCTAATATAAATAAACTTTCCTTCAGTTAAAAACAGTTATATAAAAAAGCTACTTGTTTGAATGAAAGTAGAAACATGTGTTATGTGTAAGAAAAATAATTAAAAACTATCTGGTTCAGTTCAACCAAGCTAATGTGACGGAACAAACGGGCGCACTAAAGTATGCTTTGGCGCTTCCAACGACAGTAATGGCCTATATATAGTTACTCTATGGAAAGGGTCAGCTTTATAGTGTTGCACGTTTGTTGTCTGTCTGTTGGCGATAAACTCAAATACTACTGAACGGATTTTCATGTGTTTTCTAACTTTTTCTGATTGGAGTTATATTCATGAGGAAAGTTTAAGATATATAAAATTTATATAAACAAAACATCAATAATTACACAATAATGTTACTTTTGCTAAAATAAAAAATTGCCGCCGACTCGTTTGTATCCTACATACAATTGGATTCGGTGGCAATTTTATGTGCATCTTTTAATATATGCGTCATATTTCACTCTGTGATAGGTCACAGCAACAGTGACACTGTGCAGTAGTGCAAGCTGAAGGGTCCAGTGTGACTTGTCCCGGCCGCAGGCTGTACAGTTCGTTACGGCTTGGGTGCGGCCGGGGATGGCCTGAGGCGGCACTACATCACGGTAGGAACGACCGTCCACCGCCGCAGTGCATACACGATAAATGACCGTTCGCAAGTTACAATGTAATATATTAATTACTCCAATACTTATAAAGTCGCCTCCACTCGCAACTACTGTATAACTTGTTGATAAGTTATCTTTCTCTCCCCCTTCTCTGCTCTCTACGTGCCGTGTGAACACGAGTGTGTACTTGCCGGGTTCTGCATAGATATAACAGTATTACATTCCAACATAATTGCTACGAGCTGCTGAATTAAAGCTGTTTGCATATCAATGTCGAGAATTAAGTGGTATCATAAATTATTCACATACAATAATATGCACACTAGACACTAGTATAAGTTAAGTAAGTTATAGTCGCTTGTTATGGACAAAATCTATTATATTGCTATGAAAAATTGTCGAGATGTAGGTATGATGTGTGAAAATGATCTTTTCTTAGTATTTACCTTTACAATATGCATACGTAGGTCGTAAGTATATTAGTATCATATTATATACTTATATTTTCGTTTTTGATAAGTTAATTTCTTTTTTTTGCCAATAACTAGCAGTTATTCTATCAATAATATTATTTCCTATTTGTAAATGCTATTTTTCTGCATGAATATGCCTTCTTGTCTTAATTATGGTATGCACAAGGTCCGGTCCCTAAGCGTAATAAAATAATTTGTTATGTATCCCTATAGATACACTGCTAGCTTACCTGTATAGGAATAC
Organism: Boloria euphrosyne; assembly: GCA_951802675.2. Lineage (NCBI taxonomy): Eukaryota > Metazoa > Arthropoda > Insecta > Lepidoptera > Nymphalidae > Boloria > Boloria euphrosyne. Next base: position 12,789,438 of record OX637887.1, read on the forward strand.
ATATTTTTATTTTACTTACTTTTACAAATTTTTACTTTATTCTCACTCTATTTATGTTATGTTTCATATTAATTCATGACTTATACTACCACTTTAATAAAAATAGCATTTAGTAATATAAAAAAAGTTTTGTTTCAGGTATCGCTACTCGGACTTCAACAAAAAATAGATTTAATTTGCGGTTGGCTCTTGTCGTAAAGTCTGGAGCCAACTCAGACACAATATGTAGAGGACCTCTGAAGATGAGTATCAAAATTATGTTTCGGCAAATCATTCTAATAGTAGGTCACCACCTCTACCGTCTGTGGTTGAAAACGTTAACTTTTATCAGAACGTGACAATGAGGTAACAATTGCAAATGTTCAACCACCTCGCGGCTCGCTTACCCCGCCCCTCTCAACACACAGCCCGTCGTGGCTAGCGTAGATAAGATTTTTTTCTTACACATCGCCCGAGCGATGTACACAGGTCGTGCGTAGAAACGTGCGTTTCTTACCGTGTACAAGCAGCGTAAGGCGAGACTCCGAGGAGCGGATAAAATGCTGCCAAAAGACAAAAAAACCTTAAAGAAGAAAGGTAGATCTCAAGTATTACACAATATAAGAAAAATATTTTTGTTAATTGACAACATTGACTGATTGATCAATCTCATTTTTTAGTAATTAATATTTAGGAAGATTGTGAAGTTATGATGACGGTTGTGTAAATTTTCTGAATATTTTACCTATTGTTCTTACTTACTTTTAGTTATAAGAGTTTTCCTATTTGGATGACAATGTATCTTTAAACATACACTTAGATTTGAAGCTTAATTGTTACGCATCAGGCAATGTGCATTTAAAAATACATTAAAAAACCTTATTTGGCACTTTTGTATATTTTATTTTTTTATTTTTCTACCCTGATTTAGACCCTACTTAGCATAATTATGTAAAAAATCAATTTTTGAAACAAAAAGATCCTGCCAAGTAAAGGGTTAAATTATAAAGGACTGATAAAGCTACCATGTAGTATATAATATTGGAAAGTTCCCAGACATATATTATCAGATTACCTTCAAATCCTCCAGTGTAAGAGATTTGGATAATGATATTCGCAGTTAACATCGCGTGTGCTCGCGAAATCACTCTCGGAACAAAGTATTTCGATGCAAGTCGAAATGCTCTAAAATCTGACAAAAATTTTGCAATAATTGCAATCGGAGTGATTAGTGCAGAGTTGAAAATTTCAATATTTTATATTACGCCACCAACGCACCAAACGCGTGCCATGGATTGGTCCTATTTGTGACCATTGCAGTAAGTCGAACTGTGACCTGTCATTTCAAACGCGCGTGTCGACTACCTCCAAAAAAAATTGCCTTCCTGTGTGTTTCGAAAGTGCAAAAATTACGTAATAATAAGTAATAAATTTTAACTAGATTAATCTATAATTTGTAATTTTAATGAATCAATCAATGATATTATAAGTAAAAAGGTGTACATACGTTACCTAAACGACATTCTACCTTCAAAAGCGGCACACTAACGCACACATGAATAACTAAAAATATAGTGGCGCCACACTAATTTAACGTATTTCGTAACTATATAGTACTGGCGTATAGAAGAGTGTCCATCACTCTCCTATACGCCATGTACTGTACGTACTGTGTACTGGCGTATAGGAGAGTGTCCATCACTCTCCTATACGCCAGTAATATATAGTTAAGTAAGTACCTAAATAAATAAATCTTATTTCAAACTGCTTAAATAACAAGGTTTTACAAGCTGTTACGGACTTACGTTTATATTTTGTTGTTCGTTTCTGGTTTTAAGTGTTTCTGTTTTCAACTCTTTTTTTATTTACTAAGCAAAATAGCATACAGTATTTACCTTTAAATAATTTTACATACTTTGTGCATGTGATTACATACTTTATTATAATAATGTATATAATGTAAAATGTAAAAATATAGACTAACAAGTACCTACTCGTAATAATTAATAAACAACACACAAAACAACAAAACACAGTATACTGAAAATACAACTAAATATAAAAAAATATATGTTTTCGCCATCTAGTAGAAACTATATTTTAATTTGATATCTGCTCAGGATTCTGGATGGTTCTCAGTATCATGTTCTGAGTACCAATTTTACAGGAGCCTCAGAATGACAGCCTTAAAATTTTGATTTTTTAAGCAAACCTTCACTAGGCCTTTGCGCTAGCATCTTACATGTCAATACGCTAAAATTAGTAAATTTTTAATTTGATATCTGCTCAGGATCCTGGATGGTTCTCAGTATCATGTTCTGAGTACCAATTTTGCAGGAGCCTCAGAATGACCGCCTTAATTTTTTTTATTTTAAGCAAACCTTTACTAGGCCTCTGCGCTAGCATCTTACATGTCAATACGCTAAAATTAGTCAATTTTTAATTTCATATCTGCTCAGGATCCTGGATGGTTCTCATTTATGCATCAATCTAAATTCTTATTAATTAATTTATATATGTCGCAATATATGCATCGTGCGCGACGACAGCGATACGTCACAGGTGGCCATTATGGACAATATTGTCATAGCTGTTAAAGCGAGAAGTAAGTAAATATTGTTAAAAAAATAATGAAAACTTGTGTTATTTTACTATATTAGACAATTTTGGACGATGATAGTCAGTAACATTATTGCCAATAACATTAAAAGTGTTGTTTTCAGTTAGAAATGAGCCTACTGGTGACTAAAACGTGGTTTCGAGCCATTACTGCGAAATTATTTTGCAACCGGAGATGGTGAATAAATTGGAAGAATACCAAAATTTTAAAAAACTGTAGATAGAGATTATTGACATAAGTACGGGTAACAAACGTATTACAAAATGCCAATAAGACCTGTAGACTTTATGTTATTGTTCTGTTTATGTATTTAAATATGTATGTGTTAAAATGAATATCACATGTTTATGTTGTTGATGATTGTTAATACTTATTTAATTAAATGTCTGATTTTTTTTTAGTTGTAAGTAAATAAAAATATTTATTATTTTTACCCGACTATTATTTATACCTAAGTATAAGACAATTGTAAGAACATAAATATATAAGTACAATGGGCTAATGAAACTGTTGATCAGTTAACTGCTATGTCATTTTTATAAGTTCATATTATAAATATCATTTACAGGGTTCATTGGTAAAATAAAAAAAAAATGAAATACGAAATTATAATAACTTTAAATAATATACAATATACATTACAAAAACTTGTTTCATTTACTTGAAAATATTGGAGGTTGAAGATTTACCAGAACACAGAAAATATGTTATAAATCATCAATGTGATAAAATAAGTTCTCAGGAATTTTATTTAAAATGTGATGTGAAAAACCTTCAGTCGCTGCATTATTTGCTCAACATGGATTAGCTCTAGGTATTTTATTAGTGGCATCTCTTTCCTCTCTTGTAAATTCTCCTTTATTTTAACACATCTTATTAGGACCATATTAAATGTATCTCAAAGTATCCCAAAGCAAAATAACCTTAAATAGACACATATTCGATTAATCTACATCTATAATATTTGTAAACATAATCAAAATACCGTTCGAAAGTTCCTTGCAAAGGCAAGATAAGTCTATCCGCCTTGGCTGGCACCGACTTCTAAATTAACGAAGTTCTTAAAAGTATTATTTTCTACTTTTTAGTTTAGATTTGTTTAGTTTTGAAGTCGGTTTTTGTTTTTTGTTAAAAATAATTTATTTTCAAATTTTTAACGGAAAGTAGATACTTATTTTGTTTATGTACAAAAAAGAATTTTCCAAATCGGTCCAGCCATCTTCGAGTAATGGGGAACATAAATAAAAAAAAGTCCCCAACGAATTGAGAACCTCCTCCTTTTTTTAGAGTCGGTTAATAAGAGCCTGAAAGAATTTAACTATCGGTCTATAATTACGTATAATATTGAAAGAATTTTCTTTTAACTCCTAACCGTTGAAGAGTTGTACCTTCCATCATTAGCTCAACCACAGGAGATGATGATTATCAGACGCAAATACTTGAACAGCTTTAGAAAATATATGAAAAACGTAATAAGTGCCTATAAAAGTTGAGAGTTGTCTTCGATTTCCCTGGGATCCCATCATCAGATCGTGACTTGGTGACTATGGGACCAACTAGAAACTATACCCTTTCAAACAAAAAAAGAATTTTCCAAATCGGTCCAGCCATCGTCGAGTAATCGGGGAACATACATAGAAAAAAAAAAAAAGTCCCCGACGAATTGAGAACCTCCTCCTTTTTTTGAAGTCGGTTAAAAACGAATAGTAAATGTTTTATGGATTTGACAGCTCAAGTCAGCGACAAAATTATCAATTTTAGCTGTAGCGAGCGCTGTGATCGTTTAGCCTACTCCCTTCACCCGCTTTGCACCCTGCCAATACTCTATGTTATATAATTATATAATTATATATTAATTACTATCGCCATCTATTGAGGTCTTAGTGTAACAACTACAACCTACACTCTAAACCAATGCGTCGCCACACGGATAGGGATTGCAATCCCGCAAAAAGAGCTGATCCTGCTGCATTTATTGATCTGCTGGATCCCGCACCTTCAAAGTGCAGATCCGCGGATCCCGCACCTTAAAAATAAGAAAAAGTCAGACAGACAACAAGCTAAAGGATTTTGAGAAAATTTTGAGAAAGAAATGACGTTTATTTAAAGTACTTTTTATTGAAGTAATATCGTTGATTCCTACGGGAAAACACATAAACTGGTTCTATGGAACGATAAGGATAAGAAGGATCTTACCAAATATGGCTAACTCTTGCTAATAGGCTTATAGAAAAGTGCAATCTATACTATTTATAAAGCTGAAGAGTTTGTTTGTTTGTTTTAACGTGCTAATCGCAGGAACTACTGGTTTGATTTGAAAAAAATCTTTTGGTGTTGGAAAGTCCGTTTATCGAGGAAGGCTATAGGCTATATAACACCCCGTTACGAGTTACGACCTATAGGAGCGGAGCATCAATGAAAAATGTTCCAAAAAACGAAAGAAAATTATTCCTTTTGAGAGCTTCCATTGCGTGCGCTGCGTAAACGGTTAAAGTTAAGCAAAAATCATGTATGACGGCATTGTTCCTTTTTAAAAGTTCTAAAAAAGTCCACGATAGCATATGTCTATCTTTTAAAGTTGACTCGCTTTAACCTTTTTTATGGTAATCAAATTTGTTTTAAGATAATGCATTATTTGCGTAGGTATTTTATAAATATTATGATATTAATCCTTATGCAAATAAATAAGTTTTTCATGACAAGTATTTAATTTTAAACAAAATTGCTTTTGGCATCATTTGATTTCAATAAATATCTTATGAAATATCACGGATTTAACATAACTTAGAAAAAAAATCACCACGTGCAAGACGGGCAGAACGAAAGAATCTGGTTTTCAGCCCTTAGAACGCGAGCGTAGCCGCGGGAAAGGCTAATAGTATAATATGTCTGTCTCATATTAAAAACAATATCTTAGCTAATCGATGTGTGCGTTCACACAATAAGAAATAAAAAAGAGAACCTTTAAATGGGAAATTATTTGCTGGTGGCTGGTCTAATGAGAAGTAATAGCATAAAACCTATCATGTTTTTTTTTTTATTTTAGCGCGAGCGTAGTCGCGGATCCTGCTAGTGTTTGATAAAAGTTAATTGTGTGATTGTGAAATGTAGTGGCGGTTACACATTTTATTACATCAAATTCATAAACTATTCGTGCAACTTTAATAATGACTTTGTGATTTTTTATCTTTGATTATAATAATTTAATTCCAGAATTACCTAATACCTAACTAACCTAATTAATAAAAAGCCAAACGTAAATGTCGAGGTCATAGACTATGTAGGTAGTACGAGTATATACGGTTAGTGTGTAGTCTCCTTAATCTGTGGGTTAGTGTCTCAAATCTAAATAATATTATTTTATCTGTGACGGTGAACGACGGGGAAGTATTTTCAATGTTTCAATTTTTTGTTATAGGTATTTTGATATTTTTTAATTATACTTTTATAATAAAAACAAAATCGCGATCATTTATGGAATGTAGTATTTATTATATGAAAAAGCTGTAAAATAAATGTTGTTGTTTTACAATTATATGTGCTCGTAATGTAGACACCGCAGTATTTAAGTTTACTTAGGTTTTAGCCTTTAGGTAAGTTGGTATATTTATTTTCATTCTCACATATATTCCGAATTTCCATTACTCATAATATATTTTGAAAGATTACACTTTTTCCTTGTTGGCCTTTTAATTTAAAAAGAGATTAGGCTACACGCGCCACTGTTAATAAATTCATACTATAAATTCATTCATCATATTTATATCACACATTTAAAATTGTGTTTTAATTTAAATATTTGACCCATATTGGATCAATAATACCCGCAACATGAAGTGGAAACTCTGGCTCTGTTCATTCCTGTCGTAGACACATATTTGTTTCTAACCTGTGCAAGTTACTTCTACCTTAGTATTGTTACACTATTCACCTTTTTACCTGTTATTTCATAAAACGAGTGACTCATGCTTTGTTTTTTTTTTTCATGTTTAGATAATCTACTAAGCAACTATGAATTTACAGATCACATTACCAAGAGATCAGAGGATTATGAATTAATTCTTACCAAATTGAAGATGCCCATGCCCGGTAGTCGAATATTGTAAAGAATAACTCATTGTATGACTATGGTATTCCACAAAAAACTTCAAGATGAATGTAATCTGTGGACTGCAAAATGTGGTAAATCTAATAAATAAACAAGGTGTATATTTTATAAAAATAATACACTCTTTTATTTTTTTTAAATAATAATATTTTTTTAAGATGCTGAATGAATGAGACAATAAATAATGAGTACTCTATAGATGGACTTATGTTATGCCTGTAGGTATGAAGGGAATATGAGTATATAATATTTTTATAGTTATTGTTTTAATACATATTATAGTAGTATAAAAATTATAAAATACATAATAATTATGATGATTTAATTTCCAATAATTTTAAAATAATGCAATACTCATAAATTTTGATGACACATAGCTCAGTTGGTAGCAGTGCTACTTTCTGCACCAGCGGTGGTGGGTTCGAATTTCACTGGGTGCAATCATTTGTTAGCACAAATGTTTGTACTCCAGTCATGGGTGTTTATATTTATAATATGAAGTATATGAACTAATAAGTATCCGTAATACAAGCCTCATAGCTTACCACCACTAGATGGCCCTATTGTAATAATGTCCCAACATATTTATTTATATTATTGTATAAAGAATAAAGTCAACAATGATAATATATACCTAATACAGCAATGTAAATAATTACTATAAATGACAGAATTTACCAATTTACCTATTGATAATGTACTAATAGCAAGCAGCTTTAACCACAAGAAATTAATAATAACATTTATTTTAGATTGTTTCAGACTCAAAAGAGAAATTTAGAAATCATGTAAATCTCACAACAACAGTGTTGTGATATTTATAATTTTAATAATAAAACCACCAAGTGGATTACCTTACATTTACACATGCTATATATTTAGGTACTTCCTTTATTTTTCATTTTTAAAATTAAGTTCCTATATTAAAGTTTTATCTAAAAGAAACTATAACTATAGGATTTTCTTTTTCAGATTCATCTCAACGAGCAACAAAGACAACAGTCATCTATTGCTTTATTTAAATAAGAAGACAATTAAATATACACTTATGCATATTCAAAGTTATGTATAAATCAAATACTTAGTTATATTATCATTGGATCTACTTGTGGTGTTAATAAAAATGACAATATTGTACCTATTTTTATTTTTATTACTAGGTCATATGAAGGTAATTCAAAGCTGGTCAAATTATTGATGTATGTATTGTAAACAATTTTTCAGTGGCATTTTGTAAGAAAAGATTTTGTTTTTGTTTAGATTGTGTAAATTTTTAAAATCAATTTATGTATTATAGTATTTATGTATCTGACTAAATAAGTAATGAAGTACAAAATTAAAAAATATTTCAATATAGGTACACAAATGTTTGAGAATTATTTAATTATTAAGTGTATCAAAGATATGTAAGAAATACTTGTATACTACTAAAATATGTGAAAAGTACTATTAAATTATAAGAAATGTGAACACTATGTGGAATCAAATTATTAGTTTATGATTAATAATTAAGTTTTATTTTTATATTTGTATCAATATTTCGATAAATTACACTTTTTTTTTTTTTCACACAGCCCTAGTGTGTGTCTGATTTCCAGAAACTTTGCTATCTTGCTGCTATAATATAAAGTCAGAAAAGTAACAATTCACAATTCCTAAAAATGTCACTAAAATATTGAATGTATTTAAAAATCATTATTATGCACATAAGCTTAATTTAATATTAAAATAATATTGTTCTGTTCTGTAATAATATTGTCTGACCGAGTTCTTATGTATAAACAATATTCTATACCAATAAACAATTTAAACGCTTGTCTTTTATTTCGTCAACAAAATACACTTGAAATATTACCACTGACGTCTAATGTCATGTGAAACATCAAATGTCAAGATCGAGTCTGGACAGAAGTCTATAGAGTGTCGAGTCTATGGGTATTGTCTCTTATGAGATAGGTTCTAACGGATGTCAAAAATATTGTTCTACATCCAACGATACACGCACTCTGTCTACGAGAGCGGTCCACATTTTAAATAATATGCAGATACATGTAACCTAAACGTAACAAGTAAACAATAATATAAATAAAAAATACATGAAAAAGTGGTATATTTTGTGTTAATATTACATGTAACATAGATGATGCAATACGTCATTCGTCTCCGTGATGTCGTTTAAGACGTTAAGCTGAATGTATGAGGCGATGAAACTAAATATTTTTTTAAGATAATAAAACTGTGTGCCGCTTCATTGAATTTTACTCGACCTAGTCCTATAATATTCATACATGTTATAAACTTAACGTAGTCCGCTGTCCGCCGCTAAAGTACCTATTATTTTTAATTTTGTATTGGATTTACAAAAAATTATACCATTCTTAAAAATTTATAATTACTTCTCTTAAAATGTTACTTTTAATAATATTGATAAATGTTTTTATTGTAAGTTTTAATAGTAGGTATTAAATTGAAATCTTTTATTGATATTAATTATTAATTTTTGTTAACCATTCATCAATATCAAATATATCGTTATGAATTTATTAAAAACTACATCACATCATATTATTCATTGTCTTTTATTATACTTATAACTTATGTGTATTATTTTTATATTTCTTACGTTTTAACACGAGCAAATATAAAGAGAGAGAGCTGTACCCTAATAAGATGTTATAAAACATCTTTCCTTTTCCTTGCTCTGGAAAACATTGTCGACATCTATTTCGTTTTCTTACTTCTTTTTCTTTTCCAACTTTTGGAAACCTAACTTTCCCAAACCTAACTTTCCGAAACCTAATTATCTCAAACCTTACTTTTCTAAGCCTAACACTCAGAAACCTAACGTTTCGAAACCTAACTTCAGCAAACCCAACGTTTCGAAACCTAACTTTACAAAACCTAACTTTTCTAAGCCTAACACTCAGAAACCTAACGTTTTTAAACCTAACTTTAACAAACCCAACGTTTCGAAACCTAACTTTACAAAACCTAACTGTCTGAAACCTAACAATCTAAAACCTAACGTTTTGAAACCTAACTTCAACAAACCCAACGTTTCGAAACCTAACTGTCTCAAACCTAACATTCTCAAACCTAACGTTTTTTTTTTTTTTTTTTTTAAACCTAACTTTAACAAACCCAACGTTTCGAAACCTAACTTTACAAAACCTAACTGTCTAAAACCTAACAATCTCAAACCTAACGTTTTGAAACCTAACTTCAACAAACCCAACGTTTCGAAACCTAACTGTGTGAAACCTAACTATTCCAAACCTAACGTTTTTTTTTTTTTTTTTTTTTTAAACCTAACTTTAACAAACCCAACGTTTCGAAACCTAACTTTACAAAACCTAACTGTCTAAAACCTAACAATCTCAAACCTAACGTTTTGAAACCTAACTTCAACAAACCCAACGTTTCGAAACCTAACTGTGTGAAACCTAACTATTCCAAACCCAACTCACTGAAACCAAACTTTTAAAACCTAACTGTATGAAACCTAAAATTCTCAAACCTTTCGTTTCGAAACCTAATTTTTCACCTAACCGTGTGATATTCGGTAACCAAAATTTTTCGAACCTAACTTTCGAAAACCTAACTTTTTTAAACCTAACTTTTGGGAACCAAAAAATAAATTTTATTTATTTACTAGCGGGAAATTTTTTTTTTTTTTTTTTTGTAAGACCGATTTCCTCAAAAACATTTCTGAGACCTTGTTTACAGTTTTAATTACTACTAATTAATTATCAGAAGACCTGAAGGGTTTTTTTTTTTTTTTTTTTTTTTGATTGTTTACATTTTAATTCTTTGCTATTATTTAATATTGAGTTCGATTCGATTTCGATACATTTTGTATTTTCTGTTTTATCTTATACCTTAAGGGTTACTAGAGTTGCTTACATATATTGTTAATTATTTTACATTGTTACAACTTAAATCAAGGGAAGTACAACTTTTATACTATTTTTCTGTTATACTTCATATTATATATATAAAAAAAAACTTATAGTTATGTTTATTCTATTTATATTATTACACTTAAGACTACATATAAGGTATAGGTGGTACCCAACCTCTAATATTAATTTCACATAATGGCTTATAAAATTACTTCATATATATATATATATATATATATATATATATTAAAACTTATATTTATGTTTATTCTACTTATATTATTACACTTAAGACTACATATAGGGTATACCTGGTACTTAACTTTAACTATAAATTTCACATAAGGACTTATAATCTTAGAGTATTACTATTTACTTATAATAAACTATGAGTACATGTTAAATATTGAGAACAATAAATAAATGTACTTTCTTTCATACTTATATAATTATATACTATATTGTACTGTTATTTAGGTTAGGTTAGGTTAGGTTAGGTTAGGTTAGGTTAGGTTAGGTTAGGTTAGGTTAGGTTAGGTTAGGTTAGGTTAGGTTTCCGGGGGAGAGGCTGACTCCTACCGGACGCGTCCCCGGGTGGCGGATGGGGGAGTGCCACTCGCAACCGGCCCCAAACGGGAGCGAGTGGTAGCGGGGAAACCCGCCGCGGACCAACAGCCAGGGTGGGGTGTCAGGCGGACACCCGGGCCCACCGGAGGTAGCGCGGTGTCTCTGGCCGTTTTCACGGTAGGAGGCACTGCGCGGGCCGCACTGCCGGGACTAGCCCGTCGGTGCGGCGGCTGGAGCGGGGCCACTTCGGTGGTCCTGTGTCTAGCGAGGGGTGTCGGCAGCCAGCTCAGTCGGAGCTGGGCCGACGGTAGGGGGGCCGCGGGGGAAGAGGAGTGCCGGTATTGCGGTGCGCCGCTCGTCCCTATCTCCCGCGGCCTAGCGGGGCCACCACCGTTGGATGGTGGACGCGGTGGGGATGCAGAGGAAGAGGAGCTACGGTATTACGGTGCGCCGTACTCCCTATCCTCTGCAACCGTTTTGGGGGGGTTGTCGGGGGGGGGCCGCGGGGGGCGGGAAGAACAAAATATTTCTCCCCGCTCTCCGCGGTCCCAGCGGGGCCGTCACCGCTGTATGGCGGCATGTGAGGGGGCGGCAGGGGAAGGGGAGTGTCGGCGTTGTCGCATCCTCTTCTCCTGCTGCCGTTTGGGGGGGCCTTCGGGCGCATAGGCGGGCCTTCGGGCAATTATATGGCGTTTGCCCAGTTTTGGGTGGGAGGTTCGGGTATATGCGTATAGTCTTATATACGCATATACCCCTTATTTTTGCAGAGTGCCCACTTCGGTGGGCGGTGTTTAGGTCGTGTGGGGCTGCTCCGGGTACTTCTCTGATCAGCAGAGTGGACTTGCGAGCAGCCTCACGTTTGGGTTGGGGTCTTCCTGGCCACCGCCGGGGCGTCGCGGTTGTATGCTAACGCGATCCCGCGGCGTCCCATTATGGCGGATTGGGGTTAGGCGTTGGGTTTTAGGGGGTATTATCATCGAGTCCCTCACAGTGCCCTCTGGTTAGCAGGGGGCCCGTGCGAGAAATGCATTTCCCAACGATAAAAAAAAAAAAAAAAAAAAAAAAAAAAAAAAAAAAAAAAAAAAGGTTAGGTTAGGTTAGGTTAGGTTAGGTTAGGTTAGGTTAGGTTAGGTTAGGTTAGGTTAGGTTAGGTTAGGTTAGGTTAGGTTAGGTTAGGTTAGGTTAGGTTAGGTTAGGTTAGGTTAGGTTAGGTTAGGTTAGGTTAGGTTAGGTTAGGTTAGGTTAGGTTAGGTTAGGTTAGGTTAGGTTAGGTTAGGTTAGGTTAGGTTAGGTTAGGTTAGGTTAGGTTAGGTTAGGTTAGGTTAGGTTAGGTTAGGTTAGGTTAGGTTAGGTTAGGTTAGGTTAGGTTAGGTTAGGTTAGGTTAGGTTAGGTTAGGTTAGGTTAGGTTAGGTTAGGTTAGGTTAGGTTAGGTTAGGTTAGGTTAGGTTAGGTTAGGTTAGGTTAGGTTAGGTTAGGTTAGGTTAGGTTAGGTTAGGTTAGGTTAGGTTAGGTTAGGTTAGGTTAGGTTAGGTTAGGTTAGGTTAGGTTAGGTTAGGTTAGGTTAGGTTAGGTTAGGTTAGGTTAGGTTAGGTTAGGTTAGGTTAGGTTAGGTTAGGTTAGGTTAGGTTAGGTTAGGTTAGGTTAGGTTAGGTTAGGTTAGGTTAGGTTAGGTTAGGTTAGGTTAGGTTAGGTTAGGTTAGGTTAGGTTAGGTTAGGTTAGGTTAGGTTAGGTTAGGTTAGGTTAGGTTAGGTTAGGTTAGGTTAGGTTAGGTTAGGTTAGGTTAGGTTAGGTTAGGTTAGGTTAGGTTAGGTTAGGTTAGGTTAGGTTAGGTTAGGTTAGGTTAGGTTAGGTTAGGTTAGGTTAGGTTAGGTTAGGTTAGGTTAGGTTAGGTTAGGTTAGGTTAGGTTAGGTTAGGTTAGGTTAGGTTAGGTTAGGTTAGGTTAGGTTAGGTTAGGTTAGGTTAGGTTAGGTTAGGTTAGGTTAGGTTAGGTTAGGTTAGGTTAGGTTAGGTTAGGTTAGGTTAGGTTAGGTTAGGTTAGGTTGACGGGCCAGTTGGCGTAGTGGTGAGCAATGTACGACCCACGCACTGGTCCCCGGGTTCGTGTCCCGGTCCGAACATAATTTAATAATTTATATATGTTCGGGGTCGGTGGTCTATAGCGAGTACAACCACCCCCGCATAATTTGGGGGTGGCTACGAGCTATTGGAGGCATGTTTAGAAAGCTCTAAGCCTGACGGGGCGGTGAGTTAGTATAAACATAACTCTGTGGTGTGTGACCGAAAGTTCACTGCTTCAGAAGTCCTAGGCAGACGGCCTATAATGGACGGACGTTGCGGTGGATTAGTAGGTATGACGGTGGAGCCTAGCTCCAAAGAGATGGTAGAATGAGTACCACCGGTGGAGGCCGGTGGGAAAATTCGAATCTCTTTAGACGGGCCAGTTGGCGTAGTGGTGAGCAATGTACGACCCACGCACTGGTCCCCGGGTTCGTGTCCCGGTCCGAACATAATTTAATAATTTATATATGTTCGGGGTCGGTGGTCTATAGCGAGTACAACCACCCCCGCATAATTTGGGGGTGGCTACGAGCTATTGGAGGCATGTTTAGAAAGCTCTAAGCCTGACGGGGCGGTGAGTTAGTATAAACATAACTCTGTGGTGTGTGACCGAAAGTTCACTGCTTCAGAAGTCCTAGGCAGACGGCCTATAATGGACGGACGTTGCGGTGGATTAGTAGGTATGACGGTGGAGCCTAGCTCCAAAGAGATGGTAGAATGAGTACCACCGGTGGAGGCCGGTGGGAAAATTCGAATCTCTTTTTCCGGGGGAGAGGCTGACTCCTACCGGACGCGTCCCCGGGTGGCGGATGGGGGAATGCCACCTGCGACTGTTGGGACCCGACGACGAGCCTGGTCAGCTCAAGTTGGGACCCAACGACTGCGGGTGGTAGCAGGGAAACCTGCCGCGGACCAACAGCCAGGGTGGGGTGTCAGGCGGACACCCGGGCCCACCGGAGGTAGCGCGGTGTCTCTGGCCGTTTTCACGGTAGGAGGCACTGCGCGGGCCGCACTGCCGGGACTAGCCCGTCGGTGCGGCGGCTGGAGCGGGGCCACTTCGGTGGTCCTGTGTCTGGCGAGGGGTGTCGGCAGCCAGCTCAGTCGGAGCTGGGCCGACGGTAGGGGGGCCGCGGGGGAAGAGGAGTGCCGGTATTGCGGTGCGCCGCTCGTCCCTATCTCCCGCGGCCTAGCGGGGCCACCACCGTTTGATGGTGGACGCGGTGGGGATGCAGAGGAAGAGGAGCTACGGTATTACGGTGCGCCGTACTCCCTATCCTCTGCAACCGTCTTGGGTGGGTTGGGGGGGTCCGCGGGGGGCGGGAAGAACAAAATATTTCTCCCCGCCTTCCGCGGTCCCAGCGGGGCCGTCACCGCTGATGGCGGCATTTGGGGGGGCGGCAGGGGAAGGGGAGTGTCGGCGTTGTCGCATCCTCTTCTCCTGCGGCCGTTTTGGGGGGGCCTTCGGGCGTATTAGGCGGGCCTTCGGGCAATTTGCGGTGTTTGCCCAGTTTTGGGTGGGAGGTTCGGGTATATGTGTATAGACTTATATACGCATATACCCCTTATTTTTTGCAGAGTGCCCACTTCGGTGGGCGGTGTTCAGGTTCTGTGGGGCTGCTCCGGGTACTTCTCTGATCAGCAGAGTGGACTTGCGAGCAGCCTCACGTTTGGGTTGGGGTCGTTCCTGGCCACCGCCGGGGCGTCGCGGTTGTATGCTAACGCGATCCCGCGGCGTCCCACTATGGCGGATTGGGGTTAGGCGTTGGGTTTTAGGGGGTATGTCATCGAGTCCCCCACAGTGCCCTCTGGTTAGCAGGGGGCCCGTGCGAGAAATGCATTTCCCAACGTTAAAAAAAAAAAAAAAAAAAAAAAAAAAAAAAAAAAAAAAAAAAAAAAAAAAAAAAAAAAAGGTTAGGTTAGGTTAGGTTAGGTTAGGTTAGGTTAGGTTAGGTTAGGTTAGGTTAGGTTAGGTTAGGTTAGGTTAGGTTAGGTTAGGTTAGGTTAGGTTAGGTTAGGTTAGGTTAGGTTAGGTTAGGTTAGGTTAGGTTAGGTTAGGTTAGGTTAGGTTAGGTTAGGTTAGGTTAGGTTAGGTTAGGTTAGGTTAGGTTAGGTTAGGTTAGGTTAGGTTAGGTTAGGTTAGGTTAGGTTAGGTTAGGTTAGGTTAGGTTAGGTTAGGTTAGGTTAGGTTAGGTTAGGTTAGGTTAGGTTAGGTTAGGTTAGGTTAGGTTAGGTTAGGTTAGGTTAGGTTAGGTTAGGTTAGGTTAGGTTAGGTTAGGTTAGGTTAGGTTAGGTTAGGTTAGGTTAGGTTAGGTTAGGTTAGGTTAGGTTAGGTTAGGTTAGGTTAGGTTAGGTTAGGTTAGGTTAGGTTAGGTTAGGTTAGGTTAGGTTAGGTTAGGTTAGGTTAGGTTAGGTTAGGTTAGGTTAGGTTAGGTTAGGTTAGGTTAGGTTAGGTTAGGTTAGGTTAGGTTAGGTTAGGTTAGGTTAGGTTAGGTTAGGTTAGGTTAGGTTAGGTTAGGTTAGGTTAGGTTAGGTTAGGTTAGGTTAGGTTAGGTTAGGTTAGGTTAGGTTAGGTTAGGTTAGGTTAGGTTAGGTTAGGTTAGGTTAGGTTAGGTTAGGTTAGGTTAGGTTAGGTTAGGTTAGGTTAGGTTAGGTTAGGTTAGGTTAGGTTGACGGGCCAGTTGGCGTAGTGGTGAGCAATGTACGACCCACGCACTGGTCCCCGGGTTCGTGTCCCGGTCCGAACATAATTTAATAATTTATATATGTTCGGGGTCGGTGGTCTATAGCGAGTACAACCACCCCCGCATAATTTGGGGGTGGCTACGAGCTATTGGAGGCATGTTTAGAAAGCTCTAAGCCTGACGGGGCGGTGAGTTAGTATAAACATAACTCTGTGGTGTGTGACCGAAAGTTCACTGCTTCAGAAGTCCTAGGCAGACGGCCTATAATGGACGGACGTTGCGGTGGATTAGTAGGTATGACGGTGGAGCCTAGCTCCAAAGAGATGGTAGAATGAGTACCACCGGTGGAGGCCGGTGGGAAAATTCGAATCTCTTTAGACGGGCCAGTTGGCGTAGTGGTGAGCAATGTACGACCCACGCACTGGTCCCCGGGTTCGTGTCCCGGTCCGAACATAATTTAATAATTTATATATGTTCGGGGTCGGTGGTCTATAGCGAGTACAACCACCCCCGCATAATTTGGGGGTGGCTACGAGCTATTGGAGGCATGTTTAGAAAGCTCGGGGCGGTGAGTTAGTATAAACATAACTCTGTGGTGTGTGACCGAAAGTTCACTGCTTCAGAAGTCCTAGGCAGACGGCCTATAATGGACGGACGTTGCGGTGGATTAGTAGGTATGACGGTGGAGCCTAGCTCCAAAGAGATGGTAGAATGAGTACCACCGGTGGAGGCCGGTGGGAAAATTCGAATCTCTTTTTCCGGGGGAGAGGCTGACTCCTACCGGACGCGTCCCCGGGTGGCGGATGGGGGAATGCCACCTGCGACTGTTGGGACCCGACGACGAGCCTGGTCAGCTCAAGTTGGGACCCAACGACTGCGGGTGGTAGCAGGGAAACCTGCCGCGGACCAACAGCCAGGGTGGGGTGTCAGGCGGACACCCGGGCCCACCGGAGGTAGCGCGGTGTCTCTGGCCGTTTTCACGGTAGGAGGCACTGCGCGGGCCGCACTGCCGGGACTAGCCCGTCGGTGCGGCGGCTGGAGCGGGGCCACTTCGGTGGTCCTGTGTCTGGCGAGGGGTGTCGGCAGCCAGCTCAGTCGGAGCTGGGCCGACGGTAGGGGGGCCGCGGGGGAAGAGGAGTGCCGGTATTGCGGTGCGCCGCTCGTCCCTATCTCCCGCGGCCTAGCGGGGCCACCACCGTTTGATGGTGGACGCGGTGGGGATGCAGAGGAAGAGGAGCTACGGTATTACGGTGCGCCGTACTCCCTATCCTCTGCAACCGTCTTGGGTGGGTTGGGGGGGTCCGCGGGGGGCGGGAAGAACAAAATATTTCTCCCCGCCTTCCGCGGTCCCAGCGGGGCCGTCACCGCTGATGGCGGCATTTGGGGGGGCGGCAGGGGAAGGGGAGTGTCGGCGTTGTCGCATCCTCTTCTCCTGCGGCCGTTTTGGGGGGGCCTTCGGGCGTATTAGGCGGGCCTTCGGGCAATTTGCGGTGTTTGCCCAGTTTTGGGTGGGAGGTTCGGGTATATGTGTATAGACTTATATACGCATATACCCCTTATTTTTTGCAGAGTGCCCACTTCGGTGGGCGGTGTTCAGGTTCTGTGGGGCTGCTCCGGGTACTTCTCTGATCAGCAGAGTGGACTTGCGAGCAGCCTCACGTTTGGGTTGGGGTCGTTCCTGGCCACCGCCGGGGCGTCGCGGTTGTATGCTAACGCGATCCCGCGGCGTCCCACTATGGCGGATTGGGGTTAGGCGTTGGGTTTTAGGGGGTATGTCATCGAGTCCCCCACAGTGCCCTCTGGTTAGCAGGGGGCCCGTGCGAGAAATGCATTTCCCAACGTTAAAAAAAAAAAAAAAAAAAAAAAAAAAAAAAAAAAAAAAAAAAAAAAAAAAAAAAAAAAAAAAAAGGTTAGGTTAGGTTAGGTTAGGTTAGGTTAGGTTAGGTTAGGTTAGGTTAGGTTAGGTTAGGTTAGGTTAGGTTAGGTTAGGTTAGGTTAGGTTAGGTTAGGTTAGGTTAGGTTAGGTTAGGTTAGGTTAGGTTAGGTTAGGTTAGGTTAGGTTAGGTTAGGTTAGGTTAGGTTAGGTTAGGTTAGGTTAGGTTAGGTTAGGTTAGGTTAGGTTAGGTTAGGTTAGGTTAGGTTAGGTTAGGTTAGGTTAGGTTAGGTTAGGTTAGGTTAGGTTAGGTTAGGTTAGGTTAGGTTAGGTTAGGTTAGGTTAGGTTAGGTTAGGTTAGGTTAGGTTAGGTTAGGTTAGGTTAGGTTAGGTTAGGTTAGGTTAGGTTAGGTTAGGTTAGGTTAGGTTAGGTTAGGTTAGGTTAGGTTAGGTTAGGTTAGGTTAGGTTAGGTTAGGTTAGGTTAGGTTAGGTTAGGTTAGGTTAGGTTAGGTTAGGTTAGGTTAGGTTAGGTTAGGTTAGGTTAGGTTAGGTTAGGTTAGGTTAGGTTAGGTTAGGTTAGGTTAGGTTAGGTTAGGTTAGGTTAGGTTAGGTTAGGTTAGGTTAGGTTAGGTTAGGTTAGGTTAGGTTAGGTTAGGTTAGGTTAGGTTAGGTTAGGTTAGGTTAGGTTAGGTTAGGTTAGGTTAGGTTAGGTTGACGGGCCAGTTGGCGTAGTGGTGAGCAATGTACGACCCACGCACTGGTCCCCGGGTTCGTGTCCCGGTCCGAACATAATTTAATAATTTATATATGTTCGGGGTCGGTGGTCTATAGCGAGTACAACCACCCCCGCATAATTTGGGGGTGGCTACGAGCTATTGGAGGCATGTTTAGAAAGCTCTAAGCCTGACGGGGCGGTGAGTTAGTATAAACATAACTCTGTGGTGTGTGACCGAAAGTTCACTGCTTCAGAAGTCCTAGGCAGACGGCCTATAATGGACGGACGTTGCGGTGGATTAGTAGGTATGACGGTGGAGCCTAGCTCCAAAGAGATGGTAGAATGAGTACCACCGGTGGAGGCCGGTGGAAAAATTCGAATCTCTTTGACGGGCCAGTTGGCGTAGTGGTGAGCAATGTACGACCCACGCACTGGTCCCCGGGTTCGTGTCCCGGTCCGAACATAATTTAATAATTTATATATGTTCGGGGTCGGTGGTCTATAGCGAGTACAACCACCCCCGCATAATTTGGGGGTGGCTACGAGCTATTGGAGGCATGTTTAGAAAGCTCTAAGCCTGACGGGGCTGTGAGTTAGTATAAACATAACTCTGTGGTGTGTGACCGAAAGTTCACTGCTTCAGAAGTCCTAGGCAGACGGCCCATAATGGACGGACGTTGCGGTGGATTAGTAGGTATGACGGTGGAGCCTAGCTCCAAAGAGATGGTAGAATGAGTACCAATATAGACGGGCCAGTTGGCGTAGTGGTGAGCAATGTACGACCCACGCACTGGTCCCCGGGTTCGTGTCCCGGTCCGAACATAATTTAATAATTTATATATGTTCGGGGTCGGTGGTCTATAGCGAGTACAACCACCCCCGCATAATTTGGGGGTGGCTACGAGCTATTGGAGGCATGTTTAGAAAGCTCTAAGCCCGACGGGGCGGTGAGTTAGTATAAACATAACTCTGTGGTGTGTGACCGAAAGTTCACTGCTTCAGAAGTCCTAGGCAGACGGCCTATAATGGACGGACGTTGCGGTGGATTAGTAGGTATGACGGTGGAGCCTAGCTCCAAAAAGAGATGGTAGAATGAGTACCACCGGTGGAGGCCGGTGGGAAAATTCGAATCTCTTTTTTGACGGCCTAGTTGGCGTAGTGGTGAGCAATGTACGACCACACGCACTAGGTCCCGGGTTCGCGTCCCGGTCCGAATGCAATTTATAATTTAATATGTGTTCGGGGTCAGTGGTTAATGGCGAGTACAACCCTTCCCGCACATTTGGGGGGGGATACGAGCCATTGGTGGAATGTTAGAAAGCTTACTATCTCCGTCGGGGACGCCTGATAGAATAGTGAGTGAGTATAGCGGACCGCTGTGGCCGAGCGTAGTACCGCGACGGGGGACGCCCTGACGCGGACTGCGGGTCGGGTCTGTGAACGCGCCCCACTCCCCGCAGGCCGGGGGAGAGGGGTGCGGGAACGGGCAACTCACGCGATTGCGCCTTCCTCCGCAGGCCGGGGGGGAGGTGTGAGAGCGTACTGTGGCGTGTTCGAGATTACACTTGTGACCGGGGTAAACCTGGACACGATGTATGATCGATAATTGCGATTGCGCCTTCGGGTGTAAGAGCAACTTGTATGGTGTTTCCGAAAGTCTGCCGCTTCCGTCGCGTTGCGGTGGGCAAGTAGGAACAACAGGCGAACTAGTACGGCCGGTCGATAAGTCTGAGAAAGTCGGTGGGTAGTTGGAAGCCGAAGGTTGGCCGGGAACTAGATTCGCCTGCTAATTCGGATCGAAGGCTGTTGTTGTTCGATCTGCCTGTACCGGAATGATGGTGGGGACCGCATGATGGTGGGACGCCGGGGTTGCCAAATCGGACCGGTGCGGGTAGCATCGAAGGGACAGCATCAGATGGGCCTGTAGTGGGTGTTAGATGGCTGCCGGGCACTCGCGGAGGTGGACGACCACCCTTAAACTCCACTAATTCGTAAGACTAGCCGGAAAGTTCAACTGTGACGTGTAGACTGCTGGGGCAGTATAAGAATGAGTACTACTGTCGAAAGGCGGTGGGAAAATTCGACCCACATTTTGACGGCCTAGTTGGCGTAGTGGTGAGCAATGTACGACCACACGCACTAGGTCCCGGGTTCGCGTCCCGGTCCGAATGCAATTTATAATTTAATATGTGTTCGGGGTCAGTGGTTAATGGCGAGTACAACCCTTCCCGCACATTTGGGGGGGGATACGAGCCATTGGTGGAATTTGGGGGGGGATACGAGCCATTGGTGGAATGTTAGAAAGCTTACTATCTCCGTCGGGGACGCCTGATAGAATAGTGAGTGAGTATAGCGGACCGCTGTGGCCGAGCGTAGTACCGCGACGGGGGACGCCCTGACGCGGACTGCGGGTCGGGTCTGTGAACGCGCCCCACTCCCCGCAGGCCGGGGGAGAGGGGTGCGGGAACGGGCAAAACTCACGCGATTGCGCCTTCCTCCGCAGGCCGGGGGGGAGGTGTGAGAGCGTACTGTGGCGTGTTCGAGATTACACTTGTGACCGGGGTAAAAAACCTGGACACGAGGTATGATCGATAATTGCGATTGCGCCTTCGGGTGTAAGAGCAACTGAATGGTGTTTCCGAAAGTCTGCCGCTTCCGTCGCGTTGCGGTGGGCAAGTAGGAACGACAGGCGAACTAGTACGGCCGGTCGATAAGTCTGAGAATGTCGGTGGGTAGTTGGAAGCTGAAGGTTGGCCGGTTACTATCTTCGCCTGCTAATTCGGATCGAAGGCTGTTGTTGTTCGATCTGCCTGTACCGGAATGATGGTGGGGACCGCATGATGGTGGGACGCCGGGGTTGCCAAATCGGACCGGTGCGGGTAGCATTGAAGGGACAGCATCAGATGGGCCTGTAGTGGGTGTTAGATGGCTGCCGGGCACTCGCGGAGGTGGAGGACCACCCTTAAACTCCACTATACGTAAGACTACCGGAAAGTTCAACTGTGATGTGTAGACTGCTGGGGCAGTATAAGAATGAGTACTACTGTCGAAAGGCGGTGGGAAAATTCGACCCACATTTTAGACGGCCTAGTTGGCGTAGTGGTGAGCAATGTACGACCACACGCACTAGGTCCCGGGTTCGCGTCCCGGTCCGAATGCAATTTATAATTTAATATGTGTTCGGGGTCAGTGGTTAATGGCGAGTACAACCCTTCCCGCACATTTGGGGGGGGATACGAGCCATTGGTGGAATGTTAGAAAGCTTACTATCTCCGTCGGGGACGCCTGATAGAATAGTGAGTGAGTATAGCGGACCGCTGTGGCCGAGCGTAGTACCGCGACGGGGGACGCCCTGACGCGGACTGCGGGTCGGGTCTGTGAACGCGCCCCACTCCCCGCAGGCCGGGGGAGAGGGGTGCGGGAACGGGCAAAACTCACGCGATTGCGCCTTCCTCCGCAGGCCGGGGGGGAGGTGTGAGAGCGTACTGTGGCGTGTTCGAGATTACACTTGTGACCGGGGTAAAAAACCTGGACACGAGGTATGATCGATAATTGCGATTGCGCCTTCGGGTGTAAGAGCAACTGAATGGTGTTTCCGAAAGTCTGCCGCTTCCGTCGCGTTGCGGTGGGCAAGTAGGAACGACAGGCGAACTAGTACGGCCGGTCGATAAGTCTGAGAATGTCGGTGGGTAGTTGGAAGCTGAAGGTTGGCCGGTTACTATCTTCGCCTGCTAATTCGGATCGAAGGCTGTTGTTGTTCGATCTGCCTGTACCGGAATGATGGTGGGGACCGCATGATGGTGGGACGCCGGGGTTGCCAAATCGGACCGGTGCGGGTAGCATTGAAGGGACAGCATCAGATGGGCCTGTAGTGGGTGTTAGATGGCTGCCGGGCACTCGCGGAGGTGGAGGACCACCCTTAAACTCCACTATACGTAAGACTACCGGAAAGTTCAACTGTGATGTGTAGACTGCTGGGGCAGTATAAGAATGAGTACTACTGTCGAAAGGCGGTGGGAAAATTCGACCCACATTTTGACGGGCCAGTTGGCGTAGTGGTGAGCAATGTACGACCCACGCACTGGTCCCCGGGTTCGTGTCCCGGTCCGAACATAATTTAATAATTTATATATGTTCGGGGTCGGTGGTCTATAGCGAGTACAACCACCCCCGCATAATTTGGGGGTGGCTACGAGCTATTGGAGGCATGTTTAGAAAGCTCTAAGCCCGACGGGGCGGTGAGTTAGTATAAACATAACTCTGTGGTGTGTGACCGAAAGTTCACTGCTTCAGAAGTCCTAGGCAGACGGCCTATAATGGACGGACGTTGCGGTGGATTAGTAGGTATGACGGTGGAGCCTAGCTCCAAAGAGATGGTAGAATGAGTACCACCGGTGGAGGCCGGTGGGAAAATTCGAATCTCTTTTAGACGGGCCAGTTGGCGTAGTGGTGAGCAATGTACGACCCACGCACTGGTCCCCGGGTTCGTGTCCCGGTCCGAACATAATTTAATAATTTATATATGTTCGGGGTCGGTGGTCTATAGCGAGTACAACCACCCCCGCATAATTTGGGGGTGGCTACGAGCTATTGGAGGCATGTTTAGAAAGCTCTAAGCCTGACGGGGCGGTGAGTTAGTATAAACATAACTCTGTGGTGTGTGACCGAAAGTTCACTGCTTCAGAAGTCCTAGGCAGACGGCCCATAATGGACGGACGTTGCGGTGGATTAGTAGGTATGACGGTGGAGCCTAGCTCCAAAGAGATGGTAGAATGAGTACCACCGGTGGAGGCCGGTGGGAAAAATTCGAATCTCTTTTTCGACGGGCCAGTTGGCGTAGTGGTGAGCAATGTACGACCCACGCACTGGTCCCCGGGTTCGTGTCCCGGTCCGAACATAATTTAATAATTTATATATGTTCGGGGTCGGTGGTCTATAGCGAGTACAACCACCCCCGCATAATTTGGGGGTGGCTACGAGCTATTGGAGGCATGTTTAGAAAGCTCTAAGCCTGACGGGGCGGTGAGTTAGTATAAACATAACTCTGTGGTGTGTGACCGAAAGTTCACTGCTTCAGAAGTCCTAGGCAGACGGCCTATAATGGACGGACGTTGCGGTGGATTAGTAGGTATGACGGTGGAGCCTAGCTCCAAAGAGATGGTAGAATGAGTACCACCGGTGGAGGCCGGTGGGAAAATTCGAATCTCTTTTGACGGGCCAGTTGGCGTAGTGGTGAGCAATGTACGACCCACGCACTGGTCCCCGGGTTCGTGTCCCGGTCCGAACATAATTTAATAATTTATATATGTTCGGGGTCGGTGGTCTATAGCGAGTACAACCACCCCCGCATAATTTGGGGGTGGCTACGAGCTATTGGAGGCATGTTTAGAAAGCTCTAAGCCCGACGGGGCGGTGAGTTAGTATAAACATAACTCTGTGGTGTGTGACCGAAAGTTCACTGCTTCAGAAGTCCTAGGCAGACGGCCTATAATGGACGGACGTTGCGGTGGATTAGTAGGTATGACGGTGGAGCCTAGCTCCAAAGAGATGGTAGAATGAGTACCACCGGTGGAGGCCGGTGGGAAAATTCGAATCTCTTGACGGGCCAGTTGGCGTAGTGGTGAGCAATGTACGACCCACGCACTGGTCCCCGGGTTCGTGTCCCGGTCCGAACATAATTTAATAATTTATATATGTTCGGGGTCGGTGGTCTATAGCGAGTACAACCACCCCCGCATAATTTGGGGGTGGCTACGAGCTATTGGAGGCATGTTTAGAAAGCTCTAAGCCTGACGGGGCGGTGAGTTAGTATAAACATAACTCTGTGGTGTGTGACCGAAAGTTCACTGCTTCAGAAGTCCTAGGCAGACGGCCCATAATGGACGGACGTTGCGGTGGATTAGTAGGTATGACGGTGGAGCCTAGCTCCAAAGAGATGGTAGAATGAGTACCACCGGTGGAGGCCGGTGGGAAAATTCGAATCTCTTTGACGGGCCAGTTGGCGTAGTGGTGAGCAATGTACGACCCACGCACTGGTCCCCGGGTTCGTGTCCCGGTCCGAACATAATTTAATAATTTATATATGTTCGGGGTCGGTGGTCTATAGCGAGTACAACCACCCCCGCATAATTTGGGGGTGGCTACGAGCTATTGGAGGCATGTTTAGAAAGCTCTAAGCCTGACGGGGCGGTGAGTTAGTATAAACATAACTCTGTGGTGTGTGACCGAAAGTTCACTGCTTCAGAAGTCCTAGGCAGACGGCCCATAATGGACGGACGTTGCGGTGGATTAGTAGGTATGACGGTGGAGCCTAGCTCCAAAGAGATGGTAGAATGAGTACCACCGGTGGAGGCCGGTGGGAAAATTCGAATCTCTTTTGACGGGCCAGTTGGCGTAGTGGTGAGCAATGTACGACCCACGCACTGGTCCCCGGGTTCGTGTCCCGGTCCGAACATAATTTAATAATTTATATATGTTCGGGGTCGGTGGTCTATAGCGAGTACAACCACCCCCGCATAATTTGGGGGTGGCTACGAGCTATTGGAGGCATGTTTAGAAAGCTCTAAGCCCGACGGGGCGGTGAGTTAGTATAAACATAACTCTGTGGTGTGTGACCGAAAGTTCACTGCTTCAGAAGTCCTAGGCAGACGGCCTATAATGGACGGACGTTGCGGTGGATTAGTAGGTATGACGGTGGAGCCTAGCTCCGAAAAGAGATGGTAGAATGAGTACCACCGGTGGAGGCCGGTGGGAAAATTCGAATCTCTTTTCGACGGGCCAGTTGGCGTAGTGGTGAGCAATGTACGACCCACGCACTGGTCCCCGGGTTCGTGTCCCGGTCCGAACATAATTTAATAATTTATATATGTTCGGGGTCGGTGGTCTATAGCGAGTACAACCACCCCCGCATAATTTGGGGGTGGCTACGAGCTATTGGAGGCATGTTTAGAAAGCTCTAAGCCTGACGGGGCGGTGAGTTAGTATAAACATAACTCTGTGGTGTGTGACCGAAAGTTCACTGCTTCAGAAGTCCTAGGCAGACGGCCTATAATGGACGGACGTTGCGGTGGATTAGTAGGTATGACGGTGGAGCCTAGCTCCAAAGAGATGGTAGAATGAGTACCACCGGTGGAGGCCGGTGGGAAAAATTCGAATCTCTAGACGGGCCAGTTGGCGTAGTGGTGAGCAATGTACGACCCACGCACTGGTCCCCGGGTTCGTGTCCCGGTCCGAACATAATTTAATAATTTATATATGTTCGGGGTCGGTGGTCTATAGCGAGTACAACCACCCCCGCATAATTTGGGGGTGGCTACGAGCTATTGGAGGCATGTTTAGAAAGCTCTAAGCCCGACGGGGCGGTGAGTTAGTATAAACATAACTCTGTGGTGTGTGACCGAAAGTTCACTGCTTCAGAAGTCCTAGGCAGACGGCCCATAATGGTCGGACGTTGCGGTGGATTAGTAGGTATGACGGTGGAGCCTAGCTCCAAAGAGATGGTAGAATGAGTACCACCGGTGGAGGCCGGTGGGAAAATTCGAATCTCTTTTGTGGCCCAGCAGACCAGGGCCACCACAAGGGGGGAAAGCCATAGGGCTGCTGAGGAGGAGGCGGGGATGTCCTCATAATGGTAAGACAAACCCGCTTCCTTCAAGCGAATGTCAACCACTCGGCCGGAGCGCAGGACCTGCTGTTGCAGTCCATGGCCGAGTGGGAAATTGACGTGGCGGTGGCCTGCGAGCCCTACTATGTCCCCCCTCAGAATCCGCACTGGGCGGGGGACTTGGAGGGCTCCGTGGCCATCATGATTAGGAGTGGTACCGGCCCCCACCTCTCGAAGATCGAGAGGGGCTCGGGCTTCGTTGTTGCAAGGTGGGGGGAGTACGCCATTATTGGGGTGTACTTCTCCCCCAACCGCACCCTGGCAGAGTTCGAGATTTTCCTCGACTCTGTCAGGGCTGCGGTGGGCCGGCAGTCGCCGAGGAAGATTATCGTCCTCGGCGACTTTAACGCGAAATCCCGAGCCTGGGGGAACCCCACCTCGGACGCTCGTGGGAGTGAAGTCCAGGTGTGGGCCCTGCTCTCCGGTCTGTCCCTGTTGAATCAGGGGACGGCCTTCACGTGCGTGCGACGTCAGGGGGGGTCTGTGGTGGACCTGTCGTTCGCCACCCCTGATGTCGCACGGGATGTGAGAAACTGGAGAGTGGAGGAGGAGGTGGAGACCCTATCGGACCACTTGTACGTCCGATTTGAGGTCTCCACCAGTCCGGTACCGGTGGATCGCCTCAGAGGCTCATCTCGAGCGCTCCCGAGATGGGCCCTTGGCCGGCTCGACGCCGAGCTGGCCCGTGAGGCGACCATTGTCGCGGTCTGGGGTAATCCCCAGGGGATGGTGGTGGGTGCCAGCTCCGATGTAGAGGAGCTGGCTGGCCGCATGCGCGACACCCTCACAAGGGTGTGCGATGCGGCCATGCCGCGGTGGCGGCGGTCAAGGGGCCGCAGGCGTCAAGTTTATTGGTGGTCGCCCGAAATTGCGGAACTTCGGGCGGCCAGCAACAGGGCGAGAAGGGAATTTGTGCGGTGCCGTAGGAGGCATGGCGTGAACCCGGCTTTAGAGGCTGAGCTGCGGCTGGCCTACAATTCTGCCAAGAAGGCCCTGCAGCTCGCCATCAGCCGGGCTAAAGAGGCGGCCCGCCAGGAGCTCCTGGCGGACCTGGACCGGGATCCGTGGGGGCGCCCTTTCATCGGCGCACGGAATAAACTCCGTGCGCACGGTGCCCCGATCACGGAGACCACGCCTCCCGACATCCTCCTACGGCTGGTGGGAGGGTTGTTCCCGGAGTCCTCTGGGCATATCCCCCCAGTGATGGCTTCTCCCTCTACCACTGAGGGTGTGGAGGAAGCCCCCCCAATCACTGAGGGGGAATTTCTCCTGGCCTGTGACAAGCTGCGGGCCAGGCGGAAGGCTCCGGGACCGGATGGTATTCCAGGGCGAATCGTTTTTATCGCCCTGGAATACCTGGGTGGGGATCTTCGGGAGTTGTTCAACGCATGCCTACGCGCTGGGCAATTCCCGAAGATCTGGAAGGAGGGAAAGTTGTGCCTGTTGCCCAAGGAGGGTCGTCCTCTGGACTCCCCTTCGGCATACAGGCCAATCGTGATGCTGAGTGAGGTGGGCAAGCTCTTTGAGCGCATTCTTGCCGCCCGCCTTACTCAGCATCTCGAAGAGGTGGGACCGGGCCTTTCGGAGGCCCAGTATGGGTTCAGGGCGGGTCGCTCGACCATTGACGCCCTGAACACCCTGAAGGCGCGGTCCTTGGCCGCAGTGGAGGAGGGAGACGTGCTATTAGCCGTCTCGTTGGATGTGGCCAACGCCTTCAACACCCTGCCGTTCGAGACTTTACGAGAGGCACTTCGCTTCCATGAGGTGCCTCTCTATCTCCGGCGGGTGTTGGACGCGTACCTCCGCGACAGGCAGGTCGTGTGGACGGGAGTAAACGGGGTGGTCGGTCGACGACGTGTCGACTGCGGGGTTCCACAGGGGGCGGTTTTAGGCCCGGTCCTGTGGAACCTCGGGTATGATTGGCTCCTGCGGTGTCCGCTTCCTCCTGGGCTGGGTGTCATTGCGTATGCGGATGACACCCTTGTCACAGCCCGGGGTCGTTCGTACGACGAAGCGGCACGCTTGGCCACAGTCGGCACCGAGTTGGTCGTCGACCGGATTGGCATGTTGGGCCTGAGGGTCTCCGTCTCTAAAACGGAGGCCCTCCTTTTTCACGGCCCACGCCGTAGACTACCCCGTAACGCCTGCCTGTGCGTCCAGGGGAGGAGGGTGGAGGTAAAGGCCCAGATGAAATATCTGGGCCTGACCCTGGACGGCCGCTGGACGTTCCGTGTCCATTTCGCCCAGCTCGCCCCGAAGTTGATCAGCGCCGCCTCGGCCCTCGGCAGGTTACTGCCGAATGTCGGGGGCCCTGGATCTCACTGCCGGCGGCTCTATGCTGGCATAGTGAGGTCCATGGCACTGTACGGTGCTCCTGTGTGGTTCGACGCCCTCTCCGCACCTAACAGGGCCCAATTGCGCAAGGCGCAGCGGGTCCTGGCGGTGAGGGCGGTGAGGGGGTACCGTACGGTGTCCTACACGGCGGCAACACTTCTGGCGGGCGACCCGCCCTGGCATCTCAGGGCGGAAGTGCTCGCCGAAGTATATCAATTTCGGGCGCGCGAGCGGGCGAGGGGAGAACGTCCAGCGGGGGAGGGAATCGCCGGGATCAGACGCCTATGTGACGAGGCTCTGATTCGGCGATGGGAGGAGGAGTTGGGGACTCCGGCGGCTGGCCTGGTGACGGTGGGTGCGATCCTTCCGCACCTGTCTCGCTGGGTCAGGAGGCCACACGGCGTCCTGACGTTCAGGCTGACGCAGATGCTGACCGGGCATGGTTGCTTTGGGAAGTATCTGTGTCAGATTGCGCGTCGGGAACCGTCGCCCGCATGTCACGAGTGTGATGCGTCCGTGGACACAGCGCATCACACTCTCGTGGAATGCGCCGCCTGGTCTCCCCAGCGCCATGCCCTGATGATGGTAGTGGGTGGGGACCTTTCGTTGTGCAGCGTGGTTGGGGCCATGCTGCGTGACGAGAGGTCCTGGTCGGCGATGGTCTCCTTTTGTGAGACCGTCATCTCACTGAAGGAGACGGCGGAGAGGGAGCGCGAGGCTAACACTTCGCACCCTCTTCGTCGCCGTCGACTAGGGGGGAGGAGGCGCCGCTATGCGCATCTTCTCCCACCACCCTAGAGGAACTACAGCGGGGGAGTCGCTCACTTGACTCTCCTGCACATCATCGGGGCGGTCGGGATGCTCTGTGAACAGAGGGCATCCTGATTTAGGTGCAGTGGCCCGCGTGGTTCGGGCCGTCCGCAGGGACGTTACGGTTGAATGCGAAAGCGACCCCGTAACGTCCCATTGCACTGCGGCGACGTGTTCCGCTGGAGGTTTTAGTGAGTAGGAGTCTCACAGTACCCACCGGTTTATGACGGACCGGTGGGTCCCCATGATGGGTTTCCTCCAGCGACAACAAAAAAAAAAAAAAAAAAAAAAAAAAAAAAAAAAAAAAAAAAAAAAAAAAAAAAGGTTAGGTTAGGTTAGGTTAGGTTAGGTTAGGTTAGGTTAGGTTAGGTTAGGTTAGGTTAGGTTAGGTTAGGTTAGGTTAGGTTAGGTTAGGTTAGGTTAGGTTAGGTTAGGTTAGGTTAGGTTAGGTTAGGTTAGGTTAGGTTAGGTTAGGTTAGGTTAGGTTAGGTTAGGTTAGGTTAGGTTAGGTTAGGTTAGGTTAGGTTAGGTTAGGTTAGGTTAGGTTAGGTTAGGTTAGGTTAGGTTAGGTTAGGTTAGGTTAGGTTAGGTTAGGTTAGGTTAGGTTAGGTTAGGTTAGGTTAGGTTAGGTTAGGTTAGGTTAGGTTAGGTTAGGTTAGGTTAGGTTAGGTTAGGTTAGGTTAGGTTAGGTTAGGTTAGGTTAGGTTAGGTTAGGTTAGGTTAGGTTAGGTTAGGTTAGGTTAGGTTAGGTTAGGTTAGGTTAGGTTAGGTTAGGTTAGGTTAGGTTAGGTTAGGTTAGGTTAGGTTAGGTTAGGTTAGGTTAGGTTAGGTTAGGTTAGGTTAGGTTAGGTTAGGTTAGGTTAGGTTAGGTTAGGTTAGGTTAGGTTAGGTTAGGTTAGGTTAGGTTAGGTTAGGTTAGGTTAGGTTAGGTTAGGTTAGGTTAGGTTAGGTTAGGTTAGGTTAGGTTAGGTTAGGTTAGGTTAGGTTAGGTTAGGTTAGGTTAGGTTAGGTTAGGTTAGGTTAGGTTAGGTTAGGTTAGGTTAGGTTAGGTTAGGTTAGGTTAGGTTAGGTTAGGTTAGGTTAGGTTAGGTTAGGTTAGGTTAGGTTAGGTTAGGTTAGGTTAGGTTAGGTTAGGTTAGGTTAGGTTAGGTTAGGTTAGGTTAGGTTAGGTTAGGTTGACGGGCCAGTTGGCGTAGTGGTGAGCAATGTACGACCCACGCACTGGTCCCCGGGTTCGTGTCCCGGTCCGAACATAATTTAATAATTTATATATGTTCGGGGTCGGTGGTCTATAGCGAGTACAACCACCCCCGCATAATTTGGGGGTGGCTACGAGCTATTGGTGGCATGTTAGAAAGCTCTAAAGTCTCGACGGGGACTGTGAGTTAGTATAACATACATGGCGGTTGACCGAAAGTTCACTGCTTCTGAAGTCCTAGGCAGACGGCCCATAATGGACGGAAGTTGCGGAGAATTAGTAGGTCTGAGGTTGGGAACGTGTAGTTCCAGAAGAGATGGTAGAATGAGTACCACCGGTTGAGGGGCCGGTGGGAAAATTCGAATCTCTTTTTTGACGGGCCAGTTGGCGTAGTGGTGAGCAATGTACGACCCACGCACTGGTCCCCGGGTTCGTGTCCTGGTCCGAACATAATTTAATAATTTATATATGTTCGGGGTCGGTGGTCTATAGCGAGTACAACCACCCCCGCATAATTTGGGGGTGGCTACGAGCTATTGGAGGCATGTTTAGAAAGCTCTAAGCCCGACGGGGCGGTGAGTTAGTATAAACATAACTCTGTGGTGTGTGACCGAAAGTTCACTGCTTCAGAAGTCCTAGGCAGACGGCCTATAATGGACGGACGTTGCGGTGGATTAGTAGGTATGACGGTGGAGCCTAGCTCCAAAGAGATGGTAGAATGAGTACCACCGGTGGAGGCCGGTGGGAAAATTCGAATCTCTTTTGACGGGCCAGTTGGCGTAGTGGTGAGCAATGTACGACCCACGCACTGGTCCCCGGGTTCGTGTCCCGGTCCGAACATAATTTAATAATTTATATATGTTCGGGGTCGGTGGTCTATAGCGAGTACAACCACCCCCGCATAATTTGGGGGTGGCTACGAGCTATTGGAGGCATGTTTAGAAAGCTCTAAGCCTGACGGGGCGATGAGTTAGTATAAACATAACTCTGTGGTGTGTGACCGAAAGTTCACTGCTTCAGAAGTCCTAGGCAGACGGCCTATAATGGACGGACGTTGCGGTGGATTAGTAGGTATGACGGTGGAGCCTAGCTCCAAAGAGATGGTAGAATGAGTACCACCGGTGGAGGCCGGTGGGAAAATTCGAATCTCTTTATATGTACGACCCACGCACTGGTCCCCGGGTTCGTGTCCCGGTCCGAACATAATTTAATAATTTATATATGTTCGGGGTCGGTGGTCTATAGCGAGTACAACCACCCCCGCATAATTTGGGGGTGGCTACGAGCTATTGGAGGCATGTTTAGAAAGCTCTAAGCCTGACGGGGCGGTGAGTTAGTATAAACATAACTCTGTGGTGTGTGACCGAAAGTTCACTGCTTCAGAAGTCCTAGGCAGACGGCCTATAATGGACGGACGTTGCGGTGGATTAGTAGGTATGACGGTGGAGCCTAGCTCCAAAGAGATGGTAGAATGAGTACCACCGGTGGAGGCCGGTGGGAAAATTCGAATCTCTTTTTGACGGGCCAGTTGGCGTAGTGGTGAGCAATGTACGACCCACGCACTGGTCCCCGGGTTCGTGTCCCGGTCCGAACATAATTTAATAATTTATATATGTTCGGGGTCGGTGGTCTATAGCGAGTACAACCACCCCCGCATAATTTGGGGGTGGCTACGAGCTATTGGTGGCATGTTAGAAAGCTCTAAAAGTCTCGACGGGGACTGTGAGTTAGTATAACATACATGGCGGTTGACCGAAAGTTCACTGCTTCTGAAGTCCTAGGCAGACGGCCCATAATGGACGGAAGTTGCGGAGAATTAGTAGGTCTGAGGTTGGGAACGTGTAGTTCCAGAAGAGATGGTAGAATGAGTACCACCGGTTGAGGGGCCGGTGGGAAAATTCGAATCTCTTTAGACGGGCCAGTTGGCGTAGTGGTGAGCAATGTACGACCCACGCACTGGTCCCCGGGTTCGTGTCCCGGTCCGAACATAATTTAATAATTTATATATGTTCGGGGTCGGTGGTCTATAGCGAGTACAACCACCCCCGCATAATTTGGGGGTGGCTACGAGCTATTGGAGGCATGTTTAGAAAGCTCTAAGCCCGACGGGGCGGTGAGTTAGTATAAACATAACTCTGTGGTGTGTGACCGAAAGTTCACTGCTTCAGAAGTCCTAGGCAGACGGCCCATAATGGACGGACGTTGCGGTGGATTAGTAGGTATGACGGTGGAGCCTAGCTCCAAAGAGATGGTAGAATGAGTACCACCGGTGGAGGCCGGTGGGAAAATTCTTTATCACGCACTAGGTCCCGGGTTCGCGTCCCGGTCCGAATGCAATTTATAATTTAATATGTGTTCGGGGTCAGTGGTTAATGGCGAGTACAACCCTTCCCGCACATTTGGGGGGGGATACGAGCCATTGGTGGAATGTTAGAAAGCTTACTATCTCCGTCGGGGACGCCTGATAGAATAGTGAGTGAGTATAGCGGACCGCTGTGGCCGAGCGTAGTACCGCGACGGGGGACGCCCTGACGCGGACTGCGGGTCGGGTCTGTGAACGCGCCCCACTCCCCGCAGGCCGGGGGAGAGGGGTGCGGGAACGGGCAACTCACGCGATTGCGCCTTCCTCCGCAGGCCGGGGGGGAGGTGTGAGAGCGTACTGTGGCGTGTTCGAGATTACACTTGTGACCGGGGTAAACCTGGACACGATGTATGATCGATAATTGCGATTGCGCCTTCGGGTGTAAGAGCAACTGAATGGTGTTTCCGAAAGTCTGCCGCTTCCGTCGCGTTGCGGTGGGCAAGTAGGAACGACAGGCGAACTAGTACGGCCGGTCGATAAGTCTGAGAATGTCGGTGGGTAGTTGGAAGCTGAAGGTTGGCCGGTTACTATCTTCGCCTGCTAATTCGGATCGAAGGCTGTTGTTGTTCGATCTGCCTGTACCGGAATGATGGTGGGGACCGCATGATGGTGGGACGCCGGGGTTGCCAAATCGGACCGGTGCGGGTAGCATTGAAGGGACAGCATCAGATGGGCCTGTAGTGGGTGTTAGATGGCTGCCGGGCACTCGCGGAGGTGGAGGACCACCCTTAAACTCCACTATACGTAAGACTACCGGAAAGTTCAACTGTGATGTGTAGACTGCTGGGGCAGTATAAGAATGAGTACTACTGTCGAAAGGCGGTGGGAAAATTCGACCCACATTTTGACGGCCTAGTTGGCGTAGTGGTGAGCAATGTACGACCACACGCACTAGGTCCCGGGTTCGCGTCCCGGTCCGAATGCAATTTATAATTTAATATGTGTTCGGGGTCAGTGGTTAATGGCGAGTACAACCCTTCCCGCACATTTGGGGGGGGATACGAGCCATTGGTGGAATGTTAGAAAGCTTACTATCTCCGTCGGGGACGCCTGATAGAATAGTGAGTGAGTATAGCGGACCGCTGTGGCCGAGCGTAGTACCGCGACGGGGGACGCCCTGACGCGGACTGCGGGTCGGGTCTGTGAACGCGCCCCACTCCCCGCAGGCCGGGGGAGAGGGGTGCGGGAACGGGCAACTCACGCGATTGCGCCTTCCTCCGCAGGCCGGGGGGGAGGTGTGAGAGCGTACTGTGGCGTGTTCGAGATTACACTTGTGACCGGGGTAAACCTGGACACGATGTATGATCGATAATTGCGATTGCGCCTTCGGGTGTAAGAGCAACTGAATGGTGTTTCCGAAAGTCTGCCGCTTCCGTCGCGTTGCGGTGGGCAAGTAGGAACGACAGGCGAACTAGTACGGCCGGTCGATAAGTCTGAGAATGTCGGTGGGTAGTTGGAAGCTGAAGGTTGGCCGGTTACTATCTTCGCCTGCTAATTCGGATCGAAGGCTGTTGTTGTTCGATCTGCCTGTACCGGAATGATGGTGGGGACCGCATGATGGTGGGACGCCGGGGTTGCCAAATCGGACCGGTGCGGGTAGCATTGAAGGGACAGCATCAGATGGGCCTGTAGTGGGTGTTAGATGGCTGCCGGGCACTCGCGGAGGTGGAGGACCACCCTTAAACTCCACTATACGTAAGACTACCGGAAAGTTCAACTGTGATGTGTAGACTGCTGGGGCAGTATAAGAATGAGTACTACTGTCGAAAGGCGGTGGGAAAATTCGACCCACATTAGACGGCCTAGTTGGCGTAGTGGTGAGCAATGTACGACCACACGCACTAGGTCCCGGGTTCGCGTCCCGGTCCGAATGCAATTTATAATTTAATATGTGTTCGGGGTCAGTGGTTAATGGCGAGTACAACCCTTCCCGCACATTTGGGGGGGGATACGAGCCATTGGTGGAATGTTAGAAAGCTTACTATCTCCGTCGGGGACGCCTGATAGAATAGTGAGTGAGTATAGCGGACCGCTGTGGCCGAGCGTAGTACCGCGACGGGGGACGCCCTGACGCGGACTGCGGGTCGGGTCTGTGAACGCGCCCCACTCCCCGCAGGCCGGGGGAGAGGGGTGCGGGAACGGGCAAAACTCACGCGATTGCGCCTTCCTCCGCAGGCCGGGGGGGAGGTGTGAGAGCGTACTGTGGCGTGTTCGAGATTACACTTGTGACCGGGGTAAACCTGGACACGAGGTATGATCGATAATTGCGATTGCGCCTTCGGGTGTAAGAGCAACTTGTATGGTGTTTCCGAAAGTCTGCCGCTTCCGTCGCGTTGCGGTGGGCAAGTAGGAACGACAGGCGAACTAGTACGGCCGGTCGATAAGTCTGAGAAAGTCGGTGGGTAGTTGGAAGCCGAAGGTTGGCCGGGAACTAGATTCGCCTGCTAATTCGGATCGAAGGCTGTTGTTGTTCGATCTGCCCGTACCGGAATGATGGTGGGGACCGCATGATGGTGGGACGCCGGGGTTGCCAAATCGGACCGGTGCGGGTAGCATCGAAGGGACAGCATCAGATGGGCCTGTAGTGGGTGTTAGATGGCTGCCGGGCACTCGCGGAGGTGGACGACCACCCTTAAACTCCACTAATTCGTAAGACTAGCCGGAAAGTTCAACTGTGATGTGTAGACTGCTGGGGCAGTATAAGAATGAGTACTACTGTCGAAAGGCGGTGGGAAAATTCGACCCACATTTTGACGGCCTAGTTGGCGTAGTGGTGAGCAATGTACGACCACACGCACTAGGTCCCGGGTTCGCGTCCCGGTCCGAATGCAATTTATAATTTAATATGTGTTCGGGGTCAGTGGTTAATGGCGAGTACAACCCTTCCCGCACATTTGGGGGGGGATACGAGCCATTGGTGGAATGTTAGAAAGCTTACTATCTCCGTCGGGGACGCCTGATAGAATAGTGAGTGAGTATAGCGGACCGCTGTGGCCGAGCGTAGTACCGCGACGGGGGACGCCCTGACGCGGACTGCGGGTCGGGTCTGTGAACGCGCCCCACTCCCCGCAGGCCGGGGGAGAGGGGTGCGGGAACGGGCAAACTCACGCGATTGCGCCTTCCTCCGCAGGCCGGGGGGGAGGTGTGAGAGCGTACTGTGGCGTGTTCGAGATTACACTTGTGACCGGGGTAAACCTGGACACGAGGTATGATCGATAATTGCGATTGCGCCTTCGGGTGTAAGAGCAACTTGTATGGTGTTTCCGAAAGTCTGCCGCTTCCGTCGCGTTGCGGTGGGCAAGTAGGAACGACAGGCGAACTAGTACGGCCGGTCGATAAGTCTGAGAAAGTCGGTGGGTAGTTGGAAGCCGAAGGTTGGCCGGGAACTAGATTCGCCTGCTAATTCGGATCGAAGGCTGTTGTTGTTCGATCTGCCTGTACCGGAATGATGGTGGGGACCGCATGATGGTGGGACGCCGGGGTTGCCAAATCGGACCGGTGCGGGTAGCATCGAAGGGACAGCATCAGATGGGCCTGTAGTGGGTGTTAGATGGCTGCCGGGCACTCGCGGAGGTGGACGACCACCCTTAAACTCCACTAATTCGTAAGACTAGCCGGAAAGTTCAACTGTGATGTGTAGACTGCTGGGGCAGTATAAGAATGAGTACTACTGTCGAAAGGCGGTGGGAAAATTCGACCCACATTTGACGGCCTAGTTGGCGTAGTGGTGAGCAATGTACGACCACACGCACTAGGTCCCGGGTTCGCGTCCCGGTCCGAATGCAATTTATAATTTAATATGTGTTCGGGGTCAGTGGTTAATGGCGAGTACAACCCTTCCCGCACATTTGGGGGGGGATACGAGCCATTGGTGGAATGTTAGAAAGCTTACTATCTCCGTCGGGGACGCCTGATAGAATAGTGAGTGAGTATAGCGGACCGCTGTGGCCGAGCGTAGTACCGCGACGGGGGACGCCCTGACGCGGACTGCGGGTCGGGTCTGTGAACGCGCCCCACTCCCCGCAGGCCGGGGGAGAGGGGTGCGGGAACGGGCAAAACTCACGCGATTGCGCCTTCCTCCGCAGGCCGGGGGGGAGGTGTGAGAGCGTACTGTGGCGTGTTCGAGATTACACTTGTGACCGGGGTAAACCTGGACACGAGGTATGATCGATAATTGCGATTGCGCCTTCGGGTGTAAGAGCAACTTGTATGGTGTTTCCG
Organism: Boloria euphrosyne; assembly: GCA_951802675.2. Classification (NCBI taxonomy): domain Eukaryota; kingdom Metazoa; phylum Arthropoda; class Insecta; order Lepidoptera; family Nymphalidae; genus Boloria; species Boloria euphrosyne. Next base: position 12,826,533 of record OX637887.1, read on the forward strand.
AAAGTCTGCCGCTTCCGTCGCGTTGCGGTGGGCAAGTAGGAACGACAGGCGAACTAGTACGGCCGGTCGATAAGTCTGAGAAAGTCGGTGGGTAGTTGGAAGCCGAAGGTTGGCCGGGAACTAGATTCGCCTGCTAATTCGGATCGAAGGCTGTTGTTGTTCGATCTGCCCGTACCGGAATGATGGTGGGGACCGCATGATGGTGGGACGCCGGGGTTGCCAAATCGGACCGGTGCGGGTAGCATCGAAGGGACAGCATCAGATGGGCCTGTAGTGGGTGTTAGATGGCTGCCGGGCACTCGCGGAGGTGGACGACCACCCTTAAACTCCACTAATTCGTAAGACTAGCCGGAAAGTTCAACTGTGATGTGTAGACTGCTGGGGCAGTATAAGAATGAGTACTACTGTCGAAAGGCGGTGGGAAAATTCGACCCACATTTGACGGCCTAGTTGGCGTAGTGGTGAGCAATGTACGACCACACGCACTAGGTCCCGGGTTCGCGTCCCGGTCCGAATGCAATTTATAATTTAATATGTGTTCGGGGTCAGTGGTTAATGGCGAGTACAACCCTTCCCGCACATTTGGGGGGGGATACGAGCCATTGGTGGAATGTTAGAAAGCTTACTATCTCCGTCGGGGACGCCTGATAGAATAGTGAGTGAGTATAGCGGACCGCTGTGGCCGAGCGTAGTACCGCGACGGGGGACGCCCTGACGCGGACTGCGGGTCGGGTCTGTGAACGCGCCCCACTCCCCGCAGGCCGGGGGAGAGGGGTGCGGGAACGGGCAAAACTCACGCGATTGCGCCTTCCTCCGCAGGCCGGGGGGGAGGTGTGAGAGCGTACTGTGGCGTGTTCGAGATTACACTTGTGACCGGGGTAAACCTGGACACGAGGTATGATCGATAATTGCGATTGCGCCTTCGGGTGTAAGAGCAACTTGTATGGTGTTTCCGAAAGTCTGCCGCTTCCGTCGCGTTGCGGTGGGCAAGTAGGAACGACAGGCGAACTAGTACGGCCGGTCGATAAGTCTGAGAAAGTCGGTGGGTAGTTGGAAGCCGAAGGTTGGCCGGGAACTAGATTCGCCTGCTAATTCGGATCGAAGGCTGTTGTTGTTCGATCTGCCCGTACCGGAATGATGGTGGGGACCGCATGATGGTGGGACGCCGGGGTTGCCAAATCGGACCGGTGCGGGTAGCATCGAAGGGACAGCATCAGATGGGCCTGTAGTGGGTGTTAGATGGCTGCCGGGCACTCGCGGAGGTGGACGACCACCCTTAAACTCCACTAATTCGTAAGACTAGCCGGAAAGTTCAACTGTGATGTGTAGACTGCTGGGGCAGTATAAGAATGAGTACTACTGTCGAAAGGCGGTGGGAAAATTCGACCCACATTTCGACGGCCTAGTTGGCGTAGTGGTGAGCAATGTACGACCACACGCACTAGGTCCCGGGTTCGCGTCCCGGTCCGAATGCAATTTATAATTTAATATGTGTTCGGGGTCAGTGGTTAATGGCGAGTACAACCCTTCCCGCACATTTGGGGGGGGATACGAGCCATTGGTGGAATGTTAGAAAGCTTACTATCTCCGTCGGGGACGCCTGATAGAATAGTGAGTGAGTATAGCGGACCGCTGTGGCCGAGCGTAGTACCGCGACGGGGGACGCCCTGACACGGACTGCGGGTCGGGTCTGTGAACGCGCCCCACTCCCCGCAGGCCGGGGGAGAGGGGTGCGGGAACGGGCAAACTCACGCGATTGCGCCTTCCTCCGCAGGCCGGGGGGGAGGTGTGAGAGCGTACTGTGGCGTGTTCGAGATTACACTTGTGACCGGGGTAAACCTGGACACGAGGTATGATCGATAATTGCGATTGCGCCTTCGGGTGTAAGAGCAACTTGTATGGTGTTTCCGAAAGTCTGCCGCTTCCGTCGCGTTGCGGTGGGCAAGTAGGAACGACAGGCGAACTAGTACGGCCGGTCGATAAGTCTGAGAAAGTCGGTGGGTAGTTGGAAGCCGAAGGTTGGCCGGGAACTAGATTCGCCTGCTAATTCGGATCGAAGGCTGTTGTTGTTCGATCTGCCTGTACCGGAATGATGGTGGGGACCGCATGATGGTGGGACGCCGGGGTTGCCAAATCGGACCGGTGCGGGTAGCATCGAAGGGACAGCATCAGATGGGCCTGTAGTGGGTGTTAGATGGCTGCCGGGCACTCGCGGAGGTGGACGACCACCCTTAAACTCCACTAATTCGTAAGACTAGCCGGAAAGTTCAACTGTGATGTGTAGACTGCTGGGGCAGTATAAGAATGAGTACTACTGTCGAAAGGCGGTGGGAAAATTCGACCCACATTTGTACGACCACACGCACTAGGTCCCGGGTTCGCGTCCCGGTCCGAATGCAATTTATAATTTAATATGTGTTCGGGGTCAGTGGTTAATGGCGAGTACAACCCTTCCCGCACATTTGGGGGGGGATACGAGCCATTGGTGGAATGTTAGAAAGCTTACTATCTCCGTCGGGGACGCCTGATAGAATAGTGAGTGAGTATAGCGGACCGCTGTGGCCGAGCGTAGTACCGCGACGGGGGACGCCCTGACGCGGACTGCGGGTCGGGTCTGTGAACGCGCCCCACTCCCCGCAGGCCGGGGGAGAGGGGTGCGGGAACGGGCAAACTCACGCGATTGCGCCTTCCTCCGCAGGCCGGGGGGGAGGTGTGAGAGCGTACTGTGGCGTGTTCGAGATTACACTTGTGACCGGGGTAAACCTGGACACGATGTATGATCGATAATTGCGACTGCGCCTTCGGGTGTAAGAGCAACTTGTATGGTGTTTCCGAAAGTCTGCCGCTTCCGTCGCGTTGCGGTGGGCAAGTAGGAACGACAGGCGAACTAGTACGGCCGGTCGATAAGTCTGAGAAAGTCGGTGGGTAGTTGGAAGCCGAAGGTTGGCCGGGAACTAGATTCGCCTGCTAATTCGGATCGAAGGCTGTTGTTGTTCGATCTGCCTGTACCGGAATGATGGTGGGGACCGCATGATGGTGGGACGCCGGGGTTGCCAAATCGGACCGGTGCGGGTAGCATCGAAGGGACAGCATCAGATGGGCCTGTAGTGGGTGTTAGATGGCTGCCGGGCACTCGCGGAGGTGGACGACCACCCTTAAACTCCACTAATTCGTAAGACTAGCCGGAAAGTTCAACTGTGATGTGTAGACTGCTGGGGCAGTATAAGAATGAGTACTACTGTCGAAAGGCGGTGGGAAAATTCGACCCACATTTTGACGGCCTAGTTGGCGTAGTGGTGAGCAATGTACGACCACACGCACTAGGTCCCGGGTTCGCGTCCCGGTCCGAATGCAATTTATAATTTAATATGTGTTCGGGGTCAGTGGTTAATGGCGAGTACAACCCTTCCCGCACATTTGGGGGGGGATACGAGCCATTGGTGGAATGTTAGAAAGCTTACTATCTCCGTCGGGGACGCCTGATAGAATAGTGAGTGAGTATAGCGGACCGCTGTGGCCGAGCGTAGTACCGCGACGGGGGACGCCCTGACGCGGACTGCGGGTCGGGTCTGTGAACGCGCCCCACTCCCCGCAGGCCGGGGGAGAGGGGTGCGGGAACGGGCAAAACTCACGCGATTGCGCCTTCCTCCGCAGGCCGGGGGGGAGGTGTGAGAGCGTACTGTGGCGTGTTCGAGATTACACTTGTGACCGGGGTAAACCTGGACACGAGGTATGATCGATAATTGCGATTGCGCCTTCGGGTGTAAGAGCAACTTGTATGGTGTTTCCGAAAGTCTGCCGCTTCCGTCGCGTTGCGGTGGGCAAGTAGGAACGACAGGCGAACTAGTACGGCCGGTCGATAAGTCTGAGAAAGTCGGTGGGTAGTTGGAAGCCGAAGGTTGGCCGGGAACTAGATTCGCCTGCTAATTCGGATCGAAGGCTGTTGTTGTTCGATCTGCCCGTACCGGAATGATGGTGGGGACCGCATGATGGTGGGACGCCGGGGTTGCCAAATCGGACCGGTGCGGGTAGCATCGAAGGGACAGCATCAGATGGGCCTGTAGTGGGTGTTAGATGGCTGCCGGGCACTCGCGGAGGTGGACGACCACCCTTAAACTCCACTAATTCGTAAGACTAGCCGGAAAGTTCAACTGTGATGTGTAGACTGCTGGGGCAGTATAAGAATGAGTACTACTGTCGAAAGGCGGTGGGAAAATTCGACCCACATTTCGACGGCCTAGTTGGCGTAGTGGTGAGCAATGTACGACCACACGCACTAGGTCCCGGGTTCGCGTCCCGGTTTGACGGGCCAGTTGGCGTAGTGGTGAGCAATGTACGACCCACGCACTGGTCCCCGGGTTCGTGTCCCGGTCCGAACATAATTTAATAATTTATATATGTTCGGGGTCGGTGGTCTATAGCGAGTACAACCACCCCCGCATAATTTGGGGGTGGCTACGAGCTATTGGAGGCATGTTTAGAAAGCTCTAAGCCCGACGGGGCGGTGAGTTAGTATAAACATAACTCTGTGGTGTGTGACCGAAAGTTCACTGCTTCAGAAGTCCTAGGCAGACGGCCCATAATGGACGGACGTTGCGGTGGATTAGTAGGTATGACGGTGGAGCCTAGCTCCAAAGAGATGGTAGAATGAGTACCACCGGTGGAGGCCGGTGGGAAAATTCGAATCTCTTTGTAACGACCCACGCACTGGTCCCCGGGTTCGTGTCCCGGTCCGAACATAATTTAATAATTTATATATGTTCGGGGTCGGTGGTCTATAGCGAGTACAACCACCCCCGCATAATTTGGGGGTGGCTACGAGCTATTGGAGGCATGTTTAGAAAGCTCTAAGCCCGACGGGGCGGTGAGTTAGTATAAACATAACTCTGTGGTGTGTGACCGAAAGTTCACTGCTTCAGAAGTCCTAGGCAGACGGCCCATAATGGACGGACGTTGCGGTGGATTAGTAGGTATGACGGTGGAGCCTAGCTCCAAAGAGATGGTAGAATGAGTACCACCGGTGGAGGCCGGTGGGAAAATTCGAATCTCTTTTAGACGGGCCAGTTGGCGTAGTGGTGAGCAATGTACGACCCACGCACTGGTCCCCGGGTTCGTGTCCCGGTCCGAACATAATTTAATAATTTATATATGTTCGGGGTCGGTGGTCTATAGCGAGTACAACCACCCCCGCATAATTTGGGGGTGGCTACGAGCTATTGGAGGCATGTTTAGAAAGCTCTAAGCCTGACGGGGCGGTGAGTTAGTATAAACATAACTCTGTGGTGTGTGACCGAAAGTTCACTGCTTCAGAAGTCCTAGGCAGACGGCCTATAATGGACGGACGTTGCGGTGGATTAGTAGGTATGACGGTGGAGCCTAGCTCCAAAAGAGATGGTAGAATGAGTACCACCGGTGGAGGCCGGTGGGAAAATTCGAATCTCTTTTTCCCGGGGGAGAGGCTGTCTCCTACCGGGCGCGTCCCCAGGTGGCGGATGGGGGAACGCCACTCGCTTGTGGCCGTCATCACAAGCGGGTGGTAGCGGGGAAACCCGCCGCGGACCAACAGCCAGGGTGGGGTGTCAGGCGGACACCCGGGCCCACCGGGGGGTAGCGCGGTGTCTCTGGCCGTTTTCACGGTAGGAGGCACTGCGCGGGCCGTGCTGTCGGGGCTAGCCCGACGGTGCGGCGGCTGGAGCGGGACCACTTCGGTGGTCCTGCGTCTAGCGAGGGGGGCCGCGGGGGAAGAGGAGTGCCGGTATTGCGGTGCGCCGCTCGCCCTATCTCCCGCGGCCTAGCGGGGCCACCACCGTTTGATGGTGGACGCGGTGGGGATGCAGAGGAAGAGGAGCTACGGTATTACGGTGCGCCGTACTCCCTATCCTCTGCAACCGTCTTGGGTGGGTTGGGGGGGGCCGCGGGGGCGGAAAGAATTCACAGTTCTGACCGCCCTCCGCGGCCCCAGCGGGGCCGTCACCGCTGTATGGCGGCATGTGAGGGGGCGGCAGGGGAAGGGGAGTGTCGGCGTTGTCGCATCCTCTTCTCCTGCTGCCGTTTTTGGGTGGGCCCGTTTGCGGGCGTTTTGCGGTTTGCCCAACTCGTTTGGGTGGGAGGTTTTGGGTGTATACGTATAGACTTATATACGTATACACCCCTTCTTTTTTGCAGTGTGCCCACTTCGGTGGGCGGTGTTCAGGTTGTGTGGGGCTGCTCCGGGTACTTCTCTGATCAGCAGAGTGGACTTGCGAGCAGCCTCACGTTTGGGTTGGGGTCTTCCTGACCACCGCCGGGGCGTCGCGGTTGTATGCTAACGCGATCCCGCGGCGTCCCACTATGGCGGCTTGGGGTTAGGCGTTGGGTTTTAGGGGGTATGTCATCGAGTCCCTCACAGTGCCCCCTGGTTAGCAGGGGGCCCGTGCGAGAAATGCATTTCCCAACGAAAAAAAAAAAAAAAAAAAAAAAAAAAAAAAAAAAAAAAAAAAAAAAAAAAAAAAAAAAAAAAAAAAAAAGGTTAGGTTAGGTTAGGTTAGGTTAGGTTAGGTTAGGTTAGGTTAGGTTAGGTTAGGTTAGGTTAGGTTAGGTTAGGTTAGGTTAGGTTAGGTTCCCGTGGGAGTTGCTGGGTCTTCTATCGGGCGCGTCCCCCGGTGGCGGATAGGGGAATGCCACTCGCATTTTGCGGGTGGTACCGGAGTAATCCGGCGCGGACCAAAACCAGCAGGTATGGGCGTACCTTTAGGGGATTGTTATCCCCACGGCCTAGCGGAGCACACCGTAAACAAAGCCGAAGCTGTGGATCAGCACCGAGGCGGGGCGGGTCCGGTGGGTGCTTTACTGCGCAGCCGGGCTGCACTTCCTGTGCAACGCCCTCCTCAAATCTCGTAATCCCGGTAACCGGTGCCGTTGTCATGTCTAACGGCCGGGAACTGGGACCGAGGGCCTTGGCTTAACCGCCCGGGCTGCGAGGAAGAAAACCTCTATAAAAAATTACCCCGAATCCCAAGCGGCGGAGCAGCGCGAGGGGATGCATGGCTGATGGGTAGTTCAGTCGCTACTGCTTTCCCCCGTTAGAGTACCGGCCGACACTCTAACGGGTTACGCTAGGCTTATCCGGGTGCAGGGGGCACCGCTCGGATGGACCTTATATATCCCCCATACTCGTGGGAACAGTATGGAGAAATTAAAACAAACTAACCCACAAGATGAAGTGCCCGAGATGGGCGGCGTTGACGAGGTGCCCGAGATGGGCGGTGTAGACGTGAGGCCCGAGAAGGGCGGTGAGAGAAGTGTGCCAGCAACTGGCAGAGTTAGTAGGCCTAAAATAGGCAGCAGAGCTGCAGGCGTAGTGCCTGCTAAAGGAAAACGGTCCCCAAGCGAGGTTCGAGCTGGACCGGAGAAAGGCGGAAGCAGAGTGCCTGCAAAAGGTACGGTCCGCAGTCAGTCGGGGTCGCCGGAAGATGGTACGACGGGTCCCAAGACGAATGCTGCCCAACGCGGGAGAGGTCGCCCTCCCACCACATGGCAATATGTGGGTCTAGCGGAAGCCCAACGTGCCCTCAATGAGGCAAAGAAAGAGGAAATTAGACTCAGAGCCCAAATGGAGGTTGCAGATTTGGCGTCGGCCCTTACGACGGTAACTAGCCCACGACCAATTGGTGGGATCACTACCAAGGTAGGTGAAGAGGCGGACTCGGTACCAGATCTACAAGATCGGATCAAAACCAGCCTCGAAGTGATCGAGAAAGTAGCCACAAAATCCGGCAACTTGAAAGGCACCTTCACCAAGGCCCTTAAAGACGCAGCGAGCACAATAGCAGGTGCCGTGGACCAACTTGCCCGACGCACCGTATCCGAGGAAACAGCACAGTTGCAAGCCAATAACACCAGGCTACAGTTGGAGGTGGCTGAACTGAGAGAGGAGGTGTCAACCCTAAGAAAAGCGCTTGAACAAGCACATAGCTCAGAGGTTGAAGAACTTCGGAAAGAGATAGCGCTCCTAAGGGAACAACGTGAAATGCCCTGCACTATCGACAAAGAGACGGCCGCTCAAGCATCAAACCCAATTGCATTTAATGCCGATGAATTGGTGCGCTCCATTATGGGGCAGGTCGGCCAAATGATAAGTGCGCGTTTCGAGGCTTTGGAGAAGAGGCAGTCGGAACAACAACCCTGTATATTGGTTGAAGAGAAGGAAGGTCAATCAAGTAGACCAGTAACAGCTGCCACTACCCTCATGGCACCAGCCAACCCGGGTTCTAATACATGCAGCAGAGCGGAAAAGAAGAAGAAAAAGGAAAAGAAAGTACGTTCTGGGGAGAAGCGGACGGTGGGAAAGGTTCCAGAAACATCAAGGCCTACTCCGACTTCAGCCGTTTCGGAAGGTTGGAACGTAGTGGTGAAAAAGGGAGCCAAGAAGAAAGTCGTGCCAGCCCAGCAGGTCAGGAAAGAGGCGACGCTTAACAAGCTCAAACCATCTCAGCTGCGTCCACCGCGCTCTGCGGCAGTTGCCATCAAGCTTCAGCCATCCGCCGCTGAACGGCACGTCACTTACGGCGATATTTTTACCCAGGTCAAACAAAAACTAGATCTCAACGACCTGGGTATCAAGGACCTTCGATACAAGGTAGCTGCAACTGGAGCAAGGATGCTCGAACTACCTGGGGTCAATAATGAGGTTAAAGCTGACGCCCTGGCGCAACGTCTAGCCACAATACTCCACAAAGGAGATGTTCTAATATCCCGGCCTGTAAAATGTGCCGAGCTTCGAGTGCTTGGTCTCGACGATTCGGTGACATCAGAGGAACTGGCCGAAGCGGTTAGCAGAGCAGGTGGCTGTGATAAAGAGGTGGTAAAAGTAGGCGAAATTCGTCGCAATCGGGTAGGCATAGGAGCGGCCTGGGTCAAATGCCCAGTGCTGGCAGCGAAAAAGATCGCACAGGAGGGCAGATTTAGTGTCGGTCTCGTGTCGGCACAAGTGAAACTTTTGGAGCCCCGACCACAACGCTGCTTCAGGTGTCATGAGCTGGGACATGTCGCGGCTAAATGCACTGGCGCTGATGACCGCAGCAATCAATGTTTCCGTTGTGGGAGACCGGGACACAAGCGTGGGCAATGCTCGGATAAACCACATTGTCCGGTCTGCGAGAAAGCCAACAAGCCAGCAAACCACATCATTGGCAGCGCAGCCTGTACCCGGGTGCTCGCCCGAAAGAAGATGGGAGGTAAACGCCTGGTTAAGTCGGCTGTTAAGCCGCCCACAGAGGAGCAAATATCGAACCAACAGTAATGGCGATAAAGGTCCTACAAACCAACTTGAACCACTGCGCCAGAGCACAAGATCTGCTTATACAAAGCTTGGTACAGTGGTCCGTGCAGATAGTCGTTGTCGCGGAGCCATATTATATTCCTCCGCATGACACCTGGGCTGCAGATGAGGACAAGCAGGTAGCAATCGTGACCCAGGTCGCTGCTGGCGCCCCACCCTTCTCACGAATTGTCAAAGGAGCGGGTTGCGTTGCGGCACTACTGGGACGGATTGTTGTAGTTGGAGCTTATTTTTCCCCTAATAAAACTCTGACAGAGTTTGAAGAGTTCCTAGACAGGTTGGGGGATCTGATTGCTCGCTTCCACACTACGGAAATCATTCTCTCGGGGGACTTAAATGCGAAGTCCTCAATGTGGGGCTCGACAGTAGAGGACGCGAGAGGGAGGGCCCTTGCGGAGTGGGCAGTGGCCATGGATTTGACTATCCTCAACCGCGGGTCGGTTAATACATGCGTGCGACGGCAGGGCGGGTCCATTGTGGACGTAACTTTTGCGAGCCCTGCCTTAGCGCGACGTGTACACTGCTGGCGAGTGCTGGATGATGTGGAGACACTCTCGGACCATCTCTACATTCAATATGAGATCTCCACTCATCCGGCGGTGCCGCCAAGCCCAGGTCGACTCCAGAGAGAAAATGGTCCAAGGTGGCAGCTTAAGTGCCTTGACACAGAGGTGCTAAAAGAGGCGTCTACTGTAGCCTCTTGGCTGCCCCAACACACTTCTTCCCCGGAGGAGGCAGCAAGCCGATTAGAGGAATTAATGAGGAGCATATGTGATGCTGCAATGCCTCGGTCCAGACGTCGCCCTCCAAGGCAACAAGTGTGGTGGTGGACGTCAGAAATTGCGCAACTCCGTAAGGACTGCATCGCCGCCAGACGTCTTTACTCACACTACCGGAGGAGAGCACACAGAGATTCCGCTGAGGAGGACCAGAGGTATGCTGGCTACGTTGAGGCGAAGGCACGACTCCGAAGCCAGATCGCCAAAGCCATCACAGAGGGAAGAGCCAAGATGTTGGAGGGTCTCGATCGTGATCCTTGGGGTACCCCTTACAAGTTAGTAAGAAATAAACTACGCCCTTGGACCCCTCCACTTACTGAGGCGCTGGATGGAGACATGTTGCGAGGTGTGTTAGACACTCTGTTCCCGCAACACGCCAACTTCATACCTCCACAGACACTTCCAGGAAGAACAGCGGACGAACATCAATCACAGGATGAGGCACCGGAAATCAATAACGAGGAGATAGAAGCCGCGGTTGCACGACTACGTGGAAAATCCGTTGCACCTGGACCGGATGGAATACCAGGTCGTGCACTATCTCTAATGATGGACGCTTTAGGGCCTTGTATAAGGGGACTACTCACTGCCTGTCTGGCCCAAGCCACAATTCCACAGAGGTGGAAGACAGGCAGGTTAGTCCTCCTTAGAAAGGAAGGGCGTCCAGTAGAGTCTCCATCTGCTTACCGGCCTATCGTGCTCCTAAATGAGACAGCCAAACTGTTCGAGCGTATCTTAGTAGAGAGACTGAACAAGCACATGGCGGAAGTAGGGCCGGATTTATCAGATACGCAGTTTGGTTTCCGTGGTGGTCGCTCCACCGTGGATGCAATTCTGCGGGTCAAGTCCTGCACACAGTATGCGATTTCCCAGGGTGAGGTAGTTCTTGCGGTATCATTAGATATCGCAAACGCTTTCAACTCCCTCCCCTGGTCTTGCATCAGGGCGGCACTACACCATCACAGGGTGCCTACCTACTTGCAGCGAGTCATTGGGAATTATCTCTCTGACAGATCGATTATCTTTCCCGAGCGGAATGGCTGGTCAAGACGGGAAATATCGTGCGGTGTTCCACAGGGCTCGGTTCTCGGGCCGCTCCTGTGGAACATTGGTTACGATTGGGTGTTGCGGAGTAGCACACTGAGAGGTATCAGCGTTGTGTGCTATGCGGATGATACCCTAATCCTGGCAAGGGAGAAAAGGTACAGGGAAGCTGCGATCCTGATGACAGCAGGAGTAACCCACATCGTTGGGAAGATCAGAAGGCTGGGGTTGGAGGTCGCCTTAGAGAAATCACAGGCGATATGCTTTCACGGACCTCGAAGGGCACCACCAGTAGGTTCCCGCATAGAGATTGATGGAGTCAGCATTGGGCTGTCGGGCACGATGAAGTACCTAGGACTCGTGCTCGACAGCCGGTGGAATTTCCGGTCCCATTTCCAGGTGCTTGCACCAAAATTGATGAGGACGGCTGGAGCTCTTGCCAGACTGCTGCCTAATTTGAGTGCACCGAGTTGTCTTAGCAGGCGGCTATATCTCGGGGTTCTGAGATCGATGGCACTTTATGGTGCCCCTGTGTGGGTAGACGCCCTGTGCCGCGAAAACGTGTCCGTCTTACGGCGGTCACAAAGGGTAATGGCCACGAGAGTAGTACGGGGTTACCGAACCATATCTGGAGAAGTAGCGTGCGTGCTGGCTGGAGCCTTGCCCTGGGACCTGGACGCGCTTTCCTTGGCGTCGACATACCATCGGCGTCGAGGCCATGCGTCCAGGAACCTAAGTCCAGCACTGCCCGAGTGCTCCCAGGAGCGTGATGCAAGAATAGAAGAGTGGCTTGCTAGACTCGACAACGTCTCGGCTGGCCGAAGAACTCTCGACGCTGTTCGTCCTGTTTTGAGGCAGTGGCTGGCTAGAAAACACGGCGTCCTCTCCTTCCGGCTGACGCAGGTCCTCACGGGGCACGGGTGTTTTGGAGGTTACCTGTGCCGCGTCGCCGGAAGAGAGCCTGACGCACGCTGCCACCACTGCAACGGGTGCGAAGATGAAGACGCCCAACACACGTTGGAGTTCTGCCCAGCATGGGCGTCAGAGCGGGAGGCGCTCCAAAGTGTTGTGGGGGCAGACCTTTCGCTCCCGGCCGTGATCAAAGCCATGGTCGAGAGCGAACGGGCCTGGGACGCCGTCCAGACCTTCTGCGAGGTCGTGTTGTCGCAGAAGGAGGCGGCGGAGAGAGAGAGGGAGGCGACTTCCGATCTCGCCATCCGCCGTCGAAGGACCGGGCGCCGGAGAGCGGCACAAGACCGCCGCCTCCCCCCCTAACACTAGCCAGAGGGCGGTAGACTTGGGGAAGTCTGCCGCCTAACAACCTGGCCCGAGTAGGCGCGCGCGGTGTCCGCCGCGCGCTACTCTAGTTGGTGGTCGTCGAGGGTGCCTCCTCCACCCTCCGACACCGAGGTGAGCCGTTGGGCTATCGCCGTCAGGGTCGCGGATGATTTCTGGTTCCCGTGGCCCCGGCATCAAGGCGATCAAGATGGACACCGTCAGGTTTTAGTGGGTAAACTGCCGTGCGTTTACCATCTCTAGCACGGCAGGAGTCCCACATAACCCGTCGTTCTTCCCCAGGCGGCGGGTACTCGTAACGAGTTTCCTGACGTTAAAAAAAAAAAAAAAAAAAAAAAAAAAAAAAAAAAAAAAAAAAAAAAAAAAAAAAAAAAAAAAAAAAAAAAAAAAAAAAAAGGTTAGGTTAGGTTAGGTTAGGTTAGGTTAGGTTAGGTTAGGTTAGGTTAGGTTAGGTTAGGTTAGGTTAGGTTAGGTTAGGTTAGGTTAGGTTAGGTTAGGTTAGGTTAGGTTAGGTTAGGTTAGGTTAGGTTAGGTTAGGTTAGGTTAGGTTAGGTTAGGTTAGGTTAGGTTAGGTTAGGTTAGGTTAGGTTAGGTTAGGTTAGGTTAGGTTAGGTTAGGTTAGGTTAGGTTAGGTTAGGTTAGGTTAGGTTAGGTTAGGTTAGGTTAGGTTAGGTTAGGTTGACGGGCCAGTTGGCGTAGTGGTGAGCAATGTACGACCCACGCACTGGTCCCCGGGTTCGTGTCCCGGTCCGAACATAATTTAATAATTTATATATGTTCGGGGTCGGTGGTCTATAGCGAGTACAACCACCCCCGCATAATTTGGGGGTGGCTACGAGCTATTGGAGGCATGTTTAGAAAGCTCTAAGCCCGACGGGGCGGTGAGTTAGTATAAACATAACTCTGTGGTGTGTGACCGAAAGTTCACTGCTTCAGAAGTCCTAGGCAGACGGCCTATAATGGACGGACGTTGCGGTGGATTAGTAGGTATGACGGTGGAGCCTAGCTCCAAAAAGAGATGGTAGAATGAGTACCACCGGTGGAGGCCGGTGGGAAAATTCGAATCTCTTTTTACCCACGCACTGGTCCCCGGGTTCGTGTCCCGGTCCGAACATAATTTAATAATTTATATATGTTCGGGGTCGGTGGTCTATAGCGAGTACAACCACCCCCGCATAATTTGGGGGTGGCTACGAGCTATTGGAGGCATGTTTAGAAAGCTCTAAGCCCGACGGGGCGGTGAGTTAGTATAAACATAACTCTGTGGTGTGTGACCGAAAGTTCACTGCTTCAGAAGTCCTAGGCAGACGGCCTATAATGGACGGACGTTGCGGTGGATTAGTAGGTATGACGGTGGAGCCTAGCTCCAAAGAGATGGTAGAATGAGTACCACCGGTGGAGGCCGGTGGGAAAATTCGAATCTCTTTATCCCGGGGGAGAGGCTGTCTCCTACCGGGCGCGTCCCCAGGTGGCGGATGGGGGAACGCCACTCGCTTGTGGCCGTCATCACAAGCGGGTGGTAGCGGGGAAACCCGCCGCGGACCAACAGCCAGGGTGGGGTGTCAGGCGGACACCCGGGCCCACCGGGGGGTAGCGCGGTGTCTCTGGCCGTTTTCACGGTAGGAGGCACTGCGCGGGCCGTGCTGTCGGGGCTAGCCCGACGGTGCGGCGGCTGGAGCGGGACCACTTCGGTGGTCCTGCGTCTAGCGAGGGGGGCCGCGGGGGAAGAGGAGTGCCGGTATTGCGGTGCGCCGCTCGCCCTATCTCCCGCGGCCTAGCGGGGCCACCACCGTTTGATGGTGGACGCGGTGGGGATGCAGAGGAAGAGGAGCTACGGTATTACGGTGCGCCGTACTCCCTATCCTCTGCAACCGTCTTGGGTGGGTTGGGGGGGGCCGCGGGGGCGGAAAGAATTCACAGTTCTGACCGCCCTCCGCGGCCCCAGCGGGGCCGTCACCGCTGTATGGCGGCATGTGAGGGGGCGGCAGGGGAAGGGGAGTGTCGGCGTTGTCGCATCCTCTTCTCCTGCTGCCGTTTTTGGGTGGGCCCGTTTGGGCAATTTGAGGTTTGCCCAATTTGTTTGGGTGGGAGGTTTTTGGGTGTATACGTATAGACTTATATACGTATACACCCCTTCTTTTTTGCAGGTGGCCCACTTCGGTGGGCGGTGTTAGGTCGTGTGGGGCTGCTCCGGGTACTTCTCTGATCAGCAGAGTGGACTTGCGAGCAGCCTCACGTTTGGGTTGGGGTCTTCCTGACCACCGCCGGGGCGTCGCGGTTGTATGCTAACGCGATCCCGCGGCGTCCCACTATGGCGGCTTGGGGTTAGGCGTTGGGTTTTAGGGGGTATGTCATCGAGTCCCTCACAGTGCCCCCTGGTTAGCAGGGGGCCCGTGCGAGAAATGCATTTCCCAACGATAAAAAAAAAAAAAAAAAAAAAAAAAAAAAAAAAAAAAAAAAAAAGGTTAGGTTAGGTTAGGTTAGGTTAGGTTAGGTTAGGTTAGGTTAGGTTAGGTTAGGTTAGGTTAGGTTAGGTTAGGTTAGGTTAGGTTAGGTTAGGTTAGGTTAGGTTAGGTTAGGTTAGGTTAGGTTAGGTTAGGTTTTTTTTTTTTTTTTTTTTTTTTTTTTTTTTTTTTTTTTTTTTTTTTTTTTTTTTTTTTTTTTTTTCAGACTCTAAACCTCCGACATTATAGGAAGGAGACTTTGTTATTCTAAACTCATTCATGCCAGTTCTCGCTTGTTTGCCTCTCGTACTTTTATTCTTCATACTATTTCTTTCTATCATTATTCCACATTCGCTACTATCTATTTTAACTGCCTATTTTTACTGCCTATTTAATTTTTATTTCTTATACTATTTACTCAAGGATAATAAATGGGGTTTGACACTTATTTTTGTTTTCATTTTTTTCAAATTTTTTGCAATTTAAGTTTCACAAATATACAATTCTTAAATTTTACATACACTTATTATATACTTATTATTTACTATTTCTTATCTAAACAAAGAGAATTATAATTACTTACTTCTACTTATTTATATACAGGTATTTGCTACTTTTAAGGTTTACATTTCCAAAATGTATCTTAAATACTTATACTATTTTACAAGACCTTAATACATATTTTATTTCTATTTAGCTATATATTAGGTTTTACAATTTAGGTGACTATTTTATCTTAATATTTAACAGAGAGTACATTTGCTGTTACATTTTTTCTATTAAAGTACATATTGTATATTTACTAAAAATATGCATATATACTTAATTCCTTACTTTGCTTTATTTATTTTCTATTTATTTTATTCTATTTTGTCTATAACTATACTCGTATGGCGGTAATATGTGTGATGTTATGTGGTGTTGTGATATGAGATGTGGGAACATATATTTGGTGAGCTTTTTCAACTTTTGCGACGAGATATAAGTGAATTCTTGCTATCCGGGTATCGTCATGATACCTGCGCTAACGAGTCTGATGCTATTTGGTTATTTCTAGCAGTAGGCTACGCTCGATCTAGCGAGAGCATCCCATTTTTTACGAACTGGACACTTCGTGTCAAATGTGTTGTGGTCTGCTTCGCTTAGTTTGGCATGCTGGCAGTTTCGGCACGTAGGTGCTTCTCCTGCGGTTCTGCTAGGGCACTTGTCCCACATGTGGGGCCCGGCACAATGGCTGCACAGATCAACAGATTCTGTGCACCATTTCTTTCCATGACCAAAAGCGAGACATCTAGAGCATTGAACAAGTGGTGACAGGTCGAACACCGGTACGCACTGGATGTCAATGTAGATTTTTCCTGCCGATGTGAGTGATTTCCAGACAGGTGGCGAGACCTGTAACACCACGTGGGTTTCCTGTGGATTCCTTGCTCTTCTGCGATGCCTCATCTTTATTCGGTAGTCTTCTTCGGGTATGCTTTGTATCAAGTTCTTGTTTTGTGTTCCTATCGCGTTTATAATCTCTTCGTCAGTGTTGCTTTTATTTATATTTCTTATAATAATCAGTGGATCCTTACTCTTTTTCTCTTCTACATAAAATTTTTCCTTTTCTAAAGTTGTCCTAATAGTGTCAAAATCTTCCTTATTTTCGCTCCCAATTATTACTCTTCTATCCTTGACTTTTCGAAGTTTTGAAATTTGTAGGCCGTTTTGTTTTGCTTTTAATACTTCTCTAACTTTTGTAATTATTGTCTCGCTAGTGTCTCCTATATCTTCCGTGCCTACTATAAGGCAGTGGGTCTGTGTAGGTCGTTTGTGGGCTGCGATTTCGGCGTACGTGGGTTGGTTCAAGGTTGCTTCTTGTTGTCTATCTGGCACAAATGGTCTAGTCTTTATTTCCTTTAGTGCGTCTTTTAGGTTTACGATCTCCTGTTGCGTTTTTTGTGTTTCTTGTACTGCTCTTTCATGTCTGTCTCCTTGAATTTCTAGGCCTTCGACGTATTGTTCTTGCAGAAACTTTGTTCTGTCGTCTAGGATCTTTGACTGCTCTTCCAGTTTACTCTTAATATCCTGGCCTAATTTTTCTCCTATTTCTGTTTGGTTGTGTTCCAATTTTTTAAAACTGCCTTCTACTTCGTTGAAATGTTTCTCTATTTTGGGTTTTAAACTAGTTATTTCTTCTTCAATCTTTTTGCTAATTTGGGTTTGGGTTTCTAATGTCCGGTCTATTTTTGTAGTATTTATGCTGTCTAGTTTTCTATTTATTGTATGTATCTTGGTGTCAATTTTGTCTTCAATATTAGGTGTGAGTTCCAAAATTTTTTGATGTAGGCTTTCATTAATTTTACTTTGGGTTTCAACTAAGTTGGTTAAATGTGTTAATTTTTCCAGGATTTTATCTGTTTCAATTTGAGTCTCTGATGTTTGTTCTAAGCTTTTGGTTTCAAAATTCTCTGATTTACTATCTGATTTTCCGGAAGTGTCTTTATCTGATTCTACTTTTGTTCCTAATTTTGCCTCATATTTTTGTACGCTTTTTCGGTATTCCTTTTCTACCTGCTCATATTCTGATTTTATTTGCCATGTGCAATGATTTACAATACTGTTTAAAGTTTGGATTACGTTCGTTTTAATTGTCGTCTTTAAGTTGCCGGCAGAGTTTAATTCCTTTATAATACTATCTTTAAGGTGTAATGCTCTGATCCAATTTTGGTCTACAACCTTTCTGCGGTAGTCAAATCCTTTGTCATGCTTTATCATGTAGGGCTGTAAATTTATGTTTGTGGATGCGGGGGTGGATGACCTCGACCATGGAGAGCCATCAGGTGTAGGTATAGATGATGAAGTAGAAGGTCTAGATGATTGTGTGTGTTTAGGCGTGTGGAACATGTTGATGTTTAAGTTGAGGTCGGTCTTCGTCAAAATGAAAAAACCCTACAGGTTATAATCGAGTGTATATGGCTCGATTATATGTCTCGAAAAAATATTTAAAGTCAATTTCACAACTCTTAAAACTAGTTTTCTAACTAACTTACTAGCTACAGGTCTGGGTGGTCTATTTGTATATGTGGAAGATAGGTCTTGATGAGCCTTTTAAAATGAGCCCAAACTCGAGGTATTTACAACTATTTTTTAAAAAGTTATATTAATTTTTAAGTTTTTTGATTCTATGGGGGTAGTTTGTAATAAATTTTTAGTTTTTAATTCAAATTATATGCTTACTAGGTATTCTTTTTAATATATATTTTTTGCGAAAAAATCGTAGGAGTGAATTTGCTAAAAAGGGGGTTTTTTGAATTTTCTGTCAAAAGAGGGTAGTTTAAAATTCTAATTTATAGTAGGTTACCTCGAGTATTCCAAGACCTACAACTGGACTCCTATTCTGTCGAAATCGGTTAGATAGTTTAAGAGATATTTGAGTTTTTGTTTGGGGTGGGGGGGTAAAAAATTTTTGGGGGGGGAGGGGGGAGGAAATGCTGGAAATTGGATGAGGAATGCTGTCACCAAATTTGAAAATTTTGGGATAAGGGTGGGGGGAGGGCAAATGGGGGGTATACACTCAAACAAAAACACAATTTTTTAAAAATGCGATAAAATAAAAGTTTAAAATTTTTTCAAATTTTTGGGTCGCGGGTTCGATGCCCAACCCAGTCCTGTACCTATATATGACATAAAAATAATATATATCTAATATCTAAACTTATTATCTATCTTAAAAACTTCTCTAAGTCACATAAAAAATTTTTCATATATGAAAATTAGAATAAAAATTCTAAGTCCTTAGGGTCTAAATTCGCGAAGAAAATTTTAATTAAATAAAATGAATGTAAAACACTCGGTCTTTACTTTTTATCGAAAGCTTCTAGAATTTTCGATTCTCATATAAACTAATTAAATAAAATTACGTGTCCATAAAGTCCAATATCCTAACAAAAAATATTAAATAATTTAATTTAAGTAAAACAACTCTGTCCTGACTTTTTAGGGTAAAACTTCGAGAAGTTTCTAAAACTATTAAATATTAAATAATTTTTACAAGTTCCGCTCTGACTTGACCTAAATACAGAAAACAAGCTCCTCCTACTAACTAATAAGAACAAAATCGTATATTTTTTGTTCGTTGAAATTTTAATTATTATATTTTATGTGTGTGAGTTTGTAATTTAACTATTTTTACTAACTGAAAATTTTTTAATTTATATTTACTAATTATATATTACTTTATACATCGAAATTTTTTGATTTTCAGAAATTTTCGAAAATTTTTAATTTTGAAAAACCGATTTTACATGTGATTTTGAAAAATTTTTTCTATCCAAATTTTTATAACTATGTCTAGTATTTACTATCTAAATTATACACTACTTTAATTTCCAAATTTTGAAAATTTTTTCAAAATCTATCTAAAACTACTAATAAATTTAATATTAAATGTACAAACAAACTCTCAGACACAAATATATATACGGAAAAATGTTAATCTAAATTTAATATAATATTTTACATGTAGTTTTACCTTAATCTAGTTATTTGCTAATATCTTCTGACTCCCTGCACCGATTTCGATGAAACTTCTTTCTTTTTGTAGCTGAAGAACTGCTCTCTCAAGTGTAATAAATTTCGGGGGGGGTCGTCGATTCCGTTCTCGAGTTATAATTTTCCAAAAATGATGTAAATTTTTTCTGATTTTGTATGTTAAATATCTCGGCTTCTAATATGAATATTTTAATGGGAGTTCGGTTTCTGTACTCACGACGTTCCGGGCTTTCCTGGGATATATGTCTCGATCCTCTATCTTATCCGACTGCGAAAAGAGCTATTTCGTCATACTTGTTTTTTTTTTTTTTTTTGCCTTTTTTTAAGCGTGTTCCTGGTGTCAAAAAATTCTGATTTTCTGGTCAAACGTGTGTTTCACCAAGCACTTCACAACGCACTAATAAAAAGTATATGTTATAGATCTTAAACGCACAGCGTTTTCAAAAAACTAAAATTATTTTTCACAAAACACAGTTTTTACGTCAAAAATGGTCCAAAATGGCCGATTTTCGAAATTTAAAATATCGTATGATATTTAGCGTCACTTTTCGCACTGGATAGGTCACTTTTTGCACTTTTAATTGTAACTTTTACCACTTTTACTGAATTTAATTTGTTTTTGCGATAACTTTGCAACGGAGCGAGCTAGCGGAGCGCGGTTTTCACCGTTGGGACGCGTGCGCTCGCCTCCGCGGCTCGAGCGGGACTGGGTTAGGTTAGGTTAGGTTAGGTTAGGTTAGGTTAGGTTAGGTTAGGTTAGGTTAGGTTAGGTTAGGTTAGGTTAGGTTAGGTTAGGTTAGGTTAGGTTAGGTTAGGTTAGGTTAGGTTAGGTTAGGTTAGGTTAGGTTAGGTTAGGTTAGGTTAGGTTAGGTTAGGTTAGGTTAGGTTAGGTTAGGTTAGGTTAGGTTAGGTTAGGTTAGGTTAGGTTAGGTTAGGTTAGGTTAGGTTAGGTTTGACGGGCCAGTTGGCGTAGTGGTGAGCAATGTACGACCCACGCACTGGTCCCCGGGTTCGTGTCCCGGTCCGAACATAATTTAATAATTTATATATGTTCGGGGTCGGTGGTCTATAGCGAGTACAACCACCCCCGCATAATTTGGGGGTGGCTACGAGCTATTGGTGGCATGTTAGAAAGCTCTAAAGTCTCGACGGGGACTGTGAGTTAGTATAACATACATGGCGGTTGACCGAAAGTTCACTGGTTCTGAAGTCCTAGGCAGACGGCCCATAATGGACGGAAGTTGCGGAGAATTAGTAGGTCTGAGGTTGGGAACGTGTAGTTCCAAAGAGATGGTAGAATGAGTACCACCGGTGGAGGCCGGTGGGAATTCCGGGGGAGAGGCTGACTCCTACCGGACGCGTCCCCGGGTGGCGGATGGGGGAATGCCACCTGCGACTGTTGGGACCCGACGACGAGCCTGGTCAGCTCAAGTTGGGACCCAACGACTGCGGGTGGTAGCAGGGAAACCTGCCGCGGACCAACAGCCAGGGTGGGGTGTCAGGCGGACACCCGGGCCCACCGGAGGTAGCGCGGTGTCTCTGGCCGTTTTCACGGTAGGAGGCACTGCGCGGGCCGCACTGCCGGGACTAGCCCGTCGGTGCGGCGGCTGGAGCGGGGCCACTTCGGTGGTCCTGTGTCTAGCGATGGGTGTCGGCAGCCAGCTCAGTCGGAGCTGGGCCGACGGTAGGGGGGCCGCGGGGGAAGAGGAGTGCCGGTATTGCGGTGCGCCGCTCGTCCCTATCTCCCGCGGCCTAGCGGGGCCACCACCGTCTGATGGTGGACGCGGTGGGGATGCAGAGGAAGAGGAGCTACGGTATTACGGTGCGCCGTACTCCCTATCCTCTGCAACCGTCTTGGGTGGGTTGGGGGGGGCCGCGGGGGGCGGGAAGAACAAAATATTTCTCCCCGCCTTCCGCGGTCCCAGCGGGGCCGTCACCGCTGATGGCGGCATGTGTGGGGCGGCAGGGGAAGGGGAGTGTCGGCGTTGTCGCATCCTCTTCTCCTGCGGCTGTTTGGGGGGGCCTTCGGGCGCATAGGCGGGCCTTCGGGCAATTTTGTGGCGTTTGCCCAGTTTTGGGTGGGAGGTTCGGGTATATGCGTATAGTCTTATATACGCATATACCCCTTATTTTTGCAGAGTGCCCACTTCGGTGGGCGGTGTTAGGTCGTGTGGGGCTGCTCCGGGTACTTCTCTGATCAGCAGAGTGGACTTGCGAGCAGCCTCACGTTTGGGTTGGGGTCTTCCTGACCACCGCCGGGGCGTCGCGGTTGTATGCTAACGCGATCCCGCGGCGTCCCACTATGGCGGCTTGGGGTTAGGCGTTGGGTTTTAGGGGGTATGTCATCGAGTCCCTCACAGTGCCCCCTGGTTAGCAGGGGGCCCGTGCGAGAAATGCATTTCCCAACGATAAAAAAAAAAAAAAAAAAAAAAGGTTAGGTTAGGTTAGGTTAGGTTAGGTTAGGTTAGGTTAGGTTAGGTTAGGTTAGGTTAGGTTAGTGCTGGTAACCTATTCTAATTTTATTGTCTTTCATGGCGTTCCAGATACCAGGTCCGACCTCAAGTATTATGTTTTGTAACATGTTTTTCCTGTGCGTGGTATGTCTCAAGATTTTGATTGGCTCCTCTTCGTAGTCGGCCAGAAGTTTCCTGTTTTGTTTCCTTATTGCATTAAGTAATTTTTCATCGTTGAGGTCCTTTGTGACTCCTAGTAGCCTCAGTTGGGGCAGTCTAGGTGAAGGTTCCTTAATTGAAAGTTTGTTGCTGTGGGTTTTTATTGCTTTAGCCATAACTTTTCGATCCTCTTCAGTTTCCACTGATAGGACTACTTTACTATTTTTGCCTTTACGGATATTGTTGACCGAAACACCCAACTCAGCTACGTCAATGCCTTTCTTTATGCTGTTTATTATGTCATCACTGCTGTCTCGGGGGTCTATGGATTCAATTATCATTGCGCGTCGTGGTGTTTTGGTTGCATCAGCGTAGGTAGAAGGGGTGTGAGACTTGTCTTGCGGGGATTGAATGGGTCTGGTGCCTGAGGTACTGGGATAAGTGGGGTCAGTGGATGGTACTGAGGTCTGGGTTTCCTTAATTTCAGACCTTAAGGACTCCACTGCGGTCCTAACTGGACTGATGGTGCCGACTATTATTTCCATAGCCTCGTGGAGCTCATCTCTTAGGCATTGGCTCTG
Source organism: Boloria euphrosyne (assembly GCA_951802675.2). Lineage (NCBI taxonomy): Eukaryota > Metazoa > Arthropoda > Insecta > Lepidoptera > Nymphalidae > Boloria > Boloria euphrosyne. The sequence goes on from OX637887.1 coordinate 12,849,144, forward strand.
CATGACAACTTCTTTGACCACATCATCTTTTAGCCTTTGGTTAAGATTTCCTACTTCTTCTTTTAGGACTGTGGCATTGTGCTGAGCATCGATTGTGGAATGGGCGAGTTTATTGGTGGTTTGCGCCTTGAACTCTTTAAGCTCGTTGATTGTTGTATTGAGCTCGGTTCGTAGGGGTTCCACCCAGTCCGGCAACAGCGACGTCGTAGGGGAGCCCCCCCGACCAGCCCGACCCCGGCCGGCCGCCTCAAGGGATTGCAGTCTGTCTGCAATCCTTGTGCAACCGTGTCGTAGGTCCCTGAGCTGGTCGGCGAGGTCCCCCAGACGGCCCGTCACCGCACTTAGTGCCGCCTCTGTTTTTGTTGCCGATCCGTCAGCTATGGTGGGCATTGTTGTGGATTGTTGTGTCTGGGTCGATGCTTTAATGGAGATTGATTTGAGTTCTGTCTTTATGATTTCGATAGTCTTGATGGGCTCATCCATCTCATAAGAGAGCCAAGACTTGGTCGCCTCCGCGACCTTGTGAGTGTTTTGGAGGAGCTCTTGTATCTCCACCAACTTTAGGCTATAAGATGTGAAGAGTTCTGTGAGCTGTTTATTGTGTGCTCTTTCCACTCGCACCAATTCCCTAGCAGATCTTGTTTTCTCTTGCTCCAGCATAACTTTGTGTCTTGAGCGCGAGTCAGACAGGGCCAGGACGGTCTCATAGAGTGCTTGTAGGCACTCGATTGCCTCGGCCTTGGACTCGCGCTTCATATTGCCCGCCTTCTCCAGGGCCTCCTTACCGGCCAGTAGGAGCTCATTAGCCCTTTGGGTTGCTAGGTCCATAGCGATGCCAGTTCTTTTTGTCGATGAGGGTATCATAGATGAGCGTCTGCTACTGACGCTGCTTTCGGCGTCAGACCACTCATCGTCTGTCCTCGCTATGGGCCCAGCAACCCCGAGCCTCGTGAGCTCCTCCCCCGTGTATTGGGTGGAGGTCTCAGAGGGTGCGGTTATGATTATAGCCGTGTTGTCGTCTCCGGTGAAGGCGGCTAGTGTATGATCTATATTTTGATCTTTGTCTGTGATCAGCTCGTGTGGTTGTTGTTCACTGTTATTTGTTTGAGCTCTCAAAAGAGCTTTTTTCCTAAGCGGTTTGGGAGCTGCGCGCGAGCTGCCTACCGAGCTCGTCTGAGATTTTTGTGACATTGTGTATTGTATAATTCCTTTTTAAAATAATTATTTATTTATTTATTAATTTTTTTTTTTTTTTTTTTTTTTTTTTTTTCAGGTTCCGGACTTCAGCGGCGTGGGAGCAGTTTCGTCTCGTCGAGCCCTTTCCAATGAGCCCAAGGTCGGTATGGTTATGGTAATTTTCTTGATAGTTATGGCTGTTTTAAGCTAGGGGGCTGATATAGGGGTTGTTATTAAATAATTTAAAATTTTTAATTCAGAAAACTGGTCACTTATGGAGCCTCTACAACATAGATTTTTTTCCAGAATTTCGCCGGACAGGTTGTCTCAAAAAGTGAGATTTTTGAAGATTTTACCCTGAAGGGGTGAATTTAAAATTTTGATACCTAGTGTATTGGGTGCGGATTTAAGAGCCCTTTCACCCGATACCTGGATTTTGAGGATACGTTCAATAGTTTCAGAGCAATGCCTGTTTAAAGTATAGGGTGAGGTAGATTTTGGGTAGTGGGGGGTGGGGGGGATTTTGGTGGATTTTGGGTAGTGGGGGGTTTCGTGGGGAGACGTTTGGCAGGGTCGAGTTTTTGGAAGTTGTTAGAAATGGGGTGGGGGGTGCACCTGCAAAATTTGGGATTTTGGGTTTAAAAAAAGAGGAAGGGGTGGGGAGAAGGTATACACTCAGGCAAAAGCACAATTTTTGAAAATCTAATAAAATAATAATGGTCAAAAATTTTTAACAACCAGGTTGCGGGTTCGATTCCCGTCCCAGACTTGTACCTACTAGTACCATAAAAAATATAAAAATGTTGTATCTAAATATCCAAAAATATATAAACTTCTCAAATTTAAGTATTTCTTAACAAGAAAATATTAGATAAAATCCCATGTCACAAGGTCCAATACTGAATAAAATCATATATTTTAATGAGCACGACTCTGTCTTGACCTAATTTAGAAAAGATTATATTTTTAATTAATTATTGCCAATAAGGTTGGGAATTCTAATATATAATAAAATAATATTTTAATTTAAATGCGACTCGCTCTTGGCACATTTGTTAATTGTTCTAGAATATTCGAGATTTTTCTCGATCAAATATATTATGTAAGTTAAAGTTAAGTTAATTTAAATATAATATTATATCAAAAACGATTCTGACTTGGCACTTTGCTCGAAATGTTCGAGAATGTTCATGAACTTACGAGATTCTTCCAGATCATAGGAAATTTTAAATTAAATGTAATATATTTATTTCTACAAACCCGCTCTGTCTTGGCAATCTACAGATAGGCTCCTCCCAGTTATCTAATATTAACTCAGATTGTACATTTTTTGTTCATTGAAATATTAATTTATATATTATAGTGTGCGATCTTGTTTTTATGCTATTTTTACTGGGCCTAAAATTTTTATTTATTGTTTAACAGTACTCTCTCTAATATTTTCTAATTTAATTTTGATTTTTGTACAATTTTGATTTCTTGAAGAATTTTTTAAAATTAAATTTTGGGAAAACTAAAGATTTTTTAATAGTCAAAGTTTTGGGAATTAAATCTATTATTTATTAACTAAATATTCCGATTACTAATTTACTGGATTTTGAAAAAAATTTTTGAAAAGTTTAAATTTAATCATAAAAATATATTATCAATGTACAAACAATTTCGCCCACACTATTATATATACGGAATTTTACGTAAAATATTTTTACTTAAACTTTTACATACGCTTTTTGCTTGTTATCTACTTTTGCCTATATCTCAGGATCCCCTGAACGGATTTCGATGAAACTTGCACTAAAAAATTCTTAAAGAGTTGCTCTAATTAATAAATTTTTTCGAGGGGGGGTCGTCACTGAAGACTTCGAGATATTAGGCACCAAAATTAGGTCATAAAATTATGTAAATTTACATGTTAAATATCTATGGTTCTAGAAAGAATATTTTAATGGGAAAAACCTTTTCGTCTTCTGCTCCGACCGGGCTTCAATCCTGGTTAGGTTGTGGCGTTCCAAATTGCTCGACTTGGAAAGGAGCAATTTGGATCAATTTGTTTTTTTGGCTTTTAAACCAATAAAACGGGCTCAGAAAAATCTGGTTTTTTGGTCACTTGTGGGTCACAACGAGCACTTTAGAACGCACTAGTAAAAATACTATGTCGTCGATCGTATGCGCGCGCCGCACGCAAAAAACTGATTTTTATTTTCACAAAAAGTAGTTTTTGTGTGAAAAACACTTCTAATTTTCCGATTTCGGAAAATTAAATTTCGCCATGATGTTAAGCGTCACTTTTCACTTAGGATACGTCACTTTTCTCACTGAAATCCAATATTTTTCCACTTTTAACGATTTTTGTCGTAACTTTGCAGTCGTTTGAGCTAGCGGAGCGCGGTTTCCGGCGTTAGGACGCGTGCGCGCGCCTCCGCAGCTCGGGCGGGACTGGGTTAGGTTAGGTTAGGTTAGGTTAGGTTAGGTTAGGTTAGGTTAGGTTAGGTTAGGTTAGGTTAGGTTAGGTTAGGTTAGGTTAGGTTAGGTTAGGTTAGGTTAGGTTAGGTTAGGTTAGGTTAGGTTAGGTTAGGTTAGGTTAGGTTAGGTTAGGTTAGGTTAGGTTAGGTTAGGTTAGGTTAGGTTAGGTTAGGTTAGGTTAGGTTAGGTTAGGTTAGGTTAGGTTAGGTTAGGTTAGGTTAGGTTAGGTTAGGTTAGGTTAGGTTAGGTTAGGTTAGGTTAGGTTAGGTTAGGTTAGGTTAGGTTAGGTTAGGTTAGGTTAGGTTAGGTTAGGTTAGGTTAGGTTGACGGGCCAGTTGGCGTAGTGGTGAGCAATGTACGACCCACGCACTGGTCCCCGGGTTCGTGTCCCGGTCCGAACATAATTTAATAATTTATATATGTTCGGGGTCGGTGGTCTATAGCGAGTACAACCACCCCCGCATAATTTGGGGGTGGCTACGAGCTATTGGAGGCATGTTTAGAAAGCTCTAAGCCCGACGGGGCGGTGAGTTAGTATAAACATAACTCTGTGGTGTGTGACCGAAAGTTCACTGCTTCAGAAGTCCTAGGCAGACGGCCCATAATGGACGGACGTTGCGATGGATTAGTAGGTATGACGGTGGAGCCTAGCTCCAAAGAGATGGTAGAATGAGTACCACCGGTGGAGGCCGGTGGGAAAAATTCGAATCTCTTTTGACGGGCCAGTTGGCGTAGTGGTGAGCAATGTACGACCCACGCACTGGTCCCCGGGTTCGTGTCCCGGTCCGAACATAATTTAATAATTTATATATGTTCGGGGTCGGTGGTCTATAGCGAGTACAACCACCCCCGCATAATTTGGGGGTGGCTACGAGCTATTGGAGGCATGTTTAGAAAGCTCTAAGCCTGACGGGGCGGTGAGTTAGTATAAACATAACTCTGTGGTGTGTGACCGAAAGTTCACTGCTTCAGAAGTCCTAGGCAGACGGCCTATAATGGACGGACGTTGCGGTGGATTAGTAGGTATGACGGTGGAGCCTAGCTCCAAAGAGATGGTAGAATGAGTACCACCGGTGGAGGCCGGTGGGAAAATTCGAATCTCTTTTTAGACGGGCCAGTTGGCGTAGTGGTGAGCAATGTACGACCCACGCACTGGTCCCCGGGTTCGTGTCCCGGTCCGAACATAATTTAATAATTTATATATGTTCGGGGTCGGTGGTCTATAGCGAGTACAACCACCCCCGCATAATTTGGGGGTGGCTACGAGCTATTGGAGGCATGTTTAGAAAGCTCTAAGCCCGACGGGGCGGTGAGTTAGTATAAACATAACTCTGTGGTGTGTGACCGAAAGTTCACTGCTTCAGAAGTCCTAGGCAGACGGCCCATAATGGTCGGACGTTGCGGTGGATTAGTAGGTATGACGGTGGAGCCTAGCTCCAAAGAGATGGTAGAATGAGTACCACCGGTGGAGGCCGGTGGGAAAATTCGAATCTCTTTTTGACGGGCCAGTTGGCGTAGTGGTGAGCAATGTACGACCCACGCACTGGTCCCCGGGTTCGTGTCCCGGTCCGAACATAATTTAATAATTTATATATGTTCGGGGTCGGTGGTCTATAGCGAGTACAACCACCCCCGCATAATTTGGGGGTGGCTACGAGCTATTGGAGGCATGTTTAGAAAGCTCTAAGCCCGACGGGGCGGTGAGTTAGTATAAACATAACTCTGTGGTGTGTGACCGAAAGTTCACTGCTTCAGAAGTCCTAGGCAGACGGCCCATAATGGACGGACGTTGCGGTGGATTAGTAGGTATGACGGTGGAGCCTAGCTCCAAAGAGATGGTAGAATGAGTACCACCGGTGGAGGCCGGTGGGAAAATTCGAATCTCTTTATGACGGGCCAGTTGGCGTAGTGGTGAGCAATGTACGACCCACGCACTGGTCCCCGGGTTCGTGTCCCGGTCCGAACATAATTTAATAATTTATATATGTTCGGGGTCGGTGGTCTATAGCGAGTACAACCACCCCCGCATAATTTGGGGGTGGCTACGAGCTATTGGAGGCATGTTTAGAAAGCTCTAAGCCCGACGGGGCGGTGAGTTAGTATAAACATAACTCTGTGGTGTGTGACCGAAAGTTCACTGCTTCAGAAGTCCTAGGCAGACGGCCCATAATGGACGGACGTTGCGGTGGATTAGTAGGTATGACGGTGGAGCCTAGCTCCAAAGAGATGGTAGAATGAGTACCACCGGTGGAGGCCGGTGGGAAAATTCGAATCTCTTTATGACGGGCCAGTTGGCGTAGTGGTGAGCAATGTACGACCCACGCACTGGTCCCCGGGTTCGTGTCCCGGTCCGAACATAATTTAATAATTTATATATGTTCGGGGTCGGTGGTCTATAGCGAGTACAACCACCCCCGCATAATTTGGGGGTGGCTACGAGCTATTGGAGGCATGTTTAGAAAGCTCTAAGCCTGACGGGGCGGTGAGTTAGTATAAACATAACTCTGTGGTGTGTGACCGAAAGTTCACTGCTTCAGAAGTCCTAGGCAGACGGCCTATAATGGACGGACGTTGCGTTGGATTAGTAGGTATGACGGTGGAGCCTAGCTCCAAAGAGATGGTAGAATGAGTACCACCGGTGGAGGCCGGTGGGAAAATTCGAATCTCTTTTAGACGGGCCAGTTGGCGTAGTGGTGAGCAATGTACGACCCACGCACTGGTCCCCGGGTTCGTGTCCCGGTCCGAACATAATTTAATAATTTATATATGTTCGGGGTCGGTGGTCTATAGCGAGTACAACCACCCCCGCATAATTTGGGGGTGGCTACGAGCTATTGGAGGCATGTTTAGAAAGCTCTAAGCCCGACGGGGCGGTGAGTTAGTATAAACATAACTCTGTGGTGTGTGACCGAAAGTTCACTGCTTCAGAAGTCCTAGGCAGACGGCCTATAATGGACGGACGTTGCGGTGGATTAGTAGGTATGACGGTGGAGCCTAGCTCCAAAGAGATGGTAGAATGAGTACCACCGGTGGAGGCCGGTGGGAAAATTCGAATCTCTTTGACGGCCTAGTTGGCGTAGTGGTGAGCAATGTACGACCACACGCACTAGGTCCCGGGTTCGCGTCCCGGTCCGAATGCAATTTATAATTTAATATGTGTTCGGGGTCAGTGGTTAATGGCGAGTACAACCCTTCCCGCACATTTGGGGGGGGATACGAGCCATTGGTGGAATGTTAGAAAGCTTACTATCTCCGTCGGGGACGCCTGATAGAATAGTGAGTGAGTATAGCGGACCGCTGTGGCCGAGCGTAGTACCGCGACGGGGGACGCCCTGACGCGGACTGCGGGTCGGGTCTGTGAACGCGCCCCACTCCCCGCAGGCCGGGGGAGAGGGGTGCGGGAACGGGCAAAACTCACGCGATTGCGCCTTCCTCCGCAGGCCGGGGGGGAGGTGTGAGAGCGTACTGTGGCGTGTTCGAGATTACACTTGTGACCGGGGTAAACCTGGACACGAGGTATGATCGATAATTGCGATTGCGCCTTCGGGTGTAAGAGCAACTTGTATGGTGTTTCCGAAAGTCTGCCGCTTCCGTCGCGTTGCGGTGGGCAAGTAGGAACGACAGGCGAACTAGTACGGCCGGTCGATAAGTCTGAGAAAGTCGGTGGGTAGTTGGAAGCCGAAGGTTGGCCGGGAACTAGATTCGCCTGCTAATTCGGATCGAAGGCTGTTGTTGTTCGATCTGCCTGTACCGGAATGATGGTGGGGACCGCATGATGGTGGGACGCCGGGGTTGCCAAATCGGACCGGTGCGGGTAGCATCGAAGGGACAGCATCAGATGGGCCTGTAGTGGGTGTGAGATGGCTGCCGGGCACTCGCGGAGGTGGACGACCACCCTTAAACTCCACTAATTCGTAAGACTAGCCGGAAAGTTCAACTGTGATGTGTAGACTGCTGGGGCAGTATAAGAATGAGTACTACTGTCGAAAGGCGGTGGGAAAATTCGACCCACATTTGACGGCCTAGTTGGCGTAGTGGTGAGCAATGTACGACCACACGCACTAGGTCCCGGGTTCGCGTCCCGGTCCGAATGCAATTTATAATTTAATATGTGTTCGGGGTCAGTGGTTAATGGCGAGTACAACCCTTCCCGCACATTTGGGGGGGGATACGAGCCATTGGTGGAATGTTAGAAAGCTTACTATCTCCGTCGGGGACGCCTGATAGAATAGTGAGTGAGTATAGCGGACCGCTGTGGCCGAGCGTAGTACCGCGACGGGGGACGCCCTGACGCGGACTGCGGGTCGGGTCTGTGAACGCGCCCCACTCCCCGCAGGCCGGGGGAGAGGGGTGCGGGAACGGGCAACTCACGCGATTGCGCCTTCCTCCGCAGGCCGGGGGGGAGGTGTGAGAGCGTACTGTGGCGTGTTCGAGATTACACTTGTGACCGGGGTAAACCTGGACACGAGGTATGATCGATAATTGCGATTGCGCCTTCGGGTGTAAGAGCAACTTGTATGGTGTTTCCGAAAGTCTGCCGCTTCCGTCGCGTTGCGGTGGGCAAGTAGGAACGACAGGCGAACTAGTACGGCCGGTCGATAAGTCTGAGAAAGTCGGTGGGTAGTTGGAAGCCGAAGGTTGGCCGGGAACTAGATTCGCCTGCTAATTCGGATCGAAGGCTGTTGTTGTTCGATCTGCCACTGTTTGACGGCCTAGTTGGCGTAGTGGTGAGCAATGTACGACCACACGCACTAGGTCCCGGGTTCGCGTCCCGGTCCGAATGCAATTTATAATTTAATATGTGTTCGGGGTCAGTGGTTAATGGCGAGTACAACCCTTCCCGCACATTTGGGGGGGGATACGAGCCATTGGTGGAATGTTAGAAAGCTTACTATCTCCGTCGGGGACGCCTGATAGAATAGTGAGTGAGTATAGCGGACCGCTGTGGCCGAGCGTAGTACCGCGACGGGGGACGCCCTGACGCGGACTGCGGGTCGGGTCTGTGAACGCGCCCCACTCCCCGCAGGCCGGGGGAGAGGGGTGCGGGAACGGGCAACTCACGCGATTGCGCCTTCCTCCGCAGGCCGGGGGGGAGGTGTGAGAGCGTACTGTGGCGTGTTCGAGATTACACTTGTGACCGGGGTAAACCTGGACACGAGGTATGATCGATAATTGCGATTGCGCCTTCGGGTGTAAGAGCAACTTGTATGGTGTTTCCGAAAGTCTGCCGCTTCCGTCGCGTTGCGGTGGGCAAGTAGGAACGACAGGCGAACTAGTACGGCCGGTCGATAAGTCTGAGAAAGTCGGTGGGTAGTTGGAAGCCGAAGGTTGGCCGGGAACTAGATTCGCCTGCTAATTCGGATCGAAGGCTGTTGTTGTTCGATCTGCCTGTACCGGAATGATGGTGGGGACCGCATGATGGTGGGACGCCGGGGTTGCCAAATCGGACCGGTGCGGGTAGCATTGAAGGGACAGCATCAGATGGGCCTGTAGTGGGTGTTAGATGGCTGCCGGGCACTCGCGGAGGTGGAGGACCACCCTTAAACTCCACTATACGTAAGACCACCGGAAAGTTCAACTGTGATGTGTAGACTGCTGGGGCAGTATAAGAATGAGTACTACTGTCGAAAGGCGGTGGGAAAATTCGACCCACATTTGACGGCCTAGTTGGCGTAGTGGTGAGCAATGTACGACCACACGCACTAGGTCCCGGGTTCGCGTCCCGGTCCGAATGCAATTTATAATTTAATATGTGTTCGGGGTCAGTGGTTAATGGCGAGTACAACCCTTCCCGCACATTTGGGGGGGGATATGAGCCATTGGTGGAATGTTAGAAAGCTTACTATCTCCGTCGGGGACGCCTGATAGAATAGTGAGTGAGTATAGCGGACCGCTGTGGCCGAGCGTAGTACCGCGACGGGGGACGCCCTGACGCGGACTGCGGGTCGGGTCTGTGAACGCGCCCCACTCCCCGCAGGCCGGGGGAGAGGGGTGCGGGAACGGACAAAACTCACGCGATTGCGCCTTCCTCCGCAGGCCGGGGGGGAGGTGTGAGAGCGTACTGTGGCGTGTTCGAGATTACACTTGTGACCGGGGTAAACCTGGACACGAGGTATGATCGATAATTGCGATTGCGCCTTCGGGTGTAAGAGCAACTTGTATGGTGTTTCCGAAAGTCTGCCGCTTCCGTCGCGTTGCGGTGGGCAAGTAGGAACGACAGGCGAACTAGTACGGCCGGTCGATAAGTCTGAGAAAGTCGGTGGGTAGTTGGAAGCCGAAGGTTGGCCGGGAACTAGATTCGCCTGCTAATTCGGATCGAAGGCTGTTGTTGTTCGATCTGCCTGTACCGGAATGATGGTGGGGACCGCATGATGGTGGGACGCCGGGGTTGCCAAATCGGACCGGTGCGGGTAGCATCGAAGGGACAGCATCAGATGGGCCTGTAGTGGGTGTTAGATGGCTGCCGGGCACTCGCGGAGGTGGACGACCACCCTTAAACTCCACTAATTCGTAAGACTAGCCGGAAAGTTCAACTGTGATGTGTAGACTGCTGGGGCAGTATAAGAATGAGTACTACTGTCGAAAGGCGGTGGGAAAATTCGACCCACATTTGACGGGCCAGTTGGCGTAGTGGTGAGCAATGTACGACCCACGCACTGGTCCCCGGGTTCGTGTCCCGGTCCGAACATAATTTAATAATTTATATATGTTCGGGGTCGGTGGTCTATAGCGAGTACAACCACCCCCGCATAATTTGGGGGTGGCTACGAGCTATTGGAGGCATGTTTAGAAAGCTCTAAGCCTGACGGGGCGGTGAGTTAGTATAAACATAACTCTGTGGTGTGTGACCGAAAGTTCACTGCTTCAGAAGTCCTAGGCAGACGGCCCATAATGGACGGACGTTGCGGTGGATTAGTAGGTATGACGGTGGAGCCTAGCTCCAAAGAGATGGTAGAATGAGTACCACCGGTGGAGGCCGGTGGGAAAAATTCGAATCTCTTTTAGACGGCCTAGTTGGCGTAGTGGTGAGCAATGTACGACCACACGCACTAGGTCCCGGGTTCGCGTCCCGGTCCGAATGCAATTTATAATTTAATATGTGTTCGGGGTCAGTGGTTAATGGCGAGTACAACCCTTCCCGCACATTTGGGGGGGGATACGAGCCATTGGTGGAATGTTAGAAAGCTTACTATCTCCGTCGGGGACGCCTGATAGAATAGTGAGTGAGTATAGCGGACCGCTGTGGCCGAGCGTAGTACCGCGACGGGGGACGCCCTGACGCGGACTGCGGGTCGGGTCTGTGAACGCGCCCCACTCCCCGCAGGCCGGGGGAGAGGGGTGCGGGAACGGGCAAAACTCACGCGATTGCGCCTTCCTCCGCAGGCCGGGGGGGAGGTGTGAGAGCGTACTGTGGCGTGTTCGAGATTACACTTGTGACCGGGGTAAACCTGGACACGAGGTATGATCGATAATTGCGATTGCGCCTTCGGGTGTAAGAGCAACTTGTATGGTGTTTCCGAAAGTCTGCCGCTTCCGTCGCGTTGCGGTGGGCAAGTAGGAACGACAGGCGAACTAGTACGGCCGGTCGATAAGTCTGAGAAAGTCGGTGGGTAGTTGGAAGCCGAAGGTTGGCCGGGAACTAGATTCGCCTGCTAATTCGGATCGAAGGCTGTTGTTGTTCGATCTGCCTGTACCGGAATGATGGTGGGGACCGCATGATGGTGGGACGCCGGGGTTGCCAAATCGGACCGGTGCGGGTAGCATCGAAGGGACAGCATCAGATGGGCCTGTAGTGGGTGTGAGATGGCTGCCGGGCACTCGCGGAGGTGGACGACCACCCTTAAACTCCACTAATTCGTAAGACTAGCCGGAAAGTTCAACTGTGATGTGTAGACTGCTGGGGCAGTATAAGAATGAGTACTACTGTCGAAAGGCGGTGGGAAAATTCGATGAGAGCGTTTTTTGCGATTTTTGGTGTTTTGGCGGTTCTTTTTGTTTGTTTTTGTGTATGTTTTGATCTGGATACTTAAATACGACTTGCTTCTGTTTCCTGGCTTTGCTTGTGCTTTCTGCAAATGTGGTTTTTTGGCGTTTTTCAACGGTTTATTGATTTTTCTTAGCGTTTTGGCGTTTTTTGTTTTGGATTATTGTTATTTTGTGGTTTTCGTGTGTGTTTGTGTCTGTGCCGCCTGGCAGATGAGTCATGGACTCGGACGCCAGTGTGGGCACGGACGTGTCAGTGGGGCGCAAGCGTCCCAGTGACGCGCCTCCGTTACAGAGCGAAGGCTCGGACGCGGAGACGGATCAAACCGTTAGCGCGAGGATTCAGAAGGCGCGCCGGGGTCGTACCTACGGTAGTAGGGGTGGCTCTGGGCCTGCTCGTGCTCGGGTTGCGAGGCAAGAGTTGGAGGCGGAGGCCCGCGAGGCCGAATTTGGACGTTGTTTGGAGGCCAGGGCCTTTCGTAAAGACCAGCATAAGTTGGTCTTTACGTTTGGCTCTGAACTATCCGAATCGGAGACCCCAGCCATTGTAGATCCTGCTCAACAAACTGCGGAGCAGTTAAAGAAGCTGGGAATGGAGAGTGCATCGAATGTGCTTCAGGTTGCCCGTTATTCCGGGAACCTAAAAGGCCCATACGTGAAAACGTTGAAGGAGGCGGCTGCAGCGGTACAGATGGTGGTGGAGGCTTTGGCCGAACGCACTCCAGCGGAAGAGGCCCGAAATATTAAGATGGAGATGGAGCGCCTTCGTAAGCGTAACGAAAGCCTGGAGGCGGAACTCAAGGCATACCGCCGTGAGTTCTCTGGGCTTCGGAAGGAGCTCGCGGATGCTAAGGCGGGGCCTTCGGACGCGTTTGGAGGGGACTGGCTTGAGGAGATTCGAGCCTCCCTAGTGGGCACACTGGGCAGTATGATGGATGCGAAACTGGACGCCAGACTATCCAGCATAGAGGCGAGACTTCCGCCCTTAGCGCCAGTTCGCCCGCCCTTGGCGGCGGATAAGCGTAGGGAGGCTGCCCCGGTTCCGGCTTCTTTGGCTCCGGCTTCAGTGGTGGCTACACCAGCTAAGGCACCTAGGGGGAGTTCGAGGGCTGTAAAACAGACCTCGAAAAAGAAGGCGTCGGCACCTCGCCCTCGTTCCGCTGGGCCGGCACTGGCGGTTGCTCGCGCTTCGGCGTCCGCCTCTGCACCTCCTGCGGTCGCTGGGCCCAGCACTGCGGTGGACCCACAGGGGGATACGTGGGCCACTGTGGTGAAAAAAGGGAAGGGGAAGGGGAAAGACAAGAGGTCTAACCCCCCTTCGGCCGCTGCGCCGGCGGTGCAGGTAAGGTCCTCGGCTCCGAGAGCGCAGTCTAGGCCTAGGGCTCAGCGCTCTAAGCCCAAGGTGGGGGCTCCACCTCGTACGTCGGCCCTCACTATCACCCTGCTGCCGGAGGCAGAGGCGAAGGGGGTGACTTATGCTCAAGTTCTGGAGCGGGCGCAGAACAAAATTGACCTGGCTCAAGTTGGGGTCAGTGGTGGCCTCATAGTCAGACGTGCCGCTACGGGGGGTCGGGTTATCGAACTCCCCTCCTCTACCCCTTCAGAGGTGGCGGACCGTTTGGCTGAGAGGATTCGTCAGGTCCTTGATGGCCTGGCGAATGTGGCACGCCCCATTAAAAATGGGGACCTGAAGCTCACTGGCCTGGATGACTCCGCCACTAAGGAGGGGGTAGCCCTGGCGGTCGCCGATGTGGGGGGCTGCCCCCTAAAGGACATCCGGGTCACTGAGATCCAGGTCGGGAAGGGCGGCATGGGTATGGCTGTCGTGCGGTGCCCCCTCACGGCAGCCAAGAAGGTGGCTGATGCCGGCCGGCTCCAAGTCGGCTGGTATTCAGCCAAAGTAGAGGTGCTAGAGCCGCGCCCCATGCGGTGCTACAAATGTATGGGGCTAGGGCACACTAGGCCCATGTGCCCATCTGGCACCGTCAGAGGGCATCTGTGCCACCGCTGTGGTGAAGAGGGGCACTTTGCTGCCGACTGCGCGGCAAAGAAGCCGCGCTGCAGGGTATGCGCGGATGCAGGACGCCCCTCAGGGCACATGATGGGTGGCCGAAATTGTCGGCCACCCTCCACAAGGGGTAAGGTGGCCCAGCAGACCAGGGCCACCACAAGGGGGGAAAGCCATAGGGCTGCTGAGGAGGAGGCGGGGATGTCCTCATAATGGTAGGACAAACCCGCTTCCTTCAAGCGAATGTCAACCACTCGGCCGGAGCGCAGGACCTGCTGTTGCAGTCCATGGCCGAGTGGGAAATTGACGTGGCGGTGGCCTGCGAGCCCTACTATGTCCCCCCTCAGAATCCGCACTGGGCGGGGGACTTGGAGGGCTCTGTGGCCATCATGATTAGGAGTGGTACCGGCCCCCACCTCTCGAAGATCGAGAGGGGCTCGGGCTTCGTCGTTGCAAGGTGGGGGGAGTACGCTATTATTGGGGTGTACTTCTCCCCCAACCGCACCCTGGCAGAGTTCGAGATTTTCCTTGACTCTGTCAGGGCTGCGGTGGGCCGGCAGTCGCCGAGGAAGATTATCGTCCTCGGCGACTTTAACGCGAAATCCCGAGCCTGGGGGAACCCCACCTCGGACGCTCGTGGGAGTGAAGTCCAGGTGTGGGCCCTGCTCTCCGGTCTGTCCCTGTTGAATCAGGGGACGGCCTTCACATGCGTGCGACGTCAGGGGGGGTCTGTGGTGGACCTGTCGTTCGCCACCCCTGATGTCGCACGGGATGTGAGAAACTGGAGAGTAGAGGAGGAGGTGGAGACCCTATCGGACCACTTGTACGTCCGATTTGAGGTCTCCACCAGTCCGGTACCGGTGGATCGCCTCGGAGGCTCATCTCGAGCGCTCCCGAGATGGGCCCTCGGCCGGCTCGATGCTGAGCTGGCTCGTGAGGCGACCATCGTTGCTGTCTGGGGTAATCCCCAGGGGATGGTGGTGGGTGCCAGCTCCGATGTAGAGGAGCTGGCTGGCCGCATGCGTGACACCCTCACAAGGGTGTGCGATGCGGCCATGCCGCGGTGGAGGCGGCGAAGGGGCCGCAGGCGTCAAGTGTATTGGTGGTCGCCTGAAATTGCGGAACTTCGGGCGGCCAGCATCAGGGCGAGAAGAGAATTTGTGCGGTGCCGTAGGAGGCATGGCGTGAACCCGGCTTTAGAGGCTGAGCTGCGGCTGGCCTACAATTCTGCCAAGAAGGCCCTGCAGCTCGCCATCAGCCGGGCTAAAGAGGCGGCCCGCCAGGAGCTCCTGGCGGACCTGGATCGGGATCCGTGGGGGCGCCCTTTCATCGGCGCACGGAATAAACTCCGCGCGCACGGTGCCCCGATCACGGAGACCACGCCTCCCGACATCCTCCTACGGCTGGTGGGAGGGTTGTTCCCGGAGTCCTCTGGGCATATCCCCCCAGTGATGGCTTCTCCCTCTACCACTGAGGGTGTGGAGGAAGCCCCCCCAATCACTGAGGGGGAATTTCTCCTGGCCTGTGACAAGTTGCGGGCCAGGCGGAAGGCTCCGGGACCGGATGGTATTCCAGGGCGAATCGTTTTTATCGCCCTGGAATACCTGGGTAGGGATCTTCGGGAGTTGTTCAACGCATGCCTTCGCGCTGGGCAATTCCCGAAGATCTGGAAGGAGGGAAAGTTGTGCCTGTTGCCCAAGGAGGGTCGTCCTCTGGACTCCCCTTCGGCATACAGGCCAATCGTGATGCTGAGTGAGGTGGGCAAGCTCTTTGAGCGCATTCTTGCCGCCCGCCTTACTCAGCATCTCGAAGAGGTGGGACCGGGCCTTTCGGAGGCCCAGTATGGGTTCAGGGCGGGTCGCTCGACCATTGACGCCCTGAACACCCTGAAGGCGCGGTCCTTGGCCGCAGTGGAGGAGGGAGACGTGCTATTAGCCGTCTCGTTGGATGTGGCCAACGCCTTCAACACCCTGCCGTTCGAGACTTTACGAGAGGCACTTCGCTTCCATGAGGTGCCTCTCTATCTCCGGCGGGTGTTGGACGCGTACCTCCGCGACAGGCAGGTCGTGTGGACGGGAGTAAACGGGGTGGTCGGTCGACGACGTGTCGACTGCGGGGTTCCACAGGGGGCGGTTTTAGGCCCGGTCCTGTGGAACCTCGGGTATGATTGGCTCCTGCGGTGTCCGCTTCCTCCTGGGCTGGGTGTCATTGCGTATGCGGATGACACCCTTGTCACAGCCCGGGGTCGTACTTACGACGAAGCGGCACGCTTGGCCACAGTCGGCACCGAGTTGGTCGTCGACCGGATTGGCATGTTGGGCCTGAGGGTCTCCGTCTCTAAAACGGAGGCCCTCCTTTTTCACGGCCCACGACGTAGACTACCCCGTAACGCCTGCCTGTGCGTCCAGGGGAGGAGGGTGGAGGTAAAGGCCCAGATGAAATATCTGGGCCTGACCCTGGACGGCCGCTGGACGTTCCGTGTCCATTTCGCCCAGCTCGCCCCGAAGTTGATCAGCGCCGCCTCGGCCCTCGGCAGGTTACTGCCGAATGTCGGGGGCCCTGGATCTCACTGCCGGCGGCTCTATGCTGGCATAGTGAGGTCCATGGCACTGTACGGTGCTCCTGTGTGGTTCGACGCCCTCTCCGCACCTAACAGGGCCCAATTGCGCAAGGCGCAGCGGGTCCTGGCGGTGAGGGCGGTGAGGGGGTACCGTACGGTGTCCTACACGGCGGCAACACTTCTGGCGGGCGACCCGCCCTGGCATCTCAGGGCGGAAGTGCTCGCCGAAGTATATCAATTTCGGGCGCGCGAGCGGGCGAGGGGAGATCGTCCAGCGGGGGAGGGTATCGCCGGGATCAGACGCCTGTGTGACGAGGCTCTGATTCGGCGATGGGAGGAGGAGTTGGGGACTCCGGCGGCTGGCCTGGTGACGGTGGGTGCGATCCTTCCGCACCTGTCTCGCTGGGTCAGGAGGCCACACGGCGTCCTGACGTTCAGGCTGACGCAGATGCTGACCGGGCATGGTTGCTTTGGGAAGTATCTGTGTCGGATTGCGCGTCGGGAACCGTCGCCCGCATGTCACGAGTGTGATGCGTCCGTGGACACAGCGCATCACACTCTCGTGGAATGCGCCGCCTGGTCTCCCCAGCGCCATGCCCTGATGATGGTAGTGGGTGGGGACCTTTCGTTGTGCAGCGTGGTTGGGGCCATGCTGCGTGACGAGAGGTCCTGGTCGGCGATGGTCTCCTTTTGTGAGACCGTCATCTCACTGAAGGAGACGGCGGAGAGGGAGCGCGAGGCTAACACTTCGCACCCTCTTCGTCGCCGTCGGCTAGGGGGGAGGAGGCGCCGCTATGCGCATCTTCTCCCACCACCCTAGAGGAACTACAGCGGGGGAGTCGCTCACTTGACTCTCCTGCACATCATCGGGGCGGTCGGGATGCTCTGTGAACAGAGGGCATCCTGATTTAGGTGCAGTGGCCCGCGTGGTTCGGGCCGTCCGCAGGGACGTTACGGTTGAATGCGAAAGCGACCCCGTAACGTCCCATTGCACTGCGGCGACGTGTTCCGCTGGAGGTTTTAGTGAGTAGGAGTCTCACAGTACCCACCGGTTTATGACGGACCGGTGGGTCCCCATGATGGGTTTCCTCCAGCGACAACAAAAAAAAAAAAAAAAAAAAAAAAAAAAAAAAAAAAAAAAAAAAAAAAAAAAAAAAAAAAAAAAAAAAAAAAAAAAAAAAAAAAAAAAAAAAAAAAAGGTTAGGTTAGGTTAGGTTAGGTTAGGTTAGGTTAGGTTAGGTTAGGTTAGGTTAGGTTAGGTTAGGTTAGGTTAGGTTAGGTTCCCGTCCCGTGGGAGTTGCTGGAACTTCTATCGGGCGCGTCCCCAGGTGGCGGATAGGGGAACGCCACTCGCATTTTGCGGGTGGTACCGGAGTAATCCGGCGCGGACCAAAACCAGCAGGTATGGGCGTACCTTTAGGGGATTGTTATCCCCACGGCCTAGCGGAGCACACCGTAAACAAAGCCGAAGCTGTGGATCAGCAAAAACCCATCATGAAAGCAGCTAGCGAACAGATTCCCCAGGAGGGCACCGACGTGAATATCCGTCGGCAATCCCTCCGTGCTACGGCACGCCGTCCCGTCGAATCTGGGGGGGACAACTACTGCTTTGGTGATGTCGGGGAGCCCGAGAAGGGCGGAGTAGACATTGGGCCTGCGATAGGCGGGGGAAACGTGCCTGAGATGGGCGGAGGAGAGGTGCCAGAGATTGGCGGTGTTGATGTCGGGCCTGTGACGGGCGGTGTTGAGGGTGTTGCGCCTGGAAAAGGTGTTTCGGAGTTGGGTGTTTCGGCGAAGCAGGCGAAGGTGGTGCTAAGTCGACTTAACTTAGAGGAGATGTCAAGGCGATATTCAATATCGTCCTATGGGATTGACTCCGATGGGGACAGTTGTGTCTCCATGTCTTCTATGGGGAGCTTGGAGAGGTCCCATTACAGGAAGAGGCCAAGGGACAAGCAGCCTAGTCGGTCTGGGTCTTCGGACGAGGAGAGGGGACCTAAGGCGAGGGCTGTGTCCAGCAAGGGGAGAGGGCGCCCACCAACAACGGGCGAATACGTTGGCTTGGCTGAGGCAAAGCGGGCCTTGAACGAGGCCAAGAGAGAGGAGCTCCGACTGCGCGCGGAAGAGGAGGTGGCCGGGTTGGCATTGGCGGTGTCCACCCGAGCCAATTCGCGTATGTCGGAGAATTCACCGGCTGTGACTCAGAGGGAGGCAGAGGCTGCTTTGACACCGGAGCTTCACACTCAGGTGGCAGACAGCCTCATGGTCATACTGAAGGTGGCCAAGACGTCGGGGAACCTTAAGGGTACCTTTGCGAAGGCCCTTAAAGACGCTGCCAATAACATCTCGGCAGCCTTTGACGTCTTGGCGGAGAGGACTCATTCAGATGAGGTAGCGCAGTTGCGGGCGAGCAACGCCCGCCTCAGAGCAGAGCTGCAGGACCTACGGAAGGAAATGGCGGAAATGAGGAAGGAGATGGAGCGCTCTCGGATGGACCTGTGCCATACAACATCTCAGGCACAGGCTCCGGCCAACAGTCCGCCACAACATCTGGCGAGGATTGACGATGACGAGTTGGCCCGGAAGATCATGGTTCAGGTGGGGACCATGATCAATGCCCGATTCGAGGCGCTGCAGGAACGTCTTCTGCCAGAGCGGCGGATTCGTCCTCCCCTGGCGGCAGACACGACCCGGAAGAAGACAGTGGCGGAGTCATCTGTCACCACCCTGATGGCTCCAGCCAATAACCCGGCTGAGAAGGGAAACAAGAAGAAGAAGAAGACTAAGAGTGCAGAACAGGCAGCACCATCTGCTGAGGCACAGCCGCCGCCAACGAGCTCAGCCACGGCACCAGAGCGCTGGTCAGAGGTGGCCAAAAAGAAAAAGAAGAAGAAGGAGAAGACGGCACGGAAGAAAGGCCGGACTGACAAGGCGAGAAAGCCGAGACTACGCCCTCCGAGCTCAGCGGCTATTTCCATCAAGCTGCAGCCGGAGGGCGTGGATCGTGGTCTCACGTACGCGGGAGTCCTCAAAAACTTCACGCGGAACGTGGACCTGGCGGCGCTGGGTATCACTGATGTTCGTTTTAAGGTGGCAGCAACAGGCGCACGAATGTTGGAGTTGCCCGGCGATAAAGGGGGAAAGGCGGATGCACTGGCCCAGCGGTTGGCTGCGATTGTGAACTCGCAAGAGGTGCACATCTCCAGGCCCACTAAATGTGTCGAATTGCGCGTTGGTGGCCTGGATGATTCCGTCACACAGGAGGAGATAGCCTTAGCCCTTAGTCGTGTTGGTGGTGGCACTCTCATCGATTATAAGGTGGGAGTTGTTCGGCAGGGTCGTAGGGGGCTTGGTTCGGCGTGGGTGCGTTGCCCGGTCGCGGCAGCGAAGCCAATCTTGAAGAGTGGGAGAGTGTCGATGGGCCTGTCGACGGCGCGTGTATCGTTACTGGACCATCGGCCTCTCAGGTGCTTCCGGTGCCACGAAGCTGGCCATGTTGCGGCCAGTTGTAAGAGCACGGATGACAGGAGTGGCCAGTGCTTTAGATGTGGAAGTGAAGGGCACAAGATTGGCCAATGTCAAGGCGTTCCACATTGCCCGGTCTGCGAGTCGGCAGGGCTCTCTGCGGACCATACTGTAGGGAGTGCGGCCTGCTCAAAGTTCGCGGCTAATAGGCGAAAGAAGAAAGCCGGAAACCGGCGCGTCTTGCGTGGTAGGCCAGAGGGCGGTCGACTTGGGGAAGTTGGCCGTCCACGAAATCTGGCGGAGTAGCGTTGCGCTTGGTTAGTTCCCGCACGCTACTCGAGGAGGCCGTCGGGGGTGATAACCCTTGGCATCTTGAGACGGGCCTAGCAGCTCTCGCCGTCGGGGTCGCGGAGGAATTTGGATACCCGTGCCCCGGCCTCATGCGATGAGGAGGAACACCGTGTGGTTTTAGTGGGTATACCGCCGTGCGCTTACCATCTTTGCGCGGCGGGAGTCCCACATAACCCGTCTGCTTCCCCAGGCGGCGGGTACTCGTAACGAGTTTCCACACGTATAAAAAAAAAAAAAAAAAAAAAAAAAAAAAGGTTAGGTTCCCGTGGGAGTTGCTAGACCTTCTATCGGGCGCGTCCCCAGGTGGCGGATAGGGGAATGCCACTCGCATTTTGCGGGTGGTAGCGGGGAAACCCGCCGCGGACCAAAACTAGCAGGTGTGGGCGCACCTTTAGGGGCTTGTTAGCCCTGCGGCCTATGGGACCTCACCCTATACAAAGGCGAAGCTGTGGATCAGCACACCTTCACTATGGCAAGTAACAAACTTCATTCGGAACTACCCCAGGAGGGTACCGGTGTGTCTATCCGCCGGGAATCCCTCCGTGCTACGGCGCGCTGTCCCTTGAATTCTGGGGGGGACACTTACTGCCATGGTGATGCCGGGAAGGTGCCCGAGAAGGGCGTGGACGATGGGCCTGCGATGGGCGGCGAAAATAATGGAGGAAACGTGCCTGAGACGGGCGGTGGCGAAGTGCCTGCGATGGGCGGGGGAAAGATGCCAGAGACTGGCGGTGTTAGTGTAGGGCCTGAGATGGGCGGTGTCGAAGGGGCCGTGCCTTGTAAGGGTACAGCAGTAGCGGTGGATAGTACGGCGAGGCAGCCGAAAGTCGTCTTGACTCGGATGGACGTAGTTGAGGGTCTGGTGTCGAGAAGAGGTTCGGTGTCCTCGCTTGGTTTGGAGTCCGATGGAGATAGTTGTTTCTCGATAGGATCATTGGGGAGCGTAGGGAGATCTCAAAAACATCTGAGAAAGAGGCCGAGGGACAACCTGAACAGTCGGTCTGGGTCTTCGGATGAGGAGAGGAGGCCCAAGGCCAGGGTTGTGGCCACCAAAGGAAGAGGGCGCCCGCCAACAACGGGTGAATACGTGGGCTTGGCTGAGGCGAAGCGAGCCCTCAATGCGGCGAAACAAGAGGAGATCCGACTGCGCGCGGAAGAGGAGGTGGCCGGGTTGTCATTGGCGGTTTCCACCCGGGCCAATTCGCGTATGTCGGATCATACACCGGCGGTGACACAGAAAGAGGCAGAGGCTGCTTTGACACCAGAGCTTCACGCGCAGGTGGCAGACAGCCTCATGGTAATACTGAAGGTGGCCAAGACGTCGGGGAATCTTAAGGGTACCTTTGCGAAGGCCCTTAAAGACTCCGCCAATAACATCTCGGCGGCCTTTGACGTCTTGGCGGAGAGAACAGCTTCGGACGAGGTAGCGCTTTTGCGGGCGAGCAATGCGCGCCTGCGGTCGGAGCTGCAAGATTTGAGGAATGAGATGGCGGACATGAGGAAGGAGATTGAGCGCTATCGGGCTGACATGCGTCCTGCACCATCTCAGGCGCAGATTCCGGCTAGCGGTCCGCCACAACATCCGGCGAGGACTGATGATGATGAGCTAGCCCGGAAGATCATGGTTCAGGTTGGAACCATGATCAACGCCCGATTTGCAGCGATGGAAGAGCGTCTTCTGCCAGAACGGCGGATTCGTCCTCCCCTGGCGGCAGACGCCACACGGACGAAGACCATGGTGGAGCCATCTGTTACCACCTTGATGGCTCCAGCCAACAACCCGGCGAAGACAAAGGAGAGTAAGAAGAAAAAGGGAAAGAAGAGTGCAGTCCAGGCAACAACATCTGCTGAAGCACAGCCGCCGCCAACGAGCTCTGCCGAGGCACAGGAGCCCTGGACTAAGGTGGTGAAAAAGAAGAGGAAGGGGAAGCAAAAACAGGCTGCCCCAAACAAAAAGACAGAGAAGGAGCCAAGGCTGCGACCTCCTAGCTCAGCGGCTATCTCCATCAAGCTGCAGCCGGAGGCCGTGGATCGAGGTCTCACTTACGCGGGAGTCCTCGCGGGCTTTACGCGAAACGTGGATCTGGCATCGTTGGGTATCTCTGACGTCCGGTTCAAGTTGGCAGCAACGGGTGCCCGGATGTTGGAGCTGCCCGGCGACAAGGGGGCAAAAGCGGACGCGTTAGCGCAACGATTAGCCGCGATCGTTGATCCGCAAGAAGTCCAGATCTCCAGGCCCACGAGATGCGTGGAGCTGCGTGTCAGTGGCCTGGACGATTCGGCCACGCGGGAGGAAGTAGCCCAAGCGATTAGCCGTGTTGGTGGTGGCACTCCCACTGATCTCATTAGGGTGGGAGATGTTCGGCGAAATCGTGGGCTGAATTCGGTGTGGGTGCGCTGCCCTGTCATGGTAGCGAAGAAACTTTTGAAGACGAGGAGAGTGCCGGTGGGTTTAGTGACGGCGCGTGTGTCGCTGCTGGACCATCGGCCTCTTAGATGCTTCCGCTGCCATGAAGCCGGTCACGTGGCGGCCGGTTGTAAGAGCGCGGACAGGAGTGGCCAGTGCTTCCGCTGCGGAGGAGAAGGGCACAAGATTGGCCAGTGTCAGGCGGTTCCACATTGCCCGGTCTGCGAGTCGGCGGGGCTCTCTGCGGATCATTCCGTGGGGAGTGCAGCCTGCTCTAAGTTTGCGGCAAACAGGCGGAAGAAGAAAGCCGGGAACCGGCGAGTCCCGCGTGGTAGGCCAGAGGGCGGTCGACTTGGGGAAGTCGGCCGTCCACGGAATCTGGCAGAGTAGCGTTGCGCTTGGTTAGTTCCCGCACGCTACTCGAGAAGGCCGTCGGGGGTGATACTCCATGACATCTTGAGATGGGCCTAGCAGCTCTCGCCGTCGGGGTCGCGGAGGAATTTGGATACCCGTGCCCCGGCCTCTTGCGATGAGGAGGAACACCGTGTGGTTTTAGTGGGTATACCGCCGTGCGTTTACCATCTTTGCGCGGCGGGAGTCCCACATAACCCGTCTGCTTCCCCAGGCGGCGGGTACTCGTAAAGAGTTTCCACACGTTAAAAAAAAAAAAAAAAAAAAAAAAAAAAAAAAAAAAAAAAAAAAAAAAAAAAAAAAAAAAAAAAAAAAGGTTAGGTTAGGTTAGGTTAGGTTCCCGTGGGAGTTGCTGGGTCTTCTATCGGGCGCGTCCCCCGGTGGCGGATAGGGGAACGCCACTCGCATTTTGCGGGTGGTACCGGAGTAATCCGGCGCGGACCAAAACCAGCAGGTATGGGCGTACCTTTAGGGGATTGTTATCCCCACGGCCTAGCGGAGCACACCGTAAACAAAGCCGAAGCTGTGGATCAGCACCGAGGTTGGGCGGGTCCGGTGGGTGCTTTACTGCGCAGCCGGGCTGCACTTCCTGTGCAACGCCCTCCTCAAATCTCGTAATCCCGGTAACCGGTGCTGTTGTCATGTCTAGCGGCCGGAAACTGGGACCGAGGGCCTTGGCTTAACCGCCTGGGCCGCGAGGAAGAAAACCTCTATAAAAAATCACCCCGAATCCCAAGCGGCGGAGCAGCGCGAGGGGATGCATGGCTGATGGGTAGTTCAGTCGCTACTGCTTTCCCCCGTTAGAGTACCAGCCGACACTCTAACGGGTTACGCCTAGGCTTATCCGGGTGCAGGGGGCACCACTCGGATGGACCTTATATTTCCCCCATACTCGTGGGATCAGTATGGAGAAATTTAAAACACAAAACCCACATGAAGTTGTGCCTGAGACGGGCGGAGTAGACGATGTGCCCGAGACGGGCGGAGAAACGAAGTTGCCAGTGGCTGGCGGAGGAGTAGGCGTTGCGCCGAATAAAGGAGTGCGGTCTCCAAGCGCAGCTCGAGCTGGGCCTTCAAGGCGTGCAGGCATACCTACGAAGACTGCAATAACAACTCGTAGTCAGTCGGGGTCGCCGGAGGAGGACGTGAGACCTAAAGACAGGGTGATGGTCAATCGCAGTAGAGGTCGTCCACCGACTACGGGGCAATATGTTGGTCTAGCAGAAGCAAAACGCGCCCTAAACGAAGCGAAAAAAGAGGAGCTTATGCTTAGAGCTCAAAAAGAGGTGGCGGACATGACGTCGGCACTCAAAACCAGAGCCGAACAACGCCAAGCAAACACGTCTCCTACCATAACTAGAGTGGAAGGAGAGACGGAATTAGTGTCGGATCTCCAGGCCAAGGTGAAATCCAGCCTGGATGTAATTGAAAAAGTGGCTACAAGATCCGGCAACTTAAAGGGAACGTTTAGTAAGGCCCTTAAAGATGCTGCGAGTGTGATTGCAGAAGCAGTAGAGCAGCTCGCGACACGCACAGCGTCTGAAGAGGTGGCGCAGTTACGTGCCAATAACATCAAGTTGCAGTCCGAAATAGCCGAATTAAGGAAGGATATGGCAATTATGAGATCGGAACTTGAGCTACAGAAGGCTCGCAATGACATTCCGCGGGCAGTTTCTGTAGAACAAGCTGCTTCTTCGGCACATTCCAATGACGACGAACTGGTGCGCTCCATAATAGTGCAGGTAGGCACCATGGTGAATGACCGTTTTGAAGCCTTGGAGGCGAGGCTGTTGAGAGAGCAACGAGTACCAGTTCCGTTGGTCTCAGACACAGCCCATCCGAAAAGAACAGAAGCCACTCCTACAACTCTCATGGCTCCTGCCAATACCGGACCGAAGGCACAAAAATCAAAGAAAAAGAAGAAGAAGAAGGAAACGTCCACAATATTGGCGCGGTCAGTAGTTTCCTCTGACGTCATACCACCCCAACCTACCAATTCCACGTCAGGAGGTTGGAAAGTTGTGGCCAAGAGAAAGGCCAAAAAGAAGGCAGAGGCTAGCAGTCGCCCAAAACCAGCCCAAAAGAAGGGAGAATCACGTCCAGCGAAACCCGTTAAGCTACGGCCTCCGCGTTCCGCTGCAGTGATCATTAAGCTCCAGCCTTCGGCTGTCGAGCGGAACGTAACGTACGGAGAAGTATTTGACCAGGTCAAGAAAAAGCTAGATCTCAATGGCCTGGGCATTAAAGACGTACGTTATAAGGTGGCGGCAACAGGTGCGAGGATGCTGGAGCTGCCTGGGGCCAACAACGACGAAAAGGCCAATGCCCTAGCACACCAGTTGGTCAATATACTGGACGATGATGATGTTCAGATATACCGGCCGGTGAAGTGCGCAGAGCTGCGTGTGCTGGGTTTGCACGACTCAGTCACACCGACTGACTTAGCTAAAGCGGTCAGTGAGATTGGAGGCTGCGATAAGGAGTCCATAAGAGTCGGAGAAATACGCCGCAATCGATTTGGGTTAGGGTCGGCCTGGATCAAATGTCCAGTGTTGGCAGCACAAAAAGTCGCAGCTGAGAGCAGGATACAGGTCGACTTTATTTCGGCCCAAGTTAAACTGCTTCAGCCCCGACAGCAACGTTGCTTCCGCTGCCATGAGACAGGTCACGTGGCGGCTAAGTGTAATGGTGGTGCAGACCGTAGTAGCCAGTGCTTTCGCTGCGGGCAATCTGGTCACAGACGTTCGCAGTGCTCTGCCACGCCACACTGCCCTGTATGCGAGGCGGCCAAGCGGCCGGCAAACCACATTGTTGGAAGCGTAGCCTGCACCCGGGCCCTGGCAAGGAAAAACAAGGGGGGCAAACGTAATGCGGTCCGTGCAGCCGAGCCGCTCACAGGTGGGCAAAGAACAGACCATCACTAATGGCCACTAACGTTCTACAGGCGAACCTAAACCACTGTGCCAGAGCTCAAGACCTCCTAGTCCAAAGCATGGCACAGTGGTCCACGCAGTTGGCGATACTCTCGGAGCCGTATTATGTTCCGCAAAGGTATAACTGGGTCGGCGATAATGACGGAGTGGTAGCACTTGTCGCTCAGTCTAGTGCGGGCGCACCGATGTTTACACAGGTCGAAAAGAGGTCCGGCTCTGTCATGGCCCTATTGGGTGAAATACTGGTGGTAGGTGTTTACTTCTCCCCCAATAGGACCCTTGTCGAGTTTGACACCTTTCTGGACGGTCTGGGGGAACTCATCTCACGAGGTAGGCACAGACACGTGCTGGTGGCAGGCGATCTGAACGCCAAGTCAGGTGCTTGGGGCTGCCCAATAACAGACGCCAGAGGTCGATTACTGGAAGAATGGGCTGTTACCACCGGCCTGACTGTCCTTAATCGAGGAACGGTCAACACGTGTGTGCGACGGCAGGGCGGATCCATCGTAGACGTAACGTTTGCGAGCCCTGCCTTAGCGCACCGTGTGCACGACTGGCGAGTGCTGGAAGGTGTGGAGACGCTTTCGGATCATCTATACATCCAATACCAAATCTCCACGCATCCGGTGGTGCCGCTACGCCGTAATAGAACTTCAAGGCAGGAGGGCCCTAGGTGGCAGGTCAAACACCTCAACCCAGAGATATTGAGGGAGGCGTCGGTCGTGGCCTCTTGGTTGCCACATCGAGTGTCATCCACAGAGGAGGCAGCAAAGCGGCTGGAGGAAGTAATTCAGCGTATCTGTGATTCCGCGATGCCTAGGTCCAGATCTCGTCCTCCGAGACGACAAGTCTGGTGGTGGACGACAGAGATCGCGCAAATGCGTGAATCCTGTGTTGCTGCTAGACGCCGGTACTTACACTACCGAAGAAGGGTACATAGAGACCTGGCGGAAGAGGACCGCATATACAACAATTATGTGGAGACAAGAACTCGTCTTCAAGTCCAAATCACCAGGACCATAGACAAAGGTAGGAAAGAAATGTTGGAGGGGCTCGATGTGGATCCTTGGGGTACACCATACAGAATGGTCATGAGCAAACTTCGCCCGTGGACCCCTCCACTCACCGAAACCCTCGACAATGAAGTGTTGCAGAATGTGCTAGATAGCCTTTTTCCGCACCGGAACAGTTTTATGCCGCCACAGATGGGATCAGGGGTAACAACCGAAGGTGTGGAAGAACACAATGCACCAGAGGTGGACGAAGGGGAGATGTCAGATGCGATTACACGCCTGCGAGGGAAGACCGTCGCCCCAGGGCCAGACGGTATACCTGGACGAGCACTGGCTATGACCATGGACGCTTTGGGGCCTTGCGTGAGAGAACTTTTCTCTGCCTGTCTGGCTCAAGCCACAATTCCACAGAGGTGGAAGACAGGTAGGTTGGTTCTTCTCAGGAAGGAAGGGCGTCCAGCGGAGTCTCCCTCCGCCTATCGTCCAATAGTGCTGCTCAATGAGATCGCCAAGATGTTTGAACGAATCTTGGTTGGGCGTTTGACCAGGCACATGGAAGAAGTTGGGAGAAACTTATCCGATTCGCAGTTTGGATTCCGAGGCGGACGTTCAACTGTGGACGCTATCCGGTGCGTTAAGTCCCACACGCAGGATGCGGTCTCCCAGGGTGAAGTAGTTTTTGCGGTGTCACTGGACATTGCAAACGCATTTAACTCTTTGCCCTGGGCTTGCATCAAGGAAGCACTCCGTTATCATGGGGTGCCGACCTACCTGCGTCGCACCATTGGGGCTTACCTGTCCGACAGATCCGTGATCTTCCCTTCGCGGAGCGGCTTGGAGAGGCGCGTGGTATCATGCGGTGTTCCACAGGGCTCGGTTCTAGGACCGCTCCTGTGGAACATTGGTTACGACTGGGTGCTCAGGGGTAGCACACTGAGGGGAGTCAGAGTGATATGCTACGCAGACGATACCCTGGTCATGGCGCAGGCCAAAAGCCACAGGGAAGCAGCGATCCTGACAACAGCGGGAGTTGCACACATAGTCGGGAAAATTAGAAAGCTAGGGCTGGAAGTTTCGCTTGAAAAATCGAAAGCCATATGCTTTCATGGCCCACGACGTGCACCCACACCAGAAACACTCATCACAGTGGATAGAGTCCACATCGGCCTGTCGAGCACGATGAAGTACCTGGGACTCGTGCTCGACAGCCGGTGGAACTTCCAGGCCCATTTTGACGCCCTGGCGCAAAAGCTAATGAAGACGGCAGGCGCGCTCAGCAGGTTGCTCCCGAATATCGGTGGACCAAACTGCTCTGGCAGGCGCCTCTACCTTGGAGTCCTGCGATCCATAGCTCTATATGGTGCCCCAGTATGGGCTGACGCTCTTTGCCACAAAAATATCGCGGTCTTACGGCAAGCACAACGAGCACTGGCAACAAGAGTGGTAAGAGGGTACCGCACAATCTCTTGTGATGTGGCATGCGTGCTGGCTGGTGTTACACCCTGGGACCTGGACGCGATTACCTTGGCGACGACCTATCATCGGCGTCGAGGTCCTGCGTCCGGGTACCTAAGCCCAGCACCAAACCATAGTGATGAGCGAGATAAAGCGTTATCAGAATGGCAAGCCAGACTGGAAGAAGCTTCGGCAGGCCGAAGGACACTTGACGCAATCTGCCCAGTCCTGAGGCAGTGGCTGGCGAGAAGGCATGGCATTCTCTCCTTCCGGCTGACGCAGGTCCTCACGGGACACGGGTGCTTCGGCGGCTACCTGTGTCGCGTCGCCGGAAGAGAGCCAGACGCGCGCTGCCATCATTGCAGTGATTGCAGCAATGAAGATGCCCAACATGCGCTAGAATCTTGTCCAGCGTGGGCGTCAGAGCGGGAGGCGCTCCAAAGTGTTGTGGGGGCAGACCTGTCGCTCCCGGCCGTGATCAAAGCCATGGTCGAGAGCGAACGGGCCTGGGACGCCGTCCAGACCTTCTGCGAGGTCGTGTTGTCGCAGAAGGAGGCGGCGGAGAGAGAGAGGGAGGCGACTTCCGATCTCGCCATCCGCCGTCGAAGGACCGGGCGCCGGAGAGCGGCACAAGACCGCCGCCTCCCCCCCTAACACTAGCCAGAGGGCGGTAGACTTGGGGAAGTCTACCGCCTAACAACCTGGCCCGAGTAGGCGCGCGCGGTGTCCGCCGCGCGCTACTCTAGTTGGTGGTCGTAGAGGGTGCCTCCTCCACCCTCCGACACCGAGGTGAGCCGTTGGGCTATCGCCGTCGGGGTCGCGGACGATTTCTGGTTCCCGTGGCCCCGGCATCAAGGCGATCAAGGTGGACACCGTCAGGTTTTAGTGGGTAAACTGCCGTGCGTTTACCATCTCTAGCACGGCAGGAGTCCCACATAACCCGTCGTTCTTCCCCAGGCGGCGGGTACTCGTAACGAGTTTCCTGACGTTAAAAAAAAAAAAAAAAAAAAAAAAAAAAAAAAAAAAAAAAAAAAAAAAAAAGGTTAGGTTAGGTTAGGTTAGGTTAGGTTAGGTTAGGTTAGGTTAGGTTAGGTTAGGTTAGTTGGCGTAGTGGTGAGCAATGTACGACCCACGCACTGGTCCCCGGGTTCGTGTCCCGGTCCGAACATAATTTAATAATTTATATATGTTCGGGGTCGGTGGTCTATAGCGAGTACAACCACCCCCGCATAATTTGGGGGTGGCTACGAGCTATTGGAGGCATGTTTAGAAAGCTCTAAGCCCGACGGGGCGGTGAGTTAGTATAAACATAACTCTGTGGTGTGTGACCGAAAGTTCACTGCTTCAGAAGTCCTAGGCAGACGGCCCATAATGGACGGACGTTGCGGTGGATTAGTAGGTATGACGGTGGAGCCTAGCTCCAAAGAGATGGTAGAATGAGTACCACCGGTGGAGGCCGGTGGGAAAATTCGAATCTCTTTCCCGTGGGAGTTGCTGGGTCTTCTATCGGGCGCGTCCCCCGGTGGCGGATAGGGGAACGCCACTCGCATTCTGCGGGTGGTACCGGAGTAATCCGGCGCGGACCAAAACCAGCAGGTATGGGCGTACCTTTAGGGGATTGTTATCCCCACGGCCTAGCGGAGCACACCGTAAACAAAGCCGAAGCTGTGGATCAGCACCGAGGCGGGGCGGGTCCGGTGGGTGCTTTACTGCGCAACCGGGCTGCACTTCCTGTGCAACGCCCTCCTCAAATCTCGTAATCCCGGTGACTGGTGCCGTTGTCATGTCTAGCGGCCGGGAACTGGGACCGAGGGCCCTGGCTTAACCGCCCGGGCTGCGAGGAAGAAAACCTCTATAAAAAATCACCCCGAATCCCAAGCGGCGGAGCAGCGCGAGGGGATGCATGGCTGATGGGTAGTTCAGTCGCTACTGCTTTCCCCCGTTAGAGTACCGGCCGACACTTTAACGGGTTACGCTAGGCTTATCCGGGTGCAGGGGGCACCGCTCGGATGGACCTTATATATCCCCCATACTCGTGGGAACAGTATGGAAGATTATAACAAAACAAACCCACAAGACGAAGTGCCTGAGACGGGCGGAGTAGACGTTGTGCCTGGGACGGGCGGAGAGATGAGTGTGCCAGTGACTGGCGGAGATACAGGAGATGCTCCAAGGAAAGGAGTGCGGTCTCCAAGTGGAGTCCGAGCAGGGCCCAGTAAGCGCACTGGAGTGCCAATTAGAAGTACCACAGCCCGTAGTCAGTCGGGTTCGCCAGAAGACGACGTGAGACCTAAGGACAAAGTTACGGTCAACCGCGGGAGAGGTCGTCCACCGACTACCGGCCAATACGTTGGGTTACTAGAAGCGAAACGCGCTCTAAATGAAGCAAAGAAAGAGGAGCTAATGCTCAGAGCCCAAAGAGAGGTGGCGGATATAGCATCGGCACTAAAGGTTAGAGCCGAAATACGCCAGATAAACGCGTCCCCTAATACAACCGGAGGGGAAGAAGAGGCGGTCTTGGTTTCGGATCTCCAAGCTAAAGTTAAAACCAGCCTGGAGGTGATTGAAAAAGTGGCCACCAGGTCTGGCAACTTAAAAGGCACATTTGCCAAGGCCCTCAAGGACGCCGCGAGTGCGATTGCAGTAGTTGTAGACCAGCTTGCGAAACGCACAGCGTCCGAGGAGGCGGCGCAGCTACGGGCTGACAACAATAAGCTGCAGAATGAGATGGCCGAACTGAGGAAAGAAGTACTAAGTATGAGGTCCGAACTTGAAAAACAGAAGTCTCACAATGCGATACTGGAAGAACAAAAGATCGCCACTATGTCGGGCCAAACACACTTTGATACCCAGGAACTGGTGCGCTCCATAGTTGTACAGATGGGCACCGTGATGAGCGATCGGATCGAAGCATTGGAGACGAGACTATTAAGGGAACAACGAGTTCCAGTTCCCTTGATCTCGGATGCAGTTCGTGAGAGGAGGACAGAAGCCACCCCTACTACTCTTATGGCTCCTGCTAATCCCGGATTAAAGACGAACAAGGAAAAGACTAAGGCGAAGAAGAAGGAGAAGAAGAAGGCGTCCCCAAAACCGGCACAACCAGGGACCTCCATCGACGTCCCTCAACCCTTAGCAACTTCAGCCATGTCGGAGGGTTGGAACGTGGTTGTCAAGAAAGGCGCCAAAAAGAAGAAAGTTGCAGCGCAGCCATCTAAAAAGGAAGCAGTGCCAAAACAAAAGAAACCACCCAAGCTGCGTACTCCGCGTTCCGCTGCAGTTGTAATAAGGCTCCAGCCTTCTGCCGTTGAGAGGAACCATACGTATGAAGAGGTATTTGCCCAGGTCAAGCAAAAGCTAGATCTGAAAGACCTGGGCATCAAAGACCTGCGATACAAGGTTGCTGCGACAGGTGCCAGGATGCTGGAGTTACCTGGCGCAAACAATGATGATAAGGCAGACGCCTTAGCCAAAAAGCTAGGTACCATCCTAGAAAGTGAAGATGTACACATCTCCCGGCCGATGAAGTGTGCGGAGTTCCGGGTACTCGGCCTAGAAGACTCAACTACACCGGAAGATGTGGTTGAGGCGATCAGCAGGACAGGTGGCTGCATTAAGGAAGCAGTTAAAGTTGGCGACATACGTCGCAATCAATTTGGCCTAGGGGTGGCCTGGGTGAAATGCCCTGTGCAAGCGGCCAAGAAAGTTACAGCTGAGGGTAAAATCCGGGTGGGGATTATTACAGCTCAGGTTAGACTCTTGCAGCCCCGACCACAGCGCTGTTTCCGCTGCCACGAGCAAGGGCACGTGGCAGCTAAATGCACTAGCGGCGAAGACCGCAGTAGCCAGTGCTTCCGATGCGGGGAGACAGGTCACATGCGCAACCAATGCTCAGCCGCGCCACACTGTCCGGTGTGCGAGTCTAGCAAGAGACCGGCCAACCACATTGTTGGCAGTGCTGCCTGCACACGAATCGTGTCTCGAAAGAAGAAGGGGGTAAATAGGAGGAAACGTCCCGAGGCTATAAAGCCGCCCTTCGAGGGGGAACCGTCTAGCCAGCAATAATGGCCCTCAAAGTATTACAGGCAAATTTGAACCACTGTGCTAGGGCCCAGGATCTTCTTGTCCAGAGCCTGGTACAGTGGTCCATACAGCTGGCTGTTCTATCGGAGCCCTACTATGTCCCACCAAGAGACAATTGGGTCGGCGATAATGATGGACTGGTGGCACTTATTGCCCAAACAAGCGCGGGCGCACCAATTCCTTCACAGGTGCTCAGAGGGTCTGGCTTCGTAGCGGCCCTATTAGGCGAGGTGTTTGTAGTGGGTGTCTACTGCTCCCCCAGCAAGACCCTTGTCGAATTTGACAACTTTCTGGATGGCTTGGGGGAAATCATATCTCGTAGCAGGCACCACTATGTACTAGTGGCAGGCGACCTGAATGCGAAATCAGAGGCGTGGGGTTGCCCTGCAACGGATGCCCGAGGTCGATCGCTGGAAGAATGGTTAGTGGCCACCGGCCTGACCATTCTAAACCAAGGAACGGTGAACACGTGTGTGCGGAGACAGGGAGGATCCATAGTGGACCTAACGATCGCGAGCCCTGCCTTAACGCGCCGCGTTCAGGCTTGGCGAGTGCGGGATGATGTGGAGACCCTTTCAGATCATCGGTATATTCAATTCAATATCTCCACACATCCCGCGGTGCCGCCAAACCCTAGTAGAACCGCGAGGGAAGAGGGTCCGAGATGGCAGCTGAAGCGTCTCAACAGAGAAGCCTTGAGAGAAGCAGCCACTGTGGCCGCTTGGCTGCCCCAACAAGCAGGATCACCGGAAGACACTGCGATGAGGATGGAGGAGCTGATGAAACGCATCTGTGATGCTGCAATGCCTCGGTCTGGGAGAAGGCCACCTAGGCAACACGTGTGGTGGTGGACACCAGAAATCGCACAACTGCGCGTGGACTGTGTCGCTGCCAGGCGTCTCTTCTCTCATTACCGAAGGAGAGTGCATCGAGATCAGACCGAGGAGGACCAAAAATATGCAGCCTATGTCGAGGCGAAGACACGACTCCAGGCTCAGATTACCAAAGCCATAAACGAGGGAAAGATCGAGATGTTGGAGGGGCTCGATAGGGACCCTTGGGGCACACCGTACAAATTAGTACTTAACAAACTTCGCCCCAGGGCCCCCCCAATCACACAAACTCTCGAATCAGAAACACTGCAAGGTGTGCTAGAGACACTCTTCCCTCATCAAGAGAACTTTGCACCACCACAGATGGCGTATCGAGGAACGGCTGATGGGTATGATTCCCAGTACGAAGTACCGGAGGTGGATGAGGAAGAGATTGCAGCTGCGGTTACACGTCTACGGGCCAAATCTGTATCACCAGGACCCGATGGCATACCAGGGCGAGCCCTAGCATTAGCGATGGACGCCTTAGGGCCTTGTATGAGGGGGCTATTCACTGCCTGTCTGGCTCAAGCCATAATTCCACAGCGGTGGAAGACAGGCAGGTTAGTCCTCCTTAGAAAGGAAGGGCGTCCAGTGGATTCTCCATCCGCTTACCGCCCTATCGTAGTACTGAACGAGGTGGCCAAACTGTTCGAGCGCGTTGTGGTCGGACGATTAGTGCATCATTTGACTGAGGTCGGACCGGATCTCTCAGACTCACAGTTTGGTTTTCGTAGGGGTCGCTCCACTATGGACGCCATCCTTCGAGTGAAGTCCTGCGCGCAAGATGCGGTCGCCCAAGGCGAAGTAGTTTTTGCGGTGTCCCTGGACATCGTAAACGCCTTTAACTCTTTGCCTTGGGCTTGCATCAGGGAAGCGCTCCGTTACCATGGGGTGCCAACCTACTTGTGCCGTGTTGTAGGCGCCTATCTCTTCGAGAGATCTGTGGTTTTCCCAGGTAAACATGGCTGGGGGAGATGGGAAGTGTCATGCGGTGTTCCACAGGGCTCGGTCCTTGGGCCGCTACTGTGGAACATCGGCTATGACTGGGTGCTCAGAAGTAGTACACTGAGAGGGGTCAGCATCATTTGCTACGCTGATGACACGGTGGTTCTAGCACGACAAAAAAGCCTAAGAGAAGCGGCTATTTTAGCGACGGCGGGAGTGGCCCATATCATCGGCAAAATTAGGAGACTGGGGCTAAAGGTTGCTCTGGAGAAGACGGAGGCGATATGCTTCCATGGCCCTCGTAAAGCACCTCCGCCAGATACACATATCACAGTAGACGGAGTCTGCATCGGCCTGTCGAGTACGATGAAATACCTAGGACTCGTGCTCGACAGCCGATGGAACTTCCAGGCACACTTCCGAGTCCTTGCGCCGAAGCTGATGAAGACGGCAGGCGCTCTTAGCAGGTTGCTTCCTAACCTGCGAGGACCGAACTGCCAAAGCAGGCGCCTCTACCTTGGGGTGCTGAGGTCCATGGCACTCTATGGGGCCCCGGTATGGGCGGACGCTCTCTGTCGTGCAAATGTTGCTGTCCTGCGACAATCACAACGAGTTCTAGCGACGAGAGTGATCAGAGGTTACCGAACAATCTCAGGCGATGTGGCTTGTGTGCTGGCTGGAGTTCTACCCTGGGACCTGGACGCGGTCTCCTTGGCGTCGACGTACCATCGGCGTCGAGGTCTTGTGTCCGGGGACCACAGTCCAGCACCAAACGGTAACAGAGAGCAGGATGCCACAACTGAAACTTGGCTCGAGAGATTGGAGCATGTTTCAGCTGGCCGAAGAACGATAGATGCAGTACGTCCTATCCTGAAACAATGGTTGGCGAGAAACCATGGGGTCCTCTCCTTCCGGTTGACGCAGGTCCTGACGGGGCACGGGTGTTTCGGTGGCTACCTGTGCCGCGTCGCCGGAAGAGAGCCGGATTCGCGCTGCCACCATTGCAGCGACTGCGCCGACGAGGATGCCCAACACGCTTTAGAGATGTGCTCAGCTTGGGTACTGGAGCGAGAAACGCTCCGCAACGTTGTGGGGGCGGATCTTTCGTTGCCGGCCGTGATTAAAGCCATGGTTGACAGCGAAAGAGCCTGGGACGCCGTCCTGAAGTTCTGCGAGGCTATAATGTCGCGGAAGGAGACGGCGGAGAGAGAGAGGGAGGCGACTTCCGATCTCGCAATCCGCCGTCGAAGGACCGGGCGCCGGAGAGCGGCACAAGACCGCCGCCTCCCCCCCTAACACTAGCCAGAGGGCGGTAGACTTGGGGAAGTCTGCCGCCTAACAGCCTGGCCCGAGTAGGCGCGCGCGGTGTCCGCCGCGCGCTACTTTAGTTGGTAGTCGTAGAGGGTGCCTCCTCCACCCTCCGACACCGAGGAGAGCCGTTGGGCTATCGCCGTCGGGGTCGCGGATGATTTCTGGTTCCCGTGGCCCCGGCATCAAGGCGATCAAGGTGGACACCGTCAGGTTTTAGTGGGTAAACTGCCGTGCGTTTACCATCTCTAGCACGGCAGGAGTCCTACATAACCCGTCGTTCTTCCCCAGGCGGCGGGTACTCGTAACGAGTTTCCTGACGTTAAAAAAAAAAAAAAAAAAAAAAAAAAAAAAAAAAAAGGTTAGGTTAGGTTAGGTTAGGTTAGGTTAGGTTAGGTTAGGTTAGGTTAGGTTAGGTTAGGTTAGGTTAGGTTAGGTTAGGTTAGGTTAGGTTAGGTTAGGTTAGGTTAGGTTAGGTTAGGTTAGGTTAGGTTAGGTTAGGTTAGGTTAGGTTCCCGTGGGAGTTGCTGTGTCTTCTATCGGGCGCGTCCCCCGGTGGCGGATAGGGGAACGCCACTCGCATTTTGCGGGTGGTACCGGAGTAATCCGGCGCGGACCAAAACCAGCAGGTATGGGCGTACCTTTAGGGGTTCGTTAACCCCACGGCCTAGGGGAGCACACCCCGACAGAAAAGCGGCGGAAGGTGGACGTGTAGTCGTCTGCGGACTGCGATTGCAGTCGGAGCGAGTCCGGTGGCTGCCTCGCTGCGCTGCCGGACACCATTGTAAATTGTAAATACTCATTGTAGATAAGTAGATAGCTCATGTAAATATGTACATATCAGTAGCTAGTGAAACCCGGCAAGGCAGCCAGGTCCCACTTGCGTGACGTAAGGAGTCCATCCGCCTTTTCCACCCTGCGGTCTATTCCGCAGCCGGAGTGGGTCCGGCAGGTGCTTAACTGCGCAGTCGGACGTGAACCGTTCCAAAATCGTAACCCCGGTTCTCGATGTCGTTGTCACGTCTAGCGGTCTAGAGCCGGAGCCGAGAGCCTTGGCTTCACCGCCCGGGCTGCGAGGAAGAAAACCTCTATAAAAAATCACCCCGAATCCCAAGCGGCGCAGCAGCGTGAGGGGATGCATGGCTGATGGGCTGTTCAGTCGTTACTGCTTTCCCCGCTAGAGTACCGGCCGACACTCTAAGCGGGTTACACATAGGCTTATCTGGGCACAGGGGGCACTGCTCAGATGGACCGTTTTTTTCCCCCATACTCGTGGGAACAGTATGGAAAATCTCAATAATTTAAACCAAAACCAAAAATATTTCGGAGAGCGAGAGTTGGAGGAGCTAAGTTTAGTTCTCGACTCTGATTCGAGCTGTAGAACGGAGGGCTCGATGGCGGCTGGACCAGTGTCCGCCACAGCGAAAAGAACGAAGAAGCGGAAAAAGTGCTTACCCTCCCCTTCAAGTACTGAGGAGACTCTGGAGGAGGTTACTCCGCGCAAGAAGGAGAGGACGACGGACGAAGTGGAGCTAGAAATTAGTAAGCTGGCGAACAAAGCAAGCGCGAGGAGACAGGCGCTCGGTATAGAAGACCGTGACGGGCGAACTGCAACTGCACTCAACCAGTGCATAATCGAGGATGTAGATATAATCCTAAAAGTAGCGGGAAAGTCTAAAAATTTAAAGGGCACGTTCCAACGCGCTCTAAAAGAAGCGGCTAACTCGATTAAATCGGCTGTGGATGTGCTTAGTAATAGATCTCAGTCCGAAGAGATTTCGAAAATGCAGGCTGAAAACGCACGCCTTCGGTCTGAAGTAGAGGAATTGCGCCGGGAGATGGCCAATATGAAAAAGGGTGTCTCCAACACCAAGAAGGGGAAAGCCGCGAAAGCATCAAGCAGCGTTACGCAGCCTGAAGATTTGACCCAGACTATCCTCCGCCAGGTCGGGGATATGATCAATGCTAGGCTCGGTGCCCTGGAGGAGAGGCTGCTCCCAGCGCCTAAAGTTTCCCGCCCGCCACTTGCCGCGGACCGTCGGGAACTGGCGGCTTCGAGCACTCAGTCCCCCGCCGACCGTGGGTCAACCGAAAGCGGGGAACCGACGAGGAAGAAGAAAAAACAAAAGGAAAACAAGAAAGGAAAAGGAAAAAGATCGGCAGTGGAGGCACAAGTTGACTCAGTAGCGCATACGGCTCCTGCCTCCCTACCAGCCGCTCCAAAGCAGAACGGAGCGACTTCGGAGTGGAAAACTGTCTCGCGGAAACGGAAGGTCGACAAGCGAGGAGACAAGCCTCAATCTGCGAGATTGCGTCCTCCGCGCTCGACTGCTGTGGTACTAACTCTGCAACCGGGTGCGGAACAGAAGGGAGCAACATACGCCAGCGTTCTGGCTGAAGCTCAACGGAAGGTCGACTTGGAGAGCTGCGGCATTACAATGCTGCGCTTTAAGAAAGCGGCGGCTGGAGGCCGTCTGTTGGAAGTTCCGGGGGCTGCAAGTGGTGCCAAGGCAGACACTCTTGCGCAAAAACTTAGGGAGGTTTTCGACGAAAGCCTCCTCAAAGTCTCCAGGCCGGAAAAATGCGCGGATATCCATATCTCCGGTCTGGATGATTCTGTATCGCCTGCGGATATCGTAGCTGCTGTTGCAGATCATGGGTCTTGCGCTGCAACCCATGTCAAGTCAGGAGAGATTAAAATGTCCCCTCGGGGCTCCGGTGCCGTGTGGGTGCGTTGCCCTGTAGCTGCTGCGAAAAAGCTGAGCCTTGCAGGCCGGATTAAAATAGGTTGGTCATCGGCGCGAATCAAACTGCTGCCGAAGAAGGAGGTCCGTTGTTACAGATGCCTTCACACGGGTCATGTCAGGGCGCAGTGCACGGCGCTCTTCGACCGTAGCGGGACCTGCTTCCGTTGCGGACAAGACGGTCACCAAGCTAAAGAATGCACGGGCACTGCGAGGTGTCCGCTGTGCGCTGAAGCCGGTAAACGGGCGAACCATAGGCTGGGCAGCAAGTCGTGCTCCCCACCGCCGCCCAAGAAGAGGGCCCGTGTCCCTGGAGCTGCACCATCTGCACCGGTGGCTCCAGCAGACACGGAAATCATCAGCGAAGACACGTGGGACTGATTATGGCTTGCCATGAATTCCTACAGTCCAACATTAACCACTGCGCTCGTGCTCAGGACCTTTTGCTCCAAAGCATGGTGCAGTGGTCGATTGAGGTGGCAGTGGTTGCAGAGCCATACTTTGTCGCCACCAGATCTACCTGGTTCGGTGACCTTGATGGTTTGGTGGCGATTGTCTTTTCGGACGCAGCGACCCCATCATCGCTCATAAAGCGGGGGAAGGGATACGTGGCGGTGAAGTGGGGCAACTCCATTATTATCGGCACGTATTTCTCCCCAAACCGCGCTTTGTCGGAGTTTGAATGCTTCCTGCAAGAGCTGTACGGCCTAATCCAGAGCACGAACCTCTGTGTCTTGGTTGCCGGTGACCTCAATGCAAAGTCTGTGGCGTGGGGGTCCCCGGTGACCGACGCTAGGGGGGAAGTGCTCTCGGAGTGGGTTGTAACCTCGGGTCTCGTGGTCTTGAATACGGGCTCAGTAAATACCTGCGTTCGTCGTCAGGGGGGCTCGATCGTCGACGTGACATTCGCAAGCCCTTCCCTGGCGAGAACCGTCCACGGCTGGAGGGTCGTGGAGGATGTAGAGTCGCTGTCGGACCACCGGTACATCCGGTTTAAGGTCAACGGCGATGGCTCTTTCCTTCCGCGACGCTTTGACATGGCTCGAATGAGGAGACTCCCGCGGTGGAACCTCACACGTCTGGACATTGGTCTGCTTTCTGAAGCGGCTATTGTGCAGGCGTGGGTGTCTTCTGCTCCCACCGCTGAACCAAACATCGAAGATCTGGCAGTCCAGCTTCGCGCTTCGGTTACGCAAGTCTGTGACGCGGCGATGCCCCGCGCCAGCGCTCCCTCTCCGAGGGAAAAGGTGTACTGGTGGAGTGAGGATATTTCACGTCTTCGCTCCGCCTGCATCATGGCTCGCCGAAGCTATTCAAGGCACCGTAGGCTTCGGTCTGGGCGACAGGATCCAGAGTTCAGAGTCACAGAGGATAATCTTTATTCAGCCTACAAATCGGCAAAGCAAGCCCTTAAGATCGCGATAGTTGCTGCGAAAGAGGCTGGCCGTATGGAGATGGTAGAGTCCCTAAACCGCGATCCTTGGGGACGTCCTTACCTGATGGTGCGCAATAGACTTCGTCCTTACGCTCCTCCGTTGACTCAGACTCTGGAACCTCGGCTCCTCCGAAACGTTCTCGGTGGCCTGTTCCCGTCTCGGACAGAATTCATCGCTCCATCTATGACCATGTCCCTGGAGGGGGAAGACGACGGTGTGCCGGCTGTATCCCGTGCAGAACTCTGCGCTGTCATAAGAAGGTTGCGACGCAAGAAAGCTGCCCCAGGCCCGGACGGTATCCCAGGAAAGGTCTGGGTCAACATCCTTGCTGGGGAAACAATGGAGTTTCGAGTGCGCAGTGCATTTACTGAGGCGCTTCGTCAAAACACCTTTCCACAGCTGTGGAAGGAAGGGCTTCTCGTGCTCATCCGTAAGGAGGGTCGTCCGGCGGACAGTCCGTCTGCCTACCGGCCGATTGTCCTGCTGGATGAAATAGGAAAGCTCTTTGAGCGCATAATAGCTGGTCGCCTCGTCGGTCATCTAACATCCCGCGGCCCGGATTTGTCTGATAACCAGTTCGGTTTTCGCCCGGGTCGCTCGACGATCGACGCCATAAAGCGAGTGAAAGGCTTTGCAGAGGAAGCAGTCTCCCAGGGTAAGACGGTGTTGGCGATCTCGCTAGACATAGCGAACGCTTTTAACTCTCTGCCCTGGGCTTGCATCAGGGAGGCTCTGAGATATCACAGATTCTCACCCTACCTCTGCCGGCTCGTGGCCTCATATCTCGCCAATCGTAACATCTCCTTCGTGACAAGCAGCGGAGACTGGGACAGTCACCCTATGACGTGCGGTGTCCCACAGGGTTCGGTCCTCGGTCCGCTCCTGTGGAACATCGGCTACGATTGGGTGCTACGCGGTGAACTCCTGCCGGGGATGAGCGTTGTCTGTTATGCAGACGATACTCTTCTCCTGGCTAAGGGAGACGATTTTCAGTCAGCGGTTAGACTGGCCACGAATGGAGTTGCTTCCACTGTGGATAGGATTCGGAGGTTAGGGCTAGAGGTGTCCCTCTATAAGTCGAGGGCCCTCTGCTTTCACGGACCGCGCCGAAAACCTCCTCAGGGAGCTCAGCTCATTGTGGGAGGAGTCGCCATCAATGTCGAGTCTACGATGCGCTACCTAGGCCTCGTCCTCGACAGCCGATTGTCGTTCCTGGAACACTTCCGTCAGCTGTCACCTAAGCTCATCGCCACCGCGGGCGCCTTGGGTCGACTTCTCCCGAATAAGGGGGGTCCAAGCGTAGCCTGCCGTCGCCTTTATGCGGGAGTCGTCCGCTCAATGGCCCTTTACGGAGCTCCTATCTGGGCCAACGCAGTAAACTCGAAGATCAGGCCTCTTTTACGGCGGCCTCAGCGCATCGTAGCCATCAGGATCATCCGAGCGTACCGCACAGTATCGTTTGATGCTGCGTGTCTGCTCGCGGGCACGCCGCCCTGGGAATTGGACGCAGAGATCTTAGCATCTATCTACACCTCGCGTCGTACGATGCTTCAGCGATCGCACGTATCGCCTACGAGCTCATCCTCGTTTCGGCAGAGACAGTGCGTTAGGGCGCTACTCTTGGACAGATGGGAGGAATATCTCTCCTCTCCCTCCGCAGGACATTTGACTGTTTCGGCGATTCGGCCAGTGTTCAGGCGGTGGGTTAAACACCGAAAGAGAAAGGGTCCTCTGACGTTCCACCTTACGCAGATCCTCTCGGGGCACGGCTGCTTCGGGAGGTATCTGTGTATGGTGGCACGCAGAGAACCTACACCCGGATGTCACCATTGTGACGCCCCGGAAGATACGGCGAGCCATACCCTGCAGGACTGTCCTGCGTGGGCGCAACATCGGCTCGAACTTTGTAGAGTTTTGGGGCCAGACCTGTCTTTGCCAGCCGTAGTGCAAGCTATGGTGGGCGGGGAAGGGTGCTGGCAAGCCATGCTCACCTTCTGTGAAACGGTGATGTCGCAGAAGGAAACAGCCGAGCGTGCGAGGGAGGTCGACGTTTTGTCAGACC
This sequence comes from Boloria euphrosyne, assembly GCA_951802675.2. Lineage (NCBI taxonomy): Eukaryota > Metazoa > Arthropoda > Insecta > Lepidoptera > Nymphalidae > Boloria > Boloria euphrosyne. The sequence continues at coordinate 12,890,822 of OX637887.1, forward strand.
CGATTCGCCGCAGGCGTACGGGGCGCAGACGGCGTAACAACGCCGATCTGCAGCCCACTTAAAGTGGACCGTCGGTCGGTGGATACGGGGGATCCACTTACCGACACGGACTAGGTCCCGGGGGAGGATGATGTGTCGCTGAAAGTGATCCCGGCACATCGTCCTGTCGAAATTCATTTGGCAATAGTTGTGACTTGGGGGGGAGTCAAAATTTGTAGGTAGAGTCTGACATCAGACACCGTAGACAGAGTCGCGGTCGAATGCGAAAGCGACCCCGCGGCCTGTCGTTTGCGTCACGGGATCACCGTGGTGGTTTTAGTGGGTAGGCCGCTGTGCTTCTCACGGCGGGAGTCCCACATACCCCGCGCGCCCCCCGCGCTCGGGCACCCGTAACGTTGGGTTTCCCCACGAATCAAAAAAAAAAAAAAAAAAAAAAAAAAAAAGGTTAGGTTAGGTTAGGTTAGGTTAGGTTAGGTTAGGTTAGGTTAGGTTCCCGTGGGAGTTGCTGGGTCTTCTATCGGGCGCGTCCCCCGGTGGCGGATAGGGGAACGCCACTCGCATTTTGCGGGTGGTACCGGAGTTATCCGGCGCGGACCAAAACCAGCAGGTATGGGCGTACCTTTAGGGGATTGTTATCCCCACGGCCTAGCGGAGCACACCGTAAACAAAGCCGAAGCTGCGGATCAGCACCGAGGCGGGGCGGGTCCGGTGGGTGCTTTACTGCGCAGCCGGGCTGCACTTCCTGTGCAACGCCCTCCTCAAATCTCGTAATCCCGGTGACTGGTGCCGTTGTCATGTCTAGCGGCCAGGAACTGGGACCGAGGGCCCTGGCTTAACCGCCCGGGCTGCGAGGAAGAAAACCTCTATAAAAAATCACCCCGAATCCCAAGCGGCGGAGCAGCGCGAGGGGATGCATGGCTGATGGGTAGTTCAGTCGCTACTGCTTTCCCCCGTTAGAGTACCGGCCGACACTCTAACGGGTCACGCATAGGCTTATCCGGGTGCAGGGGGCACCGCTCGGATGGACCTTTTATATCCCCCATACTCGTGGGAACAGTATGGAGAAATTTATAAAAACAAACCCACAAGACGTAGTGCCTGAGATGGGCGGAGTAGACGAGGTGCCTGAGACGGGCGGCGTAGACGTGGTGCCTGAGACGGGCGGAGAGACGAGTGTGCCAGTTATTGGCGGAGGTGCAGGCGTTGCTCCAAAGAAAGGAGCGCGGTCTCCAAGTGGAGTCCGAGTTGGGCTCAGTAAGCGCACGGGAGTGCCAGTTAAAACTACCACGGCTCGCAGTCAGTCGAGTTCACCAGAAGACGACGTGAGACCCAAAGATAGGGTAGTAGTCAATCGCGGAAGAGGTCGTCCACCGACTACAGGCCAATACGTGGGGCTACTGGAAGCGAAACGCGCTCTAAACGAAGCTAAAAGAGAGGAGCTAATGCTCAGAGCCCAAAGAGAGGTGGCAGACATGGCATCGGCGCTAAAAGTCAGAGCTGAACAACGCCAAATGATCGCATCCCCAAATATAACCGGAGGGGAAGAAGAGGTGGTTCTGGTGTCGGATCTCCAAACTAAGGTGAATACCAGTCTGGAGGTAATAGAAAAAGTTGCCACCAAATCTGGAAACTTAAAGGGCACTTTTGCCAAGGCCCTTAAGGATGCCGCGAGTGCGATTGCAATAGCAATGGACCAGCTTGTGAAACGCACAGCGTCCGAGGAGGTGGCGCAGTTGCGGACCAACAACACGAGACTACAAAATGAGATAGCCGAGCTGAAAAAGGAGGTAGCAAGTATGAGGTCGGAACTTGAGCTGCAGAAGTCTCGCAACATCATCCCGCGGGAAACTTCTGTAGAACGGGAAACGTCCACTACTAAGGCAGGTTCAGCCCAACTCACAGAAGAGCTGGTGCGCACTGTAATTGTGCAGGTGGGCACCATTGTGAGTGACCGCTTTGAAGCGCTGGAAGCGAAACTGTTAAGAGATCATCGAGTTCCAGTTCCGTTGATCACGGCTGCAGTCCGTCCAGAGAGATCAGAAGTCTCTCATACCACTCTCATGGCTCCTGCCAATCCCGGAACTAAGACGCAAAGGGCCAAGAAGATAAAGAAGAAAAAGTCGTCTTCTAAGGTAGCGCAGACAGTAGATCCTTCTAACGTCATACCACCCTTACCAACTAATAACATATCGGAAGGTTGGAACGTTGTGACCAAGAGAGGTGCCAAAAAGAAGACAGCGGCGGACAAACCAGCCCAAAAGAAGGATGTACTAAGACCAGCGAAACCACCTAAGCTGCGGCCTCCACGTTCTGCTGCGGTGGTAATCAAGCTCCAGCCATCAGCTGTCGAGCGAAATGTCACGTACGGAGAAGTATTTGCCCAGGTCAATCAAAAGATAGATCTTAACGGCCTGGGCATCAAAGATGTACGCTACAAGGTGGCGGCGACAGGTGCCAGGATGCTGGAGCTGCCTGGCGTCAACAACGATGACAAGGCCGATGCCCTAGCACATCAGTTGACTTCCATATTGGACAATGACGACGTGCATATTACCCGGCCAGTGAAGTGTGCTGAGCTTCGTGTACTGGGTCTCGAAGACTCAGCGACACCGTCTGACATAGTTGAAGTGGTCAGTAAGATTGGCGGCTGTAATAAGGAGACAATAAGAGTCGGTGACATACGTCGCAACCGATTCGGGCTGGGATCAGCCTGGGTCAAATGCCCAGTCTCAGCTGCTCAAAAACTCGCAGCCGAGGGCAGAATACGGGTCGGCTTTGTGACGGTCCAAGTTAAATTGTTGCAGCCCCGACAGCAACGTTGTTTCCGCTGCCACGAGACAGGTCACGTGGCGGCAAAGTGTTCCGGTGTTGTGGACCGCAGCACTCAGTGTTTCCGTTGCGGCCAATCGGGTCACAGGCGTTCGGAATGCTCTGACGCGCCACACTGCCCGGTATGTGAATCTGCCCATCGTCCGGCAAACCACATCGTCGGAAGCGCGGCTTGCACCAGGGCTCGGGCTAAGAAAAAGAAGGGGGGCAAGCGTCCTGCGGCTCGTGCAACCGAATCGCCCGAGGAGGAGAAACGACTGAGCTAAAAAATGGCAGTTAAGGTCATCCAGGCAAACCTGAACCACTGCGCCAGGGCTCAGGACCTCTTAATGCAGAGTTTGGTACAGTGGTCCATACAATTGGCCATAGTATCGGAGCCGTACTATATTCCGTCAAGGGAAAACTGGGTTAGCGATAACGACGAACTGGTGGCTCTTATCGCCCAAACAAGTGCAGGTGCACCGAGTTTCACTCAGGTGTTCAGAGGGTCCGGCTTCGTAGCGGCTCTTCTAGGCGAAGTGTTCGTAGTGGGCGTCTACTGCTCCCCGAGTAAGACCCTTGTAGAGTTTGACAACTTTCTAGACAGTCTGGGGGAGCTTATATCTCGCAGTAGACACCACTATGTACTAGTAGCAGGCGATCTGAACGCCAAGTCAAATGTGTGGGGTTGCCCTGTAACTGACGCACGAGGGCGATCATTGGAAGAATGGATGGTCACCACTGGCCTAATGATTCTGAACCAGGGATCTGAGAACACATGCGTTAGGCGGCAGGGTGGGTCAATCGTGGACCTAACATTTGCTAGCCCTGCCTTAGCACACCGCGTCCACGCATGGCGAGTGCTGGACGACGTGGAGACCTTATCAGATCATCGCTATATTAAATACGAGATCTCCACAAGTTCAGCGGTGCCGCCAAATTCTGGTAGAACCCTGAGAGAGGAGGGCCCGAAGTGGCAATTAAAACACCTGAACAGAGAGGTCCTAAGGGAGGCAGCAATTATAGCCGCTTGGCTGCCCCACCAAGATACATCGCCAGAAGATACTGCGACAAGAGTAGAAGAGCTAATGAAGCGCATTTGCGACGCTGCAATGCCTCGATCCCGTCGACGCCCTCCAAGGCAGCAAGTATGGTGGTGGACGGCAGAAATCGCGCAATTACGCGAGGACTGCGTTGCTGCCAGGCGCCTTTTTACACGCTATCGAAGAAGAGTGCACCGTGACCAGGCAGAGGAGGACCGGAGATATGCCGGCTATGTTGAGGCGAAGGCTCGCCTCCAAGCCCAGATCACCAGGGCCATAAACGATGGGAGGGCCGAAATGTTAGAGGGGCTCGATAGAGACCCTTGGGGCACACCATATAGGTTGGTACTGAACAAGCTTCGCCCCTGGGCCCCTCCTATAACTCAAGCACTCGACCCAGATGCACTACAGGTTGTCCTGGAAACGCTATTTCCACGGCAGGATAGCTACGTGCCACTGCAGATGGGCCTGCACAGAGGAGCTGATATTCAAGGCTTGCAGGAAGAGGCACCAGAGGTGGACGCGGAAGAAATGGCAGCTGCGGTTGAGCGCTTGCGACGTAAATCAGCTGCTCCAGGACCTGACGGAGTACCAGGTCGCGCTCTTGCCTTAGCGATGGAGGCCTTAGAACCCTGTATGAGGAGGCTATTCACTGCCTGTCTGGCTCAAGCCATAATTCCACAGAGGTGGAAGACAGGCAGGCTAGTCCTCCTCAGGAAAGAAGGGCGTCCAGCGGATTCTCCTTCCGCCTATCGCCCCATTGTTGTGCTGAACGAGGTGGCCAAATTATTTGAACGTATCCTAGTGGAACGCTTGGTACATCATTTGGCTGAAGTGGGACCTGATCTTTCGGACACGCAATTCGGCTTTCGCAGGGGTCGCTCTACTGCGGATGCCATTATGCGGGTTAAGTCCTATGCGCAGGATGCGGTCTCCCAGGGGGAGGTTGTTATTGCGGTGTCCTTGGACATCGTAAACGCTTTTAACACTCTACCCTGGGATTGCATCAAAGAAGCTCTCCGCTTTCACAGAGTTCCAACCTATCTGTGCCGTGTCATCGGGGCTTACCTCTCAGACAGACACGTGGTTTTCCCTGGGAAAAGCCGCTGGGAGAGATGGGAAGTGTCGTGCGGTGTTCCACAGGGTTCGGTCCTAGGGCCGCTCCTGTGGAACATCGGCTACGACTGGGTGCTTCGAAGCAGTACACTAAGAGGCGTCACTATCTTGTGCTATGCAGATGATACAGTGGTATTGGCTCGTGATAGAGGCCATCGGGAAGCGGCGATCCTGGCGACAGCAGGAGTAGCCCATATCGTCGGGAAAATTAGGAGGCTGGGTCTAAAGGTTGCACTTGAGAAGTCTGAAGCTATATGCTTCCACGGCCCTCGAAGAGCACCTCCACCAGGTACCAACATTACGGTGGATGGAGTCTGCATCGGCCTGTCGAGTACGATGAAATATCTCGGACTCGTGCTCGACAGCCGATGGAACTTCCGGGCGCACTTCCGAGCCCTTGCGCCGAAGCTGATGAAGGTGGCGTGCGCACTTGGCAGATTAATGCCAAATCTACGGGGACCAAATTGCTCTAGCAGGCGCCTATATCTTGGGGTGCTGCGGTCCATGGCGCTCTACGGGGCCCCTGTATGGGCGGACAACCTTGGCCGAGAGAATGTAGCTGTTCTGCGACAATCTCAAAGATCAATGGCGATCAGATTAATCAGGGGTTACAGGACCGTCTCAGGAGATGCGGCGTGCTTGCTAGCTGGAGTTTCACCTTGGGACCTCGATGCGGTCTCCTTGGCGTTGACATACCGTCGGCGTCGAGGCCCTACGTCTGGAGACCCAAATCCAGTACTGCCCGAATCCCCACAGGAGCGCGAAGCGGTAACAGCAGAGTGGCTCGCTAGACTCCAAAATGTCACGTCTGGCCGAAGAACCATTGACGCTGTTCGACCTATCTTTACACAGTGGTTGGCAAGACGCCATGGCGTTTTTACCTTCCGGCTGACGCAAGTCCTCACAGGACATGGGTGTTTCGGTGGCTACCTGTGTCGCGTCGCCGGAAGAGAGCCGGACCCACGCTGCCACCACTGTAGCGACTGCGTTGATGAGGACGCCCAGCACACGCTGGAGTTCTGCCCAGCGTGGGCGTCAGAGCGGGAGGCGCTCCAAAGTGTTGTGGGGGCAGACCTGACGCTCCCGGCCGTGATCAAAGCCATGGTCGAGAGCGAAAGGGCCTGGGACGCCGTCCAGACCTTCTGCGAGGTCGTGTTGTCGCAGAAGGAGGCGGCGGAGAGAGAAAGGGAGGCGACTTCCGATCTCGCCATCCGCCGTCGAAGGACTGGGCGCCGGAGAGCGGCACAAGACCGCCGCCTCCCCCCCTAACACTAGCCAGAGGGCGGTAGACTTGGGGAAGTCTGCCGCCTAACAACCTGGCCCGAGTAGGCGCGCGCGGTGTCCGCCGCGCGCTACTCTAGTTGGTGGTCGTAGAGGGTGCCTCCTCCACCCTCCGACACCGAGGTGAGCCGTTGGGCTATCGCCGTCGGAATCGCGGATGATTTCCCGTTCCCGTGTTCCCGACATCAGGGCGATCAAGGTGGACACCGTCAGGTTTTAGTGGGTAAACTGCCGTGCGTTTACCATCTCTAGCACGGCAGGAGTCCCACATAACCCGTCGTTTTTCCCCAGGCGGCGGGTACTCGTAACGAGTTTCCTGACGTTAAAAAAAAAAAAAAAAAAAAAAAAAAAAAAAAAAAAAAAAAAAAAAAAAAAAAAAAAAAAAAAAAGGTTAGGTTAGGTTAGGTTAGGTTAGGTTAGGTTAGGTTAGGTTAGGTTAGGTTAGGTTAGGTTAGGTTAGGTTAGGTTAGGTTAGGTTAGGTTAGGTTAGGTTAGGTTAGGTTAGGTTAGGTTAGGTTAGGTTAGGTTAGGTTAGGTTAGGTTAGGTTAGGTTAGGTTAGGTTAGGTTAGGTTAGGTTAGGTTAGGTTAGGTTAGGTTAGGTTAGGTTAGGTTAGGTTAGGTTAGGTTAGGTTAGGTTAGGTTAGGTTAGGTTAGGTTAGGTTAGGTTAGGTTAGGTTAGGTTAGGTTAGGTTAGGTTAGGTTAGGTTAGGTTAGGTTAGGTTAGGTTAGGTTAGGTTAGGTTAGGTTAGGTTAGGTTAGGTTAGGTTAGGTTAGGTTAGGTTAGGTTAGGTTAGGTTAGGTTAGGTTAGGTTAGGTTAGGTTAGGTTAGGTTAGGTTAGGTTAGGTTAGGTTAGGTTAGGTTAGGTTAGGTTAGGTTAGGTTAGGTTAGGTTAGGTTAGGTTAGGTTAGGTTAGGTTAGGTTAGGTTAGGTTAGGTTAGGTTAGGTTAGGTTAGGTTAGGTTAGGTTAGGTTAGGTTAGGTTAGGTTAGGTTAGGTTAGGTTAGGTTAGGTTAGGTTAGGTTAGGTTAGGTTAGGTTAGGTTAGGTTAGGTTAGGTTAGGTTAGGTTAGGTTAGGTTAGGTTAGGTTAGGTTAGGTTAGGTTAGGTTAGGTTAGGTTAGGTTAGGTTAGGTTAGGTTAGGTTAGGTTAGGTTAGGTTAGGTTAGGTTAGGTTAGGTTAGGTTAGGTTAGGTTAGGTTAGGTTAGGTTAGGTTAGGTTAGGTTAGGTTAGGTTAGGTTAGGTTAGGTTAGGTTAGGTTAGGTTAGGTTAGGTTAGGTTAGGTTAGGTTAGGTTAGGTTAGGTTAGGTTAGGTTAGGTTAGGTTAGGTTAGGTTAGGTTAGGTTAGGTTAGGTTAGGTTAGGTTAGGTTAGGTTAGGTTAGGTTAGGTTAGGTTAGGTTAGGTTAGGTTAGGTTAGGTTAGGTTAGGTTAGGTTAGGTTAGGTTAGGTTAGGTTAGGTTAGGTTAGGTTAGGTTAGGTTAGGTTAGGTTAGGTTAGGTTAGGTTAGGTTAGGTTAGGTTAGGTTAGGTTAGGTTAGGTTAGGTTAGGTTAGGTTAGGTTAGGTTAGGTTAGGTTAGGTTAGGTTAGGTTAGGTTAGGTTAGGTTAGGTTAGGTTAGGTTAGGTTAGGTTAGGTTAGGTTAGGTTAGGTTAGGTTAGGTTAGGTTAGGTTAGGTTAGGTTAGGTTAGGTTAGGTTAGGTTAGGTTAGGTTAGGTTAGGTTAGGTTAGGTTAGGTTAGGTTAGGTTAGGTTAGGTTAGGTTAGGTTAGGTTAGGTTAGGTTAGGTTAGGTTAGGTTAGGTTAGGTTAGGTTAGGTTAGGTTAGGTTAGGTTAGGTTAGGTTAGGTTAGGTTAGGTTAGGTTAGGTTAGGTTAGGTTAGGTTAGGTTAGGTTAGGTTAGGTTAGGTTAGGTTAGGTTAGGTTAGGTTAGGTTAGGTTAGGTTAGGTTAGGTTAGGTTAGGTTAGGTTAGGTTAGGTTAGGTTAGGTTAGGTTAGGTTAGGTTAGGTTAGGTTAGGTTAGGTTAGGTTAGGTTAGGTTAGGTTAGGTTAGGTTAGGTTAGGTTAGGTTAGGTTAGGTTAGGTTAGGTTAGGTTAGGTTAGGTTAGGTTAGGTTAGGTTAGGTTAGGTTAGGTTAGGTTAGGTTAGGTTAGGTTAGGTTAGGTTAGGTTAGGTTAGGTTAGGTTAGGTTAGGTTAGGTTAGGTTAGGTTAGGTTAGGTTAGGTTAGGTTAGGTTAGGTTAGGTTAGGTTAGGTTAGGTTAGGTTAGGTTAGGTTAGGTTAGGTTAGGTTAGGTTAGGTTAGGTTAGGTTAGGTTAGGTTAGGTTAGGTTAGGTTAGGTTAGGTTAGGTTAGGTTAGGTTAGGTTAGGTTAGGTTAGGTTAGGTTAGGTTAGGTTAGGTTAGGTTAGGTTAGGTTAGGTTAGGTTAGGTTAGGTTAGGTTAGGTTAGGTTAGGTTAGGTTAGGTTAGGTTAGGTTAGGTTAGGTTAGGTTAGGTTAGGTTAGGTTAGGTTAGGTTAGGTTAGGTTAGGTTAGGTTAGGTTAGGTTAGGTTAGGTTAGGTTAGGTTAGGTTAGGTTAGGTTAGGTTAGGTTAGGTTAGGTTAGGTTAGGTTAGGTTAGGTTAGGTTAGGTTAGGTTAGGTTAGGTTAGGTTAGGTTAGGTTAGGTTAGGTTAGGTTAGGTTAGGTTAGGTTAGGTTAGGTTAGGTTAGGTTAGGTTAGGTTAGGTTAGGTTAGGTTAGGTTAGGTTAGGTTAGGTTAGGTTAGGTTAGGTTAGGTTAGGTTAGGTTAGGTTAGGTTAGGTTAGGTTAGGTTAGGTTAGGTTAGGTTAGGTTAGGTTAGGTTAGGTTAGGTTAGGTTAGGTTAGGTTAGGTTAGGTTAGGTTAGGTTAGGTTAGGTTAGGTTAGGTTAGGTTAGGTTAGGTTAGGTTAGGTTAGGTTAGGTTAGGTTAGGTTAGGTTAGGTTAGGTTAGGTTAGGTTAGGTTAGGTTAGGTTAGGTTAGGTTAGGTTAGGTTAGGTTAGGTTAGGTTAGGTTAGGTTAGGTTAGGTTAGGTTAGGTTAGGTTAGGTTAGGTTAGGTTAGGTTAGGTTAGGTTAGGTTAGGTTAGGTTAGGTTAGGTTAGGTTAGGTTAGGTTAGGTTAGGTTAGGTTAGGTTAGGTTAGGTTAGGTTAGGTTAGGTTAGGTTAGGTTAGGTTAGGTTAGGTTAGGTTAGGTTAGGTTAGGTTAGGTTAGGTTAGGTTAGGTTAGGTTAGGTTAGGTTAGGTTAGGTTAGGTTAGGTTAGGTTAGGTTAGGTTAGGTTAGGTTAGGTTAGGTTAGGTTAGGTTAGGTTAGGTTAGGTTAGGTTAGGTTAGGTTAGGTTAGGTTAGGTTAGGTTAGGTTAGGTTAGGTTAGGTTAGGTTAGGTTAGGTTAGGTTAGGTTAGGTTAGGTTAGGTTAGGTTAGGTTAGGTTAGGTTAGGTTAGGTTAGGTTAGGTTAGGTTAGGTTAGGTTAGGTTAGGTTAGGTTAGGTTAGGTTAGGTTAGGTTAGGTTAGGTTAGGTTAGGTTAGGTTAGGTTAGGTTAGGTTAGGTTAGGTTAGGTTAGGTTAGGTTAGGTTAGGTTAGGTTAGGTTAGGTTAGGTTAGGTTAGGTTAGGTTAGGTTAGGTTAGGTTAGGTTAGGTTAGGTTAGGTTAGGTTAGGTTAGGTTAGGTTAGGTTAGGTTAGGTTAGGTTAGGTTAGGTTAGGTTAGGTTAGGTTAGGTTAGGTTAGGTTAGGTTAGGTTAGGTTAGGTTAGGTTAGGTTAGGTTAGGTTAGGTTAGGTTAGGTTAGGTTAGGTTAGGTTAGGTTAGGTTAGGTTAGGTTAGGTTAGGTTAGGTTAGGTTAGGTTAGGTTAGGTTAGGTTAGGTTAGGTTAGGTTAGGTTAGGTTAGGTTAGGTTAGGTTAGGTTAGGTTAGGTTAGGTTAGGTTAGGTTAGGTTAGGTTAGGTTAGGTTAGGTTAGGTTAGGTTAGGTTAGGTTAGGTTAGGTTAGGTTAGGTTAGGTTAGGTTAGGTTAGGTTAGGTTAGGTTAGGTTAGGTTAGGTTAGGTTAGGTTAGGTTAGGTTAGGTTAGGTTAGGTTAGGTTAGGTTAGGTTAGGTTAGGTTAGGTTAGGTTAGGTTAGGTTAGGTTAGGTTAGGTTAGGTTAGGTTAGGTTAGGTTAGGTTAGGTTAGGTTAGGTTAGGTTAGGTTAGGTTAGGTTAGGTTAGGTTAGGTTAGGTTAGGTTAGGTTAGGTTAGGTTAGGTTAGGTTAGGTTAGGTTAGGTTAGGTTAGGTTAGGTTAGGTTAGGTTAGGTTAGGTTAGGTTAGGTTAGGTTAGGTTAGGTTAGGTTAGGTTAGGTTAGGTTAGGTTAGGTTAGGTTAGGTTAGGTTAGGTTAGGTTAGGTTAGGTTAGGTTAGGTTAGGTTAGGTTAGGTTAGGTTAGGTTAGGTTAGGTTAGGTTAGGTTAGGTTAGGTTAGGTTAGGTTAGGTTAGGTTAGGTTAGGTTAGGTTAGGTTAGGTTAGGTTAGGTTAGGTTAGGTTAGGTTAGGTTAGGTTAGGTTAGGTTAGGTTAGGTTAGGTTAGGTTAGGTTAGGTTAGGTTAGGTTAGGTTAGGTTAGGTTAGGTTAGGTTAGGTTAGGTTAGGTTAGGTTAGGTTAGGTTAGGTTAGGTTAGGTTAGGTTAGGTTAGGTTAGGTTAGGTTAGGTTAGGTTAGGTTAGGTTAGGTTAGGTTAGGTTAGGTTAGGTTAGGTTAGGTTAGGTTAGGTTAGGTTAGGTTAGGTTAGGTTAGGTTAGGTTAGGTTAGGTTAGGTTAGGTTAGGTTAGGTTAGGTTAGGTTAGGTTAGGTTAGGTTAGGTTAGGTTAGGTTAGGTTAGGTTAGGTTAGGTTAGGTTAGGTTAGGTTAGGTTAGGTTAGGTTAGGTTAGGTTAGGTTAGGTTAGGTTAGGTTAGGTTAGGTTAGGTTAGGTTAGGTTAGGTTAGGTTAGGTTAGGTTAGGTTAGGTTAGGTTAGGTTAGGTTAGGTTAGGTTAGGTTAGGTTAGGTTAGGTTAGGTTAGGTTAGGTTAGGTTAGGTTAGGTTAGGTTAGGTTAGGTTAGGTTAGGTTAGGTTAGGTTAGGTTAGGTTAGGTTAGGTTAGGTTAGGTTAGGTTAGGTTAGGTTAGGTTAGGTTAGGTTAGGTTAGGTTAGGTTAGGTTAGGTTAGGTTAGGTTAGGTTAGGTTAGGTTAGGTTAGGTTAGGTTAGGTTAGGTTAGGTTAGGTTAGGTTAGGTTAGGTTAGGTTAGGTTAGGTTAGGTTAGGTTAGGTTAGGTTAGGTTAGGTTAGGTTAGGTTAGGTTAGGTTAGGTTAGGTTAGGTTAGGTTAGGTTAGGTTAGGTTAGGTTAGGTTAGGTTAGGTTAGGTTAGGTTAGGTTAGGTTAGGTTAGGTTAGGTTAGGTTAGGTTAGGTTAGGTTAGGTTAGGTTAGGTTAGGTTAGGTTAGGTTAGGTTAGGTTAGGTTAGGTTAGGTTAGGTTAGGTTAGGTTAGGTTAGGTTAGGTTAGGTTAGGTTAGGTTAGGTTAGGTTAGGTTAGGTTAGGTTAGGTTAGGTTAGGTTAGGTTAGGTTAGGTTAGGTTAGGTTAGGTTAGGTTAGGTTAGGTTAGGTTAGGTTAGGTTAGGTTAGGTTAGGTTAGGTTAGGTTAGGTTAGGTTAGGTTAGGTTAGGTTAGGTTAGGTTAGGTTAGGTTAGGTTAGGTTAGGTTAGGTTAGGTTAGGTTAGGTTAGGTTAGGTTAGGTTAGGTTAGGTTAGGTTAGGTTAGGTTAGGTTAGGTTAGGTTAGGTTAGGTTAGGTTAGGTTAGGTTAGGTTAGGTTAGGTTAGGTTAGGTTAGGTTAGGTTAGGTTAGGTTAGGTTAGGTTAGGTTAGGTTAGGTTAGGTTAGGTTAGGTTAGGTTAGGTTAGGTTAGGTTAGGTTAGGTTAGGTTAGGTTAGGTTAGGTTAGGTTAGGTTAGGTTAGGTTAGGTTAGGTTAGGTTAGGTTAGGTTAGGTTAGGTTAGGTTAGGTTAGGTTAGGTTAGGTTAGGTTAGGTTAGGTTAGGTTAGGTTAGGTTAGGTTAGGTTAGGTTAGGTTAGGTTAGGTTAGGTTAGGTTAGGTTAGGTTAGGTTAGGTTAGGTTAGGTTAGGTTAGGTTAGGTTAGGTTAGGTTAGGTTAGGTTAGGTTAGGTTAGGTTAGGTTAGGTTAGGTTAGGTTAGGTTAGGTTAGGTTAGGTTAGGTTAGGTTAGGTTAGGTTAGGTTAGGTTAGGTTAGGTTAGGTTAGGTTAGGTTAGGTTAGGTTAGGTTAGGTTAGGTTAGGTTAGGTTAGGTTAGGTTAGGTTAGGTTAGGTTAGGTTAGGTTAGGTTAGGTTAGGTTAGGTTAGGTTAGGTTAGGTTAGGTTAGGTTAGGTTAGGTTAGGTTAGGTTAGGTTAGGTTAGGTTAGGTTAGGTTAGGTTAGGTTAGGTTAGGTTAGGTTAGGTTAGGTTAGGTTAGGTTAGGTTAGGTTAGGTTAGGTTAGGTTAGGTTAGGTTAGGTTAGGTTAGGTTAGGTTAGGTTAGGTTAGGTTAGGTTAGGTTAGGTTAGGTTAGGTTTTTTTTTTTTTTTTTTTTTTTTTTTTTTTTTTTTTGGACCGTTTTCCCCAAACGAGTAAGTGTTCAGGACCTTGTCTACTTTGCAATATTTTTACATGGTATTTTATCAAACCTGAAGGGTTTGTGATTGTTATACTAGTATTAATTTACATAATGTTTAATTGCATTTATGATGCGAGAATAGGAGAATACATTTTGAAAGCTTAAGTTTTAACAATTGATGTTCTTATTCTATATATTTATGTATAATACATTTACAATGCATGAAGTAGGAGGATACATTTTAGTATACCGCTATGCCATTACGATATTTTAACTTCATATGTATACTTTGTATGTACTTGTAAGTACATATGTGCTTTACACTTATGAGCATGATGTTATGCTTTAGAGTTACAATGAATTATTATAGATAGTGTACTTACTTTTTTACATATATTGTTTTAATAACAAGTTATTTTTACATTCTATATTATTTACAGTCTTATAAAATCTATTGTATAACTAGTGTTATTGTTACAGAGTAATCTTACTTTAAACTTATCTTTTAAATGTACATATTATATATTACTCAGAATATATATATATACTTTATTCTATGCTAATTTAATACTACATGTTACGATTACGTACTGTTTCATATTTTTAAGGTTTTGTTTTTTTTTTTTTTTTTTTTTTTTTTTTTTTTTTTTTTTTTTTTTTTTTTTTTTTTTTTTTTTCAGTACGTTTCTTATTTTTTACTATTATACTTCATACTCTACGTCAATCTTTATGTGTATGGAATATGTGTTTTGTGTTGTGTTATGAGGTGGTGGTGATGAATATAGGATTAGATGTCGTGTGCTTTTCCAACCACAGCGATTGAAGTAAGATATACTTATTTCCCGAATATCTTCACGATATTCTCTGCTATTTCGGGTCTGATGCTGTTTTGTTTGGGTGCTAGCAATAGGCAACGCTAGATCTTGCTAGGGCATCCCATTTTTGCCTGACCGGACATCCAGCGTCGAATGCATTATGCGTCGTAACTGGCAATTTGGCATGCTGACAGTTTTTGCAGGTGGGCGCATCTCCTGCCAGTTTATTTGGGCACTGATCCATCATGTGGGGACCTGCGCAGTGGCTGCACAGGTCTATGGCCTCAGTGCACCACTTTTTGCCATGTCCAAACGCAAGGCATCTGGAGCACTGGACCAGTGGCGACAGGTCAAATACAGGAACCCGATACACGTCTACGTAGATCTTCCCTACTGTGGTTAGTCCTTTCCACAGGAGTGGGGAAACTTCTAGGACCACATGGGATTCTTGAGGGTTTCGCGCTCTCCTTCTGTGTCGCACCTTAATCCTATAGTCTTCATCTTGTATGCTTTCTACTATGTGTTTATTTTGCAGTTTTATTGCGCTTAATAGGTCTTCATCCGTGATGCTCTTGTTTACATTTCGCACTATTACTAGGGGGTCTTTATTTGCTTTCTCCTCCACCTTAAATTTCTCTCCTTGTAATACTGCTTTTATTCTGCTAAAATCTTCTTTGTTCTCGCTGCCGATTAGAACCCTTTGGTCTTTAACCTTCCTTAATTTAGAGATTTGCAATCCAGATTCCTTCGCCTTGAGTGCTTTTCTGACTTTCGTTATAACTTCTTCGCTCGAGTCGTCGCCGTCCGTACCTACAAGTAGGCAGAGGGTGGGTTTAGGTCTATTTGCTGCAGCGATTTCGGCATAAGTTTTTTGTTCTGTAGCCTGTATTTGGTTCGTCAGTATTTCTTTTGGTATTGTGGTTGTTGTTTTTACCTCGTCCTTTAGTTTAGTTATCTCTTGCTGAGTCTCTACAAAGATGGTGTTTAATTTATCTAAGTCTTCTCTTAGCTTGGTCTGGATGTTTCCTAATGTCAGAATATGTTCTTCATTTGTTATTGTTTGGGTTTCTATGGATGCGAGTTTTTCGACTGTTGCTATAAAGTTTTCATCTCCTTTATCCTCTAGCGTCTTGATTTCGTCGATTAGAGTTTTGTTTCTTTCGGCTTGTAGCTCGAGTCCGTCCACTAATTGATCACTCATGTCTTCGAATTTCTTATCTATTTTTGCATTATGTTCTTCTATTTGAGGCTTAATGCTTTTTACTACTGCCTGTTCCAGTTTGTCGCACGTCGTACACCTTTCCACTATCCTTTCAGTCGTTTTCTGACCTGCCTGTCCTGCTTCTTGCATTTCTTCTTCCATCTCTGTCAATGCTTGCACTACCTTATGAATTATTTCTTTTAGAGCATTGGTTTTTTCAGTAATAGTATCCTTAATGCTCCTCTTTATGTTGCCCGATATACTCAGTTGGTATTTTATATCGTTCGTGTGTCTTTGAGCCGCCTCATATACCTTTCTGTAATAGTTTTTCTTCTCTGGTTGTGGCTGCGGCGACTCACCTGTTGACTTTTGTGGTGTAGGTATTCGTGTATGTGTATCTGCAGGTGAACGTGACACCCTTGTGTCAGTGGAGGTGGATGGTTTGGAGGTTTTTGGTGTACGATACATATTGTTAGTGGGGTTTGGTCCTCGTCAAGTGTAAATGTAGAGTAAATTTTTAGTTAGGTGTATAGGGCCCAACAGTCTATTTAAGTCAGTACTTAAATAGTATATATAACCAATACAAATAATTAACTAAGTCAAATTTACAAAACTTAAAAACTAACTTACTGACTAACTAACTATTTTCAGGGCTGGGGAGTTAGGTCTCGGTGAGCCCTTTTGTTTGAGCCCAAACTCGGTACCCCTAACTTAATTTTTGACGAAGTTATTTACAGATTTAATTTAAGGGTTGATCTCGGGGTTGCTATGAGAAAAATTTAAAATTTTAATTTTGAATTTAGGTTATTTCCGAGAGGTCTAAGTTATAAATTTTTTGCCAGAAAATCGCCAGACAGGTTTTCTCAAAAAATAGGTTTTTTAAGGTTTTTTCCCTGAAGGGGTTAAATTAAAATTATAATATCTAGTGTGTTGGATGCGGCTTCAGGAGACCTTTCACCCGACACCCAGATTGTCACTATCCGTTCAATACTTGAGGAGATATTTGGGTTTTTGTCCGAGGGTGGGGGTGCAAAAATTTTTGGGGGGGGGAGGGGGGGAAAATGTAGGAAATTGGATAAGGGATGCTCTCGCCAAATTTCGTTTTTTTGGGAAAAGGGTGGGGGAGGGTCAAATGGGGGGTAAGCACTCAGACAAAAACACAATTTTTGAAAATTCAATAAAATAAAAGTTTGAAAATTTTTCAAAATTTTTGGTCACGGGTTCGATTCCCGACCCAGTCCTGAACCTAGTAGTAACATAAAAATAACTAAAACTTATAATATCTAAGCCTAAATTTAAGATTAAAAACTTCTCTGACCTTATTTCATACAATTTTAATAGAATAAAAATTCTAAGTCTCTAAAGTCCAAATTTGCTATAGTAATATAAATTTAATAAATCTGAGTAAGAACTACTCGGTCTTTACCCTTTTTACAAAAAACTTCTAAAATTTTCTAAGTCCCATACAAAATATTTAAATAAAAATTCTAAGTCTATAGAGTCTAAATTCGCTATGTAGATATTAATTTAATAAATCTGAGTGTAATCCACTCGGTCTTGACTCTTTTATCAAAAACTTCTGGAATTTTCTAATTCCTATACAAAATAAATAACTAAAAATTATATGTCCATAAGGTCCTATTTCCTAACAAAATATTAATTAATTTAATATGAGTGAAAAACAACTCTGTCCTGACTTTTAAGGCCAAATCTTCGAGAAGTTTCTAAATTATAAAAATATTATTTAATTTTATAAGTCCCGCTCTAACTTGGCATAAATGCTGAGAACAAGCTCCTCCCACTATCTAATATTAAACAAAGTCGTACGTTTCTGTTCGTTGAATGATTTATTCTAATTAATTTGTATGGAAATTTTGGAAAATATGTAATTTTTGTAATTTTAATTTAATTTATGAATGAAACTATACTATTTATTGTACTTATACTAAATTAGTCAATTTTGAATTTTTGAAATTTTTGAAAAATTTTTTAACTTTCTTAATAATATATTCAGGAATTTAATTAAATTCAACGAGCAAACCCGTATACTTTGGTTTGTATGTAATCTATCTTAAATTTATATGTAAAATTTACGTAAACTTAATCTAACCTTAAAATAACATGTGGTTTTTTCTCCCAGTTTCAAATCCAGGTCGATATCTCCTGATCCCATGAGCCGATTTCGATGATTTTTTCGGCGCCTTGTAGCTGGAGAGTTGCTCCTTCCGTTCTAATAAATTTTGGGGTGGGGTATCGATCTAGATTTCAATCTAGAATTTTCCAAAGTTAGGCATCAATTTCATGTAATTTTGCATGTTGAATATCTCTGGATCTACTTTGAATATTTTGACGGGGGAAGGTTCGTTGTTCTCGTGGAGTCCTGCTCTTTCCTAGGGATCTTATCCCGATGTCGTAACTTGACTGACTGCGAAAGTAGCAATTTTGTCACAATTGTTTTTCTGTCAATTTAACTGTCTTAACGATGTCCAAAAAATCTGATTTTTTGGTCACTTATAGAACTCGGTGAGCACTTTAAAACGCACTATAGAAAACACTATGTCATAGATCTTAATCGTGCGCCGCACGCAAAAAACTAAAATTGTCACTTACAAAAATCCGGTTTTTCACTGAAATCCAGTCTAAGTTTTCCGTTTTCGGAAAAACAAAGTAGCGTACGAGTGTCACTGTCACTTTTTACACCGAAATAGTCACTTATTTCACTAAAATCGGTCACTTTTTCCACTTTTTACTATTTTTAACGTATTTAAGTGGCCGTGCGAGCTAGCGGAGCGCGGTTTTCGCTGCTAGGACGCGTGCGCTCGCCTCCGCGGCTCGAGCGGGACTGGGTTAGGTTAGGTTAGGTTAGGTTAGGTTAGGTTAGGTTAGGTTAGGTTAGGTTAGGTTAGGTTAGGTTAGGTTAGGTTAGGTTAGGTTAGGTTAGGTTAGGTTAGGTTAGGTTAGGTTAGGTTAGGTTAGGTTAGGTTAGGTTAGGTTAGGTTAGGTTAGGTTAGGTTAGGTTAGGTTAGGTTAGGTTAGGTTAGGTTAGGTTAGGTTAGGTTAGGTTAGGTTAGGTTAGGTTAGGTTAGGTTAGGTTAGGTTAGGTTAGGTTAGGTTAGGTTAGGTTAGGTTAGGTTAGGTTAGGTTAGGTTAGGTTAGGTTAGGTTAGGTTAGGTTAGGTTAGGTTAGGTTAGGTTAGGTTAGGTTAGGTTAGGTTAGGTTAGGTTAGGTTAGGTTAGGTTAGGTTAGGTTAGGTTAGGTTAGGTTAGGTTAGGTTAGGTTAGGTTAGGTTAGGTTAGGTTAGGTTAGGTTAGGTTAGGTTAGGTTAGGTTAGGTTAGGTTAGGTTAGGTTAGGTTAGGTTAGGTTAGGTTAGGTTAGGTTAGGTTAGGTTAGGTTAGGTTAGGTTAGGTTAGGTTAGGTTAGGTTAGGTTAGGTTAGGTTAGGTTAGGTTAGGTTAGGTTAGGTTAGGTTAGGTTAGGTTAGGTTAGGTTAGGTTAGGTTAGGTTAGGTTAGGTTAGGTTAGGTTAGGTTAGGTTAGGTTAGGTTAGGTTAGGTTAGGTTAGGTTAGGTTAGGTTAGGTTAGGTTAGGTTAGGTTAGGTTAGGTTAGGTTAGGTTAGGTTAGGTTAGGTTAGGTTAGGTTAGGTTAGGTTAGGTTAGGTTAGGTTAGGTTAGGTTAGGTTAGGTTAGGTTAGGTTAGGTTAGGTTAGGTTAGGTTAGGTTAGGTTAGGTTAGGTTAGGTTAGGTTAGGTTAGGTTAGGTTAGGTTAGGTTAGGTTAGGTTAGGTTAGGTTAGGTTAGGTTAGGTTAGGTTAGGTTAGGTTAGGTTAGGTTAGGTTAGGTTAGGTTAGGTTAGGTTAGGTTAGGTTAGGTTAGGTTAGGTTAGGTTAGGTTAGGTTAGGTTAGGTTAGGTTAGGTTAGGTTAGGTTAGGTTAGGTTAGGTTAGGTTAGGTTAGGTTAGGTTAGGTTAGGTTAGGTTAGGTTAGGTTAGGTTAGGTTAGGTTAGGTTAGGTTAGGTTAGGTTAGGTTAGGTTAGGTTAGGTTAGGTTAGGTTAGGTTAGGTTAGGTTAGGTTAGGTTAGGTTAGGTTAGGTTAGGTTAGGTTAGGTTAGGTTAGGTTAGGTTAGGTTAGGTTAGGTTAGGTTAGGTTAGGTTAGGTTAGGTTAGGTTAGGTTAGGTTAGGTTAGGTTAGGTTAGGTTAGGTTAGGTTAGGTTAGGTTAGGTTAGGTTAGGTTAGGTTAGGTTAGGTTAGGTTAGGTTAGGTTAGGTTAGGTTAGGTTAGGTTAGGTTAGGTTAGGTTAGGTTAGGTTAGGTTAGGTTAGGTTAGGTTAGGTTAGGTTAGGTTAGGTTAGGTTAGGTTAGGTTAGGTTAGGTTAGGTTAGGTTAGGTTAGGTTAGGTTAGGTTAGGTTAGGTTAGGTTAGGTTAGGTTAGGTTAGGTTAGGTTAGGTTAGGTTAGGTTAGGTTAGGTTAGGTTAGGTTAGGTTAGGTTAGGTTAGGTTAGGTTAGGTTAGGTTAGGTTAGGTTAGGTTAGGTTAGGTTAGGTTAGGTTAGGTTAGGTTAGGTTAGGTTAGGTTAGGTTAGGTTAGGTTAGGTTAGGTTAGGTTAGGTTAGGTTAGGTTAGGTTAGGTTAGGTTAGGTTAGGTTAGGTTAGGTTAGGTTAGGTTAGGTTAGGTTAGGTTAGGTTAGGTTAGGTTAGGTTAGGTTAGGTTAGGTTAGGTTAGGTTAGGTTAGGTTAGGTTAGGTTAGGTTAGGTTAGGTTAGGTTAGGTTAGGTTAGGTTAGGTTAGGTTAGGTTAGGTTAGGTTAGGTTAGGTTAGGTTAGGTTAGGTTAGGTTAGGTTAGGTTAGGTTAGGTTAGGTTAGGTTAGGTTAGGTTAGGTTAGGTTAGGTTAGGTTAGGTTAGGTTAGGTTAGGTTAGGTTAGGTTAGGTTAGGTTAGGTTAGGTTAGGTTAGGTTAGGTTAGGTTAGGTTAGGTTAGGTTAGGTTAGGTTAGGTTAGGTTAGGTTAGGTTAGGTTAGGTTAGGTTAGGTTAGGTTAGGTTAGGTTAGGTTAGGTTAGGTTAGGTTAGGTTAGGTTAGGTTAGGTTAGGTTAGGTTAGGTTAGGTTAGGTTAGGTTAGGTTAGGTTAGGTTAGGTTAGGTTAGGTTAGGTTAGGTTAGGTTAGGTTAGGTTAGGTTAGGTTAGGTTAGGTTAGGTTAGGTTAGGTTAGGTTAGGTTAGGTTAGGTTAGGTTAGGTTAGGTTAGGTTAGGTTAGGTTAGGTTAGGTTAGGTTAGGTTAGGTTAGGTTAGGTTAGGTTAGGTTAGGTTAGGTTAGGTTAGGTTAGGTTAGGTTAGGTTAGGTTAGGTTAGGTTAGGTTAGGTTAGGTTAGGTTAGGTTAGGTTAGGTTAGGTTAGGTTAGGTTAGGTTAGGTTAGGTTAGGTTAGGTTAGGTTAGGTTAGGTTAGGTTAGGTTAGGTTAGGTTAGGTTAGGTTAGGTTAGGTTAGGTTAGGTTAGGTTAGGTTAGGTTAGGTTAGGTTAGGTTAGGTTAGGTTAGGTTAGGTTAGGTTAGGTTAGGTTAGGTTAGGTTAGGTTAGGTTAGGTTAGGTTAGGTTAGGTTAGGTTAGGTTAGGTTAGGTTAGGTTAGGTTAGGTTAGGTTAGGTTAGGTTAGGTTAGGTTAGGTTAGGTTAGGTTAGGTTAGGTTAGGTTAGGTTAGGTTAGGTTAGGTTAGGTTAGGTTAGGTTAGGTTAGGTTAGGTTAGGTTAGGTTAGGTTAGGTTAGGTTAGGTTAGGTTAGGTTAGGTTAGGTTAGGTTAGGTTAGGTTAGGTTAGGTTAGGTTAGGTTAGGTTAGGTTAGGTTAGGTTAGGTTAGGTTAGGTTAGGTTAGGTTAGGTTAGGTTAGGTTAGGTTAGGTTAGGTTAGGTTAGGTTAGGTTAGGTTAGGTTAGGTTAGGTTAGGTTAGGTTAGGTTAGGTTAGGTTAGGTTAGGTTAGGTTAGGTTAGGTTAGGTTAGGTTAGGTTAGGTTAGGTTAGGTTAGGTTAGGTTAGGTTAGGTTAGGTTAGGTTAGGTTAGGTTAGGTTAGGTTAGGTTAGGTTAGGTTAGGTTAGGTTAGGTTAGGTTAGGTTAGGTTAGGTTAGGTTAGGTTAGGTTAGGTTAGGTTAGGTTAGGTTAGGTTAGGTTAGGTTAGGTTAGGTTAGGTTAGGTTAGGTTAGGTTAGGTTAGGTTAGGTTAGGTTAGGTTAGGTTAGGTTAGGTTAGGTTAGGTTAGGTTAGGTTAGGTTAGGTTAGGTTAGGTTAGGTTAGGTTAGGTTAGGTTAGGTTAGGTTAGGTTAGGTTAGGTTAGGTTAGGTTAGGTTAGGTTAGGTTAGGTTAGGTTAGGTTAGGTTAGGTTAGGTTAGGTTAGGTTAGGTTAGGTTAGGTTAGGTTAGGTTAGGTTAGGTTAGGTTAGGTTAGGTTAGGTTAGGTTAGGTTAGGTTAGGTTAGGTTAGGTT